>JAMRYA010000004.1:15590850-16988563 GCA_024447215.1 Panagrolaimus sp. LJ2400 | reverse complement strand
AAGTCTTGTCATCAAGAAATTATTTTACAAGAATCGCAAAAATGTCGTCAGATTGTATTTTTTAGGGTTTTTCTCTGATATACAATTGTTTCCTCCCTTTTATATTTCATTTGTTGGCTGCTATCACTTTTTTTTGTTTTCAATTGTTTTACGAACTTTTTATTTCAAACCCTCATAAAATTATTAACAGCCAATTTTATGGTTAATTAAATTTTTATTTATAGGAACTGATTGGACAGGATTTGCGAGTATGATGGTGCCACCAAATGGCCTTTCAACGGGAACATTCTTTAATTATGGTAATGTTGATGATAATAATGATACATCACATCATTCTGCCATAAATGGTTCAACAAATATAAATGGCTCGAACAATTTTACAAATTTTATGACCGGAAGTCCCATAGATCAAAAAATGCCTTTATCAGCATCCAATTGTACAAATGGTAATAATGGACTTTCAATGGCAGATTCAATGTCAGCAATTAAACAACAATTTGATTGGCCTTCTGATCCAGCTGCTGCTGCAGGATTATACGCTCCATTTGCAGGTGCAACAGCACATCCAATGATGATGAATTCAATGCATGGTGTTACTGTATCAATGCATAATGGACAGGTTATTAAATTACTGTACTTATCCATCGTTTTTAAACAAAAACATTATAGGATACATCTGCATATCTAAATGATGCATATCCTTCAACATCTTTATCAAACAATGCAGCAGCTTATAACAGTTATTGCTATCCACAAATGGCTGCAGCTGTTGCATCAGGAAATTATTATCCAGCAGCAACAGATTATCTTCAAAATGCATTTGTTAATAATTGGAAAGCACAATTATCAACAAAAGATGTTAAACCATCAATGACGCGAACTTCAGTGATTAATTCACTTGGTGGTGTACGAAAACCTCCACATCGTACTGGTCCTGGAACAAATAGTATGTTTTCATTGAATTCACATTCTTTGATAAAAAAAATTCTGATATTTTTAGATGTTCGTGTTCGTACTCAAGATACATATCGTACAGTATACTCTGATCGACAAAGAGTAGAACTTGAAAAAGAATATCATATGACTCAATTTATAAATGCTGTTAGAAAAGCAGAACTTGCGGGTTTATTAGATCTTACAGAACGTCAAATTAAAATATGGTTTCAAAATAGGTTTGTATCTTTTCCTTTTTTTATTTCAAAGTCTCAATTTTTTGAACACCTGCAAGAAACCGCAATCATCAGTATATCATTTTTTGCCCTCAAAGAAAAAAATTGTTTTTTTTAATAATTTGTCCTCATATATGTTTTGATTTGACAAATATCATTGTCGTAAAAGCAAAAAACGCCGATCTGATTTGAAGACTGTTTCTTTCTTTTTCTGCCTTCTCTATTTTTTGCGATTATCTCACCTTGCGCGTGTGCTCAACAGCGGCCCGCTTTTTAAAGAGAAAAGTAATGCCATTTTTCGTCTTATGCAACAAAGGTGATGGATAATATTAATGTTTACCGGATTAATTGAGATTATCTGGTCAATATCATCGAGAGTCAATATTGATCAAGAAAAAGTTAAATGCAAATTAAAATAGCAAAAAAAGATACTATTTTTAAAGAGTAAAATCAGAAATTTGTCTTGAATATTTTTTTAAATTGCTTTTGTTAATGACCGCTTAATCAACGACAAACCCTCTCTCTTTCTGGTTTGTATAATTGTTCAGTTTGAAGTAATAAAAAAAGAATACGAAGAAAGACTTAAAGGTTGTAAAAAAACAATTTTGACTTCTCTTTTTTCATGCTTTTTTAAAGAAAGAAGAAAAATTGGCACACGCCACTATTTTTTTTCTCTTTAAAACTTGGAGAAAAGGCAGTAGTTACAGTAATACACATATACTTTTTTTAGCCGGATGTTTTATTATGAGTGTTTTTCGATTTAAAAAAAAGTCGGGTCACTTTTTTTCTTTTTCCGTTTCTTTCTTCTTTTTTGGCATATGCGCACGCATGATTTACGGTTTTCGCTAGATCGAGACACAAAAACAACAAAAGAAAGAAAAACAGTTTTTTTCCCCTTCTGCGTTCCTCTGGCGCTTTGACAAAATAGTAACCTTTTTTCCCATACTTTTTTTTCTTGTTTGTTTTTGCATATGTTTTCTTCTTTTTTTGAACAGCGAAAAAAAAATCAGATGGAACCAACCCAATGTTCCGCTTTTTTTAACTGCTATTTGTTAAGAGTCTGGCTTGGACTTTCTTTGAAGCATATTTTCTTCCTCTTCTTTTTACAATTTAATTACTGTAGTCCAAAAAAAATCATGAGAGTTCACAAAAAAATATCTTAAAAATGTGTTAATACATGCATAAAAAACTTTTTTAGACGTGCAAAAGATCGTAAACAAAATCCCAAGAAAGGACCTCGGCATTGAATCAATGTAAAATTCATTCAACAACGATATTGTTGACGCTGAAGAGTGCTGGACTTCTTCTCATATTTTGCGTCGCAAAAAATACTTTTTTTGTTCAATTCTTTTTCTTCTGTATCTTATTTTAAGCTCTATGATTTCTTTGGTTTTTTAAAGAAAAATAGTTTATTGTGAATTTGATCAAATCTTTAATGTTTACTCTTTCTTCAGTTGTTTTTTTTGTATTGTAAAAAATGGATTCCCAGAAAATAAAGTTAATTTGTGTTTTTTAAAGTTATATTTAGAATGCAAAAAAAGTAGTTGATTAAGTTTTTTTGCATAAATATCGTTTTTATGCGTTCGGAAGCAAGGGCTGAACTATCTATCTAATAAAAAAGAGTTATGTGATAAGCAGACATAGCTTCTGTGCATTGATAAGAAAAAGAATATTGTCGGCTTCTCTTTCTTTTATGTTCTTCTTTTTTTGCGCCGAAAATATTCTTTTGAATAAATGCCGCACTGATAATGCTAAATTTCGTCGCCTTTTTTTCTTTCTTGATTTTTTTTAAAAACAGAAAAAAAAGCGACGCCGACAGGCGCCAAATAGGATTAACCACGCGCTTCATTCCGATTAATATTAGAATCTCTTACTTGAGAGGATTAACATTTGTATATGCATAAATTAATGAAACAAACATTGCAATGTCCTTATACTTGTTCTTTGGGTTTTAAAAAACAATACATAAGGTCATTGAAAATTAGGATGTTTGTTCAAATCTGATAAACATTCCATAACTCTTAAAAATGTTATGTCTCTGTTAAAAGAAGGGAGATACAGTATAAAATTATAGACATATTTTTGAAAGCTCATAAATCAAATTTTTTAAATTTCTGGAATTAGCTTTCAGTGAAAACCATAAAAATCTGTCACCATTTTCAAGCTTGCCACATATATAAATTATATGTAATCTTTGATACTACCGTAATACCATGTCACATTGAAAAATGCTGCAATAATAACTTTTTTATTGTTTTTTATAAAGTGTCATTGATAAAATTAATCTTTAGTACAAACAAAGAAGTTTATGATAAAGACTATAAGTTGTTGTGCCGTAACTACATTTTTAAAAACTTTTATTCATTAGATTAAAACTCATTTTAAAATAAACATTTGAAAACCCGGGGTTATAACATATAAGAGATTCTAAGATTATATCCATTTATATACAAGAAAAAAAAACAAATTAAAAATTATGCACGCCATTGACTTCGTCACAATCATCAGTAGGAACGATATGATCATTAATACTGATTTCATTACTAACGCTAATTTCCATAGGAATTTCTGGTGGTTCATCAACAACAACTTCAACTTGCGCTTCTTCAACAACAGAAACTTCTACAGGCTTTTTTCTTTGAAAAACAATCATATATGCATCATCTTGATCAACATCTTTTTCATCAACTTTCTAAAAAAGATGTTAATTTATTACTGTAAAGCTGTTTCAAAACTTACAGCTACATCTTCATCATTCAAAAAATACCAATCATTTTTCCGTTTACTGTAGCAAACATAATGTCCACCATGAATTTCACCTCTATGAATAACATATCCAATACACTCATAAAGTGTATCACAACTTCCATCAACCATATATGGAGACATATCAAAATCTTTAAGAGGAAATGTAACACTGCTTTTATTTTTAACAAAAGTTCCATTGATGCACATAAACCGTTTAAGATTAATGATGAGTGTTTCTGGTAGACGAGTAAATGCAATGGTTTTATCAAAATAGCATTTATTTTTGCAATTTTCACATGAAAGCTTTGTATCCAATGTTTCAGGTAATACAGCATTTGAAAGACATTCAGTAATTGAAATTTTACGTTGTGATGAATTTTGATAATAAAGCTTTTGTGCAGATGCATCAATAATTCGGCTATGATGTAAAATTCCACTCCATTTAAGAAAATATGGCATAAACTTCCATTGAACAGAAATAAATTTTGCTTTTTCATATGGAATTATATCAGATGTTGCAGGAATTTCACAGCCAATACAATATAATGTCCAATGACAATTAGGACAAAATAAACCAGTTGGATCAGAATAAACAAGATAAAATGGATATTCTTCTGTTTTTTCACTTCTAAAAAAGTTAAAAGTTTTAACATCATTTATAAAAAAAATTATATATATATAAAAACATACTCATATAAAGCTCGATTTAACATTGAAAATTGTTTATCAAGTGTACAATCATCTTTGATAAGATTGAAATAATTATTAACCAATTTATAAAGTCCTTCACCAGTTAATCCATCTTCATACTTAAATACAAATGGAGCACCTGCATCAAGGATACTGTAGCGATGAATTCGATCAACTAATCCTGCACGACAATCACGAATTAAACGTTGTCGAGTAATACAAATTTCATCAGAGAGTTGTTTATATGGACGTGGAAGTTGATAAAATATTAAAGCATCATTATCATTCATTGCAATAACATTTCGAAGTAAATGATCTTCTGGATTTGTCATGATACTTTTCTGAAAAGAAATATTGGGTGTATTTATTAAAAGTAATATAAAGAGAGTTTTAAAAACATCATTCAAAATATTTTTAGAATTACATTTTTGCGTATACGCAAAATTTGTTACAATTGAAAAATACAATAGCTAATAAGCATACTGTATTTTAGCAAAAATTTTAAAGCAATAAAATATTACCTGTTGATCAGCTGAAGCATTTGGAACAAGAACTAATAAATTTTCAGGTGATACTCCAACAGTATTTGCAACACGAACAAATAAAGCATCCAGCTTGAAATCATGTGATAAATGTAATGCTTTTTCAACGAATACAGTTTGAGCCAAGTTTGAAACTAAAAGAATACTATAGTTAAAATTTCAAATATTTGTTACAAAAAACTTACTAACGACTTTAACTGTAATATCATGATCTTGTAAAGATAAATTAAAAGATTTAAAGGGTTCAAAAGAGTATGAAATATTGCCACAAGCAGAACATCGAAGATCAGATCGCATTTGACCTTCAAAACCATTTGAAATAAAGCTTATTCCTTCATCTCGATATTTTGCCCATGCAATATCACTTTGTTCTTCAGGAGTTTTACCCGTTTTATTGAGCAAGTCACTTTCTTCTTTTTCAAAATATGGATGACATTCATCATGAACAATATTCAAAATACTTTCTAATGCTTCATGGCAATCATTTTCAGTATTATCTTGAAAACCAGATTTTTGTAAAAAGATATCCTAAAAAATAACAATGTTAGACGTAAAGATAACAAATCATATGCAAAAATTACCTTAAATTCTTTAGGTGCAAATGGGCATTCATAATTTACAAGTGCACAATAGACTCGGCTTAATTCTAATGTTAAACTAACATTATTATCCAATGCAGCAGAGATAACATTCCAAAATTCATCTGATCGTAAAAATTCCATTGATTTAATACCAGCAATCATTTGTAAAGCACAATTTAAATAGCAAGTACGACGCATATTAATAAGACCAGTAACACCATGATTTTTTCGTTTACTAATAATATTATTGTTTTTCATTGTTGGTGTACTTGAAACTCCAACGGATAAATCAGATGGCCATTCAGTCCAACCTTCTGGGCGTTCTTCAATGAGAAGGATTACTGTATTCCAACATTTATAATCAGCTATGCTTGATTTAGAAGTAACCAGTTGATCACATGGCGTATCATCAACAGATATAAGACGAATACGAAAATGTGATTGATTTATATCTTTTTCAATTAAACCATGAACAACATCATAAATTGGAAGTAAACGATCAATTGGTATAATTCGATTTAATCTTCGAACATATTTACCATCATGAATTTTTGTATGATCAAGGATAAGAAAAGCAGCATAAGCAGGATAAATATCAAAAAAGTGATTTGATGCTGGCTAAAATGAGATATTTTAAAGTAAACTTGTTAAATAGTTATTTACCTTTGGAAGATACCAATCATCTGGCCATTCACCGGGTAATGCTTTGATATGACAACTTGAACGAGTTGGAAGGCCTAAATGTTCTTCTATTTTGAGCCACCAACAAATTGCATCAAAAATAAAAGTTGGAATTGCAAAAAAATCTTTTTTCCAAACCATCTTTTTATTAAAAGTATGTTGAACTTTATACTAAAAAAAATTTAAATAAGTCTTAGCAATTACTTTCTTTTCCAAAACATACATCAAATTCTTTAAAATGTGGAACATATGTAAAAAGTTTTTCACCACTTCTAACAATAAATCTTTTTGTATCTTTAAGTGCTTCAATAAGTGAACGATATTGTCCCATGCTAAGAATAATCCATTCATCAAAATGTTGGGGTTCACAATCAAGGATAAAAGAATTTATAAATTGCGCTGTTGAAGAATTATCTTCTAATGGTGCTCCAAGGCATAGACATCCAATCATAAACATTAATTTTAATAACATATTATTTACAGGTGGACATGAAAGTACCCAAATAACAAATTCTTCATATGTAACTTTTTCTTGAAAATGATGATGAAGAGTTCTTTCATTTTCAGATAAATTGAGATCAGTATAAATTTGTTTTATATCATTTAAATCTAAATATCCTTTCTTCTTTCCATCCCATATGCGACAAAATGCTAAAAATGAAAGACACTTAACACTGTTATTACTTCAATCTCCTTACTTCTTAATCTTTCAGTTTCAGGACCTCTTGTAATTGATGAAAGACCAGCAACATATTCAGGAAAAGCTAATGAAGGACGATTATAAACATTAAAAACATTGAACAATCCTTGTTTAACAGCATCAGAGCATGGAATTGAAATCATACTAACAAATTCTTGAAATGAAAGTACTTCTGGACGATGATTTTTTGTAAGAAAATGAGTAATAGATGTAACATCAGATTCACTAACTTTAAAGTGTTACAGTTTTATTAGGATATATCAGTAAATTTATACTTACAATGAGTAACAGCAGTAATCACTTCTTCAAATGAATCAAAGATGGTATCTTTCTTAAGCCAGTGAATAGTAGAAAGATCAATTTCTGATGGCAATGCATCACCAAGTAGCTCTTAAAATTGAATTTTTATATACCAAGAATTATCATAATTTATACAGTTGTTATATTTATATTAAGGGATAACTTTTAAATATCTTACGTTCAAGACAATCACGATCACCATGTCTTAAAAAAAGAATATTTTGAGCAAAATGATTAACATCTACTGTGCCTTTTCCATCTGTAAAAACACTCCATAATCTTTTCTTTAAAGAATCATCAACTTTTTGCTGTGAAAAGAACAAAGTACAAAATTCATCATAGCTAAGAGTTTTTCTTTGACCCCATACAGAGTGAATGATGTTAACTTCAGCAAAAGATACTAAATTTTTAATTTACAAATCTTTAAAGATATAGATAGCAAAAAAAGCCTACAGAGATCATTTGGACGATGATTTTTTAATGTTTCATATGAAACTGCAGATGAACCAGCTCCCATTGTTTTGTAAACAAATATGCCTTATTAGGCAATATTTGGAAGGAATGTTTTTAACTAAATGTTTATTAATAATTTTTTTCTAATCTATAAAAAAACAATGCAGGATAAGAAGAAAACAATGCATAGCCGTTAGAGATAAAGTTAAAGAAAAAGAGGAAATGCAAATTTCGCTGTAAGAACAATTTTATTTGATAAAAAAAATTTGGTTAACAAAGAATAGGGGTCATTGAAGTTTTAAAAACAAGCTTTTTAAAAATAGTGTTGTTACTTTATTAATAATTTACAACTGCTGTTATCCCTAAATCAAATTTTTGACTATGTCTAAATTAAACAAACCTTTTTCTAAAGATAATGTTAAGTATACCGTATCGATAACAAAAGGCTGTGCCAAATTTGCGCCCCCAGTTTTTTAAAGAAAAATAAGTTTGATAATTTACTCATGTAACTTTTGCGGGTTTAAAATTTGCGTTTTCGTGTTTCCGCCATTTCAATTATTGTTATGTAATGGCAAAAAGACAAAACATGACTATTCAGGTCAAAAAAATAAACTTAATGGTAATATTTAGACCATTAATACCCGAAAAATGAAGCGGAAAATATGAAAAGCGCAAATCTTGAAGGTGGATAAATCAAAGACGCAAAAACTGGAGGCACAAATTCGGCACAGCCGAAAGCTTCTCAATCTGAAAAGTTTTTTTATTATGTAAAAATGTATGTTGAAAGACGAGAAAACATTTCTTTTAACAAATGGGTTGGTTTTATTGCGCATGTTAGCAGAATAGTGCGATCATTGATCGATTTTGACTCATTTGATAGAGTTTTTTTAACATAACAAAAAACATAGCCTTGTAGAAAAAAAGGTAAATGTAACAACAAAGAAACAATTGAAGGTTGAACCTTATTTGCAAAAAACATGCCCACATTCATGTTAGATTTTATGCATTGTTTTTAATTGTGTTAAGAAAAATCATGCAACAACATCTTGTAATTTATTTATTTATTTTCCCAAATATGCAAATGATAAATAAACTTTTCACGTTAAAAAAGGTGATACAAATCATATTTAAACATTATCATTTAAAAAAACATTCTATGAAAAACACCAAAGAAATTCACTGATAATGTTCATTATTTTTTGATCACCTAACTGGACGCGTTCTTGTCGTCGTTGTGAAAGGGGTTGGTACGGTTGCGATTTTGGATATTCAGCAAGCTGAAAAATAAAGTTACTTTAATTGTTCTTCGAATTTAAAAAAACTTACTTTAACGTAATTGTTGAAACGAACATGTTTAACAGGAGAAGTCTTTTTAGATTTGACGACATTGACTTTGTTATCATTGAATTCCTTGAGCGGGGAATAACCAGAACGAGGAAAACGGAAAAATTTATGAAAACTTTGAAGCAAATGTGGGCCATTCTTTTTCGCTTTTTTAATTTTTTTTTTGATGAGCTAAAGAAAGATGAAAGATGAAGTTTGATAATTTAAAAAAACTCGTGTAACCTTTAAGAAGGATAAATGGAATGGCATTTTTACAACCAGATTTATGAGTATGGATGATGTGAACCTTTATCTAAAAAATTTTAAGCATTTTTATAAAAGGTTTTGTAAGCGGAACAAGAACTAAAAGCAGTTGTTTACTAAAAAAGGTTGTATAAAATCTTACTCTTTCTTCTTTTTAAGATGACAAAACATGAGTATTGTGGTCGTTTTTATACTAGTATTGAAGCACCTCCCAGAAAAAGTAAAAAACTGATTTTCATTTTTTGTATGGCGGATTCATTTGAACCGTAACAGAGAAAAAGGTGCTTTTATCGTTCCGAGGTGAATGTTAATGAGGAAGGTATTCTTAAATGTACAAAAATATGTTTATGTTCTCTGGGAAACCTTTTACAATTCAAAAGATGCTGATCTATAGAAAAAAAATGGTCATATTATTTGTAAACAAAATTTTTAAAATATCTTTGATACAGGCGTATTTATGGGAAAGCATCGCTTACGGCAAAAGATCAAAGACGTGTTCGCCCCAAAAGGAAAATGCTCCCCAGAAAATCCATCCTTTATATGCATCTTGAATACGCCCTTGCCCTGAATACAAGATGGTTCAAGAAATTTGCCAAAATGGTTTTTTAACGCAAATCGCTCTTTTTCGTCTCTGTGTGGTAATAATTTCAGAGAAGGATCATTTATGAGGAGAGCGTTTTTCACACCTCAAAATTTGGCACTATTGAACATTTTATCACATGGCGCAAAATTGGTTTAAATTGTCATAGATTATGATAATCCGAACTTTTCTCCAGACAATGATCGACAAAGCGGTTCCTCTAGCTGCGAAAATGGCAGCCAGTCAAAAAATTAATCAAAACTAGAAATAGTCAAAAAATTTCTGTTTTTTTATTAAAAAAGCAGTTTCAAAATGCTGCCATTTTGTCGGTTTTAAAAGCAAGCGGGTGGATTTCTTGCCTATGAGCAGAAAAGTGCGGATTATTCTAATCTTTGCCTGTTTAAAGCTGCGATAAGGTCAAAGTTTAAATTGGCGCCATTTGGAAAGATATTCCCAAATGCCAAAATTGTAAGTGCAAAAGATACTCTCGTCAGTGATAACCCATCTCTCTCGAAATATGAGTTCCAAGAAATCAAAAAGAGCGATTTGGCATCAAAATCCTACTCGCAATTTTCTTGAACCACTTTGTATAACAACTATTTAAACCTGGCATGTGTGTTTCACTGAGAGCCTTTTTTATTTGGTAAATGAATTTTGCCAACTTGAAGTCATTGTTTTGTTCATTTTTGCCTTACTTAAAAATTTGTTTACTATCAAGTTTATTTTTTACTCGTTGATTACTCATACCTTTTGTTTCTCTTTTTTTTATGTTCTTCTTTCATGCATGCACCACATAAGGTTTTCCTAAAAAAATGTTGACGGCTAAAAATAATAAAACATGAGGTATTTCATTGTGCATCTGTAACAGCAATCAAATCATTTTTTCCCTTTCTTTGTGGCATTCCCAGACAAGCATTTAATACGAAAAAATGCGTTCTTTTTAAAATAAAAACAGGGAAGAATGTGAAGAATACATAATTTGTTTATGTGATTTTTCTGTAACAAAAATCAAACAAAAAAAATAGGTTTTTTTAAAAATATAAAAAACAAATTGCAAAACATATGCGAATCTTACAATCATTATAGCACAGTCAAACCTCTTTATTACGTTTTCCATGGAAGCTCAAAAAACGACGTAAAATCGATGTAAACTTAATAGCAAGATCGATATACATTGATTTCCTTTTTTAAAAAGACCATGCAAAGGCCACGTAAGATCGAGGTAAACGTAACAACTGGGTTCGACTGTGTTTGGGAAAATTTAAATGAAACTTAGCTCTGCTTAAAAAAAAGAAAGAAAATCAGCAAATGTCGTGCAAAAGTTTTTATATTATTTTCCACATTTTCATTTTACCTTTTGTATACTGTAATTTTTGATCACTTTTGCAGAGATATGAATAAATATAAAAAATATTAGAGCTTTGTGTTCCTCTCCTTTAAATTACGGTAAAAATATATCTTTTCTGAAGCTTTAACATGAAATTAAATTACTGTATGGGGTCTATAGAAATAATGATAAACATAAAAAGACATAAAATTTTTCGTTTTTTCGTTTTCTTGTTAACGACCAGGTATTTGTCATATTTTGTTTCATAGAAGAAAGAAGAATCAAAGAAAAATATTTTGTAATTGTTAAATAAAACGTATAAATAAGCGTTAAAGTGAGCTATTTTTCATCAGTCTATTTATGAATTATTGCTTTTAAACGATTTTTTGATAAGGGAATTATTAAAAATGAAGAAAGGTTATTGGATCAATGTGTACAAGGAAATCAGCAGAAAAAAGCTTCAAGGCTTCAAGGCGGCTACAATCGGTTATCGAAGGAGTGTAAGTTTGATCTTTTGCCGCTTTTACATGATGGCGGTAAAACATCAAAGGATTTTGTTTATCTGAGAAGAGAGGGTACGTGCTTCAGGTGCTCCATTTTTATTGTTGTCCTTGATTGCTTAAGCATGAGAGAAGTGGTTTGACAACCTTGCTTTTTTAATTAAAAATATTAAAATGGTTTTAAATTTTACAGAAACCTTTCCTTTAACATGTTTTTTATTTCGCGAAAAAATTTGTGTAAAGATATTGCATGATAAATATTACAATAGTGTTGTAAACCTTAAAAACGCCTTTTTAGCAGCAGGTTCTTTTCATCGGCAACAATAATGTCACAAAATGATTTAGATTCAACTAAACCTCCATCATCATTAACTCCGTTCGTTGGAGATCCCAATACAGCATTCAACGATTTCCTTAATCATATTGCAGCAATTCCACCCCCACTTGCTCCACTTCCTCCAGAAAATAATTGATGGAAAAAAAGTTGCATGCTACATTTTTTAAACAAAATGTATCTCTAATATTTTTTAAAGTTGTCTTTACCATCACTTGCCATGTGTTAAATAAAATTTTAAGTAAAACAAGATAGCTAGAAAAAACCGTAAATACGAAATGAATTTTGATTAAAAAAGATACATTGTTTGAGAATTTATTTAAAATGAAAATGAATGAGTGTTGTCATTATTTAAAAACATTTATGTAACAATTTTTGCGTTTAGACCTTCATTGATTGAAGAGCAAAAGTGACGCTAAAGCTTATTGCAATTAAAATTACGGTAGTTGTCGTACATAACTTTATTATTAGCTAAATGCCTCATGCCTAAGAAAACATTGAAAATTTTTTCAACAGACTAGGAATTTACAAAAGTTGTTTGTCATTTATCCTCAAAAATAGAAGAGTGAAAAAAATTCAAATCAATATTAACAAAAAAATTATGAGAAATGTATTTTTTTTTTCTTTCCCCAATTTGTAAATCAAACCTCGAAAAAAATTTGCAAAAATTTATTTTTATTCATCTAATAAAAAACATTACATTAAAATTAATACATAATATAGTTGTACCAAAGAAAATTTTTTATTAAACTCCAGCTGATGAAGAAGCAAAACCATGTGGATGAGTTAAAATTTGTTTAAAATCATCAATGATTCGTAAAGTTTGAATACAAAGACCCTATAAAATTAACAAAAGTTAGAATACTGAAGTTCCATAAATTAATAACTTACATGTAATTGATGTAATTCTTTATTTCCAGGTGTACCAGTTTTATGCTTTGGCATATTTTCTTCAACCCATTTAATTCTTTCTCTAATGGCAGCTTCCAAGCCATATTTGTGAATCATATCATTGAATAAGAAAGTTCCAGCTTTCATTTCTTCACAACAATGTGTTAAAATACCTTGAACTGCTTGACACATTACTACATGATCTTCAATAGTATGTCCAATAAGAGTATCAATAATAAGTTTACCAAAGAATTCACGATATAGCTGTTCTTTTGTATCATCTTTGAAGTAAGCAGTAATATTGATTGCACAGAAGATTGCTTCACGACGAATTAAACATTCAGCATCGCGGCAGTTAAGAACCAAAAATCGAACTAAATCTTGACGATCATATACTGCATGGAAGCAGGTAGAACGAAATGAACCAAGAATATTAGAGATGCACCATATAACATCTAATACGAAATAATATAAAAAAAATTGTATCAATGAATGTATTTCTTACTTGCTTTAAGGACAACACCAGCTGAAATAATACGTACTTCCATAGCATCAACGAAGCCATAGTCAATAATATCTTGAATAACATCATCATCATTGAAAGCAAGATTTCCAATAATTCGAATAATTTTTGATGCAACGTCATCATTACAATGAAGAAATATTTGTAGAAGACGTTTCATCAATGGTTCATTGCTGACAACCGCAAGACCCTAAAAATACATATATATCCTTGGGTTTCATGTATCCCTTCAAAAAAAACTTACAACAATCTTTTCTGTATCGGCTGTAACCCAATCATGTAGCATTTCAATTCCAAAAAGTGCTGAATCATCTGGTGCAGGAAGTGTTATCAAATTCCCAACAACATGAAAAAGTTTACCACGATCTTTGCCAGAAATTTTGGAACGTGCTTCTTCAACATAAATGATATTTCGGATTGCCCATGTAAAGATATTACGTTGATCTGTTGTTAAAGTTATAGGAGTTTTCATAAGATCCAAAAGTGTTTCAAGAACTTCAGCTTCAACGACATATTCACGGCACATTTGGCAATCTGTTGCAATATTTCCAATACACATTATTGCTTGATCACGAACAGGTTGTGCGGATGAATTTATAACATGCAATGCGATGAGGTTAACAATGCCCTGAAGAAAAATGAGTGAGATTAGATGTGGATTATGACATGGTAGTGGAGGAAGGCCCTCACGGTTATCTACTTGACGTTATTATATCAACGTAGATAACCTTGCCAACCCGTATTCCCCTTTATATTAGAAATATCAAACCTTTGGAATCATTTCATGAATTATTGGAGAATTTGCATGAGAAAGATTTGTTATTGACCATAGAATTTGTTCAAGAATAAAATTATCTTCATTAGTCTTCTTTAAAATTTTAGAAAATACTTCATATAAATCATGCTTGTATGGTACAACCACTGCCAAACGAGGATTTGCTTGTAGTGTAACACTAAGATCTTCAGCAGCACGACGACGAAATACAAGATCCTTTGAATCATCGTTGGTATTCAAGAAATCAAGAGCCTTTTGTAGAACAGATGGATCAGCTCGAGCATTTGTAGGTGCAGCAGGTGGTAGTTGAAGAATGCTGATTTTGTTTCCCATGTTTACGAAAAAAAAATCTTTTGTTGACAGCAGATAGAAACCGTCTCTTCAACGATGTGATGAATGTTGATGAATAAAATGATGATCGAAAATGAAGTAGTAATATATGCATTTCTGTGCCAACTATGTAAATTTTGGTAAAAAAAACATTTGAAGAATAAAAAATGTTTGCCTTGAAAAAAGTTTTGTTGAAAAAAAGTGAATGTAAATTTCGTTGAAAGAAAAACAAAGGTTTTAAAAATTTTTAAATTGAATCGTGAAAGACATTCCGCTGATAATTTTTTGATTACGAAGTTTTTTGTTCTTGTTTAATGTAACAGTATCGTTCATATTTTTACGTCGGCATTTCTATCGTATCAGTGTTCATGTTTGTTTTCCATCCTATTAATGATTACTGTAGTTTTTATCATCTAAAATATTCCACTTTTTTTAGCTTTCCCCAAGTCTGCAAAATATTTTAGATTACTGTATTTCTGTACCAATAGTTTCAACAGAATCTATTTTTTTCACAATCGGAAGAAGAAGGAAAACGAGTTTTATAATACAAAAATATTTTATTTTAAATTTGTTTTGTTTTTGGCGTTATGGATGTGTTGCCATCGTGAGTCGTTGTGTTAAATTCAAATTCAACGCCAAAAATGCAATAGCAATTATCTTCCTTACTACTTCTTTGTTTTAAATTTAACATTAAAATATTATAGTGAAATATGGTAAGACTCTCTGAAGTAACGAATAATCGTGCAACAACATCTACTGAAGCACAAAGCAGCAGCAACAGCAGTAAACTGACATATATGGTTTGTTATGATAAAGCTTCTGGTCGAAAGCATAAATTATATAAATATGATGGCTTTATTGAAATAATTAATGGAAATTATGGACGATTATATGATCAAAGCCGAGTAATATTAGCTCAAGGAAATATTGATAAATATACAGCAGATGCTATTAAAGAACTTGGTCCATTTACATTTGATGATTACGATATTGAAAGTCATGAAGAAATTAAAAGTATTTATTCTAGCAGAGAAATCATTCCTACACAGCCAACAAAAACTTTAAGTGATTTTAAGAAGGTTGTACCAAAGCCATTTGTTCCACCAGGTAGTGGACGGGATCAACCACAACAAACCTCTTCTATTGTTTCACGATCTATTGTAAGACCATTACTTGCTTCAACTGCTCTTGGTTCGCGATCTTTGGTTAGAGCAGCTCCATCAACTTTAACTTCAAGACCTCCTCCATCAAGTTCGACTTCGAAAGTTGCTCCATCAGTTTCCAAACCTGAAGCAATTCCTCCGGATGCTTATGTTATTCAAACACCATGTGAAACATATCCTAATGGTGTTAAAATTGCACCAATCTTGGCAAAAGTTATGAGGGATCATCAAAAAGAAGGTGTTAAGTTCCTGTTTAATGCTTTACATGTAAGTTTTTCGCTTATAATTTTATTGTAATAACATAATATTTTCTTTTAGGAAGGTGATAATGGTGCTATACTTGCTGATGATATGGGATTAGGAAAAACTTTACAGTCAATTGCATTAATTCATATGATGGTTAATACTAAGCTTGCAAGCAAACATAAATTGGTTAATCGCGTCTTACTTATCTGTCCATTAAGTTTACGACAAAATTGGTTAGATGAATTTGAAAAATGGGGAATTCGTAATTTTTGTTATATTCCAAGTAACAAAGCTGAAGTCGAACGATTCATTGCAATCTCTTCACGAACTCCAGTTTGTATTCTCAATTACAATATTGTTGCATCATATGGAAACATTTTAAATACATCAAAGTTTGATTTAATGATTTGTGATGAAGGACATGTTTTAAAGAATACTACTAAAATTCGTAAGACATTACTTGGCCTTCCATCAAAGCGTCGAGTAATCCTTACTGGAACTCCTATTCAAAATAATTTAAAAGAATTTTATCAGCTTACAACTTTCGTTCATCCAAATCTCTTTGAATCATTTGAAGATTTTGGTCAACAAATTGAAGATAGGGTACTGTACTTGTATATTTTTTCTTATTCTATATAGATTAAATTTTAGAGAGGTGCTGCATTTTCATCATTCTTTCTTCGACGAACTGCTGAAGTTAATCAAAAATTTCTTCCACCACGTCATGATTTTCTTGTCTTCTGTCAGCCATCAGAGTTACAAATTGATGTATATGGAAAAGCTCTGGATGTTATTGCAGCAAATACCTTTTCAATGTTTAATGCATTCCGACAAATTTGCAATCATCCTGCTTTGCTCTACAAAAATTTACGTACAGCAGAATACATTGATTTTGCTCGTTGCATTAATGCATATCCTGCTGATTACAATAGTGTTAATTTAAAATGCCAAGAATCTGGAAAGCTTGCAACATTAGCAGCAATGATAGTAAATTTTAGACATGAAAAAGATAAAACTGTTATTGTGTCACAGTCAACTCAAGTGGGTTACTGTATTTTTTCATATTTACTATATCAATTTATTTTTAGTGTTTAAACTTGATTGGACAACTTGTTAAAGCTTTGAAATTTAAGATCTATCGATTGGATGGCAAAACTGCTCCAGAAAAACGTCAAGCACGTGTTTCACGTTTTAATGATAGTCAAGATTCAAACGATATATTTCTTCTTTCTACTAATGCTGGTGGCGTTGGACTCAATTTAGTAGGTGCAAATCGTTTGATTATGTTTGATTGTAGTTGGAATCCAGCAACAGATTTTCAAGCAATGGGTCGAACTTGGAGAGAAGGCCAAAAGAAAAAAGTATATATTTATCGACTTTTTACTGCTGTAAGTATTTTCGAGCAGCCTTTTACGGATAAATAAAAACATTCCAGGGTACTGTTGAAGAAAAATTCCTTCAACTTCAAATTAAAAAGACTGGACTTGCAACAATTGTTAATCCATGGGCTACATGGAAAAATAAGGATAAAGATATGGATTATTCAGAGCTTAAGAATTATGATGAATTTACTCCTGGTGTTGCTTGCGATACACATGATTCAATTAAATGTCATTGTGAAGGAACTGGTAATACAGAAGTTGATGGTGAAGATGATTGGTATGATAATGATGATATGGATATTGATTATGCTGATGCAGCAGCATGTGCCGAAGATGATGATGATGAAGGAATGAATGAAGATTTGGATAACTTTCATGTAAATCAAGATAAAGGCAATGTATATGCAGTATGTTTTTGTAATATCTATTTTCTACAGTAATATTTTAAATAATTTTAGCGTGTGTCACTTGATCAACTTCATAAATGGCGCCATCATGCTCATGGCACAAAATCTTTTAAGAATATCATGGATAGATGCGGTCTTTATGATGACACTCCTGTTTCATTTATTATGGAAACAGAATTTATTCCACCTGGTTCAGCAGAAAAAGAAACTGAACAAGAAGAGCAGATGGTTGAAGAAGAAGAAAAGGAGACTATGCAGGAAGAAGAAAACGATATTATGGATGAAGAAGAGGTTATGCAAGAAGAAGAACAAAACGAAATTATGGATGAAGATGAACCTGCTGAAAATGATGGAGAAGAGGATATGACGTATGATGAAAATGATGACGGAGAAATGAATACGACTTTTTGTGCAGGAAATCCAGATGCTCCATTTGCCGAAGAAGAAGAAGATAGCAATGAAGCTGTTTTTTCGCATATATCTCAACAAAGTAATGGATTTGCAATGGACGAAATTGATGCATCACGTGAATCACAAAATGTTCCTCCTGCACCATTTGGTTTTAATGATTTTCTTTAGATAATTACATTAAATTATTTGTTTATTGTTTGTTGTTAAAATTTTTGGTTGTTATTGATAAAAGAATATTATGTTTTTAATGACTGTTGCTTTATTTATCGAAATATTTCTGCAAAAAGCTGTTTGATGTTACCGTAACCTTTGCATGCTTCTCTCCGTTTTTCGATGTGAAGAAATAATGTGTTAATGAAAATGGTGGATAATTATTGACGCATTTTAAATTACTGTAAAAAGCTAAAGACATATATTTGAAAAGTGTTGTCGGTGTGGTTTCTCGGTCCATTTTGGTGCAATATATTTGTATGATTTTTTTCATGAATGAGCTTTCTTTATTTAATGGAAGTTCCATCATTGATCTACCATTTTTAAAAGAAAAAAATGTGTTTTACCAAAATTTTGTTCGGTCATCTGACAACACTTACGATTTGAACTCCATTTAAAAATCTTCACTATATTCTCGTATTTTCTTTAATCAATATTACAAAGAATTTTAATGGAATCAGGCATAATTATTTTTTTCTTATTGTTTTTTTGGTGTCTCATTAATTGATGCAGTTTTAAACGCTTATTTTTCTTCCATAGAAACAGCCTGAATCAATAGAGTGTAAGAAGAGATTGGACGAACAGTAGTAGCAGTATCAAGGGTAATCAAAACACGTATGTATTATTTAATTATTTGAAATAACAGTGGTCTTTTCGTTGACGTTTTATCATTAATCAATTTTAAAATTAAAGTGAAAGATTATTGCGTTGTTGTTTTTTTAATGAAATGATTAAAATTTTGTGGTTAATCTTTTTATTTCTTTCATTATTCTTACAAGTTAATTGTAAGTTTGACAGTTTTTCTTTAATTTTACGTTATTATTGCTTAAGTTTTAAGGTATTGCCAAGATATTTGAAATTGTATGTAAGCAGAATCCAAATATAAGTATTTGTCAGGATTTATTATTGCGAGCAAAACGTGACAGTTCATTACATTTTCGAACAGCAGATGACCGATTAGTAAGTTTCTTTCAAGTATTGTCTCTTTTATAATGTAATTTTCTATCACTGCTCTGTGAGTCCACTTTAATTTTAATAATAGTATCAATAATGATTGTGTATTTTGAACATTCATGTTAACAAAAAAAGATTTATCTTTTTACGTTGACATACATTAGTTTTTTGCATTATTTTTGTTCCTTTAATCAATGTAATCTTTTTAGATAGACTCAAATGAACGTCAACTTGATAGTTCGATTGAATATGAAAAAGCTCGAAAATCATTTCAAGACAATGATTTCTCCAATTTTGCAACTTTATTTGATAAACCTGATGGCCTTATGCCTGAAGTCTTTAGTAAACCTGATAAACCAAAGCCTGAACCCTTTACTAATAGCACAAAAAAAGAAGTGGACACAATAAATTCAGAGTTACCAGAAGAAACAAATCCAAAATATTGCAGTGATTATTCCGAAAATTTTGCATTTTATTGTGATCAAGCTATTAGCTTAGTTGCAAAATCTATTCGACCTTTCTGTGTCTCATATATTGCAAATTGTCCAAAACAGTCACAAGCTCTTGCACGACAGAGATGATTACTGTATTTGTAAATTTACGTTTATCTCAAATTTGAACAACCTCATTAATATCATCGTTTTAAATTGCTGTAATTAAATTTTAGTTTAAATAGAAATGTAGTACAAATTTTGGAAATATACAATGGGTGCTAAAACTCTCTGCACATTTTTGGCATGTTTTTGCATGTTTTTGCATGTTTTTGCATGTTTTTGCATGTTTTTGCATGTTTGGGCATTTTGGCTTAATTTGTTCATAAAAATACCATATTTTGAGTCAGAATTGTTGTAAAATGTATGAGGATTCATGGGGAATCGAAAAATATGTTTTTAGAAGTCTGGTGCCTTCAGAATCCTGTGATTCTGAAGGCTTACTTTTTGCATGTTTTTGCATGTTTTTGCATGTTTTGTCATGTTTGTTATATTCGGCTTAATGTTGATCAAAAATGTTATATTTTCAGTAAAAATGGATAGAAAAACTTGGAGAATGTATGGGGAATCAAGATAAAGTGTTTTTAGGATTCAGATGCCTTCAGAATCCTCAGATTCTGAAGCCCAAAAATTTTTTTTTCGGTTTTTGATGTATGAAAATACTTTTCAGGGTAGAATTTTATGGTGAATCTGAAAAAAATATTTTTAGAATCATAGCGCCTTCTGAATCCTGGGATTCTGAAGTCTAAATTTTTTTTTCTTGTTTTTGATGTATCAAAGCACTTTTCAGGGTAGAATTTTGTGGAGATTCTGATAAAGACATTTTTATCATTTTGTTGCCTTCAGAATCTTCAGATTCTGAAGCTTAAGAAATTTTTCTTTTTTTTCATGTGTAGAAACACTTTTCGGGGCAGAATTTTGTGGAGATTCTGATAAAGATATTTCTTTATGATAATGCTAATATGACATTTATATTTCTTATACAAAATTTTTTATAATAAACAGAAAACAAACATCAATAACCTTGAACAAAAATAAATTTCATTTCAAAAGAAAGAACAAAAAATATATTTTAATTCAAAAAAAGAACAGACATGATTAACTTTTTAATTTTTTTAATAATCTTACTTGTTGCATGAAATTTTGAATCCAGTTGCAGTAATAATAAAATAAGTCCAGCGGGTAGCATCGGATGTTTCTAGATGAGCGAACATGGTATCATGCATTACATCATTCTTATACAAAACTGGCCATGCTCGTACACGTTCTCCAGCTACTCGATCAAATTTGACATTAACTGGTGGGAAATAAAGTTCTCCTTGTTTATCAAGGGGAACAGCTTTATCAATCATTGCAACTGCTGTTGTTGTTGGTTTATAAGTAATTTTATTTCGAAAAAATTTCTTTTGCCATTTCCAAAAAAAAAATATCTTTATCAGAATCTCCACAAAATTCTGCCCCGAAAAGTGTTTCTACACATGAAAAAAAAGAAAAATTTCTTAAGCTTCAGAATCTGAAGATTCTGAAGGCAACAAAATGATAAAAATGTCTTTATCAGAATCTCCACAAAATTCTACCCCGAAAAGTGCTTTGATACATCAAAAACAAGAAAAAAAAATTTAGACTTCAGAATCCCAGGATTCAGAAGGCGCTATGATTCTAAAAATATTTTTTTCAGATTCACCATAAAATTCTACCCTGAAAAGTGCTTTGATACATCAAAAACAAGAAAAAAAAATTTAGACTTCAGAATCCCAGGATTCAGAAGGCGCTATGATTCTAAAAATATTTTTTTCAGATTCACCATAAAATTCTACCCTGAAAAGTATTTTCATACATCAAAAACCGAAAAAAAAATTTTTGGGCTTCAGAATCTGAGGATTCTGAAGGCATCTGAATCCTAAAAACACTTTATCTTGATTCCCCATACATTCTCCAAGTTTTTCTATCCATTTTTACTGAAAATATAACATTTTTGATCAACATTAAGCCGAATATAACAAACATGACAAAACATGCAAAAACATGCAAAAACATGCAAAAAGTAAGCCTTCAGAATCACAGGATTCTGAAGGCACCAGACTTCTAAAAACATATTTTTCGATTCCCCATGAATCCTCATACATTTTACAACAATTCTGACTCAAAATATGGTATTTTTATGAACAAATTAAGCCAAAATGCCCAAACATGCAAAAACATGCAAAAACATGCAAAAACATGCAAAAACATGCCAAAAATGTGCAGAGAGTTTTAGCACCCATTGTATTTATATTTTTTTACATTATTTAAAGAACATAAAAACGAATAAAAAGTTTGATATTATTTTTTTAAACAAAGTGTTTTTTAAGAAAAAAACGGGGAAAAGACGAGATTTTTTTCTTTTTTTTCTAAAAATTGTTGCTGATAAAAGATAACTTCTTTATGGTATACTTTTAGCAATATTGTTTCAAAAACTTTGATTGTTAAAGATAATAAAACATTTGTACAAGTACGATAAAACAATGGCCACTTTCACTGCTGCATTTGTTGCAGCAAAATCATGCAAAGATGTTACCATTGCTTGTGCTGTTTTTTTTTCACATACAAGATTTTAATTAAATGGGTAGTCAAAAAAGCTATTAAGTTAAAAAAATATATAATATTAATTTTATGACATAAACGGACAGACATTTTTTTAATGTCTATGACCTTTTCACTCAATGCACACAAAAAAACATATAAACAAAAATGTCACTCGTGAACACATGGTTCCGTGGCGCAATGGATAGCGCGTCTGACTTCTAAAATCTATGAAGTGATCAGAAGGCTGCGGGTTCGAGTCCCGCCGGAACCTGAAAATTTTTTTGCATTTTTTTATTTTATAGCTTGGCTTCTAAAAATTATGAAGTGATCAGAAGGCTGCGGGTTCGAGTCCCGCCGGAACCTGAAAATTTTTTTGCATTTTTTTATTTTATAGCTTGGCTTCTAAAAATTATGAAGTGATCAGAAGGCTGCGGGTTCGAGTCCCGCCGGAACCTGAAAATTTTTTTGCATTTTTTTATTTTATAGCTTGGCTTCTAAAAATTATGAAGTGATCAGAAGGCTGCGGGTTCGAGTCCCGCCGGAACCTGAAAATTTTTTTGCATTTTTTTATTTTATAGCTTGGCTTCTAAAAATTATGAAGTGATCAGAAGGCTGCGGGTTCGAGTCCCGCCGGAACCTGAAAATTTTTTTGCATTTTTTTATTTTATAGCTGTCGTTAACGTTATTGCAGGTTTTTTTTAAAATCTTCCTTTTTGTATTATTATTTTAGCGCGACAAAATCAGTGTTAAAATGAAAAAGTAGAACGATGGATATTTGGTGCTTTTTTTTTTAAAATGCTATGCAAAAAAGAGAAATTGGGAGCAAAATAAAAACGTACAGGCCACCATTTAGTTAGCAAAAATGACGAGAATGTTATCTGATTACGGCAGGATTTGTACGAATAGAAAAAACGTAAGAGTAAGATGCTAACAAATTTGTTCCATTTTATCATTGAAAAAAAACTTCCAGGAACCTTTAATCTTAAATACCTTTGATGGACTTGATGTTGCTTTTTCACCAAATGCACAAGCCATTGAATATCTTTGTCTAAAAGCTTAGCAAAATTTTATTCTGGTAGTTTAGCGAGTCCTTGAGCTACGGTCGGCATAAAAATTTACTACAATATTTAAAATAATAAAAATATCTTTTCTTATTTTAAGAATAATTGAAAATATTTTTTCTGTTTTAGCTTTTTCTGCTTTGCGAAATGTGTGTGCATCGATTTTTAAAGGTTTAAATCAGAAAAATTAAAAAACAACATAGTAGTAGACAAAAGGCTGATCTGACATTTCCATTTTTCCTTTCATAATTTTACTGAATGAAAAGCATCCGGCAAAATGAAAAACTTTTTCTTTTGCCTTTTTGCGCACCAGAGCAAAAAGTTTTTTGTCTTTCTTTCCGACTTTCGTTTCTTCGCAGTTTGGCATTTTAAAAGCGAAAAATTGGGGAAAAAAGTAGTGATCTAACTCCTTGCCAAAAGAAAGTTCTTTCTTTAAAAGGTCAAGCAGATTGCAAAAAAACTTTTCATCTCAAAAACACATTTTCCTTTTGACGACGGTCTCTTTCTTTGTCCGCAAAAGTTAAATTTTCGAAAATGTGGCGCTATTTTAATGTTTGTTTCTTAATTTATTCGTTAATACTTTGACTCAAGGTAGATTACAGTACTTCTTTTTAAAAGTTAATTTAACAAAAGTTTAGAGAAGTTTTTTAGCAGCAAAAAATAAACGGGTTACCTTTAGATTTTTTCGGACATTTGTAAGCTCGATAGCCCCATAGAAGTAATGGGCTTTTGGTGCTCTCTTGGAGAGATTTGATAGAACTTTGAAGCTAAAACGATCCGCGATTATAGGTAACTTTTTAGCTAACGGTAACATTGAAAAATGATCCATCGAAAGGGTCTATTTGTCCCGCTAACACGCATTTTAAAATCTGCATTACGGTATTTTTTTGACAAAATAAGACTTTACTCACAAGGGACCGTTTTGAGATGTTACTCCCAGATTTTTTCATTATAGTGGGGAATCAACAGCTTATATCAAGGTATGGAAAACCCCCAAAGGATTTTTGCTTGTTCGCTTTTTTTTGATTTTAATAGCATTTTGCTATTACACTATAAGTAGCAGACGATCAATGTCGTAGTATGTGAATTATGATTGTAATGATTATAGATGATTGTATATGACAAAACATAATCTTCCATAAATAATTAATTATATTCCAAGCGTTTACAACCATTTTAAATCATCTCATACGTAATTTATATACTACGACATTGATCGTCTGCTACTTACTGTGTAATAGCAAAATGCTATTAAAATCATAAAATAGCGAACAAGCAAAAATCCTTTGGGGGTTTTTCATACCTTGCTATGAGCTGTTGATTCCCCACTATGATGAAAAAATCTGAGAGTAACATCTCAAAACGGTCCCTTGTCAGAGCAGAATCGTGAAAAAATAAATGGGAGATTTGTCCCTTTTTTGTTGCCAACTTATGAGAAGTTTCCATTCGTACTAGTTAAAAAAAGAGAAAAAAAACTGCTTCTAAAATTTTAAAAGGAGTTTAATTCATTTTTAAAAAAATAAAGTCATCACTTTTTTAGTTGTGATGAAGTGAAGTCATCATCAATAAGATTTTTTGTCACCTATTTTTTCCACTACACTTCTCCTTTGCTTCCAAAGATCAAAGAAATATCATCGCTTTTTGGCATGAACAACTCTGACTCCACCTTTGGCATCAAGGTCGATAAAAAAGATCCTCCCTTTTTTCAAAGCTATCAAAATTTTATTCTTTTTTCTTTCGTGTATGACACTGTAATCTCTATTTTATTTCTTGTTCCCTCAAACCAATGAGCATCGCTTGCTCCTCCTCTTTGTTAGGCTGAACAGAACTTTTAAAAATAGTTAATGTTTGTCGCATAAAATATTATATGGCTTTCTTTAAAATCTAACTAAACGAAATAAATGCTTGTTGTGGTGTCAGAATTATAGTGGACAGTTATGCTTAAACTTGTATTAACAGTTTAAGTATTTCTGTCCATTATAAATCAACATTGCTGAAAATTTTTATTGTTTATCAAACGTGAAAATTATTGTAATGACTCAAAACGATGAAAAATGTAAAAATATTTATTTAACTATTTAAGGATAGTAGTACGTGATTTTGATTAAACGTGAATAAAATGTTGTTTAATCAGTTTCGCGTATTACAATTCTTTTATAGTTAACATTCTGTTGTTAAATACCGTATTCATAGCTGATCCAGTTAATGTGTGATATTTTGTAATACGTAGTATCCCATTTTAGCTTGGATTAGCTATTATTGCTGTGCGTATTATATTTAAAATGGCATGTATTCTAAAAGATCTGGTGTATCTTTAATATAAACTTTTAAAATTATTTCTATTTGACTTTTGTATGTTAATTGATTTTATGCAGTGCATGCCACCATATTGCTGATTCATGGCAAATTCCATTCTTTTGTGACATTTGGCTATTAAAATATCACAAATGAATGCGAATTTGTTATTGACCAACATAGCTTTATCTATATTTAAATTTTTTGTTGTCAATTATTAAAATACTGGTTTATGGTCAACATTGATGGGCATACTGTAACTTATACAAAATAGGTTAGTTTGTACGTGTTTTGCTTGCAGTTATTAATAAGTGAAAAATAAATAAAATACAAATCATTGGTTAATTAATTGAGCTTGACGTTTGATATTTTATAAAAAATTGTATGATAAACAAAATCAAAGTAAAACAATGATGGATATAATAAAAATAAAATTAATAATTAAAGAATTTTACTTTACATATGTGAGCTTTTAATTAGTTGCAACAATAATTTTTCACATTTTGTTCGTTCACTATTTTTATTATAATTATACAGTATGCTTTTCGTAACTGCAATAAAAAAAATAATAACACAAAAACAAAGATGGATGGTCAAGAAAGTTTTTTTTCATAAACATCATTTGCATTTTATAAAAAAACTTGCATACCAGTGATGCTTTTTGTTGTAATGTTTTTTTATCTTTGGTTTAGTTTTTTCAGCGAGCAATGCGGGAAGAAGATGCAATGCATTGCTGGCCAAAAAAAACCTTTTTTTTATAACTGTGTTAGGTATTTTTGATGGTAAAAGAATGATTCACAAATTTTTTGGAAGAACAAAAAGCAATGAAAACCAAAGAAAGGTGGTGCTAAAAACAGAAAACTTTAGAGTATTTCTTCTGTGTTTTATTAAACTTTGCAAGCTTAACATTTACTTTTTTTATAATTTCGTCAATATTTGCACATCTTCGGCTGAAATTATTCAACAATTTTCAATTAATTAATTTTGGAAACTACATTCTTTAAATTAGAGGTGTCATAATGAGTCGTCCCCGGGATCCACGACTTCAAAGTCTTAGAGGTTAGAATCAATGCCCCGAACGATGAACAACAAGAACAGATTTTGTTTCAAAGATTTGCAGCATAAAATAAATTTCTCATGTATTGGCTAATGAAAGATTATTAGCCAATGCAAAGTAAAAAAAAAGTTTTCTGTATTTTTTTTTCGTTTGATGAATATTATAGTGAATTTTTTTCTTTAGTTATATCTTTGCATTCATCATTTTTGAATTGCCGCTTTTGAAGCGCATTGTTCTTAAATGGAAAATTTGTGAGAGAAAAAAAATTAAATGAATGAATTTGATGAGCGTTAACGCTCATCAAATTCATTTAAAGCAATTGCTCTTTTTAATAATAAAAACTTTGTAACCCTTTTTTACTGTTGTTGTTTTTTTAAAGATATACTTATTGTCTAAAATCCGTGTCGCTTAAAAAAGGGATTGTCATAAATTTATTAAAAATTTATAAATCGTGTTTTGATCATTTTTTGCGCTTTTATCAGTATGTTCATTTTATAATTCTCTCACTCTTTTAGATTAATATATCTTACTCATCGCAATCTTTTAACATCTGTTTAGTGTTAATTTCCCCTCCCATTCTTTCCGTTTATCTTCATCACCGAATTTGCCCCATGTTCCCGTCGAATTTTATCCCTGTGGTTTTGTTGAATTTTTTGTTTTTAAATCAGTTACAACAGCATTGTTATATACGGTTATTTTCCCTTATTAAATACTGAAACTAAGTGTTTTTGGAATTTTCTTTGAAGGGGTTTAAAAGTGTTTTTTCCTTGTTCCTCGCCCCAGTGACATTTCCATCCCAATGATGTCCTAGCTTCCCCTTCCTGGTGATTGTTCGTCACCAACCCCTCCCCGCGATTTTCCAAAAACTGGAAGGGAAATTAACACTGCATCTGTTACAAAACTAAAAAATGGGTTTTAAAAATATTTCATGGCCTGATGGACCAGCAATTAAGCAAAATTTCTCATTTCCAATGCCAATTATTCGATATATGGCTAATAATCCTTCAAGTTTTAAAGTTTGTGAAAAGTTATATTTCTGCTGTAAATTCTTCTTCGAAGAAAATCCACTTCTTGTTGTTCATCGAATGCATGGTACTGAGAATGGTGGAATGGAAGTTTGCTCATATAATGAAGAAAAGTGCAAAGAATCCCGAAATGGACTTGGCAAGAAATGCTGCATTCGTATTGATCTTGATCAAATTCCTGCAGAAAAAATTTGGCTTGGTAACGAACTCTATCTTGATGAAGAATACATTCCTCGCTTTGCTGAAGTTATTCGCCCAAAGTTTTATCGCTGTGATACTGCTAAATTTTGTACTTCTTATAATGTTATTGCTTTTGATAATTTAAAAGAATTGGGTTCAACATTTAAAAAACTTGATCTTGAATTTGTTGGTGTCAATCGCGGTACAGATAAAGTTTCACTTGAACGAATTCTTGGAGCTATTCCAGAAGTTGAAGAATTCTCATTGTAAGTACTACTGCTTTTGTTGAATAATAATTATATATATTTTTTAGCAACTTCCGCAAGAGTCCTTCTTATGCTGTTACTTTGACAAATGAAACTTTCAAAACTATTCGTAATCTTGATAACTTTGGAAATCTTAAACTTTTTGAATTGGAAGCTCTTCCTGCAATTGGATATAATGATTTTGATGAACTTGCTTTATTTATCCAAGTAAATCCATTTTTTATTTTATACATACGTAATCTGGGTTTTTAGGAACATGCCAATACAAAGTTCTATTTCAATTTTCATTATCGTGGTCGTCAGCTTAAACGCAAAATGGATGCTCTTATCGATGATGTCCTTAAATCCAATGTTCCTTATCGTCTTATCACTTATCATGAACAAGATAATGAAAAACTTGCTGCTATGAAAAATCTTTGTGACAAATTTTTCAATACTAAATGGTTCTAAATTGTTTGAAATAATTCTTTTGTTGTTTTTTGTTGTAATATTTTTTAAAATTTTTACTTTCTGATAAATTTCTTTATGAATAAGAATGTCTTATTTTTGGAACAAAGGTTTGAACCAATACTTTCATGTTTTTGTGTTAGTACTGTATCATTTCTGAATTGGCATTGTTGATACCCGTTTTTCTCAAAGGGAGAATAACAATGAAAGACATCTGAAAACCTTTAAAAAAACTGTAATTATCTGATCCAGACTGGGTCAATGTTGCCTTTGGTTTTTTGATTTAACATACCATTTTTATATTGCGTCTTGAAAATTTCCCGAGCTTACATTAACATGTGCAACTTTTAAAATATTTATATTTTAGATTTATCTGTGTTCCCTTACAAAAAAAAGACAATAAAGGTTTTCTTTAAGCTAAAGTTGAACCATGATGCATGTAAAAGAAAAAATTCAATAAATAAATGGAAAAAGAAATGTTATTTTTATGCAAGTTTATTGTGCATTATGAGACAAACTTGTTCCCCTGTCCATTTGTTAAAGAACTGTCAATATTGTGAGAGAGAGAAAAAAAATGATTGACGAACACGTTGTTCATCAATGATGCTTGCTTTGGTAGCTGAAAGGACAGTGCCACAAAAAGATGAAGCAATCGATAAAAGAAAAGAAAAACCGCAAGTAAATGATAAAGCTACAATAAAGGGCCATCTTTTCTATCGAAGAATAAAACTTACAATGTGATAATTTAAAGTTGGAAATCGGTGATGAGCTGAAAAAAGTTTAAAAATATAAAAAAAGTTTTTACGTTTATTGGCTAGTTTAAATCAATTTTTTTTTAAATTAGAAGAAGGCGTCTAAATATTTTCAGTTTTAATGTTATTACACTTCTTGATGTTCGGATAAGTATGGATAATCGAACTTCAAATTTTCGTGATCCTCGTATTCGAATAATCATTGGTTTGTTGCAATATTTGGTTTTTTTTAAATATTTTTTTCATTTTAGATGAAGAATATCGAAAACGCTTTCCTCCAACTCCACCAACATTTACACCATCAAATGTTCCAGAAACTCCATTTTTGCCATCATTTTCAACACCATCCAATCCAGGAAGACATGCTGGTCTTATAAATGATGACGAAATATTAGATCCATCAAATATGGCAATAAAAAATTATAAAAGTCATCATTTTGTCTGTAATTTTTATCAATGCTTTAAAACATATCCTACTGAAAAATTTACTCGAGAAGTTCATCAAAATGCAGTAACCGTAAGTTTTTAGCAAAAAAAAACTTTTTGTACAATTACTTATGCATTTTTATAGGTGCTAAAACATGTTCTTCATCAACAAACAGAACAATCAACAAAATACAAAAAGGAACGTGATCAACATCGAACAGATTTAATAGAAAAGGAGACACTAATTCGTCGTTTACAAATAAATGAACAAATTATCAAAGAAGCAAATGAAAAATTTCTTCAAAATGAAACATCAAAATGGGTAAAATTAGAAAAGTTTTTTGTACTTGATTGATAAATAGAAACTTTAGAATTCTCGAATAAATGAACTGGAAACAAAGTTAAATATATCAGAAAAGAAAAGTGAAGCCCATGAAAAGTTGCTAAAAAATTACGATGATTTAAATGAAGATTATTTAAAAATAAATGATAATATGAATGAATTTAAACAAAAATATGAAGATGATATGGATGAAAAGGATGAATGTATTTCAGTGCTGCAAACTGAAAATGAAACTTTGAAAACCGAAATCAAAAGAATACAAACGCTTGCTCAAAAGAAAGAAACAGAAGGCAAAGAAGAATTGAGAAAAGAAAAAGAAGGAAGAAAGAAGATGGAAATAGAGCTGACAACGTATTCTAGACAAGTGAATCAAATCAAAGATGTTGTAAATAACTGGAAAAATGAAGAATATTTGTTAGGTCGAAAAAGAGTAAGTCCTTTTTATTAAATGTTCCCTTACAAAATTGGACCTTTAAGGCTATTCCCGGCATCAACAAAAGTGGTGAAAAAATAAAAAGAAATAAATTCACAAAAGAACATGAATGAAAAATATTGCAGAATTGTCCAATATATTATTTTTTAAATAACATTTTACTTTAATTTCCTGTGTTTCAACAAAGCTTTCTTTGAGTTTAAGTTGATGTTAATAAAAGAAATAATTTTATTCTAATAAAAACGATAAATAACAGTTTATTCGTTTATATACCCTAGAGTATAAACATCAAACAATAATTCTTTTAAAACAAAAAGGCAGAAAACAAAGAAAAAAATTTTCCAATTGTTTTGTCTGAAGTCGGATTTAGAAGCTACAGTATCCTCGGCTGTTGTTTTATATACGAATAAACGGAAATTAAAAATAGAAAACACATGCCATACACCAAATTACACTTTTTTTCACCATCTAAATTGGTTTACAATTTTTTGAAATTAATAAAACTTTCAGTTTTAACAATAACTTTTTATTCATTTTTTTATGGTTTTTTCATCATTGCTAATATGGTTTTCAACAAATGCAAATTCAAAAAAATATTACTGCTTACCAATTAATTGCATGTGCTTTTTTCAACATGCAAAAAAGAAATCTGGCCAAAAATTAAAAGATAACATCTACAGTGTTTATCGTAATTATGTAGAGCATAAAGTTGAAGCATTCTGTGACGAAAATTCTGAGACAGATTGTGGAAATACCATATCCCAAGCGTCGAGTGAATGTATTTCGAGATAGACATTTGATTTTCATCTTTTTTGTTCTTACCAAAATACTTTGGGCCAATGTTTTTTCAGCAATAAAGCTAAAATTATTCTGTCAAGTCTTGCATGTTGAATATTTGACAAAAAATTTTTAAATAAAATATGTTTTAGAATTTGGCTAAATTTAAAAGGAGCTTTGAACTTTAGCATTTTGTCATCTAAAGTTAAAAGTTCAATTTTATATTTTTCCTATCAAAAAAAATTTTTTAGACTCATTTTTCCAAATTTCATACTGTAATTTCATCCGTTTTTAGCATGATGAAAAGGTTATTGCAATCATTTTTTTTAATAATTGCTACTTTTAGAATTAAACGAACAATAAGAAATTTTAGAAGCAATAAAATTTACAACTTTGTAAGTTTCTTTTGCGTGTATTTGCTGCTTCAAAAAAAGTAAGCAATAATAGAGTATCACCCACTTTTGGGTTTACTTATTAGATTTTAATGCAAAAAAAATTTTTAAAAAAAATTAAAATTTCAAACGCTTTCCCTTTTTCCCTGAATTATATTACTTGTCATTCATTATAAGGTGACATTTTAAAAAGCTTCTAAAGAATTGCCATCCCTTTTCTTTGCCGTTTATTATCGAATGGAAGGCAATGCCATCAAATTACTTTTTTTATAGAAGTTTTATCGTTTCTACTTTTTTTCTTCTCTTTTGCTTGCTTTTCAATGGATTCATCCCCCTTCATTTTTTGTTTCCTGATAAACATGAGCTCATTGGAATCTCCACAAAGTCTTATTTCCCCCTTTTACTTCTTCTTTTTTTGTTTTTATTGAAGGTATTATAGATTGTGATAACTTACTTTCGTATCCTTTCTTTTATTCATTTTTTTGTGCTTCTTTTTTTTGTTATTATTATTCTCCTCTATGTTTTCATTGTTGCTCCGCCTTGGAGAGTTTTGTTTCTTTGCAAATATATTTTCACACACTTTGGAATGTTTCAGTCTCAAAACCTTTCAAAATTAAACCGTGAGAAATTATAACTTAGGTATTCTATATTTTTTCTCATTTTTTGAGGCTGTTACTTTTTACATTTACGTATTTTGTTTAAAATTTATATTTTATTTTTTTTAAAAAAATGATATAAAAAATTAAATATAAAAAACTGAATTATACTTCAACTACCGCGTTTCTTTTTATTTTTTTTGCGCGGTTACTTTTTTAACGGGTTGGAAGAGCATGAAAAAAAGGCGGTTTATGTTCTAAGGGCGGAGAAAATAAATGTAAAACATTTGGTTATAGCTTGTTGTTGTTTTTTGACATTTAACTTTAAAGGGCCTAAACACAACTTTGTAAGAATAAAGCCCTTCTAAATTTTTATATTCCTTTTTTTACGTGGCATTCTAAATGTAAGTTTACCTAAAGTACTTTCTTTTTTACAGTAATACTTTAAAGCTATAATTTTTTTGCAAAGTATTAGTTATCGAGGAACTACGTAAATTCTTTATACTTGTTTCCCCATTTTTTTCTGCTAATTTTATCTTTTTTTGGAAGTACATTCTTCCTTCTTTCTTTTTAAATAGGATAAAGCAAATAAAAAAGAGAGAGATAGAGATAATCATAGGCCAATGTATCGCGTAAAACGAGTATGACGACGACGACAAAGCTCTTTCCTCTGTCATTCTTGGATGAGCTTTCCGGAATCTATTGTGTCTATATTGTTGACGAATTATTTTTCTTGAATCAAAATTTTTTTATTTATTATTATCTTCTTTTTTTCAGATGCAAAATTTAACTTTACAAATTTTATTTGAACGTTACAAAAATGCTACTACTTTGGATAAGCTTGCTGAATATGCTTGTACACATTCACGTTCAATTGCACCATTACCTGATTTACAATGTACTGAATTTCCAATTAAGCATTCAGTTGGTTTACAGATATTTGTCGCAACTGCATTTACATTATTAATTATTTGTGCATTAATTGGTAATTCTCTTGTAATGTGGGTAATATTATATTCAAAAGCAATGCGGAGTAGCTTCAATTTTTTCTTATTTAATATGGCAATTGCTGATTTTTTAATGGCTTTATTGAATGCAGGTTCAACCTGGTCATTTAATTTTTATTATCAATGGTATTTTGGTAATCATTTTTGTCCGGTTAATCATTTCTTTGGTGTTGCACCAACATGTGTCAGCATTTTTACGATGATGGTTGTAAGCTGGGATCGGTAAAAAATTTTAAGCTTACGTTATTCAATCGAAATTTAATTACATTTTTTTAGAAGTCGAGCAATTGTAGATCCTTTAAAAAAGAGACAGTTAAGTGCAAAACGAACAACGATAATCATTGCGGGTATATGGTTTTTGGCAACAATCATATCATTACCAGCAGCAATTCCAGCACGAATTGATAAACAATACTTTTTTTCAATTCCTAAGAAACAACTTAATGAAAGGACAATCTGTCATAATGATTTTAAATATAAATTCTTGTAAGTGTTTACTACAACTTTTTTTGCTCTCTTTTTTTCCTTCTTTCCATGTTTGTGGGACAACAACTTCATTTTTTAACGGAAATAGGGGGCGCAATATGAATAAAAAAATGATTCCACTTAATAAACACGGAAAGCCTTGAATAAGATAATAAAAAAAGCTATTAATAAAAAAAATCCTTTTATACTCTAATATTTAAGAATTACTATTTTTTTAGATATGACAATTTTTTATTTGCTATTCAATATGTTTCCCCTTTATTTGTTCTTACACTTATGTATGGACGGATTATTTACACATTTCGAAGTAACAACTTTTTTGAGGATTCTAATGTGACAAAAGCTTCTAATCATTATAAAGCTAAAAAGAAGGTGAGTAATAATACTTTTGTTTTTAGCAGAATACAATCAACAAAAAAGAAATCTTTTTTAGGTTATTAAAATGCTTGGTATTGTTGTTGCAATATTTATGGTCTGTTGGGCTCCTTATCAGGTAATTTTTGGCAAAACAGATTTTTAAAAATTAAAAAATGCAAAAGTTTTATCATATAAAACTCTTTTAAGATGTATCATTTATTTATTGAAAGGCTGCTAAATGATTTTATTATTGCATCATATACATATATGGTATTTTATTGGTTGGCAATGAGTGCATGTGTATATAATCCAATTATCTATTGCTACTTCAATGTTAGGTAATAAATATATATTTTTTTTCGCCTTTCTTTTCTTAGAATTTATGGATGTGAATGAACTTGTCACAAAATATCATTATTTATAAACTCAAAGAAAGAAGAAAAAAATGAAATGAAAATTTTATAGGTTCCGTATTGGTTTCCGCTATGCCTTTCGTTGGCTTCCATTTTTTAATTTTCAAATAAATGAAAGAGAATATTCTCAACTTTTTCCTGATGCTGCAAGAATGATAACATCAAGTACGGCATTAAAGTCAGATATTTCTAAAAATCGACTTTATTCGCAACGAAATACACTTGTTGGAAGTAAAAGTTCAACATCAATTTTATTATCAGACTTTACTCAACAGCGTGATTCAACAACTCTTCATAAACCATAAAATAAAAATATTATTAAACATATGATTAATCAAATTTTGTAACATAAACGGAACTATTTTTCTTGGCAATTTATGAGGCATTTTATTTCTTCTTTTTTCATAATTTGTTCTTTAATGTTATTCTTTTAACTTACATGTAATATAATATATCAAAAGAAAAAAAACGAAATTATATAAAAAAATTTATTTATTATTTTAAAAGCAATAAAGGCAGATTTGTTCATATTTCTTTGTCTTCTTGTTTTTTAATATATTTAAATAATAATGCACAATAATAAAAGTCCAAAAAAATCTAATAAGGATACTGTAACTTTCTTTTAGACAGCATTCAAATATGTACATTGCTTTCTTCTTCTTTTGGAAGTACTTTGAGCATAAAACATGTTTTTTTCTTTTAACAAAATTCCATTGCGTTTTTTGAGAGGTAATAAATGAAACAAACAACAGTAATATTATAACCTGATTTAAATTAATATTTGTTGAAGGCAAATTTTCTTTAAGTGACGTCATTAAGAAATGATAATTTTCTGTAAATTTAATATATTTTTATTAAATGTTTAAAGGCAGTTTGTGATTGTTTACGAACTCAAATTGTTAACTTTCTTGATTTAAACATTAAAGTTCATGTTTTGGTTAAAAAAATAAGTTAATGATTTTAGCAGAAATGAGGGTGACATCCGCTATATTATTACTCTTACACTGCTTAATAATAATAAGACAAACTTTGAACTTGTTTTTTGTTTGAGCTCAATTTACAGAATATCATGCTTGTTATTTTAGATTTCCTGTTTATGGTGGCAACCTCTTCTTTATGAATGGTGCTTCTTGTTTTTCAAATTTTAAGGAGTATTAAGTTCAGGGAGAAGCTGATTTTTGGTTTTTATATAGGTGAAACTTTAAAACTGTTGAACTAAAGATGTTAAAACTAGAATATTTTTGATTATTATTTTGTTAATAAAAAGTCGTCTACATCACCGACCATAAACACAAGGGGCAACAATATGTTCATCCCTTTTTTCTCTTTTATTTATTAGACCAAATTACCTTTTGCTAGAAAAACTTTTGCATTATTCTTTTTTGCTGCTTCAAAATTTTCGATTTTTCGTTATCCAAAAATGGAGAGATAAAATAAAAAATGTCTCAACTTGTTAGTTACAGTTAATTTTTGCTTTTAAAAGTACTTTGGATAACAAGCAAAAAGCAAAACGACGCATGAAATGTTGTTTTTACATGTTTCATCTAACATGACTTACTGCTTTAATGTATACAATTCAATTACTTAAAAAGCATCATCTCAAAAATGAACTTTCCTTAAATCAAAACAACTAACAATTTGAGTATGTAAATAAAACCCCTTTTTCATTGCTCACTTCAATTTTATTCCTTACTTATTTCCATTTTGTTCAAATTCATTTTCTTTTAAGCATGACCGCAATGGAGTATTTTCTGTTGCAGATGTATAACTGAAATGTGATTCACTTGCACTTGAATTATTTCTATTTGAAGAGCAATCACATGATGATAACTGAAAACACTGAGAATAGTGTTTATTTTAGTATCATATGTAAAACAATTAAAAATTATTTTTTACCGTTGTTGGAAGTAATAACTTCATATTAGGTGTTTCATCAATATCTTTTGTATTACCATTTCCATCAAGGGAGGTTGTAACATTACCATTTCGTACTTGATAATATGATGCAAATGATCTTGAACCTCTTCGAAGTTCATTTGAACTTGTATGTCGCAGTCGATATCTACTGTAGCAACTTTTTATTACTGCTTGAACCTGTAAAGAATCATAATTTTTATTAAACTATTCAGTTGATATGGATTAATAGCATAGCAAGAAATCAATAAAACACTGTTTTTTATAAAAAAAATTTTGAGAATTGCCAAAATAAATAACGCATTTTTAAATTTTGATTAAAGCTTTTTTACAAAATCAAAATGTTTTACCTCTCTGTTTGTAAAGCAGTAAATAATTGCAATAAATAACCCTTGATACATGTATGTAAATGACGCACAATAAGTCCAAATTCCAAAATACTAAAAAAAATGTTACTTAATTACATATATTTTTTTTGTTATAAATTTTAATAACATACAACAATGTTTTCTTGTGTGGGTGAGAATGGAATTGTTTGCATAATATTTGGTATTCCAAGAAGTGGAATAAGCATAAGCGCAGCTTTAACACTTTTTCTTAAAAAACCAATTTAGATGTTAAACATAGGTAATAAAAAAGAATATTAAAAAAACTTACTTCATTCGATCTAATTCACTTGTATTATGACTTTCTCGAACTTTACTCCATAATACACGTATCACATTACAAATAAATAATGTATTTACCTTAAAAGAATTTATTTTTTTGAAAAAATGTTTACAGTATTTAAAAGCTCTTACCACCAACTGAAGCATTCTTGGCCCGTCTAATATCCAAAATTCTGGTTCTAAATAATATGAACCAAGACATCTTTCCACTTTTCCCCGTTTTTTAAGTAATATTACAATTAGCCATATGCATGTATGTATTAATGGTACACCTATAAATGACAGTAAAAATATAAGCCCAATAAAGTCCGATTAATTTTTAATTGTAGAGGTATCGAAATTATGTCAAAAAATAACATAACTGTTTTCAGACCCAATGGACAAGAATCAAATACCTACCGTATCCTACTAGCAAGTACGGCATTAATTTTGGATCAGTATTAAATACCGTCAGCACCAGCTGATTATGCAGAAAAAATCCCTCCAAAAACATCCACCAAAATGCAACGGATTTAAAATATTCCAGTAGAAAAAACATTAATTCACACACAAATGCCTACAAATAAAATATTGTTAATTTTAAAAAATGTATTGTTCAAACAAAGGAAAAAGAGTCATCGCTTTAATCTAAAAGTCGTTCCAATAACAATATACAACAAAAATATAATCTTAAAAAATCTGTTCAAAAATAAGATACAAAAGCTTACCATTGTATTTATTGTTTTTCCTTCAGGATTTGCATGAACATGACCCAGTTTATCCGTAAATATGAGATCAATATAAAGTACTAGTCTTATAATGACAACCATTAATATCGCAATCATTAAATGTAAATGTAATAAATTTCGAAATACCCGTAATCTTCTACAAAAAAAATTATTTTTGTTTCAAATAAGTGTTTATTTTGATAAATCAATGATATTATTACCTAAAGCACGAAAATATTAAAATACCAAATATTAAGCTTGCTAATGATAAACCAAGACCAATAAATTCAAGTTTTCTTGCATTTTTTGCGACATCTTGAGCAATCTATAATATAATTTGTAAATAAAAATAAATGTCAAATAAATTTTTATGTCAAAAAAAATAATATCTAATATCTAACCCCAAGAGAGCCATTATTCAAATTTTTCATTATATCAACAACTTCTTGAGTAAAACACATTGTGAAATTTGTCCAACCATGTGATCGAGAAAAATCATCTTCTGTTTTTCCCATCCATCGTCCAGATGCATGACAAAATTTTGTAATATTTTCTAAAAAAATTAAGGATTTATTTATTTTTGAAATGTTAAACAATGAGATATATTTACGAACTTGTTGGATCAAGTCCTTTAAGTGGTGGACACTGCAGCGTAATACTTGTATTTGATCTTGTTGCGGGCCAACATAATACTGTATCCCATGTTGCATTACACCATGACGAGCTGTCATCTATAGAAAATTTGTATACAGTACTTCTAAAAACGGTACAAAAAAAAAGATTCTACCTGGACTACCATATGGTGATAATCCTGATCGCTCCAATGCTTGCATGCATTGTTCCATTGTTTCAGCAAGATTGGAACGCAGTCCTTCAAGAGACAATAACCCGTTTGATGTAACATTTGCCGAATGTTCGTCGACGGAAAACCCGCCAAATTGGGACATGAGCCTTAAAAAGAACAAAATTAAACTGTGATGACAAATTCTTTTATGAACTTTGTTTTTTTCTGTTACTTTTTTTACAAATCTCTGTACCAGTTAAAGAAAAATGAGGCAATATTAAAAAAAGGCAATACGACAAATTGCTTTCCCATAAAGTGAAAAACGGAGTTTACCCTCATAAAAAAAGCTTATGTTCTTTTTTATACATGATCCCCTTGTGGGTTCGAGGAATAAAAATGGGTGAAAAAAATATATATGGCAAAAAAAGCTGCGCGCATTCTCGGGTAAAGTAAAAGAAAAAAGGCACGAAGATGAAAATGAAACCCGTCAACGTTATTTCAACTCAGATTGCGCTTTCACTTTTTTCTTCTTTTTTTGCACCAAACCAATATATGAGAAGAAGATATTCCTTAAATTATATTAAAAAGATGAAGTCTCCAAAAAAAGTTGAAAAAGCGTGCATGCGGAACTGCCTTTTAATTCTCAAGAGATGACAAAATGAAACATATAGAAACATAAAAATGTGGGAAAAGAAGAAGACAACTTATAGGTGGCAAAAAAAGAATAATGATTCAAAAGAAATCTTCTATTCAAGGCAAAATGCTTTTTTAGGTTGTTTTCTCGTTTAGCTTGGTGATAAAATCAAGCGTGGAGAAGAAGGAGAAAAAAGAGGGGTAAAAAAGAAACTACCCATGGGAGACATTTTCTAAGTTGAAGACATTCCCTTCATTTCTTCCAACCATAAAACATAACTGCTAGTTAAAGGTTTCTTAAGGAAGAAGAAGAAAAAATATGTAAAAGAGGAGGATGTAGAAGAAGAAGAAACAACAACTAGGTTATGGAAAAAAGAAACAACTTTAGAAAGCAATTATGGTTCATGTTCATAATGCTGCTAGTTTAGCCAAATAACCCAAAACAAAACATGTTGTTTTTAAAACAATAATAATATTGCAGCAATTTATACAGAAAAAAACACAAAAAGAAGAAAAGCTGCTACTTTTAAAGCTGAAACAATGCAAATCTTTTATAAGTAAAAAAAGAAAAAGAAGAAAATGCAACAATTTTTTAATAACAAATTTTAATGAAAGTTGTTGTTACTTTGAAGCTTAATGCAAAAAAAAGTAATTTTAAAAAAAAGTAAATAACACACGTGCATGACTTAATTTCCGGAAAAAGCTTTTTCTTCTTAAAAGTCTTTTTACAAAGGTAGCAGAAGAAATAACATAGAAGATGCCTATTAATTGATTATGAAAGTAATAAATACTATGTTGGAACATTAAACAAAAAAATATAACAATTTTTATAATATTTTAGTACAAAATAAATCAAAAAGAATTTCAAAAGCGATAAATTTCAACTGGAATACAGTAAAATGGAAATCAAAAGTCGAGCTTTAAATAAAACAATTTTACTCTAATTTTTAATACTTTTTTTAAGAAACAAAGAATACGGGAAAGGAATCTCATCAAAGAATGGCAACATTTTTTTGTGCTAAATGAAGAAAAAAGGAATATTATCAAGATAATCCGAAATGCTACTACGTATATTGATCCTTCACAAAAAAAGTGTTTAAAAAAAGAAGAAAAAAATAAGATTTTAAAGTACTTAAAATTAAAGATTATTTTTGACCTGCCCGAGGTAATCAATGGCATAAGAACAAAAATAAAAATGAAAAAGTCAAAAGCAACAAGTAACAGTTGTTTCTATCTTCTTCTTTTTTTTTCTATTCAAACGTAAACTGATCTAAAGAAGTGAGAGTTAACTTGATATCAATTAGTCTTCCATTTATTTCGAAAAAGAAAAAAATACATTTTAAAATGATAAATAAAGTTTTATAAAAAGATATATAATCTTAAAATTGCTTATATCATTTTTAACCCAGTTCTTTTTTTTGCAACAGCAGCAACAGTAACAAAAATAGTAACTAGTTTGTTGTTTGTGTTAGTACTGCTGCGAGTTCCTTACTTATCCAAGTCAATGACTATGATTTCCCTCATCCTCCCCCCTTCTTCCTCCCTTTTTTTACATTTATATGAACAAAAAAATTTAACAACAAATAAAAAAGCATTAAAAGGAAGTGCTTTTTTTTCTATGGCCACATTTTTTTGACAAAAAAACATAAAGCCTTAAAACGCAAATTTTCTCCGGGCATGTCATGAACTTTTTGACTAGCCCTCCTTCTTTTCCAGCTTTGCCATAAATAAAAGTTTGTCAAAATGTAAAAATTTATGAAAAAAAGAGGAGGTTTATTAAAAAAAATATTTGACAACAACAAAAATCAATTGTTACCGCCTAAGGCTTATAAGAAAAGAAGAAGAAGAGTAATAACAAAGGTTAAGACTCGGATCTTTGATGAAGAGGGGAAAAACACAACAATCTCACAATTGTTGTCTCTGTTTTTTTATATGATAATAGACAAAAATGATGTTTAAGACGCTAAAAAAATCCCTATTTTTTTCCTGTTTAATTGCAGTTTGTGACTGAGCTTATTTTTACTAACAATTGTAAAGGACATAAAAAGCATAAAAGTTTCGGGTCCATTTTTAGAAAGTATTTAAAAGTTTTGGAGTTAAACTTGAAAAGTAAAAAAAAAAGTAAGCGCCTTTTAAATATTTATTGTTCATTGTTAAAAAATGGAAATTCAAAAAAAAACTATTTCCATCAAAAAGATAAAAATAAAAACTTTGTTTCTAAAAATTTTCCTTCCTACAAATGCAACAAAAAAGGTTGACGTAAAATTTATTTTTTGATACCGCCACCGCTTTGATATCTTGTTGAGAAAAAATAATTAGCCTAATATTCAAAAAAAAGTTTCATTAAAACAATTGTCTAGGCAAGTTTTTTGAAAACAAAGCCCGCTAATATTAAGTAAACTAATGATAATTAAATTCTAACGTATTTTTTTTAACTTGTAAACAGCAAAAAAAAGTTGAAGTATTTTCAAAATTACTTTTAATAGAAAAAAGTCACGTTGACTTTTTGAATAGTTAATTTATCTCTTTTTTGTCTCTCAAAAAAAAGCTTAACAAGTTGAAAGTGCATATTATAAAGTTAAAAGGCAAAAAGTGAATCTAAAAAAAGTACAAAGGCAATTGCAACAATTTTTTATTGGAAGGGATTTTTGAAATATAAAAGTTTTATTTATCAAATGATGATGTATAAAATAAAAAGTTGTAATCTTTTTAACTACAAATTTTTCTATATGAAGTCTGGCAGTAACTCCAAGTCCAAAAATGGATTCCAGTGTTGCAGGTTTTATACCTACAAAATAATGAAATGCTACAAAATTTTGCACTTTCATTAATATTCACTTTTTCACGTCATTAATAAAGCAAACTTAATCTTAAAGAACACGCAAATGAGCAAAAAAAAGCTCACTTCCAGTCAGTTCAGTGCTGCTCATGATCTCTAGAAAATGCAAATTTTCAAATATTATAAATTCATTAACTTCCTTTATATAAAATTTAATATTTTAAAAAAAATTATTTATTATCATTTAAGAAGAGGAAAAAAGATTTTCAAATTTTTATTTCTTCAAGTTGACGTAATTATATATATCACTAATGTGTCATTTTTTCTTCTTCTTTTTAAAGCTATTAACCCTTAAAAACAAAGAACACTGTGTTCCAGCCTTTTTTGAATGAATGAAAGGACGGAAAAAAGCATGGAGAGAATATTTAGTCCAAAAAAAGTTGTTGTAGGCAGCTGTTATTACATCTCCTTCATCAACTACCATAAGATATATATATAATAAATATAATGTTCAGATGAAAAAAAATGTTACAAAATATACATAAACATCAAAGATTTGATGAAATAGAAAATAGAAGAAGAAGAGAAAAATTAGGATGAAAATCTAAAAGCTTCAAAATAAGGCTGACAATGTTTTTTTTCTGGCAGTGACTGCGAAAATAACTAGTTTGTAAAGCCTCCCAAAAATCTCAAAAAAAATTTTTTTTGAACATAAAGCTTTAATTTAATATTCCATAGATTTTTTGGTGAATGTTGTAAAAAATATATAAAATAGCGTGTGACTTAAAAGAGATGCAACATTCCTTTTTTAAATTTCATATTCTTTTTTGGCATTCAGAAAAACCAAAACTTTGATGCTTCGCTCAAATTTAAAGCTTCATTTAGAAAACAAAATTTTTTTTGGACAAAATACATTAAAACAGCTTAAAAATTTGACTTTATTGCTGCAATCGAAAAAAATTTTTTTGGACCCATCAAAAAAAAGCTTAGCTGTTAACAAATTTAGGCAAAGCAGTTTGAATAACATTTTGTCAGTGCCAATGTTTCCGTCTATAGACATCCAAATATATATAAAAAAACATAAAATGGATAAATGAAAAACAGCTCTTCTTCTTCTCCTTCAGTATATATAAAACTCCGTTTTAGTTTTTGTTGCTTCGTTATTGTTGTGGTGGGGATCCTTTCACAATGAAGAATGCTTGTTGTCACCAATGGCACCGATATACACATATAAATATAAAATAAAGAGAAGCAGAAGAAAAGGAAAAATAAAATTAAGGAAAAAAGTATATTAGTGTGAGACCCTCAATCTTGTCAAAAACAAAGCTAGCAACACTTTTTTTCATAAAAAAGCAACCCTTCATTCAGTTTATCATTTTCATTTTTTCAATGAAAATTTAATATTTAAATGAATGAAAAAGCTTTTTTTTGCTCCCGCGCAGAGTAGTGTTATTAGTGTAAATAAGCGGAAACTATAAAAAAAACAGAGATAACATAGAAAAAGAAGTGAATGCCGCTGTTGGTGAAATGACTTTTCATTTATTTCTTTAAAACTTTTCAATTGTTAGTTTTTCAACTGGGGAATAATAAATGACAAAACACTTTATTTATAAAAAAAAATTTGTGAGTTACTTCACTTAAAAATAAACTTACCATATTTGCTTGTTTCTGTTTTTTTTCTTTGGTTCTTGTAAAAGGAATAAAAGATCAAAAGAAGGAGGACTTCAAAATGTTTCCTTGGTGTTCTTGTTTAATGTTTTTTTTCAAATGTTCTTTTTTCTTTTGTTTGAAAAAAAAGTCAAATGATTTCTTCTCTTTTTTTGTTAGCAGATGCTTTGAAAATCTGAAAATATCGAAGGATATTATTTTTTTGAAAAAAAATAATTTATTGGTTAATATAAAATTATCGTAGTAAAAAGCAAAAAGAGGAAGGAAAAAAACAAAGTATATAAAAACAATGGTTACTGTTGCTATTTCGGCCTTAAAAAAAGTTCAATTCTTTTGCCCTTTCTGAGGTCAAAGAAAAATGAGCATCCAAAAAGGAGCATAAAAAAAGAGACACCCAGCTGTGAAGACATGCCAAATTATTATCCTTTTACAAAAAAAAGGTTCTGTGTTGTTTTTTTTTGAAAAGTTCCCGTCGCCCGGAGGCATTGTTATTTTTGGATACGAAAAGCTTTGCAATTTTTTTTTCACTTGCTGAATTAAATTTTGGCTAACATCTTTTTTTTTTCAGGAGAGAAAATATTTTAAAACATATTCAAAATGGAAAGGGGGGAAAACGTGTTATAGGGCTTCTTTCTTTTTTTGAGGGTAAAAAAATGAAAAGTATGCAAAAAACATTTTAAATCAAAAGTCACTCACTTAAAGAGACACTTAAATGATTTTAGTTCCGAGTTTCGAGAAAAAATGAATAACAAAAGGATGTTTAAGGCATTAATGTTTAAACCGTACACGCGCAAGATGAAAAAAAAATCACAAACTAAAGATTATATTTCTATGTAGCAAAAAAAAGTCATGATAGATTTGGGAAGACTGTAATAGTAAAAATTGTTTTTGCAAAGTTAATGATAGCGTGTAAACTAAAAACTTTTTACATATGTCGCATTGAAAATACTGTTTAAATATTTAATGCTTTATCAACATTTTTCTTGCAATATATGGTTTTGTTCGTACAATAAAATTATTCATATAAGGTGGAGTAAGCATGCGTTTTAAAAAATTAAGATGTAAAAAGGATTTTTTTGAAACATGTTACAGAATTTCAGATGAACCAAGTTTATCACAAAAAGTAAGTAGTAAATGTGAGAGAAAGATTTTTGTATTTCTTTACAATTGACAGTTCATTTTTAAAATGGACAAATTGTACAATCTTCAAAACAGCTAAACATCTATAAAAAGAGACTACATTATCAACACTTTTTATAGCTTCCTTAAAAACACAAATCCTGTAAATTTGTGAAAGTCGAAAAAACAAACAAGGGGGTTGTTTTGCCTCTGGAACTTTTCATTATTAAATGGTCAAAGCACAAAAAATTTTTTAAAGAAGATTTAATGCTTGGCATAACACATTTATTTCTAAAAACAAAAAAATCTTTTAGTCAAAATTTTTACTTGTCTGACAAGTCTTAGCATCAAAAATTAAAAGTTTAATTATTACTGTTACTTTTCAGTAATAAACTTAATTTAACCTTATCAAAAAATTTTATTTTAATAAAATATATGCTGCCAACCTACGCCTTCCAAAAGAAAAAGCCAAATAAAAATGAAAAGCAATCACTATTTGCAACTTCTTAAAAGAAAAGAAAATATAAAAGCAAAACTTTTTACGCTTTTCTGAAGCTAATTGAGTAAAAACGGAAGAATGCTCGTTATGTTCATCGTGCTTGCATGCATTTTTGCAAAAGGAGAAAAAAATTGCTTTCCTTATACGATAATTTACTTTTAATACAAAAACAAAACCAAAAACATCAAAAAATAAAAGGTTTTATATAATAAATGCTTTAATTAAGAGGTTTCCTTTGGTTTTAATGCAAAAATGAGCTTATATAAAGTGATGAGTTTGTAAAAGAGTTTAACTTTCTAAAGCTACAAATTATATCATCCTTTAGAATCACTTTAAATTTATAAATATGTTTTTAAAAAAACATGTGAAAAAAAGGAAGTATAAAAAAATTTGCAAAGAAACTTTTTGAATAAAAGAAACGATGCAATAAATACGGATTTATGAAAAAAATATGATGCAAAAAAAAGAGAACGAGAAGTCTGAAATTGATTTGCAAAAAAAATGTGTACTTCGGAAGCCATAAGAAATTGCATATGGAAAAAAAAGGTTGTTCTTTCATAAGAATGTAGGAAAGAGCAATCAAAAAAACAAACGACATGTCGCTGTTGTTGGCATAAAAAAGCTTACTTTCACGCTTAAACTCCAAAAAAAATTTGATCTTATTGTTTCTTTTCGCTTTTAAAAACATAAAAAAAAGAAGAGCTTATGACCAGGTTGTTGGTTGGGTTAAGGTGTGGAATTACACTTCTCTCTCTTTCCTTCAAGCACAATTGAATTAAATCAGACATTTGAAATGTTGACAATCTCATAAATATATATAGATGAAACAAGCCGACGCGAGGAAAAAAAGCTGCCAAAAAAATCAAAGACAAATGTTTAAAAAAAAAGTTTTTATCTAAAATCCTTTAATGATGTTTTGTCGAAAGTTAAGAGAAAGAGACAAGATGGAACTGATAAATGGTGGTGCATTAACAAAAGAGTCAAAATCCTTTTATCTAAGATTAATTTCTGTTATTTAAAAATAGAAAGTTTATTTTTAGAAAAAAACTCAACTGTCAATAAAGGATAATTAATGAAATGTTGTTCTTAAAGGTGTGTAAAAAGAAGAATTGGAACAAGTTTTTTTTATTTATTTTTAGGTTAAATGTTGCAAAACAAAGTCTACTCTCGTCATACTGTGGGAGAGAAAAAAAGTACAAAATTTTTAAACTTTGAATTAAGTTTAATTTGTACTCAAGCAGAAAAAGATGAAAGTTAACAAATTGAATTGTTAGCTTAATTAAGTCATTTGCTTTGAGTCATTTAGGGGGTTTTCTATCTTTTTAAATTTATTAAGGTCGAATATGCGACTCTATAGATGGAGTAAAAATACAGTTTATAAAAATCAAATAGGTTTTTTCTATTGAATATGTTTGAACTTTGACATTTTCACTACAATAACTTTTGTTATCAAAAAAAAGAAACCCTTTTAAAGCATTACTTTTATTACATAGCATATTCTGCTTGTATGCTGCTGAATATTTTAATTTTATTACAAAACATTACTCAACATTCTTTGTTTTTTAAAGAAAGAAAAACAAAATAAAACAATTAAAAATGTAAGTAGTTTGACAAACAAAACCCCATCATTTACCAAAACTTAATCCAATTTTCTTTTTAGTAATTCAATTCATTACAAAGTAGAAGTCAATGATTAATATTACGGTCATGTTTCTTTTGGGGCTATAATGAACCGGCTTAAACTTTCATTGAACGTTTTCAAAAAGTCTTAAGAAGCAGTATCATCAACAAAATAAAACTTGCTTTTAAAACTTAATAAAATTTTATTACGTCGAAGGTTTTTGTTCATTTGATAAAAAAACGAAAATATGTAGAAAAAGAAGAAAAAATATTAGAAACAAAACGTTTTTTTGGACAAATAACGTAGGAGTGTATGTGAAATATCCTCCTTCTTTCTTTCTTTTTTTTTTAAAAAGGCAACAAAAATAGAATCCGGAAAAAGCAGAAGCATCCTGAAATAAGTTTTTGCACGGAAAATTGCATCAAAAAAGTTAAAAACTCTTTTTCCTGGCGGAAGAAAAATATATATATTTCATATTTATTCCGAAATTCTATTTTTTTTAAAATTATACTCTTAATGGATTTGTTTTAAACGAAAGATAATTTAGTTATACAGAAACATAGAAATGACAAATATTTTATCTTATCCATGCTTCCGCTTAAGCTACAAAGATTAGAAAAATAGAGACACATTTTTCTCAGCGGAAAAAAAAACAGATCTATGCCTCATTTAGGAGTCAAAAAAAACTTCCTTCATTTTTAAAATTCAAATAAAAAAACATTCTGGACATTTTTTTAAAACTCCAAAACAAAAGTATAAATTAGCAATTATAAAAGTCAAACCAATTTTTTAAGTCCGTTCCTTTTCTTTTTTTTTCGAATAATCAAAAAGCATTTTTTATGTATCAAAAAAGTTACTTTCCTTGACTACTCCCCAAAGAAATATCTGATATTTTAAAATTACTGATAAACAGTTTTTTTAACTAACAAGCCAAAAAGTATAAATTCTGAGAAGACAGTATTTTTCAGAAGAAGAAGAAGAAAAACTTTTAAAAAGTGAAACACGTGCTAGAAAAAAACAAATAGAACTTTGTAAAAAATAAAAACGTCATTTATGCAAAAAAAATAGAAATGAATCCATTTATTTTTGGTCCGGAAAAGCTTAAGAAGATATGGATAATTGCTCCTTCTTTTTTGGGGATAAGCTTTTTGTTATGTAGGTATTCTTTACAAATTCTTGATAGTTGTATCTGTGTATCAGATAACAGAAGGATTAAAATTTGTAAAACGAAATTCGTTTTTTGATAATTTATGTTTTTTGAAAATTAAATGCCATTTTCATTGGCAACAGTTATCATGGGCTAAAAATGTTTAACTTACGACAGTAACCCTATTTTTAAAAAATGGCTTTACAGTTATTACTTATAAGTTCACTAATATTTACCCAAAAAAAAGTATTTAAAACGTTGTTTGTAAAAGCATAAAAACAAATTTTAAATAGAATTTAAACTTTTAGCAGCATCAACTTACGAACTTTAACAACTACATCCTCTCTTTTTTTCCTTTTATATTTGAGCTTAACACATTCCTGTTGGAGAAGCTCCAATTAACAAGATATACAAAAATATAAAAACAAAAAATTTTTATCCTTTTTAAAAAAATAATAACAACAAACGCCTGCTTATTCCATATAAAAATTGTAATTGGAAACTTGAATTTAAAAAAATGGATGGAAGAAGCATAAACCTGGAAGCTTTGTATTCGTTCTTTTACAAAGCTTCATAAGTTTGTATGTGGTAGTTCTTTTTTCAAAAACAAAAGTATGACTGTTGCATTCTAAAAAAGGGAGGAAAACAGTAGATGTATTCAAGAAATCTAAGAAAACTCTAAAAAAGTACTTCCATGATAAAATAGCAGTTAAAAAATGTTTAAATATTTGCGCGCGCCCCTTTAAAAGTAAGTGACAAAGTTAGCATTTTTATCTATCTCTCATTGGTAATGCCTATATGGTTTCAGCTTCCTTGGTCATAAACAAAAAAAGCAAAGAAGAAATAAAGTTTTTTTTTGTTGCTTTTTTTGCATGCATATTTGTTAAGATTCATGAGAGATTTTTAAACCTTTTCTTTGACGACAAAAAGAAAGGATTCCAAAAGAATTTTGTAAAAGTTAATTAAAATTCAACAGCAGCCGCAAAAAAAGATGGAAGAAAAGGTAACAAAAAATTACATGGATGCTTCCCTGAGGAATCTTCACATTCCAACAGAAAAATAAAAGAAAACAAAATATGTGGAGCCATGAATTGCAACCCATTCTTTTCTTTTTTTTCTAGTGCCAAATTAGATTTACGCATTTAAAAAGGAAGCAAAAAAATACTACTACTACTGGAATAATAGCAAGAGCATTTGAAACTAAAGCTGAAGTACATTTGGTTTAAAGAATACATAGATACAATGAATAAAAAGAAATATCAAAGGGCAAAAAGACATTTTTTCTATAGAAAATACAAATTAAATTGTTTCTAAAAATCAAAAAGGTGAAATTATTTTTTATTAAACATGATTAATATCAGTATTTTTTATTACTATCAACTTTACAGTATTTTTTTAAAATTTTTGGCTGCAGCTTTATATCCATTTTATTAACTGCAAAATAAAAATAGCCTAAGAACGCGACATCCAAAGATACTGTAACACAGCTAAAAAAGAGCAACAACTATTTATAGAAAGCCTTCAAAATTTACCACTCTTTTTTTCAATTCTTCTTTTGTATGTCCATAAAAAAATGGTAAATCCTTCTTAGAATCTTTGAAGCACAGGTTTTTAAACTGTTATTATTTTACTAAAAGGAAAAAGAAGCAACTTGAGAAAAAAAAATTATGAAAAATTAAAGCAAAGCTTTTTTTGGTGTCGTTTATTTTTATTCCATCTTCTTTCATTTTTTAAAAAAAGAAAAATTGCTTAAAACAAAAAAAAGTAAAACACTAACTAAAGATTTAATGATTTATTCATGAATTTTTGTGCTGTGCCAAAATAGGATTGTCTTTTAGCATTTTTTCTTCTTCAAAGTAAAAAAGGAAAAGATTTTTTGGGATCTATTGGTCCTTTAAAAAAATAAGTATAAAACCTTTATTATTTTTTCTCTTCTTCTAATTCCCACACTCCACAAAAAAAAACAATAATTAGCATTAAATAAGAATAAAAAGGGATAAAAACGCTAAAAAACAAAAAAAATTACATATTGCTTAAACGTCTGCATCTTTCTTCTTTTTTTGCTGTCATTTCTTGAAAAAAGAAAGAACCTTGCAACAAGCAACATAACAACAACGACTCATCCTTATACGATTAGCATCACCCAACAACAATTCTCTAAGGAAATACACAAAAATATATTCTGTTTTTTAAAAAATCCCCAAGACGACCTATGTCAACGATTTTTAAATCACAAAGATGTTTTCATAGTTGCATCGTATGGTAGTTTTTTATTGACAAAAGCTTTAAAAAATATACTTGACAATTTTTTATACAAGAATTACATCTCTGTTACAGTAGCCGCTGAGAAACATAACAAAAAAATTATCAAGAGAAAAAACTCCGAAATACAGTTTTTAATTTTAAAAAAACTATTTAACGTAATCACAGAAAAACCGGTCTGCATGGTAAAACTTTGACAAAAAATTCGAAAAAAATCCAGGAATTTACTTTATATTATCAAAGTAAACAATTTAAAATTAATACCGATTTCGAATTCATTAATACCACCACAAGAATTTCACAGAAATATTAATCCTACAGTATGCTGAAAATCTGGTAATAATTACAGTCATATTTTTAGGCTAAACTCTTGAATAACAAATCAATTTTTAAAAATGAAAAAAAACTTTTACTGATAGACCGTGTCACTCAAAATAAAATAAATTTTATTTTAGTATTCAATAAAAGAGCTACAAAACTACATAAACTTACATTTAAGCTACAGTATACTATATGTGAAAAATTTAAAGATTTTACGAACAAAATAAATTATATTAATTTCAATACAAGTCAATCATTTGTAATATTATTATTACAGTAGGAAACTCAAAAATCCCTTTCAAAAAGATCGTATTCTGTAGAAATTTCTCAGCAAAACAAATGCTCAATTTAAAGTTCTTCGACATCACAAATGAAAATATAAGAAAATATTATATTTTAAAAATCACCCCACATCAATTTGCATATCATAATTTTGTTTCCGATGCCGCTTTTTTTATAATCTTCTTTATTTGTATATATTAATCTAGCAATAAAAAAACGTATAAATTATTCTTCATTTTCTGTCTTTACAGTATCTTTTTCATTAACAAGCAACTCATTCACAGCATCAGTAGGCCCATTTTCACGCGTTATTTCTCCAGTAGCAGTAGTATCAAATGGGGGCTCAGGATCATGAAGAGTTTTACAAAAGTCTTTTATTTCTTGACTTGGATGTTCACTCAATAAGGTATTTATTTGTTCAGCATATTTTTCACAATTTCTATAAAAAATATTTATTTATAAAACTATTACGAAATTAACAAACAAACATACTTTTCCATTTGTCCAGAGAAAGCTGTAATTCTATCATCCAATTTTGCTTGATCATCCAATAAACCATCAAAAAGCTTTAATCCTTTTTCCATAGCTTTTATGGCCTAAAATTTAAAAAAAGGCTAAAAGAAATGGAAGCAAAAAATGAGAGCATACCATATTTCGATCAGATTCCCGATTATTCAATGGAACACCCAAACGTCCAGAAGTATAAGCTTCAAATTCTTCTTTATCCATGTGTAAGCTTTCTGCATTCATATCTTGAATAAATTGTAAAGCACAGCTTAAATTAGTAAAATAGTAACCTAAAAAAATCAACGAGATTACGGTATAACGAAGAACTAATTGAAAGCTTTACCAGATTCTCCCCGCATAACTCTTGAAGGCAAAGCAAAGCGACTAATAAATTTCATATTTGAAAGAATAAGTGGTGGATTAGCATGTAAAATAATATAAATCAAAGCAGGCAAAAATTCATCAGCACTTGCAGGTGCACCGGAACGCGATTCTTTCAAAGCATTAAAAAGCATCTTTGAACAAGAAATTAAGCAATTAAGCTTTTCACGAGCAGAACGATATTGATTTAATTGAATGATAAAGGTAACAGCTTCATCAATGTAATTATGGACAGCAAGAATAGAAAAATCAAATGCTGTTTCAAGGAAACCTGTTGTAACCCAATTTAATGAACGAATCCGATCTTGCATTGACAAATCAGCTGCTTCTTCATCAGCTCTAAAAATGTACAAACTTCAACAACAAATTTAATGAAATCAAAGCCAAACCTATCGGAAAAAATAATATCATATGCTTCAGTACAAATATATTCTTCAAGTTCAGACATGAAGGTACCTTGATTAAAATCATTTTTAATTACTCGTAACTTTGAAACATATTCCTTCATAGATTGATAGAAAGCTTGAACACTTTCTGAAATATCATCCAATGGTGCTCGAGCATTAATGAATATTTTTTCAAGCATTCCACGACATTGCTTATCAATATCTTTTGCAACATTTGGACCAAAATATTCCAAAACGTAATTATACAATTTTTCATGTGGCCCTGGTACACTTGCTGCTGTTTGTCTGTAAGATCGTTTTCTCTTAAGTGATTTTTTAACCCTTAAAACCAACAACGTTGCAGTTGAATTACTGTGAGAGACAGATTGCACAGGTTCTGAAGCTAAAAAATCAGAGATCAAGTAAAAGGGGTATTGGTATATCGCTTTAACCCTTACTTGAAGGAGATGATGAAGAAAACATTGAAGGAGATTTTCGGAGCATTGATTTAAATCGAGAACTGCGAGAATCATTTTTTTGTTCATCAGTATTGCTAAGAAGTGATCTAAAATAGACAGAAATTTTAAAAATAAAAAGCGTTAAAAAATTAAGATAAATTAAAACCGGTTTTTATGATGATCAATTGTTTTCTTTTGTTGAGAAAGTCTCCAACATTTTGAACAAAAACCATTCCATTGTGGAGTTCCATAATAGCCACAACCATTCTTACATAACTAAAAAAGCCATAAATTAGATTAAATTTGTAAATTTAAATTTTAAAAAAAACTTACAAGCTCTTGTTCAGTTATTTGCACCCGTAATTTCTTATCCTGAGATGCATCCATGATATACTTTTAACTTTAAAATATAACAAATAGCGTTAATAAAAAAATAACTAAAAATTTTAAAAAATAACGTTTTTTAGTCGATGCATTTGACAACGTGACAGCCGAGTGCTTCAACGAAAAAAAAGCAGCAGCAAATATAAAAATTTCTCTGTCAAAACGTTCTTAAAACAAACAAAGCCCAAGAGAATTTGCAAAAAAGAAGAATTGGATCAACGATAATAAGTGTGATATCAAACTTGTAAATATTTTTAACAATTTCAAACAAAATTATCATTTATTTCTTACATGCCAGAGGAGATAATTTTAGAAGGAAAATCAAATATTACTCATCTTAAAGATGGAATTATTGACTTAGCTGCGGGGACAGCTGGAGGCATTGCCAATGTATATGCTGGACAACCGCTGGATACGGTGAAAGTTAAAATGCAAGCTTTTCCTAAATTGTATAATAATTGGATAACATGTTTTGTAAGAACATTTAATAATGATGGAATGCGTGGCTTATATGCAGGTTTGTAACAAATAGAATGTATTGCTTCATTACCGTACAAAAAACACTGTATCCATTTTTAGGAACAACTCCTGCATTAGTTGCAAATATCGCAGAAAACGCTGTATTATTTACAGCATATGGTTATTGTCAAAAACTTGTTGCTGCCATTACTGGTTATGAAGATCCTTCGTCAATGAAGCCATTGCATAATGCATTTGCTGGTTCAACAGCTGCTATATTTGCTGCAGGTGTATTATGTCCAACAGAGCTAGTAAAATGTCGACTACAAGCTCAAACAGAATTAAATCCACATATTAAACGGTTAGATTATTATTCAATATTACTATTGTATATTTATGTCATTTAACAAATTATATATTACAGTAATGCATTTGGAATATGTCGGGAAATGTATCAACAAGGTGGTATTCGATCATTCTTTATTGGTATGACACCAACTTTAACACGAGAAGTACCAGGATATTTTGCATTTTTTGGTGCATATGAATTTACAAGATATTTATTTACACCTGAAGGAAAATCAAAAGATGATATTGGATTAGCTAAAACTGCAATATCTGGTGCGGTTGGTGGATCAGCTTTATGGACATTAGTATTTCCAGCAGATGTTATTAAATCAAGGATGCAAGTTAGTGGTAAAGGAACATTTGGAAGTGTATTTATATCGATATTAAGGCATGAAGGTAAGCATTTCTTTTTTTGGGTTACTGTACTAATGCAATCTTATTTTTAGGGCCGATAGCATTTTACAGAGGTTTGACGCCAACTTTAATTCGAACATGTTCAGCAAGTGGATGCCTTTTTATAGCATATGAAAATACAAAAAGATTTTTACATTCGCTATGAAAACGAATTCAAACAACTTTCAAACAAATAGATGTCTTTAGCCATTTTTAGTGTTAATGTTAATATATAGGAAATTTGGTTAGAATAAATTTTATCTTAGTAAAAAATTTTGAAATACAAATTCACAAATATACAAATATAAAAGGAAAATAAAAACAAAAATTCCTACTTTAATTAAATAAAGGAAAGGGGTTAGAAATCCTATTTTTGTAATTCAAACAAAATTTTGTATAAATTACAAAAATAAGTTACAATAAAAAACAGTTATTAATATCAAAAAAAAAGCATAGAATCTAATATAAAAACCAGAATAACTCGCATCAGGCATTGGCACGTATAAGAAAGAAAGGATACAAAAAAAAGGAAGATACGGTAAAGACAAATATAGTCTTGACCGTCTTTTTGAAGAATGAAAATTTATTATTTTTACAACAAGACTATTTATAGACAATATATATAAAGATAATTCCTATAAAAAAAAGACCCCTCCCAACTAATAAGGATTGGAAGGACTCCGACATAAAACTTTCTTCGGTAATTTTTCAACCATTTTTGATATATCTGAGAATAGTGGACGGGATTCCGGATCATGTGTCCAGCATTTTCCAAGTAATTGCTAAAAAATACATTTGTTCAGCTACATCATTATGAGTATACCCAAAGCTTACCTTTGCTTCACGACAAACATTTAAATTACCAATTGGTGGTTTAATACCGTAACCAACTTGCCAAATAATAGAATCAGATGAATGTCTTGGAAATGGAAAATCTGATGAAATAAATTCGTAAAATATAGTTCTAAAATTATGTATCAGTGAATTTAGAAATCACGGTTGTTGAAGCTTACCCAAATGCATATACATCACTCTGTTCAGAAAATGGAAGAGCTCGAAAATCACTTGCTAAACTTTTTATCAATTCAGGCGCCAAATAACTAAGCCAATGATCAGGCGTTATAATTGTATATTTCCTAGAAAAATAAAAGGATAAGCATCAATTTAGACAATATTAAAATTTTTACCTTGATGGTTTAGAGAGCATTTTAATATTTATCAAACTATAATCAGAAATAACAACATTGTTCTTTGACGTTATAAATATATTTTTACTTCGAAGATCTTTGTGCAAAATTTTTCGATTATGTAGATATGACATTCCCTTAAAAAAATAAGCATTAATTAGATCATGCTTCTTTGAAAGAACAACTTACTTGACATATTTGTGATGATAGCCTTACAATTTTTGGAAAATCCATTCTTGGATTACCTTCACGCTGATGTAATAAACCATGTAATGGTTTTCCTTCACAATAATCAACCACAATACCCATTGAATTTGTATTACGATCCATAGTACAACCAAAAAATGCTAATATCCGATCATGTCTTGCTAATTTAACTTCACGAACATCACGTAAAAATGCTTCAAAATGATTATCAGTATCTGTTGCATGATTCATATATAAAAATTTAACAGCTGCTTCACCATAATGATCACAAGCAAATACCTATAAATATAAATCTTTAGATTACTGTAACGATTACTATACAAACAAACCTCTCCAAATCGACCACGGCCAATTGAACGTTCTACAGTAACTTTATCGAATGGAATTATTAAATCTTCTTTCATTGTTGTGGATGATTTATCACGAATAGTAAATTTTGACCAAGCTCTTCGATCCCATTTATGACCATGACTATCTTCTGTTGCAGCACTCTGAAAGATTGTTAATAAAATCAACTGGATCGTTAATAAAAAAAAGGAACAAATGTTTTTGGTTTTTTGTACTACAAGCAAACAGCTTTTTATAGATAAAAAAATATATACAGTATACCACTTTAGTTTCTCTGTATAAAAAAACTTACATCAAAAGATTCGTTGATTAAGGTATTTTGATCCGATTCATCACCACTACCAAATAATCGTATACCCGTATCAGAGTCAGAAACATGACAAGCTTCATTACCATTCCCATCTCTACAATTGTTTTATTTGATCTTGAATATGTATGAAAGAAAAAAATCTTACACAGAAGTTGGTAAGATAATAGAGGGCACACGAGGAGTTGATTCAGGAAAAGTAAATAAACTTTCTGCTGTACTTGAAGGAGAATCTGTATGTACAAGTGGAGCAGTTCTTGGAGCCATTTCAGCAATATTTGGATGAAGCATTGACATACCACTTAAATTTCCTGGTCGAACATGTGATGTCCATGCTAAAAATTTATGATTTAAATTGAATGAAAGCTTTTTAAAAATAATATACCTGGTGTTGATGGAGTTGAACTATTTGCAGAATTTGAAGACGAACTTTCAGCAATATCTCCACCAGAAGATGGTCGATGAGCTTCTATCAAATCTTGTGAACCAGGATCTTCAGATCTTCCCCAATCTTCTTGATTTCCAGTATGTACCATATGTTCAATGCATGCTTTAAGATGTTTTGCAGTTAATCCACATGTATTTCCAACTTTTGATTTACATTCTGAATGAGCACGTAATCTAAAAATGATAAGATTTAATTAATATAATTATATCCAAGAATGATTAAAGATATAATAGATATGTTCAATCTATTATATCCGTTATTAAATGCAAAAATACAAATAACTTACTTGCATACACCACATCTTTGACATGTTGAAAAAACTTTTATTGGCCTCGTACATCCAATACATCTTGAAGGTGTTCCATTAAATTTTTGTTCCCATTTATGTGGAATACAATGTACTCGACCAGATTTAGGTGATTTTGATACTGATTCTAAAGCATATGGTTCTTCAAAAGATTTCTTACGACGGATAAGAAGGCAATTTAATGTCATCAATGCGTTGATTTTTTATGTGTTAGTAGTAGCAGTAGTTATAAAAAGTTTTATCAATAACCTTGAATGTTGAGTGTAAGCCCTGATGGACTCACCCATACACCAAAGAAAAGACAATGAATTGTTTTGCATTAGCAAGTCAATAGAAATTGATCGGGGGATGTGTAAAAAAAAGGTGAAATGAAGTTCATGGGAAAATAATATTCAAAGCGCGCCAAAGAGACAAATTTGTTTTGTTTTTTGGTTTTGAGAGTATTGCTGCGAGAAACAAAAAACGTGCATGCATGGTTTGACTTTTGTGGGAGAGGACCATTTTGATTTTTTTTAATATTTATTTGCTAGAAAAAAAGGAGACCGCTGCTGCTGAGTAGTGGTGTTGATCCATCGTCGATAGTTTTTTGTAAAAATGACTAAGCTTTCATAGATTTAAATTTTAATCAATGTTTTTTTACCATTTTGATATCCCCTTTTTATATATCCTGCCATAATCAAAAGACGAAGCTTGCATAGAAAATTTTTCGGCATTTATCCCATTACTTTTTAAGATAATGAAAAAGTGGTGATTCACCGAAGTTGTTTTTTTTGCATTTTTGCATGCCTGTACTTTTTTGGCTTATCATATCTTTTTATACTCACCATCATATCGAAATGTTTGCGTGACTGTTGTTGGATTTAATACTGCAGTTGTAGAAAGATTATCATTAACGGAATGGCTTCTAAAGTTTTAATGTTTAGTTTATAAATTTATTCAGTGATCTTGTAGTGATACTTACGTTGGCAATGCGACAACAATTTGTCCAGGAGCACCAAGAGCATTGTATGATGAAAAATTTTGTGATTGTGAGCGCGACATACTTCCGCTAAAATGATCAAAATAAATTATTTCATAGGTTAGTTGCTTTTTATATCTTTGGATCATAGCCAATATGTACTTGTAAGGATCGTTTTTTGGTAAGGAGCTAAATTTTTTACAAAAGCTTTCCAAAAAAGTACAGTACCACCTTAGTGCGGGTTTTGCTTTCGCTTTAAGGAATTAATTTAAATTAAAATAGCTTACACATCGCCATGAAATACAGATGCAGCAGAAAGATGTAAATCTGCATTCGGCATTTTTAGTACTTTAAAATATTACAACTTCCGGTTATCTCAAATAATAAGTTTTCGTCATGGATAAAATTTTATGTAAATTTTAATTTAATTTCTATCAAATAATTGATATTTTCCTTTAAAATTTTAGTGTTAACGTAATTGTGTAATTGCCAAAATAAAATAAGAATAGAAAAGAAGCATTAAAGTTGAACACGCAAAAACGTTTACACCTTTTGAATGTTGCAAAATAGTTAGGTTCCTTTAATGAAATATATAAGTTTAATGAATAAATTTTAATATAGCATAATAGAAGTAACAAATATGACCGTAATACTTCTTGTTTTTAAGAAAAATTTTTACAGAAAAACAGTAGTAATAAAAGAAATATGTTAACTCTTTGAAATAAATATTGTGTTTTTTTGGTGAAGGACTACTTTAGCTGTAAAACTATTTCGTTTTAAGAGAAACTTTTTTTTTCTTTGACGGCTGATGTCAATTATTGAATGACGCTAAAGAAGGGGATGTTTAATAATGCAAAGTCGTTGGTAATAATTGTGTGAAAATTCGTTTTCTTTTTTTCCTTATAACGAAAGAATTACCAGTTTGAAATATGTCAAAAAAATATAATAAAGCAAAAAAACAGATGAAAGTAAAGAAATTTAGAAAAATAATATAATTTTGCAATATAAATTACACTTTAATGTTCAAAGAAATAATAATAATAACAAAGTGTACTTTATTGATTTGTTTGATAATATATTTTTCTTAAAAAAAATTGCGTTTTTTGTTTTATTTTTTACTTATTCGTTTTTTTCTTGCGTTTTTATTGAAATAAGAAAAAAAGCTGAGTGAATAGAAACAAAAGAGTTCAACACGCACTAAGAAAGAAAGAAAAGCATAAAAAGGTGTTCAACTATAGTGTAGCAACAAAAAAAGTGATTCGAGAATAATAGTTCCTGATTTTTTGTCTATAGAAGTATACTTTCAGAGTTTTTTTCTTCTTTCAATGTTGAAATTCAAAGAGTTTAATAAGGAACTTATGAAGTAAAAAAGAACCTTGATAATAATTGTGTTTAATTGGTTAATTTAATGTCTACAACATTTTACTTTCTTTCTTCTTTCGTCAATTGAGTCTAAATTTTTTGTACTTTTTTTTTGTCGACGGCTGCTTTTTTAAAATATAATAAAGCAAAAAAACAGATGAAAGTAAAGAAATTTAGAAAAATAATATAATTTTGCAATATAAATTACACTTTAATGTTCAAAGAAATAATAATAATAACAAAGTGTACTTTATTGATTTGTTTGATAATATATTTTTCTTAAAAAAAATTGCGTTTTTTGTTTTATTTTTTACTTATTCGTTTTTTTCTTGCGTTTTTATTGAAATAAGAAAAAAAGCTGAGTGAATAGAAACAAAAGAGTTCAACACGCACTAAGAAAGAAAGAAAAGCATAAAAAGGTGTTCAACTATAGTGTAGCAACAAAAAAAGTGATTCGAGAATAATAGTTCCTGATTTTTTGTCTATAGAAGTATACTTTCAGAGTTTTTTTCTTCTTTCAATGTTGAAATTCAAAGAGTTTAATAAGGAACTTATGAAGTAAAAAAGAACCTTGATAATAATTGTGTTTAATTGGTTAATTTAATGTCTACAACATTTTACTTTCTTTCTTCTTTCGTCAATTGAGTCTAAATTTTTTGTACTTTTTTTTTGTCGACGGCTGCTTTTTTTCTCTTCTCATAAAGTTGTTAATTGTTTTTTACCCTTACTTTTACTTTTTTTTTCACTTCCTTCAGGGTTCTATGATTACTTCAAGTAAATTTCTTTTCGACTTTGGTCACTCCAAAAGCTCTTTTTCACAAAAAGGAAACAAAAATTATTTGTCAAAACTTTTTTTTCTTTGACGTCGTTGTTGAAGCTTGTTTCCTTTTAATTGATTATTGTGAAATTGAATTATTACTTCTTTTTTATTATTGTTTCTATTCTACGTGTACATTTTTTCATTTTTTTTTTAGAAACTGTCTGACTAAGAAAGTAAACTTTTAACACGCCATTTTGTTAATCCATTGTGTCAGTGATGTGGCAGATGAATGTTTTTAACTCTATGTTAGACACATTGAAGTTTCTTTCTACCCGTAGTTTTTGTGTGATTGCAGCATTGTTTCTGTGTGCCTAGGCTTCTTTTTTTTGTGGTGGTTAAGAGACGCGCAATTTTTACTTACTTGCCGTGTGATTAGGTTAAGAAAAAAATATTTATAAAAATTGTCAAAATATCACTTTTTTGTGCATTTTTGTGTTTTTTTTGTGATATCCCGGGTTTCAATAAACAAAAATTCAAACTATAATGAAGTATGAATTGTTTTGATATAAAAAGTGACAAGTGTAGTCTATGTACAACAAAAAATGTGTTTATTTGACACAAATTTTAGTGTCTGCTTGTGATCATATTTGTTTGATCATATAATTTTTTCATTTAAAGTTATGATCATTTATTTTTAAACGTCTCATTAAATGTTATTCTTCTATAAAAACATGAGTCTTAAAAAGTTTTTTTGTGTTAGATGGTTTAGAAAAAAAACTTCTTTTTTGTTTTTTTTAACGTGTGTTCGCTTCCTTATTTTAGTCTCGTCTCTCGAATGCGAGTTGCTCGCTCTTCTTTTTCTTTTGTACAGCCGTTAACACTCACTCACTTTCTCTCTCTCGCGAGAGAGTTCTCGGGAATACCCAAAAAGCTCTTTTTTCCTTTTCTCGTTATCAGATCACTATGTTCTTTTCATCAACTCAAATGTCGCTTTCCTTATTCTAATTGAAATGATCATCACCTCATCATACAAATCGATTATTATATTTTTTTTAACTTTTCTTTTTGCGCATGTTCTTTGGTTGCATTTCTTTTTTCACGCGTCAAGGTTAACAAAGCATCATCTCTCTCTTTTTTTACGTGGATTTTTAACGCTTTCTTGATTTTTCTTTTAATAATTCTTGCATGTATTAAATCTTATTCATTTTTAGGACTTTTATACTTGATCATGGATTTTCTGCTAGATTCGTTTGATACTGTTGATCTCATAGTGGTTGCTATCATAGGAGCTGTAGGAATTTATTTTTTCTTTAAATATAGATCTGATTCAACCGTTAAAACTCAACATAATATTGTTCCATTACAAAAAGAAGCTGGTACAAAAACAGATAAATCTTATATAAATCGTATGAAAAATGAAGATCGACAAGTCAGTTTTTGCTTGTATGATAATGACATCCTCACCGAGAATATTCTTTTATAGGTGCTTATTTTATTTGGTTCACAAACTGGTACAGCTGAAGAACTTGCAGGACGATTAGCAAAAGATTTGGTTCGATATGGTAAAAAGGCATTGGTAATGGATCCAGAAGAAGTTGATCCAGAAGATTTTGAAAGAATTATTGAAATTAAGAATCCTCTTCTAATTCTTTGTGTTGCAACATATGGTGAAGGTGATCCAACGGATAATGCTCAACAAATTTATGAACATTTACAAAATAATGATCCTGATTTTACTGGTTTACGCTTTGCTGTATTTGGTCTTGGAAATAAAACATATGAACATTATAATGCAGTTGGAAAATTCTTTGATCAAAGACTGGAAGAGCTTGGAGCTGAAAGAGTATTTGAAATTGGTTTGGGTGATGATGATGCAAATTTGGAAGAAGATTTCATGAGATGGCGTGAAGCTTTTCTTCCTGCACTTGCTCAATCATTTGGATGGGAAATTAGCAATGAAGGTGGTCTTGAAAGACAATATACCCTTGAAATTGTTGAAGAACCAACAACAAATATTTTTACTGGTGAATATGGTAGAATTGGGGCTTATGAACGTCAACGACCGTAAGTGATTTTTTTTACAAATCAGCTATTATAAAATATCCTCCTTTTAGACCATTTGATCAGAAAAATCCATATTTATCAAAAATTGTTGATCATAAAGAATTGCATGCCTCAGCAAGTGATAGAAGTTGCCGTCATATTGAATTTGATATTGAAAGTTCTCGAATTCGTTATGAAGCTGGTGATCATTTAGCTGTTTTCCCAACAAATGATTCTGAAATGGTTGAGAAGTTTGGTAAATTGATACCTGATGTTAATTTGGATACTGTATTCAAGCTTATCAATAATGATAAAGAAAGTGCTAAAAGATATCCATTCCCATGTCCATGTACGTTCAGAACTGCTTTAACACATTATGTTGATATTTCGGCACCTGTTAAATCTCATGTTTTGAAAGCATTGGCAGAATTTACAACTGATGAAGAGGAAAAAGAACGATTGAAGTTTTTGAGTACTGCTTCTGCAGATGGTCTTGTAAGTTTTTTTATTTTACGGGGAAGTTTTGTGGGATTCAAGAAATTTTCCAATAGGTAAATTGAATTTTGATAGTAGACGTTGTTAGTGCTGTCTTTGAATTTATGATTTCCTTTTTCACTTTTTTGCGCACTCCTTTTTATAAAATTTGTAACTATTAATTAATAGCTAAAATATTCAATAGTGATTCTTCCCTTTTCGTTGTTTTTAAACAAAAAAATAGACTTGGTTCTTTGCGAATAACTACTCGAAATCTTTAAACAACTTTTTCACTTTATTCTTATTTTTCAGCGTGAATATTCACAATTTATTGGAAAAGAACGTCGAAATATTATCAATATTTTGGAACATTTTCCTACATCCAAGCCACCAATTGATCTTTTGCTTGAATTACTTCCACGCCTTCAACCTCGTTATTACAGTATTTCATCATCACCAAAATTCAATTCAAATATTATTTCAATTACCGTAATCCTTACAAAATATACAATTGGTGATCGACTTATCAAAGGTGTCTGTACACATTATTTGTCACAGCTTAAAATCGGTGATACAACTCCTATCTTCGTTCGAAAATCAACATTCCGTTTGCCATCTCGTCCAGAATATCCTTTGATTATGATCGGTCCTGGAACTGGTTTTGCACCATTTCGTGGATTTTTACAAGAACGTTCATGGCAAAAATCACAAGGAAAAGAAATTGGTCCAATTGTACTCTTTTATGGTTGTCGACATCCAGAACATGATTATATTTATCAAGAAGAAATTCTCAAATTCAAAGATGATAATATAATTACTGATCTTCAACTTGCTTTTTCACGTGCACAAGATACAAAAGTATATGTTCAAGATTTAATTTGGAAAAATCGTGAAAGACTTTGGGATCTGATTAAAAATAATGCAAATATTTATGTATGTGGTGATGCAAGAAATATGGCTCGAGATGTTCAAAAAAGTTTCTTAAAAATCTTTGAAGAATTGGGTGGAATGAAACTGGAAGCTGCACAAGAATACTTCAAAAATATGGAACGACAACGTCGCTATCAAGCTGATGTATGGTCATAGTATAATTAAGTCTTGTTCTTTTTTATTAACCTTTCTTTGTATTTTAATATCTTAACACTTTGTCATACGTGTCTGTTAATATTTAATTGATATACTTGAATAGAATAAACTCTTAATTATCTGTTATATCTGTTTTTGTAACAAAATATGGGGATACTGTATGGAAGAATAGATTTTTGGAATATCTTTTGTTTTGCACTAATAGAGGTTGATAAGTTAATTGTAGCTTTGATTTTTGTTGAACACATGAAGATTTCTGTGCCAGATTTCCTGAAGCTACAGTAGTCTCAAAGAATTTATGTTATGATTCATTTAATTCTGATGGAGTGGTTAAATGAAATATACTTTTTTAAAAAATAATAAGCTGTTCTTTTACATCTTTCAAAACAATGCAGTCCTGAACTTGACCGTATTTAATTGGATTATATTCCAAAATTTATTCGTAGTGTATATACAAAGTTAAAATAGCAATTTTTTTCATATATTTTCTTCAAATTTTACCCCAAAATTATTCTCGGGTTGCTGCCACCATCTTTCCCGTAATTTCAAAAATTTACAGTATGGCCAAAAGGTGGAAAGAAAATGTTAAAATTATTTTCGATATTTTAGAAAAAACATGGCTGTTTCTAAAGATAACGAAAGAAGCAGTTTGAAAAACCAACAAATCATTTTCTAAAATATTACAGTATCCACTTATTTTGAATTAATGTTTAGACACAATTCATTATTTTGATATTAAAATTTACCGTATACCATAGCAATTATATTGATAAATTTGTCTTATATCATCACTTTTTTAAGTAAAAAAAGCATTTATTATTTTTTAAAAAAGAAAACAAAGAAAAATTTAATTTTTGCTGTATGATTGATAATTTAAAAGCAAGAAAAATGGTTATAAAAAAAGCATTAAAAGTGAGGCAGCATTAGCAGCAAAAAAATATTTAAAATAAAAGACATTGGAAATTATTTTTCGGGCGATATGGATTCATTTTATCGGATGCAAAACCAGCAATAAGGTAATCATCTTTTTGGTAATCTTGAACATGACTACAAATTATTATTATGCGGTATATTATATATATGAACAAAGATAAACAAACCGTATTAAATCTTGGCAGCAAGCACTAACTTGATTCCGACGAATATGTTTTTCGCGTTTTAACTGTTCAACAACCTTTCGAGCTTGTTGAATGCTATGAACATCACCTCCACTCATTATGATATTTTTAGTATTATATATTAACGTTACTAAAAAAATAAACGTTAAATATTATATACGTTTAGCAAAACAAAAATTTTGTGAAACAACCATCAACGATGATGATAGTGGTAGTAAATTTTGTAAAGAAAATGAGAACCAACAAAAGAAATAAAAGTCAAAAGTGCTTTTCGAAGAACACACATACAAACGAATGCTTTTAAAGTCAACCGCAGGTGTGCGACTGATGTCTTCTCTTTGATTTTTAGTAAAGCAAAAAAAATTCCAAAAAATATCTCAAAATATGTTACCAAAGAAATTAAAACTTTTGAATTGTAAAAAACGTTCGACACTTTTTTAAGTGAAATATTTCATGCATAAAAAATTACATACTTAAAAATTTTAGATATGGTTATGGTGCTATATGCTACCAATAGATACAAAAACTTTCACATACATTAAACTTCATTTATTATAACAAAACAAATAAAAAATCTGTAAAATCTTTAAACAAACAATACATATAAAAATTATTAGGCAATAGCTTCAGAAGGTTTCAATGAAATGAGTTGATTACTGTAGGAAGCAAGTTCAGAAAGGCTTATTCGACCTCTTTGATTGATAAATCGCGCAACAGATTCTAATTCTTCTGGAGCAATATAAATAAATTTTCCACGATCATCAATAACACCTGTTAAAATATCATTTTCAATAAAATATTTGATTTTTTCAACTGCAGCTGGAACATCTAATTTGAATTTTGCAGCTAGTTCATCAACATTAACCACTTTTGTCTTTTTAATATAATCAACGAAATCTTTAAGTAAATTTTCTTTTTCTTCTTCTGATTTTGCATCAAATCCTTCTTCTTCAACTTGAAATGATTCTTTTAGCTATAACAGTTAAATAGATAAATATGTATATCAAAGGTTACGGTAGCCCTTACTTTTAAATATTCTTCATGCTCCTTTCTTTCACGTTCTTCTTGTTCTGCTTTTTCTTTCTCTTCTCGAGCTTTTTCTTCAGCATCCTGTTGACGACGAATTTCTTCCATTTGCTTATTCTTTTCTTCTTCTCTTTTTTTGCGTTCTTCTCGTTCAGCAAGTTCCTGCAAATTAGTAAAGTTTTATTGCAATTCCATGAACAACTATTTTACAAACCGCTTCTCGAGCAGCACGAGCTTCAGCTTTTGCTTGAAGTTTTGCCAATTTTTTCTTTCCCATTTTCTTTTCACCACTACCAAATCCACTCATATCATCATCTAAGAAATGTGAAAGTTAGTTTTAATTTTAAAGGAATTTAAGCTTACCATCATATTCTTCGCCATCTTCTTCTTGATCACTTTCATTAACGCGACGACGTTGTTGTGCTGGTGCTCGTCGATTAGGTCGTTCTTCACCTTCTAACATTTCACGAGCAGCTTGAGCTCGTTCACGAGCGTTTTTCTCATCATTATAAAGTTTAAAGACGAATCCTCCAATAATACTAAAAACTGCAAATAAGAATGCAACAGCTGCATAAAGGAAACCAGAATTAGAAGCAGCGTCCATCCAAAAAACCAACAATTACTAAGCTACAGTAAGATCAAGTCTTGATATTTAAGTGTTAAAAACACAGTAATGTAAAAAATTCTTAAACAAGGATAGACATGTGACAGCTCTCTTTATACAAACACAAAATTACAATTTTGTTGCAATAAGCAATAATAATAAAAACAATGCAATTCCAGCAAGTACGACAATAAAATGCATTTTACGATTTCTTGAATATTGTTCTGCTTTTTGAACACTTTGAAATGCAGATTTAATTTTTATTACAGATTGTTCAACATTATAATCAATTCGATCTAATATTGTTCCTTGATCAAGAACAAGTGATGCAAGATCTTTGAATAAAGTATTTAATTCCAAAATTGATTTGCTAATTTTTATGACCTAAAATAAGCAAAGAGTTTTATTTTTATCTATCAATAAACTACATACTTCTTTTTCTCTTTCTCTAACCATACTTTCATTTTCAACAATAGCTTGCAGTTGATCAATTGTTAAATCTTCTGTTGAATTATTTCCTTCAATTTCATTGAATACATCAAATACACCAGTATTGTGATCACTTGCTAATAAAAATGAATCAACATTCTTCTTTCTTGCATCAATTTGTCTGACATAATTCGATTGATTAGATCGAAATTCATTAAGTAAATTATTCAATGTAAATAAAAAAGATGCAGTAACATTTTCACGTAATTGTTCAAGTTTTGGTCGTCGAGATGTTTCTGCTTCTTGTAGTAATCTAAAAAAATTTTGTTCACATTTAATAATATATATATTTATTACCGTATAAGTCGTCTAACATGAGTAAAAATATTTGTAACTTCTTCTGTAAGCTCTTTAATCTTTTCTTGTTCTTTTGCACTTGTTTCATCAGAGAAATCAGGACGTTTTAAATGTTTTTGTTGAAAATCTTTTAGCAAATTTTTTCTTGATTGAATGCGTTCTAATTCATATGAAATTTCATCAACAACATTTACCCAACTTGGTGGCTGTACTGATCCGGCTGTAACTTTATTTTCATCTAATGAGATCAATGAAAAATTTTCGTCTAAAAGTTTTATAGATACATAATGACATAATAAGGAATTCGTTACCTCTAGTATCAGTAAAACCTTCATTTAAAAATGCACGATTTTGATGTTTATTATTACGTAAATATATAAATACTTCTGTAACATTTCGAAGACCACTAGGTGGTTGAATATTTATTGATCCCATATTAAAAATAAATAATTTTAAAATAAATATTAATACTTTAATTACACAAAGTTAGAGTTAGAAAATATCAAAATCAATGAAAATTGCCAAGTTGACGTATTTCATTTTCTGCTTGAAGAAAAGACATGCATTTATTATATGCATATGAGATGCATGTTGCGTGCGTTTATTCTTTTAAAAATGCTTTTGCAAAAAAAGAGATACCGTAGTCTCCTCATTAAATGCATACATATTTATACTAAAAATGATTCTTAAAAATTAAATTCATCTTTTATAGTATTAATTTCAACTTCATGGCTTTAATGCACTTTTTAACTGTGCTGATTCATAACTATATAACTGGAATGTGTTCGCTTCCTTTTCGAACGGATCTTTTGTTTTTATTTAAACCTTTCAAGACGTGCAAAAAACACAAGCAAAAGAAGGAGAAATCGACATATCATCATCATAAGCCATCAATTGCCTGACATTAAAATTGTCTGGAATCTAAATTTTTTTGTTCATTTATTTTTTTTGCATTTTTATGCTTAAGTGAGACAGTTGTTTGCCGTAGACTGTCAAGTGATTTGCTGTTGAAAATAAAAGAAGAAAAGTTAAAACAGCACTCAATCAAAAGATTGATTCATTGTTAATTGTTTTGGGTTAGTGGCATTTTTTCTCTTCTTCCTTTTTTTACATGCGCGCGTCGTCATTGCTTTTTTGCGGTTTTTTTTTCTTGCAAATTTGTTAGTAATCAAATTGAACACTCTATGACTCTTACTGCTCCAAAAAACATTTATTCACAAAGGTGATAAAAGTGTTTAAAACAATGATCAATTTGTTTTTCCAATCTCTGTTTTTTTTTTAACAAAAGCTGTTTTTTCGTTTAATTAATTTTAATATATATCTCTAACAAACTTATCCCTTTTTTCTTTTCGCCTTACATGTCAAGGACGGACTCGGCAAGACATCATCGAGATCTCTCTTGTACTTGCAAAAACTAAAAATTTTTTTTAGTATTGGCTTCTTTCAATTTTTCTCGTTCTCTCTCTTCGATGTTTGATTGAATTGAACGGCGCCACTTTGTTTTTTTAAACTATCTTTTTTCCTCTCATATTTTTATAAGCTATTTTTTTCTTTTCCCATTTATGGATTTCTTTCTAAAAGTTACAAAGAAGAATAGGGTTGTTGAACGTCCTCGAGAATGAAGAGAACCGCCTTTTTCCAGACACCCCAATAAAAAATGCGATCATATTTCTTGCCGTTCAAATTTTCTATTGTTTCCTTTTTTTGTGGTAGTAAAAAAATATCTTTGGTTTACGTTCCCGTTTTTTGCTTCTTTTTTTCCTATCAAACGTTAAAAAATCGAATCATAGCTTTTTTTGTGAGATATTTCTTGAGGGCATTCAACTCCGATATCTCTCACTTTCTTTTTGCAGAAACAAAACTAAAAGAAGAAGAAACAATGTGTCTTTAAAAAATGCGCGATGAGCCATATGCGACCTTTGGGGGCTTTTTGACTGGCACGGTTCGGTCGATTGCGCTCGTCCTTGTTTCATTGTGTTTACATTTCTTATTGCTGCCGCTACATTAGACAAAGAGATAGTTTTAACTTGCGCAAATTTGATTTTTTTCTGGCAGCTTTAAGCCGATTACTTAAACCCTCTCACCTTTTTAAAAGGTTAAAAGTGTTATATTTTTTTTCGTGAAATGAGCTCTATTAAATTTTGAAGTTTTGTTTTGTTTTCTACAAGTTTGTTTATTTTTTAGGGTCACCCGCGTTCAATGTTTTATGGAGCGCGATCTTGTGCACCTTTGGGCGTGGGATTTGTTGTTGGATTAATAATTTGTATACTAACATCAACATCCACCGTATTACCAATATTAGATTCAAGTGGATATTCATTATGTCGAAATCATGTTAAAAGAAGTGTTAAAAATTTTGTTGATGTATCAGGGCCATGGAAGGTTAATGTACGAAAAGTTCCATTAATGCGAGTTACAAATTCTAATAATGATCCTTCAACAGATTCAAAGGTATGCTTTTTGTTCTTTAAATTTGTATTTATTTGTTCTTTAATTTAGCAAGTTGTTCGTTCACGATTTGCTGCAACAGAATTAGGAATACGTGAAAAGATTATGGTAATTGTACTTGGACAATCGTCAATAAGTGTTGCTCTAAATTCATCAATTGGCAGATTTGTTCCAAAAATTCATCTTTTTATTGAAGAATCACGTATTGATAGTGATATTTCCACGCTAGCTGATAATTTATCACCATATCGTCCAAATGGTCAACATGCACATGTTCATATTCTTAATACAATTTTTAATAAAGTATTGTTTATTTTCAGTTAAATTTTTTTTATTAGATTAATTTTTTATAGTCATTTTACGAAAATTATGATTGGTTTTTATTTGTTCCTGATACAACTTATGTTAATCCCTTTCGATTAATGAATTTTGTAAATCATCGAAATTTTTATGAATTTAAAGCATACGGTATTCCTCATGAAAATGAACGCTGTTCTTTCGCTGCAGGAATTTTATTATCAAGTTCAGTTGTGCGATCGCTAATTCAGTGAGATAAACTTTAAAACCGTTATTTTACAATTAATTACTTTATAGACAACGACATGTTTGTACTTCAATTGTTGCAAGTTCAGATGAAAAAGCTTTTGAAACTTGTATTCATCGTGCGACGAATGTGACCTGTACTCATGTGAACATTTTATTTATCTTATATTTTTCGAATAACTTTTTTCTTGCAGGATGAAGCATTTCAATGGTGGAGAACGGATGATCATTCTGAAGAAGGTTTAGCGATACACGATAGAATAAACTGGTTGTCATCTGCACATGGCTTTAATGAATCAATGACCGTATCAAAGTTATTATCTGATGCTGACGTATCTGCTTTACACAATCATTTTTTGGAAGTTGAACAAGTGAGGCTAGCTGAAGAAATTGAACAAATAACTTTTCAACTTGATGATATTGCTAAAACGATTCCACAAGCATCAACATGGCCAAAAGGTTTACCACCTGTTTCAAAGCCTCCAAATCGATATCAGGTACAATTTGGCTTTCGTTCAGGGCCGAAAATAGCAAGGTGGAACTGCGCCAAGTTTCACCACTTTTTAATGCTATTGTGTTAAGCAGATTTTGAGCTTTCTGTAACTCAATCTAATACTTTTTCCGCACAGAACTTCATTCAAGTTCTGCTCTCTAAAAGCTGAGCTATTTGCTGCCTTGTTTTTTTAAAATCTTGTTATGCTTTTGTCTTTTTAGGTTCCATTTTGGGAATATTTTACTGAAACTGAAATATTCAAAATTGAAAATCATCAAAATGTACATCCTTTGGTGGGGAATGATGCTTTGGATATTCGTGATATTGTAGCATCTGCACGACACTCGATAGAGAAAAGTCATCCTGAAATGGAATTTATTCGACTTCGAAATGGTTATCGACTTTTTAATGCTATGAGAGGAATGGAATATATTGTTGACCTTGAATATCATACAACAAAAGATTCAATAATAACAAAACGTGTACATCTATGTCGACCAATTCAGCACTCACAATTAGTTCCTAATGTTTGTTCTTTTTTTATTCGCAACATACAACTATTAATCATAACTTTTAAGGTACCATATGTCAAAGAAGATACTGACATAACGTTAGTTATTCCAGTTGGATCACCTGAAGATGTTATACCCGCTCGTTCACTTCTTGTTCGACATCTTCGTTTATGCAAAGGTTCACTCTCACAAATTGATAGCCGTCGAACAAGATTAGTTATTGCTGTACGTGGAATTAATGCATTAAATGTTCGACAATTAAGTAATGATCTTATTGAACTTAAAAAACGATGTAAATCAATGCAAACTGAAACTGCACTATTATTACTTAAACCAAATATTGAATTAATGGTACAAGTTGCTGCAATGGATGAAGCAATAGATCATTATGGACAACAAACGGTTTATGTTCTACTATCACCATATGCTGATTATCAACGTGAATTTTTGGATCGTATTCGAATTAATTCAATAAGACATTTTCAAGTAATATTTTCTGATTTTTTTAAAATAATCTAGCTTTTTGCTTTTTAGGTATTTATTCCGATTCCATTTGCTGAATTTTCACCAAGAATTATTGAAGCTGATCATAGTCTTTCATTACAATCAAATAATTCTAGTAAAACATTTTCTGAATCATTAGGTGATCGTATCCATCGTTTATCCAAAGAACCATCGCCATTATCTGATTTTACTCGCCCAATTGTTGTTCATAAAAATAATGGATTATTTGATACAAATGATTTTTCATCAATTTCTATGTATGGTGTTGATTACGTGAATATGAGACCTCGATTACTTCAAAAGCTTATTGATGGTGAATTAGTATTGGATTTATCAACAATGTTTATGGGTCAAAGTGATATACATGTGCTGCGTGCAATTGAACCATCTTTAAAATTACGATATCATTTAAGAAGCTGCCCGTCATTATTAACAAATATGGATTTTTCTCGATGTTCTGCAAGTCAAAAACAAACAATTGGCAGTAAAGCTCAATTAGCTAATCTGGTATTTAATGATTTGGAAGATTTATCTGTTTTTGAAAAGTAATTTATTTTTCTGTTATTATTTTTGTTATTATTTATTACTGTTGTATTACCATATCTTTCACATTCTCTTTTTTATATTGAGATTTTTATATTATTGTTGCCATTTTTCGACTCTATTTTTGACAATGTTTTTTGAAGCGGGTTTATTTGCTTTCCATTGTTTTTCTTGTGATCTCGCTATATACCTGTGTTTCAATTTTAAATTTTGCATTATGTACTAAATTTATTATAATAAATTATATTTGTAATAAAAAATAATGTTTTTAATTCTGGTAACGTCCTGCATTATAGTATCTTCTTAGATTTGACAAATACATGGCAAGCGTTTGTTTTGAATACGGTAATATAGCATTGACGGTTATGAATCATAGACAGTAGTGTATTAATATTGATCTGACTTTGCTGGTTTTTTTCCTTGTGAATAAAACTTGCTACTTATTCTTTGAAAAAAATTGTTTTCTTTATTTATGGCCACGAAGAAGAATGCTTGCTTGTTCATCCTTGCTTTTGTTTTAATGATACAATCAGAGTTGTTTTTTTTCTATAGTGCATCTTTCAGCGTTTTTTTAAACGTTTCTCATAAAAAGATCTTGTTCATATACATAGATGCAATTGTTACACAAATACAATAACTGTTAAAATTGTATTATCTTAAAAATTGTTGCTAGTATGCTATCGCGATAACTGAAAGTCGTTATTCTTATAAAATAATTGTATATTTAATTACCACTTTCTAGAATCTCACATTCTACAATCATGGGCCGAAAAAACCGATCAGGTGGACCACGTCCAGCTCCAATGTTTCGAATTCCAGCAGTTGATCTCACAAGACCTCGTCCCGATTTTTTAGCACAATTTTTTACTCAACCTATCGTATACGGTACTCCAGCCACATCTACTTTACCTCTTCCGATAATGCCAACTATAAATCCACAACCACAAATGCCTTCTCCATTGAATATTGCACCATTTAATACTCCAACTACTTTGCCGCCTCAGAAGACAATAAATGATGTTACAAATCGTCGAGAAATGATTAAACTATGTTTGTTTTTTTATATACTTTATTCATATTAATTATATGCAATACTTTTTAGTTATCATTAATGGATACCATCCTATTCCTGTTGATGATCCACCATCTTTATTTAATGAAATTTTGGCATCTAAAGTTGGACTTATTGGTGCAAATCAAATTGGACATGTTATTTGTCGTGGACAACCAGATTATGAAACATTTTTTTGTGGTATGTGTGAATACTGGGGTACTCCATCGGAAATGCTTACACATTTAGAAGATGCGGATCATCAATTAAAGTATATGGTAAAAATTTTGATAAATTTTTTTCTCTTTGAATAATAGTGTTTGTTTAGCAAAAATTCTTCAAAGAGAAGCATCGTAAAGTTATTGTTGCAAGAAGTAGAGATCGTGAAGCTTTAAAAAAGAAGTTAGCTATGGAAATATCAAAAGCAGAAAGTGATAAAAAAGTTGTTCGACGATTAAATACAATTTTAACTGTTAATATTTTATTTCAATGTTGGCCTAATTTCTTAAGCCATTTCAATAATTCATGGAAGATTCTAGGTAAGATTAAAGCTTTTTTTGTCTTAAAGGTTACTGTAAATTTGCGTTTATTATAGATGACGATGTTAAAGAAGTTCAAACAATTATTACTCTTGATCCACCACCATTTCAATCAGCTTCAACGTCTTCAATGCTTGAAAAGCATCCATCTGCTGAAAAAAATATTGATTTTGAAGAAGAAGATAAACCAAATATTGATGAAATGGATTTATGTGTTTGCGCTTTAGTATTTATTCGTGCACAAGCAATTACCAAAAAAGGAATTATTGTTGAACAAATTGAAAAAATTTGTAATGTTCTTGGTGCTTCTCCAGAATTGGTCTTCTCTGATAGTGTACTTGGATATGCTGGAATAAAAATTGGAAGTGTTGAAACTTTGGTTGCAATTGCAAAGTATTATACAAATCCTTTGTATAAATTATCAGAACTATTAAGAAAATTTGTTAGATCTGAACCACCACTTGAACCACCTCAACTACTTTTGGAATTGGGAGTGTAAGTTTATTTAACAAATTAGTCTTGTTTTCGACCTTATATAAAACTTTTTTAGAGAAAAAGAAAAAGCAGCTAAAATGGTTCGGGATGTTGCGATGATAGATTACACTCCAGGCAATAATGCAGTTTTAAAATATCCTCCTCGAAGATTGCAGAATTTCGTTCAAGATGTTTATACTGATGATATGGGTCGTAAGCAAATTTCATATGATGGAGATTATATAGAAGACAATGAAAGCTATAATGATTTTTACCAACCAAAGAGAAGAAAAGAAGAATAATATGTATCTCATTTCTATGTATTTTTTATTTATTTTGTTTTATTTTTGTTCTTGTTTTTCAATAAAATTTTTATACATACTCTTGAATTAAATTCTACCGTATAACAAAAGTATTTTCTGGATAACACATTTATGATGATCTTTGCTGTCTTGCGGGAAAAAATATATATAGCAACTCCAATCAGTAATACTAAAAAAATGAAATTTGTAACCGTCTTTTCTTCATTACAGTAGATCTCCTCCTTCCCATGCACCTAATCTTCCACAACGAAGCTGCTCCACGCCTGCCACTGCTTTCACCTTCAAAAACGTCTTCATTTTCATGTTTACTTATTTTTTCTCTGTTTTTGGAAACATTCTTCAACTTACATGTTTTGAACAACCAAAATCTTGAAAATAGCACTTTCTTCCAGCAATACTGATGTCATAAACCTTTTAAATGAACATTCATTCTCGAAAAATAGTGGTTCAAAGTTTATAAGAGATACATCTAAAAATGATCCTATAATGGTTCTCCTACACTATACAACTGTTATTCATACCAAAATCTCTAAAATCGATAAAAACTTTTACAAGCTATCAAGAATCGACATTTGAAGCATAACACATATCGCTTCTGAACCTCTTTGAAAAGCAACAAAAAAACACCAACAATTTGTTGGCAACAAACAAAAAAGATTTTAAAATTTTTTTTAACATTTTTACTATAGTTTCGTTGAATTCTACCGAAACCGATAAATTTCTGTTCATCGAAACAGCTCGGTCTTTCGATTTAATAGCTAAATGGTTACCTTTTAAAGCAAAATAATCTTGTTGTTTCTTCCTTCTGTTTCTATTCGTTCTATCCTTTTGGCTTTATGCAAATTTCATGCATTTTCCAACTTTTGTGAATAAAAAAGATAAAACGCATGGACAAACGAACAATCTCTATTACATAAAACTGTTTTTACTCTTGTGCTGTTGAATTGCGCTGTGCAGATTTTGAAAGTTAATTAATTAAAAAATGAGTGCTGCTCCAAAAATTGTAAGTTTATCTATAATAATCTGATTTAAATACTAATTGATATATTTTTTAGAAGATTAAGCATCCGATTGGTTTGAAATGGACGATTCCTGAACATCGCTTAAGAGAAGTAATTAATGCACAGGGTGGTCGTTTTCGTAGTGATAATATTTCTGTAAATAATCGTCCTGGTGTTAAATATTACTTAGCTATTTATTTCGATGATGCTGATACTAAAGATGAAGCATGGATTTTTTTATTTATTGATATGCTTAATTCTAATACAACAATTGAAGCTAATGTTGATATTTCTGTTGAATTAGCAAATTATTGCGGCAAAATAAAGTCTATTTATAAAGAAAATAATATTGGACGTGTTGGATATGGAGTTAGGTGCTGTAAAACAGCAGAAATACTTGATCCTGCCAAAAGATTCGTTTTCGATGGAAAAATGGTAATTAAGATGGAAGGAACTTTAGCTGTTGAAGAAGAAATGCCTAAAGCAATTGGTGATGATAACGATGCATGTGATGCATTATGTTTGGGTTTATGGGAACAAGATGAAAGCAAAGATGTTGGAATCGAAGTTGATGGAAAAAAGGTTACTGTAAGTTTTTGTTGCTTTGTTGATTTTTCGTGATATATGCACATTGCAAAGGACGTCAGCAAGGTGGGGCACCAGCGGTCCTTCCGAAATGGGCAATAACCCTTTGATGCTTTGCTGCCGCCGACTAAAAGTGAAAAAAGATTAACGGTGTGCCTTCTCCAAAATGGATTATGCCAACCTCGAGATTTTTTCTTGGTGAAAACAGTTTGGTATAGTGACCGTACCTCCTGTCGAGAGTATCTTGGACCTAACGTCATTTAGGTTCGTGCCACAAAACTTATATGATGTTCTGCTACAATTTTAGGCTCATAAATGGTTACTTATTAGTCGCTCATCTGTTTTTTTAAAAATGTTTGAATCTGGTATGAAAGAAGCTCAAGATAATATTATTGAAATCAAAGATTTTTCTTTTGATATTGTTGAAACCGCTGTGAAACTTCTCTATCATCATAGCCTCGTCAAATATTCTTCTCTTGATGATAAAACAAAAGTACTTCAATTCTTTGACAAATATGATATTAAACCTCATAAGGTAAATTATTTTCTTTTACTGTTATGCTATTTAAAATATGCTTATTAAGGATGATCTTGAACGCTACTTAATTTCTGTTATTAATGAAATAACTGTCTGTCGCCTCGTCAATGCTGCTATTGTTTCAAATGCTCTCAAACTTAAAGAAAGTTGTACTGAATTTCTTCATAAATGTATCAATGAAAAAAAACCAATTGGTGATTTTGACATCCTTGATAAGGAGTTTGCTCTCGGTTTACTCAAAAATGCTTTCCTTCCTGCATGTAATACAATTGTTTCTTAAGTATTTTAATGTTTTTTTACTTCTTTTTTTATGAAATAAATATTTAACTGCATGTTAAAAGACATTGTATTTTTGATATTACCAGTGTACTCCCGCTTCCGCTCCCGCTTCCGCTTCCGCTTCCGCTTCTCGTAATGGAAGCGGAAGCGGAGCGGAAGCGGTTACGGAGCTAATGGAAGCGGAGCGGAAGCGATTAAAAAAAGAGGCGCTTCTTCTGCCATTTTGTAAAATTTATCAACAACAAAAAATTTGGTTTTTTCTTAAAACGCCAGAGACAAAAAAAAGGCGCCAAAAGAGCTGCTTGTCTGCGTCTTTTCTTTTTTTTTACACAACTCTAACAGTTGCAACACAATTTACTTTAAACTCGTGAAAATAACTGATACAAATTATGCGAAAGATTAAAAGTTCTGTTTATCAACATTTTCATCCAGCTGGTAAAAATGCAAGATGCAAAAAAAATTCTTGTAAAGCCCTTGTTCTATCAAAATCATCGAATTTAAAAAAGCATTTAAAAGCCTGCGATATAAATCTTTATAATGCTGTACAAGCAGAAGACGAAAAATTGTCAATTATCAAAACTCCACAACCTGCTACTACAGAGAAACCAAAGAAAGGCTTCTTCGATCCTCCCAAACTTTCTGATGTTGTTTTACAACAACAAGAACTCAATCTTGCTAGACTCGTTGCAATGCCTCAGATGAGTATGAACATTGTGATGTCAGATGCTTTTGTTAATTTTGTACGAAATTATCGTCGAGAATATGAAGTAAGTGAATTTTCTTCGTTGAAGTAACTACGTTTGTTTTTTAGATTCCATCTTCTTCACATGGTCTTTCCAATTTGTTATCTCGTCAAGGGAATAAAGTTAAAGAAATGTTAAAAACTGATATCGATGCGCGATTATCTGGGTGCTCATGCACTATCGATATATGGTCTGATACTGGTGTCTCTTCTTATCTTGGAATAACAATTCACTATATCGATAAGAGTTATGTACTCCAAAATCGTTTTTTGGGTTTAAAGAAACTCCATTATTACCATTCTGGTACTGTTGTTTGTAGTGCTTTGGAAGAATTACTATATGAATATGGACTTTTCTTAATCGATGTTTCTAAAGTTGTAACTGATGGGGCCTCAAACATGATTTGTGCTTTAAAGTCACTTCTTCGGCTGTTTATGGAACAATTAAGGATTTGATGGATGTTACTTCAAAGTCAACTGCAACGGGAACTCTTCGGACTTTAAAGAAAGCGATGAATGATGAATTAGTAAAACGCTTTGGAAAATTCGTTGACATTCATCATCAAAAATTTGATCCGCATTTTATTTTATGTGCTTTGTTTGATCCAAAAGAAGCAATTTGTTTAGAAGAAATTTCACATGCAAAATTGGCAGAATTTATTAAGCAACGTCTTCCAGCTTTCACTGGACCTGAAGTAGTTGTTCAACCAGATGCAACTTTATCAAACTTATCACTTCGTGATAAAATTGCTTTAAAAATTCAATCTGAAAAAGGAACACCAGGAAGTGATCAAGATAAAAGAATTATTGGTTATGTCAAATCTGTGGTTGAAGGAAATTATTTGGATCGAAATGATATAGATTTTTGGAAAAGTATTCCCTCCGATACTGTAAGTATTTTAAATTAAATTTTTGATTAAAGTCATATGCACCTTTTTTAGATATTTCTTCAAAATCTTGCATTGACTCATCTTTCTATTCCTGCATCCTCATCTCCATGTGAACAAGTATTTTCAAATGCTGCACTTGCTACAAAAGGATTAAAGAATCGAACAAAACATGAATATCTCAATAATAAACTACTTATTCATTTAAACCGCTCACTTTTTAAATAAGTATTATGCTTTTACTCTGTTAGAGATTTTTAAATGTTATGTTATGTTATGTTTTTTGTTTTAATATTGCAATAAATGCACTTTTTAAAAATGAGAAGCGAAGCGGAAGCGGTTTAAAATGGAAGCGCTCCCGGAAGCGCTTCGGAAGCGGAAGCGATTCCGAGAAGCGGAGAAGCGAAGCGGAAGCGGGAGCGATTCATTTTTAAGAAGCGGAAGCGGAGCGGAAGCGATAAAAGTGGGAGCGGGAGTACACTGGATATTACGCAAGCTATGTTTTTGTACTGCATTAATTCAGGGGATTAATGAACGTTCAGTGGAACTTTAAAAAATTTTGGGTTGCAAAAAAAGTTCCACTTGAAATCATACAATGGCCAAATTTGCTTAATAATGACACTTAAAGGTGGTGGAACTTCATCGAGATAGCCATCAATCATTGATCCACGATGGCGCCTTCTAACAATCAAAAATGATCATCATAGCAATATTATTAATACTAGTCTCGTCAGCTTAACCTTGATATTCGTTAAAAAACTTAATGATTTTTGCATTTTTCTATTAAAATTGCTGTGTTTTTTTACAGATTCATCGAGATTGCCAGTGATCGATGACGTTGGTTAATCTAGCTTTTAGAACATATTTTTTGCTGATATTGTTTAGTGAGCTCTGCCAAGTGCATTGTCATACTGTAGCTTTGAATATCCATTGGTTGTTAAGTTTTTTTTGCATTTATATCGGCAGGTTCAGGGCGGAGTAGCATTTTTCAATTATATATAATTATACAATAATTTTTTGTCATTTTCAATTATGAATTTTGGTCGTTTTAATATAAAGATATGGTTGGGTTGCACTAATTAGAAAACATAAGTTTCATATGACTAACTGCAAAACAAGACAAATTAAGGCCCTACTTTAAAAATCAAAACGATTTTTAATAACATTTTTGCTATCATGTATTAAAAAATGTATTTTCAGCTGAAATGAAAACTGTCGAATCGGAAAACAAAAGCAGCTACAATATAGGATTCATGTTATGTTCAATTGTAAATTTAAAATTGATTACTTCTTTAATGGGCACTTAAGAAGTATTGACATTAGTACAGAACTTACAGAACAGAAACATCACCAAAAAATTATGTAATAAAAATATTTGTTATTTTCCTTCAGCTTGAAAAAAAGATTCTTTGTGTTATTTCCGTTTTTCTCGTTGAAAACAAAAGACTTTATTTCCCATTTTTAAACTTTTTATTTGCATTTTCCGCGCGTTATTTCCCAAAAGATTCCAATGAAATTGTCCCCAATGAACACGGACAAACGTGAGAGAAAGAGGACAAAAAAAGGAGAGGACGAAATAGTGGTTGCATTCGTCGACATCTTGTTTAACTTAACGTTAGAGGGTTACGTTGCTAAGGCGGCCAACAAAAGAAAGAACTAAGAAGACGATGCATTGCTGTTGCTGGTGCTGCTGCAACGTTGAATGTACAAACAAGTGACATATTCATGTGCACCATTCGGGTAGGTGTTATTAAAAAACAGTAAAAATATATATTATAATATAATCATTAAATAATATTAATTATTAGTGATATTTTATTAGCTTTTTCTTTGATTATTATGTGGTCAGGATCATTTTTATTCTCAAAATCTAATGGTAAATTTAATTCAAATCAACAAAATTCTTCACCATTTGGTTCTTCAAATTCTTTACCAGCTAATGGTTAGCTATAGATTTTAGCGCTGAAAATGTTTTTTTTACTTTTAAATTTTAGTTAATCGAGGTGGGGGCGGCGTTGTACCACCAACATTGCTGGAAGAAAAAAGAATACCAAAATTTTATAAAGATTGTTTAGCAACTTGTGGGGCAATGAATTCTTCACAACTACCAAATACTGGACTTGTATATAATTTAATGGTTGCATCACAACTACCCCGTGATGCATTATCAGATATTTGGACAATGGTTAATCGAACAATGCCTGGACAGCTGACAAGATCAGAATTCTTTTCATGTTTAGCCTTAATTGCATTAGCACAGGTTGGAATAATAATGATATTTTAAATTCTTTAAAGCTTTTGTGTTTTCTTATTTGCAGAAGGGTGAAAATATTTCTGCCTTATGCAATGTAACAACATTGCCAATTCCACATTTGCAAACCTTTACTGAAGTTGAAAAAGTATCAACAAAACAAAATTCTATGAATTCTAAAACTGTAATTGAAACCTCTGATTTAAGAATGAAAACAAAAACTTCATCGGTACAAAGTAGTAAAAAAGAAATGCGAGACAATATTGTTGAATATGGTGGAAAAAAGAATAATTCAAAGAACGGCAATTTTATACCAACTGATTTAATAAATTCCAATTACCGTAAGTTTTTGGAATAAAATAATTGAGAAATGATGTCATCTAATATTTTTAGAGACACAGCAAAAGAAAGAAGAAAGCAATGAAACAATGTTGGTAGATTTAATAAGTGATTTTTGTGATAATGATCAATTTTCACAAACCGTGATAACACAAAAGCAAGAGTCATCATCAAAATATGATTTTTTGGATATAGATTTGACACTTCCAGCAGAAACTTCTAGTGAATCAAGTAAATTTTATTATAAATATTTCTTTAAATTACCATCTTCTTTTACAGCTCCAAAACTAACCCCTTATGAATATGATCCATATGCGGATCTTCGAGAGGGTCCACAAGAAGATGAACATTTAGACACATGGAATCGAATTCTAAAAGAAGGTATTAAAATTATCAATGATTCTATTACATTACTCGAAAATTCTCCTTCAACAACTGAAGAAATTACTCAAACAGAAACTGGTATAAAATTTATACAATCAATTCGTGCAATAGCAGATGTTTTAAATCGTGTAGCTCTTTCATTATTTAAGCATAGACCTGGAGACAAGCAAATTGTTAATGATGCAAAAAATTCACTTTTATTATGGAAAGAATTTATTAAAAAATCGTATATTGCTAAAGCATTCGAAGATATAGATAATGATTCAACATTAAATTTAAATGAAATTTCTGGATTTTCAACAACAACAATATATCCAAAAGAGCAAACATTTTGTGGGATTTGTATTCAACAAATTACATTTGATGATTCTGCATTTTTGCAATTTGCTGGTTATAATTATCATAGTTCATGTGCAAATTTTTGGGCGAATATTGTTGATATTAGTTTACCAAAATTAGAAAAGTTGTGATATATTTTTTTTCCAACCTTCGTTCAACATTTCATTATTATTCTAAGTCATTTTAATTCATGATATTATTTTTCTATGATTCTAAGGACATATATCATCTTTAATTTTTGCGGGTTTTACCTTTTTTAAATGTTGTTAAATTTTTTTAAAAGCAAAATTATGGTTGTGCATCAAATTTTTATATTTATCAATAAAGCGCTTATTAAATCAATTTAAAAAGGTAGAAAATGAGATCAGAAATTGTACCAGAAATAAAACAGTTAAAACAAAAGGTATACGGTATTCAAATTAAATGACGTTAAGAATACTGTATAAACAAACACAATTACATTTCATTTTAATATCGTCAAAATATGCTAATTTTAATTTAACAATTGAAGATCAAATAATAACAAAAAGAATTTTACGGTTTTGTCTTAAAAAATTCGACGACTCTTTCTAAACTATATTCTGTACTCAACATTTGTAAAAGATCATTAGTTTTATGTTTTGGATTAATTCCTTGTAGCTTAAAGCTATCAACATAGAGATCTGTAATAACACCTAAAACTCGATCAAATTGTGTTCGCTTTGTTGAAACTTCATTTACAAGTTCATCGTGCTTTCTTAAAGTTGCCATAAGATCTGGAGCAAGAAATGATATATCTTCGAATGATGATTGAAGTTCCTAAATTTTAATATTCCTTCATAGTTTTTTTATAAAAAATTTGCATACCCTTAATCCTTTAGCGAGTTCAGCTTGTCGAATTAAACTTGCAAAATATTCCATTTTTGGATGAATTAACTTTAATGTATGTTCAATACTTTCATTATTAATATCTAAAAAAGTAGCTTAAATAAATCTATGAATTTAAAGAGTGTTACCAAGAGACATATGAACCCGTATTTTTCGAGCTGTAGTTATTCGACTTACAACATCACGCATAATTACAATTGTTGAAACGCTGTCACTTTTATAAATTGCATTATCTTCACTAAAAAATAAGAAAATATTATAGAAGATCGTGCTGTAAATTTTCATACCGATAATTTGCATGTAAAATTGTTCCACCGTTTTCTGTCGATTTTAGCATGTAAGTTACTTGGTCTCCAATTGGTGGTCGTTCTGGAACTTGTGAAACACAAAACGTCAACCATTCATGTGCTTCTCCAATTGTAAATTTTCCAGTTACGGTTAGTGTATTCAATGGTCTACTTGCATCAAATTCATGAACTCGTTCATGTAATGCTAATGGCTTTATTGGATAGCTTCTCATCTAAATTTTTGTTTATTTTTTTTATTCATGGGGTTTCTATTTTTTTCTGTTTTTTTTTACAAAAATAAATTTATCTTTTGTTAATCACTTCTCAAATTTCACAGACAGTAGAAGAAGAATTTTAGCACGTAAATTTTAAACAGGGTCAAAACTTTTGACTCAAAGCAATGAAAAAGGTCAACATAACCTTATAGTCTTCCCCCTCATTTATTTTTTTATTTTGTAACAGATCTTCTTCCAAGTTGTCAATTTTGTTGTCTTCTTGTTTTACTATTTTTTTTTGTTTCAAAATTAAAGAAGTAGAAATAAAGACAATGAAAATAATAACGTCATTATTCTTCTTTATTTTATTTTTCTGCTACTGCTACTGCTGATGATACACAATTTGCTTCTTCAGTATCAGTTGCAAAGTGAAGTCTGTTCTAATTCTTAAAAGTCGAAAGAAGAAGAATAAGAAGTAGAAGAAAAAAGAGAAAGAGATGTGACGTTTCCGGTGGGATGCAACATTAGAATAGAATAAAATGGCTTCAAACAAAAACTTTTATATGTACCTTATTTTATTACAAAGCGTCCCATTAAAGGAAACGCTCTCCTTGAATATATTTGTCTCAAAAAGTTAAAGTTAGTTAAAGAAAAAAGATTCGATCAAAAAACATGTTATCGTCAAAACAATTTTTGTTGATCCTTTTATGCTTTATTGTTGCATGTCTTTGCGGTATTAATGCACAACCATTTTCATTATTTGGAAATTTTCCTGCTAAAGATACTAAAAATTTCTTTTATGTAAGTTATATTTAGTTATTACTTTTAATCTTCATTCTTTTCTTTTTTTATAGGAAAATATGCGATCCATTAAAAGAGGTGGTGATTTTTGTGGATGCAATATGGGTTGCTTTTATCGTTCAGCAGGACAATGTGCATCATGTTGCTCATTGGGGCTTTGATTTTTGAAAAAGCTATCAATTAATTCATTCATTCATGTATACAACAGCAACAACTTTATTGTTGATCAGATCTCTCTTACAATTTGTTTTATGATTTTTGTTAAATTTTTTAACATTATCAAACAATAAAAATATTAAGACTTTGTTAATATCTTCTATAGTCATTTTTAACAATAATTTAAAATAATTTATTTTTTGGGATTTTGAATTTTTGTGAGATATATAATTTTGAAGATAATATTGGGAAATTCAGAATACCAAAAAAATTTAAAGCTTGAATGCGTTTAAAAAGGTAAAATATCTCAAACAGAATTTCAAATCCCAAAAGAAATCCTATTCTGGCTGTTGTATTTTAAATTCTTAAAAAATTTTCACAAAATAATGCAATACAAAAAGGTCGAGCAAATTCAGATCGAAGACGATTCTTGAAATTAAATTGTGAAAAGATACACTTTTCCCATTCCCATTCTCCAACAATTACAACATTATTTTCTGCGCAATTAATTGTAATACCCATTGGCTAAAGATAAAAAGAAAGATAAAAAAAGTAATAAGACAAAAAAAATCAAAGACAACAAACTTCTTCTTCATGCTCTTGTTCCTCAAGATCAGAATGAAAAAAATGTCCACCATGCCCAAATGCTGCCGATACTACGTCTGTAATATATGCATTGCTGCGGCTACTTTCATTTAAGATAAATAAAAAACAAGTAAGAAGAATAAAACCAAAATTCATTATTTTTGGAGGAAGATTTATTTTCTTTTGCAAGAATGAAGTAAAAAGAATTGATATTTATAAGTGTGAAACTTTCTTCATTATGTATTCAACCTTAGGGCATGAGAGTTCCGTTCTTTTTATAATTCAAGAAGAAAAAAAAAGCGTCAGACATATGATTCAAAAGTAATTGGCTTTAGAAAAGTTTATAAAAAAATATCTACAAAAAAGTAATAAAACAGATTTATTGCTTTTTCATGGTTAACACATTTAACGACATTGAAGAGATGCAGCACTTAGCAGCTGCTGTTGATTGATATCATTCAATGAATTTGTAATCAAGCGTTTTTTTTTGTTTTATTTCTTTCCTGACTTTTTAATAATTCAAGCCTAGTTTTTAAAATAGAAACCTAACAAAGACAAAAAATTCTATGCTATATTAAGATATGATCCCACGTAAAAAAGTTTTCTATTTTTAACCTTTTTTTGTTAAAAATGTTTCTAAAAATGGTACACAAACCTGACACATTTTTGGACGAATATCTGGTACAACGTATGCTCTCAAAGTTCCACCTCTTCCTTCTATACTACGTATTCTCATTTCAATTCGTGTTGTATCTGCTTGACATCGATAAGTTGCAAGAAGCTTATTGCCAGACTAAAAAAATGTATTGAATTACTGAAGAGGATAACATATCTCTCCCTTGTTTTTCTTTCTCCCATGTCTCTCTTTTTTTCGGAAACTTACCCCATCCTGTGGTGGCTTTGTAAATGAAACAACTGCAGTGCTTCGGGCAATATCCATAAGTTCAACATCAGCATCACACTGAAAAAAATTTAATGTCTTAATTTTTATATTTTTCTTTGTTAGGAGAAATTATACTTGTAAAACAATGTATTCAATCGGAATAACAAGTTCAATGGCAAGAAGATAGCAACTTGTTTCTTTGTCAAGAACAAATCGATCATTTATTGAAAATGGTGGAACTGTCGTTAATGCATCTGGATTGCCATGGGTTGTTTCTTCATATCTTTCACGCTCTTCACGAACTTTTAATTCAAGTTCCTCAAGTTCACTTCTGAAAAAATTTATTAAAATTTTTTAAATTTCCCTCATATAAAACATAACACAAATTTCAAAGCTTCAAGTATATTTTCTTTTTAAAATTCACCTGACTACTGACTTAATCATAAATTTGTTTTTTGAGTTTTGAACTTTATAGCTTTGAGACACCACTAATTTATACCTTTATGGAAGAAGTAAAGAAATTACATGTTTTCTTCCAGTTCTTTTTCTATGGCTTCTCAGATAAACGAAATTGGATATTTGCAAGAAAATGACAAAAAAGGATTGTGAGAATATTATTTTGTAATTTAAAGATTAAAAATCTTTTTCTTTTTGATTTTGTAAGAGAAAGTTTCTATCAACAACACAATTTGAAAGCATATGAGTCATCCCAAAAACAATAACATATTTTTAAATTAATATTGGATTACTGTAGAGAAATGAACACTTTTGAAAGAACATTATAAAAATGCAAATTTAAAAAACGGCTTAAATAATTTGCATATTTTTAATTCATTAAAATTTAAACGTACTTTAATTGCTGAACTTTAATTTCCATTTGTTGTGAATTTGTTGCTTCAATGTTTTCAGGTAATGGTTCAGTTGTCAATGCGAAGACCCAACCAGTATAAGTACAAACAATAATTTCATCAATTTTATCATTATTTATTCGACCACAATCTAATCCAGTAATGCTTTCATCACATTGCTGCAAAAAAATTTCTTTTTTATAAATAGCATTGCTCTTTTTTTACTAAAAATAAACATACATAAACTTGTCGAAATTGAACTTCATCATTATCATCAACACTATAAATTTCAACTAATCCATCGTCCTTTCCCAGCAAAACATCTGAGACACCAGTATTTGTTATCTTGTGACAATATATTACAGTAATACCACCAGAACTTTTTGTTGATACCTCCCAACATACAATTCCTCCATCAGTTTGTAGATCAACAAGTCCAAGCCTTCCACTTTTTGTTCCATAAAGAACTTTTTGTTTATTATATCCTCCATCATTCATAAATAGATGAAGTGTTAGGGGTACATCATTGAGATATACTTCATAAATTAGCTTTCCATTTTCTAATACTTTTATTGTTTTATCATCACATGCTATCACAGGTGTAATCCCTCTTCCAACCCATCCACCTTCTGTTACAGGTAAACATAGAATGCTGTTAATTCTTTCGGATGAGATATAACACTAAAAATAGAATTTAAAAAAAAACAGAATGATAAATTATATTCCCCCCAAAAAAAATCATTACACTTCGCTCAATGCAATCATGAAAATGATAAAATACGGATCTTCCACATAAAAACATATCAACCCCATATATATACATTGCAGTGATTGGATCAGTCATATTACTATCAAATGATAAAAATTGTTTTCCTTTTTTGCTGTAACCTTTTATTACTCCTGCTGCAGCAATAAATGACTTGTCAAGGATTGTATTCAGCGCACCTCCGAGGCATATTTGCGTTATTGGAGGTCCTGCAGGTGTCTTGAATACAATCTAAAAAAATAGTCTGTTTTTTTTACATTGTTTATATTTTTTTGTGTCACAAACATTTGTGTCTCCATTGCGTCGATCAATGCATAACAAAATACCATTATGACCACCCACAACAATCTGGAAAAAGAAGAAAAACAATAATAATGAAAAAAGACTGTAAACAATATCAATAATAAAAAAATATATGGATGTATTTATATTAGTATTATTTTTGAAAGCCAATAAACAGCTTTGTTGTCTTTTTCCTCCCCTTTCCTCTCCTACCTTATCACCATCCTTGCTCTTTTTTGCTTTTTTTGATGTTTCTCTTTCTGGTTGCTCATCTGAACGAATTACTCTTAAACATCCTCGTGAAGTTGTTCCAACTTGAGCGTAATCAAGGCGATAAAATTTTGTAGCATTCATTTGGCAATAATGGTTTTAAGGATAATAATGATGAATACAATAATACTATGATAAATCTCGATATAGATGAAACAAAAATGCAGAAAATTTTTTTGTTTTGTTGTTTTTATTCCTTCTTTTTTTTACCCCCTGCGGCAACCAGCATAAGCGTGAAAGCGGCAAAATCTCCATGGTAACAATTTTTAGTGCGCGCCATTTAAAGGGTTTGAAAAAAAAGAAGTACAAAAACATATGAATTTAATCAAAAACTTTATGTTGTTTTTTTTCTCACAAAATTTGCAACGAAAAAAGATACTAGTTATTTTGTTTATCTTTTGCACATCAAACATCAAAAAAGAAAGATGTTGCTACTACCTCAATGACTTCCGTCTTATTTATTTCTTTCTCTGTCTTCATTTTTTTTGATCTATGATAGAAAAAAATGCTTATGTATTTTTTTTCATCCTTTCTTCTTTCTTCTTCCATGTCCGAGAAAAAGATTTCTTCATTTGCAAAAAAAGAGAGAGAAACCTTCGATTGCTCTCCAATAATTTTTAACAACTATTTTGCTGTTTATCGATATACTGATCAAAAATCAACAAAAAAAAGTTCTTTTTTCTCTCTTTTTTAGACTCTTTTATGGAAAGCAACAACAACAGCAGCAGCTTGATTTTCGTGTTTTTTTAAAAAATAATAACCACGCGGCGTGAAAATTTTCTTTTTTATTCCTTTTTTGAGTCTCCGTTTTTTTTGTGTTTTCATTTATCTCTTTTTTTCAAGACATATTTTTGTGGGATCAAGAATAAGTTTCATTTTCTTTAAGGATAATGATGATGATGATCATCATCATCATGTTCGATGAACAACAAAAAAAACCGTTTCAGGCGTGGCAACACTGTGTTTTTTTGTGTTATTCATCCATAAGCAAAGCCAATAGGGAAGAAAAAAAGAAACAGAGAATAGAACGAAAAAAAGAGGTGAAAAAAAGACGCAATTTCAATTGCATTTTTCTTTCTCCTCAAAAAGCGACCGCACCAGCTGTCAATTGCAACACAGGAGAAACAAAAAAAAGTATGCTGTTTTTTTCTTCGTGAGTTCGCGCCATTTGATTGATCTTTGTCGTCTAGTTTTTTAACTTTTTTCTATTTCATGTTTTAAAAAATCCTTTTTTTCTGTTTTGTTTTTGTATGAAATTTTTATTTTTGATTATGATATTGATGGGGTGATAAATTAATTACGTTTAAAGCCCAAAAAACCTTCTTCTTCATTTTTTTTCACTTATTACCAAATACGTGACTTTTTTTTCTAATGGCCATAAATTTTCTTTTCATTTTTTGTTCACCAAAAACCACTACTTTTGAGACGTTTGTTTTATTACTCTCTTTCTATATTTTTTTTGTGATCAAACATTTAAAATCGATTTGTCTTTCTTCATTTCGGAAATGAAAAAATTTTGTTTTATTTCAATTCAATTGAAATTCCTCTTCTTCCTTTTTTTATTTCGATGATGATTTCAGTAGACTGACTGACCCTTGTTGCTTCCATATATTTTTTCGGTGTTTTTTTTTCATAAATAAATGTGTGTCATTTTTTCCCTCAATTTTATTTTGTTGTTTTTGAAAAAAAATACTATCAGTTTTTATCCTTATTTTCTGAATGTTAAAAACACTTTTGATTTTTCATCTTTTAATAATAATAACAGTTGTAAAAATAAAACAGGTTCCTTTTTCTGCTAGACTTAAAGCATCGAAAATTCAAAGTTTAGTTTTGGTTCAGATTGCACTCTGAGAAATGGAAGAAGGAAACTTATATGACGGCTTCTAGGTGCGTAGTAGTAGTAATAAAAAAAGGAGGCGTTTTTATTATTTGTTCCGTTGTTGCGTTTCTGCTTTTTTTTCTCCTTTACATATTTTTTTTTCTTACGTCGTATTTGGCTCCTTCAAAATTTATTATAATAGGATAATAAGATTTTTTGTGGGCTTTTAGACGACCTAATGTGATTTTAACAACGACATTAGAACAAAAGAACAAAAAAAGAAAGAAGAAATAAGATGTCTTCATCAGCAGAAAGTCGAGAAAGTAGTACTAAATTGACTTCATATCCCCGTATACCAAGAAGTGATCTTGAAGTTCAAGATCAACTTGGTTGTGGATCTTTTGGTTCTGTATATCGTGGAATTTGGCGTTGTGATGGAAAAGAACAAGTTGTAGCATTAAAAAAAGTTTTTATGCTTGAGAAAGAGGTTTGTAATAACATTGTTTCTTTTGTCATTTTTTGTCTCTTCTAACAAAATCCCTTATTATTAGGTTGATATTCTTTCACAAATTCGTCACCGTAATATTATTCATTTTTTTGGTGTTTCACAAGCAAATCCTGATTTCTATATCGTAACCGAATATGCTGAACATGGAAGCTTATATGAATATTTGCACAATGACAGTGCAGAACTTCCATTTGACCTTATCCTTCAATGGGCTTTGCAAGTATGTTTGTTTTTGTTTTGAATTAATTTTTCAATTATACTTATTTTGATGATATTTGTCCAAGCTTGAGCAAAGAAAACAATAGTCACATTTTATTGTTGTTTTTTTATCTTTTAGATTGCACATGGAGTTCATTATTTACATTTTGAAGCTCCTGCAACAATTATTCATCGGGATCTTAAATCTAAAAATATTGTATTATCTAAAGGTTATGGTGATCAAATTATTTGTAAATTATGTGATTTTGGTACATCAAAAGATTTAACCCATTCTTTTACTCGTCCAACATGGGCTGGTACAGCTGCATGGATGAGCCCAGAAATTATTACACAAAAGGATGGCATTACAACTGCAACTGATGTATGGTCATATGCAGTAGTTTTATGGGAATTGGTTTCACGTGAAGTACCGTATAAGGGTTTAACAGAATTTAAAATTTATTCAATTATTTCACAACATGGCGAAAGATTAGTTATCCCAGAAACATGCCCACAAAAGCTTGCAAATTTACTTAAAAATTGTTGGTATACAGATCCAAAAGATCGAATTGATATGAAAATTATTATATTAGAACTTCAAAAAATGGAAGTTAATGCAGAATTACATTTGGAATGTACTAATTTTGTTAAACAAAAAGGTGCATGGAGAGGTGAAATTGATAAACAGCTTAAAGCATTAAATGTTCGTTTCTTTGATTTGATGTAATTAACAATCAATGAACTTTGAATGAAAAATTTTAGGAACTTAAAATTGATCTTGCTCGACAAAAGGAAGAACTTGAAAAGCGTGAACAAGCTTTAACTCGACGTGAAACAACTCATCAAAGTTTCCTTCATCTTCAAGAATTTTTTACTTTCAATGATGTTAGCAGCTTATCCGAAGATGAAATATGTCAATGGCTTCGTCTTCTTGCAGATACCGCTCCAGAAGAACCTGATCCAGAAGTTGTTGAAGGTTTAATAACTTATATTCAAAAATTCCGAATTGATGGTTCTCGAATTCTTAATGTAACAGAAAAAGATTTGTTACAACTTGGAATTCAAAAGGGTACATTTTGTGATTATCTTTTATCACATATCGAAGAACTTCAATCAAGATATGCTTTTGAAACAATGCCATTACGGATGTCATCTATTACTGAACAACGAAATGTTTGTTTTTCATAAATAATAAAATTTAAAAAATAACAAATTGAATTTGTTTTAGAAAAATGACAAATCAAAACAACCATTTGACTTTCCATTGGTTTTACATATTGGGTTATATCAACGTGAAATGTGTTCTACAACATGTTCAACAAGATTTCGTTTTAAAGTTTTTGTTGACTCTGATTGGCAACAGTGTACAATGGTTCGTTAACATCTATTAAGAATTACAATGGGCGACAAGATATTCATACCGTTTTTCTCTTCTTTTTCAATTTTTCTCCATTTTTTTAATTAAACGATTTGTAGAAGACCAAATTACATGAAACTTTTAAAAAATATACATACGAACCTGGGGAATAGATCTATATCTTTTGGACTCCAGTATATCCTTTGACCCCATCTGGAACCCAGACCCCAAAAAATAACAAAATAATGGAAAAATCGTGGAACAATTTTTCACGACTTTCTACGATTTTCTACGAATATTTTAAACTTTTGTATATTTATTTTTTTGAGTAATAAGGGATGAACATTTTGTCATCCATTGTATTAAAATGTTATAAAACGTTGTTTTTTTTCAGACTGAAGATATGCCATCTGAAATTTATGATTCTGCTACCGTAATCAAAGATGTTTGTATTTCACTTGTTGATAGTAATAAACGGGTATTACTTGAAACGGTTCGATGTTTATGTCCACCATTTGGATATTTGGAATGGATTAATGCTCCACAAGATGGTGGTGCTGTAAATGTAACAATTACAGTAACATATACTGATCAAGTTATGCGACCTCGAAATACATGTATTAATGCAGAAATAATAGATTTTTCATGTGCTCAAACAATTCATAATCGAGTTGTAATGCTTAAACTTCGACCTATTCCAACAAATACTTCGATCTCAAGAATTAATTCAGCTCTTTTTAATAATAGTATTCAAAGTGTAAGTTGTTTTAAAGTGTGCTTTAAAAAATTATTATCAAAATATTTTTTTAGCCTACTCCTACAAGCAATAATATGCAAAGTGTATGGAGAAGACGCCGATCTTCATTTGGAACAGATGGCTTAAATCCACTTGAACGCGCAAGAAATATTGCATTATTAAAAGTTCGGGGTACAACTGCGGGTATGAGAGCACATGAAATTCAACATTCCCTTTCTGTTACGGATGATTCACAAGATGATCAAGCCTATTTTCGTCCTCGTTCAATTTCACATTATATTCCAAGTCCTGGTTCAGCAGCTTCATCAATGCATGCAACAGCAATCGCAAATGCTAGTACATCATCATCGACAGCAAATCATAATCCTTCACCATCACCCAAGCCAATGATTCGTCCAAAAGCTTACAGTAATCCATTTGCACAGTTTCGACGTTCAAGAAAAAATTCTGAAGTTTGTTTTTTTCTTTCATTTTTCAAAAATTTTACATCTTTTTTCTTCTTTCAGTTATCAAGTGAGGGAAATTCTGCAACTGCATCAGATTCAAAACATTTTGCAAGCTTTTTCTTAGATTCATCATCATCCCCTCCGGTTATTCATGAACATCATTCAATTCCACCTGTAAAAAAAACTTCTCCATCACCATCTCCAACTTTAACATTAAAATTTGAGGAAGAAGAAAATGAACCAAATGAAATTGAACAATGCTGCAAAAATGATTGCCGACATCGAAAAGCTATTGTTCCACCAAAAGAAATTCAAGATATTGATGAAGTTGAACCATTGAAAATTGAAAAAAAAAAGTGCGTGGTATTTTAAAAAAGCCAAAATAAATTATTATTATTATTACTATTCTTTATAATTTATATTTATTATTTTAATCCTTCCTTCCCTAACATTATTTTGTTTCTCAAAACAAAGGATTACAAGGCTGTTTGCTTTGACCCATTTAACAATTTGCTTCCATTTTCAATGGCATCGGCAGCTTTTTTCCCCCTTTACCTCCGTTTTTTTTGTTGCACGCTACCAATAATATCAACAACACCTCTCTCAACTTTGTATATGGCTGCAAAGTTGTAAACAACAATGCACACTTCAAACAATAATTATTGTTCTTATTATTTTCAAATCAATTCTTATCAGTTGTTATTATTTTTTTTAGAAAAAAGCCTCCTTCAAGAAAAACTAGTAAAACTCAGGCACCCATCATTCCAAATAATATTGTAAACAACAATGAAAAAAGTAAAGAAAAAGAGGTTACACCATTAGAAGTGAGTTAAGATGCGGCGTAAAAACGATAAAACAAAAACTTTTTCTTTTTCCAGGAAAATGTAGTAGTAAGAAAAAATTCACAAAATGTTTATGGTGGATACAATAAATGGAGATGGAAGCAATAATCCCCAAAAAAAATATTCCCCAAATTTGATCATGAGCTTTATCCCCCTTTTTTTCTATGTCTTGCCCTTAAAAATTTGTATAAAATAGTAGTGATACAACTGTAAAAAAATTATTTTGTGATTACTGTACGGGTGTTACTTACTATTATATTTGTTATTAATTGCCATTTTTTTTAAAAATTGTAAAAAAATTTCTTTCTGCTTGTTTGTGTATGGGTTCATTAATTTTTATTCGGTGTATGTGTATATTTTTTATTGCTATTGTATTTTTTTGCTTTTTTGATCATTGATTATTTTTCAAAGTTGAAAAACATACAAAAATTTTTTGAAAAGAAAAAGAGATGAATAAAATGTTAAAATTTTTATAAAAAACAACTTTAATAAGCATAAGAAAAACAGTAAACAAAATTTGTTTGATTCCAAAAGACTAAAATTTAAAAGAAAGAAAGAAAACGAACTACCATTTTGACCTTCAATAATACTCTCTAAAGCAAAGTCAGAAAAAAAGGAAGCAAAAAAACAACATCCGTTAAAAGTAGAGGAAAGCTTTTTTGGAAGACCGACAACGACACTTTTTTTGGTGCCGATTTTTGAAAAAAACTGTTTGTATTCTTCTTTGCTACTTCTGCTGCTGCAAAAAAACCTCAACGATAATGTCTTACAGTGACGAATTGCTCAGCTGCTACTGCAACCAAAAAAAATTGAGTACAATGAAAAAACCGAAGAGTGACAAAAAAACACACGTTCGACATTCATTTTTAACGTGCGTCCGACAATGACAATGCATATTTTTTGTGAAAAAATACTAATAAAAAATGGGAATGTGTGTATATGTTTTTCTATTTTTTGCTTTTGTCGTTCGTAAAAAAAGATGGGGGTAGCGCAAGAAAAAAAAGTAGAGAAGAAAAGATCTATCTCAAGGGGGGTGAGTGAAATAAAAAAAATGAATAGACAGTTTTTCGATGGATTTTTTGCTTTTTAAAAAAAACAAAATTAAAAATGTCTTTTATATGCTTATATTTTCTTCTTTTTCTTTCCAATGCTAATCGTTACATGTTAAATGTTTTCACGTGAGAAAGCTTACATTGATAAATAAATATCACTTTCTTTCTCTTCTTTTGATCAGTTATTACGTCAAGAAAAAAAATTGAATGAAATTGGACAGCTGACCGCGCAACAGTAAAAAAATGTCACGAGCGAGAATTGTTGTTTTTTATACTTTACACATTGACACTTTTTTTTCCCATATATCTTATTTTAATGAATTAAAAGTTAATTTTTTATGCTTCTTTTCCCTTGAGTAAATATTATTTGAAGGAAGAAAATTCATCTATTGATTTTTTAAAAAAAAGTATAAAAACTATAATTAACTTTTTTTCTTTGCGTTCCTCTCTCAAATATCTTTGTAGTTTTGGATATTCTTTAGCTTTTTATTACATCCTTTTACAATGCTGACCTCTTAAAAATAGTAATAGCCTCAAGGCAATAAATATAATATTATACGTCATGCCATTTCCTGCAGAATATGCTTCTGTAAGTTTATTTTTAAATTTTTAGCACAAAAAAGAGGGACTTCAAAGATATTGATTTTTTTTAGAAATCTTATCATTTTATCCCTTCACCACATGATAATTATACATTAGCAGTAGAAGGCCCATTAACAAGATCAACAAAAGCAGGAAATGAAATAACATCAATTTGTTTTGACAATAGTCATGAACTACTGTGGACTGGAAATTCTTCGGTTATTATTATTTTTTGTAAAAAATTTTAAGTCTTATGCAAATTTTTTAAGGGACGTGTTAGTGGTTTTACGGTAGATAATATGAAACAAGTGTATTCATTTAATGAAACTCGTTCAAGTATTCAATATTTAGATATTTATGATGATATTGTTATTACTGTAACATCAAATTCGGTTGCTGGATTTCGTCGAACTGGTCATGCTTTTTTTCGTGCACAGTTTAGTCTTTCTTTGACGTAAAATAAATCTTTAAATAATAATATTATAGTTTACCACATTTTCAAGATTTAAAATGTATTCATCGTCCATCAAGTAATCAAAATACAGTCTTTATTGGAGGAAAACAAAATGATTTAATACTTTTTGATTTAGAATCACAAACAGATGTTAAAATAGTAAAAAAATTTGTGTTTTTAAATCTTAAATTAAGCAGCTTTTTTATAGATATCCGATGAAAATTCATCTGCATCTCTAATACGATCTAATCATTCAAATATATTTTGTGCAAATGATAAAGGCGTGGTTAGTGTAAATTTAGCAATTAAAAAAATTTATATATTAAAATTTTGTATATTAATTTTGTAGATTACAATTAGATCCCATAGTGGTGAAAAATTATCAGATATTCAAGCACATTATGGCCCAATTACTGGTTTTGATATATGTGATAATAAACTTGTAACTGCTGGCTGTACTATTAAATCGGGATATAACGATCCGTAAGTTATCATTATTAATATTATATCCAAAAAAGCAATCAACCATATATTTTAGTTTTGGAACTCCACGAGGTGATCCATTCCTTAAAGTTTATGATTTACGATATATGACTGCAATGCAGCCCATTTCAACACCATTTCCTCCACAACATGTATTTTTTGCAGATTCTTTGAATAGTGGTAAAATTGTTTTAACTTCACATGTTTGTTTTATATACCGTAATCGCTTGAGTTCAAAAAATTTATATTTTAGTTTGGTCGTGTCTGGACTACAAATATTAATAATAATTCTTCTACAAATTTTGTTCATGAATTACCTATCTATGCTCATATTCAATATGCTGCTTTATCATCAAGTCATCAAACTTTAGCAGTTGTTGATAATCAACGTAAGTCTTCGATGTAATAATATAAATGAAAAATTGGAGTAAAAATTTCTGAATCATAGCGCGTAGAAATTTTTAAATGATGATCAAGAACAAGTGAAATTCTGTTTCGGATTCCGCTTTTTGCTTTCCTTTACAATCGTTGAAAAATATGCTAAAGGGATGAGCAAGACAAAATTATGAATTTTGACAATTGCGTAAACTTCGAGTCCACGGAATTGGGTTTTATTCTGTTCTGATGAAAAATTATTGATTCTGCTCTTCCCTGGTTATGATAGTTTCAAAACTCAATTTCAGGATTTCTGACAGCAGTTTTTTAAACTTTTACTGCTAATAGGTATTAAACTATGAAATTAGAGCTTTAAGTTTTTAATGTTAAATGATACTTTTGCAAAAAGAAACCTGCTAATGCTTTTTTTAAATGATTCATCAAAAAAATTTTTTCTTTTTTTCTGATACAGTAATCCATAAAAATATTTTTTTTAGAATGTGGTCATATTTATTCAATGTATTCACCAGTTCGTGGTTGTTATGGTGTTGTAAATTTTAATTCTCGTCCTCTTACTTCTTCTTATAATCCATATGATGGATATTATGATGGAATGAACTCGTAAGCTATTTATTTTTAAACGAAAAAATTACTTTTTAATACAACAAAAAGAGATAAGAATACAAAAATATTGAATAACGATCAAAAAACTAAAATTAAAAAAAAACATACATAAAATATTACATAATTACAGTTTTGTAACTGGTGCAATAACATTTGCATCATTTGTTAAAAATGTTATATCTTCACCCATATTATATATAAAAGTATCTTCAGCTTTAGGGTATGTTGAATGATTTGTTAAAGGATATGAATGATTCACCCGAAGTCCTTCCGGACTATATTCCAAACGAGTTGTAGGTGGTTGACTTTGTAAACGTTGAGCTCCAAGCTTTTCAATAAGCTGATTTTTGCTATTTCGAATTCTTGAAGTTGATTTAATTCTGCCAATACTTTTTCCAAATACATTATATAAGAATGGCATTTTGCTTGCAATAGCTCGTTTTAAATTTTTTCGAAAATATGAACTCCATGTACAAAATAGAAAAAAGTTTGCAGTTTTTCCTGTAACCACTAAGGAATTTGTAAATGTTGCAGCAGTTCGAAATCCAAGTTCTGGCCTTAAATATGGCCAAATTTGTTCTACAATATGAACAATTGCAGATGGAATTTGACATACTGCAAATGTTGAAGCAATAATAAATACAATCAATGTTGCGCGTCGTTGTCGCTTAATTCTGACATCATGTGTTCGATTCTGTTCACGTAGCGCTAGAATCATTAAAATATTTGAACTTAATACAAGTATAACTGGTACAAAAACTGTCATAATCATTTCACAAAGAAGTCCAATTTTCCAATATTTTTGAAAACCATCAAGTAATACAACTTTAAGCAGTGGGGTTTCCGTAACAGTAATTTCACCGGTTGTTTCATTTTTAATTTCATTTTTTCGAACTCCAGGTACTACATGATGAGTTACATGCCAGTGCATAGTTATTAATGCTGCACAAATCCATATTCCAATTACAAAAACGCATAGCATACGATTTGTCCAAAATGTTCTTGCTCGTAAAGGCCAAATAACTGCCGTCATCCGTTCAAAACTAACCATTACAATTAGCCTTAAAAAACAACAAATATATAATTTCTATTGTTTTTGTTGCATTTTTTTTCTATCAAAACAAAAAACAACTTTTTTCGTGTTTTTTGTTTTGGTTTTAAAAATAGAAAAAATTCAAAATTATTTTTTAAAAAAACATCATTTTTTGTATAAGTTTAATTACATGCGTCTGACTAATTGTTTTTTCTCTTCTTTTTTTTCAAATCCCAAACATGGAGTCATAGCATTTAGAGACAAAGCTTTTATAAAAGGGGAAAACGTACCACGCGCTTGCAAATGAACACATGTTAACAATTCCATTAAAATGAAGATGCATATAAACGATAACACTTTTTACTTCTGGAATTCTTCGTAATTTTTCATTACTTATTATGCTGTGAGGGATCATAAAAATTAAGAATAACATATCCGCCAGAGCCATTACTGCTAATACTGTATTAGTTTTTGACCTCATTCCTCTGAATAAAGAAAAAATGCAATGAACATGGCAAACTTTGATAATCACTTACTTTGATAACAATACAATTAGATTAAATGTATTACCAATTAATCCAATTGTTAATTGCATTGGTAAAACATAATTCACTAAAAATCCAACAATGTCAAATTCCATCTGCATTTTGGACAAATCGAATGGTTTATCATAAGCTTAACGCCTGAGGCGAAAAGGCGCAGCAAAAAAGAGATATATGGAATATGTTGTTTTTGGCACTTTTCTGGAAATATTTTTTTAAAATAAACTTTTATCCTTCATCCTTTTTTCTATGTGTTAAACCAAAACGAACAAAAAAAACATTATTTTCAAACGCGAATGGAAAAAAATGATTATCTATTATTGTGGCATATTTGGTGGTTTTTTAACTTTTAAGCTCCAATTCAAGCATAAAATTTACAATCAAATTTTAAAAACATAAAACATTATTAAAAAAAATGACGAGCAAAAAAAATGTTGGTAAAAAAAGGTTAATGTTTAAACAGCGGAAAGAAAACAAAAGAGAATGCATTTAAAACAATTTATTTTTATAGAAGAGATACAATGTCATCTTCGCCTGCCAATTGTCGAGATTATTATAATAATTCAACAACATCTTTTAATGATGAAACTTATGGCATGCAAAATCTTAATGTTAGTGGAAGATCTAATTATTCCTCATATGGTCAACATCACACAAAATCTCGATCCCATCCAGATGCCGCATTTGTTTTAAGAAATGCTGTAAAAGGACCAATTCCAATTTATTCAACAGAATTTTTTAACGGTAAATATTTTTTTAAAAAAATGAATTTATTTAGAAATATAACTAAAACTCTAGTTAATCTGAGGCTTTCATCTGTCTCCTTTCTCTGCCCTTTCTTATCATGTGAAAAGTAAAAAGAGAGAAAAGCTAAAGACGTGAAAGATCCATTTTCAGACATTACTCAAAACAAAAACGGAATTACAAACTTCCGTTTTTTTCGAGTTAAAAACCTATGAGACGAAAGAATCATGAGATTTAAAAACATAATATTCATAATTTTTTAAAAAAATATTTATGCTTTTTTTCAGACTACGAATTTCGAAGTGAAGAATTATCATTACCAGAATGGAATCAAGAAGAAAGTGAAAAAAATATTCCACGGCTATATAGTCGTCCAACAGATAAAAATCGGCATGACCGCTTTGTTTATGAACGTTTTAATAATAGCGCACAAGTGCCATTATTAACAAATCCGAATGCTCCTATTGTTAATTGTGTTTTACGAGTAAACAATTATTATTTTATAAGAGGTTATTTGAAAAGAAAAGTTTTAGGCTCTATCAGCAGTGCCATTATTGAAAAAAGTAGTATTGTCACATCTATGTAAAAAATCTAATTGTATGCTATGTGAAATACAATTTGTACTACGAAATATTCATTTACAAGAACAAAATAATTCTGTTGCACCTGTTACGGTAAGACATGAGTAAAAAAACGAGGGGGCTGTCCAAAGATCAGGTGACAAAACATCAAAGCTCTTTGCCGACAAAATCAAAGCCGCGTGATAATCAACATCCTCCTTTCCCCGTTATCTGTCACGTGACTTATGGATAATTCCTATTTCTAAAAAGTTACTAAAAACTATGTTTTAGTGTTCCGCCGTAGTTCGAGAAATGTCAGCATATCGAGATTTTACAATTATCAAACAATTAACTCCAACTGCATTTTCTGGTCTTCCAATGTCGCTATTTTGTAATTTTTTCTTTCAACATATTTTTTCGGTAATATTTTTTTAAAAAAAGACCATTACTTACAGTATAATACTTAATTCTAGGATAGTCAACTAACTTATGATGGCTCAATTCCAGAAGCAGAACAATTCAATAAATTAATGATGGTTTCTCAACAAACAAAAGAAGCATGCAGCTCATGTGGAAGTACAGAGGATTATGAGAAAACTCGACATATTATTCATTTAGATTACTCAAAATTTTTTGAACGTAAGTAATTTTTTTCCAAAAAATGTGTGGGATTCTAAAAAAAATAAAAGACAAATATGAAAAAAAAATGGAATAATTTGACCCATTGAAAACTAGCCTTTAAGTTTTTTATAAAAGCAATAAATTTGCCTAAGGGTAGCTTTTTGTTTGCTTTAATTTTTTTGAAAAATTCTATCTTTTAAAGAGGGTATATTGATTAAGGAAGAAATTTTTTTTAAACTGCTGAAACAAAACTAAAAAAACTAAAATGAGTGCCACACGACATTATGATACCGAGGAAAAAAATAAAGAAAAGGGGGTTAAAGACCGTAAGACTATTGTCCCTAAAAAAACAATAAAAGAAGACGAAAGCTTTGAGTATTTTTGTCTCTCATTTATTTTAACAACAAACACGCACAAAATAGCAAAGATTTGTGTGACGGCATTTTAAAAAGCATTGGCATTTCTTTTTTTCTTCTTTAAAATATGGAACAATCTTCACAAAGATGTTCACCATATGCGCAAATTACATTATTTAGAAATCCATTAGTTCCGCAATTAAACATTGAAAAAAATGAAAAACAAAGAAAACAAGAATTGCAATTATTTTTAAAGCAATATCATTTTTGAGAGAGTTAAGTAGTGTTATTTTTTGCTTTTTAGAAACAGAAACTATTCCATTTGCTCGATTGCTTGAAGCTAGCTTTGAACATGAAACAGATAACAACAAATTTCCAATTCAATGCCGAAAATGTTATCGAATGGCAGGAAGAAGACGAATAAGTCATAATACAGTATTACCATCAGTTTTAACAATCGATACAGATATTACCAAAACAGGATATGCATTTTGGATGAATCATGCAGATGTAAGTAATCATTTATAATGAAAAAAAACTGGTGCTACAGTACCCTCTATTTAGCCATATAATGATCGACCAAGAAATTCAATGAATGGTTATGATTCAAGATTTGTACGAGATGGTTCACCACATGAATGGTCACAACCTGCAAATGTTTTTGAGCATTCCGTAAGAGGAATAAGTCAAGCAGTTCATAGTAGTGGACATTGGAGTCATTACATTCCATCAATGATGTCAGCAACAGTTGATCCAAGTAATGGAAAAGTTTCATTTTCTGTGGTACATTTATTCATTTGATAAAACTATTAGTTAAATACATTTCATATTTATAGCAAATTTCAAAACAGCCAAATCGTAAAATTTATTCATTATGTTCACTTGTAATGACAGCAGCAGATATTAATAATCCAGAAAGATTTATTGTTGCTTGCAAGAATTCAAATCCAACATCACCTTTACTAAATTGGACAATTTTTAATGATTACATTGTTACGGCTGTTAAAGAAGATGAAGCATTATTTACAAGTTGTAAATGGAAAATGCCACATTTACTTTTTTATTGTGATATTGAACATTTAAATCAAACAAGTAAGTTTTTAATTTCAATTGGAATCAGAACAGTTACACATTTACATAATTTTAGTTGAACCAGTTAAAATTCCATGTGAGGTATTCACTTCACAAAATAGCTCTATGAAAACAAAAAATTCTTCACATGAACGTGCACCACCTCCAAATGAAGGTGAAATTGTTGCATTGGATTCTGAATTTATTCGAAATGAACAAGTTAGTAAACAATAAAGTTTTTACCGTTTCATTGTTTCAATCTTTTGTAGAATGAAAATGTACTTGGAAGAGTTTCATGCTTGAACAAAGAAGGAAATATTGTAATTGATGATTATGCAATGCTTGGATGTGGTGAGAAAATTAGTGATTATCTTACACAATACAGCGGTATTGTACAAGAAGATCTTGATCCATCATTGTCACAAAAATATTTACTTTCACGTAAAAATACTTATTTGAAAGTACTTTATCTCGTTGAAAATAAAAATATTTTTGTTGGGCATGCTTTACACAATGATTTTAAAATTCTTAATATTTATGTCCCCGAAGAGCAAATTATTGATACTTGTCAACTTTATCGACTTGAAGGAAAGCAGTTTTTGTCTCTTCGTGACTTGGTTAAAATTGTATTAGGTATAGTTTTTTTGTCACTTTTTAATTTCATAATTCTTTGTTACAGGTGATGAAATTCAATCACATCGTCATGATTCTGTTGAAGATGCTCTATGTGCTTTAAGACTTTATAATAAATTTAATGATCATAAAGAAAAGAATTCAAATATTGAATCATGGCTTCAAATAATTTATGATGAAGCTCAGCGGCATTCTGTTTCTCGTCAACGTTATAGTCCATCAACAACCGGAGCACTAGAAAATTTTGTACTTCCAAATAACGGCTACCTTTCATACATGTATTCACCTTCTTAATGATTCTCACTTTTTATTTATTTTATTCATTTTTTTTTTCGTCAAAACCTCAAAAATTTAGTCCTTTAAAATCCCGAATCTGTGTTAAAAAAATCTTTTTCTTTTCTTTCTCATTTACCGGGTTTTCCGTCTTTGTAGTTTCAACAATTTATTTTTTTCGTTTGTGCTGTAGTTAATTTATTTTTCTTTGATTAAACAATGACAATAAAAAGTGTGATTTCAATTAAATGAAAAAGTTGATAAGCAGCAGCAACTATTTGTCTTATTTAACAGAAAGTTTTCCTAAAAATATTTGATCAATTAAAAGTTTGAAAAAAATAATGACAGAAAAAGCAACATACGAGCATGTAAGCTGTTCTAATGTCTTTGGAAGTGATGATCTTAAATCTGATGTCGTAGCATCAATAACACATGAACTTCCACCACTTAAAGATTGCAATTTCGTTTTATCTGCACTTGTTGTGAATTGCACAGAAACAATATTAAGACCGTATTTTGTTTTCATTGAAGATACTGTAGACGTTGGATCAGTATCAAAGCTAAAATTATCTTTCAATAATAAAATTTAAAGTTTAGTAAAAACCAACTTTGTATTTCCTGTGATATAAACGACCAATTGTGTATTGCTGTCATTTGCATAACTTTGGAAATAAGCAGCATCAGCAACTCTAAAAGCTAAATCTAAAGCTTGTCCATCAGAAGGTTCTTGGGTAAGCATGCTAATTGCTGTTAAAACATTAGCTTTTCGTTGCCCTGCATGAAATCCAGTATAATAATTTTGTGGATCAACTGCAACAGCAATTAAAGCAACTTGTGTATTACCATTGTCAATACTGTATTGATTAACAAAACTTGATACTGCAGATTTAAGCTAAAAGAATAAATATAACCAAAAATAATGGAGTAAAAAAAGTCATACATCATTGAAATCAGATGTTGACATGACATTTGAAATATCAAGAACAAGATAGATATCATATTTTAAATCAGCTAAAGTGCATGTAACACCAGCTGGTTGAGTTGGTGCAGGTGTTGTTGGCATATAAGTTGTTGGGGCATGATATGCTCTACAAACTATTACATAGACAAATATTTAAAAATGTGATAACATACGGGCAGGCATTTCTTTCAATCCAAAGTTGAGCAAAATCTAATTGATCAGGACCAGTAACAAAAAATGTGTCACTAAATTTTTTTATTTTGTAATTAAATTTTTATAATTTGCTTAAGGTTACCCAGCAATTCCACTAAAATATGTTATATCTGAATAAGCAAACTGAATTGCATTTGTTCCAATTCCAATGGATAATAAAGCATCATATTTTCCACGAATATTTGTAAGAAGATTATTGTGATCAGGTTCTTCACCAGTAAATCTATAATAAAAAAATCATTTTTTAAGATTTACATCATAAAAAATTTATTTACGTATCAGCAAGAATAGCAATTAAAAGCTTTTTTGCACTTGCTCGAAAACCATTTGCAGCGGTAATAATTGTTTCTTCAGCATTTAAAGCTTTTGTTACTTCTCTTAATGAATATCCGCCAAAAGTCAATGAAGCAATAGTACTGTTAACAGCTGAAGCAGAATTGCCTTGAGAAAGGGGACCATAAGTTTTAGCATCCTGGGAAAATGTAATAAACGCAAGTTGAGATTGATCATCACCACTTCCAAGTGTCAAATCAGCAGCTAAATTATAGAGAAATTGTTGAATCTAAAATTTATCATTCTTTGAAACCAAGAAAAAAAGTGAACAATTTACCAATGGAAAATTTCTTTCTCCAAGTGATGTAGATGTATCAATAAGAAAAACAATATCTGCTTGAGCTTTAGATGGTGAGCAGCTTTGCGTAATACATCCTTGAGCTGCTAAGGAGAATTGTAACGTTGCAATAAACGAAAAAATGGTAAGCAAATACATTGCAACTTTCAACAAAAACAGCACAAGTGATAAATAATGCTCTTAATTGTTTTAAAGAAAGTATAACGGAAGCAATTGGCTTATCACAGCCGCATGGCGTCCATATTTTATGTCTCTATAGTTTTGTTTCAAATCAATTAATGAAAAAATGTTTTTGATACCGTTGAAAGTCCATTTTACATGGGTAGAAAAAATGCTAATGATATTTGCACAAGATATAACACAAAATTTATTTTCAAGCAGTTTTTTTGCTATAGCTATCTCAGCCACATTGTTTATTGCTCATATTCGTGAAGAATATCTGTAAAATTTACGTCAGTTTTAAATAAAAAACCAAAGATTCGTACATTAGTTTTTCAACTCTCAAGTCAAACATATTTTTAGAGGGGTACTGTAACTTTATATTTTGGCAAAATGTTATTTTATGCAAAATGAAGTTAAAGCAAAGCAAAAACTCAAAAAAAATTTTTACTTGTCTAATGTTGGACTTCTCTCAAATGCTTAATGTTGCTTCGTCGTTTTAATATTGTAACTCATCGATTCTTATCAACTTCAGGAATAAACTTTGTAAGAAATGATTCAAAGAAAAAATCAAAGCCTACTGTTTCATCGAAAAAGAAGATTGCATTCCCTCCTGTCTTTGAGAATAAAGTGATTTCATGGCCACAATTAATTGGATGTGAAATTGAAGAAAATTTAAAAGTCGATGATGAATATATTGATGAATATATTACAAATCTTGGATTTAGTCAATTTGTAATTAGCCCCCTCGAGGGTGCTATCGTTGAATTAATTCCAAAAGATTCAAAGATTATTATTACCAATAAATTAAGCCGTTCAATGCCTATTCGACTTACTGAAAAATTAAATAATGGTAAAATAAAATTTTATGAAGGCTTAATGGTTGATTATTCTGATAGTATTTTACGTGTAATGCTGCGAAGTTCATTTAGTAAAGCATTTGATCCTCAAATTGCCGCTGAATGCACGTATTCTATTTCTCCATCAGAAGAGTTTAGTACATTTCATGTGCTTCAAGATTTTTTAAAGAAACGACATGAATGGACAAAAATGCCTGGATTTCCTATTCTTCAAACAGTTTATCGATGTCTTCCGTTTAAAAGTGTTTACAGTGATAGAAGGCTTAAATGTCATTTAGTAAGGTTTTCGAAATATTTTTTTGCTGTAAATAATATATTGTTTTTTAGGATTTGAATGAATCACAGCAAGAAGCTGTGTTTGCTGCAATGAATAAACAGCGTCCTATTGTATGTATACAAGGTCCACCGGGTACAGGAAAAACTCATGTTTTAACTGAAATTATTTTGCAAGTAAAAACTTTGACCTTTTTACGATATATGTATATTCAGTTTTTTAAGGCAAATCGAGCAAAACAAAATATCCTTATTTGTGCTGTTACTCATCAAGCTATTGAAAATCTTATTAAACGTGTAGGAGATCATTTATCACATATTCATCGCCTTTCTGATTATACTGATTCACCGCAATCTTTGAATGCTGCGATGCAAGCTCATTCGAATTTTGATCTTTTGGTTCAAAAATATGAAAGATTATCAAAACTAAAACACAATAGCCGAGATGTAGAATTATTACAAAAATTGGGCTCTTCAGCGGATTCAATGAAGCGACGAATTAAAGGTTCTATTCTTAAAGGAGCGAATATTGTTTTTGCTACACTTTCAAGTGCATCAGTTCGAAGTCTTCGGAATTTTGGTTTTAAACCTGATTTGGTTATTGTTGAAGAAGCAGGACAGCCTATTGAATGTGCAACATGGATTGCTTTGCTTCAGGTATGCTTTTATATTTCTTACACAATATACAATACTATTATTTAGGCTCCAAGAGCTATACTGGCTGGTGATGATTATCAACTTGGTCCAGTTCTTAGAAGCCAAGAAGCTATCAATGAAGGATTGGGCGAATCTTTGTTAGGATTTATTCGTAAAGAACATGGAAGTAAAGCAACAATATTATTAAAAGAACAATATCGAATGAATTGGAAAATTCAAAAATGGTCAAGTGATACATTTTATGAATCAAAGCTTCAACCACATGATTCAGTTAAAGATATCAACTTATCAGATATATCTTCAAAATTGGATAGTGATGATTTTTCACCTATGGTTTTTATTGATACAATTGAAGTAGAAAAATTGGAAAGGAATAATTGGGAGAAACGTGTAATTAAATCTTTTACAAATCCATTTGAAGCTGATATTGTTGCATTACATCTTCAAAGATTACTCAAGGGTGGATTAGCACCTGAAAATATCGGAATTATTACTCCGTATTCTAGTCAAGTAAATTATATCAAACGATTATTAGGTATATATTTTTTCTTCCATTTATTACTGAATTATCGTAACTTTTTTAGGAAAAGATGTTGATCCCAAGTTGGTGATTAGTTCAGTCGATGCTTTTCAAGGTGAACAACGTGATGCAATTATTATGTCTCTTGTAAGAGATAACTTAAAAGGAAATATTGGATTTTTAACGGATCTTCGAAGAATGAATGTATCAGTGACTCGTGCAAAAAGACATATGTGTATTATTGGAAATTCAAAAATGCTTAAAGAACATGCTCAATTATCTTTATTATTCAATGTCTTTCAAAATAATGGAATAATTATTAATGCAATGAATTACTTGAAAAGAAACAACGTGGATGTGTTTAAGAAGCGACGGGTTCAAAGAGTGAAATAGTTTGTTATTATTGTATTTAGGAATGTTTAGTTAAATAAATATTATTAATAAACTCTGCTATTCTTTTTATCGATAAAAAGATCTTAGTTTTTTCTAATCTTTGGGACTGTCTAGATATCACGGGATATTCTTTCGGATTGTTTGGATGTATGTCATCCTCCTACTTGAAGATCTGTTTTGCATTCTCTGGCTTTTCGAAAGTGTGATAATTTGGCGAACCCTTAATGAAACAAAATGTTTCATTTCGTGTAATGAAGCATAGGACAATAAAAAGATGCTTCATTTTTCTAATTTAAAAAAAAATTAAAAAAAACTTTTGTAATACAGTATCCATCAAGTTGAAACAAATTTTCAAAATTTTGTCTTTGTGGCTGATTAATATTTTGTAAGCCATTTCTCATCAAAATGTCGGCTACAATCGACATAGCCATGAGCACATCAAAAACCCTTTAATCTTCAAATATAATTTAAAAAATGTTCAAAGCCATTGTTTTTACAAATTTTAAAAAAGCATGATCAGGAAAGCTCATAAAATTCATATCAGTAATCTACATCAAACTAACAGCAAAAGTAGATGATGCATTTGATTCATATGATCGGGAATAAAGGAAAATTTTTATCATTTAACTTTCATACTTTATTTTTATACTGCAACACTTGTTTATTATTTGTTTAACTACTGTATTCATTTACATTGAATACTCTGAATTTTTTTAAATATAAAAATTTATTGAATACCTTTTTCCGAACAAAAATAATTTACGATATCAAAGTTACAGTAATCTTATGTACTAAGAAAAACAAGTACTTTTTCAAAAATTGATACAGTATCCAAAGCAGCTATTATGTGTTAAAGCTACAATAATCCAGTTTACTGATTAATTACCATTTTTCGTTTTTCAAAAACAGCTTTCACACTTTTAACATAAATAAATACGGTATAAAATTATGATAAATAATATTTTTCTTTTAAAAAATACCAGATGATTAAAAAGATAATTTAGAAATTTTAAAGCTTTATTTAAACAATTTTTTTACAGTATGGTTTGCTTCTTGAGTATATTTTTAGTTTGTTTAACTCGGAAATGATATAAAAAAGAATAAGCACTTTGGGAGCTTAAAGATCTGACGTCAGCACTTTTTTCAAAAATTTGACCCCCCCCCCCCCCATCCCCTAAATCAGCACTTTTTCCTTATAGATTAAGGTGAAAATCAGATTATGGCTGACCACCTCCCTCCCCTAAAACTGCTGACGTCAGATCTGGACGATCCCTTTAAAATATTTCAACAGATACTTCAAAGTGATTTAGTATTTGCCAGATTCTTTAAAAGCACACACTTAACAGATGCCAAAAATCATGTTTTTTCCATAACTTTTATGGCAAATGTCAAAAGCTGAGCTGCAATAGAGCAGAAGATAGGCAACAAACACGTTCGAGACCGTTCTTTGTTGCATGGAAAGATCAAAGAAAAATGTGAGATAAAATTGCGCGAAAAGTAGGAACACTTTTTGCCAAACAATTTTTTTTGTAAAACCAAATTTAAATTCATCACTTCCGATTTGATTGTATTATTCATCAATTGATATTATAATACATTTTTTTACAAAATAATAGAATTATATATATGGTACTTTATTATAATGAATATTAATTGTCAAAATAAGTAAGTGCTTTTTTTACAATAGACTGGTTATTGCTAGCTAAAGTATTCATGACTGAGTCATAACTACATAGGTGTAATAAGTTAATTGTGTTCCTAATGAAGTCCGCCTTTATAAATTATGTACATGATTGAAAATGGATTTTTGTGGCATAAGTTTATTATGTTTCTAATGAGATTTACCTTTGTATCCTTAATTAAAAATATTTTTTCTGTATTGTTTGCAATGAGTCACACCCTCTTTACACCTCCATTAATGCTGATCGATTTACAGCACTTCTTAAGTGTTGAACTAAAATATTATTACCCTGCTCATGAAAGATTTTTTAGCACTTCTAAATCTGTTGTAACTCCTCGTACAACAAGATCTCGTACAACAATATTCCAAGCTGATAATCTTCAAAATGATTTAAAACAATCAAGTGAAGCACCACGAGAAGTATTGGTTCATGGTCGTCGAAGTAACAATGGGTTTGTTTTATTGTTTTCTTTCTTGGGTTACTGTCTTTTCGTTTTAGTACAGCAGTATCACTTCGTCAAATTCCTCGTACACATTGGTATTTTGGGTTTAACAGAGCTGGAAAAAAAGACAAAAGAATTATTGTAATTGATGGATTAGGTAGTCGACAGTATGCAAGAGAATATGCTGTTTACAGTAATAGTATTCGTTGCTTGGGATGTAATCGTGTTGATCAATCACATAACCATGGAAGACTTGATTTTGATAATCAATTATTATATGTTACAACAGATCATGTATGTGAACCAAGACTACATTCTGAAATTAAAGAAGAACAAAAACTATTTGCTTCAAAGTGTACTGAACAGCATGATGAAGATGGAAATGAACCAAGAAGCAGTAGTAGCCGTCGAGCCCAAATTGATGATGATGAATCAATGGGGTAATTATTTTCGTTATCTCTTATAAAAATTCTTTATTTATTTTTTAGACAAGAACCTGTAGCTTTTGCAAATACTACAAATACTTCTGCTGCAAACAATTATAATAATTTCCCTGTTTTTGGTCAACCACCATCAGCTCCATCAACAGTTAATTCACAACAACTTCAACCTGCAGCAGTACTTTCGAATTTATTGAGTGTTCAAAGGTATGCATTTTTAGAATTTTAAAGTTTTAAACAAAGAACTACAGTATTAATATTTATGATTTATTAGTGTAGCGTTGACTTTTTAATGCCCAATGTTTTTAGTGTTCCTCCAACAAATGAACATCTTTCATCAATTCAATTTTATCCTCCATCTGGATTTTTTCTCTATCAATGTTGTGAAAAACTTGATCTTACATATTCATCAGGAACTTTTGCTTTATGGACTAACATTAAAGTTGATGACTTCAATCTCACTTCAATCTCTCAAAACGTTTATCCAATTTCTAATGGAGAAATGTCTGGCTTCTCTGCCATTTCACTTTTGTTAACTGGTTCTGAAAGCTCTGCAATGAAAATTAAATGTAATTTAAGTACATACATTTTGCAAAATTGTGATACCATTGGTAAGCTTAGTATTTGCTTTTTTTACTAACTAATAATGTATTTTAATTTTTAGGTGAAATGGTTGGATGTGATCTTTCAAAAAGTAATAATCCTAAGCTGCTTGAAACTTTCTCTGCTTATGATTTGACAGAAATCCATTTTGTTGCTATGTCTCGTTTGTTCAATTGCCGATTTGCAATCTTCAAGGATGATGGTAGCTGCAAGTGCTATGGTAATTGGAATCAATCTGATGAATATATTCCAATCTTTCTTTTGGAATTGAAGAATGGCAAATATTCTCCTATTATGTCTTTCTAAAAAGTTATTTATATTAAATTTTTTATTGTTTTTAAATTTCTCTTTTTGCATATTGCGCTATTTTATGAGTATCAAAGAATTTTATAAAATGTTTTAAAAAATACTTTTGATTTTTGAATACTGTAGTTCTTTAAAAGAAGCACTTTTCATGATTGCTGTGTTTTAACAATTTTTCAACATTTGTGTGGATTAGTTCAATTATACATAATAGTAATTATTTTAATCAATTTTGCTAGCCTTTCTCTAACAAACACCTGACTTCGTGTTTTTGTTTATTTTTAGTAGTTCCAGCAGTTTTTGAAACGAAGTATATCATTATGCTTTAATTTTCAAAATTCTTATTTTTAAAGTAGCACAAAAGGCTTAAACATTTCTGATGCAAACGCCAACAATATCTTTGAAAAATAATTTATCTTTTTCAAGTTTCATATCTTCAGTTTAAATTCAGAAGCCTTGCAAGCTTGCATTTTTTTGTTTTTTGAGCTATTTTTTACACAAGATGAAAATCGATTACAATAATTTTGAGTTGTGCTGTTTTTCAAGGGGATGATGTGCTTACGAAGACACAAAAAACAATGATTACATGTATTAAAAATAGTTTTTTGTGTCTTTACCTCTAAAATTATGGCCTCCAGTTTTTTTTTATAAAATGCTTTTGAATTTCCGGGGCGATTTTCGCTTAGTTTAAAAATTCTTTTGCTTGTTCTTTTTTGGCAAAGCGCACTTAAACATTCACCTTTCTTGCTGACATTTTTTTTTGTTTTATCAAAGCTTTTTTTTAAAGATATTAAAGTGCTGTTATTTTATTTAATTACCTTATTTTTCACATTTCTTTGTACATTTTAGTTTATAAAAACTTACTCTTTTAGTGTCTTATGCTACTGGAACAGTTTTAGGAAATGTTTTCCTTGTTTCCCTTTTTTTCTGACAGATTAAGAAGTAGTTGCTGAATCATCGCGATGAGCCGCTTTTTTTTCATTCGTTAAACTTTAATACTGATCGATTTTTTGTAACAAAACAATATTTACATACTTTTTTTAGATAATCTTTCGTTTACCTCAAACATGGCTGCTTCAGGTCCACAGGTAAGGAATTTATCATAAGAGTCTTTTTGGTAACATATATGTAACATACAAATTTTTAGAAGATGCAAAAAGCTTATTTGGAAGCTGTCCGACGAACTCTTGAAGCTGCAATGGGTCTTGGAGTATTTAATTCACAAGTTGTTGAACGTCATGAAAAGCCAGAAGTTGAACTCAAAAACTCCAAGGAAGCATGTGCAACACCAGTTGTTATTGCGAAAAATGCACAAGAACGTGTTTTAATTGAAGCTTCAACAAATTCATTAAGATTCAGTATGTGTATTAAACAAAGTGATGCTATTGAAAAGATATTGGTTGCTAAATTTGTTAAATTTATGAAACAACGTGCTGAAGAATTTCATATTTTACGTAAAAAGCCTGTTCCAGGTTATGATATTAGCTTTCTTATTACTCATGAACATATCGAAAATTTTTATGCAAGAAAATTAGTTGATTTTATTATTTCATTTATGGAAGAAATTGACAAGGTTTGTTTATTTTGTGTGATTATTCATGATAAAGGCTTATTTCTCAAATCACATTTTCTTTCCAATGCATGTTTACTAAACGTGTGTGCGCCACATGAGCAAGTCACGACAGCAAAAGTTTTATAATTACAGTACGCATACGGCTAGAAAGGAAGTATAGTGACGTATTGTAGTTGAAAGTGGCAATTACAATATCAAATAATCTTATTTATTCATTTATAGGAAGTCAATGATCTCAAACTTTCCATCAATGCTCGTGCTCGAATTACCGCTGATGACTTTTTAAAACGATTCAATTAAAATGGTAAAAGAAAAAAGATAATTAAAAATGCAATTTTTCTTAATTCAAATTTTCAATAAGAAGCTATATATTTATTTACAACTTTTATATTTCTTATCCAAGAATTGCTTTTAATTTATCTCATCTTGCATTACTTAATATTTATTAATCATTTTATTATGTTCTATTCAGTTGTTGTATTTTTTTGTGTTCGTTGACGCTTGTTTCCATTTGTTGTGCCTTGTGCCTCTTTTTTTACTGTTTTTTATTTTTGCTTTTCGGGTTAACGAACTCTCTCAAGCTTTTTATTTTTACTATTTATTACTTTTTGAGACTTGAATATCATTATGTTTAATTTAATTTTTTAAATAAATAATATATATTATGTTTCATTTATAGCTTTAAAAAATGTTGTTTGGAACAATATCTATACCTTTAATATCGATACATTATTATTTTCTTAAATGCCATTATATGTTTTAGATGAAAGTATTACTGTGTTTTGTGTCGTTGCTAGCTTTCGTCTATGCCCAGGAAACTCAAATATTGTTCAAAATTGAAGGAAAAGCTGAACTTCAAAAAGGTATGAATGCACCTTCGAATTGGAAAGCTCAAAGTCGTGTATTAGTTAATTATGGTGAATATATTTCTTTTCTTAGGTATGTTTATTCATTGTTTCTATGACCTCTATCTTTAAGTAATTATTTCGTTTCAGAGAAGATGGCTCATTTGTTATTGAAGGTGTTCCATCAGGATCATATATTGTTGAAATAGCAAATGTTGATTATATTTTTGAACCTGTAAGAGTTGACATTAATTCAAAGGGAAAAGCTCGTGCAAGACGTCTTAATCTTCTTCAACCAAATACTGTTGACATTATTCAATATCCATTAGCACTTACAGCTCGGCAACCAACAAGATATTTTCGTCCACGTGAAGAATGGCGAATTACTGATGTATTAATGAATCCTATGGTTATTATGCTTTTGGTTGCGTTTGTTTTAATGGTTGTTACTCCAAAGCTTACTGCTCAAGATCCTCAATTACAAAAGGTTTGTTGCTTTTGTTATTTTTACATTTTACTATTATACAGTATACTTTAGGAAATGCAAAATGTACAAATGCCAAAAGTTGATATGCCTGATGTTGCTGATGTTCTTGCAAATTTCTTTGGAGGTGGTGGAAGCAAGAAACCTCAACAAAAGAAGATTGCTGCAAAATCACGTTAAAATTCTCTACTATTTTTATACGGGTTAGCTTTTTTATTGCTGTAGTTTCTCTATATTATTTTGTTGTATTATTTCAATTGATATTTGTTTATTATTTATCAAAAATAATATTTGCTTGATAAATGCCGACCTTCACTTTATCTTTCTTTCTTTGATTGCACTGTAAAACAGTTAAAAGTCATCAAAAACAGAGCAAAACAAAAACGTTCACAAACTATGCACAGTTTTGTGGTGCATCTTTTTTTCTCAATTGAATATTTGCAAATAGTCAACGACGAAAGGAAAAATCTTTTGAGCTTCAGGGAGAGGAGTTAAATAGGTGTGTACATTTCTTTCTTTTTTTCATTTCAACTGTTTGACGACAACGCCTGAGACTGATTTACCGAGGGAGTGTTGTTTTACAAAGCCGTCACCGCGTGCTGCATTGTCGCCGTCTTTGTTGCTGGTTTATGTTGATGACGATAAAATTGCAATTCGTTTCCATCCTTAACAGAATGATTAGCATGATTGTTATCGTTCTCATGATATATTTTTTTCATGTTTCTTCTCGAAAATATTTTTTTCCGTAAAAATTTATTAAAATTCCAAAGAAGGAAGTAAACAAAAAAACCATATTTGTTTGTTTACAAAAATAATAAAATCAAAAAGATTTGTTATTGATGATGATGAGAGGGAAACGATTTTTTTATATTATTCGTGAATTGCTCCGTTATATTTTTTTTTCAAAAATGTGATCAAGAGAAAAACTTTTTTGAATGAATTGAATTGCTTTGAGTATTTGCTCCCACCAAATGCAACAAAAAAGACATTTTTGTTTGTTTTTTTCCAGCGTCGAGTTTAACGTTGAAACAATTTTTTTTATTGTAAAAACTTTAAATCTAAAAGAAAAAGCTTTTCAGCTTTTACAAAAATAAAATTATTGTATGTTAAAAAATGTTTACCCCCGATAAACCCCTTCCTCCACCACCAGCCCCAGGAAAACCTCGGAATGAATCATTAGCAGCAAATATGCCATCATATAGAAATCGTCCAAATTCAAATGATTCATCAGGTATAGTTAAAATTTAAAAAATAGTGCTTTACAGAAGAATATATTTATTAGGTTTTTCATTTGCAAGCACAAAATCCCTTTTTGAAACTTTAAATAAACCAGAAATAAGAAACAAAGCAATGAACGTTGCGCGAAATCCAACTGTACAGAAAGCAGCAGTAAGTGCGGCAAAAAATGAGCAAGTAAGAAATGCAGCAATTTCTGCTGCAAAAGACCCATATACAAGAGAGACTGCCATTAGTGCTGCCCAAACGCCAGCAGGACGGAGTTCAATTATGGGATTAGCAAAACAATTTGAAAATAAACCTGTGATGGGTTTTGCACCACCATCTTCAACGACACCATTATCCCGAGAAAGTTGGAATACACCATCAACAACTTGTAATTTTTTTTAAATTCAAATAAACAAAACTTTAATCTTTTTATTTTGTTAGCATATGATCCTCCTGCTCCTCCACATCGTGAACGTGAAAAACTATATCCATCTTTAACAGGTGATTCAGCATGGCAAAATCGTGGTCCTGCATATGATACATATAATTCTGGTATATATTCACCTAATTCACAATCTTTTAACCAAAATACCCCCACAAATAATCGTCCACGTTCAACCGATCCTTCTTTTAATGCACTTGTAGATGAGTTATTTCCTATTGCACCTTCTGCACCATCACGTAAGCACTAACACTTTATATTTTATTTTGTTTTGTTTTTTAGTTCACTTTCTTCTTTTTCTACTAACAAAATGTCTTTATATTTATAGAAAAAATTCCTCCAGCTAGACCTCCACCACCAAAACTTGGTTCACGTTCTATTCCTAATCTTTCTTCGTATTCTTCCAATCGAACTCCAAAATTTGAACAAATTACAGAACCACATGCAACAGTGAAATATCCATACAAAACTGATAAATATGATGAACTTAATTGCGAGCCAAATGATATAGTTTTACTGAAACGTGAAGTAGATGATCAATGGATATATGGAACAAATACAAGAACAGGACAATCTGGAATCGTTCCATTTACATTTTTATCTATCAAAGTTCCATTAGTTCCAACTGCATCATCTGCACCAATGCCATCTTTTGCTATGCCCACACCATTACCCCAGACATTGCCATCATCCATTTCAACTTATACAGGATTTTTGTGAGTTTTTTTGAAGCATATAATAAAATAGCATGGACAAACTTTCAGAGATAAAGGAAAGTATACTGCTCGAGCTTTATATGATTACGATACAGGCGTTGATGGTGATCTTAAGGTATGCTTTGGCACTTGCAAGTATCTCTTTTTTATCGCTGTTTTTTTATTTTAGTTCAAAGCCGGTGATATTATCAATGTTATTGAAAGAATAGATGTTGAATGGCTACGTGGTGAAGCAAATTTTTATCGTGGAATTTTTCCACTTAGTTATGTTGAATGTGATGATTTAACTTCTATTCCATTAGTTGCAAATAAAGATGCTGAATCAAAATTCGCAAATTCTTTTGCTCAACTTAGCTATAAACCAAAATTCGTTAAAGCTTTATACACTTATTACAGTGGTGTTCCAGATGATTTGGTATTTGAAGAAGGTGATAGAATTCAAATTATTGAAGAACTTGCTGGTGGTGAATGGATTAAAGGTTTACTGAATGGTCGAGAGGGACTTGTACCATTAACATATGTTGAAAGAGAATATTAACATATATTTCAATTAAATATTCAACGGGTTCTATTTTCTTTATTATGATTCGCTTAAAACTTTTATATATCAATATTCTGTGAAAAATTTATATCCGATGGCAATACTTGGTGCAAGTTATATTGTTTATTTGTTTCATTGCGTGTTTGTTATTTTTTTAAACCTTTTGTTAGATTTGAATATAGAAAATTGTCAGAATAAATGGGCTTTATATAAATCGTTATCTAAAAGTTGTATTTGGTATATCATATTCACTTGAATCCCAAGTTGTATGAGATGTTGTATATTCCATTGAGGATACTGTATCTTCACGGTCTTCTTCATCGTTAATGTAGCAATGCATTCTTTTGTTTACTTGTTGGAGCTAAATATATTTTATAGTTCAGAGAAAGTTCGCTTTGATACTTACCGAAAAAATATCTACTCTTGATGGTTTTTGAAAAATTTCTGGCATAGCTTCTTGAATAGCATGAGATTCATAGGGTTCTAAATATTCTGAATCGGGTAAAACGGTCGCTAATAATACAGGAAGAAATAAAATGGCATGTATAAATCCAATTGTTACAACCAAAACTACCGTAATAACAAATGTTCGGATCATATATGATGGAACAATTCCAAGAATTGATACCCCAACAACTGTACTTGTTGCAGCTTGAAATAAAGGATATGCTAAAACTCGAAGAGCTTCTTCAAGTCTATCTTTTCGTTGTATTAAAAAATGATAGGTAACATGTGCTAAATCATTAATTGTTATATAGTCACAGATATATATTTTTAAAATACATACTTGCAAAATCTACAGAAAATCCAATGCTCATTACAATAGTTATCATGGATATAATATCTAGCCGGGTATTTGCTGCAGACAAGGCTCCAACAACTCCAATATTAATCGATAAAATGCATAATGCTATTACAACAGCACTTATGGGTCGAGGAATTAAAATTGCAGCGATTCCCAAGATTACTGTAATTGCAATTCCAACATTCATTATAACATTTTGCATTGTAACAAATTGTTGATCAACCAAAAGATAACTAAAACTTATATATTTTAATATGATTAAAAGTTTGAAAAAGATGATTCCAAACCTTGTATCATAAGTGAAACCAGAAAAATTAGATTGTTGAAATATTTTTCTTAAATATTCTGCTCGTGGGCCATCATTCTCTGGTCCAAGTTTTCTGACTCTCATAATCATTTTGATTGCTGTTATATGACCGGTTTTATTGAAATAAATATCACTTCTAAATTTGGAATATATCGGAGTTTCAATAAATCTTATAAGTGCTCTCATAAAATTTCTATCTGTTTCAATTGTTTCATTTTTGTATTTTGATTCAAAAGTTTCAAGCCAAAATTCAGCTTTTGAAGCATAAGGTCCTCTAAAATTTTACGGTTTTAATAATTGTAGAATAAGAATTTACCTTGTAAGATTATCATATAGATGTATCAATCTTTTTCTAGTTTGTGGATGATAAATATTTAAATTATTAGTTTTTATAACACCAAAACAAAATGCTCCATAATCAGAAAATAATCTTTCTTGTGCTGCTAATTCTTTTGAAACAAAAGAGCCATCTGGGGTTAAAAGCTTTAAATCAAGACCCAAAGGAAGTTGAAAAAGATAATTCAAAGAATATCCCAAATATCCAATATAAAGAAAGAATGTTATAATTTTAATAAACCAATGATTCATCAAAAGTGAAAGAGTACGGTAGATATCTTTACGAGTAACAATTTTTGGGCCTGATGTATTTATGGAAACACAACAAAGCGATTTCAAGCAGCCGTCATTCGATTTTCGATACGGTAGTCGACAACAACCAAGCCAATGACGATTTGAAATTTCTCTTCGACAATAAAATGTCATAATTGCTGTTAAAAATGTTATTTGATAAATAAACATGAATAAAACTGCCAAAGCGCAATAAGTACAAAATACCCCTGGAAAAATAGACTTTAAAAAGAAAAGCTGGATTTGAAAAATTAGCACTTACGAACAGCAATAAAATCTGATAGCGATCCAACTGCAAATGAAATGCCATCTGTTAAAGAGGTAATAAGAAGAGATACTGATACTTCTGTTATGGCAGCTACTAAAATGGCATCACTTTCTGATGATCTTTTAGGTCTTTCCGGTAAATTATCAATTAAAATTCTCCAACTTTTGAGCATTAAAAACATATTATCAACACCGATTGCTAAAAAATTCAAAAATTTAATGCCATTTAGAATATTGAAAATTTTGAAGGAACATGGTCAAGGGTGTTGGCAGAAAAAACACTCAGTTTCGGAAGCGATACACCTTTGATCTTTTGCACGGCGGTTGGAAAACATCAAAGAACTTGGCACGTGCCTTTGGTGGTTCATCTTGCTAACGCCATTGTAAATAAATGCTGATAACTTACAAATAATTAAAAATGGCATAATTAAAGTCATATGTAAAAATGGGAACCGTAAATAAATTAATAATGCAGTTGCAGAACAAATTGCGATAAATGCATTCAACATTGCAGCTAATCCAATTAAAGGTTGAGATTTTACAGAATTTGTGCTTGAACAAATTAACATACAAAACGCAATTAAAATTAGTGTCATCCATGGCATATACGGTAGCAAAAGTTCTCCATTCTTTTCCATTTCTTTTGCTAATGCACTTGAAGAAGTATAAAATAAAGTGGCATTATCAAATTTTAGCTTTGAAACAGTTTTAATAAATTCAAATGTCCATGCATCTGCATCTTCATCACCACCAAGAATGTAGGCAAGCCTCATTGCTTTAGCTTTTGAAATTACACGATTACCATATTTATCAGGTGGTTTTTTGGATGATTCAACACCGCCAAATATTACTGCATTGTCTACTGTAGTATTACCAAATCTTAACATTGGATATCGAGAAAGAAACGGCACAGTTAAAAATGGTTGATCATCTTCTAATGCAAATAAAATAGGATGTTGAGTACAGGTTGCATCCAGGGAAACTCTATAACAAAGCTCCGAAAAATTTTTTCCATTAATAGTAATCGTAAGAATTTCTTGATGTAGCTCTTTTAATTTAACAATATTAAATGGTGCCAATACATTTCCAATTTCCGAGAGATCCTCAAATAACACGTAAGCAAATTTTGCACCAAATAATGAATAGCTGTCACGTAATGCATCCCTTGGTGGAAATAGCTCAAGCATTTCATGCAAATTTATTAATGATTCCATATTATCTGGTAAGAACATTTCTAAGCTTTGTTTACTTTCATTTAAATGAAAATCAAAGTAAGCAAGAAATATAATAAAAAAGGTAATAAATAATGGAATAACTGTAAAGATGAGTGGCCATCGAGTAACTATTTTTGTTTCCCACTAAAAAATTTTGAAAGTAAAAAATGATATACACATGATAAAGTAACGTACCTCAAAAAATTTGGCAACACTTGAATGTAATCCCATTTCATTTTTTCAAACAAAATATCAAAAAATATTTCATACAAAAGTTTTTCAACATTGTTAATAAAATTGATGTGTGTTTTGAATGACCGACTTTTAAAAGAAAATAAAAAGTTTGAAAATGAGATCAAACGCGCTACGCTCTTTCTTACTCCTCAATTTTTTGAGAGTAATTATTTTTCGACACTGCCAAGGTTTTTTCTACTTTATTGGATTCAATTGTGATGCACTTTTTTTTAAAGGAAGAAAACGATTCACTTTATTTCAAAAGATACTTTCTATTCTTTGAAATCAGATATTTTTCTTAAACTTTTATCCTTTGAGTTTCATGCGTATATTACAAGTAATTAGAGAGATTCATAAATTTTTATTAAGTGAAAATTAATTTTGTTTAAAAAAAATTAAATTACTGTTTAACATGATAATCTTATCATTCCAGTATTAGAGCCAATTAAAAACATCTTATTTAAACTCATATAATTAATTGAAGTTACAGTACCCGCAATAAAATCTGAATGAAGTTTTATTTCATTTCGAAATTCTCCATCAGCATAAAAGCGAAAACGATTTGAAGGTTGAACAGTGATGTATTCACGTAAAGAAGGTGCATAAATTATTGAAGCAGGTTCAGTTAAACGACTAATAACCCGCATTTGTGGTGTAATATCAAAAATTTTTGATGTTAAGTCTGATGAAGTTATTACAAACATTTCATTAGTAAGCCATACAAGCTGTGTAATTTCTGCATCAGAAACAGCAGCAAAACCAAGGAATTTTCCTATTCTAATATCAATAACTGAAACACAACCATTTGAAAGTGCAGAAGCTATAAGATTCCCATTTGGTGAAAGTGAAAATGTTCGAACACCTTGACATGATTCTGATGGTGGACAAGTAATAATTCGATTTGACCATTCCATATCTCTTATATCATATGAGATTATCATTGTAGAAGCATGTGAAGAAATAAGAAACTTATTTTTATCATAAACAGATAAATCATTAGCTGATAAATCAATGCCATTATCTTGCCAATTAAGTTTTTGAAGAGTTTTTTCGCAGAATGGATCCCAAATCTATAAACATTAAATTAGTATACGAAATAGATATCTTATCTTACATGAACAATTCCATCGGTTGAAATAATTTTCCCTTCTGATTGTAGCATAATAACATCTTGAATGGTTTTGGTATGCCTATCATAGCATAACTGAGCAGTTCCAACATCAACAAAATTTTTTAATGACCATAATTTTACAGTTTTATCCGAAGATGCAGTAATAAAAGAATTTTCATTATCCAAAACAACAATCTTTTTGACTGTTGATGAATGTCCACTAAATGTTCCAAGTTGAATTTGATCAAATGGTATAAGAGATGTCGTTGAAGTTATCACTGCACGAAAGTGATCTACCCATGTTCCTTGTAAATGTGTTGGACTATCATCATTGACTCGAACGCTAAAATAATTTTATTGTGATATATAATTAAATGAATGTGTATTTACCATAAAGAACATGTTTCTTGAAAGCTATCAAATGAAGCTGACGGTGAACCATTTGATCCTGAGCCAGCTGTAAACATTGCTAGTCGATTACCACTTGAATATGAATGTGGAAGTGAAGATGATAAGGCAGCACTTGCAGGAGGAGACATTGATTCTTCACATCGTCGAATAATTTCAGGTAAAACAGGTGGAAGATCTGCTTTCTTTTCTAATTCCAATATAAGATCTCTATTTTGAATAATGCTTAAAGTGAATTGTCGACCACATGTGAATGAAAAAATATGTAATAAAAGAAGAGCAAAATTTGGATTAAAAATTTCATCCAGCTGAAACATCGTATTATAAAATCTGAAAATAATAATCAAAATACAGTACCTGTTTCGGGGGAGATGATGTAAAACGAAAGCCATCGTTTCCATCTCTTTCATAAATAACACTGAATGTTGAAAATAATTTTTGTATTGCAAATGATATATGCCTTTCTACATTATCGGCTCCAATTCTATCAGATATTAAATGTAAAGCAGACATTGTTTTATAAGCTAGTAATTTTCTACCAGTTGTTGATGAAAATGTTAAAGTTGAAGAAGAAAATAGCTTGATAGACACAAAAATAATTTTTCCAACAACAACATCCTGTAATAGCATTTGTTTACGAAATACTCTTTTTAATATTATCTTAAAACTTACTTCCAGTTGATCCATTAATTGTTTATCAGTTAAACAATCAACGATTGTTTTTAAACATACTGCCGAAGCAATCATTGCACTTTCCCATGCTGGTAAAATTGTTGTTCTTCCTTTAGCTTGCTCAAAAACATCTGCACAAAATGGTAAATATTGTGAAGTAATAAAAGCTGGCCCAAACATTATTGCAACTTCAACAAGACAATTCAAAACATTTTTGCATTGTTTATCTCCTACAACTTCATAACTCAACGAATTTTCATTTCCAATAACTTTTCTTTGATTTTCTTCAGTAAAACAAAGTGGAAGTAAACATAAAAGTTTTGAAGTTATTGATGAAGCAGTAAGTATAGGACCATATCGACGAGCAATCCTAAAAGCAAAAAGCTTTTATAACATTGCAATTTTGCATTTTAATAGCTCACCATAGCACAATTTCTTTAACAGCTTTATAAAGGTTGTCATAGGTTGGCAAAAGCATTTCTAAGATTGGTGGAACGAAATATTCCAAAAAGTGTTGAGTTTCAAATGCCATACTTAATGATAACAAAAATTGTGTATCCAGTAACTAAAAATGAATAATAAGTATAATCAATGAAAAAAAAATGTTCAACCTTAATAATATTAGGAGTACGGTAATCAATCAGATTTTGAATATTTCTAACATATTTTAATAAATCATCTTTTTTATAATATTTTGCAAGTTTTGGTAATAGATGATAGCATGCGGTTGCTGCTAATCGTCGATGTTCAATAAGTTCAACAAATAATTGTAACCATAAATCACCCATATTTGGAATATCAATGCAATCTTTTAAGAGAAACATTTTCTGACGAAAATATTCATCTCCACAATCAATTGTGCCATTTTTAATTGCAATTTTCATCATATAGTCATTAAAGTGATACTGTTGAAGTTTCTCAAAGATGAAATTCATATTATCTGATAAATTAAAATAAGTTTCAATAGAATTTGTGAATACTGGTAATGGAATTACAGAATCTTTACAAAAAAGTTTTTGAAGTGGCTTTAAAATATATCTTGGAATTGCTCCAGATTGTGTTAGAAGGATGTCTTGAGCACGTTGATGTCTTTCTTCAAATGTGGCTTCAGAAGATAAATCTCTGCAATGCTGAGATAATACTAATTCAATAATAGTTATTCCAACGCTGAGCATACTTCGTCGTTTATATTCATTTGATTGGTTCTAAAATTACAGTATACTTATTAACCAAAAAAGTGATTTTACAAACTTACATGAAGATCCAAAATTTTTTTATAAATTTCTGTAAAACTTGATGATTCGTTTATTTCTTTAAATGTCTCACATTCATTGAAATATATGTTAGAGCTTTCCAAGGGATTACGGTACGTGTTAGTTGAATCGTCTTCTGATGTTGTTAGCAGCTGTCTTTTTGGATGAGGTGTTGTAAATAATTGAACTGGACCAATATATTTTTCTTTTCCAGGTGGATCAATAAAATTTAAATGAACATTTAATGCAGCAATTGCAGCTTTTCCCGAAAGTTGATAACCAAAAATTAAATCAATCCATTGATGTAATGTTGATGAAACTTCTTCAGATTCAAGAAAATTTCGATGCCATTTTATAAATTCTTCGGGTGAACTGATGAATGGTGGAAGTTGTAGATCACTCATATCTTTATGAATAGATTTAAAGATATTTGGATCTTCATAAAATTCTGGAATACATTCATCTGGTGTCCATTCATATAGCCTTGCAATGGATGTTGGATATTCTTCTGGTACCCATTTTGCTCGAACATATTTACTTAGGATCTCTTTTGATTCTTGTCTTGCCCGATATACCGTAAAACATATATCAGAAAGTAGTTCAGGAATATGATAAGATGGTTTTTGTTTTGAATATTGTATTGAAAGTTGCGCATCACCTTTTGTTAAACGATATTTTGTACGATTCAGCGGACGAAATCCATCATTAACTGAAGTGAAATTACATACCCATGGAAAAACTGGGTGACGATTACGGTCACCTCTTGTCCTTCCTAAAAAAAACTGGAGTTATACACTACTTCTTATTAAAATCAAACACTAACCAGCAAATTCATTTAATTTAATAAGATAATCAAAATTTGTAATTTTTCTTTGACACCAAGCTTGAGTAATGTCTGCAAGACGAGAGTCATTGAAATTATCATTGGAATTTGTGGCAGATGTGTTCGTTATTGTCAATTTTTGAACATTTGGGTGCGTTAAAAAATCATTCAAATAAACTTTTATCCAATAATTGTCATCAAAAAATATATTATGTAATGAAAAAAGAGGACAAACACCTTGACTTGTAAAATATTCAAAAAGTTGTGTTAATTGAAAAATTAAAAATTTGAATGTCTAAAAAAATTTAGTTTTTTGGATATCCTGAATAAAAAAAAGCAAAAAAAATCATCAAAAAGAGCGCTTTTGGTAATTTTTAAAATTCGTACCTGTGATGTCGTAGATATACCGTAATGTGGAAAAAGATTCAGCGTTTTTAGTGGTTCAACTTTATGACTATCAGCATAATAAATAAATTGACAATAATCACTATTAATCTGATGAGTGATACAAATAATTGGTAAAATATTTGAGAAAACGGTGTTTTGCTGCCATGAAAAATGATTTACAGATTTATCAGGATTGATAGAAAGATAAGAAATTTTAAAATTTTCACATAATTTATTTAATATGTTTGTTGAAGATGGCTTACATTGTAAAAAATGATTATTAAAATTCAGTGAAGTAAGATCAATATAATCGGCTGTTCTCTTATCTTCCTCAAATCTAAATATTTTTTGCATTACCGTAATCAAAAAAGGGTTTTAATAACTTACATAGTTTGCAAGATTGAATCATTTTCCCAGTTTGTAATATTTACTTTTTTAACAATAACTGTAATGGAATTACTTTGAATAGAAATATCATGGGAGCCATCTGAAAGGTTATAACATGCTAAACCAATCAAATGTACAACATCTTTATTCATTACGATTCCCGTCTCTTTTTAAGAGGATTTATATTTCACTGCTAATAAATCATTCAAACACGCTATTATTATTATTCTACACGTGTAACCGCTAATATACTTTCTTTTCTTTTTTCAAACATAAACAAATGAATTGTAATTTTAAAAAAAACTTTGTCATACTGTTGCGTTATGCCAGTAGAATAGATTGATGCTTTTAAACATTCTTTTGAACGTAAATTTTAAGTTTTTATTTTTCTACAAAAACTTCCAAACTTTTTTGTTTAAATTATTGCATATTTTTTTCGGTAATTTAAATCTTGATTTAAAGAACTGCTATCAATATAAGCCCATATTTATCGATTCATTAGCAATTACTGCCTTTGAGCAATTATTTTGACCTTTATTTTTTCAACAAAAGGTTTTTGTCTGCAAATAAAAATAATTGCCATTCAGTATTTTTCTTAAAAGCTTATTATTGCTTCAGTCTATTCATTTATTATCTTAAATTAACATATTTTTATTTATTCATTTCTTCTCTTTAACTCTTGCCTTAAATACTTTCTCTATATACCTCAAACATGTCAAAGCCCGAAACTGGTGGTGATAATCGTATTAAAACTAAAACAGGTAAAAAATACTTCCCCCTGCAAATAAGCTCTCATTCCAAATAAATTTTTGTAGGAGAAACATTTATTGCTGCAACACAACGCCCGGATGGAACATGGCGAAAAGCTCGACGTGTAAAAGAAGGATATGTTCCTCAAGAAGAACAACCAAAATATAAATGTCCTGCAGCCGTTGAAGTTGAAAAGGAAACGACAGTTTCATCTGGGCCGAAATATCCAGTCGGATGGTCACCATTAGAGCTAAAACAAATGGCTGAAAATGCTCAAAAGAAAAAAACCGATCAAGTCAGACTGCCTGTAGCTGCGGCAATGGCTTCTAATGCTCCCATAACCCCACAAGATCATATTAATAAAAAAATATTGAATTTGAGAAAGAAGTTAAACGAAATTGATAAACTAAAGGTAAAACTATTCAAATTTTAGAACACTCTAAAACGATCTATTTAGGCAAAAGCTGAAAGTGGTGAAGCTAAATTAGAACTCAATCAACAACAAAAAATTGAAAGAAAACCTGAAATTGAAGCTGAAATAGAAAAGCTTACACAAGAGCTTGAAGCCCTTTAAACTTTTTTTCCTCTTGCATGAAAAGCTAATTTTCGTTCGGCAATTCTGGTGTTTCATTTATTGTGTACTGTTTATTTTTTATACAACGTTTTGGATATTTTTCATATCAATGCATTAGTCTTTATTATTATTTTGCTTTCGTATATTTTTTTAAAATTTTTGCTACCCCTTTTTGTTACAAATTCTTTTTACTGCAGTCATATATTTTTTGTATCTGTTTTACAAAAAAATAATAAAAGTAAAGTTTTATATTATTGTTGGAAAAAAATACATTTTAAAGGAATTGTATAGAACTAACGTAAGCATTTTTATGGGTGCATATGGATGAGTCAAATCTCACGGTTCATATAAAAAGCAGCAAACATCAAAGGAAAAAATCTTACGGTATAGGTGATGGATTTGAAAATTTTGGATTTTATGCTTACGTAAGATCTGGGCCGTCCCAAAGGAAATAAAAAGAAGTGGTTATTATTATAAAATATCTCCTAACACGAACAATTTTTTGGCGCAATTAATAAAAAATATCCTAGCTTATAGCTATTCTAACTTATGAAAGTTATTGGTATTATTTATCACAAAGTGTCTTAAATGTCTTCCCGTTTTCCTAGAAGATATCAAAATGAAAATTCTCCTTCAGGCCGACAAATCAAGTAAAGCTTTTTTGTGCATTCTTGCTAATATTCGTAATATACATATTTTTCTAGAAAACCATATAAAACTGAAAAATTTTTTGAAAAAGATGTAACACCAGATTCATCATTTACCGAACAATCAACAAGTAAAAATGCCACATCTATCCGAGAAAATGTAATAGAAAGATTATCAAATATGATAGGAAATCAAGAAGAATCAAAAACAAATATTAAAGCTAATGAAATTTTAACAAAGTTAAGAAGTCGTCAAGAATGTGATATTAATAGTGAAGAAGACAATATTACAGATTCAGAAGATGATGTTAAGCCTTTAAAAACAACAAGTAAATCTAATCATCGTGCTGGAAATTCGCTGAAACGAAAGAATGCTAAGCCATTACCAATATCAAAATCCAAAGCCCCAAAACGTCCCAAGAAATTAAGTCCAAAGAAATCTTCACGTAAAAGTCAAGGAAATTCACCCGTAAAAACTCGATCAAATGTTTGGGAAGCTGGAAAATTAAGTAATCAAGCGCATTGTTTAATTTGTGAACAAAGTAATGATCCATTTATTCGTTGTCGGCTATGTGAAAATCGTTTCCACCCGGAATGTATCCAAATAACTTCACCATTTTTACAATCAAAAGATTCATGGCGTTGTTTTGATTGTTTATGGTGTGCTGAATGTACATTATATATTGCTGATCACAATAATGTTCAATGCAATCGATGTGGCCGAGCTTATCATGGAAAATGTAAACCTCCAGGTACTGTATCATGGTATCCATTCAAATTTTGGAGATGTGGAGATTGTCTTCGTCGTTCAAAAACTGAAGAAGAATTGGAATTTTTTCGTCATCGACAAATTTCAAGAAAAATGAAACCTATAGCTGCAAAAGATAAAAAGCTTAAAATCGTGCTACTTTCAAAAAAGAAACTTTCAAGTCATGGCATAAATCAAATTCGAGATCTAACAACAAAAAAATTGGAATTACCATTGGAAGAAAATCAAAATATTGTTATTTTACCTGATAAAGTTGATCAAAAAGTTATTGAAGAAGTGAAGCAACGAGAAACAGCAATTAAGGAAGCCAATGAAAAACTTATTGAAAAAATGTCAAAATTAGCTTTGAAATTTGCTGATAATCCTTCTGAAGAACGTGAAAAAGAAGCAAAAGAATTAACAAAAAAGTATTCACAAATTTTAGTGAATAATAAAGAAGATGAACCTTTTATTTTACCGTATCAAGAATTATGGCCAGATAAAAGTTTTGATACGGATGAAGAGAAAAGATATTATCAACAAATAACTAAAAAACCTTCAAAGTCTCCAATAAAGAAGTCATCAAATGTTCAAGCAAAACATGCAAAAACTAAACCTGGAGAAAGGTAAATTTTGGATGCTATGTTTATTAGTTTCATCGATACTTTTTATAGTCGAGGAACAAAGTCATCTGCACCTAGCTTTGGCAAACAAATGTATTCATACTTAAGTCAATTTGCATTTAAAAGTGCTATGGAAAGGTTTAAAATTATTTTATTTAGCTGTAGCAAAATACAGTATACTTGGCTTTTTAGATATGTCAAAGCAAAACGAAATGCTTTAGCAATTGCTGAAGCAGAAAATGATATCATTGATGAATGGACTTCACAGCTTCATTATGACAAGGATCTTCCACAATATTTACATTTTGGCCCAAAATATATTATACCTGTTAAAAAACGTGTTCCATCATTTGATTCTTCAATTAAAAATGCTCCACTGATTTTTGTTTGTCAAAAATGTTTTGAATTAACTTTAAGTCCATTAAAGTTTTGTATTCATATGGTTAGATTATACTATTATTTAACTTTAATCCTTTATTAATTGATTTACAGAATATTTGCAAATTCTCTCATCCTCCTGGTAGTGAAATTTATCGCGATAATTTATTACAACCAAATGGAAAAATTTTAACAATTTCATTTTTTGAAGTTCATGGAATAAAGGATATGGATTACTGTAGCCGAATGTGTATTGTTGCAAGTGGGTTGTTACCTGCAAAAGCTGTAACTCGAGAAGTTGATCTATTTACATTTTATATTTTAACTGAATTTCATGAAGATGCTGGTTTTGTTCCAGTTGGATTTTTTTCTAAAGTAATTTTTGTTTTTATTGAAAGCTATCATTAAATGATCAAATTTTTAGGAGCTTAAACCATCATTCAATAATAATCTTAGTTGTTTATTAGTTTTTAATCAATATCGTTCATCTGGTTACGGTAAATTACTTGTGGATTTAAGTTACGAATTATCAAAAAGAGAAGATAAATTTGGATCCCCAGAACACCCCTTATCAAATGATGGATTACATTTATATCGAAGTTATTGGATTGCCAAAATTTTTGAATATCTTCGTCAACATCGAAATGATCGAAAAATTTCATTTGATGGTATTTTATATTTTTTTTACTTTCAGAGTTTGAATAACTAATTCAATTTATAGATCTTAGCAAAGAAACTTATATTCATGTTGATGACATTGTTAGTACTTTACTTTCATGTCGAATGATCAAACAACGTGAAAGCCAAAAATATGTTGTTGATTGTGTAAGTGTTTTTCTCTGCAAAGTTAAACTATTTTTTAATATTAAAATTTTTGTTTTAGTGCAAAGCTTGGTTCTCTGATCTTCGACTTTTACGTAGACAAGCAATTGATCCATCAAAATTAAGATGGCAGCCTAAAATTACTCCTGGTGAAGAACATAAAAAATATTATGTATGTTCTTCAGATGAAGATGAAAAATGAAAAATGTGCTGTATATAAAATATTTTTTTATGATCTCATTTCCCCTATGTTAACTCAGGCTTTATAAAAATTGTTTTTTTTGAAATAAAACTGTTTGTTTTTTTTTCTTACTGTATGCTACTTATTTTTAAATGTTCATTTTGACGCGTTTATGTAGATAGTGCAACAGTAAGTTGTACATATAGAACTTGAAAGTTTTGAAGGATGTGGTGCTTTTGGATGCAGCGGATATGAAACATCTTTTTCTGCAGACTCAGATAGTGTTTGTATAAAACTTGGGCATTAAAAGTCAGCAAAAAGTTTTTCAAAACATGGAAATTTTAGCATAAAAAATGAAGAGCAGGATGTATACAAAGCACTATGCCAATTTTTTAAATGCCAAATCTGATTTATGCAAATTTTTCCAATAACATAATTTAAAGCTCTTAATTTGGCTTATGTAAGAAAAATTGGAATAAATCAGATTTGGCATTTTAAACATTTTAGTTTAACTGTCAAAAAGCGAAATATAAAAGAAAAGTAGACAATTTTTGCCACCATTTTTTATGCAACAAAAATTAAAATAAGAAACAATTTTTTGCTGTCTTTTTTTGTAGAATAAGGAATTGATGCTTAAAAATACGATAACAACACAAACAAAAACTAAAACATATGAGACGTAAAATTTCCAAGAAGAAAAAAAGAACTGAGAGCATGATAACATTCAGGTGCAGCGACAAAAAATTGACAAAAAGCAAAAGAACTTCTACTGAGAGTAATTCATGGTAAACAACATATAACAGAATTGGACAAAGACAAACTCGTCTAAGAATAATAGAAAAATATAGAAATGTCAAGTATGTCATGATTAGAATGAATGAAAGAATATTTAAAAAAAGAGAAAAATACATAGTTGTTTGCAAATGACAAAAAAGGAAAAATATAGAAGAAACGAAGTATTAAGAAACTGGTAAAATAGAAAACTATCACGGATATTTAAATGTTTGGTGATAATGCTATTTTAATCACATCTTTTTTAGTCTTTTTTAAATTTTTTTTTGAAATGTAGTCATTTAAAATCTAAGAGTAGAAAAATACGGTAAATGGAACGTTCAAGCTTGTTGTATGCTTTTTCACTTTTTGTTCATTGTCATATTAAGCAAGTTATGAAAAAGTTTTTTTATTAAATCATTATTAACATTTAATTTTCATGTTTGATTTTACCGGAATTTTGAAAAGTACTAATATTTTGCAATTGTTCAATTTGTTTTTGCACCGTTGCAAGCTTTTCAGCTGTTTCTGTATTTTCTGCTTCTAATTCAATTAATAAATCCATGCATTTCTTATATGTTGTAAAATCATCTTGATCCAAATAATTATATATTTCATCTTCAATTTCACTGATTCGTTGACTGACAAATACAGCCAAATATCTGATATCTTTAATTTTTTCTTGCCAATAACTGCTTCTTGATTGAAGGGCTGAAGCTTGCTCTTTTCCAAGACTTGAAATTTGTTGTAATCGAACTCTTGCAACACCTTCTAATTGAATTAAATGTGCCCGCATTCGAATTTCTTTTTCAATTCTTGGAAATGTTGTATGTGAACCCAATAAATTTTTTATATTTGCAATAGCAGATTCTTTTTCATTCTTAATTGAATCCAAATCAGCTGTTCTTTCATTCACTTTTTTGGTTAATTTGTTAATTGTCTAAAAAGATAAATTGTAAAATATGTGTCATCTCAACAAAATATTATCTAAGCTTTTAGGTTTCCACAAAAGTTTTTGCCTAAAGATAGAATCCGACTATGATTCAAAAATGAATGGCGGCAGAGGCAAAAATAAATTTGTCTAATGTAGTCGTGGGAAAGATAACCCTGCTTTCTTTTTTCGGTTTAAATGAATATAGTTACAGTATACAAAATATTTTAGTGAAGTATTTTTAATCGAACTGCTAAGTTTTCAATGATGTAGAAAATAAATGGCGTAAGATCTCTTGCAAAAGATCAAAAGAATTTTTGATTTTGTAGAGGGCAACTGTTTTCAACGCCTCCTTAAATACGGGCTTGTATGTTTTTTTATTCCACAAAAAATTGAGACCAAAACTATGGCTGTTTTTTGATAAAGATATTTTTTACAGAATTTATTTTTTTGCCTCTGCCTTTTGTTTATTTGTCGCCAGAATGCATTTTGAATTAAAAAACTTACACTTATTAATCTTCTTTCCAATTCTGTTAATTCAGTTGAATCTGATTCAATAATACTTGCTCTAACATCATCAAATTTTTCTTCAATGGATCGAACAAGTGGTGATGTATGTAGCTTATCTAAGGCTTCAACGGATGAACATGGCACAGAATAACATTTTGGTACAATTTTATCAAATAATGAAGTATCAGATGATGTTTCAGCATCTTGACTAATATGTGAATCATTTGGTAGCTCATTTTCATTTGGTGATACAGAAATAGACATGATATCATCCTAAAAAGTGAAAGGAAAAGATTGTATGAGGCGTTGAAAAAGATGGGTGTAAAAACTTACAGAATATTTACCACTGCTTGAATTACTAATCTTTTTTAAACGTTCAGGCTTTTTTGGGATTGGTGGAGGAATAATATTTTTTGATAAACTATTAAATGAATTTCGAGGTGCTGGCATAGGATGTACTTCAACAGTTGGTTTACCAGGAAATATTTGACCGTTTAAATTATCATGTGGTGGATATGTATACTGTAAAAAAATAGATATTTAATAAATCTTTTTTTTGAAAAACTCAGAATTAATTACCTTATCAGTATTTTTTGAAATATTTGAATCATCAATGGCACCTAGGGTTCTTCTTGGAGGTTCAGGTTTTGCGAATGTATTGATTGCTACCCGATTTGTTGGAAAATCTTCACTACTTTTTCTGCAAAAACAATAAATTTATGTTATTTTTCCTTTTTTTGAAAACAATGAATTGATAAAAGCAAACTGAATATTATTAAGAAAAAGAATTAAAAAATAGTTTTAATTTGAACAATAACAACCCTTGACGGGTTAAAGTGTTTGCGATAAGCAGACACAAAAATAGGAAGTTTAAGCAAACATAAGAAAAAGAAAAGAAAAAATTTAAGTGTTTAAAGCTTCATGATTTTTTTAGGAAATGAAAGTTAAATGAATCAGCGAAAAAAAGCAAGAAAAAATTTTTGTGAGAAAAAAATGAAGAAGAAAGGCAATACTATTTCAACCTTTGATGTAAGATTATGAACAAATATTATCACTTTTTTCTTTCTTTTTTCAATTTTTAACGTTTTCTTAGAAGAATGATGAAAAAAAGCCTATGAAGAAGCAAAAGAACTCACGAAATATCAGAACGAGAGATAATATTATTGTCATCTAATATTGACCGATATGCACTTGAATCAACTAATGTTCGATATTCTAAATCAATGAATGTTTCATTGGATGATGTTGTCATTGTTTCAGATACAAATTGTTGCTGTTGTGTTGATGTTTGTTTGTGTTGTTGACTGCTGAAAAATGGGATAAAAAAATTTAGTCACAAGTCATAAGAGAAATATTTAGAAGATATGTTTAAATTTTTTTGTACGCGGCTTGAGGCGTGAAAATACTAATATTATTTTTGTATTCCGATGGTTCGAAAAAAAACATGCAAGAAATCATGTGGTGCATCGGCATTATATACAACACTAAACAAAAAAAACTATCTCAAAACAAAAATGCTTTATTATCCCAAAACATTCTTTTCAGCAGCAATGAGAAATGAAATGAATGACAGTGTTTTTGCTTTTTAACGCCATTTCGATAAGCCCAACCCCAGAAAAAAACAGTCAAAACTAACACCTACTATGATCAACAATTTTGCAAAAAAAAATTTTATATAGCATGCTACAGCAAACAACTGAAAAAAAGAATTCTTAGTTCAAATTTTTATCATCCTTTTCAAATCAGTTTTAAAATCATAAGCCGTTCCAGTTGTTCTTTTTTTCTGAAAATTCTATTTCCGTTCCATTCAACTTTTTAAGAAGAAAAAAAATTTTTTAACAACCACAAAAAATGGAATGGAATTTTAAAGCAAACAACCGGGTTATTTTCTTGTCATTTTTTTTCTTTACTAATTGCCCCGATAATTGGTCAAAAGTTAAAAATGTTTAAAGACGGAAAAGAAAACAACACACAAAACTGACATTTCTTCCCGACGTTGACGTATCTTTCGTTGTGCTCCAGATGGACTTCGATGTAACATTGTTGTTATTGTTGGTGTTGCAGCTGGAGAAGTTGTTGGAAGTAAATTGATTTGAGAAAAGGCAAATGCACGCCCTTGCTGAAATGAAAATTTATATTGAGAAAAAAAATGATAACAATGCAAAAAAGGCTTTATTTTTATGATAATAAAAAATAAAATATTGAGGAATTTTAAGCCTTCTTTGCAGGTTAAAGAAAATTGAAGGAATAAAAACGGTAAAAACAGGCAGCAAAAATGCGTTAAGAAATAAAAAAAAATTTTTAAAAAAAGAAGAGGGACAAGAGCCTATAAACAAGGTGAAATAGTCAACGTCTTTGATACGGCTCAATTGTCGTCGCCGATATATTTTTGGGGGGTATGCTGTTCAATCGACTATCAAAAAAAGCAAGGTAAATGCGCGCGTACATTTTTTTGATGTCCTTCATCGTAGAAAAAATAAACGTACAGGTAAGTTTTTCTTTGATGCTGTGTAAAAAAAAAAATTCCAAAAATGGTAATATAAACTTGTAAAAAATGGTAGCAGCCAAAAAACTGAATGAAAGCAAAAAAAGAATCAAAAAAGATTTCAGGGATTTCCCAAGAACAACAAAAAAAAGGAACGATGAATCACGCTTTTTTACATACCAGCTGGAAGAAAAAAGAAAAGGGAGGTCGATTTTGAGTTGTATTACTATTACTGATGATTCATAAAAATATGAAACGTCTATAGCGGAAAAAAATGCACATTCCAAAAAAGGAGAAAGAAAGATTCTCTCTCATAATTTTTTTTCCAGTAAAGGACAAACGATTGGTCGGAATTCTTATATTTTCTTTTGATAGATAAAAATGGCAGATGAGGAAAGAAAAGCAATGCGCGTTATTTTTTCCATGATTCATATTTCTTTCGTTTTCTTAAAAAATCTTCAGAAGGACGATCACAAAAAAATTAGAATATGCCATTGAACAAAAAAAGCAAGGTCAAATGCGCGGGAAAAAACATATACATTGTGAAAAAGCTTTTTTTTGGTGACACCTGCACTGATGACCGATGAAGGAGGGAAAGCAAGAAAGATGATTTTCTTTCTTTCGATGTCAACAGTGTCGGCAAAAGTACTATTATGACCAGCCGGTTCAGTGTCAATGGCGACCGCCTTTCATATTTTTTTAATAACGTAAAAAACCATTAAAAAAACAGTGTCATCATCTAAAGAAAAAGGATGGAGGGTACTACTCTCGATAGATTCATCGATTTCATTTCGTTCGTTTCTTATTTTTTTTGTTAAAAAATTTAAGGATTCAAAAAAAGCTGGTTTTATATATATATATTATTAAAAGAAGAAGGGGGAACAAATGACTAGTGTCAAAATTGTTAGACGATAGTTTCGCTTTTTATATGTTTCTAGTAGAAAAAAGGGAAAAAAGCTTAATACATATCGTTTTTTTTTAGTTTTCCATTGATGGGTATTGTTTTTAGTTTTTTTTCGTCTCTTTGTAAAAAAAAATTGAGGAGGAGAAAAAGAAAGTAGTAACAGACATTGTTGCTAACAACGCGTTAATCGAGTCTCACCTTTTTGGTATTGGTGTTGCTACTGCTGGTGAGGGTGGTGGTATAGTGCATTAGAAAAGCTGGAAGGAAAAACAACAACAAACACCCGAAAAACATTGCCTTTTGCAAATTTTTTATTGACGCAAAAAAGGTGAGTTATTGCTTCTTTTTTCTTCTTCAATATATTTTTGGTAGTTATTTGAGGGGCTCATTTTTCGGAGGTTCGCATAATACAACAAAAAAAGCAAGCAAAAACGTCTCGTGCTTCAATTCAATTCATTCTTCCATTTTTGTAGAAAATGAAAAAATGCATTGTTGTTGACCATCATCACCTTGCTCACATTCTTTGTAAAATATTTTTTTCCTTTGAATGGTGTAATTTCTTTTTTTTTCTTCCTTCATAAAAAATCAAATATAAGTGAAACTAATACACCACTTACCTGATTTTGTTCAAGTTGTTGAAAAAATTTTCGACTTGCTTCACGATTTCTGTTAGCATTTGTTAATGTATCTGTGTCATAATTCATATTTTTCTAACAACTTTTCCCCAAAAAAAGTGGATTCAAAAAATATATAGGTAAACAATAAATTTGATTGTATTTCTTGATTTCTATTGTATTTGGCTTCTGTAACAACAACAACAAGTGAATAAGAATAATAACAAAAAAAAGAAAAGTTTCAAACGCGAATATTAACATGAAAATATCTATCTTGTATGAACGCTTTTCTTTTGTCTTCTTGAGCATAGAATAATTCAAAAATACTCAAATACTAGGGTCAAGGACTGTAACAATAAGTCGAAAAAAAAAGAAATCCATAAGACGATGATGATGAGGGATAAAGACAATGTTTGTGAAAAAAAAGAAAGAAGGCAATCAGTCAGTTATGTATTAAATGAGCAATAATAATTTTATTTTAAAAAAAATTTGGCCGTTTTTTGATTGTTTGTAGAAACCGGCCCCATTCTTTTTTCCATCAATGATCTCATGTCACTTCAGGAAATTATTATTATTATTTATTTTTTCGACAATTTTGAAGCAGCAGCACGTGTATTTGTAGAAGTGAGGCATATTCATGAAACAATAATTTAGTGAAAAGAAGATATGAAGGGGAAAAAGCAACATATATGTTTTGTAGTTATTTTTGAAGAGTAGCCACTTAAATTTTAACCATGAAAGCAAGGAAAAAAAGAAGACGAAAACAGGATTGAAAAGTGATCGGAATGAAGACAGGAAAGGAAGATCAAACTCATAAGTATTATTTTCAAAAGTAAAAAAAGAGAAAACTGAAAAAAGAATCAACCGAAGCTAATTTGTATTATATTTTTTTGCAGCAGCAACAGCATAAAAAAAAAGAACCGGACAAAAAATGCGCAAACTTGCCAGCTGTGAAAGAAAATTAATACCAGCTAAAATGAAAGTCAAGATGCGCGCCGTTTTAGGGTTTTTTGCATTTTTATTATGCCTATCTATTAGCTAAAAAACTAACCATTCGGTAAATGAATAGATCAACAGCCACAGCAAAAGCATTAGCTTCAATACTCTGGCAGCAAATATAGCAAAAACAGATGGAACGTTCTCTCTGCTCTATATACGTTTTTTAGGCTTAATCGAAAATATTTTTTAAAAAACGGCGATGCATATTTGGGAAGCAAAAAGGTCAACGAAAAAAATTAAGGCACACATTAGTAAAAAAACGTATAACATGTCCTTTTTTATGCAAAGATGAAATGAAACATTAAGGACAAAAAAATGAAAACAAAAACAGCAGGAGGGATAATGAAAGGAAAAAATTATCGACCCTAAAATGAAAACACTTGATAACGGAGTGTGATACAAATCATAAAAAATCTAAAGTTCGCCTTTTATGTTTTTAAGACACAAAGGAAAGAGGTAAAAAATGGTACAAAAACATCACTATCAGCAACGTCAAACCTCTGCTTTACCCGAAATTCTTGATAACTTTTTTAAGCAAACGCTGTAACAAATATATCGCCTATTTTTTTCTTTTAAAATAGGTAAAAGTGAAAAAAAAAGTTTTCCTTTTTGGTTATTGTAACTCCCATAAGCTATAGTAAAAAAAAGAATAGAAAAAACCCTTAAACAATACCTTTTCATGTTTTCTCATTGAAGCAAATACAACAACATTTTTTTTTGTGTTTGGGAAGCGCTCAAATTACCGTTACGTTTTGGAAAAAAAATTGTTTTTCATACCAAAAATTGTACATTTTTTAAATTTTAAAATGAATAAGAATCGTTTAAAATTTAAAAGTTTACTAAAAGGTGTGAACAAGGAAAAAAATGTTCACCAAAAAAACGTCTTAGACTGTTTTAAAGCTATGTACTTAAGTACACATTTTTTTAAAAAAAGACTAAAACCAATTAACAAACAAAAATTTGAAAGAGAATGATTAAAGTAAAGGAAGGGCTTTAGTCACTGTTACCACTACTACTATAAAAAAAGACCTCAGAAAAAAATGAAAGGAAAAAGTTTTTGTACAAATCAATCCAGGAAATGAACAATTTTTTCAAACTTTATGGGAGCATTCTTATGATGATGCATGTCGACGAATCATTGCACAATAACAGAAAAAAAACATTATGAGTAATAAAAATAAAAATTCTTTGGTTTAATATATATGTATAGACATGTATAAAACTGTGAGCACAATAATAGTAATAATTTTTAATGTTAATTTAATCGAAAATGTCGTTTTTTATAATGGTAAAATCAAAGGAGGTGAAAAATGTGTAAAGAAATGGTGTTTAATTTTTGATTAAGAATTGAACAAAAAGAACCATGAGAAAAATGAAATTAATATTTTTAAATTAAAAGTAGAAAATGCGGGAAAAAAGAAACCTTTAAAAACGGTTTAATAAAAATCAATCTAACATACATAAGGTATACGGTAGTTGTTTCTAAAAAGAGTAAAGATACGGCATATATTTTTAAAAAAGCCGTTTCAAAATTTGTCACAAAGTATTTCTTTACCGACGGTAATACTCTATGCTTCTCAAACATGATGTTTTAGAATTGACCCTCTTTTAACCTTTAACTGACTCATTATTTACAAAATGAAATTTACTAACATTGACGTTGATCAAAACAGATGTTGATTTAAAAAAACTAAAATCAAATTTGAATTTAAAAAACATGTTACACTTTACGCTTGAAAAACATTGCATTTCTCAAATCCAAAATATTTAAACGAATAAATGTGTTAATCTTCATTCCTCACAAATCAAAACTGGAAGACGACATTGTTTTATGTGCATGTGTGGCCGGTCAACACCATTATCCATTAATCATTTATAATCTTATATATCCTCGCTTTCTTTTCTCTGATATTCTCTGTTTTTACGGATATTACGTGAAGAAGAAGAAAAGAGTCACGCAAAATGAGTTTCTTTGGAATTCCATTATTTTTGATCATAGACAATGATATGAAAAAAATTTTGATGCAATTTTAATTATGTGATTTTTATGCTATTCCGACAAAAATATATAAAAAAGAGAATGTGAAAAGAATAAAGGCAAACAAAAATATATGAAACAAAGAACTGGTATCAATGTCTTGCTTTTTTTCGAAAAAAAACGGAACTCATTTCTTTGATGTTTTATGCTTTTTTTGTTGGAATGTACATTGAAAGAAAAAAAACTAGCCTAAATTTTCTTTTATTACAAAAGAAGAAATTCCTAAAAATAATGCTACAAATATTTACAACATAACAATTAAAAAACAAAATTTAACATTATTAAACATTGTAAAATGGTGAAGCTGCAGATGTTTGAAGTTCAATTTGTGATATTTTGTAACGAACTTTTTTAAGCCATGGTGATAATGGCTGTCTTTCAATTGTTGGCTGATTTTCACATGCATCCAATTTCATTCTTAGCTGAGATGGAATTTGTGAATGATATGCTGTTAAAATTGGTTGCCACATTGGATATAATTGGCAAAGAATTGAGCTATTACATTGTTGTAAAGCTTGCATCGTATTTACAAAATGTAAATTAACCATATCAGCAAGCTTAAAAGAATGAAATCATCTTTGTAAATATACTTTTTTTGAAAGAAGAGACTTACAACTTTTGAATGGGCTAATAATTGTAGAATTGCTGGAGTAACTCTAGACCAAAAATCAAGAATTTTATCTATTGCCTTTGATGATGTATCATCACCACCCGTGGAAATTTTTTCACAATATACAGTCCACAATTGGCATAAGTGAAAAGCGTGAAAAAGTGCAGACATATGTACGACGGATTGCTGAAGTGATTGTTGTGATATATTAGGATTATTATGATTATGAGAATGGGAATGAGAGGAGGAAGAGGATAAATTATGTGTGGAAATATGGGGAAAAGAGGAGTGGTGCTCTGAATCTACCTTAGATTGATCGGCAAAACCTGCTAAAACAAAGTGTATATAATCTGCCATATTATTTGAGCAGTCTATTGGAACGGGTAAGCACGTATGTGAGGCGTGTAGTGCACCAAGTAATAACCAAGACAATATTCGAACATTTGTGACCGAATCTGCAAAGGCACCTGGAACAGCTTGTGTAACATTAGGTGGTGACATAAGCCAAGGGATAAAACGCATAACAGGACGTGAATCACGTAGGGAAGGACGGCTCATTTCAAGTGCAACAACTTCTGCTAAACCAGCTTTTAAATCACCACCCATTCGATCGCTATTAGTTTGCTTCTAAATAATTAAATTTTATTTCAAGAGTATGTAATAGAAAGAAAGATATACCTTAAGCTTCGATAAAACATGCAAATCAGCGATGAATTCTAAGATATCACTTAAAAATGGACGGATAGCTTCAGATGCACCGGTATTGAACTGAAAGAAAAATATATTACAAGAATTTTTACCAAATTGAAAAATAAACCTGGTCAAAATCTGCACTAATTTCTTCACCAAAATCTTGCAAAATGAATTCAACAATCGTTAAATAATTTGATTCTACCAATTCATATTTGAATTTTATTGATTGTATTAATTCATTTACAATAGCTCTAGTCAATAGCTGCTTATCTCTTTCCTAAAATATTTTTGATTAAAACTGTTTTTTAAGAAGACTAATTATTACCCGAATTAAAGCTCGATTACATGAAGTACAAATTGCCAATAAATCTCTTAAATCTACTCGACAGTCATGCAATACTTCTGTTAACCATTTTGAATATGCTTCTACTAATGATACACTTGATTTAAATGTTGCAAAATTTTGAACTCTCATCACATGTATCATTAAGATTACTGTACTTTTGAGTTCTGTTGTTATAGTTGGTTTTGAATTGCTGTCACCAACAAGTAAATTATAATAACGACGAAAGAAGCTTTCCATTAAATTGATTACTGTACCCCAATTACTTAAGCATGCATCAATTGGAAGTGTAACAACGTATGCAGCAAGATTATGCATAATTCTTCCAAGTTTTTGTGGCCAACTTTCCATAATATCTTCAAATAAAACTTGAATTAAAGATACTGGATTAAGTTCTGTGAAATCCATGAGTGAGAAAGATACAGTGGGCCAAAAAGAATTGATATTATCAATTTTTGAATCAAAAAGTTGAAGAGCAATACTACAAGCGGACATCTAAAGAAAATTTTAAAGTAAAAAACTTTGCGAAAAATGTTTTTAACCTGATGCAACGTCACTCGTAGTAATTGTTTTGCAGCACTTCGACTATTTCCTGGTACAAAAATATTTGTATCATGCCATGGATATTGTGGTGAATCAACAAATCTTGCAACAGATGTAATTATTCGAAATAATAATGGAGCAGCCATTGTTGGTTCACGATGTACAAAAGTTGAAAGTGAAATCAAGCATAAGCTTATAGTTTCTTCATCGAAGGTTTCCAAAACTTCATTACAAAAACTGCAAGTTAATCGAACACATTCAGCTCTAATTTGCTTTTTCTTATTTCTATTTTTAAATTTATTTCGTCGACTTGTGCTATAATGCGTTTTAGCAATTGATGAAACAGCTGGTGATGATTCGCAACGTTCATGTGGTTCATGAACCATTATTGTTGGTTCAACAATAGTTGGCTGTAAATGAAACACTTCTGATGATGATGGCTTCATTTCCTGAAAAAGTGAATGATAAAAATGAAAAAAAAATTAAAAGATAGTCGAAAGTAAAAATTCCAAAAGTTTGTACAAACCTGAGTTTGAAAAGTTACTAGTTGTCCTCCAGTACTTGATGCTCTCGAAACTTTCAAAGATTCTGGTCTAATTAATTGTTTATGACTTTCTGAAACATCTAATAATTGACTTTGAGAATTGTCTAAACTTGTGTCATCTTCTTCTTTGATAATTTTTTCTTCAGCATCCTCATCATCACTTGTATCAGACCATATTGTATAATCTGTCATTCGAGGATCAATTCCATTTGTTGGTTTACATATATGACAATGCAACTCAATTGTTGAAATAACAATTAAAATTAATTTTTTAATAATATCATTAATTGGCATTTGATCATATCGATATTTATATAAGATAAAAATAAGTGTATGTAGCCATGAATGTCGAGCAGTAATTTCTAATAAGCTTAGAGAATAATCAGCACTTGCTTGATCAGATGCAAATCGTTGAGGAGATGGTAAATGTAAAAGTAATTGTGCAACAATTGTTAACATTTGATTTCCAATCATAAGATTATTATCCAAAATATCTGGTAATCCATTAAGAAATGCATTACAAATTGCCGCTTTTCGAAGACGATTTGGTGGAATTGTAAAACATTTTTCTGAATTGCTGTAACCCAGCAATGTATTGAAATATCGAAGAAGCAGACTTTGCTTTTTCGCCGAATTCTTTTCTGCACTTGGATTTGATTTTCGATTACAAAGAAAATGAACAAGAAGTGTGACGGTCATATATACGGTATGTCGTTCAGGATTTTCCATATCCACAACTCGATTTAATAGCAATGATAAATTACTTTCTTCATCAGTAAATTCACGTAATCTACCGTAATTATTTCCACCTAAAATGACATTTTTGCTTAATATTAAAATATTTATCCAAAAAACATACCTCCTTTAGCTCTATTTGCTTGATTAATTCCAAGATCATCTGGGACATCAACTAAAAAGAAAATCGTTACTGTTTTTATCATAAGATTGAAAAAAAGAAGGCAAAAATGCAAAATTTGAAAAAAAATTGCAAGAAAAATTGAAGACGGGTTTGATAGAGTTAAGAGAAGAAAAGCTTTGAAAATTGACAAGCTCTTTTTTACATGGTTAGAAAAAACTTAAGCGATAGTAATAATAATGGATAAGTAAATAAAAAACAAAGAAGCAAGATTGACAACAATAGGCTTGAAAATAAAACATATTTGTGCAAAATGGAATGAATTTTACAAAGACAAGAAAAAAATAGCGCGTGCAAAAAGAAGCATAAATTTGTGTGTAAGTATTTTGTGCAAAGGTTTAATTAGAACAGGAAGGAGTAGGTTTTGGAAAGGTTAAAAACTCAAAAAACTGATAGTTAAAGCATAAAAAAAGCAATTTTATTAATAGCATTTTTTTCTTTTCGTACATGGAAACGCCGTAATATTATCAGGTCCATTGTTATTATTATTCATTTGCGTTGATGATAAATCAGGTGAAGCAGTACGTGATCGAATAACACTTATTGGTGTTAATGAACAAATTCTATCAGCAAATTGTCGAAATGCATTTACAACTCGTACCATCATTAAAACTTTTCGAAGTTTTACTCTTGCAAGATCTTTTCCATATGTTGCACCACGTCTTCCTCGAGCTAGCATTGCTTCTTGAGCACGTTGACGCTGTTCTTTAACAATTTTTAAACTTCTTTTTTTTGATACATTTATTCGTTAAAAAATTATATAAAAGCTTAATATTATTTATGCTAAACAAAGAGCATTTTGTTAATCAAATAAATAAAAGTAATAAAGCATTTTAAAAAAAAGTAATGAGCGTTTCACTGCATTCAAAAAAAAGAGTTATTATAATTTGAATATGTGCGATGGTTTTAAACTAAATTTACTAAATTATCAAACTTGAGTTAGTCAAAAATGTTTTAGTAGTAGCAACATAAAAAGTGATTAAGATGTTATTAAAAAATGGTATTATTTTTTTTGAGAAGTGGCAAACAAACTAACAAAAGAATTTGAAAAAAGAAAACCAACCTCTTTCCACTCTTGCTGTTGTTGTTAGCTGATGTTTCAAAGAATTTTCTCTTAAACTTTTTACAATGGATCGTACAGTTTCTGCTTCATTGAGGGATTGTCGAGCTTTTGAAAGTTTCATTTGATTTATTTCATTCATTGGATCAGGATTTGCAAAACCTAAAATTGCTACTTTTACTTGGAAATTTTTGCTATATTTTTTTAAATAAAAGTGAGCAAAGTCTACTGATAAACTTATTCATCTACTATCAAACTAACCTTGTACAAATCCTGATTCGTTTGATTGAAATTTTAATTGTGCTTCAACAGCTAATGTTTCAAATCGATTAATAAAAAATTCCCATGTTAAAATATTTTCTTCTGGTACAACACTTGTCAATAAATATATTCGACTTATAATTAATGGTCTATCCAAAATGCATGAATCAAATTGTGCTTCCAAGCAAATATTCATCAAATTTAAACATTTTGATGGTAATGCTCTTAAAGCTAGCAAAGTTCTTTGAGCCACAGCTGGATTTGGATCATTCACAGATACAATTAAATGCGAAAAGGCACAACTTAAGGATGTTTGTAAAAGCTTGCTGGCTTTTACTGGAGCTTCTACCATCATATGTGCTAAGACATAAACTCTTTCAACAGCTTTAAATCGAACTTCCCATTTCTCACTTGTAAAGTCACGATTTACAGTATTCCAAAAGACATCTTCACCACAGGGCAAGGTTATTGCATGAATTAACAAAGGTACAGCTAGTTGTCCAACTTGAGCATAATCTGATCGAAGAAGTGTCCAAAGTTTTGAGATTAAAAGATTTTCTTGAACCCATATTAAAAAACCACGATATTCTCTTCTGGCATTACTTAAAGCTTCACAATGTAAGCAAAGATATTTCATGGTACTTAACAAAAAATATTGAACATCTGGATCTACTTCATTTTCAATATTTTGTAATAAAGCATAAATTAGCCTTAATTGAGCTGGAAGTTGATCCAAACTAAATCGAAATCTTCCAACTGACGTATTCCAAAATTCAATTTTTGAATTTTCACGTGGTTGTAATGGTGTACCTTTTAAACTTTCAAATAATGTTGCTGTAACAATTTGACATGTTTCACGTCCAACATCAGTTTCAGTTAAAGTTGTTGCTTGCGCAATTGCAGTTTCAATTTCCTCTGTTGGAAGAAGCCCAACGAATTCATCATTAGCGATTTCCTCTTGAACATTTGCAGTTAAATATTGAAAACTTCCACGTTGAGCTTGAGTTAGAGGTTGTTCAACGCCTGCTACAATTTGGGGGCTATTAACTAAAAAATAATTGTAAAAGAAAAGGATATGCGAATCACACACTTACTTGTTCCATGTAAACTTGGATTTCGAGGTGATGTGACATTGCTAATATGTGATGGAGTTGTACCAGAATCTGTCATTTGCAAATCATTAAGCCAATTATCTCTATCACTTGCATTAAATTCAATTTTAACTTCTTCTTTTGGACATAATTCTTCAGCAATATTATTAATAATTTGATAAAGAAATGCTGCTTGTTGACATCGAACACAATCTGAATATTGATCAGTTTCAGGATTTTGACAAGTATGTTCTTCTACTTGTGTTGGATACTGTAATAATAATGAACAAGTTGCAAATAATTGTTCCATAATTGCTTGAGAATCTTGATTGTTATTACTTTCATTTAGTTTCATTTGTTGTGAGATAATACTAATCATAACTACTTGAATTGCTAATGGCCCAGGATTTTCTTCTAAATCATTTTCATTTTGTGTGGAAGAAAAATTTACAGTTGAAAGCCTTGAAAGACATCCTTGAAACATTGTGAGTATCATTTTAAATGAAAGTGTAATATCCATTCTACATAGAAGCTAAAAAAAGAGAGAAAGCAATTAAACATCAATCAAACAGCCAGAAAGAGAGTCTTACATGAAGCCAATCTAATGCATCCAAAATTTCTTCATAGGAACCATTTATCAGCCGAGTTAAAATAAATTCAAAGACTTTTTCAGTCTCAAAAGGAAGGGGACATAAATCAGGTTCAAAAATTTTGCAAAGTAGTATTTTAAGTTCAGAAAAATCTTCATCATCAATTTCATCTGAGATACATTTAAGCCATTGCGGAATGACTTGATTCCATGTACTGAATGAAATGACGTCATATGGCATTAAGGCAAGCAGTTTAGATAATCCTTCTTTAAGCTGATCTTTACGAGAACAAAATTTATCCCATACGCCGCCAACTTGTGCAAATTCAGGGACGTCTGGCATTAATGAAAGAACAAACGTATCATAATGATTATTAATTGCTTGATTAACCCATTCTGATGCAAAATCAGTTTTAAGCTGTTCAAGAGAAGAACCCATGGAATCATTGGGTAAAAGGGCAGTAGTTGTAAACCATTGAAAAACCATTGACATCATGTATCCGACAGCATGCTAAAATATATTTTAATTTACTTAATTTATCATTAGCATCAATAATCTTACCGATGGTGCTTCAGTACTTGGTGGACACATGGCAGCCATTAACCATATTCCATATCGACTTAACATACGTTTTTCATCTGCCATACTATCGATATCTCTTCCAAGTGATTGTCCACCTTCTAATTGTCTTAACCATTTTGGTCTTTTTCCTTCGCCCTCTGTTCCTTCTAATTGACAAGAAGTTTCTTTTAATAATTTTACAATTGCTTCAATCATATCTCTTTCAATTATTGTATCCCAAGCACACATTTTTCGATCTTGTCGAATATGACTTGCTGGATTTGTATTTACATGTAAATGTGTGAAACATTCTTGACATAATCTTAATGGAACATGTTGATGTGACCGAATACAATCTTCAGAAAAGCATGTTCCCACGGCAAAGCGGTTTGTCGATTCACAACCCTTAAATGATAAATTCAGAAAAAAATTATTATTTTTAGGTCCTTTGAAAGAAAAGAAGAGCAAAGATTAATACCTTATTTTGACAAATTGTACTATTCGAAGCAGGCATTGGCTGACAAATATAAAAAGTTGGTTGATCAGATTCCATAAGATTTTGGCAACCTTTACATATTCTCATTGGTGGAGATGTATTACCGTATTTTGCACACACTGCTGGATCATAAGTAATTTTTACACTTGGATTTGTGCATGTACCGTATTCACATGTTGGTGGTGCCCATGCATGAACTTTATATTGTATTGGTTTTCGATGCAAAATACTTGGATTCATCAATGGCCAATAATGAAAAAGAAGATTTGCAGCAGCAACACGCGCTTCGCTTGTTCCTTTGGCAATTACAGCAATAATGTCCTGCAAAAAAGAGGAAATATATAGATTAAAAAACAAAAATAGAAGAATGAAATATAAACAAACAAACATTATAAACATTTAAGCGATGTGCCATTAAACTTTCAACAATATATGTATGAAGGGTTGGATCACCATATTGTTGTAGGACAAGCATTAAAATACATGGTACAGATAATTCTCCATTTGCTTCATTGCTCATTGAATACGGTAGAATACAATCAGCAAGAAATGAAACAAGTTTTTTATTTAATTCTGATGGTAAAATACCAATTTGACTTGCAATTAGATACGGTAATTGGTCAATACAATCACGATCAAGAAAAAAATATAATGATTTTAAAGTTGCAATTATCTCTTGACCAATATCTTTTTGACCTGACTGAAGAAGAGGAAAGACATCTAGAAGATTAACAATACCATAAAATAACCCGGAATAATTTAAATTTGGAAAAAGATTTGTTCGTTGTGAATCAGCTGTAAATTTATGAAAGAGAGTACTGGTATTTGTAGGCAAATCTTTGATAAACCTAAAAACAGAATTTATCTAGAATCCTAAAAATTGTTAAAGTAAACCCGATAAGTGTTTGTTGAAAGAATCTTAATACTGTCATTATCTCTGCGGTACATGGTGGCTGTTGACTGCAAGATATTCGAGTATGAAAATCTGTTAATGTTCTGATCTTTGCCGAGACTAAAATAGAATTTTGATTATCTTCAAAGTCTTAAAGCTTAAAGAATCCCCTACAAGTATAATACTTGAGTAAATATGCCATATAAGGATAAAAAATTATGAATAATTATTTTTAGCAACAGCAGCAACTTCTAACTTTGTTTTAAATATAAAAAAATTATACCAAAAAATGTAAAAAAAAGAAATGAGCAGAAGGCGACAAAGAGAGGAAGAAGAAGAAAAAAAGCTTGTTTGTTTCCCAGATTTTCTTGCTTCTTTTTTTCTTAACAAAAGAAGGAAAGAAACGCCCAAAATGAAAAGAAGAATAAATGCTTCTTGATGAAATGTATAATCGTCGAATTCTTTTTGGGATGGTGTATCAATACTTTACCAATGAGATGATGATGATGAACATTAAAAAGTAACCAATAAATATAAAATTGAAGTAAAAATGAAAAGGCCCATCTTCTTTGTGCTTCTCTTGCGTTCTTTGAATTGCTACTGTTGATGAAGTTGACGTGGTTGTTGCCAAATTTTTTTTGAAGTCAAAACATTCCTTCTTCTTTCTTCCTCCTTTTTTTAGTAAAAAATTAGTAAATTAACGTAAGTGTTGCAATGAAGGGCTATGTCGTAATTGTAAAAGTAGTAGCCATTAGAAAACATAAAAATACATATTGAAAATGTCCATTTTGAGAAATATGTAGTAAAGTTTCTCTTCTTCGGGCATTAATGTTTTTAAAAAAATATATCCGTTTAGTGAAGGTTACTCTTTTTTTTCTTTAATGTTCTACTTTTCTCCATACAAACAATAAAGACATCACTTTTTTTTCTGCCATTTTATTTACTTGATGATGAATGTTTGATTAAAAATAAATTTTTTTAGTCTTTTCGTTCTTTTTTTTTATGGAAAGATGAGAAGCTATAGCTTCTATGGTTGGTAACAACTTTGATGGAGATAAAAAAATAAGAGTAAAACAAAAAAATAAGGGATATTTTTAGAGGGGATGTAACAAAGTAATGAGAGTACCGGAAACGATGTGTCAAATGAAACTCTTTCTACTCCTTTTTTTCAAATTTTCGAGTATTTAGTTGCCTATTTTTATATATATAAAAAGGAGAAGAAGATGAAAACTGAAGGCGTTAAAGATGCAGTAAAACCAACAACAAAACTAACGATGTATACATCAAAAAAGACCAACTCCTTCTTCGTTTTCTTCATTTTTTTTCGTTTACTAAAAAATTTATTCTTTTTTTCTCGTTGTTGTCGTCTCCCGGAGCCCAACACCATCACCACTAGGAGTAGTAGAAGTAGTACTCCTTATTCCATAACGATGAAGGAGGGTTTAAATGAGGTTTAGTTTGCGTGACTTGTCAAAAAAAAACAGAATTGAATCATTATGCTTTTTTGGAATATCTGAAGATGCGAGAAAAAAAAGACATAACTCAAGTATTTCTTCAAAATATTCTTTGATTATAAAGGTCTTCTTCCTTCCTCTTTTCTTTCTTTGCTTTTACAATCACTGCCAGAAGTTGCATGCTGTTACTGCTGCTTCATTTAAATTGCAAATGTTTTAATATATTTTTTTTTCAAAAAAACTCCCAAAGTTTTGAGTTGATCAAAAAAAGAGTTATGAAAAGGCGGTACTTTTTTTAGGCAAAAAATGGTTATTTTTTGTGAAGCTAAGCTTTAACGAACTCATTTTTCTTCTATTTTTTTTTCTTTTGATATTTTTGTTTGTTGCAATATTTAATTACCCTAATTTTCCATAAAAAAAGTGGAAGCAGAAGAAAAATGACTTACATGTTGCAGCTCTTGTTGATGCCATCGTAATGAATCACTCACTCTTTTGGCAATTCTTCGTTGTGTTTTTTTCGTGTTGTCGTTAAATTGCACCCCTTTCTTCTTTCTTTTTTTATTGTGTAGTAGATGGTAGTTGTTGTTATTTGTGAAAAAATGCCAAATTTGAATTTATATCCATCTGAAATATTAACAAGAATTTCATTGTTTTTTTATTCACACATTCATTCATTCAGTAGTCAGTCTCTTTTCTCTCCTTTATTTTCCTATATTATAGTTTCCCCCCTTTCAACTCATTCATGTCTATATCCCAATATATCTCCCCTCTTTTTTTCATTTCTAAATAATACACAAAAATAAAATATTTAAAAATAGGAACAACAATGGTTAATAATAAATCAAACAAACCTAGCGTGTTTTATATCTGTTAAAGTATATACATGAATAAATGTAGTTGTTGCGCTTGTTTCGATGTCGTCGTCATTATTTGTTTTTTTCTTTTCTTTTTTTTCACCAGGCAATATATTGCTTCGAGTTTTTGGTTAATAGTGGGCGGCTTGGTTAAGCTTTTTTTTCTTCTTCTACTATGCCTTGGCAAGAAGATGAAGAGGGAGAAGGAAGAAAACGAAGAAAGCTCTGCAATACCAACTAAAAAGATGTTAGTTGAACCGCTTCTCTCATTTTTTCCTGCAACTGCAGAAGGAATAGCACAAAGACTTTTATGTGTTTGTTGTTGTAGTAGTAGTAGCCTTTCCTTAGGCATTCTTTTTTATTTCTGTTGTTGTAAGCTTTTTTCAAAGCAATTTTCAAATGCTATGCTGTTGTCGTTTCTTCACTTTTTTTCCTCCTTCATCTTCTTCTTTTTTTTCTTGAATGCCAGAAATGTGTGTTTCTTCTTCTTCTTCTGCTCATCTTCATCGTAAAATATTTTGACTTCAATCAATAAATATTAAGCATTTCACACATTTTTGATAAAACTTTTTTTATGAATTACTTCTTTTCATAATCAAGAATATCTATGAAAATGCGTTGTTACCGTAATTACGTACGACAAATTTATTCTTTATCAAGCAAGCAATAACTCTTATTAAAACCCAAAATTAACATTAAAATTTTTTAAAAACTATGTGACATTTAACAATAAATTAAAAGTTACCAAAATAAAATGATTGCAAATGAAATACCCGAAAGCAAAGTAACAATAACGAAAAAAGAATAACCATTTTATTTGATGACATCAAGTTCGTTTTTCTTCATAATTATGCATAGGCAAATGTTCATATTGAGCCACGCCACTAAGTGAAAGTAATGTAAAGCGTTTGGAATGAAAATCATAATATGCTGTTAAATGGAATAATACATTGAAAATTACTACTGCATATTCACTTAATGCAAACATAGAATAAATAAAAGGTTCACAAAATGCATTATGTCGATAAAAGAAATACATTGCACAAATAAGTGAAACTGTTTCTGCCACACCACATGTAATTTTGTAATTGAAAGATTGTTCACCCTGAAAAAATTTCAATATTAAATGAAAAAGATTAACTACTACAAAATAATAACGGTATTTCTTTATTGTTACAGTAATACTGTATTCTCACTTCCTCTATTTTTGGGTAAATTATCTCTGGAAAACCAGAAGCATGACAGTTTTTTTTCGAAAAAGAAAAAGTCGATCTTGAGTGGATGTTAACGCTTAACAAAAATGGAATTATAGATATAGAACATAGCAGAAAAAGTTTAATCAACTAACGAAAAGCTTAAACAAAAAAAAGCTAAAAAATAAAGCTTTATGGAATAAATCCAATGAAAAAGAGAAATAAAAAGTGATTAAATAATTTATGTTTGAACGCAATCATTTTTTGTTAATGTGATTAACTGATCGAAATAAACAGATCAGCAAAACCAGCATAAAAACATGCAAGGCCGTAGACAGAAAAAATTTTCGGGGAAGGCACGCCTTTGATCTTTTGCCGATTTTTGGCACGCGTCGGCAAAACATCAAAGAAATTTTGTAATTTCAGGGGGGGCACAGGTACCCTAATGCCCCCCCCCCCCCCCCCCCCCCCCCCCCTTAAATACGGGCTTGAAAACATGTCTAATACGAATGATTCTTCTAGTATGTGCAGATTTCGTTGAGTTTTTTTATAAGAAAACTATACGAAAACTGAGAAGGGAGTAAAGTACCGTAATAACTTACAAGAATGTTAGTTCTTCGACGACCAGAATAACTGAATAACCATGTGCTTAAACCCATAAAGGATAATGAGCATACCACAAAACCAATAAAACATGTTTTATGCCAGTCTGAAAAATAACATTATGGTTTAACTCAAGAGCAATTATTTTCATAATAAGGCTTACGGTAATCTTCCACAGATGAAATAGATGTCAATAAAAGTAAGAATAAATTTTCCAAAAGATTAATGACACATGTAGCATTGCAGGCAAAATTGAACCATTTTGTTGGTGGAAATGGCTTTAAAGGTGATGATATCAAAAAATTTCTGTATGCCAATGCTAATAATAATCGTGGAGTACCATGAATACCAATAAACAATCTCCAAATGTACCTTTCTGGAGAATATGCTGCAACTGCTGCAGAAACTGATGGAAAATAATTTGGTACACCACAATGCGTTCTTGTTGCTTCATCCCAATGTAGCATCATGCTAATTGCAACACATAAAAATAATGCAGATAGCGGTAATCCAGCTATCGTAAACGCAATAACTTTAAACGGTATTGATATAAGCTCATCTCCATCATTAAAAACCATTTCTTCTATTTAATATTTGAAGAAGAAAAAATTGATTTCTTTCCAATTTCAGTTAGTCCGAGTTAAAAAAATTATAACAAGAACTTGCTCATACTATCTAAAAAGCAAATCAGCGCTCAAAAAAAGAAGTATAAAAATGGGTCATAATTTAATGTGTGAAAATACATGGACATAACCATTGAAAAATACCAACAGAAAAAAGAAAACCCAACATTTTATTCAAATATTCAACACTATCTATTATTCATAAAAAAGTTATAACAATAAAACTATTTATAACGACCTTTCCAAATGATATCATATGGCGAAAGCCAAGTGGTACAGTTTTGCATATTATATTTGATAACATTATCCCAATTAAATTTATTTTGATTAAATTGTGCAACATCAGCTTCTGTTTGGCGACGTTCTTGTAAAATTTCTTCACTAACAAATTCAACGGGCATCTTGAAATGAAGACATAGATTTGTTAAGTAAGCACGAGCCTGTAATACGGTATATTTTAATAAAAACGTAAGATAATTCGTAGATATGTTTACCTCAAATTCAGTAATATGTCCACCAACTTCAAGAATAATACGATTTGCACGAACAGGTGTAACATAATGTGAAATACTACCTTTCCCACCACCAAGTTTTGTACCTTGAGCTTTTTTGGTTCGTGGAAGCCATGGTGGATCTACTCGCCAAATAGCAAATTGTTTAGGAAGTAAATTTTTGTTAATACGATCATGAAGAAATTTAAAATCATGCGATGAAATAAAGCCACCAGTTTTTGCCATTAAACCATATTGCCGATGAATAAGTGATGTATGAATTTCTTCAACACCACGAGCTTCAACCATTCTTTTTGTAGTTTTATATTTTGCTTCTCCAAGTTCTGGAAGATATGTTGGCTCTGGTGGCATTGGAGGAAGTTTCATCTGACCATCTGGTGGAAATACGACATCTGAAAAGTTGGTGATAAAGATCAACTCATCGGAAAAAACACATACTTTCGAAAGTAACCGGAAAATCATTTTTATGTTTATAAGCCCATGACTTTTGCCGTTGAATACGAAGCAAATTCTGACATGGTTGAAGCAACCTTTTACTCATGCTTCAACTAAATTACACTATATAAAAAAGCTTGTAAAAAAGCGATAAAGATAATAAAAAGTTGAAAAAATACAACTATTTTTATTACAAAAACAATATTTGTACTTCTTTTTATTCAAAAAATATTCAAATCAACAACAAAGAGATAACAATGTCAAATTTATTCAGCTTCTTCAACGATTTTAGTCTTCTTCTTCTTTTTGCTCACATGCTTTTCACTACCATCATCTTCAGAAGATTTCTCAACAACGCTTTCAGCAGATTCTTCGATGACTTTTACAGCAGGCTTTACAGTAATCGTTTCGGCAGATTTTTCTTCAGTTTCAACAGCTTTAATAAGATCAAAAGTCATTTCAGCAACTTGTTTATCACGACATTTTGCACAATTGCTAACAAAGTTGACGAATTTCGGTTTTTTACGTGGAACATTATCATATCCTTCAATTTGATTCAGCAATTTTTTCACACGTGGATCTTTAGCATTCAGTTTTGCTTTTCCAACTAATGCAGCCCAACCAGCTTGTTTTATTTCACCCTAAAAAGTGTACTTTTTAAACTCATTTTTAACTAAAAGAGAAGAAATCACAAACCTTATTAACTTTTGGCTGGTAAGTAGATCCTTGATATTTTTCTTCTTCAGTAATACATTTTCGATGTTCTTCATATGCATTTATATCAAAGTCAACATTGCAATCAAGACAAGCAACATGTCGAGTGCGGCATCGTGCAGTATGTTTCCTGACTTGATTCTTTTTCATTACTGCATTACACGTTCCACAAGTAAATGAGACCATTTTGGCTGAAATAAATTTAAAAATTAATTTTTAAAAAGTTGAATATGATTTTCTGTTATTATAAAAAGTTGGTTACAAAAATTGCTCCGTAATTTTAGCAGTCAAAAAAATCCAAGAGCTTTACCTCTTTTTCGTTGTGAGAATTTACATTTTTTCAGCTGTTGTAAAAATGAACAGTGCCATTGCACAGCGCGGTCATCGGTTGTGTCACACAATGCCAAAACCGTGTTTTTCAGTGTTGAACATGTTGATTGAATAATGTTTAACAGTAATATTCTCTGATAAATTTAATTATTATTTATGTTTTTTTTGTTGCTTAACCACAAGAAATATATAACAAAGGTGTAGAAAGTCACCGTTTGCATTTAAATGCAATAGCGGAGAAATGAGATCGATTTGAAGTTGTTGCTTACTTTTGAGTAATATTTTATTTTTTAAATCAGATTTTTTTCCACGCTTGTTGTAATAATTTGTTATTTAAAATATGTTAATATGGTCCTAAAGATATATGAGATCTGGTTTATTTTAATTTTCATCAGTCAATTGCTAAAATATCAATGGTTTTTGTAAATACGTCAATTTTTCAACTACAACATGGTATAGATTTTGTATATTCTTCAGATATTACTTGAAAATACTACAAATCAACTTCCAATGATCAATAGCATAAATTGTTTTTACCACAAACACCTATCAAATCCAAATTATCCAATGCAAAAGCAACTAACATCACCTATATCCTCAACATGAGATGATGGAGAAAAATCTTCAAATTATATGAATAACTATCAAATAGAAAGCTGTAAACAATGAATTAATGGTTTAGAAGCATAACAGTAAGTACTAAATATTAAACTTTATTAAATTTGATTGTTTCAGGCGATTTTCAACTACTCATCAACACTCAAGTATACTGTAGTTTTTCCATGTGACTATATTCCAATATCAGATATATTTATTGCTTTTTTTCTATACAATGGATGCTCAAGAAGTTTTATCAAGCATTATCAACGCATATTTACGTAAGAAAAACTAAATAAAACGTTCATGGTAGCTGTTAGGTGTATGTGAGGTAGGTATTATACTATAGTAGCATACATGCTTAATAAGTAGCAAAAAATAATTAAATCTAGGTTCATTGCAGCTTTGAAAAGCTTCAATTATCGATCCGAATGCTTTTGATATATATATTTGCTTTATTTCAACTGCTTGTGTTACTTTAGTATAATACCTACCTCACATACACCTAACAGCTACCATGAACGTTTTATTTAGTTTTTCTTACGTAAATATGCGTTGATAATGCTTGATAAAACTTCTTGAGCATCCATTGTATAGAAAAAAAGCAATAAATATATCTGATATTGGAATATAGTCACATGGAAAAACTACAGTATACTTGAGTGTTGATGAGTAGTTGAAAATCGCCTGAAACAATCAAATTTAATAAAGTTTAATATTTAGTACTTACTGTTATGCTTCTAAACCATTAATTCATTGTTTACAGCTTTCTATTTGATAGTTATTCATATAATTTGAAGATTTTTCTCCATCGTCTCATGTTGAGGATATAGGTGATGTTAGTTGCTTTTGCATTGGATAATTTGGATTTGATAGGTGTTTGTGGTAAAAACAATTTATGCTATTGATCATTGGAAGTTGATTTGTAGTATTTTCAAGTAATATCTGAAGAATATACAAAATCTATACCATGTTGTAGTTGAAAAATTGACGTATTTACAAAAACCATTGATATTTTAGCAATTGACTGATGAAAATTAAAATAAACCAGATCTCATATATCTTTAGGACCATATTAACATATTTTAAATAACAAATTATTACAACAAGCGTGGAAAAAAATCTGATTTAAAAAATAAAATATTACTCAAAAGTAAGCAACAACTTCAAATCGATCTCATTTCTCCGCTATTGCATTTAAATGCAAACGGTGACTTTCTACACCTTTGTTATATATTTCTTGTGGTTAAGCAACAAAAAAAACATAAATAATAATTAAATTTATCAGAGAATATTACTGTTAAACATTATTCAATCAACATGTTCAACACTGAAAAACACGGTTTTGGCATTGTGTGACACAACCGATGACCGCGCTGTGCCATTGAAGGTGAAAGAATTGAATGTAAAAAATGAGCTAATTTAAATAATCATATGGTTTTTTTAATATTTTTTACGACAAGAAAAAAAAACTAAAAACCTCTCCTTTTTTTTCACTTTGTTTCAGTTTCAAAAGTGTTAAAAAAAATTTTAACGGAAAACTTTTAAAACACTGATGAAAAAAAACAATAGTTTAACACAAACTCGTTTTTTAGATGAATTAACTTTTTTTTTTCCACTTTACACTTTGTGGTTATTGATTCCATGTAAATATTGTGTATCATGCAAGATATCACCAATACCCTTGTTTGTGATATTGTTGGACATTCTTCTAACAAATATACGGTAGATTTTATTTTCTTTATCGATACTTTATTATCGAAAATTTAGGAATATGAAATTAGTTGTTCATTTCCACTAACAAATTATAAATGGAATGTTAAACGCCGTTACAATGAATTCTATGCATTGAATAAAGAGCTTACTCCATTTGGATTAGAGCTAAAATTTCCACCAAAGAAAACATTTGGAAATAAAAAGCTTTTATTTGTTCAAGAACGTAAAGAAGGCTTACAAGCATTTTTGGATAAAATTACTGTACATCCATTGATATACTGTAGTGAACCAGTAATGACGTTTTTGAAACCACCAGATCTTCCTACTGCTGCAGGTTTTAATAATATTTTAAATACTTATTAAATATTAATGAATTTTAGATATATTACCGTATTCATTAATGCCTTTACGCACTTCCCGAACCTTAACACTTGCGTGTTCTATTCCAAAAGCTTCATGGAGATTCTGTAAGCTTTATGCTCATGTTAATGATGACGATAATCGAAAAGTTTATTCATGGATGCTGTATGGCCCTGATCATCAAGAATATTCTTCAATTGTTCCTGAAATTTTATCCTTTATTCAAAAACAACAATGCCCATATATCTGTAAACATTCTCTAATTTTTCCAGATCAACGCGGAATTGGTGTTGTTCGAAATCAATGGATAAATGGATCATTGCGAGATCAAATGTATCGGGTACTTTTCTAATAACAATTAGAATATCTGAAAAATTCATTTACCTTTTAGAAACCTGCTTTTGGTACATTTTGGGAAAAGTATGGCATGGACAACGATGCATATGTTCTTAACATTATTAATGTAAAAACAATTGCCCGACAAATTTTAGAAGCTTTAATATTTTTGAAGTGTTTATCTGTTCCATTTGGTAAGTGCAAAATTTTTTTATGCATTCTATAAAAATCAATTTCAGTTGATATTCATTGTGGCAATATTACGGTAACAGAAGCTGAAGCTCAATTATCTGATATTGAATTTGGTTTGACTTTTGTTATTTTATTTAGTACAAAAAATACTGTAGTTTTATTTCAGCTTTATGTGGACAGTCAAGCTTTAATCGACCTGCAATGATTCGATCTGAATATGTGAAAAGTATTGAAGATATGATGGTTTTTAATTTTGGTCAATTTATTTATGAAATGGCTGCTGGTACATTAGTTTTTCCAGATCATTGCACCCATGAAGCTATCGCAAAATTAAGACCACAATATCGTTAGTGCTTTTTTAAAAAAATCAAAAGAGATAAAAAAGTATTGAGAAAAATTTAGATGAAGTTTTGCGAGATATTTTTTGTCCAAATGAAAAGATGCCATCATTAACTGAATTAAGGAATCACAGGTTAGTTACCGTATCCTATCTTTTTATTTAAAGCTTGTACAACTTTTATATTCAAAGTTAAACTAATATTTTTTAGTTTCTTTGACAATGTTCCTGTTGCAATTCATCCTAAACAAAATATCACAATTCCTGGTGCATTTAAAGCTTTTTTGGATAAACTTTCTACAACAATTTCAAAAAGATTTGAGAAAGAAAAAGCTTCATATTTTGAACATCAAAGAAAAGAACATATTGAAGAACTTTTACATTCTGATACTGAACGACAACGTCGCCGTGAGCTTGTTCTTGCACAACTTCGAATGAGAGTTGAAACTTAAATTTTCCTATATGTACATATATATTCATCAATTTTCTTTAATCAAAGATACTTAAAAAATTTTATTTTTGCAATAAATTATTTATTATTAACAAAGGCAGTGTTTACCATCTCAATAAATTATAGCTTAGCTTTTTATCTTTTTCAATAATTACTTGTTTAATTTCTGTGATATCAATTTCATAATTGAGAAGATTATCAAATTCAAATGTGCTGGGAAAGAATTTATGTGTTTTGAGATCATCAATTGCTGAAAGGCGTTCACTAGGATTTGGATTCAATAACTATAACCTTGAAAATGAAAGAAAAAATATTAAATGAACTACAGTATACCTTTGATATTAAATCTTTTAAAACATCTGATGCTTGTGAATATGTTATTGTGGAATCATATACGAGTTCAGAATGACTTTTTGCATTATTGCATGAATATGGATACTGATTTTCAGAAATCACATATAATACAACACCAAAACACCACCAATCAACTTCATATCCATATTTTTGTTCTTTTGCAACTTCAGGTGCCATATACTGTAACCGAGATAAAACTTTGCTTCATCCTTCTATAGTTTCTTAACGCTTACCTGTAATGTTCCACAAATTGTTGAAGCTTTTTCATTTTCCATTAATCTTCTTGCAAATCCAAAGTCAATTAATTTTATGTGCCGTTTATAATTCAATGCCAAATTTTCCATTTTAAAATCTCGATATATAACATTTTTAGATCTCAAAAAATCAAGAACTGTTCCAATTTCAGCAGCATAAATTCGAATGGCATTTTCAGAGAACGTTTTATTTTCTTTCCAAAGTGTATATAAATCTCCAAATCCATCAATGCATTCCATTACTGTAAACAAATAATTCGATGTTTGCCAACAATCATAGTAGCAGGCGATAAATACAGAACTGCTTACAGCTTTCTAAAATGTTTTATTCAAGGGTTTTAGAATTTTTGAAAACACATACATGAATATCAGATTCTCTTTTTATTTGTTTAGAAGCACCTTTATTTAAAATAATTGATTTATTTTGAACTTTTATTGCAACAATTGCATTCTTTTTTGTTAGCCATGCTGCTCGATAAACTGTACTGAAAGTTCCTTCTCCCAATTTACTCAAATACTGTAAAAAATTTAATGTTGAATTTGTTGTTAGAAATGAATAAAAAAACCTTAAAGTCACTCGAGCATATATCACTTCGAAAACCAAATTCGGGACAAAAAATGGAATTAATTTTTGGAGCAAAAACACTTTGATTTATTTCATCAACTATAAAAAAGATACTGTAATTGAAATTAAAAAACGCAAGAGTTTATTACCATACGATTCTGTATAAATCGGGATATCTTCTTCAAATCGTCTTTCTGAATTTCTGCCTTTTTCAGTATTTGCTAAAGACCGCAAAGAAATCGATTTTCCAACGGAAGCACTCGGCTGAAATAAGTTTTCTTTTTCTTCGTCTTTCTCATCAAAATTTTAAGCTTAAACCTTGCAAAAAAACAGTAACGTTTAACTTACCTTTTCTTTTTTTCCTTCTATTCCTTCTTTTGATTTTTGATTACCCATTTTTAAATAAAATAAAAAAACAAAAAAAGAAAAGCTTAAATTAGAAGAGTAAAAAAGAAGGAAGCATCTCACAAAATTCAATCCTGCATTGAAGTGGAAAAAATGCGCTCGACTAAAATCCGACCAGCTGAATGAATGAGATGAAGAGTGACCTATGGTTTTGCATTTTCTGCATTTGAAACAAATAAATTGCATATGAAAAGAAAAGGCAATTTTTAGTGACCATTGTTTATGACAATCGACGGAAGTTCTTTTCTTTCCTTTGTCAAATGCCCTGTAAAATGAAGTCAAATGGTTTTTTAAAGTGTGTTCGCTCAAAGATTTGCTTAGATTAAGAAACATGGAACATTTATTTCATAATTTTTGAAACCACAATTCTGATAAATAAGTTACAGGCGTTAAAAATGTTGTCGATGAAAAGTTATGTTAAAAACCTTTTTTAACAATGAAAATAATGCAAAAGCTTCTTCTGCAGAAGGTACTGTAAATTAAACGGAATGTTTTGTAATGCCCCACGCATCATTATTATCTTAAAAACTTCTCGAACTAGTGTTCATCTTTGCTCTTCCTCGACTACTTAAACCTTATTCAATCAAGCAATTTGACGCAATTCCAAGCTCAATAAGCATCATGCCCACGACGGCTGCCAAGGCTCTCATTTCTTCTTTCTTTTCTTTATCTAATTAACTTTTGCAATCATTGATAATAAACAGTACTTTCCTCAAAAATCTCGAAAACACAAGAACCAAACCGCTACACCATCAGCTTGACTAAAGTTTCATCTATTGACTTTAAAACAATTACTTCATTAAAGTACAATATAATATATTGGTTTGCAATTCGGAGATAACCCATTTTTGGCGATCTATCACAAACAGATTTTCTTCACATAATTTATAAAAACATGTTTAATTTTCTTTGTTTTTATTAATTAATATTATTTTTTATTTATTTTTTCGAAATTTTATTGTGAAAAAAGGATGGAACGAAAGCTTCTATTTCGCGAAAAAGCTACTTTTTTTATTTATAAGAAAGAAAAAAGGACCATTCTTTCTTTATCATTTTAAATGTTAGCTTTAAAAAAGATTATGTTTTCTTGTAACGTGAATTTTTTCCTTAGCTCATTTTTTGTAATTATTTTTATCACACTTTTTATAAAGGTATTTTTTTATCCGTTATTTTTTTCTCTGTTCATCACGTGAATAATTATAATTTCAATATAGTAATAATTTTATACCGCGCTAACTTTATATTTTTGTAATGTTTTTGTGGCGGTTTAATTATTCAAGCTTGAGGCCGAGATTAATAAAGCTATTGTGTGCAACTACCGTAATCCTACTTACAACAACTTTTAATAAATGATGTAAATTTGTATGCAGCTGTGTCGTGTTTTTTAAAAATTGAAGGCGTAATATTTTACTAAGTGGCAAAATTATTTCTGAGCAAGATGTGGATATGGAAGATCTTGCAGGCACAATTTCAACAACTCAGTCTGATCTAACTGAAATTTATTACTTTCAATAAACCTCGTGCTCAAACATTTTCTATTCCGTATCCAATTATTAAATATATTACAATGTTTCCAACATCTTACAAAGCATGGAGAAAGCTTATTACAACGTGCAAATACTTTTACTCCAAGAATGATGTTATTCCAATTCGAGATTGTGGCAGATACACTGGTTATGAATGGAGTGTCTCTTGGACACCTGGAAAATATAAATTAATTGATTTAAGAAATATTTCTTGGAAACTCTGGCCTCATGGTGCTCTTGATATCAGCAATCAATGATAAATCTGAGTTTAAGAAAAGAAAATTTAAGTCGCACTGAGTTGCAACAGTTAATTTAAAACTGTCATCAAACAGTGCAAAACCATTTCATCTCCCAAGGAGTTTCTTAGCAGTATCTTGAAACAACAATATCGATCTTCACAAGCGCATTTGATCAAAAAATATTTGAATATTTATATGATACTCACCAAATAATTCTTACTATGGATGGAAGCCAAGTCACCCATAATGATATTCAGGATGCAATGGCTGCACGTCAAATATGGGTTATAATAAAGAAGGCAATCAGCCAAAAAAATTTTGTTTGTAAACGCATTTCTCGTTATGGTTACTAATAAACATTTTATAAAATTGTTGATGATGCTATTGATGAACAAAATATAATTTTCATTGAGATATAAACGTTGCAATACACTGTATAATTATGTTAAAAATTTAGAAAGTGAGGAAACAAGACGTGCACCTTTTAAAGACTTAAACTATGTTTACTAGCTTCTGTTTTTATACAAATTTATTATTTTATGCTCAGTTTTTAAAAACTGCATAAAATCTTCAAATGTTTCATTTTTAAAAAAATGGTTCTAAACAAATGTGCTCAAAATTTGCATCTTTTTTTTGCTATTTTAAGAAGAGTAAAACGGAAGAATGATTATAGGTTTTATTTGAAAAAGACGTTTTTATGTCATAAATTTTCCAAGATCTCTTTTACACTTTGACGTTTATGGGGCGAGCAAAATGGCACTTCGTACAACATCAGAAAAAAATTTTAGTTTTTAATTTGTTAGGGGTATACTGTAGATGTTGGTTCACTATTATCTTCAAACAAAATTTTGTTGCCAAAAAGTTTTTTTATTACTTAAAAAAATTGGCATTTCATATATGGCTGCATATTCGTATTACCGTTTGTCATCAATTGAGAATAAAAGCATTCAGACGTACACTTTTTTAGTCGATTGATGCAAAAATATCAGGTTACAAGAGAGAGCTTTCATTGTCTACTTTTTTTATATAAATTTTGGAAGGCGTTTTTGGCTTTATTTTCTTTCTCCGGCTTCTTTCATCCTTCAAATATATTTTTTTCTCCATGATGAAAGTAGTCCAAACACAAAAAAACGGCATTCTATTTGCTTGCGGTTTTTTCTTCTTCCATCACTAACGGCACAAAATTTATTTCTTTATTCTATTTTTTTTGTTTTAGATGCTTATTTCGAAAAATTTTAGTTTGTAACTTTTAAACGTCCAGGTTTTTTAACAACGAATGGTAAAAATTTTAAAGCTCATTCGTTGTTTTCGAAACCTGCACGATTGAAAATGTAACAATCAATTTGTTGAAGAAAGATATTAAAAAATATTAATTATTAAAAAGATTTATTTCATTAATACCTCCTATTATTCTATCATTACAAACATGCACAAATTATAAACAATTTACACAATATATCAAATATAAAATTAAATGTTAATATAATATTACTAATATAATATAAATGTTATTATTACCAAAGGAAGGGACAACACTCGTAAAAGACGCGGTTAATTATTAATTATTAAATTTAGGGGGCAGGCACTTTAAGAATTAAATTCAATATTTTCACGTTCTTCTTGTTCAGATGTATCTGATTCACTACCATGTGGACTACCAGGACGACTATGATTTGGTGTTGATACTGCAGAAACAGGACGGCCAATTTTCTTAACAGTTTGAGAAAGTTTAAGCTCCAAATCAGGATAAACTTTTTTTAAGGCAAGACGACGAGCTTCACGATAATACTAAAAAATAAAATTGTATTTTTCATCTAATAAATCTATAATCAGAAGTTAAAAACTTACAGCTCCAAGAGCTTTCCAATCAAGCAAATCACTTAAACGTTCAGTACGATTACGAAGGATAACACGTTGACGACGGGACAAGCATCTAGAATAAGTATATATAAATCCCCCCTTATAAAAATGTCATAAAATAAAAAAAAACTTACGAATATTTAAAAAGACATTCAGCAAGTTGATCACATGATTCACCAGCACTTTTGAAACGACGATCAACAATAAATATACCATAATTATCATGTTGATCAACATATTTCTCAATAAAATTACCAAATCCAGATAAATTTGTTGTAACAGATGGTACACCCATCACAGTACATTCAGCAGGTGTATAACCCCATGGTTCATAATATGATGGAAAAACTCCAAGATGGCAACCCCGAACAAAATCTTCATAATCAAGACCAATTAAAGGTGAAACAGATGAAAGAAATTCTGGATGGAAGACAACTTTAACACGATCATGATTGTTATTGAAAAGTTGTGTACGACGGAAAGCATTGAGAACAGGATCAGTGCCATCATCAACCATGTTATGAGTACAAATTGGCGGCAAAGCATCACGTTTTGAAGAAAGTATACAACGTTTTAATTGTACAAGTTCAGATGGATGAACAAGTTCTTCCATTGATGGAATATGACCACTAAAATAGAACAAACAGTACAAGATGCAATCGATAAATTTTATAAGAAAAAAAACATACCGTACACAAGCTTCAAACATTCTTTCACCAATTTTTTCTTTAATATTTGAAATTGTTTCTTTGAGCTGTTTACAAACAGCTTGACCACGAAGAGAATCAATATTAAAAGAATTTGCTTTTGCAGGATAAATAATAAAGGCAATAACCGTAACATCTTTACAACGTTCATCTGTTGATGTCTAAAAAATCAATTTGTTAAATCTTAGTCAAAGAAAAAACAACTGAACTGAAAAAAAAAACAAACTTACATCAATCTTCAAATTTTACTATTTATTCGTTTAAACCCCTTTTATATGTAAAAAAACTAATGTCAAAGATAAACCGTTTATTAATTAGAGAAACCGGCATTTTAATAATCAATAATAATTTAAAAGATTTCGCTAAGCGTAAAAAATGATAAAACTTTTGAAGCTTCGATATCATTCATGAAACATGAAAGTAGTAGACCTAATAGTAGAAAGACAAGAACATAAATGTCAAGAAATATTTTGGGACAAAGCATAATGAGATTAGAGAGATCTTTAAAAAAATTACAGTAACCCATTTTAAGTTCATACAATGCATTTTAATTGAAAAGCAAGAAAAATAGCTTTAAAAAAAGTCAACGACTTTATACATGTATTGATTTCATTTTAAAATGTAAAAAAGAGACACATTTTTATAACCATTCAACACAAGTTTCAACAGTAGAATCAGGACCATCTTGTGGAGAAATTGGAGCAGTGCTAGGTGTTGATATGCCAATATTTATGGATGAACTGCTTGCTTCACTAATACTCAAAGGGCTAATAGAAGGGACACGCAAAGAGATAGGAGCAGAAAGTCTAACAGGAGATGAAGATCGAGCAGGCGGGAATCCCAATAATGGAAAATCTGGTGTCGGTTTCGGACTGAATGAATTTGATTGTAAAGCACACGCAGAACGGCTATTTCCCAATTTGGCTGGTGTGGTGGCATTATTAGCGGTATCACATCGCAATGGTTCAATTAATGGTAAATCAATCATTGAAGTATAAAATGTTGATCCATCACCATTAATACTTAAAAAACCATTGCTAATAGGTGCAGGTGTTGGAGCATCAATAATGGATCCCAAACATGTTGTACTACTAAAAAAAGATAATAAAACACAAGAAAAACAAATTTTATATCAGACCGTGATCGAATACGTGAACGAGATCGAAATGGGGAATGTCGCAGCAAAGTATTACCAGTATCAATACTGGCAGTTTTAAGATAACTACCAACATTTTGAATATTTTTCCACAATGGTACCATACTACCCGTAGCAGAAGTAGGAAGATTATCACCACCTATATTTGTTGCATTAGAGCGTGTACCTAATGGACAACGAGATGAATGCCGTAAATTATGATTTAAAAATGCATAGAATAACCAATTAAATGCGCTTTGAGTATACGGTAATGCGTGAACAAGATAATTAAACATTTGTTGGAACTGAACTTGATGTTCTGATGGTTCATTACTTTCATCATATTCATCTCCATAGTCTATAGAAAATAAAAATGAAGTTTTTTTAACTTGGAAACCTATCAGCACATTTTCACTTTTAAATTAATGCAAATGTATTTAAAAAGGCGCTTTTCATTTTTCAAATGTTATTTGACAGAAAACAAACAAGTACCATTTCAAAATTATAGTAAATTGCCATTTTATTATCCATCAACATTGTTTCTTTTTTCTCCTTTTAAAAAGTTTATAGAAAAGATAAAGTGAACCTTTTCAAAATACAAACATAAAAGTTTCGTCTCTTCTTTTTTTGTGCCGTCTATATAAAAACGTTGCTTCCTCGTCACACAAAAGTGCCATTTGGATGCAACATCGAAGACAAAAGCTAACAAAAGGCGGTAGCTAAGCATTCTAATTTACAATGTTCATCTCAAATTACTACTGCCACACTGTGCCACTGAGTACACCGGCATCATGCAAATGCACAAATAAAACTATGCATTTTATCTTTTTTAAAAAAGAACTATTATACTTTTTGAGAATAGTCTACTATGACTTTATATGTTTTTTTGAAAAAGCAAATGCATTTTAAGCAAGTAAAAAGTGCAGAACAATTAGCAGAAAAGAAAAGTTCATAAACATTCTAAGGAGAGATTCACAAAGCTATAAGGACGTGAGAAATTTTAAGCTACTTCATTATATTACTTTTTAAAGCATCCCACTTAACGAGTTTTTTGCCTCTTTTGTAAAAAATGTAGCGGCAATATGAGAAAATGTGCTGACAAGTTCTAGGTACAGTTTTAAGCAAATTTTTAAAAAATTTTACGAACCAGGTGGACTAATGAAAAACTGTATGTATGCCTGCCATGCATAATATGGCGTCCAGCAAATGAAATAAAACATAACAACAAGAACTGAACATTTCACAACACGGCTTAAGCTAATACTTGTACGTCGACCAACAGTACTTAAATGTGTATGCTTGTAAAGTCGTCGAAGAATTGCAATATATACAAGACAAATAAATATTAGTGGCATAACGTAGCAAATTAGAATTAATAATAATGTAAAAGTTCTGGGCATATCAACTGAACATTTGACATATGTTTTGTTATCAACTGGAATAACAACGACACCAGATAACAAAGTTACTGGTAGAATAAAGCAAAGGGATAAACAAAAGCATAAAATAATAATTCCAAATGCAAATCTTGCTTGCCTCATCCATACATACGTTGGCTTACATACAGCGATATAACGGTCAACAGATAATGCTGTCAAAACAAATGGTGAAAGAGATTTGTTTGCACCTTCACAAGAAAACACAAGTTTGCACAACCAATTTTCATAATTAAATTTTGAATTAGTTAAATCACTAATAATAAAAGGCACTGGTAATATTGACATCATATCAACAACAGAAAGAAGTAAAAGATACAAACATGCAGATGATTGTACACCAACAATAGGTGTTCGACGTCTTGCATGAAATGATGGTGACATACAACATCCAACAAGTTGACTAATAACCGTAGTCATAACCCAAATATTTCCAATTAAACCAGTTAATGCCAAAAGTGAATAAAGAATAATAATAATAGTAAGTGTAATCTCAACCATAGTTACTTTGCTTTAAAAGCAAAAAGAAATAAATATCTTTCGAAAAAATTATTTTGACCAAATGTTTTCGTTCAATGAAAATTTTTCTTCCTCTGCCAGATGTCAAAAAGATGGCCCAGCTATTCTGATATAAAACACCAAAATAAATGATTTTAAATTTTGAAAAGTAAAAAAAGCCAAGCCAAAAAGAAGAGTAAATTCAAGCAAATATTATTTGTCTCAGCAAACATTAAGCCATTGTTGAAATGCTTCTTTGGATGGTGAAAATAAATAATTACCAAGGATCCCTATTCTCTGAATGTCATCCATTAATGTATTTTATCAAGGCGCGCAAGAACCAAAGCTCGCAATATACGCAACTATCACGTCCCCAAGAGAAATTCCATATTCAAACAATGGCTGTATAACAAAAAAAGGCTTACCAAATAAAAGGAAAAAATACAAGTTTTACATATAAAGTCGGCTAAAAAAGGTCTCAGACTTTCCATCTCATTTATATCCTTACAGTCTTTTAAACGTTGTTTTTTTAAAAAAAGAATGCCTAACAAACTTTAAAGAAAAGTAGGGAGAAATCTGATAGGGCTCCCAAAGGACAACGGTCACCTTTTCAATGGCACACACGCAAACATAATTTTTTCAACTACAAACTAATGGTATAAATGTCGGACCAAAGAGGAGACACAAATCCACCCCCTTAATTTTGAATAATTTTTTAAAGGTTATTAACAAAAAATAAACACAAAAAATCTGCCAAAAAAAACTTAAAAATATGACGCAATGAAGAAAAAACAAGTAGCTCAGGCGGTTCTTCTTCGGCAGTAAAAGGACCACAAAAGCGAAGGCGGTGCTTATGTCCACAAAATTTGTCATTATACAGGAAAAAACAAAAACTGGACAAAAAGTAACACTTTTATGCCAATGCATCTTTTTTTTGCAGAATTACAACAAAGTTAAAAACCTTTTTTTAAAAAGCAAAAGATCTCTCATTTTTAAAAGAGAAGAAAACAGGCACAAAATTAAAGGGCTCGATTATAAAAGCGAAGCTCAATTTAAAGATTAAAACCAATATCAAAGAAGAAAAAAGTATTAGAATAACAGGAAATTTAAGAAGCTTGGTTTTATAAAATCAAAATAATCATCATCAATTTGTTGCGTCAAGTTGAAAACAAAATAAAAAAGTATAACTGCAAACTGAACTAAATTATAACCTATAAGAGTTTTAACAACATGTTTCTGCAAAATATAACACGTGAAAGTTGACATCTGCTAAACTCTTCCTAACCAAAATCAAAAAAAGGGCCTACGTTATTAAAGCCAAAGTTGCATAATGCCCACGCAAAAATTTAAGCGCATTTTGTTGGCTATTTATAGAATACAAATATTTTTCAAAGTTATTAACTCAAAAGAAAATTTACTGCAATGTTAAAAACTTTTCTGCTATACTATTACAAAATAAGCAAAACAGCCTATAACAAGGATCTCAGAAGAATTATTTTAATCCGCATACTTCTTCTTAGTACAAAAATAAAAATTTTTAAATGAATAACAACAACTACAGAATGTCCCCAAATAGTAAAAAAATTAAAAAAAAGATGAAAAAGGGAAGAACAAAATAAAGACCTCATTAGTGTTAACATTCAGATATTTAACAATGAAAACATCATGAACTCAAAACAACTGAATGAAAAAGGTTATATAAAAAAAAGAGAAGCGTATACAATAAAAAAACGAGACATGTCAAAGTATTTGACACATTGAAAAATTGAAAAAAGTAAAATGTCGGATAAACGCCACTTGAAGAGCTGCATTAAAGATATAAAATAGCAGAATAAAAAAAGAAATTTAACATGTGTTTGGATGCCAACTCAGTAGGGGGTATTTTAATGAGATTCTTCAAAAACATAAGTTTTCCTGAATCAGACGTTATAAAAGAAAGACAAAAACATTTTTCTGTTAAAGCAACAGAAGGATAAAACAGTAAAATTTGAAGATGTAAATATAATCCCCCAAATATAAAACTCAAAACCAACCTTTAAAAGATGATTAAGACGTGCAAGTGATTCAATAAACATATCACCACCTTTGTTACTAAATTCATATCGACCAGCAGTAAACATGTACAAAGTTTTATCAAGATCAAAGTTGAAATGTCCATAAAAATGACCACGAACGAAATCATGAATTTTTTCTTTATTTTTTGCATGAAGATTTTGAAATTCATGAAGGGCAGCAAATTTAACAACATTTAAACCATTTGGTGTAAGAACATCAGGTTCGCGTTTGAGCAAATATTTTGCTTCAAGACCAGTAATTTCACTTACAGTAGTAAAGATATGTGACATGGCAGCACCAGCACGTTCAAGGCAATATCGATGATATATTTGTTTTTCACCTGCTTCATGATCAACATCAAATTTATCAAGATTATGGTATAAATCTGCACCAGCAGCACATAAATGCCGTCCAAGAAGTGTTGCATGTGTGGTAAAAACAGTGGCAATTTTAGTTTGCCAAAATCGTGTCATAATAAGGCCAACACCAGCTTGCCATTCATGAAAATGTGCAGCAACAAGTGGTTCAGCACCTTCTTCAGCTTCAACAAAAGTTTTTAAAAATATTGCAACTAAAAATCCAAAAATAATGCAATCATTTGATTCTTTATCATAATATGGCACTCCAATATTACTCTTTTCAAAGAGCTAAAAATATTAAATAATAATAGTAGACATTATAATAAACTCTAAGAATCAAACAAACTTCATGCTTCCAAGCATCTAACTTCCATGCAGCAGACCCAATATCAAATAGTACCACTTTTGGATAGCCATCAATCAACCATCGACCATAAACAACTTTAAAGCCCCAATTTGTCATTTGTTCTAAAGTGTATTTCATATGAGCAGTTTCGGGTTCACTAACTTCAACCTAGAAAAAAATGAGCATAATATCAAAAAGCAGGATTAACTAAACTAGAAGAAAAAAACATACTTCAAGCTTGACTTGTTGTTCATTATAGGGACCAAGCATACAATATTGATCACCAAGTTCATCAGTGCTGACAGGAGCTTTTGTTCTTAATACAGTATAAATACCACCAACTAAAACATACAAAAAAATAGATTAAATAAATGTTTATCAGCTCATGTGGTCGCGTGGTCAGAGCGTCGGATGTTCGACCTGGTGATCCCAGGTTCGAGTCCCAGGCGGGGCTACCACTAAAAACATGAGTGGTTGGGTGCTCGGTGGATCCGAGCACCATGGGTGGCAACCAGGTTAAAAATGAGCCCTCGGCGTTGATTAAATCGACTCGTGGGTATCGCATTAGGGATCAGTTAGGGCCTACACAATACTAAGTTTTTTATAGAAAACTCATAAAAGCTCTAAGATAAAGTTGATAAGGTCAAGGCTAGTGAATATTGATCTCTCACCTTATTATTAGGTAAACATCATAGATAAAGACATACCTTTATTTGCGACTTCCCATGAACATTCAAATACAATACGATTTTCAGCTTTTGCACGAAGACCATGATCATTTGAATCATCTTCATCAAAATTGAGTTCAGCAAATTGTTTTACAAGACGTGATGAAGATAATTTACGTGAGATAGAATTTTGCGCCATTATTAGTTATTAATTAATTAGTGGAGAACTAAAAAGATTTAAACATCAATATTAGATTAAGCTCAAATAACAAACAAAATCGCGAAAAGCAAAAGGTAATGTTGACAAACAACAAAACAATAATAAAAAAAGCGATAATAAAATTTTTAATTAACCTTTTTTTATTGAAATATCTTTAATTTTGTTGCAAAAAAACAAGTTTGCAATCGCCTTTCATCTATCGATCAGACATACGCAAATGTTGATACAAAGTGACATTGAAACCCGAACTGGAGGTAATTAGTAAACAAATGGTTTAAAGAAATCAAGACATAACAAAAAAAATTATATTAGAATAATAAAAAGGCAAAAATAGATTTGATGCTTTTGCAAAAAATGAACATTAAAAAAATGTTTTAAAGGAAAAAAAGCAGGAGTTGTAGACATGCCGTCTGCAGCAAAGTGGAGAGAGAGACCAAAGAAGAAAAGAGAGGGAAAACGAGTAAAAAGGCAAAAAAAGCATTGAGCTGTTGTTTGTTTGTTAGTAGAAGAAGAAGCTAAAGGAGAAAAAAAGAAGACGAAGAAAAAAAAGAAGCACAACAACAACAACCGTTGCTTTTTGCAGAAAAAAAATAAACTTGTGATAGCAAAAAAAAATATATGTATTGCAATAAAAGACCAAAATGTTCTATGATTAGCTTACGAAAAAAACCTATGTTTTTTAATTGAACAAAGGTCTATCAATAAAAAGGTGTTTATCATCAACATTTTTGATAGAAAAAACAACAATAACGAAAGCAGAAAGATATATAAATATATATTCATTTATTTTCGATCATTTTTGCTTTTTAATCACCGACGATCGAGGAAAGAAGAAGAAGGTAGAAGAAAGGAAGAAAGCAAAAGAAAAACAAGACGTTCACCGATCAGTTCAAAATATGCGAACATCTCTCTCGCAATACTTCTTTTCTTTTTTTGTTTTGTCTCATTTTAAAAAAAGAAAATGAGGCAATGTTGAAAAAGAAGAAGACGATGGAAAGTTATTGACAACAAAAATTTTTGTTCAATAAACATTGATAGATTAGACAATGTAAGTTGTGTGATAATCTAATTAAAACTTTTTATAGACTTTATTTTTTTGTTAAAATTACAACAATTAAAATTGACAAAAATGAAACCGGGATTTGAATATTTTGCGTAAAATCTGATACATACATACAAATAAAAATTCATCTTGCGTAGCCTATTATTATTTTTTTCTTTATGAATGAAGGGCAAGATCAGTCATGTTTTTGTTTATTTCTACAATGAATTAAAATTCTGTTTCTATTTCTAATCTTGTGGCTGATTCATAACTTGGTGGATTTCTTGGCACTATATTAACACCTTCAATAGTTCGAGAAATTGCACTGCTGCTAGGTCGTTCGGGCGCCACTCTGTAAATAAATATATCTCTGTATTATTTTTAATGTTATCATTCAAATAAAAAATTTTTGTTTATTGTTCTCTTATGAACGAATTTAAAAGGCAATATAATTAGTTGTTTGTTATACTGCAAAAACAATTAACCGTTTATGGTCAAAAAAAGAGAGGGGAAAGAATGTAAAAGAAGAAGAGACATAAATAAATGTAAATGAAAAAAAAATGTTAAAAATGTGGTGTTTTAAAAAACAAAAAAAATAATACCTTAAGAGTCCTGTATTGGTAAAAATTCGAAGGCTATCATGACCTGTCATTGGACGGCTAAAATAAAAGTTATAAAAAACAAATATAATTTCGATAAAAATAAAATTGTATTACTTGTTCATTACTTTATGCCATTCTGGTGGAGGGGGGACTTGTATAGCCTCTTCATATGATGGAAGATCATCAGGAGACAAATCATTTGGCTGAAAAATGAATTTAATAGCAAATACAGTACCATAAAATAAGAGATTTTTCGTCCGTTCTTAAAAAGAAGCAATAATAAATTAAGTTATTTTTGTTTCAAAAAAATTATATTTTTGGATTAAACACAGTATCAAAAAATAAGCGACTGGGCAAAAAAACAGATTTTAATTTTTTATTGATTATTATTTTTATACGTATTAATAACATATAAAAATATAAACTACAGTATGCCGAAGTGAAAAAATTGTGAATAATTTAACATTCAATTAAAACATAAAGTAACACCAAAAATATTCATGTGATAAAATGCAATTACAGTATGCTTCTAAAAACGCAAAAAAAACTTACACTTGATGTTGGAAATGATAATGATATGCCAGCTTGTACTGATGGAATGGATTGTTGATTGACAGCTCTATTTAAAGCAGCAGCAATAATATGCTAAAAAGACATCATATTTTTTATGTCATAGTTATTAACATATTTTAATAACAATAAATAAAAAATTTACTTGTCTTCTTCGTTGTCGCTTTATTTCTGCAACTCTTTGAGCAGCTCGATATAGTGCTATACAAAATGCAACCCATATAATTCCAGCAAGAAGTAATAACAATGCAACTAATACCGTTAAAATGCTACCAGGTAATCCACTATGATCATGAAATGTCTCCATTAATGACATATGCAAATGCCGTCATTCACACAACAAAAGAAGATGATAAAGAAGATACAAAAATAGTATCTTTCAAAGACAGCGATCCCCTTACATTCAAATGTGAAAAAAAGAAGTTATGGAGATGCAGCAGCTTAAGATGACAAGAAAGAAAAAAAGGGGGCACACAAATATAAATCGGCGTCAAGAATAATTGACAAAGAAGTAGAAAGAGAAGAAAAAGAATGACGGAAAAAGTAAAAGAAGAATAAGAATAATAATAAAGAATTATTGAGCCTTCCAAATGTTTGTGCTTCAACATTCACTCTTAACGACTGTACATTCATCCTCTCCCTCTCTCTTCAATCTTTTATCAATTCCAGTCTTAGCAATCTTTTTTTTCCTTCTACTACCTTCCCGGAAGAAGTATAGAAGCAAGCGCCTGAGGAAAAGAAAGAAATAAAAAAAGCTTATGGACACTTGCGCAACAAACAATTTACTTTCTTTGACTATGTGGATCATCATCATAGATTGCGAATGGACGTAACGCAGCATAAAATTTTGTCGTCTAGTTTTTTTTTGCAACTTTCACAAAAGAGAGAGCTTTCTTTTTTTTACTTTTTTTTACGTGTTTTTTCCCTCGAGGCTACAATCGTTTTTTTCTTCTTTGTTTACAGTGTGATGTACTTCAACGATGGGACGCTCGGAAATTGCGTAATGACAGGTTACTCAAGAAAAAAAAGCTTTGATATTGAAGGATTAGTCTTTGTCAACAGGGTTTATTTGAAACATAAAATAAATGATTTTTTTGCAATAAAACAAAAGTAATTCTTTAATGATTATGACGATATTTGAATAGGAATTATTATTTACTAAAATTAAGTTTGTGATAGAGATGATTCAGTTCTAATAGATGATAATGTTGATTTTTGAATTAGTGCACCTTTATTAACCAAAACTTGACAATGTTTTTGACAGCAATTGTTTGCATTTATGGCATACGGTGAACTCTAAAACAATGAATAAAATTATATTTTTAAATTAGAAGGGAGCAACACACAGTAGTTGTTGTTTGTTTTTGTTCACTTTTTCTTTTGCTTTTCTATTAGAAATAAAGTTCTTTAAATTAAGAACATCAAAGCCGTCTTTTGCTTGTTAAAAGTAAGAAGATCACGTGTACCAAAAAGCATCAATGGCTGACAGAAAGTGAAAAAACAAAAAAAAAATTACAAACATTTTAGAAAAAGAAGTCGCGAAATGTTTGAACCTTTCAATTATTTTTGTTGAAAATTCAAAAAAAAATATTTTTACATTTGCTTTATATGCCTGATCCTACTTTTATGTCAGACTTAGAAAGATCATTATCATCTTCTAATCTCTCATCAAAAGAAAAATTACCGTAAGCTCTGTAACATTGCAGCAAGGTAATTGTAAGCTAGTAGCTCGACCTCTTGTTGTAATTATTTTCAGTCTTAAAAAATACTGATGACATTTAAAAACAATAATTATTGCTGAAATACAATAAAGAACTGAACAAGTAGCAAATGATAAGCGAGTTACAAAATACTCTCTAAAATATTCAAAACCATCTAAATCAAAAATATTTACAGCTGCAATCATAAAAGTCCATAAAATAAAAAGAAATAATCTAATAATAAAAAATACGATAGAAGCTTTGAGCTTTAGAATATCACCATTTTTAGCACCATCATGAAGGATAAAAGTTGCTGCAATAAATGCAAAATTCATAAGCATTAATATCAAAAAATCAATTCCACAACAAGATATAAAAATTTTTGTAAAAACATATGTACAAAATGCAGTAACTTGTAATGCTTCAAAATAAACAATAATATATACACCACTTTTAACGTGCATTGTTTTATTACAACAAAGTCCGCTACTTGAAAATTTAACGGTTTCATACTTTCTTTCATGACGGCCAGGGCATAGTTTAAAATTTGTTTTCATCATTAAAGAATGTTTTTTGGAAGGAAAACAAAGCAAAAAAGAGTAATAAAGTAAAGCTTTTTTATGTCGTCAAAGCCAGATGCTAACCTTCTGATGATACAAATAAAAAAGAATATATATAGCCTTTTTTGGAGTAACTTTAATTTTTAAGAATGAATAGGAAGTCTTTTTTTTCATGTCAAATTATAATTCTGTTTAAAAAAGAAAAGTAATTTATTATGCCATTCAATTAAAAGTATGTTTAACAAATTAGCATTTAAGTAAAAGGAAATGAAAACTTTGTTACGTAGAAATTATATTATGGAATTAAATAAAAACATGGTAATGCATGACAATGCCATGCTATATTACTAGATCAGCGAAGAAATGTTTTTTAGACTTTTACGTAAAAAAGAACAATGCATGTCTGTTTCAGTAAAAATTTAAAAAAATTATAAAGTAAACAATCCATGTTGGAAATTTTCATCTGATTAAATCATAATCAACAATGATAAGGTGCAATTTCAAATTTATAAATCATATCTCTTTAACATCATAAGTCGAAACTGTACTTGAAACATTTATTATATTATTTAAAAAGCTCAAGGAAACTGCCAAGCTTTTTAATCATGAACTTCGCGCATGAATCTATTCTTGCGACGAAATGTTAATGTGTAATTGGCGCCAACAGAAAGAATCAATCGTACGAAGCAATGTTAACAGTGCTGAGCGTTTTTGATTTTTTTTGTTACTTCAACTGAATGAACGCAATATTGATGTTAGAAGACTGTTCTCATATTTAACGATATTAGCATAAGTTATCTCATATTTAACGACAAAACAATGTTCAATTTTATTTAAACAAGAAACTGTTATTGATGGAGTTTAAAATTTTAAAGATATTCGTAAAGTTTGTTTTTTTTAATATGAAAGATAATTGATTTTAATACTTTTTCATTTTCAGTGATGATCTGCTATAGAATAACAATCAAAGAAAATTTCCTTCATTACGGTAGAATTAATTCATTTGACGATCTTGCTGGTTTGAAGATAGTGAAACAGCTCCAAAATACAATGTAAGTTGGCTAATTTGGGGCAAAATATTTGGGAGAGTATGTTAAACCTTTAAGATGAAAAGATATTACATATAAAACTCTAAAGAACTTAATTTTTCTAAATGTGCATTAGTAAAATTGTGACATCTTACAGATGCTTCGATTTCAGCAACAACTGCTAGCCACTGTCTTTGTATGATATGATATGAGATTAACTTTGCGCTGAAATTCGTTAAAGGGTTACTGTATCTTTTTAAAAGCTGTTGTTTTCCTTATTTGTCTTTGTTCTGTTTTTTAAAATCACTGCAGTATAAGAAGCGATAGAAACCTTAAAGCGACAAAAGATTTTTTTGCAAACGAATTTTAGCATTTTAAATTTCTCTTGGGATTTCATAGGATTATCATCGTTGAAACCTTAGCTTATTTTTTACATGTAGTGTTAAAATTTTTATTACTCCTGCTTCATTATAAGCATCTCAGATTATTTTTGCATAATTTATTGCTGTATTTCAATATTCAGTTTTATATATTTTTTGCCGAAAAAAAATTTTTGGTCGTAAAAATATACTTTAATCCTTTTTTTGCCAATTCTATCTTTCCATTTTTTAATAGATTAAATTTTGTTGAATTGCAAATGTCATTTTGTTGGTCTATTTTTGAATTAATGCATTTAGTCATGCTTTTCCATTTTCAACCATGGATGTTCTTGGCTTTCGATGTTTTTCAAACAGTTTTATATTTTGTTTTTTTTTTGGTCACAATAGCTTGGTTATACAAATCAGTGAATGTTGGCAGAATATATTCTTTTGGGGTACTGTAGATATTGGCTTTTTTCGTTAAAAATTTTTTATGTCCTTTTTAAAAATTTGTTTCTACAGGGTATAGATTTTAGTCCAACTTTTTATATTCACTCAAACAATGAACTTTTTCTTTTTCAATGATTTATTGCTTTTTTGATCTTATCTGTTGCATATTGAATAAAAAGAAACACTTTTTTTTTTGCTTTCTGCTTTTGATCTCCCTAAAGCAATAATAACTTGTCTTTGTTAAATCCTTTTTATAGGAAAGATAAAAATAATAATGATGAGAACCATTTGTAATAGCTAATTTTAGTACTATAGAAAGATTATTGTTTTAACACGAATATCAACTAGCTTCATGGCAATGTTAAAGCTTATCGTTGATCATTTTTCGCTATACTTTTACAACATATATTAATTTAAAACAGTTTTAATATGTAATCATAATGTATTCTATTTTTTTTACCAGAAATTAATGAAGCATAATTTTCAATTTCCGTTGTTTTATAATTGCCATCCCTTCTATATATCATTTTGACAAAACCCAAAAAAATAAAAATAGGCTATTTGAGGCAATGCTCAGAGTTTATCCTTTCGAAGACACAAGCCTCGTTCTTTTTTTACTCACAAACATTGCTGTGGCCCCAACCGAACTTATACGAATAATGCGGGGAAACAAGAATTGACAGCGGCGAAAAGAAGAAGACAACGAACGAAACAAAAAATATATATGTGTGCCCCAACAACCACTTCTCTTTTTTTTCTCCATCGTTTTTGGTGACATAGTCTTGCCCTTTTCCCCCCATTTATTGCTCTGAAATATAGGAGAGAGAAAGCGTATATTTTGCAGCTGCTGCGAAAAAGAAATGGAGAAAAGGAAAAAGAGCAGACGTATATTTTTTCCCCCTTGTATATTCGCTTTTCTTTTCTTTTTTCTGGTCAACCAACCAAAGAACCATTCGATTCTTTTTCTTGTCCCCTTCTTATATTTTTTTTGCCAAAAGTAACTCCTTCTTTCTTTTTTTCATGAAAAAGGCGCTTAAATATAAATTTAAATTTCTTATACGTGATATGAACAAACACAACCTGTTTGAACGACATCGTAAAATGTTGGCGAAATTTTTTTAATTGATCATCGATTTTTAAAGATTTTTAATTAAAGTTTTTATTTATCTTTATTTTTTTAGGTTGATTATCAGAATTTTTCAAACATGTCATCAGAAAGCCCACCAAAAAGTCGCTCAAATTCTGTATCACAACATGTAGATGCTGATGAATCATCGTGTCTATCATCAACCTCAAATACAACAACAACAAAAACTGAACCAACTGATTTCTCGAATTTACCATCACATTTAGAAATACATCCTCAAAATGCAACATTAACGAATAATTGTAAGTTAATTTTTTTTATATAAAAATATAATAATCATTTTTCAGCTAAGAATCAGCAACAGTATATAAAACGACCATTGAATGCATATATGATATGGACAGTTGAACAACGACAAAAAATTCATAAAGAACCTCGACAAAAGATGAATGAAATTAGTCGAGCAATGGGTGAAGTATGGAAGAAAATGACTGATGCTGAAAAAGCTCCATATTTCGAGCAAGCAAAAAAATATTCTGATGAACATAAAAAAGCATTACGTGAAAATCCAAATTTGGCATATGTACCATCAAAAAAGAAAATTCGTCTATCGAAAAATCCGGAAAATGATAAATCAGTATCAAATTCATCATCACCAGATTTGTCAGATATTCCAGAATCACCTGCATTACTAAGTTCACGGTCGGCATCATTTGCTCCAATGTCACCACCATTAAATGGATTACTTCACCAACAATTGCAACGTTCTGCACAAACTCCAATAACACTTACGCCAAGAATTCAATATTATCATCCAGTATCAACAAATGGTGATGGTTTAGATGGACATTCAACGGTAAGAATTGTACCAGCAAATCGAGCAAATGTTGCACAACAATCTGTTCAACAGGGTATGATTCCAGTATATGAATCAAGCTCGTATACGGTAATGTCACAACCATCAAATGGACATTTTCAAACGCCACAACTACCTCAATCAGCGCAACGTCCACAACAATCTCAACCATCTCTGCAGTCACTTCAACCACCGCAACCTCAAACATCCAGTACGGCATCTGCAATTGAACAACTTAATTCAAATCAAATTCGTGAAAGATATTATGCAGCATTATGTCAACCACAATTTCCAAATTTATTTGAATGTCCATCAAAATTACGTGATGCGAATTATTATTATGATTTACATCTTCAATTACATAAGCGACCATTATAATTCAATTCAGTGGCTTTACAATTCTATGCAAGAATCAATCAAAATAACCTTTTTTTCCTCATTTTTTACAATGATATTTACTCACCTCATTTGTTATTTTCTCATTATTTTAATATTTTTACTTTCTTATTTTATTATATTTATATTAAATTGATTGTTTTTGTTTTGATGTAATCTCATTTTTTGTTGAATCCCATACGTTGCAATTTCGATAATATACTGCTTCTTTGAACACATCACTTTTGAATATTTACACATCAAACTAATAGATAAATAAGTACAGTAGCTTCAGATATCTTTTTTAAAGAAAACATGGTTAAGCAACTTGAAATTTTGATAGAAAAAAAATTAAAGTGAATAAATAAAAAACGACAACGTGAAACATAAGAAAAAATGAAGACGAGTTGCTGTTGTTAAAAAAGAAAGTGAAATAAGAAAAAGAAAGAATAAAGTCGCACAAGTGCCTTGCACATTTTTTATATTCATGCAAAAGAATATAGCTGAAAGATTGAATAAAACAAATGGATCGAAATAATATTATAAATGAATATGATTTAATACCGCTAATAAGAAGGCAAGAATATATTGAAGAGTGTATAAATTTGTTAAATCAGGTAATAACTTTTTTATTGTTAGTAATAGTATTACAAAAAATAATAGAACTTGAAGACTTTGTTTTTGGGGGACAACCGAATTATATGACTTTATTCGACGTCAAGATTACGGTAAAATTGTTCATTCACAACAAAGTCTTCATCTTTTATTATTATTACAATGAGAATGATTTGTTAAATTGATATTCAAGATAATATTACAGTATACCTCTTTTCTTACAGGAATGGCCAAGAAGTTATGCTGCACGAGAAAATAGCTTGAAGCGAGCTTTGAACGAAGTTCCAGATCTTTCTTTAATATTATTAACAAAAAATGATCAAAAGCTAATAGGACATGCAAGAATTTGTATATTACCATTGAATATGAAAGGTTGTTGGGTTGAATCTGTGATAGTACATGACTCATTGAGAGGAAAAGGAATTGGAAAAATTCTTATGCAACTTATAGAAGATAAAGCTAAAGAACTTGGATATTCTGAGGTATGCATATTGTGAATTTATATAAAGTTTAAAAACCACAGTATCCTTATTTCTTTAGATTTATTTATCAACAGAAGATAAAGAAATATTTTATAAGAAATGTGGTTATGAAGAATGTCCACCACTGCTAAATATGGGTGCAGCTTCAAAATTGATGAAAAATTGTGGAATTGATAAATTACTCAAACCAAAACATGTCAACCAAGTTCAAACTGCTGCTCCAAAAATGTCAGAAAACAATTCATCTCAAGCTTTACCTCCTCCACCGCCTCCTCCGCCAATACAAATTTCAAAGCCTCAAACAAAGTCTAAAACATATTTTTTGAAAAGATTACAATAAAATACTTTAATTTAAATGTGTCATCAAGTTTCTCACAGAGTGTGCCATTTTTATTTCAAAAAATTATAACGTTTTTGAAAAGTAAAAGTTTTATCATTGGTTAAGGCTGCTTCCGCATTTACTGCTTACATTCTAAAAATGATTGTTGTTTCTTCTGAAAAAAATATGTATGATTAAAATTTTTATGAGGTAATAAAAAAGCTGAATCTTTTCTTTGCTATAATTGATCATTATTCATTTGATTTCAGCTACGTTGTTCTTGTAAGAAATTTAATTTTTATTAGCTTTTTGGAGACTTGACATTCATTTTCTCTTAACGATGAAGACTTTGTTGATTGTATTAGCTTGCATTTTGGCAGGTAGTTTGGCTTTGGATTGTAGACATTCTCGAACAAATATCAGAGATGAAGGCAGTGATATTCCTATTCAAACTGAAACTTGTAAAAATGAAAGTGAAACATACTGTGTCTATGTATCTGGATTAGATAAAGGTATGTTTTGATTTTTGTATAAACTGTTATTATAACAAGAGATGCCAAGAGTTTAAGTTTCTAAAGACAGGATGTGATAGACAAGCTTAATAATTACGTCGCGTTTGAAAGCGGCATGAGATAAAACCAAATATGATCTTCGTGTGTGAGGAAAGGGTTCTAAAATATAAAAAAAGAAACATGATTTCCGGACTACCCATTAAGGGATATATAGAAATTAAGCTTCCATACTCTACATCAAAGATAATTTTATCTCAACGGTCATTTAACCACATTCATCTAAAAACACAACTTCTGGATACCTTTTAAATTTATAATTTTTCTAATCGTTTGTTTTTTGATGCTAATGGCAAATCCCTATCATTTACATATCGTGGATGCTATTCTGATTTTGAAAAAATGAAAAATCATTATCATGATCCTGGTTGTCCTGCAGGTGGTAGCATTATTAATGATGCAATTAATGGCAAAATGAGTTGCTGCCAAGGAAATCTTTGTAATCCTGCATCAACTTCTTCTTTCTCTATTTTTCTTCTTCTTCTACCTTCAGTTTTTGCTCTTTTTTATGTCTTCACATGGTAAAAATTTCATGATTACCGCTGCTACAATCATTAAAATCAGTGGTAGCTTTTTTTGTTGTCTGCAAGCTCCCATCTTATCAGTACTTCTTTTCATACCCCTAAAAACCGACTATAAGTTTTTTTTACTTTTCTTTTTTTGTCTCTGTTTTTTTCTTCATTTGTTTTATTGATCCTTGTATTATTGTAAAGAAAATAAAAACGTTTTAAAAATGCCTCGAACTCGAAATGAAACAGAAAGTGCCTTTTCGGCAGCTTCAACAGGAATTTCAAGGTGAGATTGTCATTTATGACATGCACATACATTCAATGCTTGTGCAAATTATAGTGTTGATCCTTTGATTACGACAGAAAATGTTTTTGGTGAAAGACCCCATCGCGCAACTTCGATTACACCAGAACAGGCTTTAATTCATTTAATTAAAGTGATGATGGGTACGTGATATCAATGCCATTATGGAGAGCCATTAAATCTTTTTAGGTACGGGAATGCTGTCATTGCCATTAGCTTTTAAATATTCAGGTCTTTGGGTACGTTAATTTTATACCTGTGGAAAAATGTTATAAAACTTTTTTAAGTTAGGAATATTTTTATTAATTATTATGTGTGCTGTTTCAACTTATTGCTGCCGACAATTAGTTTATTCTGCACATTATATTAGTCGTCGAAAAGGACAAGATAGGATTGATTACGCAAATGTTATGAGAGGTGCAGTTGAAGTTGGCCCAGCATGGATACGAGATTACGGTTATACTGCAAAGTAAGGTTAGATGCCAGGTAAATTTACATGATAACAATATTTTAGACAACTTGTAAATATAAATATGTTCGTTGCACAATTAGGTTTTTGTTGTGTTTATTTTGTTTTTATGGCAGATAATCTTAAACAGGTAACATTTCATTCTAAATAAATATTTAAAAATAATTTTTTGACAGTTTTTTGATGACACTTCTGAAATTCATATCTCTCAAGCTGGATGGATTGCATTACTTTTAATTCCCATTCTTGGATTATGCACAATTCGACATCTAAAAGTTCTTGCACCACTTGCACTTATGGCAAATATCGTTTATATCATTGCAATTAGTATTGTTTTTGGATATATTTTTACTCATCTCAATCCCACAAATACAGTACCCGCTGTTGGAGATTGGCGTGATCTTCCACTTTTCTTTGGAACTGTTATGTTTGCCTTTGAAGGAATTGCAGTTGTTTTACCAATTGAAAATCAAATGGATGTTCCACAACATTTTATTTCATCTAATGGTGTGCTAAATACTGCATGTCTTTTAGTATTAGCTGTTTATTGTATGTATTAAAATGCTTCGAAAAAATATAGATTTTTAATTTTTAGCCGCAATGGGATTTTATGGTTATCTTGCATTCGGGGATACTGTAATGGACACCGTCACTTTGAATCTACCAAATGAAGGGTAATTTTGTTTGTTTAGATTTAAGTATAAACATTTATAATGTAATATTTTAGTTTCTATCAAGCAATTAAAATTATGTTTGTTGGCTGCATTTTAGTATCATATCCATTACAATTTTATGTTCCAATTGAACGAGTTGAAAAATGGATTTCTCGAAAAATTAGTGAAGATAGACAAAATTTTATGGTTTATTTTTTGCGTTATTTAATGGTTATTTTTACATGTATGATATAATAACATTATCCATTTCTTTGAGTGAGTACTAACTGTTTTAGGCCTTCTTGCTGAACTGATTCCTCATCTTGCACTTTTTATTTCACTTGTCGGTTCACTTGCTGGTGCGGCATTAGCCCTGCTATTTCCACCTGTTATTGAACTTCTCTGTTTTTATGGTCAAAAACGGCTTACTCCAGTAGTATGGATTCGAAATATTATTCTTATGCTCTTTGGATTCTTGGGCTTTACGACAGGCACATATGCTAGTTTACGACAAATTGTTCTTGTTTTTGGAAAGCCTGATGTTTAAATTTTTAAAATATTTTTCATATAATTAGATACATTTTTTTGATTTTGTAAAAAAAGAAAAGAAATATAAAAAACACGTTAACAATGCATGTGTTTTCACCCCCCTTTGACAGAATGTTGTAACAAAAAAGGAATGCTTGAATCATCATCATCGTTAAATTGACTAACATTAAATCAATCAATCTTTAATATTTTCATAAAATGACAAAAAAATACCATTAATTTTTCTTACATTTTATATTTCCTTCTTTTCATATATATTTGTTTAGCTGAAACCGTTAAATTTACGAAAAAAATACACCTGAAATTTAGTTATCGGGATCGCCACTGCTTACTTTCGGCTAAAAAAGAGTCAATTTTTTTAAAAAAATATATTTTTCTTTCACAAGAGCACTTGTCGAGTGGACTCGGTGGCCATCAACCAATCCAGCCTTTTAAAAAAAGGCTTTTCAATGTTTTTTTTTTCTGCTGGCTGGCTGACTTTCCCTTTCAATAGCCATGATCTCAAGGATAAAGAAAAAGAGAGTTATCCAGTTTTTTTTATTGTATATCTTTTTTATTTTTTTTTCTAGTTGTTTTTAAAGTTGGTAAAAAATGGACACATTTCTTTTAAAAACGTTTCAATTTTCCTTCTTTTCATCTCTATTTTTTTAACCTTTTTTTCTCCTCATTCTTTTAAAATATTATTTTTGCGAAATTTTAGATTTCACAGGATTAATATCTCAAGTCGTAGAATAAATTAAAAATCAGTCTTGAAAGAAAGAAAAGGGAAAAAAAGAGATTCTTTATGTTTTTATCTTGGTATGTGTCGCCGCTCATATTATCTTTGAAGGGCATTAGGGATTACAAAAGAAAATGTCAATGTGGATGAAATCTTTTTTTTTTTGAATAAACGAAAAAATTTCAATCAAATCGGTCAATAATGTTGCGTGTGTGTTTGTCATATATAAGTGAATTCCTAGAAAAATTTTTAAAAAGTTTGAAAGAGAAAAAAAAGTTATAAGTTTATTAATGCTTTTTGGGTTAAAATATTGAACACTTTCCTTAGAATTGTATTTATAAGTTTTAAAAAATATGAATTTTATTTGAAAGTAATAACATTTTCCCGTTAAACTTTTTTATTGAATAAAGTCATCATGGTTTTTTTGCTTTATTCGAATCCATTTTTTACTTTTATCTTCTCTTGCTTGAATTGCATTCATCTTTTGTAATGTTTTGTAGAAGTGTTAATATAATAATGTTTTTACAGAACGATATTATAGCAAATTTTTGAGAAGTATTAGCAAAAGCTCTAATTTTTAAATTTTTATAAGAGAAACGGCTCTGTTAAAACACAGCTACACTTGATTACTGTAACTTTCAAGTTACTAATTTCAAAGCAACAACGTCTTCAAAAATTACAGTTATTTTACCGACAAACAAAAACCTTTAAATTGAAATTTTTTTTCCTTTAAACTTTTTTACACAAAAGTTTTTCTTTTTTTCCTTGTCAACCATCGACCTCCTCATATTTTTTTTCATTTTTCAAAATAGTGACAATTGCGAGGGTGCTTCGTTTTATTTAGTTTTTTTCCCTTCTAGTTCAGGTGATGTCAACATAAAACTTTATCCAAGGTCGATTTTCATCTTGCCAGATTTTCTTCCAAAAGATTAAAACTCTTTTAAGAAATAAATATAATTATATGCGCAATCTGTTTTCAATCAAAGAGCTCTTTTTATGCATAAATTACTTAAAGCGCTGCAGTGTAATCCATTTCATCTTTGAAGGATACAGCTGTTCAAAGTTTTTTGATTTTAAACTAAATTCCCATTCTTAAAGTCACCATTTTTTGATGGCACTAAATTTAGGTATTTTTTAACACCGCCAAAAAAAGTTTGTCATCAGCCGGCTATTTCTTTGTATTTTGGTTAAACTATTTTTTTGTTGCTTTTTATTATGCTTCATTTACGAGTTTTATTGGTTGAGTCTCGTTTTTAAAAAGAAGAAGAAGGAAAAAAGAAATCATCGATGACATAGTCAAGTTTTTGTGTGTCGTCTGCGCGTTATTCTGATGGGGGAAATCCATCGGTTGTTGAGGTTATATACGCGCGGCTGCTCTATTCCTGTTGCTGTTGCTGCAATAACAGCAGCAGCAAACAGCTCATCGATGATAGGCTTGTTTCGTTCTTTTTATTCCTTTTTCCTCCCGGAGTTGAAGGTGAAAATGATGGAAAAAAGAAAAGAAATTTTTGTTCTGCACCACAAACAGTGTGTTCATATTTATATATATATATATATATATATATTGGTGGTAGACTGAGGGAAGAAGGGAAAAAAATTGCAGCGTAGACCTGAACGAAAATCGCTTACAACTTCCTTCCTTTGAACGAAAAAAAATATTTTTTTAAGATGATAGAAGAAGAATAAAGATGAGTTAGACTTTTTTTTTGTTTTAAGTTGTTGAACGCTTTTCATTATCTTTAAGCTGGGGGCCTTTTGAATGAAAGTGATAAAATTTAGTTGCTGCTTGTCTCTCTCTCTCTTCATAGTTGAAAATGGCCTAACAGGTCTTTCCCGACCTTAAAGCAGGAAAAACAAGTGTGCGTTGCTCGTGGTTTATATAATGTCGAAATCTAGCTCTTTAATTGAATTTCTAAAACAAGATCTATGAAAGCCAGTTTAATCTTAGTGGTTTCTTTTAGTTTGTATCGCGTTTTTTAAATTAAACTTTGCATTTTTATTCAGCTTAATAGTTTTTTTCAAAAAATAATTTCTTTTAGCAATCATGCCATTCAAACCAGTTGAACATGCAAAATGTCCAAAATGTGGTAAATCAGTTTATGCTGCAGAAGAAATGGTTGCAGGAGGGTATAAATGGCATAAATTTTGCTTCAAATGCAGTAAGTTTTTTTAACAATGAAAAAAAAGACATCTAAAAATAATAATATAACACTAAAAAAGGCTTTAATCGTTGCTTTATTTGTCCGTCTTCTCTTATTTTTTTTTCAAACTTTACAAAAGCTTATCGTTTACTAATCAATCAAAACAAGAAAAAAAACAACAGTAATCCTCTCCTGTTTTAAAGCTTTATTAAAAAAGAAAAAAAAACAAAGTTATTTCTTTAAAAAATATAATTCATTTTTGCCGTTCCTGAGTCATCTTTCTAATTTCGTAAAAAAAAGAAGGAAAAGATTCATTTTTGTTTCTGCTATTTTATGCCATTAATGCCCGCTGATTCATTCTTATATTTTTTTGCCTTCAGACTTTAAGCAAATTTCTTTTTTCAGAAAAAAAATTGCGTAATTCCCGAAAAATAAGTATTTTAATGTTGTTGCGCATGCTAAAACATTTTTGTCTTTCAAAGCAAACAATAACTTCATGCTTGTTTCGTTTTTAAAAAGTAAAGCCGCTCTTTGTTATTTAAAAAAAAAGTTTCAGAAGATCAAAAAAAATTATTTTTGTTTGTTAGTAAAAGTAAAAAACAGTAGCTAAAAAATTGCGGGGGTGATTTTTCTTGTCTGTAAGAGACTGAAGGCGATTAACAGTTTAAAAATGGAATACCAAAAATGCAAAAATTTTTTAAAAAATTCAAAAGCAAAACAATAAGAATAAGATAAATGTGTTGTGTTATGTCCGCTTTTTTTTATAGCAATGTGTAATAAATTACTTGATTCAACAAATTGTTGTGAGCATCAAGCAGAATTATACTGTAAACAATGCCATGGAAGGAAATATGGCCCAAAAGGTATTGGATTTGGTATTGGTGCTGGCGCATTAACAATGGATACTGGTGAACAATTTGGTAATAAAGAAGTTGAAATGACGTACGTGTAAAAAGCTTAAATAAATTTTGTTTTTTGCTTTTATTTACCTGTTTGTGCCGTCCCTATCTTTCTGTTTACTAATACTTTAAAAAATATTTTATTAGAATTTCAGAAACCCAAAATGTTATTAAATCCTTTTTTTCTATGATGTTTTAGATATGTGCAATAAATTACTTGATTCAACAAATTGTTGTGAACATGGTAGTGAACTTTATTGTAAACAATGCCATGGAAGAAAATATGGACCTAAAGGTGTTGGATTTGGACTTGGTGCTGGTGCATTGAATATGGATTCAGGAGAAAAATTTGGAAATAAAAAAGAAGAGTAGAAATTACTGCACGTTATTATTCACACAATTATATGATTTAAAATATAGGGCTATGCACTTTCTTTCAGCATTAACACATTTGCTTTCTTCTAACCCTTTTTAAAAATTGTAAAAGAATATATTTAATCTGGATATTTTTAGTAACCGTCCAATGACTGCTGAAGCATTTACTGCCCCAATCAATCCACAACATCGTTAATTTCAATACAAAAATATATATCTTGTAATATTTTCTGTTAATAATTTTGTATGACCATAAGTTCTTAATAAAATCTAAGCAATTACTCTTGTCAAAAACGTTTGAAATTACAGTAATCCAATATGACCTCAAAAACAAGCAATTTCAAAAACTATCATTTATTTGTTCAAAAAATGTACGAACTTTACACAAAAAAAGGCTTTATCTATTTTAACATTAATTTTGAAAAAATGGAAGAACATCAAAAAAGATAATCAAAAAAAACTAATAAAAGATAAAACCTTTTTAAAAATCTTTTTTATAACAATCGCCTATGTCTAAATAAAAAGACAAATAATTTCTTACAATAAGAAGCATCTTAAAATTCATAACCAGGCTTTTTATCATAACCATATTCCTTGTACCATTTCTTTTCCCACCAATATTCAGATTGTGGAATGAAAAGGTCTGGCTTATCAAGACCAAGATCTTCAAGGGTATCAATTCCTAATTCATCAAGAACGGGCTTAACCTGAAATTTTAATAGATGTGTTAATTTTGAAAGCCAACGTGTAGTTTAAGCGTTAAAGAATCAGCTAATAGAGTTTAAATATCGTTATCTTTTGGCTATTTTTGATTTAGACAACTTTAATGTTAAGAGATTTTTAATAAATGTAATCAGTTTTTCGACAAACAAATAATATGATATTTAAAAGTCAAGCTTTAACTATCCAAAACACGAAAAATTCTGTTTTTTTCTTATAGTTATTATTAAAGCATCATGTCTTTCTACAAAACTTACTTGAGTAATAATATAGCCATAAACTTGTTCACGATTTTTCTTTCCACCACATTTAATTTTGATTGCTTCCATGAAGCGTAAGCAAAGTGAATAATCGTTTACACGACGGCAAGCACGAAGTGCAGCTTCAACAACTTTTGGATCAGGAATAACATCAAAATCATGAATTTCAGAAAGTGCTTTACGAACTTCCCATCCATCAATTTCTGGTCTACTTAAATAATCAATAAAATGTTTGTCAAATCCTAAATAAAATTTTAGCTTTATTATTACAAATGTTTATGGGGAGAATAAACATACGATCAGCAGGCCACTTTTCCATGATATCATCATGAAATTGTGAACTTGCTCGAACTGCTGTAGCAGAAATTGGCCGAACAGTGCGGGTCAAGGTTTGAGCTGCACGCAAAAGTGACATACCTGTAATGGGATATGATTAAATAGAATGTCAAGAAGCTTTTGCACGCGATATTTGTTTATTTGTATATATTAATTATAAAAGGGGGAAATTTAAATGTAAGCGTCTAACACAGATGAACTTGGTTTCTTTCACAAGCATGTCGTTTATAAATCGTCTAAAACAAGCTAGTCAGAGATAAGTGAATGTGTAGAGTAACATAAACGGGAAATAATAATTAAAACATGATTTTTTCAAAGCTACAAAAACAAAGTTTTTTCAATTTCGAGAAATTTAAAGTAAACATATTCACTTAAAAGCATATTATTTTCTTAATAATATCATGTTAGAGGATTTTCTTATAAATATCAAGTAAAACATGGCAATTAAGCTTTTGAAGCTCTAGTTAAATATTAAATTATAATGTTTAATAAACGGATATAAACAGCAAGAAAAACTTTATTTTTAAGCTAAACAAGCAAAAACCAGCATAGCAAAATTTCACTTTGTCACATAGGCAAACGTTCGTTTCAAGATTCCACCAAGCTGCAAGCTGTTGAGATCTTGTTTTGGCGGCAGAAAAAGTATTCAGTTTTTTCACAGCTCTTTTGTTCCATCAATAAAAAAAGAAATAATTTTTATAAAATTAAATGTTACTATTTTTAACATTTTTTAGTGAAATTTAATATTCCAAATTTTGTCTAATTATTGTTTCGTTGTGAAACGTAATGTTTGCTTTTCTAACAAAAGTTAGTAAAAATAAATGTTAGCCAAAACATTGTTTTTTTTTTGTTATCCACTTTTGAAGGTTTCATTTTTCTTTTTGCCCTGGATATTTATATACATTTTTTTGAACTTAAATATGCAAAACTGTTTCCGTCAATCTTGAAAAACATGCATGTGAAAAATATAAAGTTTTTTGATGGCATTTTTTGTGAAAGATTCACATTGATGGGAGGAACACTCTCTCTTTTTTCACACTTTTTAAATATGAGTATGATGATGAACGATGAAGAGGAAAAGAAAGAAGGATTTAAACGTCTTTTTTTAATATCTATCCTGTTCGTGGTCTTGCATAAATTTTTTGGGGGGTAAAATGGCTATTGCGCTTTCTTTTGTCCTATTCATTCTATGAATGAGCGGCACGCGAAGTCCCCTGTTCCCCAGTTTTTCATTCTTATTTTCACAAAGTCGAAAGACATTTGCCGGCTTATATTTTTGCACTTGGTAAAGCTTCAAGTTAAAAAAATATATAGAGGAAAGGAAACGTTCTACAGAGGCCAGCTGGGCCCAGTTAGTGACCGCCCCAAAAAAATAAGAAGGAGATGACTAGAAACTGGACAAGCAAAAAGGAAGAAATAAGGAGGAAGAAGAAGATGAGGAAAGAGTCTTCCGATAATGGTTTGACTCGAGAATGTCATCTTTATATTTCTTTTTTGTTTTATGATGCCAATGTTATTCGGCTTTCTCTTTTGTAAATTATATCCAGGTCGAATGGGTATCATCTCATTCAAGGCAAAGGACAAACGTCCATGACTTTTTTAATAGTAATAATTTTTTCTTCCATGTCTTCTTTCTACAAAACAAAAAAAACGGCGTGCGTTCCATCGACACCATACCGTGCATTGGGTGTCATTTTCCTTCTCTCATTTTTTTGACTTGTTTTTCTCCTGTGCCTCCTCTTCGTTCTCCCCCCTCTTTGATCCTCATTCATTCCGTTTTTTGTGATTCTTTTTCGCCATTGTTAATGACATTTTTTTTTGCTGAAAGAGAAACTTTCGCGCACCTTTTGGCTTGTTGTTGCTTCTTTTTAATTGATTTTCACCTCTTGTTATATTATTTTCTTTTAGTTTATACAAAAGTTTTTATTCCTAAATAGTTGGATTTATCGATATGTAGTTAGTCTTCTCTACCAACAAATTATGAATTTTAAAATATCATCTTTACTATTTTTACTGCTACTGCTATCGTTCAGTACTACTTTAGTACTTAGTAAAGGTAAGTGTTTTTGCCTTCAAAAAAAGAAGCTTTTCATGCTTAATCCACTTCATTGAATAAAAAATCGCCATAGATGGAAAAATGCTTAAAACATGTGTGGTAATTTTCTCATGCTTTTTGAGGTTTTTATATGAAAAACATTTGAGACCGTTTTTACAATGGACAATGGGAAAAAGAAAAAGGGAAAACAGCAAAGAAAGAAAAAAAAGACATTCATGAAGCTTTAATGATTCTTCTCTTGGGAGCAATCTGAGATATCTTTTTTTCTTTTTAAAACTTAGCTTTTGTTAAATACAATTTTGTTTTCTGTAAAACAATAATGTTTCATATTTCAGTAAATTTACGACATTCTGCAACAAACAAAGAATTTATAAGTCATTTAGAAGAAGGACAATTTGAAGTTGTACATCCTTTTCAAGTTAGAGATAAAAATGAAAGAATAGGAATTGATACAAGAAATTATTTTTTAAATGCAACCGTACATTATCAGCATATTACAATTGTTATTCGATCAAGTACACTAGTCAATGGAAGATTGAAATTAATATTGAATTTAAATGATTATTTATTTTTTAATAATACTAAATTTAACAAGGTTTTTTTTTTCAAAATTTTTATTTTAATCTGTTTAAACTTTCGTATGATTATAGCTTGATGCCAATGGTGAATCACTTATTGAATCAAGAGTTGAAAATTGTTTCTATCAAGGTACTGTAAATGGTGATGCAACATCTTTTGTTGCTATTTCTACGTGTAATGGATTACGGTATTTTAGATAAAATTGTTTATCATTTTTCATGAAACAAAATTTTTTTAGAGGTATTATTGCATTTGAAAATGGAACTGCATATGGTTTATGGCCGCTGGACGGTGGTGACCGAGGCAGACGACATCCTCATGTATTATTTAAAACAAATTGGAAAGATGAATATGGTTGTGGTGCAATAACACAAAATCTTGGATCTCAGTTTTTGTTATTTCGAAAAAAGCGTGATGTTACTCGTCAAACAAAATATATTGAACTGGCTGTAATAGGTGATAAAAAATTTATTAGTGAATATTCTTTCAAAGATGAAGAAGCTGTACAGTATCTTTTGGAAGCAATTAATATTGCAGATTTGGTATAATCTTTTTTCAAGTATTAAATATTTTAATTATATATTTTTAGATAATTTCACGTGATTTAAATATTCGATTATCGGTTGTTTATCTAGAAGTTTGGATGGATGCACAAAGAGTAGATATTCATAATGATATTGAAAGAACGCTATCTGGTGTTCATGATTATGTTACTGGGCATATTTATCATATTTCTAAAGATGCTACTTTAATGTTTACATCTTCATCATTTGCAAGTCAGGATGCTGTTTCTTCAATGTTTTCAAGCATTTGTACATCTCGTGCCGTTGGCCTTGTTAAGGTTCGTATTTTCTTTTGTCATTTTTGCGACATTTTGGGCAAAGAGAAAAACATACGACAAAATGAGATGACCAATTGCGACAGACACTTGTCAAAAATTTAATTATCTTTTTCTTTGTATAAAAATGCTTGCGCATCTATTTATGCTTAAATTTAAATTTTAACTTAATAATACTTAAAAAAGGATAATCTTAATTTAATTTTTTATCGCTTTATTAGGTTATAAATCTTAAAACCGATTTATCTCAAAAAAAGAGCTATACTACTTTTTCATTCAGAACAATTGACAGCTATCTTTAGATTTTTTTCATCTTCTTTCTGTGTTTCACTATTGTCACATGTCTGTTTTTAACTTTTTAGAACATCTGCCATTCATTTTTTTTCTGCTTCTTTTTTTAAACTCGCGGATGAATAACTGCGCGATGAGGCTTTTTAAAAATAGAAAAAAAAGAATAGGAAATGCTATAGAGAAAAAGGATATCATCGGCAGCTCAATGCAAAAAGGCAGAAAGTCATTTCCATTTTTACTTTGAATGAATAGCCGTTCGGAAAAGCGTGAAAATGGCTTCTTTATTTTAAAAAGCTTTCAAGAAAAATACAGAGAGAGAAAGATTGCTATCTTTTGTATAGGATTGAATAACGAAACAGCTTTATTCATTTTGACAATTGCATTACCACTATCTTCTTCTTTTTTGATTTTATAGCAAGATTATATTGTAGTGTTTTCTGTCATTTAAAAGTCATTCTTGTTGATGATTTTTGATGGAAACAAACATAAACAAAAGCCGACAGAAATTTATTCAAGCATAAAAATTTAAGGATTTTAATGCAAAAATATTATTTTCATGTTTCATTGCAGTTTTAAAAAGGGATAATTATAGAGGGATTAATTACATTTAATAATAATGTATTAAAAAAACTTTTTTAGACTGTCGATTCAAACACTGTACATGAAACCTCACAATTTATATCACATGCCGTTGGACATATTCTTGGAATTGATCATGATTCAGCTGATTGTCTTTGCCCACATCAACAAAAATGTATTATGAGTCGAAGTCAATCCACTGCTGGATCATCATTTTTATGGCAATTTTCAAAATGTAGTGTTGCTCGAATGCATAGTGTTCTACAATCTGGTCATGTGCAATGTCTATTAAATCGACCTTTTCAAGAATCTCGCCTTCATCAATGTGGCAATGGTGTTGTAGATGGCGATGAAGAATGTGATTGTGGTCCAAGGAATGAATGCTTTGATCCATGTTGTGATCCATTAACATGTACCCTTCGTGCTCACGCTCAATGTGCATCCCATCAAGCATGCTGTCATCGATGTGAACTCAAAAAACCTGGAACACTTTGTCGTGAATCACGTTCAAGCTGTGATGTTCCAGAATATTGTGATGGTGAATCTGGTGATTGTCCAGCTGATGGATATCTTGTTGATGGAATACTTTGTGGAATCAAAGGTCAGTGTTGGAAAGGTAATTGCTCTGATTCAGAACAACAATGCAAATCACTTTGGGGTCCTGATGCTCATGCTGCTGAAGAACCGTGTTATGACTTCAATGAAAAGGGATTAGAATATGGTAATTGTGGAAGAAATCGAAATGGTGAATTTAATAAATGTGAATCAGAAAATAAGAAATGTGGTACATTACATTGTCGAAATGGTGTCAATTTACCAATTGATTCTTCATTAACTTCATTCAATTTTCAATTCGCATTTGGGGGAAAACATGTTCAGTGCAAAGCAATTACAAATACCGTAGTTGGATTGGTAGCAGATGGAACAAATTGTGGAACCGGAAGTATTTGTATTCAAGGTGTTTGTTTGCCATTGGTTCAAGTATCACCACCTGTTCATTGTCCAAGCAATAATTTAGCTTTACAATGTTCTGGACATGGCGTATGTTTTATTCGTATACATATTTAATTGTTTTTTAAATGGAATATATTTTTAGGATTGTACAACAACTCAAAAATGTATTTGTTATGATGGATGGACAGGTATTGCTTGTGATACAAGATCAAATACGTCAAGAAGAATAATCTTTGCTACTACAACACCCGATGATCTAACATTTTCTTCATTCAATGGAAGAACCATTGAAACAACAACTTTACTTATGATATTATTAATTGTTGGAGTATTTCTACTATTATTACTTGTATGCTTATTAATATTTTATCGACGAAAAAGCTCAACAGAATATAGTGTACCAAGTGGAAATGATAAAATTGATGAAAGCTATCAAGAAGATAATAATCGTGCAATTAAATTTGGTTCAATGCCTAGTTATCGGTAAGTTTTTGTAATGAATATTACTGATCTACAACTATATACATTTTAGTGACGAAAAAAGAAAGCATAAAAAGAACAAAAGAGTATATGATGCCCTTCATAAAATAAATGAAGTTGATGAACGTGAAACAGCATCTTTAAAATCAAGAGAATCAAATTCTGTTGCAAGTGTTCCATCTCATGCTGCTGAAAATCTGTTTTTGCACGAAGGGCGAGATATTATTAATGGTGGTGGAATTCTTAAAAATCCAAGAATGCCGCAGCGATATTATGAACCAAATACAGAAGCAATTTATGCTCAAACAACAATTATTACAAATAATACTGGTAGCAATTCTCCTGCTCAAAGTGATTTTATTCGAAGATATCCCGCATCTAGTTTGGATTTTAATTCTGGTTATGCAACTGATTCTGAAATACCATTCAATATGGAAAGATATAAAAGAAATCCAGCTGGTAGTTCAATAGGAAGTAATTTATCATCTCGAGTAGGTTCAACAAATATGCTTCCACCTCCAATTAAACTTTCAAGTTATTCCCAAATTTTTGATCTAACACCATACGGTAAATATGATGGAAATGAAGAAGAAAATTGTAGTGAACCGGAATTATTAATAGCAAATGAATCATTGGAAAAACGAGGTTTGTTTTCTTTTTCTAACAATGATTTCTTATCAGTAAATGTTTTTAGTTTCAGGTCCTGAACCAATAGGAGATCATAAACCTGATGCATCTACTTTTATGCCTGAACCACCTCCAGCTTCTGCAGATTCTGGTCATCCAGCAAGTATTTATGATCCTCGACAATCTCCTCATCTTTTCGATGATCCATTTAAACTAAATATTGAATCAGGTAGTACTTGACTTCTGTAATCTTTTGATCTCTGTTTTGTTATTTATTTTTCAATAAATGTATTATATGCTTGTCTGTGTCTATTTTTTTAACACATTAAAATCGAAAATAGTAAAGTACAATCACTTAATTAATTAACAAAAGCTGAAACGATAATAACAATGTTATCAAAAATATGGACCAAGTAATTTAGACGCAAAAAAATAGTCGCTTTGTCTCTGTTAGATCCTTAGTCGCTTTTTTTGTGTGTCTATTTTTTTTGCGTCTATCTTAGTCGCTTTCTTCTTCCTGGATCTCTCTCTTGTTGAAAGTTATTACAATTTGAATTATTTTTTTTGCCGCGTCAACAATAAATTTACATAAAATCGAAAATTCTTTTTTTCATCCTTTACTCCTTGCAGTCCTGTCCAGTCATTCATCAATCGTCATCATCTCATCATCAAACAGTAAAGCAAGTATGTCACTATTTCTCCATGAAAGAATTGATGAACAAATTGAAGATCCAGTAAATGATAAAATAACTTTTGCATATCCATGGATAATTGAAATGCCACAAGTTGAAGTTGCGAATGATGAATTTCGAATTACAAATAGATTTGGGACAAATTATGAGAATGGTGAAGCAAGCTGGTTTGGTGTTCTATCATTTGATCGAATTGGAGTTCATAGTATTGCATCATATCATAATGAACATGGACCATTTTCTGTTTGGAAGGGAACTTGCTATGTATCATATTCTTTATATTCTACAAATGAGCTACATTCAGAATTTTGTAAGTGTTTTTCTTTACGTATCATTCAATAACATATATACTGTCTTTTTAGATACATCACCAAAGCTTTTAATGCTTTCAGCACCAAATCGTGATTCCTTTAAAACAGTTCGAGAATCAATGGCTGCATTCTCTCAAGCTGTAACAGATAAAGCAGTATTCAAGATTATCATTTATATTGAACTTATATTACCTGCTAAACTCTTTTATTGCCCATATGAAAGAAGTTCATTATTTATAAATCGAAAGCGTTGCTGTGATCTTCCAGCTAATATTGATGGTGATTTTCGATTTGAATTTTTGAAGAATAGGTAAGCAACTTTTTTTGGAGCGGGTACTAGTTATTGCGGGGGCAGTTTATCCATGCAGCTAAAAAGTATTTTCGACATTGTAGTTAGGCTACTGTAGTACAGCATGCGCCAGCACTAACTTAGCTGCTGGTTTGTAAAACACTGCCACATGATATTGTTATATTTGTTTGGGGCAATGCTTGTAATATTGTCAATCTATTAATTCCCATATATTTTTCAGTGACTTCACAATTAAATGTCCTGATGGAGTTATGCCTTGCCGACGTGAAGTTCTTTACTTTTCAAGTCGATTTATGAGAAAACATTTGCTTTTAAATTTTTGGCATTTTGAATTTGTTACTGATTTTACAGTGGATGTTATCAAACCACTTGTCCTCTTTCTTCATTCATTTTGTTTTACTATGCCAGAAACCTATGATCTTGATTTTGCAAAGTGTCTTCTCAAAGCTATCGATTATTTTGGTCCAGAAGAAAGATATAAAATTACTTCAACAATTCATCAATCACTTTGCAGAAAATTTGTTGCGGTAACTTTTTCTTTCCCTTAAAATTTGTTTAATCTTGGTTGTTTTAGGAAACACATGATTTTCGATCAGTTTTACGTTGGACATCTGTTGCTGTTCAACATTCAATATCACAACTACAAAATATGGTTTCTTCATTAATTGTTAATAAATTTTATTTTAAATGGCATGAAACATTTCCTGAAGCAGTAAGTTTACTGTAGCTATATTTTTCAACACTGACAACATGGTAATGTTTTAGGAAAGAAATACTGGTAATCTATTATTTTGTGAAGTGTTTGGGGCTGAAAGTGATGACAATGAAATTTTTGATGAAATTGATGATATTTATCAAGCAGGAATTTTAACTAAGGTTATTTTAACTTAAACAGTTGTTTTTATTTATTATTTATTAATTATTGATTTGTGTGTTTATGCAATAATTTAATTATTTATTTTTATACATGCCAAGAGCATATCGATATAAATATAATAACATACAATAAAGAAAGTAAATACAATAAAATACTATCAATACATAAAGCAAGGTATTACAATATAAATTTACAATTCTAGAGATACAATATAATATGGTTTACAAAATAAATTAAAGTTTAACAACTTTAAGAGAAAATATCATTCAACAATTTTAATCCTCATTCAACAAATGAGCCATTACCAACTCCTTAAAGTTTCTCTGTTTAAATTTTAATCAAATCTCTCTAGGTAAAGAATTAAAGGATATGGGAGCTCTAATTAAAAATGTATTGCTTCTAGGTTTTACGCAGTGGTCCGGTGTGATAAAATGAGTCTCTTTATGACGTTCAGTGAAGTTTAACATCTTTGGATATCCTGGTAGTGTTGGTGTTATATTTACTTGATGATAGTAAATCTTTTGTAAAAGTGATAAATCTGCCACAATCCTACGATTTTTTAAAGATGTTAGATTTAATGCCCCAAGCCATTTTTCATATGAATTGGTTTTTAAATTTGGTTTTCTTTTGCAAATTATTCTAGTTGCTAATCTTTGAACTCGTCCAATTTCTTCACTTAACTTTTTAGTAGAAAGGTTAACAATTACGCTGCTAAATTCCAGATGCGGTCTAACATATATGCCGTAAAGTTGTGCTAAAAGAATGGGATCATTAGTCTGCAGTGCCTTTAGTAATTAAAAAAGTTTGGTTTTAGCTTTGCTAATAATTATAGAAATATGCGCATCAAAAGATTTTGTTTGAGAAAAATACCTAAATCTCGTATAGGTCCGTCATCATTAGTTATTTCTAAATCTCCATAGGTATATTGTGTTGTTGGTTGGTCATTTCCAAAATGAAAACTTTTACATTTTTCGGCGGATATTTTAAGTAAGTTGATGCTAGAGTATAAGTGTAATTTGTTTATGAATATTTTCAGCTCTGCGGGGATAATCGAACAAGCTTTAAGATCATTAGCAAATAAAAAAGCAGAGACATTCGTTGTTTTGCAAAAATCTGGGAGGTCACTGATAAAGAATATAAATAAAATTGGTCCTAGTACAGATCCTTGAGGTACACGGGAATTAATATTGAATGAATTAGAAAAGGATTGGTTTACACAGGTTTTTGCGCTTCTCCCACATAGAAACGATGAAACCCAATTAAGAAAGTTCTCTGTTATCCCCGTTTTATGTAGTTTCTCTAAAAGAAGTTTATGGTCTACGCTATCGAAGGCGAAATCGAAATAAATTGTGTCTGTTGATGTTTTATGTTCCATGTCATAGCTTATTTGATTAAGGAATTCTATTAGCTGTGTGGCTACTGATTTCCCTCGCAAAAATCCGTGTTGACAATCAGGTAGTATTTTGGTTTTATTAAAAAATTTTAAAAGATGAAATTTAATTAATCTTTTACATATTTTTGACAGGGAGCAAGTTAGAGATATAGGCCTATAGTTTTTTATCTCGCTTTTATCCCCTTTTTTATAGACAGGTTTAATAATTGCTTGTTTCCATAAATCAGGAACTACTCCGTTTTGGAACGAGAAATTAAATATTTTGCTTACAGGAACAGATAAACTTAAAGCGCAATTTTTTTTTATCAAATGTGTTATGACAAAAGGATAGTAATAGAATAAACGAAAATCTAAAAAATGGTATTACTGTTAAATTATTCCTTGTTTCTTCCCATAAATGTGAGTTACGTTTTTCTTCATTAATAACAATACCACATTAATCTGTTTTAATTGTTGCTACAGTGCTGCGACCTCAGCTCTCATTTTTAAACCTTATTCAAAACAAATTTTTTAGTTATTCTGGTGTTAACAATGTACTATGTTTTTATGAGCTCGGAGAACTGCAGTTTTTTAAATTACAAGTATTTGTATTAGATGTTGATTTGTTGTAGGAATGAACAACAGATATATCAGAATATCCTTTCTTTTGATTCAAATTGAGCTGAGAGTATTGGCTTTTATTATTATGTTTGTTCTTGTCAAAGCGAAACCGTTGCATAACATCGGCAACACCATCTGTTGCCATCTAGAAATTATTAGCTCAAAAAGGTTCTCATAGACTCCACGATAAAACACGTATGAGACAATCTAGAATTTTTTTTTTCTGTGAGCAAAAAAACGAAGAGAAAAAAAGCAAGCAGCCATTTTGTGAACGCACCACGAAAGTTTTTTCAAAAGAAAAGTGTTCCCTTCTTTTTCTGACGACGAAAAATTTTATGTTGCCATAATTTCAGATGGCATTTTCGGCACTTTAAATATTTTTTTAAAATTTTCTGTTTCTATTTTCGTTTTTTTCAGGGTCGAAAATACTATATTCCAACAAAAAATTTTTATTTCTGTAAATTTTTTTTTCACCTGCCGCTCCCTAAATATAGTAAAAGTATTACTACCGTATGCCAAGTGAAAGCTAATTGTGCTATTATAAACAATTTATTTATTAACAATGTTTAATAATTATTTTAAATTATTATAATGTTTTTACCATAACTTTGACATTATTTCCCAGTACCACAAGGATAACACTGCTGAAAGATAAAAATTTTATTTATCTTTTCAAAGTTTGATTTTAAACTTACCACCGAACCAAAATTTCTTTTGGTACGTTTATTTTTCTTTAATGGATTTGCACTGGATGTACAAACATTACATTCCTGTAATATTTCAACTATTAATTAAAATTTTGTGTGATTAAAAAACTTACAAAATTATGTCTTTTAACTCTGGTTCTGCATGCAGGAAAAGCGTAACAATTTCCCTAAAGATTTTTATTTTTGTTAATTTAAAGCTTTTAAGGTAAAATATGAAAGCTTACAGCAGAAGCATTAATAGTTGGACCACCAAATGCACGCTTTGCTCTTCCTTTTGATTGTTTTCCATGACACTGTACACATCGTCGTTCACGCTTTTCAGTAAAAAGAGATGACTGAAACGTTAGAGTTTTAAGAGTAATTTTACGACATGTAATGAGCTTACTTGTCTCTTTTTTCTTTTTCCCAAATGATATTTTCTCATAAATTCACCGTATTCTGCATCATTCATGCAATCACCTGTTTGTTCGCACTCATCTTCTTCATACTAAATATAATTAATTAATTAACTCGCTGTCTTCCTTCACATTTTTTTACTTACCAATAAACTTTTTTGTCTTCTTCGAATATCTTTTAATGCATATTTAATATCTTCTAAATCTGCAGTACTTTGTTCAGCATCCCGCTTCTTTCTACTTGTTAAAGCTAATGTTACCCATGCAGGACAGGGAACGCAATTCTATAAAATTAAAGCATAAAATTGTGATTTAAAATTAGGAATCTCTTACAGCGCCAGCTGCATCAGGTGCAAAGAATTGCCGCTTATGTCTTTCAACAACTTTTTCATGTTCTTTTATGGCCCGTTTATATCGTTTCATAGCTTTTTGATGCTTTTCAACTCTTGCTGCATGACGCTTTCTTCGCTTTTTTTGTGCTAAAACACATGCAGGAAATTCCATACAACCACCACCACCAACTGCTCGATTTGTTGTAAGTTTACTTAAAACTTTCATAATATCTAATGCTCCATTAGGAGAATATGCAGCTTGACGCTTCATGCGAGTTATTGATTCACCAAATTCATGTGAATCTTCTTCTTCACAATATTGTTCACCTTCTGTTGCCCGCTTTTTTCGGCGATCCATGCATTGTTGTCGTTCTTCTTCACGTTTAACACGTCCTTGATATCCATTTGGACATGGCTCACAATATTGTGAATTAAAATTTCTTTTTGATCGACGTCTCATTGTTAGACATGTAGGAGGGGGAATGCAACCATTTCGCTTTTCTCTCATATGTTGTTGAAGAGGAATTGGAACAGGAGTTTGAATTCGGTTACTATCACCATATGGATTATTATTTGGGGTATTACCGTATATTGGATGAAGATATGTACATTGAACACACTAAAATATTTTTTAAAATAAAATGTGTTTGTGAATAAATTTACGAACCGCATGTCGCTTTTCTCTTTTTAACGGCCTTCCATCTATACACACTTGACACTAAATTTTTTAAAATAATTTATTTGTAATTTTATTTTACGAAAGCTTACTCCTGCACGTTTTACACGAATATGACGATTTCTTTCAAAAAGATTTCCACCACCACGAGCTCGAGGTGCTTCTTCAACAATATCTCGAGGTTCTGTGGGCTCTAATAAAGGATTAGATTTTGGAGTAGTTGTGACAACAACAGTATTTGCTGCTAATTGTTTAGGTGCATTTGAAGCAGCACCTGTTGGAGCTAAACATTGTTGACAATGAAGGCCTGGGAAACCTTGTCGCTTTGCTCTTGTTCCAAGGTGAATTCGTTTTCGACAAGGGCAAGTAGGACAAGCACTAAACATATGTTTAAAAAACTTATAAACTTTGAAAGAAAAAATACCGTAAACATGGTGGTGCCATGTTACAACAGACTGGTAATGTAGGAAGTGGTGGACAACACGGCAGTTCTGGTGGACAACAGGGCTTTGTTCGACAACATTCTGCATCACGATAATAACAACATGGTCTACCACATCCACAATCTGCAACATATATATATTTCAACAAATAAAATTTAAAGAATTAAAAATTACTTGTGCAGCCACATGGAGTTTTTTTAGCTGGTGGAGGAGCACAACATTCAACTGGTGGCTCTGGTGGAGGTGGTGGTGGAACTGGAGGAGGTGGTGGCTGAGCTGGTGTAACCGGAGGACAACATGCTAAAAATATTTTTCTTTATTGTTTTAAAAGCTTTTAATTACTTCTATCTACTGCTGGAGGCGCAGGAGGTGGTGCACCAAAATCTTCCTCTTCATAAATATCAGGACGTTGACCACGACAACAAGGTTTTTTACAGCAATTTGGAGTTGCCGGACAACATGGACCAAAATTTGGTTGACAGCACGGTTTTGGTGGAGGTGGAGGAGGACAACATGCAAGGGGAACAGGTTCAGATGAACAACAATCAGAGCCACAACATGCTCGATTTGGGAATAAATCACAACCTGCACAACCACATGTGCAACGCTTTCGGCGAGCTAATCGAGTTACAAGAGGTACAGTGTCATTGGGGACTAATGCAAATGGAGGATGATCAACAGCATGGACAAACGAGCTCCATTTAACTGAAAAAATCTAACTTCACAAACTTTATAAAAAAAACTAAGCATACCATCATTTTTCCAATGTGTTATTGAAAATGTTTTGTCATCTGGACGAAAATTTTTATTAAATGCTTCATCGAAAGCAGCTCCAATAAAATTTAAAAAACACAACAATATCGAAAATCGCTTCATTTCATTATTTTATTTTAAGATCAGATAGAAAAGAGAGCTGCAAAGAAAGTAAAATGAAAATGATAAAGAAATGATAAAAGAAAGTGAAAATTAGGACGCTCACTTTAAAAAAACTTAAAAATTAAGCGATATGCGCTTTCCTGGATTAAAAGAACTTGATTTTGATTGACATAGTTTTTGAGATAACCTGTTATTTATCATTTCACTTTTAAAATAAAATAAAATAATCGTTTAATTTATACTTAAGCAAATTATTTATGCAAACAAAAATGTTTAAAAAATTATGCATAAAAATCTCTTAAATTTTGAAACAATATTTACAAAAAATTAGCCGTGAAACCATAAATATCTCGAAAATAAGTGGATTTTTAACTGAACACAAGCTGAAGAACTCTTTGGAGAAATATGTTATATAGCTTTTAAAATTGTTTTATTAAAAAGTTAACAAAGCTAAAGGTTGACAAAAAGTACTTCGAAGAAAATCCAATAATACTATAGCAAAAATAATATGTGTAATTTCTGTTGAGCTATGTAACTTAAATTTTAGAAAAAAACAGCATAATTTCACCAAAAATATGGAAAGAGAATGAGCAGTCAACGTCCTGTATCTTCAAACATTTTTATCAATAAAGAAAGAGAAGTATCTGTTGTAATTGCAACATCAGAAGAAGATGAAAGAATAAAAATAGTTTCAATAAAAACTAAAGATTCTTGTTTAACACTGATATTTTTAACAATTGTGGAAAGATTGATTAAATACGGCAAAATGGATGAGAAAAAAGCTGCAAAACCAAAACATAAATAAAAGGGATAGACAAAAAAGCAGAACTGTTTTGATGAGGTGCAGTTACCAAACATTAATAAAATATTCGTTTTTTTAAAAAAGAGCTAAAACAAAATCTAATACACTCGTGTGTCGTAGATTGCTTACAAGCAATTATATCTTTAAGGGATTTTTACTGAAAAAAAGTATTTTTTTGATATCGTCTTCAAGGATACTGTAAGAGTCGGACTCGTTATCGTTGCATTTCTTTCATTAATTTTTTTGCATTCAATGATCATAGAAAACTAAAAATTTGTTGAAAAAAATTGTTCAAACCACTAACATTCTGTATTTTAAAAACTGGAATTGTTTTTCTCCGAATGGTTTCTTGTATATTTTTAGTATGTTCTTTTGCATAAAGGAATATGACGTAGAAAAGTAGCTTTATCTGATGTACTTTTTGTTGCATAAAGGCTTTCTTTCTTTTTGTATGTATGTAAAAGATAAAGCAATTGAAAATTTATTTTATGAGTTAATACATAGTAACACTAAACATATCTTTATTCGTTAACCCAAGATACAACATGACTGCGAACAGATTGTCGAGCAGCAGTGAGACTTGGACTATCTGTGGAGCTTGGAGCATACATATCAGCACAATGACTGGTTCCATCGATAAGTACTGGATAAGTTTTGCTATTTGTTGGAGATAAAATTCCCAAAACATGCCATGGGTCATTGGTTCCATTAGGAAGGGAAACACGGGTTCCCTGAAAATTAATGAGTTATTTCTTATAGCATTTAAGGCTTTGAGAGACATACATTGTAATTATTTTGTCCTAAATAATAATTGTTGGTTTTAACAATGTTAGCATATACGGTAGCATTGTTAAGTGATTGATCATAGATTGCTGCACATTGTTGAACATAATAATCAACTGGGATATCAGCTCCAGTAAAGTTACCAGTAACAAGAGAACTATCAGTAGATTGATAGTATCCAAATTCATTACATGTTTGCCAAATCCATGAGCGATCTGTAACGGATATAATGAGATTATATATTTTAGTTACTATAATAAATAAACTTACAGTCACCAGCATCAGTACCAGCAGTTCCGGTTTTAAGATAATCAAGGTACCCTTGATAATCAACATCAAGGCACCATTCACCATATAAATTCATTAACCAATTATTTACATTAACAACTCCATCAATATCATCTTTATTTGCTTGAGTTTGTTGTTTACAAAGTTGTGGAATTGTTAAGAGATCTTTATAGCTTCCAACATTGTCTTGGGAATATTGAACAATACCCATATAATTTCCAATAATTGATTCATAGAAGTAATTGAGTGTATTGCTGTCACTGGTTAATGGATTACATAATGAAAAGCTTTGACTAAGAGTTTGACGACCTGCATCAGTTTTAATTAAATCATTGATCTTTACAAAGCCTGCATGGGCACTTGCAGCACATTTTGGATCATAATTATTTAGAGCATTATAAACAACATCAAGATATCCAGTAAAATCAACAACAGCTTGAACAGGTCCAGATGATCCAACTGCAGCATAGATAGTTTCAGGATAAACATATCGAGCCCATGCACTTAAAGCACCAGAATATGAACCACCATATGTAATCCAACGAGGATTTGTAAAGTTATGTTGAACATTCATAGCAAGAATAAAGTTTTTAACATCAGCAAGAGCTTGTTGACTTGTAAGATATTTAAGACTGTTAAATGTGAGATCACCAGTTGGTTGAGATTTACCATAGAAACGATGTTCAAGTAAAAATACAAATGCACCAGTTTCTTTTGCAAGTGTTGTCCATTCATAATTAGCTGAATCAACCCATCCAGAACTTTCTGCAGATTCACCTCCAATCATAAGAAATTGTGGTCCACCTGGTTTATACCATTGATCATTGTACCAATAACGCTAAAATCAAAATTTTTTTGAAGTAATTATCTTTTTTTTACACTTACTTGTCTGTATGTTTTGGTATTGGATGAATCAAAATTATCAACTTTAGCATCAAAATATCGAGTAGTAGCTTTAGCAGCTTTTGGATCTGCATCTGGCTTTGGAACAAGTCCATGCCATGGTCGCCCACGAATTACTTTCATCTTTGAGATGAAATCTTTATGTGGCTTTACAGGACTTGCATCACTGCAAAACAAAACTGCTGCTACCAATGCTAGAGCACAAAGTGTCTTCATGGTGGCGTCAGTAACCAAAGAAATGAAGACCAGAAACAACTTTTAGATGCTAAATTGAATACTTTTTATAGTGGTTTTTATTTCATCATTTGAAAAAAAGAAATGAATTACTGATAAGAGGATTTTGTCATATAATCTTTCCTTATTGATGTTTAAATTTAAGAAGTAAAAATGAAAGAAATAACCTAATGCATTATCAGCTTTTATTTAATCAGCTCCGGTATTAAAATGCTGATTCTTTTATCTTTTAAGTTAAGTTTTCTTTTTTCTCTTTTTTCTTCACAGTCAAGTTAAGCTTAAAGTTTGACTTTTTGTCCTTAATTGCTTTTAAGCCTGTTTTAAAATTTTGCTGACATTCATTGTTTTTGTAGTTAAACGAAAGAATATGTGAAAAAAAGATGTTTAATGCATACGTGTGATGAAATGATAAAGCAGGACTTTGGATTTTTTCGATTGTCCAATTTATTTTTAAAGCAAAATTAATAATTTTTTTGATTCAAATGACCATAATCCATTATATTGTTGCCTACGCACTAAAAGGCTATAATATAATATTCGGGATAGCTTTGATGTTGAGTATTGCTTTCTCAATTGTCCAAATGAAGATGAAGCAGAAAATCAAGGAATAATCATTTTTTGGATTCGACATTCAACAAACCAAGTTAAAGCTGTTGTATGAAATGATGGGACATTGAACCCCAAAATAATTATAATACACAAACTTATGAACAACATGAAAAATAATGTTCCCCTCTTTATTCAAATTTCTTTGGCTCTGCTAATCAATATTTTTTGGTGGATAATTTAATTTTAAAAGTTGTTGGTACTTTATTTATTAAAAAGGAAAACATATTAACAAAATTGACACATAAAAAGGGCATTGGTCCAAAATGCTAATGTTAACAAAAAATTTGCATGTTTTTATTCAGCGAAAAATTTATTAATGTATGACAAAATGATGAACCCTTTCTTCTCTCATGTTTTCCATTTATTTAATTAAACGATTTGTAGAAGATCAAAAATACATGAAACTTTTGAAAAATGTACATGGCGAACAGATCTATCACTTTCAGAACCCTATGTGCACTTTGACCCCATCTGGAGCTCTAACAATACTTAAAACCGCGAAAAATGACAAAAAGAAATGGAAAAAATTCGTGAAAAATCGTAAAAAACTGTAAAAAATGGTGGAAAACAGTAGAAAATCATGCTAAATTTTCCACGATTTTCTACGGTTTTTCACGAATATTTTAAACTTTTTTTCCCATTTTTTTTGTCATTTTAGGGTATTACATCAGTGATCTGCTCCCCAGCCCCGAAAAATGTCGAATGGAAAAAAGTTTAAAAAAATTCGTGAAAAATGTAGAAAATCGTAGAAAGTTGTGATAAATTTTCCGCGACTTTTTACAGTTTTTTTACAATTTTCTACGAGTTTTTTAAACTGTTTTCTATTTTTTTTGTCACTTTTTTGGAATTTGGGGTATGGTTGGAGTTCCGATCGAGTCAAGGTGCACATAGAGTTCCAAAAGTGATATAGATATGTTCCTCTGATCCATATGTAATTTGGTAATTTGGTTTTTTAGAAAATGTTTAATTAAAGAAAATGGAAAACACGGGATGAACATTTTGTCACCCATTGTTAGCTCTGATTTTATTTAAACTATTGTCTCAGTACTCATTGCATAAACATATTCTTACAGCAGCTTCACGTGTCTGTGGAGCACTGTTCAATTCTGGCACGACAAAAAATAAAAAAAATGACTACTGTATTGATTATGAAAAACAGGTATGATATTTCTTTGTGATTAATACGATCAAACTGATTTTACATTTGAAAAGCTATCATTTATTTACAAAATCCACAGATTAAATTTTTATGGCAGATGTACTTTCATTTAATTACTTTAATAATAATACTGTATACATAAAAGAATCTTGTTAAAAACTATTTGGAAAAAATTTTTTGTTCCAAATGTCTGTGAACTTATTTATGCTATAACAATTACTACAAAATCTGAAAAAAACTTTTTTTAAAATGTTAAGAACATTTTGTTAAATGTATGAAACAAGAACAAGTTGTTTATGGTTATGAATAACTAGACAAAGATTTCGTTTTTCAAGCATTTATGGGAGCTTTACTTTGACCACTTTAAAGTTATTTGCATCAAATAGATTGTTTTTCTGTAATAAAATGTTTCCATGTTTAATGTTTATTATAGCTTATTTGCTATTATTTTGGAAATTATTGTAACTCATTATTTGTAAAGTGTAAATAAAAGTGGTTTTTGAAAATGAGATACTTGGCGCCTGTCTCCATTGTTAGCATCAGTTCAAGTTTCAAATTTTCAATAGGTTTTGTGACAACAGAACTGATTAACTACAACATCATGTGTAAAGAAAGGCATTGGCATCTTGTCTCCATTGTTAGCGTCAGACTATTCACAGTATTGTTAATAAAACAGATTTATGCTTGAATTTATTTACTGCATTTCATTTTAATTTTTTTTGCATATTTTTGGTTTTTCTTTCTGAATATTCAAAGATTAAAATATAGCCCAAATTTATTTCCCAATTCCACAGTTTTTTTGCCATAACAAAATTATTCATAACCTCGAGATGCTGTCTTTGCAGTCGTTTTTTTAAACTCAGACATGTAAACAAAAACCATGAGTAAGCAAAAATTCTTTTTCCAATCATTAAAGGGTCAATTTTTTCTTTCCCAAAAGATCTGTGTTAAAAAACATAGAGCCGATTTTTTAGAGGCATTGCAAAAAATATTTTTCCTATTTATTTCATTACCTTTTGGTTTTTGGTTTTTTTGCATATAAAAAGAGACCGGTAGAAGCTTTCCACCATTACAAAAAGCTTCGTTTTTTCAGTGATTTGTTTTTGTTCTTTCTTTTACTTGTTTTTACAACACTTTCCCTTCTTTGTCTACTTTTTTTAAAGTTCTGATAGGTACATCGTTTTCTTTTCTTGTTCCCTTTTTAAAATACCTTTTTGGCAAAAAAAAGTTTGATCGCTTTTTTGATTTGACGACAACTTTTTTCAACAAAATTATAAAATAACACTATTGTTGAGTATTCTTCATATTTGACTATGTTTTTTTTGTAGAAATTATAATAAAAGGTAGCTAAATTTATTGTTTTCATATTCCTTATTTTAACAAAACATCTGGTTGGTTTTCAACCTATTTTAGTCTGCCACATTTTTTATAACATTATCCCTTCTTTGTCTGCTTTTTTTCTTTTGATAATTATGTTGTATATTTTATAAAAATCTTGGAAGACCGATCTTTGATATTTGCTTTTTTTTGGATCGAAGATAAAGCGCAAGATTTTTGCGATTTTTAAACGTTATAAAAATCGTTCATGCTTGAAATCTAAATTTTTTTGTTTGTTAAGAATTCTACTAACCAAGGCCCTTTACAGAAAAAAGGTAGGCCGCCTTTTATCTTTTGCCGCTTTGGCACACATCGGCAAAAGATCAAAGGAAATTTGTTCATTTTGAAAGGACCGAATTCCACAAATGCCCTTCCATGAAACGCCTTGTTATTAACCCTCAAGATTTGTTTTTTTTCTATGCTGTACTTTATTCATAAACCCGAGATGCTGTCTTTGCAGTCGTTTTTTAAACTCAGACATGTAAACAAAAACCATGAGTAAGCAAAAATTCTTTTTCCAATCATTAAATGGCCAATGTCCCCCCCCCCCCCAAAGATCTGTGTTAGTTTAATACAATTTTGTATTTGCGTGTTTTAGTTACTAATTCTTTCCCTAACATATTTATTTTTTTAGTCTTGTTTTTTAAAAATGGACAAAAAAATTGCTGAAATTAAGCAAGATCAAGCACAATTAATGATGCGAGTTGTAAGTAATCCATTATTTTTTTTATTTTTTTAACGTCGTGAACGTTTAGGATCTCTTACTTGCTAAATTTAAAATTATTCAAGGTCGTGTTGAAGAGTTATATGCTATTCCTGCTTTTGCAAAGGATGCTGGAATTGATAAGGTTTGTTCATTGATAGTTTTTCGTAATATCTTTAATATCCTATTTTTTAGCCATCTGGCAATGTTGTTGTTGATGGATGTGATACTGATGCTGATGGTAAATCAGCTGATGTTGATCAAGAAGAAAATTATGACGCAAGTTGCTCTGGTGTCGTTGAATCGAATGATGATAAGTAAATGCTAATGTGTCTGTTTTTTTTATTAATTTTTGTCTTAAAATTATGATGCCTTTACTTTGATGTATTGGTTAACTGTTTGTAATTTTATTTATCTCTGTTTTACAATTTTATCAATAAAAATTTTGTAAATGCCAATAACTTTTTAAAAATTATTTAACAAAATTTTATTGTATTTTCCATTCAACTTGTGGCTGTCTCTTTTATACACATTCTTTATTTCTTTGCATTTTTCGAAAAAGTGATGTCCTAAAAGTATGATAATGCTTTTTTACCAGACAAATTATTGTCTATTTTTACAATCCCTGACAAGCTAACCGTCAAAAAAATGAGCGGTAGTGAGCAGCTGTCAGCGGTACTACATTTTGTCAAAAGCTGTAGCTTTCGTTTAACGTTTACCATAGAGCTGCAGGCGACGCCCAAAATCAGAAAAAGTCGTCCGTTTATGAAAATAATTAATTTACTGATTTTTCTCCCAAAATGTTGTCTAAAGTCATTTTTAGTACTATTATTGCCATCGGCAAAGCATATTTATTATTTTTTTAATTATGTATTTATCGTTTTTAGTTAAATAACCAAAATCTTATCAACTACCGTATCACTAAAATACTATAACTTGACAAAAAATTACGGTTAAAATTGTGACAGTTTGAAATTCTTGTCTTTTTGGTTATTTGGAAAACGTTTTTTTTGAATATTTGGGAAAGAATTTTAAACTTAATGTGATAAGAAATGCATTGAGTTTTTCATCACACTTATTAAATTAACTATTTTTTCCTTTAATTTTTCGATATCAAAAAGTTTTTACACGTACAGTAATCTAGGCAATCAGTTAGTAAATTCATTATTAAAAAGTTTTAAATTCAAATGGCATAAACATATTGTGCTAAAAGCACAAACTACATATTGTTACCGGACAGAAAATTAAACTTTTACATAATTTATTAAATATTCGCCAAAAAGGCACATACGGAACCGTGATAACAACAAAAAAGAAAACAAACTCAACACAAAGTCAAAACAGGTTTGTAAAAGTCATTTTCATTTTTAATCAATAATATTGGATATTCTTCATGATCCCAATTCCCATATGTTTCAAGGATATCATTTTCTACGAAAATACCAATTCGACATTGCAACCATGCACAAATAAAATTAAAATGAATTGTTGAAAGTTGATTGCATTGATGAAGTTCTCGAAATTGAGTAGAAGTAATATCAAGGCTTGAAAAAACAATGCCATCAACAGGTTCTAAAAACACAACAAAATATAAGTTTCCAGAAGTTAAAGAGAGCAATTTGAGGTCATAAATCAAGGTCGCAATTCACGTGTATCATCCTATATATAACAAAAAAACATACCAAAAGTTTTGAAGTTATCACAAAAATACGCTTGAATACGAATTTTGATATAATAGTAATAATTTTCTGTACCAGTAAAGAAGCATGAAAGACATTTAAAGAATGAATCATCTGCAGAGGAAATATCAGAAGTTTTCTTTGGAGTTGAAGTCAATGGAATTTCAGAATATAAAACTTCAGCCCAAAAACGAAGAGCACCACGAATAAATGGAATATTCAACTTTTCAAGTGTTGCACGAATAAATGAATGTGAAGGTGGATCAAAATGGTATGAAAGAAGCTTTTCAAGTTCAGCAATTTCTTTTTCTACAGCATCAACAGGTGTACCAATTTGGTTATCAACAACTTCATCATTTTCAAATGGCAAAGTAGGTGATGATGAAGCAGGTGATGATGAAGCAGCGGATGATGTTGCGGTATTTGTGAAAGAAGATGGATGCAGTGTTGATGATGCTGTTGTAGAAGGAATACTTTCCATTAATGCATCTATTTGTCGTAAAAGTGAAGCAGCAGTAGAGCGATAATCTTTTTCTTTTACAGGTTCAAGAATTTGAATTTCATCATCTTCTTCAGGTTCAAGAATCTGAATTTCATCTTCTTTTTCAGCATCAGCGTCAACAGTATCCATAGATTCTCTGAAATTTATAACCGTGAGATTTGTAAGATTAAATATATAAAATCTGGAAAAAAAACAGATGCCCGCGTCATGACACAACCCATTTATAAAATTATTAGAGAGTCTATCAATGTCATCAACAAATCGTATATTTAACGTTTTTTCAATTTCCAAAAACCTTCTCGAAAAATGTTAAAAAATAAGCAATCTACCGTATACCTGGAAGACAGCATTGACAATAGCAAGTTGAGATCTGTTAAACTTTCGAATTAGAGTCTTTTTGAAGATATATAAAAGTTGTGTTGACAATAGGTCATTATAATTATTAAAAAATTTCACTTTTTCAATATGCGAACCAAGGAAGGTGTGTCCGGTTGCTGTCGCCTAATCAACTCTAAAAACAAAAACTTACAAAATTTCATCATCCATTTGAGTATCACCTGCTAAACCTGTTGAAGCATCATTAATATCCATTGACATAGTAGTATTTCTGAAAAAAAATTATTAAGTTTAATGACATATCCAACGAAGCTTACTGTAATTGATCGGTGAGAAAAGATTGAACACATTGTGGACTTAAGTATACTCAGACAACCTAAAATTGATATTCAAATGGCTTATAACTGCTTTAAATCGTCAGAAATACGTTGGATTTCATCTTGAAAGTCTCAAAATGTTGATATCTTCCATTATACGTCATTTGGTAATATAAGGAATATAATATACTCTAAAAATTGCTTAAAACCAGCATATCCGCAGGACCTAAGGATCGTCCATGTATGACCTTAAATGCTTTAATATAGTAGTTTTGAATGTATTTTAAATTATTCAAGCCATTTCGTAGTCATTCTACAACAGAAAACGTCATTATGAGCCATTTTGCCAAAAGCACCCATGTTGCTCATTTTTGAGATTTCATATGGACGCCATATTGCCCCCTGATATTCAAAAATGCCCAAAATCACCCAGGACACTCTAATATCATAGTATTTCATAATACAGTTCAAATTAGGCCGATATCTTGCATATAACATGAGTTTTGCCTCCAAGATGATGCTGGAGATAAAGGTTTTTATAGAAAATGGCCTGAAAAACCACCAGACCCCACGGATTTTTGAAAATTTTTTTTCCAGATGTATGTAGAATCATATGGGGAATCCATTGAAACAATAAAAAAGTATACATACATTTTGACTTTTGGCACCAAATGCCAAAAAACGACATTGCACCAACTTTGATGACCAATAACTTGAGTTCAAAATAACTTTAAATGATAATTTCTTCTATATTATGACTCAGTAGGTTAAGGCGAACACGCTGATATGCCATAGGTGACATTTTATAACACCAGTCATTTTTGGCATCCTCTGGAGCAAGAGGTGCCGTATCTCGGTGCAGCTGCACCGGAGACCAAAACGGACTTCAAATTCGTGATCTACGACCTCGATTTGGTATATAGGCAAGGAATTAGCCTTTAAACTCGACAAAAATTTTTTTGAAATCCGAAGTGAAGGTCGTTTTTTACAAAAAATGGCTTTTATAAAGCAAGCTATAAAAAAAATGAGACTCACTTTGCTAAAGCATAATAAAAAAATTCGTTAATCCTTAAGCTTAAAATCCCTAAAAATGGCATTAAAGCTTTGATTTTTATTATCTTTAATGTTGATAAATGATAATAACTATATAAATTACTCCTAGAACATTTAAATCAAGAATAACGGTTAAGAATGAACAAAACACAACTGCTTTTATGCATTATTTAAAGGGATATTGAAAATCCGCTGTAACTTCTTTAGAGCAGCTCAGAGTAGTAATGACTTTACCAGCAGGTGCCTTATATGGTTAGAAATAAGCATCTTGCCCATATAGTTCTTGTAATCTAGCATATAAAAACATATTTAATAAGTGATATTATTATTTATCATAATCTGTGTTTAACATAACTCCATCAACATCTCTAACATCCAAAAACACGATTTTAGGTGACAACAAAAATGACTATGCTGTGTAGACAGATGTGTGCCTTTATATTATTTACATCTAGGGAGCGCAGCGTTAAAAATTTTTAAGAAAAAATAAAAAAAGAAATGGCAACACTGCGGGAGTGGAAAAGAAGCAAAGAGAGTGTTCTTTTTTAAAAAAATACATTGTGCGGGAGTGACAGAGAAGCAGATACAATGTCTCTCGCCGCCATAAAATTTTAAATCGCTTATCGCAAATCTTATGGCATTTTTTAGCAATTAATTATAAAAAAATTTTAATAACGCTATTAAATCACGAAGATCCGGAGCTATCTGAATATATAAAAATTTAAAGCAAAATCGAAATTTTTTTTTGACGCTGCGCCCCCTAAATTTTACATCAGCAATTTATTTACCCTCTTTCTCTCTCCCTGGAACTCCACAACAATGTATTACAGCAAAAAAAGTAAATCAAAATTTTACGAAAAAATTAATAGATTGCTTTTTTATACATATAAGAGCAAGGTGCATAATTAAAAATGAAGGAAAAAAGATGTACAATTAAATAAGATAACAACAATGTGAAAATTACAAAAAAATATGAAAAAATATAAAAAGAGATGATTACAATGAAGTAATAGTAACAAACGATAGTAGTTATGTGTAAAAAAATAAATCAGCATTTTAGACTTCAGTTTTTGTAACAGATTGGACATATTTCAGCATTGGTTCAGTAAGCCAACATTCAGATGGATGACGAAAATGTTCTGTAAGGCGTTGTTTAGATGTATAAGCTCGATTACATGCATCACAAACAAAGAGTTGTCCAGTATGACGAGACATATGCCGTTCAAGATCGGAATTTGACCAAAATCCTGCTTCACATGCAAGACAATAAAAACCCTTATGGCGAACATGAACACGTAAAAAGTGCTGCCGAAGAGCATATGCATAATGACAAGTTTTTGGACAATGTGGGCATTGACGTGCTGATGGATCTGTTACTGAAAAAAAAATATATTGCGGTTACTGTAACAAAACTTAAATTTTTTTGCAGACACATTCAAGGACGTCAGCAAGGGAGGGGGTACGTGCCCCCTTCGATGTTGAAAAAATTCCTTGATCGTTTGCCACCGCCGTGTTAAAGCGGTGAAAGATCAAAGCCGTACCCCTCCGAAATTGCGGTGCCCGACCCGAAATTTTTATCTGCTTACGTCCTTGAACACATTCAACATACAACGACAAATACTTAAACATAAAGTAACTAACTTTTTAAAATATCATCAGAGCTTACAAAAGGATCTTTGATTTGAAGAATATTTGCTAAAGACATTCTTGCATCAAAACCGCTTGAATATATCCAGCCTAAAAATGCAAGGTAATATATTAATGAAAATAATATATAAGACATATGAAATAATTAAAACGCGCAAAAGTTAAAGAAAAACAATTTAAAAGGTTATAAGAACACAATCACATTTTATCATTCCAAACATATCTTTGTTTTCATCGATCCTGAATTTCTTTAAAAAATGGTTTTTTTCGACAGGGAAAGGGAAAACGCGACACCAAGCGGAATACATGGAAAACCCAAAAAAGAAAAAATTGGAAAATATATGCTGGCTTGATGCTCCTTTCTCGACAAGGTTGAGAATTATACCAGACAGCGCAAGAGGTGCTCTCTTCCGTACTTTATTTCTCTGCTTTGCGTGGTTTTTTTATGCATTTTTTTTTAAATTTGGCACCACCATAGGAACGTGCATATAAGTAAAAAACGCAGTCTTTCATTTTTTTATAAATCGAAGAAGAAAATTTTTTTTCGCGGCGGGAATTTTCCTTTGAACTGGTGTTAAAGATATTGAATAAGCTTTTGTAAAATCCTTAAAATAATCTTTATATCAAGTGATATAAACATTTTCTATTCTGTTTTATCTTAAAAATATTGAAGAAAAGCATGTCATACTATTTAAGGAATATTTAAAATCCAAGTTTTGCTGTGAACATGAATTCATTTGTTCACGAATGTATCCGAGTTACGCTTAGAACTTTTAATATTTTATCCCTAATGGAAAAACACAACTTTTAATAGCTGATTGAAGTTTTCCAACCTTTTCCAAAAAAGTTATGCCATAAATTGCATCATTTATTGGCTTTTTCCAGTGTTACTGCTATGGAAATCAAATACTGTATTTGAGTTACGCCAAGTTACGCCTGTTGTCGAATATATGCTTAAAACTTGCTAAAACTTCTAAAGTTAAGCATTTTTTTTGCTTGAACCATGTTTGTTATGTTTATGATCATTTATTCGGGCGATAAAACTTTGATTTCATTCAATTTTATTAATTCATTTTTATCAGATAGCGCTTTTCAAATATTTTTTTTTTCATTTTATCACTTCTGATAAAAATAAGAAGGCAAAAATAAATTTATGTATTAGTTTCAGTGATTACGTCAGAGATATACTCAAAAATGTTGTTTTTAAATTATAAAATTAAAGTGATTTTTTTTTGTTACTTATGTGTTGCAGATATCCGTGATCAGGGGGTTTGCTGATTGCTTGTTTTCACCATATTTTTGTACTTTATTCTTGATTCAGTTGAACTGCTAAATTGAGTTAAGTAAATTATTAAGGAAAATACAGGACCAAATGCTCTAGTAGATGCCAGATTTGAAGGAGATTTGGAGCTTGATTATGTTCTAACTTTTGAAGACCAAAATGTGAAAAAAGAAAAATTGATGGTTTTGTTTTTTAATAACTTGATTGATATACGTATATCTTTAATAGGGTTAAAAAATGTATATTAACTGTACGGGATTTAAAAAGAACTTTATTTTGTAGAAGCTTTAGACTTAGAAAGTAACAATTACACGAAAATGGATTCCCTCCAATATTAAGTGTTTTCGTATTTTTCCAATCCAGTAATTTTTCTGGTAATATTGTAAGGTTACATTCGTTAATCAAAAAATATTCAAGACTGGGAGCAACACCAGTAGAGATAGTGCCAAATGCATTTTCGTGGATGTATGAAAGTTGATGGGATTCATTTAGCATAACCCATTCGAGAATAGATAAACCGCAAAAAGCGCAATCATCAACACATGTAAGAAATGGATTATTGCTTAATATAATATTTACCAATTTAGGATTTCTGACAAATGCATTACTTTCAATTTTAGTTAACAAATTATGAGCCATTTCAATTTGATACAAATGTGGAAGATATTTTGTAGAAATCGGAATTGTGGATAGACTATTTCCATCTAATCGCAAAAACCTTAATTTTCTAAATACGACGAAAACGTCATGTAAAGTCTAGTACTAAAATATTAAAAATGGCTTACTCTAAATTCTTAAAAGCATTTTCTTCAAGAAAGCTTATTCCACAAAAACATAAACTACAAACTTCCAAATCCATTATAGGAAAAATATCAGTCATTTCTTTCAAATTTGAAATGTAATCAAGCATCAAACCACTTAATTTCTTCATATTTTTAAATATCATTGGATTTAATGCAGTTAAATTATTATTTGATAGTATCAATGCTGTAAGCGATGATCCAAGTTGTGGTGTTAATACGTTTTCGTCAATTGATGTTAATTCATTGTTTGTTATCGAAAGGGATATCAAAGAAATAAATTTATCAAATGCTCCTGCTTCAATAAATTTGACACCAGCATATTCAACTACTAGCCGTTCTATAGTGTCTTCATTATCGGGCAAAATTCTGTTCTAAATTAAATCATGTTATAAAATTTTAAGTTCTAAGAAATATTTGTAGTTACCCGTCTTAATGCAGTTATATTACTCATCCTAAAAACAGCTGTTTTAATCTCCATATTTTCATCAAATGGCTTAACATTTGCATCCTTAAACCAAAAAACGCATCTGATGTTACCATTTTTACATTCGCAATCATCTAAAAGCTAATAACTGAAAAATAAAAAAATTCACCACATGCCTACTTTTAATGTTACTGCCACAAATATAAGTAATATTATTTGCGCTTTCGTCATCTGGTATTACGCTGGTGTACCATTATCAGCACTAATATCACTGTCATTCTCTTGAAGATCCACAAATTGTTTAAAATCATCCAAATAATGGATTAATTAAAATAAGTAACAAAAGTAGAAATCGAAAATATTTTTGACGGATCATATCTTTTATTAATGTTCAATTGTATCAAACAAGAAGAAAAAAACAACTAAAAAGTTGCCAAAAAAGAGAACATTTATAAAAATGCAACATTTTTGTTAGTGAATCATTTTGATCTAGACATAAAAAACTATTAACCTAAACAATATTTGGTAATTTGATCTGAAACGTTTATAAATCCAAGCATTTCCTCCTGACTGACTTCAAACACTTGCAGTTCTTTCATGTGATCCCATTAAAATGACTCCATCAGTGTAAGATGCGGCTGTTATAAATGTCATAGGATTAATAAATGCTAGGAAACTATCATAAAAATAATAAACACAGTCACAAAAAGAGTTCTGAAGAGTTATAATCTTACATCTATTAAAATTCAAAATTTTTCTATTAATTAATAGTAATAATAGAAAAATTAAAAACAAAAAAAAAACAACAAAAATTGATAATGATAGACAACCAAATCATCAAAATACCATAAAAAAGTTAGCTATTACTTTTAAGTATCGTTTCCGCTTTATAAATTTGCTATATATGATCTGGAATAAAAGTCTTATACTTTAGCTTTATTTCCGCTGTTTTTTAGAATCGATTGTCACAGTGACAATGTCACTTTTTCGCTTACCTTGTTAGTTCGGGAGGATTTTTATAGAAGCTTCTGGAGCAATATGTTTGAAAGCCTCTCGAAAGAGCAATCTGGAAGCTTTTAACAGTGCGAAAATATTAGAACAACAGCCAGGAAGGGGTTGGAAATCTCTAATATAGTAAACAAAGTACAAACGGTTCTTCTGCTTTAAAATCGATATAATGTAGAAATATAAAAATTATACAATAATGTATACACATTTATAAACACTGTTAAATAAAATATCTTTCATCAATATTTTCGTAATAATAAACATCTAAAATGGCATAAGAGTCGCAGTTCATGGACGATATTAACTTTTAAAACCTGTCAATATCAAGCATCAAGTACAATTCTAATACCATTTTGAAGAACATAATAATGTTAAATAAAATATTTTTCATTAATATTTTCATAATAATAAACATCTAAAATGGTATAAGAGTAAAGGCACATGAATAGCTTTAACGTTTAAAACTTGTCAGGTTAAAGCTATTCATAAACCTTAATTCTTATACCATTTTAAAGAATATAAAAAAAATTATACAATTATGTAGCACATATTTGTTAATAAAGTTAAATAAAATAATCATTTGTCATTAATATTTTAGTAATAATAAACATCTAAAATGTTATAAGAGTCGCAGCACATGGATGGTATTAACTTTAAAAATTTGTCAATATCAAACATAAACTGCACCTCTTATACCTTTTTGAAGAATATAATAAAATTATACAATTTTCTGCAATTAATTCAAATTTTAATGAAGATTGCAATGCATGACGTGTTTTTGACTTTCTTTACAAAAGCACAACAAGCATTGCAAGCTTCAGTAAAACGAACTGGAAATAAATGTGTGAACATTCTTAATAGAAGTAATAACTGCTGGGAACAATCTGTAATAATTTTATGGTAAAAGTTTTGTCAGCAAACAATAATGAAAAACTTACAAAACTGTAATTTTAGATAACATGATAATTTGATTAATAAACATCACGTTGTGTAATCAATTTAAGAATTAACAATGACAAAATATGTATTATTATTAAGCTAATGCACTGAAGAATGCCATACCAACTTGACCTATGATTATATAATTTTCCAGAGATCAAGGAAGGATGGCATCTCCAATGCTTTTGCTTTGAATAAAATAATAGCAAATCAACATTCATAGCAAATTATTCCACAGTTGATATGAATAATAACAATACATATCACGCTGTAGAATAATTTGCTATGTATGCAAAAATATAGAGAAATAATTAATTAAATGTTTTCTAATACATGTTTATATACAAGCAATTATGTTTCCATAATAATAACATCGATAAAAGAAAAAAATATTTGTATAATAAAGTTTAATAATAATTAAAATAGCATAACTGTGGCAAGACATGAATAACATTAAAATTTTAAAATTTGTCAATAACAGACATGAACAGTAATTTTTATACCATTTTGTTGAATATAATAAAATTATACAATTAATTCAAATTTTAATGAAGATTGCAATGCATGTGTTGTGTTTTTGACTTTCTTTACAAAAGCACAACAAGCATTGCAAGCTTCAGTAAAACGAACTGGAAATAAATGTGTGAACATTCTTAATAGAAGTAATAGCTTCTGAGACAATCTGTAATATTTTTATGGTAAAAAGTTTTGCTAATAAACAATATTAAAAACTTACAAAACCAAAGTTGCAGAATGCTTTTAAATAACATGACAATTTCAATGAATAAAAATCACGTTGTGTAATCAATTTCTGAATGACAAAATATGTAGCCCCATTTTAAGACATTTTATGTTAACATAACAAACAAGGATTTCGCTACAACAGCGTTCATGTAAATCAGTAGAAATTTTTTGATAATTTTATTAAGCTAATGCACTGAATTACATAATTTCCTATAGATCAAGAAGATATGGCATCTCCAATGCTTTTGCTTTGAATAAAATAATAACAATTTAATAACATTCATAGCAAATCTTTCAACTGGTGATATAAATAATAATAATATATATGACGCAGCAGAAAGATTTGCTATGTATGCAAAAATGAAGTGAAGTAAAATTAAATATTTTCTAATACTCTCTATATATGTTATAACCAATTTTGTGAACTTAAACATATGCACAAAATTGGCTGCACATATATAAAGAGTATATTTTTTCATCAATGTTTCCAAGATAATAAAGTTTGATAATAATCAAAAAAGCATAACAGTGGCAAGACATGAATGTTGTTAACTTTTAAAAATTGTTAACAACAAACACGATTTGCAACTCTTACACCATTTCGAAGAATATAACAAAATTTAACAAAAGCATCAGAAGTTTTGCAATCAATATATACAAGGATAAAAATAGACATGCAAATTCGTAGGGAAGTGTATAAATGACTCAGGTTATGATTATTTATTTCCATAAACACAAAGTCACTTATACATTGCCCAACATGTTTGCGCTTAATAACGACTTTTTGAAGATAAACACTCTAAAATAAAGTTTTATTTGAACTGAACATTTAACCTCAAAAATTTAGGAAAAGAACTCACCAAACCTTTATTATCAACAAACACCTATGTTCACTTAGTAGCCATGTTTAATGGAGATTTCACTGTAAGCCTGATGCATGGTTGCAATTAACATCCATCGGGCAAACAAGGAAATCCCCAAATAAACAGGGGTCATAATAAGAAATATTTGGTAACATCAATATATTTTCCTCATAATAGCAAATTCAACTATTCAATAATTTTTTTTACAGCACAATATTATCAAAAAGCTAAATATGCCATTAGTGGAGTTTCAAAATTGCATTGCTATTAAAACATATAAAGTTATAGTGACGTAAATCTTTTAAACATTTTATATTAAGCTTAAAAAAGATACGGCACTATAACTGTCACATATTTCTAATAAGAGAAAGAAGAAATGATAATTTTGTAAAATTTGCCATATTTAATGAATAAGCGTATATTGCTTTAATTAAATTTAAGAATTAATAAGAGGGACAACCAACATTTTAGGAAGAAGAGAAGAAATACGGAAAAGTTCGCCTCAAATATAGATTGCAAACAATCCCATCTCCAAACGGGACTCGAATCTCTCTGCGACTCCCACTGCTCCATCAACTGAGCTATTGAGGTATTGTCTTTGGCTATTGGTACGCAGGACAACCCTTTCATGGTAAGAGAAAAAAAGACTACACTCAATTAGGGTTGCCGAAAGATCACCAGGTGATCCCTCACTTTTTAGAGGGTGATCACGCGAATTCATCCAAAATTTTTTTAGTTGTTTTGGGACTTTTATCTTATAATCGATGTTGATAATGAAAATATTGTTGAGCTTTATTAAAATTATTCATCGTGATAATTAAAAACTAGTTAAAATGCTTCAAAGATGGTTTTTCTTACTTATAAACGTGTTAAACAATGTATTATGCAAAAAGGAGTTCTTAAAAGATTTTTTCAAAAAGCGGGATTTCGGGTAAATCACCTAGAGGATTCAACAATCCTTGATTCAATCATTGATGACCGGATTTAGTCTCATAGTCAAATCGAGCGAAAATGGAAACCCGAAAAAAGAAGAAAAGTGAAAAACTTAGCCAAAAACATTTTTGTGATAAGTGAAAGAAAATATGATAATTTTTGTAAAATTTTCTTTGAAAACCGCTGTAATGAAATTGAGAAAAGTTTGCTTTTTAAAAATATGCCTTCAAAAATGAGAGATTTGAAAATAAAGAAATCCCAAAAATTTGCGAAACAAAATATAAAATGAAAATTTTAGCCTAGCATTTTTTTAAAAAAAAAAAAAAGAAGAAACTTTGTTTGTAACTAAAATTATCATGATCTATCTTGGCACTATTATTATAAAAGATTTTTTAGACTAAAAATGTTGAAATCGCATCACTCGTTTTTGGTCACATGAGAAATCTAGCAGCAATCTCAATTGCGAAAAAATTATGAAAATAAAAGAAAATAAGCATTGCTGCTTTTTCGTCTTAAATATTTGCGTCTCCAATGTGCAAAAAAGCTAAAAATTTTTTTGACATACTAAGTCTCCAAAATTGTTAGAGGAGCTATTAGTGCCATTAGTAAATTATATTTTTAAGTTTTTCGATTTATCAATCATTTTTCGACAAATTACAAAAAAATTAGCAAACTACCGTTTACGTGGTATTAACCGAGAAAATTAAATTTAAGTTAGTTAAGTTATCAAATTAGATTGGTTTTAGATTATAAAGAAGAAGTTATGCTGACAAAAAGTCATAAAAAAGTTTAATATCGTAAAAAATCGTTCGAGCGATGACGGCTTCGCCTAATCAACCTTCCAAAAATGAAAGCGCAAAATTTAAGGCAAAAAATTCTAAGGCGCAGGTTTTGAGACCGTAAAGGGGAGCTGCCAGAAAATTTTGGGGAAAAATGAAGAACATAAGAAAAGTTAAGGGTTAAAAAGTGGTGCATTCTCTCATAAAGATTTTCATCACTGTTATGAATTTCATTAAGAAATTTTTTTTGAATAACTTAAAAATGTCCTTGTAAAATTCAAAAAAAGTTGCATGAAAAAGTTTTAATAGTTATCAGATCTTGTTGCCGACCTAAGCGTGCCTTGCAATAAACTTTTATCTCATAAGCCTTTTATTTTGAATTTGTAAAAGATAGCAAGCAGAGAGCTGTTTTTAAAGATAAAACTTTTTTTAAATGTGCTGAAAAACGCATTTACTCATACGAAAATGTTCTCTGAGGATGATTAGCGTAACTTAAACTTTTATTTTCTGAACCCTACTTTTGTAAAAGTAGCAAAAATTTTTGCGTTAATTAGAAAAGAGCTTTATTAAAGAATTTAATTGTACCAAAAAGAGGTTGCTAATTACTAGTAGAACGCCGCCTAATTCCAATGTTTATAAAAACGGCTTGAAATAGCTTAATTTTGAAAACTATCAAACTTTTTTTTGTAAAGTTTTATTAAAAATTTAGCAAAAAACGAGATAATATCCGAAAAATTAATGGAAATTTTTTTAACCCATCAGTTAAAGAAGTAAGAAAATGAAAAATTCTTAAAATGATCTTTCATTGAAATTTTAGCATTATATGCAAAAAAACTATTAACGAAGGAAGACAGATCAAGCGAAATTTAACACATCCCTGATATTATTCATCATTTATTCTTCCATTGCATCTCCCTCTGAACTCCATCTGAAACATTCTTCTTCTTCTTGTTGATTTCCATCAAATGAGCGAAACCAACAAAAAACGCGATCAGCTTCTGTCTGAAAACACAGGAAAGGCGATGCTTTTAATACGGTTTTTGGAAGGAAAAAAAGGCGGAGACAAACACGGTTATTCGTTGAAGAAAAAGTGATTTGCAAGGACCGCCTCCTGCAAGCGGTCCACATATTCATCCCGTTTTGATTTCAATATGAAGAATATAGACAGTAAAAGATCAAAGAGTGAATTAAAAGCGAATAAACAAAATATTTCAAAATAACGTCAATCAATCCATGAGCGAAAAAAATCAGTGCAATGGCTAAGAGATATGCAAACTTGTAAAACTTTGGAGAAAGTTTTGAACATTTTCTTTGTAGTACAAAGCAAAAATTTTAACGACAAAATAAAAGAATTTTTATACAAACACATAAACTATAAAGTTAACTCATAAGGATGTCTCAGCAATAAGAAATCAACAAAACTCAAGGATAAGAAATTTTTTGTTAAATAGTTAAGCAACATCGTGTTTTATTCAGATAATTTAAAAATGCCGTTTTTGGTTTAATTTATGAACACTATGCAATAATTGGGAAGGATATGTATAAGAAAATTCGTTGATTATGTTTTGTCAGTTGAAAGTCATAATGTTGGATACTTGCTGATTAAAAAATGCTCATTTTAACACTTAATTACAGAACAATGCGTAACGAGTTATGATCAAGCTGTGCTAGAAAAATGTTTTTGTAGTGAATTTTACTGTCAACTTTTACAAATTTGCATAACACCAATATATAAGTAAACAAGAGAATGCTTTTCAACTCGGCATTTTTAACCATTCAGTTGAAACAGAAACAAAAAGAAAAACTTTTTAAATGATCTTTGATTGAACTTTTCGCATTATATGCAAGTTATCTGTTAACAAACTTCTTCCTGTCCTTTAAACTTTTTTATTGCCTTTCTTTATTCTTTTAGTATAATGTCAAAGTGTGTTAGGTACCAAGCACAGGAAAATCGAAAACAAAGACATCGCTTTTTTTTGTAAAACTGTAAAAAATGTGTTTTTTTTGTGTTGTGCCATGATGAAAAGCGCCTCTCAAAAACACAGCATAACGAAAGAAAAATATCGAACCATCAGACGATCAACAATTTTTTTTGCATATACATGGTTTTTTTCTAATAGTGAAAAAAAGAAGTAAATATGTTTTTGAAGATGTTTCGATAAACGAGAAAAACTGAATCATAAACTTGACCGGGCTGGAATTTAATTTTTGATTTGTTAAAAATAAAATAGAGAAATAGGAAGAAAAAAAAGTTACAGTATGCATGGTATGCGATAAACTTATTTTATTGGCAAAAATAATATTTTTATATCGGCATAATGAGAGTTTCCTTATCACCAGCAAAAGGTCAAAAAAGTTTCAAATAAATTGTGACATATGTATGATCCATAATGGTCTGATAACAATAATTAATAAAAGTTTTTAAAAGGAGTTGAGCAAACTTTTAATAACATATGAAGGCAGAGTATTTTTAGTATCATAAAAAATTAAATAATGCTAATAAAAGTTAATTCCTTGAATTTTCAAAACGTATTTTTGTAGCTATTCAGAAACGGAAGTTGTTATTGTTTTTAATTTATCGAAACTACAATGGTGAACCCTTTTTTCTCATTTTTTCCATTTTTTAAGTAAACGATTTCTAGAAGACCAAATTATATGAAATGTTTAGAAAACGTACATATATAGGGACCTAAGATTACATGAAAATGTACATGGAACTATAACACTTCTGGACTACAATGTACTCTTTAACTCCATCAGAAACCCAAACTCCAAAAAATGACAAAAATAAATATAAAAAAGTTTAAAATATTCGTGAAAATTCGTAGAAAATCGTGAAAAATCGCGGAAAGTTGTGGAAAATCATGCTAAATTTTCCACGATTTTCTACGGTTTTTTACGAATGTTTTAATCTTTTTTACATTTTTTTGTCATTTTTTGGGGCTTTGGGTATTGACGGTGTTCCATATGAGGTCACAGGGTTTATAGGGATATATAAGTGATCTGTTCTTAAACCCCGAAAAATGTCGGAAAAAATGGAAAAATTTTAAAAGAATTCGTGGCAAATTGTAAAAAACCGTAAAAATACGTAGAAAGTCGTGGAAACTTTAGCACAATTTTTCACGACGTTCTACGATTTTTCACAAATTTTCTAAATCATTTTCCATTTTTTTGTCATCTTACGGGATCATTTGGGTTCCAGGGGGGTCAAAGTACACATAGTGGTCCAAAAATGCTATAAATTTCATCCCCAAGTCTTTGAGGACGTTTTCTAAAAGTTTCATGTAATTTGGTCTTCTACAAATCGTTTAATTAAAAAATTGAAAAAAAAACGGGATGAACGTTTTGTCCCCCCTTGTAAACACTTAAAGACCATGTCATCAGTAGCCCTCCAATTAAGAAACATTATTTGACAAATTTTTAGTTGAGTCAATGCATGCCGCTTTTCCCATCCTTCGAATATGTTCGAAAATGGTAAACTTAATTATTCTTTTACACCTTCTTATTTTAGTTAAATAAAAACTACAACATTTTTATTACTATGACTGTAGTAAACATTCTAAAAAAGTTTGAAACCGAAATATACAATATTATAGTCAGGACTGCAAAAATATGCTTGAATGAAAAAACGATTCTGTTAAGCTCAAACGATGATGCAATGCTTTCAATGAACTTCATTAAAGCTTGAACGATTGAAAACACTTTAGAAAACAATCTGGCAAAAATTTTCAAGCCAATCCATAAAAACAAAAGCTGTGGCTGCAAAATTATAAGCGTTTTTGTTTCTGTTTCTGCCACTTTAACAAAACCTAAATGCAACTTTTTTTTATTTTTATGTCTTAAGTTTGAGTTAACACCTCTTACAATAATTTGCTACAGTATATCTCTTTTTTGCAAAACAATTTACAGTTATTTTTTTGTTTACAAAATTTTATTGTGAAATCTGACATTTTTTACAATTTTTTACCTCTCTCAATTCTCGGAATGATATGACGCATTCCAGACAGCATCATCCCTTCTAGAAGCCATGAAAAAACGGAACACTAGTCAGCAAAATCTGCAAAAAAAACGACGGCATTTGATTTTGAGAATCATGCGATTTTTTCCACTGCATTTTTTTGTGTGATGAAAAAATTGTTTACTGTGGCGGTCAGACGCTTTTCATCTTTTTTTCGGCTTTCATATGAATATTTTTGCAACATTGCAAAAAAAGGAAATGAAATGTCAAGTTATGATCAATGAGTTTTGTTTTTTTAGAAACATGAAGTAAAAAAAATACATTCATAAAATATTAAAAAGTTCTTTTTTTTACTTTTGAGATTTATGACTAATAATTAATTTCCTTTTTGAAAATTAATTTTAAAAAAAATAAATTAATAAACAAGACTACATGGGCTTCTTCCAATAGAAAACTTTATTTCCTTCTTTTCCGCTTCTGAGAAGAATTTTTTTAAATCTCTTGTTGTTTATTTCATTGCATTTTTATGTGTTTTGCTTTCAAAAAGAAGAACTTAAATTTTTTTATCACTAAAACGGAAACCCTATTTGGGATATATCCGCCGTTCCTGGCACGATGCCATTTTCTTTTTCCTGAAGCTTTTTTCTCTCTCAAGACTGGCAATTTGTTGAATAACAAAAAAGCAACTATTTATGGAAGTTATCTAACAGCAAAAATAAAGAGATAAAGAAATAATTTAATTCCCACTTAAATAAATATTTTTTTAAAATCTTGTCTATTATTCTTTGGTTTCGACTCATTTTTGCCTTAAGGAAAATCTTTTTCCGTTGCATGTGTTAGCCAAGTTTATGTGGTAATTATTTTTAATGTTCATTTAAATCATGTTAAAAATTCTTAATATTGTCTGCATAAACATCTTTAATTTTATGTTAAAGTTTTTACGATGGCCCCAAGTTTTATCAATAATTAGGATATTATTCAATTTCAAATGGGCGCTAAAACTAGCCACTTCTTTGTAAATCGAGAATTAAGTATATTGAGAAAATTCAGACGTTTCTGCACATTACAATCTAGCCTCAAAAGTGACAAAATGGCATCCATCGATTTTTGGAAAAAACAAAGCAAAACCTTTTTTGACTTTTTTCTTGTTTTACTTAAATTTTTCAAATAGCTGATAGCTGGAGATGATATGGTGTTTGTTGACTACTGCTGAATTTCTGCAGTAAATGAACGAATGGCATTGGCTGTGATTTTTTCTATCCATTATGGTTGATTACAATTTTTGGAAACATTCTTACACGTTTTGTTTCCTTTTTTTATTTAAAAAATATCTTTTTCTTTTTTGCGGCACACAATTTGAACTCGGACGTGAATGTTAAATAATAAAATTAAGCAGTCAAAACATGTTTTTTTTCTTTATTTTTTTCCTTAATTTTTATTTGTTAATTATTGTTTTTCTTCCATGAAATGCATTTTGGAACATCATAGACAAAATGAAGCTAATGTTATGACTACAAGAAATTTTTTTTGTGTTTGTCTTTGAAGAAAAAAAAACATGAAGTCTTGCAATGTTTCGCAATGGAAAAAAAGGAAGTTGTTATGGCATTTAGCTGGTTTTTTTCTTATATTTTTTTAAAGAAAATACAATTTATTTCTTAAATCTGCCAGCTTAATTGAATTCATTTCGACCACCTGCATTGACATACACCTTTCTCTTTTCTTGCTGCCCTTTTTGAAAAAAAAGAAGGTAAAAAGTAATAGAAGTAATTTCAAAAAATTTGGTAAAAAAAAGCAGCCCCTGACAGCCATGTGATGTAGACGACAATAATTTTTTTCAAGGCCACCAAAAAAGTCTCAATTTTTTTTGAAATAAAATGCAAAAAACATCTGCACTTTTAAAAGTTTGATTAATTTAAACTTTTTTTCTCTGTTTTTTTTTGCTGTTGTTGCCGTTCTCATCGTTGTTTCCATCTTTTTTTTAAACGTTGCTCTAAGTCAGTTTTTTTTCTTCTTCCGACAATTTCTTTGTTATTTTTTTCATTCCAAAAAAAATCAACAGTCAGCATAAAAAAAACTGTCAGTATTTTTCCCATGAAAAAAAAAATACTGAAAGAAGTAATCTTGTGGTCGTTCAAGAGCAAATAGAAAAAAGGAGAGGGAAGCGAATGAAAAAAGAGTTTACTTTTTTTCATGACTCTTATTTTTTGCTTTGAATTACTGTAACTCAATGGTTTTTTTGCTGTCCAAGCAAAATCTTTTAACCTTTTAATTTTTATTGAATAGTTTTTACGGTATCCTTTCATGAGTAGATTGCAATAATGTTTTTCTTCTATGAATCTAGAGAGCAGAATTTAAAACAAGATCTAATCAATTATATGGTACAGGTTGATTCATTTAAAGCTGGCACACGGCTTTGATACCAAGTGATTTCTAAAAGGTCCTATGGGTTGGTATAAAGAAGTTATGACATACATAAACTTATGCAAAGTTTCCATAGCAAATTTTAGCATTGAGGAACATATCGTCAAATGGCGGCAAATTCAAAGCTGGCGCAACCCCGGCTAAAAATTAACTTAGATTAAGAAATTCCAGTCTTTTCTGCACACCATGGTCAAAAAATGAACCCTCTTGCTTTAAAAGTGACTAAATGGCAGCCATTTGAAAAAATATATTTTTTAAATGTTTTTCATGTTTTAGACTGAATTTTTAACTGGCTACCATTTTGTCATTTTTAAAGTTAGAAGGTTCATTTTTTTGACCATCGGGGGCAAAAAAGGCTGAACTTTCATAACATACTTTAATGTTTAGCCGGCACTACACCAAATTTGAATTTGCCGCAATTTCGGGAAATGTCCTCGCATGCCAAAGTTTGAAAGGTTATATACCTACTTTATACATACCTGTAGGACTTTCAAGAACTCATTTGGTATCGAAATACGTATGCCAATTTTAAACGAATCACACTGTGGTAGCAAAGTTATCAAAAATTTAAGGTTGACAAAAGGCGTTTTCTTATCTGCATTGCTTGTAAATCTTTTCTTATAAAATGTTAAGAATCATTTATTAAGATCAGTTTTTACCATTCATTGGAGTTGCAAAAGTTTACAAAAAATACTTTAGTTTGTGTCTGGTTTTCTGGATTTCTGTAGGTAAAAAGTTTGTGAACGATTCTGTTGCCAGAAAAATCTATTAATAGAATCATGGCATTTCAGCACTGTATAAACCTCCAAAACTTTTAAAAAACTGTGATTAATTTGTTTTATTTTTTTAAATGTTATGGCGCTTCTTAAACACTCATTTTTTATTTAATGCATTTCTTTAAATTTCTATAAATACACCATTATTTTTTTCGATATTAACATCCTTGAAATTTAACAAACCTTCCGTCAAAAATGTTTCTTAAAACGGATGGCGCCAATAATGTTATGGCGCTGGACTTCCTGTGATTTCTTTCTATTTTTTTATGCTTTGTTTATCTTTGAGGAAAGTAGTAGTACTAAAGAAATACTGATAAGGTAATAAAAATTTTGCTGAATCGTCACCTTTTTTTTTCAAGCATAGACCTGTCAAAACACTGAAAATTCTAATTTGAATAGCGACAACCAAAAAAAGAAAAGAAAGAAGCTGTCATTTCAATTTTGTTATCAGTGATTCCTTTAAAAAAACAGTAGAACCCTTAAAAAAACGTAAAAAAAAACTCATAAAAATGCCAATCACCTCATTATTGTTGTTCGTTCATAAAAAAGGTCTGCATTTGAAGGAAAAAAAGAAAAATATTTGGGCATCATTTGAACACCATAAAAAAATCATCAAACATCTGTGATTTTTTATGCAAAATTATTTGATGGCTTCCGTTATTTTATTATAAAAAATTTAAAGAAAGCATTGTTGCCTCATAAAAATTTAAAAAAAGTAATTCTTCGTTTTTTACACCATTTTTTGTTTTTCTAAAATTAGTAAAAAAACACTTTTTTTCGTCTTTCTTCTTTTCTACAGACTGCCATTTTGTATTGTACAAAAACTAACTTTTTTTTCTTTATAAAATGTATGCACCATTTAATTGGTGTTGTTTTTTCTTATTTAAAGAGAAGCAAATAGTCTGTTTTTTTTTCGAAAGAAAAACTGTTGATTTTGCGTGTCTAAAAGGCCACCCAAGAATGACCTTAACAAATTTAAAGGGCACCTACAATATCTATCTTTTCATAAACTATATTTTTATTATTAATATTTTTTTCATCAAAGCTGTTTTTAAGATTTAAACTTTGAACAAAAAAAACAAAGTTTCGTGTTTGGTATAAAGCAATAATAACTTCTTTTTTTTCTTTTTCTATCTTTTTTTTTGTGTTTTGTATTTTCATTTTTAAGAAAACTCTTAAAAACACAAAAAAAATATGAGAAGAGCGCGGTAACTAACAAAAAAATTAAAAATGCTTGTCATCTTCTTCGTTAACTATTTTGTCTTTCTTTAAGCTAAAGACCTCGAAAAATGTTTACTTTTGTTACATTTTTCTCGAGTTTTTGTCTATAATCAATTGTCACGAGCTTGTATTTAACCAAAAAAAGTGGAAGTTGATTTATTTTCTCTTTTTTTCTTTGACATTGAATTTTGATCTTGATTTTTTAAAATGTGTTTTATCATAAACTCTTTTAAGCACATTATAAACTACAAAAAGTCTTGAGCTTTTTTTGTAGTGGAAAAGAATTCTTCCCAAAACGCTGCTTTAAAAACATATTAAAAACCATATTTTTTTAGTTCTAAAATTGAAAGAATCCATATCTCTTTTGTTTATAAGAATAAATTGCAAAAAGCTTGAATTATATGGCCTTTTTTACTACATAAAAATGAATCCCTTTTCCACTTTCTCCTTTTTACTGCCACCACTCATAATCGCTAGCTTCTGTCTCCAGATCGAGCAATAAGATGTATTTCTCCCAAAGGAATTTTTGAGTTGTTGTTGTCGCGCATTTTTGCTACATCTTTTTTTTGCTTCCACTGTTTGATATTTTTTAAATTTTGTTTTTGATTTTGAACCGCGTATTTTTTTAATCTTAAATTGATTAAAGTAAAGAACTTTATTTCTTTTAAACATATGCTGCGGAGAAGCCATCATAGCTGGCAATAAGCCAAATAGTTGTTTTGTTATCGCTGTCAAAGATAAAAAATTGCGAAAGATTCACATCATTTTCTTAACTGTTTATCGGACAAGACTGTATGATATTTGTTAATGTCTTGTAAGTGTTATGAAAATTTTTAGTGCTTTAAAATTGTAACCTTGCAACAAATCCCTTAAAGTATTAACCATTATTTATCCCCCCTTTTCTGAAATTTTTGATTTTTTTGTTTAAAACTAAAAAAATTATATCCTTGTTTTAAAAACAAATAATAAAAAATATTGTCATAATAGAATAGGTATTAGTTAGCTTAGAATTGTTATTTGAATCTTTTTTATAATAAAAGTTTACACAGTTGCCTTGTAGGAATTATAACACGCTTGTCAATGATCAATCACATGCTAAATGTTTTACAAAAAAATATTTCACGTATATTTAATGACAGGTTCTGCAAACAGATATCATCCGCTTTTGCCTTTGCTTTTCCTCTTTTTCATTTTTGGTGAACATTTAAAATGAAGTTTTTTTTCTTAAAACAAATAACAAAAATGTTTTGCCAAATATGGATTTTTTCGGGTTTCAGATCACATAAAAAATATTATTTTAATTGCCTCATTCAAAGAAAGAAGTCAGCAGAAGAGGAAAAAGCGTATAGCATAAAATGCATTTTTTGTTGAAAACATGAAAAAAAAGATACAACAATTTTTCGTCAGTGACTTCTATTGTTCTTGAATTTTTTATTGCTTATTTTAATTAATTTAACACACAGTTCAGTCATAGTTTTGCTTTTAATAGGTGTTTTTTTAACAGTTTTTGAAGTATTTCTTTTTCAGCGAAAAAATGTTGGGTTACGGTTAAAATACAAAAAAAAGAAGGTTGTGTCTGGTTTTGTCTTGAGGCGTTGTTAACAATTTTGATTGGCTCAAAAACTGTTAAGAAGGCGGGACGTTATTGAAACAACGTCTTTTAATAATTTTTTATTTCAAAAGGAATATAAGCACCTTAAATAAAAAGATTTGCCATTAGTAAAACTCATTTTATGGAAACTTAAAATGAAAGATGTGTCTTTACTTTAGTGTCCTTAATTTTTAGAACATTTCATATAATTTATACCATTTTCTTAAAACATTGTTCAAAATATGGAATAGTAACATATTATAAGCAAAGCTAACACTTTTGCTATTTCATTAAAATTTCGATGACGACTTGTGCATGTGATCTAGCAAGTGTTAACTATTTTGGGCTTTTAATTCATGTGGTACCTTTGACTTATATGACAGATGTTTAAGTTGGAATTTTTTTATAACTTACTTCAGCAGTGTAAAATAACTTTTCATCGCCACCAATCTAGCTTAAGCTATTGAATGAAAATTAAATAGCTAATTGTGTATCCATTGGCAGGTCCTTTTATTAATGTTGGAATCATAAACTTTTGAAATCGAAAACTTCTCTCACTTTTTTATTCTTTGTGTTTTCTTATAAATCTTCGTGTGATTTCATATTATATTGTTTCGCAGACGATTTTTGAAATTAACAAATTTTACAGGGTTAAACTTTTTGACGACAACGAAACGAAAACAATCTTAAAGAAGCTACAGTCACAGCAACTTGGGACAATAATCGCTCACAAAAATCTTCTATTACAAGGTAAAGTGAAATTTATAATTAAACATTTAAATGTGACAAAAGTAAGGAAAGATAAAAATAAACATGCTTCTGCGCAGCTATACACTTTAAAATAAAGAAAATAGATTGCACCGCTAATAGATTTTTTCATTGAACAATCGATGTGAATTAGGCATTTAAAAAGAGCATTTTTTTGTTATCTCTGATTTTATTAGAAAAATTGACTACTCTTTTAACCAAGCAGTTGTAGGAAAATATCGAGCTGTTCCTTTTATGCAAAAATGCATTAATCTAAATTGCCTGCAAATATTCTTGACGTAAGATGTTTAGTAGTGTTGCCCAATCTTCTAGTGGATTTTTGGCTTTTATCCAGAAAATTTTTATGCGTTTGCTCATTTAAACTTTTAAAGAAACAAATGAAAACCTTTATTTTTGTTAAAAACAAAAGGACATAAATGCAAATGACAAACTATAGACCTCAGAAAAAAATGCGATTTTCAAAGTATGTATGTTTCAAGTATTTCCAAAGCCTATTTTTCAATCAAAGAATGGCTCTTGATCATCTGCACTTTTTTCTATTGTTGTCGTCAAACTGTTATTAGCAATTTGCATAAGCTCTCTCTTTTTTTTAAACCATAAAAACATAAAATGCCCCCAAAACATTTATTTGTACAAACAAGAGATAGTTTGTGAAAAAGATGATTGTTTCTTACAAAAAAGTCTTAATAAACTTGAAGGTTTGATTGAGATACATCTTTCGATTACTAACTTTTATCACAAGTTGGCAATACTTTTAATGGGGGTTTTACTGTAAGAGTTTTCATTCGTTTCCCATATTTATGATTGAACTTTTTAAAACATAAACTTCCTGGTCAACAAGTTTGTATTTCCCAATCCTTTATTTATTTGCAAAAAAAGAGAGCGAGATTTTTGATATTTTTGAACATTTTTGGCTTCATCATAGATAGAAAAAAAAACATAAATAGTATTATACTCGTGTTTTGTTACTCTCTCAGCGACTATCTAAAATCCAAGGATTACTAAAAATGTTCTCTGTTATTAAAAATGAAAAAAAAAGATTACTAGACACTCACGTGCTTTCTTCTTCTTCTTCTGTTTTGGATTAAAGCCAAACATTAAAAAAAGATGTATTTATAGATATTTTTTTTCGCGTCTGACGGCAGCTGCCGTTCGTCTCCACCCTATTTTTTATATTTAATATGCCGTTGGCAAGAAGCTCTTATTTTTTTTAAAAAAAGCTGGCGAGATGCCAGTTAAAGCGCTTTCATTCTTTTTTTTTACTTTTTAGTGAACGTTAAAATTCTCTTCTTTTTTTTCACTTTATTATTTGCGTTTGATCATCCATAAACTAATTCATGCGCATCGAAAGAAGAAGAAGAAAAAAAACATAAAATTTAAAAATGGGTGAATATGTAGGCACATTTAAATTTTTTTAAAAAGGAATGGTCATGAGATGTGATAATTTGCTTTTAATATTTTTTGGCATTCGCTTTTCATTCGTTGAAGAAAGCAAATAATTCGGCAGCGTTTTTGAGAAGAAAAGTTTTTCTTCTTGCTCTAAAATGTTTTGCTTTAGCCAGCTATTTCTGGGTATTCTAAGTTTTAGTTTTTAAATTTCGGTAAAATCTGTTATTTGTGCAACTAACTTTTCCTCTTTATTAAAAAGTCAATGAAAAGGAACGTATTTGAGCGATATACGATGTTGATAAAAATATTCATAAAAACGTATTATAATTTTGAAAGCATTTTAAACTAATACAAAATTTTTGTCGAGGGCATGCCCAAGTAGAAACTTGTATTTAGGGAATGCTTTTGGGACATGTACCCTCTCCGAAATTTGCAAAATGTATGAATCTTTTGTGGGCCGTGGTTATAGTCTTAAAGGTAACCCTGAAAAAGACCCTGCCACAGTACTATTCAGTTCTTAAAATACGAGTTACCACTATTATTTTACGTTGGTATTTTTTGATTTCACTGTAGGAGTTTTGTTTTTCTTTGAGTTGAGACAACTTGTTGAAGTCTGTCAATACAAATTTAACGCAATTGTATGAACCAATATTTTTTTTGCAATTTCTGCTTCCCTTCCCCCTTTTCAACACGACCAAAAACTTGGATATCTGATCCCTTATTATTTCTGTGTTCCACATAATTAGCTATACTTTTATCTTTTTACAATTTTTTTTGTGCAATGTCTCTTTTCTCTATTTTCAATGATCTTTAAAGATCAAGGCGAACATGAAATATAGTGATGTTAATTAATTTTGAATACAAACTATTCATCCATACAAAAAATAATTTGAAATTTATCGTCTTTCTTTTCTTCTTCTAAATTTGGCACCAACATTTTTATTGTCATTTCTGTCTTTTTTAAAATTATAAACAAAATGTGATAATTGGGTTTATTGAGGAAGAAAAATTGTAGCTTTTTTTTTACTTTATTAAATTTATTCATTACATTTTTAAAAGCAAAAAAGATGCTTAAATTTATGTTTTTTATAGAAATAAAAAAAAATGTCTTTTTTCTTAAAACAAAAAAAACTAGTTGTACACCAAATTGAAGCTCATTAGAGGTCTGAAACTGTATGTTTTTTTCGTTCTAAATAGACAGACTTTTTTAATCGCTATTGACAAAAAAAACTTTAAACAATATGAATTTTTGGATATTATTAGTTTTGTTTTGATATTTAAGAGACTGTAGGTGGCTTTGAGTTAAAAAAGAGAATAACATTGTACGCCGCGTACCTTATTGGCTCCTTTTTGATGTGCGTCTTTTTTGTTCTCCAAATCTCTGAGAAAATAAAAGAGAGAGGAAAGAAAATAATAGGGTCGTTTCATGCGATTGTTTTGGCTGCCATTCTTTTTACGGTAAACAACAAACGCAACAATATAAAATTTTAACATTTAATTCACTGTTTTTTGGCAACTTTTCAACAATAACTTTTTCTTTTTATGTTAGCTTTTTTTGCAAATAAATTCAAAAAAAGAGTAGGCGATAGTTAAACACAGCAACTCAAGCTTACTTCTTTGATCCCATGTTTATCCATGAAAATAAAATTTTATATAAACATAAATGAGGGAGAAAGGAAATGAGATGCGCAAGCAGGCATATCCGGTGACACAATGTTTACATGCTGTGGTCATCAACGTATTATTAATCATAATAATATTGCTCGTGATCTATCTGAGGACACATTTGGGTCATATATGTTTGTTGTATTATATCCTCCTCCTACACATAAAATTCTTGTTGCTTACAATTTTTTTGTTGCTTTCACATCATCAAAATGATGATGATGTATTGTGTAATCCCAGCCTTTTATGAGTAGTTCTTATGCTTTTCATTGGCGATCAGAAAAAAACTATTTCCTTTTGTTGGAATGTAAAACAAATTGTATCGATGCGGATGTTTGACTCATTTGTTTGTAAAAAAGAAAGCAATGAAACATCAACAATATGTACTTTTTTCATTGTTTCTAAGATCTCTTTTTTTCTTTTGCAGAAAAAAGAAGCGGCTATAATCATTCCTTTTTTTAACAAAAAAGAAACAAAAACCACGTGTATTTTGGCATCAAAAATTTTTTTGAACACACGGGAAAAGCACAAGAATTGGAAGCAATTGTAAAAAAAAGCTTTTTTTTCATCTTGAATTTATCTGTTAACATAAATTTCTTTTTTTTTTTTTTGAAAAAACGCCTCGGGCTGGGAAAAAAAGTCATGTGCCAACTTTAGCAATGGCAACATCGTTGCTACTGCTACTTGAACATTTGACTCTATATTCTTTTTTTTCAAAGGCGTGTGGGACACTTAGTTATTTTTTTTTCTTTTCAATACACACTTTTTTGAACACATGAATATTTTAATGCCCTCGTGCCATGAATGTCGGCACAGCTGATTTTGGGAAATGAAAAAAAAGAAAGAAAAAAAAAATAAGCAGCGCGGGCGGTCGCTATAAATGACGTATTGTTGCGTTCTCTTTTTTCTCTTTTTCACTCATTTTCTCACTTGTTTTTTATAATCATTTTATGCTTGAAAAAAAAAATTGAGAATCATTTATTAAACATCTTTCTTTCTTTTTTTCACACTTTAGCTGTTTTTTTCTTCTTCTTCTATCTAAAATAAAATAATTTTATTTTTTTGCCTCAATGCTCAACAATGACTCAATGTTCGGTAGTTCTTTTTTTGATGTTCAAAAATTTATAAAAAAACAATTTTTGAACATTAAAATTTTCTTCTTTCTTTGTAGCCTTTTCTTTTCTTAAATGTTTTCTTCTTCATAGTCTTTGAGATTTACTCTCGAAAAACTAAGAAAAATGTTAAGGGGTTAAATGGTACAGTAATTTTTTGCATCAACAAAAACAGGAAAAACATTTGAGTGTTGCTGACAGAAAGTTAGCATTTAATACTTTATGTTACATTTGCATAAAAGAAAGATCTTTGCTTTTGTAGATGCCGATAATATTCACTTGTATACTTTTGTTTTATGCAAAAATATAAACTTTTTCTTTTAAATGCCATTTTTTCTTTTTTAGTTAACCGAGAATACTGCTTTTTCTTTGATTAACCAAAAAAGCAGCTGCGCAAAATAACAATCCAAAAAGGAGCGCTTTAATTAAGTAATGGCATGCTTTTACAATTTATAAAAATATAAAAATGTGACCTCAAAACTTTATGCTTTTAAATGTTTAGAAACATTGCGCTAATCACAAAAAATTTGCAAAAGTTTTAGCTGCATTTCTTTTTATTTTTTTAGTTTTGCTTAAATATGCTTTAAAAGCAACAAAAAATACCCCGAAAAGATCAGCTGAATGAAAAAGAAAGCTTTTTAAATTGCTTTGATTTTATTTTTTTCTGCAAGTTAATTTTTTTTCCTTTTCGGTGCAGACATTTTTTTCTCCGTTCGAACTGCTAATTGTTTAGAATAGGATAGATGAAAAAAAAAGATCTGAGAAGTCCTAGACAAAATAAGCGACATTGCGATTCATATAAGACTGGTTCGTCAAGTCTGCTTTTTTTTCTTCTCCTTAAATTTTTTAAGAAAATAAAAAATAGTATAACTTTGAAAACTAAAAAAAATTGATGTAGTCGATGATCCATGATTGGTTTACGGTGTTCTTTCTTTTTTTGGCGAACAATTTCTTTCTTCTTCCTTCCCTTTTCTGGATTTTATTTTTTTATAAAATGATGAATAAAAAAGTTTAAAAAATTTGTCATTATTCTAAAAATATTTTTTTGATCATTTAAAATTAAAAAATGGGCGCAGTTTTTTTTTATTAATAATAATAACCACCCCCTCACATATGGCTTCCCTGTTTTTTTCGATGTTGAAAAAAAACAATTGACCTTTATTTTGAACATAAAAAAATGTTTCATTTTTTGATTCAACCGTTTTTCCTCCTTTTCAATCACTTTTTTTTCACCCACGTGGATATTGAAAAAACATGTTACGAAATTCCCATCTTTTTTGAATCACATTAAATTGAATCTCTTTTTTTTGTGTTCACACTTTTGCAAATTTTTCTTTGTAACCACAATGGCGACAAATTTTTAACTTGATGGATAATTTAATCAAGTTTTTATGTGTGCGCGAATATTTTTGATTTCGTCATAAAAAAGGTGGAGGATAGTGCAAAGTCATCTGTTTTGATGAAAAAAAGAAAAGAAAAAACTGCTTTTAAATCCAAAAACATACGGTCAAATTCCATTCGCGTGCTTCTTTTTATTCTTCATTTCTTTTTTTAACTGTAATCAAAACTTTATTTTTTTTCAAAATAAGGTCTTGTTGTTTTTTTTTCTTGGACGACTCTTATGATCATCATCATTCTTAAATGTTTTTGAATCCTTTTTTTAACAGAAAAAAATGTTTGTAGTTGAATCAGTGGGATTTGATCACGCTTTTTTTCTTTCTGTATATTTTTGCAAGAGGCGCCAAAGAAAGGGGAGGAGGAGCACCTTTTACTGACTCATTTTCGAAAACGCTACCGCCCTTTTTTTTGCAGGAGAAGGAAAAAAAGAAGGAATCAAGCGGAAGTATATCATTTTTACACATATTTTTATAAAAAATAAACTTGTGTCAAATTTATTCTTATTACTTAAAAAAAGTTAATATTTTTTTGTGGTTTTTTCTTGGGCGAAGAAAAAACTTTTTTTTGAACATCTATAATATCCGCCCATTTTTTTTTAGTCATTTCACATTTTTTTTATTCTTAGGCGATTCATACCGCCCTGAATTCCAATCTCCGAAAGTGGAGTGAAAGAAAAAAAATCAAATATCTTTTCTTCTTTTTTTGCGCAAAGATTTTTTTTGACGTTGAATCTGACACAAATTTGTTTTATTTTTGCCACTTCTTTTTTTGATATATTTTTGAAATCCGATTTGGTTTTGCCGTTGAGAGATCACAAACCAAAACGAAAGCAACAAAAAAAGTGATCTGGCTCTAAAAAAAACGTTTTAAAAGTTTGTTTTTCATCTGTAACGAATGCGCTTAAATATAATATAAAACTGCTTTCCCTTTGATGGATACTATCTCTTTCTTCTTTTTTTTTGCTTTGAGTAACCTTTTTAAAAATACGTCATTTTATTCTCTTTTTTTGCAAGAAGAAAAACATTATTGGTCATCACCAAAATCGTTGGAAACATCTGTTTAAAAAAAAACTTTTGAGATGATTCAACTCTTTTCAAAATCCCTCAACATATGTGTTTTTATAATTTCGTAATAATTGTTTTCATAAAGGAACATCCATAAAAGTGCCATTTATGATGTGTTTAGAACACAACTCTTTGAAAACTTTTTCTTTTGATTCATTTTTCTTTATGTTTTGATTTTCTCCCATCACATTTTTTTTTGTATTTTTACGTAGACGGCATTTGTTTTTGCCTTCTTTTTTTGAAGCACTTTTTTATTTCTGCTTCTCGCTTTCTTTTTTCTTCTTCTTTCTTTATAAGGCCACCCAAGCTTTTTTGGGGACATTTCTTTTTCAGCCAAGTGACAGTGGACACTCCTTTATGGCTGTTGTCGCCGTTCCCAATTTGCCTTCTTTTCTTTCTTTTTTTCTTCTTCTTCTTCTTTTCTGTCGCTATTTGGCACAGAGCCAACGCGGGAAAAAGTTGTCTCGAGTGGGCTGTCGCATTACCACCCGGGTGGGAACGCACGTGCTATTCATTCAAATATAAATATATATGTGTGTATATCTTCTTCTATTAAATTGTGCGTATCAAAGAGGTGGAGTCTTCCCATTATGATTTTAAGAGATGTGTGTATATGTGTGTGCATCTTTTAAAATATCGAGAGAACGAAAGAGAGAGAAGAGGAAAAATCTTAGAAAAGTAAGCAAAAAAGAAAAATGACAAGTGTGTGCGCCACCGCCTGCTTGCAAAATCATGTTGGCGAGTTGCAACGCGTTCAAAGTAATTCAGTTATTCGGATGTATCTCGCTCGCAAGCGGGCGGTCGCGAGCGTCCGCCTTTTATAATATTATTTCATCTTCTTTATTTTTTTCTTTTCCCCCCTTGATTTCTCGCATCGTGCGACATCCCCATTCCTTAGAATAATATCATACATGCGCGACAAATATTGCCTTGGGGGTAGTAGATCTAATTTGTTTTATTTTTATTTTAAAAGTTTTTTCCTTTCTTTTTATTTTTTTTTATAAAAGAGCCCTCATTCCATAGCATTAATTTTCTTCTACTTTAGCCCGAGACACACTTTATTTTTATCGTTGCTTACACACTTTTTTTTCTTTTGGTGATTACAAGCATCTTTTTTACTGATAAAGATTTTTAACTACAATGTCATTTTAAATTTCAGGCGTTATATATTTTTTGCTTCAAAGAAAAAACGAAAGAGCTTTTTTTGCCACTTTTTATTTGTGGCTTTTCTTCTTCATTTTTATTCCTCAAAGTCACACAAGAAAAAACGTGTGATTGAAAAAGAGAGGATCAACTTACGGTATCATCTTTAATACTTTTTTTTTGTTTCTACGGAGGTAGAATTCCACCGCAAAAATAGAGCGCCAACGTCAAGCAGCTGATCGGGGTGAGCACAAGCGCCGGAATCCGGTGCTTACTCACCCTTATGAGCATACAATTATTGATGTAAGTGATAATGAAACTGAAACCGATGAACAACAACAACGTCCAACATCAATAACAATTATTAAAAATGGTCTTAGAAAAATGAAAATTATCAAGCCTGTTGTTGAAAAAGTAAAACCTGGTAAGTTTTAATTACTTATCTTTTTTTTGTTAATAATGATTGGAGGAGCATCATATAAATTTATGACCTCATTATACCCAATCACGCTATAATAAATTTTTTGTCAGTTGACCATTTAATGAACTAAGACAATTTCATTTTTTTATTGTCTCATGATAAAAGAAAAAAAGACAGTATTTTTTGTATAGTAGTAGTAGTACTATTCTTTCTCTGTATTCTTTTTATTTATTTTTACGTTTTTTTCTTGCTAAATTTATCCCCGCAATCAAGAATGTGCTACTTAAAAAGTTAGTTTTTTTTCTTCGTCTTCCACCATGTGACTTTTTGCTTGTTTGCATTTTTGTTCAAACCTTTGCAGTAAAAACTAAACATTTGAAAAAAAAACACTTCAATTTAAGAAAAAGCATGCGCAAAAACCACCCCTGCGGCCATCGATGATTTTTTTATAGAATCCGGTAGAATGCAAATGCGGTAGCATATTGGAAACAGCTTTATGTAAAAAAAACTTAAAATATCTGTTCTTTTTTCTTTAGACAAAAAAGGCATAAACTGACAAAAAAAGTTTTTTTTGATAACAATAAGTATACCATTTTATGACTTCTTTTTTTAGCACACGATGCATCACATTTTAAAAAGAAGTATCGTGTTGGACCTGAAATTGGAAGAGGTGGTTTTGGTGTTGTAAATGCAGGAATTCGAAGTGCAGATAATACTCCAGTTGCAATTAAATTTGTTATGAGATCAAATGTATCAGCATGGGCAATTGTTGAAGAGCATAAAGTTCCATTAGAAATTGCATTATTATATCATTGCCGAACAGTAAAAGGTGTTGTATCAATGCTTGATTGGTTTGAACGCCCTGATGGATATATTATTGTAATGGAACGTCCAAAACCTGCTTGTGATTTATTTGATTTTATATCTGATCGTGGAGCATTAGATGAACCAGTTGCTCGAGCATTATTTAAACAAATTGTTTTAACTACAATTGGATGTGCTCGAAAGCGTGTTGTACATCGTGATATCAAAGATGAAAATATTATCATTGATACAACAACTGGAAAGCTTAAGCTTATTGATTTTGGCTCTGGTGCATTCCTTGATCCAGCTAAACCAAAATTTGTTGATTTTGAAGGTAAGTGTCGTCTGCTTCTTTTCTTTTAAACCTTTACTATTTTTTTGCGGCTTTTTCTTTTGTGCCAAAAAACGTTTATATTGCGCAACACACCATTGGCCTCTGTTGAGTTTGAATCACGAGGTCGTTCATTGAGGCTTACCTTTTATATTATGGCTTATCGGGGAAAAAAAGGACAGAAAAATGGTAGTTGTTACCTTGGCATAAAGCCAGTTATAATTGACCTTAAATGTGACTATATATAGTTTAAAATGAAGAAAAATAAGAAATGTAGGGTTTCTGTGCATAGAAAGGAAGTAAAAATTGGGATTTTTTCCTTTTCTCATTTTAGCTTACGTTGACTATTTTCTTTTTAAATGATTCATTCAAAAACAGATATATAAAAATGCCATTTATGTTATTTTTAAGGATATATACATATATCTGAACAGCTGACAAATTCAAAAAAAGAAATTCGATTTGTCAATTGCGGATCAGAAGTAATGAAGGAGACAGTTGTTTAGGCGGGGGATTTGTTTTTGTAGGAAAGATACTGAAAAATTATACCTTATTTTACTTTGATACTATTTTGTCACTAAAAAGTTTTTTTGAAAAGCAACACTTTCCTTTTTTTGAAAAAAGTGGGGGAAAAAGTTAACAAGTCAATTTGTTGATTTAGTTTTAAAGAAGCAATCCAAGAATGAGCATAAACCAGTTTGTTTTTGTCATTCCTTTTCTTTTGTGTGAGTTAAAAAAATATAAAAAATGGGGGCGAAAAATATGAAGGAATAGCAGCATACTTTTATTTGATCAAATGCCGGAGGGGTATTGCACACGTGGGGGTTTTTCTATGGTGTTATTCTCCCCTTTTTTCTCTTCTTTGTCATCATTAATTGAGGGTAAATATGTATGTTATTTAATGTTTTTTTACATACCAAAAAAAAGTTGTTTCACGTGATTAAAGTTGTCAAAAAAAAGTTTTGAGTTGATTGCATTTTTTTGAATGGGTAGTAGTTTTTTTCTTCCATGTTTTTTCTCTCTCTTTAATTCATTGACAAAGTTAACTAACTGCGAAATAGAATCACCACATGTCAAAAGGATTGCGTTAAAATTAGGTGGAGAAAGAGAGATTTTTCTCGAACATCGACGATGTCGTCGTCGTCGTTGGCGGCGGCAATAGTTTTTTTTCTCACACAAGTAGTAATTTTTTTGAAGCAATGATAAAGTTTTTACGACACTTCAAAGCTCATTGTAATGTAAAGAACATACTCGAACACCTTCGGTGACAACGTCAATGAAAAATAGCTTTATATCTAGCCATACAACGATAGTGATTGAGATTTATGTACCTTGAGTTAAAAAAGTTCTCTCTTTTCTTCCGATTAAATGTTAATAGATAGATGAAAGAGAGTTTGTTTCGATCAAGCACAAAAAATGTGTTAATTTCAGTTGTTTTCTAGTTTTTCTTTTCTTTTTCGCACTACTTTCAAGACATTGCTTTGAAGAAAAACAACAGTGTTAATCTTGTTTTTTTTTCTGTCATAAAAATTTGTAATGCATAAAAATAAAGGAAAAATAGGACCAGGTGCATGTATTACTTTAATAAAATTAAGTTTTGTTTTTTGCTAAAATATGCTAAGGAAAGAAATGAAATTACACTGCAAAAAATAGTAATAAAAAAGAGAGGGGAAATGATTTGTTGCAAAATAATAAGCGACCTTGAATATTCGCGGTATATATTTTGTATGAATAAATTGTCATTATCTTGATCCGATCTGATAGGTTAGCGGCGGCATTTATATATATTAAGGGTGATGTGTATTGATGAGGTTTGTTCAGGCATGCTGCCAATCTGAAGAAGGAAAGAAAATTTTTTTTGCTGTAAACTTTTGTGGGCGATCTTTTTGCCTTTTTTCGCTTAATGAAGGTCATCAACTTGCGTCATATCTGATGTGCCAAGCTGTACAAAGTACCAACAGTTTTGTCGTTAAATTCAGAAGAGGAAAAAACTTTCTTTCGTTTTTCTGTACATCGTTGATTCATAAGATCGAAATCAAAAAAAAATTTTGTTTTTTCTTCTTTTTTTCCACATTGAATGGAACGCAATTTAAAAATTTTTATGGGATGAGCGCCAATAATAATTCACGTGGAGCAATGAAATAATAAAAAATCTTTTTATTTGCAAAAAACAGAAAATGCATATTTTTTTATTGTCCTCAATGAATCATAGTTTGGAATTCAATTGTTTTTTGTACGTCACTCAAAGTTTGCGCAGGCGATTCTTTGTTGATCTTCTTGCATTCTTTTTGGTGGTTCCACACTTCTTTCTTTACACGAATAAAAAAAAGATTTCAAAATAATTTCCATTTTTTTGCATTCATTACTTGACCCAATGATATAATTGCTTTTAGTAGATGTAAAAAGAAAATTTTCCTTTTTTTTGAAATTGCATTGCTTGAAACAGCTGTGTTCTGCTGCGGCATTTTTATATTCAAGCCCATGTGACAAGCAAAATGGCTGTCTTTTACGACTTTTTTGGCGCCAAAAGAATTTTTTTTGGTTGCTGCTTTTTTTTATATAACGGGAATGGCCACCTGCTGGAGGGTGCCCTCATCTTTTTTTGGCATTGCAAATAAAGCATAAAAACAAGAAGAAGAAGAAAGCAACGTCATGTAGTCCTCAAAAAAACTGGCATAACGCCAGGCGCTTATTTTTGTGCGACACAATAAAGAGAAAAATAAAGAAGCATGTGACCAAAACATAAAAATAAAGCGACAAAAACGAATCAGATTTCAAACACAAAACTTTTTTTTTCATTTGGGATGTGCTTCCTTTTTGGATTTAATTTCTTTTAAAATATCTATACATTACTTTTTACTTTTTTTTATGTTTAAGCATGACTTTTTTTGTTTGGAAATTGTTTCTTTCTTTCAAAATTTTCTAAGGTCAACTAAGAAAAAATAAGAAATCGCAGAAATCTTTGTTTAGCTCTTTTTTTTGAATTTCAATGATGATGATGCAGTGAACAGTTTTTGCACTTCAATGAACGCAAGTTATGCGATTTTTCTTTCTTTCATTCTTTTTTTTAAATGCGCAAAACATGTGATTTTTGAGGTGACTCTGTCTATAAAAGAGAGAAAGAGAGTGACCAAAAGAGAGATTGGCGATTCGCCAAAGCACATAGAAATTTCGAAATACTGATGGTCATCTGTTTTGCTGCTGCTATTTATATTGACGGATGTTGAAAGAAATAAGAGAGAGAAGAAGAAAAGGGAAAGGCTTAAAAAAGCTTTCCTCCATTCGTGTGACTAAAAGATGACCGTAGAATATCGGAGGGGATGCATAAAAATGATTTTTTTTAAAAACAAAATATATAAGAAAAATGCTATTCAAACCTTGTGACTATGACCTTTTATATTGTAAACAATGAAGATCTTTGGGGACTGCAAGAAGATTCCATTGCACTTATCTTGGCTTAGCGCCAGAGAAAAAAAGTAAGAGAGTAACATAAGTAGATCAGATATACAAATCTTAAAAAAATTCTCAAATTAAGGGATATCATCTTTCTAATTAAGATTGTTTACAGTAACTGTAGGAAGAAGAAGATTGATTGTAAAAAAAACACATTTGGCAAAATAAAACTAAAGGGCAAATTTGAAGTGTAAAGTCCGTTTTTCTTTAAAAGAAAAACAATATCTGATTCATCTTTGTTCGCCATTTTTTCCCCTATAATGCTTCTTCTCATGTGATTCATTTTTACGGCAGAAATATAATTTTTTTTTGATTTTAAAAACAAAAACCGCAGAAAAAAAGGAAAAGCAAATTAAAAGAAACAATAAAAATTAAAAAAACAAATTTTTACAGTATTCAATTTTTTTTTAGGAACTCGTGTTTATAGTCCACCAGAATGGATTGTCAATTTCAGCTATAAAGGTCTTCAAGCAGCTGTTTGGTCACTTGGAATTTTACTTTATGATATGGTTGCTGGTGATATACCATTTCATCGTGATTATGAAATTGTTGCTGCAGCACTTCGATGGCGTCGAATGCTTAGTGATGGTAAGCTAATGAATGATCCGTCAAGATATATTTACAAAAATTCCTTTTTAGATTGCAAAGATCTCATTCGTAAATGTCTTACAGTTGATGCAGAGCAACGTCTTACACTTGAAGAAGTATATGCACATCCATGGGTTCAAAATCCTGATGTTGAAGATCTTACAAAACTTGATTTAACGTTACGAAAAACACGACGTAATCTTATGGTTGAAGCATTTGATTTTCGAATGAATCAACAGCATCCACCTACTGCAAGCCCCCCACAAATTTCTGTTGAAGAAGAAATTGAACGAGGCGTTGAATGTACTGATGGAATTCTTGAATGTAATGATGAACATGAAGAACCAATTGAAGTTAAAGTTGAACAAGTAAAAACTGAAGTTGTTCAATCTTCTTCAAAGCAACAGCCTCAACTTCCTCAAGCTTCTGCAAAGCCAAAAGAACGTAAACCAAAAAAGAAGCGTGGTGGATTTTCTAATTACAGTATGAATTGTTGTGAAGAAAGTGGTCATCAACCACATTGTCATACTGAACTTCATCCATTAAAAAAGCTTCCAAGTCAAAGTGTTAATGTAAATCTTTGTATTGTTGATCAAGATGCATATGATCCACGTGATATTGAAAAGTATCATATGTTTTATGGATATTATGATCCAACTCCACTTCCACATTCAATGCTCTATGACAGTAATCCAGCAACAATGGACATTCCACAATCAGAGAATGAAGTATCTGCAAAATTGGGATCACGAAATGATTATATTTGTCGAAAGAAGGAACGAGGCTGTGAACAAACTTCTTCACAATCACAAACAGATTCTGGCTTTGCATCAAAAAATCCTTCAAATGAATATAAACAACTATGTTGCTGTGAATCAATGAATTATCGGGCACTTTATCATCTTCCAAGTGGAACATATACACAAAATTCTGTGCCAGTATTTACACCAAATTCATTTGCAAAATATTATAAAACTTTTGGGCAACAAACTGCACCAGCAACAAAAGTGCTTCAACCTGAAGCAATTCGACTTCCAATTGTTCATAATTCCATGTGCCAATCATCTCGTAGTGGAATCTCAAAATCATTTTCATCTCCAAATACTGCAGTGGTTTATGGCAGCTTTTAAATAAAACAAAAAATTTCAATATGGTATTTCAATAAATTCTTTCCCTTTTCTGCAATTTTATTGTCCTTCATCTTATTTTATCTCTTTCGTTTTTCGCAATTCCGTTTCCTTTATGTTTTTCGGGCAACCCCATGAAAAAAATTTGTATTTTTGTCTTTCTTTCAAAAAAAATTTAAGTTATTTCCTTTTTTTTTCCTTGTCATGTTTTACTGAAGTACGGTAAAAATGATCCCTAAAAATCCAAAAAAATCATGGTAAAAATATTTTTGTCGAGCTTTCGTCTTCCAATTAATTCTTTTTTGTTTGTTTTAAAATCAAAAAAGCCATTGCCAATTTTATCTTCTATTATTATTTTTATTATTATTCACTACGAATCAAAATTATTTCCTTCTCCACAATTTATTATGTAAGATCTAATCAAGTTTCTTTTTTCTTTGCTGTAAATAGTGTACATAAGCCTTTTATCACCGGACATGTAACTCGCTAACTTTTGATTAACCCCTTTTTGTTTTATTTCACTCTAAAAAATACAAAAATTTTTTAAAAACGGGATAAATTCAAAAGTTGACGAGTTTAAAATCAAAATTTGTAAATATTTTTATGTGTATATAATTATTTTTTCTTTACCACAATCAAACCTGAATAATGCTCATATTTTCAAAAATTATTTTAAACTATAATGTTTATATATTTTTTGAAACAAAATTATATTGTCTGTATTTTTAAGGAAGTTTTTATGTAATGATACTATATATTTTTTTGGGAATTCTCGCAAAAACAAAAAAAGTTTTTCACTCTTTTTTTCTTTTAAATTTACAGAATATTTTAAATTTTTATATTATTTTCTTTTGTAACAGGTATCAGAGCTTTTTTTGTTTTTTTTTATATTTTAATGGTAATTTTATTTTTTAAGATTAAGAAAAATTATTAATGTATATATTGTTGTCTGTATTTTATTATATTTATACCACTTTTGTGCTGCTAAGATGGAAGCAAACATTGCTTTCGACACTTTTAAATCTGAATTTTCAGCTTGCTTCTATCTTTTCAGCCATTTCTTTTACCACTCAATTTTGCTCATTGTCCTTTTTGCCTCTGGCCGCTCAAATAAAAATCTAATAAAGTCTATTCTATAATACAATTATGTTTCTGTTAAAATGGTAAACTTTTTCTTTAAATGTATAATTCTTTTTTTATGAGGCCTGGGTTATTTTTACAACATATTTATTCGTTTTGTAAAATTTTAATCTTGTCCGGCGATATTTATTATTATTATTACTATGATTTTTTCTTCTTCTTTCTCTTCATCTTTTTTTTTGCTTTCAAAAAATTTTAATATTTTATTCATGGTATTTTGTCGTGTATAATCCCTCCGCGCAATTATAACCTTTTCATTTTTTAATTATTATTTTTAACAAATAAAAGAGGGATTTATATATCCGAAATTTTTTTTATCTTCAAATTTTTATGTACATACTTATTAACAAAATATAATTTTTCATTGATATTGAAGAAATGATGATTTGTAAAAATATATTTTTTTACTGAAAGCAAGCTTTTAAAGCTTGTTGCCCATTGAAGAACGAGAAACTGTACTTTCTTAGTCTTTGGTGAAAAACAGTGCCACTGCTTTGAAATATGTGTCAAACAGGTTTTTACAGAACATCATTTCTTCGGATCCGCTATGTTTGTGCATGTAAGGAATCTTTAATCTTTTTTTTCATTGTAAATCAATCCTGGAGCGAGCTTTTTCCTCTTCTTGCACATCAAATGTGCCTTTATAATATAAAATTTTTTAAATTATGTATTTCATCTATCTTTCCTATCATGCTACTATTATTGTTTAATTGTATAAAAATATATTTAATCATATGAAATAAAAAAATATATTTTTTGTTGCAATTTATCACAAAACATTCGACACACAAAAATGAAGCAAAAACATCGAAAAAAACTTAAATCATTGAAACAAAAAAAGAGATTATTTATAAAACACTCGATTAAATCTGATTGAAAAAAAATTGGGAATAAATTTATGTTACATTAAAAATAGAAAAAGAAAAACATATATCACCTATATGCTTTCCACAAACCAGGAAGCGGAAACAACAACTGTTTTGATAGAGGAATGTTCGAACGTGGTTAATTTGTCAAAAAAAAGAATTTTTTTCGTAAACACGATCGTAAATCTGGTATATACTTGCTTCAGAGAAAGAAAAATGTTTTTTTTCATCGTTTCACGGAAATGTCTTTTTTGAAGGTTCAATAAACTCAAAAATTTTAAATTTTAATGAACAAATTTATTTATTTTTTACTTTTCTTAAAAAATGAACTTGTAAGACTTGTTTATAAATCTTTTGATAAATAAGAGATTAAAATTTTCCATACACTTATTTTTAGCACCAAAAATAGCATTCAAAATTTGAGTAGCAGACAATGCTAGCTGCGTATTACGGTATCACACTTGCATCATCCAATAGCAATTTTTTTAGTGTCCAATACATTTTGACTTTAAAATGTTCATCAATTGTTTTTTTTCTTTTTTGCATTTGTTTTTCAAAGCAGCAGGCATTCTACGGTAACTGAACGGAAGTCATTAAAAAGAATATATTGGTTTTAATGAAGACAAATGTCATTTTAAATGCAATAGAATTTTTATAAGTTTTATTTTTTGCAAAAATGAATCTTTTTTTTTGTTAAAAGATGATGATTGCAGATCCATAGTTTGTACAATCATGAAAGAATTTTCTTTTTTTGTGGTCATATATGGACAAAAAGAACCAAGCGATTTTATTGTTGACATTTTTTTTTCTTCAAAAAAACTTGAATCAAAAAGGGGTCAACTTATTGTTTTCCAAAAATTGTGCAATATTGCAAAAGTAGTAAGCTTTAAAGGAATTTCGAAATTTTTTTATTTGCATTGTTTGAGGGAGAGTGAAAAATGAAAGAAAAAACAACAGAACACTGCCAGCAATTGTATAAAAAAAAGACTGTTACTTTTCAGAAATACAATCTAATGAAGTTTATTTTTGTCAAATCAAATAAATGTCACGAGCTCATTGATGTGAATTACAGTGTTCAAAAATAATTTCTTTTTTTGTCAAGTTTTAACCGTTCTTTTTTTGAAATAAAGTGGAAAAAAAAGAGAGAATTAAAAAAACTTATATGTTTAATTAACACTTTTTTTCAAAGGAAAACATCAATGTTTTTTTGACTCAATGGAAAAGAATTTGATTGAGTAAATACAAAAGTAAGCTTTAACATTTAACAGCCTGTTCACTTGCGTTGATTGAATGTTTGAATCGCGTTAACTTTTAGCACACACTTAAAAGAGGTTCTTTTTTCCTTCATCTTTGACGAAATCATCATCGGGCGTTGTGCCAGCTAGTACTTTTTTTGTAAAGGTCAAAAAGAAACTTTTTTTATTGAGGGAAAAATTTTTTCGAAAGAAAAAAATTTCTTTGTCATGAATCTGCATGATTTTTTTCATCACATTTATCATCGTTCTTATTTTGCTCTAACATAAAAAGAAATGGCAAATTTGAATCAGTCGAGCAATAAAATTGTACAACAGCAGAAAAAAAACCAACTGTACGAAAGAAGAAAAAAACGTTTTTGACGGAATTATATTATTTTTTTGTAAAAAGAAAAAAAGGTCACATTTAGTGCGGCATAAATGTATAACAAAAGAAAATGGCTGATCCTCTTGCATTATTAAAATGAATGAGAAGTGGATAAGTGGCTACGACCACATGATTGAAGAAGAAGAAAAAAAGATTGTATTGGCATTCATTCAAAATAATACAGTGATTTTGCCGACTACAAAAGCTTTCGGAAGCTCTTAACCTTGCATCGCATCCAAAAAACGGAATATTAAAATGATGGATTATCTTCCAAGTAAATAATAGAGTCTTGACCGGAAATGGTATCAGTATTTTGCAAAAATTATTTTAGAGTTCAAAGGTGTGCTTTAAAAATGGAGATGGGATCTGAGACAAGTTGGAAAAAATCTGCTAATTTTTAAAGCTGCCAACAAAATTAAATTCATCTGTAATCACTACCGTAATCGATTTCATGTAACTCATTTTCCCGCACAATAACAGTGATTTTTATATCATTGCAATCTGGCTTGAAAGGGAACAATGAATATTTATTGGCTCATTGTTGATATTTATTGAGGCCAAAACTAGCCATTAAAAACAATTTTGTTTTCCATATTATGGTAAAATATTTGTTTACCTAGTTGCTTGCTTGCTGCAACCTCTTCATCAAAAAATAATTTGAACATATTTGCATAAAGTAAACATTATTAAAAAAGGCTAATCCAAGTAACGATGCTATGATTTGCTTTTAAGTTGGAATTACTTTTTTTAAAGCTTTTGCGTATTCAAAGAAACGAAAGAGAAAACATTAATGTACAAGTCGTATTAAGTGCCAATGCACTACTACTACCTTCTGCTACTAAAGTAAACATTTGAATAATAAAAAAAACAACAAAATGTTTTTCGAGGGTCAAGTTTTTTGTGTTGTGGTCATTTGAACGTACATTCATTACTTTTTTTGCTATTTTATTTTGATGGAGGGGAAAAATGAGGGAATGTTTGTTTAGGCATCTACGTAAAATCATCTAAAAAAATTTACATTTTTGAACCGTTTTAGCTTTTTTGTTTCAAGTTGTGACTGTATTCATTTTTAAACTTTGATATTGAGTGATATATTTTTATCAGCAATATTATATCAGCAAATAACTATTTTTAGAACTGTAACTTTTATTTTAAGTTGCATTTAATTGTGTACCAAGATTACCTTGCTCCACTACACATAAAAACTCAAAGCATTTCTTAACTATTTCCATTTCTTGCACAAAAATGGCTCCAAAAATATCATGTTTCAGCATGCATTGTTTCAGTTGCAAAAAAAGAAATACCACGAGAGTGCTGAGGCTTGCAATTTTTTTTTCAGCTGATAAAAAAACTTTTTTTTGTCTTTTTCTTTTTTTCTTGATCATATGGTGGGTATTGTATTTTGAGTTGACACTTTGTTGTTGTCTTTTACAAGCCGTACATGATATTAACGGAAGTACAGCTGTTTAATGTTGTTGAAGATGATGAAGAGGGAAAAAGAAGGTAAGAGAAAAAAGATGATAACGTCATGATGAAACAAGTAAAAAAAAAGAAAAAAGATGACGGGAAAAAGAAGAAGAAAAAAGTTTTGACATAAAAAAGCACGTGGTTATCATGAAAAAATAAAAAAATTGGGATTTGCCCTTGCAAAAATATTATTTTTCTTATTGGATAGTTAAAAGTTAGAAGAGAGAGAAAAAAAAAGGGGGGAAGTTAATAAATTAATAAGGAAGTTTTTTTTTCTCTCTGTGTTGATTAGATGAGAAATAATAAAAAAAACATTTTTCGTTGAAACATTGAATCGGTTTTTTATTGAAGTCATATATCTTTTTTTGGTTTTAAAAATATATAAAATATACGCACACCCAATTTTTATAACTTTTTAATGCTTTAATGATCTTTCTGTAATAAAATTAAGTAACAATTGTGTGAAACCTTGAGAAATCTTCGACAAAAAGAAAACAGTAATATTAAACCAAATTTTTTAAAAAGCAATGTTAAAATGTATTAAAAAAGAGTCGCAAGAATGACCAAAAAAATTTTTATGAACTTTTTTTCTTCTTTTAAACATCAATCATCAATCAATCCCTTATTGGCAGCTCATGACATTCCTTTTTGCATGTATACGATGATGAAGTAAGAAAATAACCCAATTTGTGAAAAACATTCTGATCTTTAAAGAAAACATTTTTTCAAGGGAATGATAAAAATAATAACAATATCTAATAAAACATGGACAATCTTTCTAAAAAAAGTACAGTATGCCATATCAATTACACTCATGAAACTCATTTAACATATTTGTAATCAAATTTTATTGCTTTCTAAAGAGACAAGAAAATCGGATACGATTCTTCTATCTTTTGTCATCTTCACCATATTAACAGATTTATAAATCATTCAACAAAATTTACAATGGGTTGTAAAAACTTCATTCCATTTTCGTTCCGTTTGGTTCCGTTCCGTTCCGTTGCGTTTCACCCCTATTTTAATTAAACGATTTCTAGATATCCAAAAATCATGAAACCTTCAGGAATAATACATATGGATCTAGGGAAGAGATCTATAGCACTTTTAGACCCCTATGTATCCTCTTGCCCTCAGGGCATCCCCGACAGTACCCCAAACCCCCAAAAATGACATAATCAATGGAAAACTTTTTTTTAAAAATGTAAACATGATTAAACAAATCTGTAAAATTACTTATATAGCAAATCAACTACGGAGAATCTCATTTTTAGGTTTTTGGAATTTTGAGGTCTTCAGAATCCCCGGATTCAGAAGTCCAAAAAACTTTTTCATTGTTTTGCTTGATTTAAACATGTATTATAGGGTAGTCGACTACAAGGAATCCGAAAAAAATATTGTCAGAATCCTCTGACTTCAGATTCCTGAGATTCAGAAGGCTGAAAAGTTTTTTTTCTTTTTTAAACATTTGTTCTTTTGATATTCTATCTCACGAATCTGAAGTCAGAGGATTCTGACAATATTTTTTTCGGATTCCTTGTAGTCGACTACCCTATAATACATGTTTAAATCAAGCAAAACAATGAAAAAGTTTTTTGGACTTCTGAATCCGGGGATTCTGAAGACCTCAAAATTCCAAAAACCTAAAAATGAGATTCTCCGTAGTTGATTTGCTATATAAGTAATTTTACAGATTTGTTTAATCATGTTTACATTTTTAAAAAAAAGTTTTCCATTGATTATGTCATTTTTGGGGGTTTGGGGTACTGTCGGGGATGCCCTGAGGGCAAGAGGATACATAGGGGTCTAAAAGTGCTATAGATCTCTTCCCTAGATCCATATGTATTATTCCTGAAGGTTTCATGATTTTTGGATATCTAGAAATCGTTTAATTAAAATAGGGGTGAAACGGAACGCAACGGAACGGAACCAAACGGAACGAAAATGGAATGAAGTTTTTACAACCCATTGTACAATCCAATTGTCAGAAATCCTTTTTTTTTATGATAATCACATGAAAATAGTATGTAATTTTTAAAGAACTAAAAATAATCTTTCATTGATTTCTTGCCAATTATTTCATTATCCTCTCCAACATTTTATTTATTAATGTGAAAAAGATTTTAAACGCTGTCATCTTGATATCACGGAGTCATTATTCATTTGCATTGCTTTTATTTCTGCAAAAATAAAGAAAGAAATTTTAATCAATGAAAAGAAAGCTTTTATGGAATGCATTAAAATCTTTTATCATTTTTGAACATTTTGATTTCATTTTTTAAAAAAAGCAATCAAGTTCGTTAAGCAAATTCCAAGTATATTAGGTGTTCTTTTCATTCCTGTGCACAAAAGAAATGGATAAAAAACAAACAAAACCCAACAATTGAACAATCCAATAACCTCTTGCTACTTGAGTATAAACTGGCGTCTGGCAAAGCTGTTCCTTTTCAGTGTCAAGTTACATCAAGTTACAAAACTGTGAACGTTTTTGCATAATTCATGATGTACTGTTTTTTTCCTTTAAAGACCTATTAAAACTTTTAAAATAGTACCGTTTAAAGATCAAAAAATCAAAGCACCAATAGATTATCGCTTCTTAATTTTTTATTTGCTTCCTTCCTTCCATTCATTAATTCATTGATATTATTTTTGCTTCTTCTTCTTTCAAATTTTTTTATCAGTTGTTGTTTCTTTTTTTTCTTTGTTTGTCCGATGATTGAAAGACAAAAAATTCTTTAACTTTTTTTTGGGTGGCGCTTTGATATGACAGACGCTTTTCAATTTCGGACAAACGATTCCCGGACAAACATTTTTCTTGCGATCGCTTTTAATCGAGATGACTTCTCTTTTTTTATACATTTTCGTTGATGGAAAAGAAAGAGTTTTTTTGGGGCCACCCAACTTGAGAAAGAAACAAAAAAAGCGGCGGACAATTTTTTCAAGTTTGCACCAAGCCATCCCGACACATTTAGAAAGCATAAAAAAAAGAAATGCGACAACATTAAAAAAATGAAAGAAAGACGAAGGGAAATACGCCTTTCCTATGATTTTCAACCCCCGACCGATTGGCGAGCCTGGTACCAGCTGGTACGAGGCAGACGGGTGCGACATTTTTTTTTCTCTTTCTTCTTTTTTTTAGTTACTTGCTTTTAACTTTGAATGCTAGTGAGAAATGCACGCGGTCTCCTCTATTGCAGACAGACAATGACGGATGTGATGAAAGCACGCTATTTGGACATACGCCAACCGGGCGGAGTCTTCTATATATTTTTTTTATTATCCGTTCGAATTCGTTTGTCTTTTTGTTACTTTTTTGTGAATGTTTTTTGCAAGAAAAAGAAATAAAAAGTAAAAAAAAACAAAAAGCAAAAAAAGTGAGGGAATGTTTTAAAAAAAAATTAAAAAATAGCAATAAAAAAATAATTGAACATTACAGAAAAGAAACATAATGAACGGTTGCCACAAATGTAATAAATGAAACAGAAAGATAATTTTTAACGCAGTATCATATTCAGTGGTCAGAGGGTCAATTTTTCTCAGCTAGAACTTGCTTTAGAAGCTAAAAATAGACTATTCTTGTGTTTCTTAATGTAGAAATGATAGAAAATGAAATTTATTATCAACCCTCAGAACTCTAATAAATGTGTTTTTAGCTAAAGTTGCAGGTGATATCGTATGCTACTCGTTTAAACTACAAATGAAATTTGTTGATCAAGGGCATGTAAATTTATCTGAAAAAGTTGAGGAGTCATCGGAAATATTTTTGAACGATTATTTACCAGTCACATAATTTCTAAGGTCATAAGTATCTCGGATTTGGTTGTCAAACAAAAAGATTATAAAATGACATTTTACCAGTATTTTAGCTTGACACTTTCTCTTCTCTTTCTTGAAAGCTATATATAATTTTATATTATTTTTTGTTGATTTTTCATCGAAACCATAAAAATATTACTTCCAAAATTTTATCTTTTTCTTTAGTCAAATTCCAATGACTCTTTCGATCATTTATCAATTTTCAAAATATTACGATTGTTGATCATTTAAATGATATATTTGCACTTTTTTTGTTCAAAGTTATGTTAAAATATATTGCTTTTGTCAATGAAAGACATTTTCAAGGCTGTTTTTTTGGCGGTAACGTCATTGTGTTTAGTTTTTTTTTAAAAAAGTTGAACCACTTCTTTCTCACGTGCATTTTCATTCTTCTGCGCGGCTGGCACTGTCCAGCACCCTCAACACGCGCAAAAACTTCTTAAAACAACAACAAGAAAAAAAATGAAAGAGAAAGAGAGAAACAAGGTAAACAATTTATGGAACGATAAATGATTTTCTATTGCATTTCAATGCGCAATGACATTTCAAACAAAAAGAGTCCAGACACAAAGAAAAAAAACTAGTTGACCCAAAGAATGGCTGGATGCTTGCCAAATGTTATGATGTCTGGCTCTGACAAAGGTTATAGACAACAGTTACAGTAATAAAATAAGGACAAAAGAACTGGCACTTTTGTCTTTAGAGGGTCAACCGGGAATAACGTCAAATTAATTTCAAAAAATAAAAGTTAGGACTATTTTTTAAAACAAAAAAGGAACAATGGGCAACGAAAAGAGTAATTAAGCAACAGTATTCGTTAAATAAAAAACAAATTTAAAATTTTGGCTTAAAAATGACAGAGATCAAAAAATGGCTTTCAGTTTTGACATTTTCCATACTATTGCTAACAAGCCTTTTGAAGATGTGATTCGCTATGATATGTTATAGCTTATACAGCACATATTTCTTATAAAAAGCCGAAGTAGCTGTTTGAAAAAAAATATCTTTGTGACAACCATTGACATCAAGCAAAAAATTTATAAAAAGTTCCACCAAAATATATTGTAACAAATTTTCAAAACTAAATTAATGATACACTTGAAAACTACAAACAAAAAATTTATCTACGAAATCTAGGAAAAAGAGAGTAATCCATCCCATAGAAACTAATATATGGCACCTTGTATTCATGATTTTGGGCCACAACAAATTCATTCACAATTGCTTGAAGCCGAGCTTTGTAGGCTTCAGAAAACCGAGAGGAAAAACTGAGGCTTATTTGTGTTGTCTTATTTTTCTAAAAAAAGATGTTGATAAAAAGTTACTTTAAAAAATTTTACCTTCATGTAACCATAAAAAGTTTCAATATCGAATTTCTCAGGGATATTATCCAATTTAAAATAAGTAAGATTTAAAAAATGTGGAAGTTCAATCAATTTTTTTACAGTTTTTGATGTAAAAACTTCCTCTGGAAAATAAGCAAAGTAACTAAAAATAAATTGCAGCTTAAGTTAAATGTAAAAAAATTTTTTTAACTTACTAAGAAAAAATTTCAACATGAGGCAGCATTTCAAGAATCTTTTCCAGTTTAACAACTGAACCATCAGGATTAATTACAACAAGGTGTGTTAACCATACACTTTTACATTTCGAGGCAAGAAATTCAAACTCGAGTAAAGAAATACGATCAAAGGAAATATTCAATTGTTTTATATCATTTCGATAAATTCTTGGAATTAAAGAAGGAAGAGGATTTAGTGGAGTTCTATTGTAATTTTTAATAGTAACAACACGCTTAATCCATATTTTACTTGAAAGACAATTCACATAAATTCTTATAAAATGTTTTGCACTGAATCTTATATCCCATACATAATCCTCATAAAAAAATCTTACATCTGAGACAACAAGGATAGGATTTTGAATGAAGAAATTTTTGCAGCTTTGAACCATTTTTTCATAGCATTTTGATGATGATGGATTTTTTGTAATATAATAAATTAGAGAATCAGGCAAAGACCATGGTTGCTTTTGATAATAAGTAGAAAGAAATTCGACACGTCTAGAAGGTGGAGCTATAATGAAATTAAAAACTGTTGAAGCACCAGTGGCTGGAGAAACAACTAAATCCATTTTACAATCAACAATATTCGCTAACAAGTAGAGGGGATCCTGCAATAGTAACAATTAAAATACAAAAATATTGAATTCAGATTTAAAATGTATATTTTTATAGCAAAAAAATGATGACACTAAAAAATACATTTCACAAAAAATGTTTGCTTTCAGCTTTTTTTTAATCTTAAAAATGTATTTAAAAGTCATACATTTTTAAGATTTAATAACGAAAATCTTCTATTGTGCTTGTAAAAAATGGATTGAAACTGATAAACTGACTGATAAAAAAAACGAAGGGATTCGTTGCTCTTTAATACGAGAGCAATAAATCACGAGAAAAAGGATGTTTTGGAATTTACAAAAGAGCAATTTGGGCTTACAAACTGTCATTCCGGAAAAAAGAAAAAAGGATTACAATTAAGTATGCAATATTAAAGATAAACTTTTATATTATTTTTTACGCCTGTTTGAACGATGAAACAACAAGTTATAAAATTTGACATAGTATTAGCCATAGGAGTTAAGTAACGTGTGCTTACATGGGTTTTGACATAGTTTGAATTTTCATCAAATCCTGAACTCAGCTTTAACCCAATATCTCTCTTTCTCTGTGCATTAGATTATTTGAAAAGAAAAGTGAGAGAAACAAGCGCGTATTTAAAGGGGCCGACAAAAAGATCAAAGACTTGCCCCTTCCGAAAAGCAGATCATATTTTTTAAATGTTAATTTTGAAGAAACTGAACATACACGGACATTGTTTCATACCAAATGTTTTTTTCTTATTATTTATAATCAAATGTCTTTACAACACCAAAAGAACATCAGTTTTACATCTTGCAAAAAAAACAGTTAAATTACTATGCGTATTTTTCCTGTGGTCCCGGTATATCTTTAAAAAGGTTTCAGCTTACTATTATTGATTTGATTTAATTGGATTTTTTGACCAATGAAAGGCAATTCGCCAACCCGCTTTGTCTGATTTTTCAATTGTCTTAAATTTTCTTTTCGTCTTTATTTTTGATGCATTTTTCTCCATCTTTGATTTCTGGTGTGAAGATGCTTCTTAAATGAAAAATATCAATAACCTCGTCTTTCTATCTTTAATTTTACTAATTTTTTGTAGTATAAAATCAGCTTTTTTAACATTTGCTTATAAAATTTTTGTATATTGTGTAAAATTTGCCGAATACTTTGAATTCGCAATTTTGCCCGGAGAGGCTAATTGCCGTTCACTGATCGTGACTCATCTAATATTTCAAACGCAACAACAATGTTTAGCAATATTGTTATATTAATTATAAATGTAAAAAGATTTAAAGCTTGAAACAACTAATAAAAGAAGTACACTAGAAAACCTTGATCTTACGTACTGTAAAAAGCAATTAAATTTATCATTATCCATGTTACACAACGCTCACAAATTACCGTATGATTTATCATTAAAGCTGAAAAAAGAAACAACTGACATCTTTAAAATATTTTTTACTTATTTGCATCAGTTGCAAAATATTACTGTAATAATTTTGGGTGATGAGAAACAAGTAAACATTTTTTTCGAGTTTTATAAAACGTTACAAGACAAAAAGAAATATAACACGGTATTTCTATCAAATTAAAATACAAGAAAAATGTAGTATTTCTAATTAATCATCGATATCTTGATCAACAAATTCAATTTTTGGTATAGCATATCGAGGAATGCCAGGAGTTTGAATAATATGATTAACCATTTGTTGAAGTTGATTCTTGTATTCAGAAGAAATTGTATTAGAGAAGGTGAGAAAAATTGAATGTTTTCGAGTAACCATATTTGTCTAAAACATGCAAGTCAAAAATAGTAAAAGACTAATTGTAAAGAGGCTTGATTCGATCGGAAGTCATTCTCCGAATGTGTCGAGTATTTTTCAGAAAAAAATACGGTAAGAGCATGCAACTCGAATCTGGAGAGGGATGTTCAATTTATCAAAAAAAGGGAAAAAATGCAACACTGTTTTTAGTGTAGTAACATTTGAACAAAACAACAATCAAAAAAACCAACCTTTAAAAATTTGGAAAAAATTTCAAAATCAAAAATTTGTGGAATATTCTTTAATCCAATACGACGTTCTTGATCTTCAGATGTTAACATTTCAGCCATCTTACTTGCTGTATCATTACCAATACCATGTTGTTCATTAGGAAATGTACTAAAAGTCATTCTCTAAAAAATTAATATAAAACTAAAACTACTTACATTCTCATATTTGTACACATTAAAGCTTCAAACACTTTTTCAAATTCAGTAATACTCCCATCATCATTTTTAACAATACATTTAGTTAAAGTTAATTTTACAACACTACCCTTCCCAGCAAGCAATTGAAGTTCTCCAAATGTTAAAATTTGATAGCAAATTGTTAATGCAAAAGGTGAACATTTGAAAATTTGTTGAGTTAAAGATGAAGCAAGATGTGGCATTGATTTTACACTCACTCGAAGATAGTGTTGAATCCAGAGTTTACAAAATAATGGATTTTCAAGAATATCAGATTTCGTAACAGTGCCATAATAATACCAATAGCATGAGAATTTAACATCAGGTAGATTATTGTCAAGAGTGTATAATTCTTCTACAAAAACAATTCGAGACATACGAAAAAGTAATTTACAAGTCTTCATTAAATTTTCATGGCACTTTCTGTTAACTGGATTTCGAACCACATAGAGAATAATATTTTGAGGAATAGCAAAACGTTGTGGACGAGGAGATTTGAATGTATACTTTCGATTTTCATCTTCATCAAGTTCAAGTCGTAATTTTTTCTTCGCAACTTTAGAAGGTAATGGTTGTTGTTGTTCACCAGAGGCAGTTGAAAGCAATGTTTCTTGTTTGTAGCTTCTTAATTTTTGTTTATAAATTTCAGATGCATGTTGATCTTCGGCAGAAACAGCTTTACGCTTTCTAGGTGGCATTATTAAAATAAAGGTAATCGCCTAAAAAGTTGAATATTAAAGATGCTTTAATAAGCTCTAGACATTATAAATCTAAACATAAATGATTTAGCGATGACACGATAAAAAACAATAACAATGATCTTTCTAAAAATAGGTCAACAAGATTATCTAACACCATGTATTTAGGGTTGATTGGGCGGCTTGTACATGGCGTATCATACAAGCGACATCATTAAATTTTGGATAATAAAAAATATAGATTATGTGAAAAAAGTGATTTCTTTCTTTTCATTTGAGAGAGATTTAAATTTGGCGTTGTGATACTCGACGACAAGAATAAAGATTGCAAAGCAAAAAAAGGATGATTTGTAGCTTTGTAGCTACAGTATTACTATCTAAATTCAAACTTATTTAAAAATCGACTTTTTTCTTCTTCTTTAATATTGCCATGCTAACAGCTGATAATTCAAAATTTTATTTCAGAAACAAATATGACGTGATTTTGTTCACTATCACGATGACAGTAAAACCATCACAATTTGCATTTTATTTATTTTATCACTTCTTCAACCACCAGCTACTACTACTTCATCAAATATTTTAATTACTGCTGATGCTATGAAAGTTCTTTCTCTTCATTAAACTTTAGAAGAAGAAGGTGAAAGTATGCAATTACTTTCAGTTGAATAAAATGATGGCTTTCACACATTTGTAAATATTAATGATAATATTAATTCAATAAAGAAGGAAATTGCATTTTGTGATGAATTAATTCTGATTGAAATTCATAATTTCAATGGTTTCTGCAACAGTGAATGCAATAGAACTAAAGATAAAAAAATTGTCAAATACATTTTCAAGTTTATATGTTTAACAGCTTTTGTTTTTGGCCAGTTAAAAATTTTTTTTAAAAATGTCTGTTTTTTTTCTTCGTTTTTGTTGGCTAAAAAATATTAACAAAAGATATTCATACTTAAAAATGGATAGCGTTGTTCCTCCCTGTTTTTAAAATTGCTATTTAAAACGATCTTTAATATTCTATGGACAGTGGTGTTAATATAATTATTATATTCAACATCAGCTTTGGCTACAAAACATATTTAAAAAAAGGATTTTTTCTACTGGGACATGGATGCCACACACTAAATGAAGCACGATGTAACAAGCTAAAAAAGATATCCTTTTCTTTGCGAAGGTGTCAAAGATACTATCATCATACTAATATTTGATGTGCTATTTATTGAATTTTAGTATTAACTTATGCTACTGATCTTCTTTATGATGCACCTTTTTTTATTCATGTTTTTACACCTTTCAATATTTAACTAAAAAATTATTGTTCATCATCTACTCAAATATGAAATTATACTTTATCTTTTTAATATTTATGGTAGTTGTTTTATATTATTATTGTGTGGTTTTATTTATAAGCGTTATCAAAAATAAATTTTTAATGCCTCGCTTCCCATTTTTGCTTTTTCTCTGAGCCTCGTCTTTCCTTTCTTCTTTTTTCTTCTTTCACCACTGAAAGAAAAAAAGAACAGAGAAAAAGTTCTGTAGTTTAGGTGCGCTAAAAGTTGCTTCGAGACCGTGTGGCACTGTGAATGAACGTTTGCAAAAAAAACAAGCAGCAGATAAAAAAGAGAAGCAAAAATTTTAGTTCGCGCAAATCTTTTTCTTTTTACGTTGTGCTGTTTTATTAATAATTTGTTTACAAAATTTCAGGCGTTCATTTAAAGAACAAACTATGGATGCTGAAAAAACTCTTTTTGTCACAAATTTAAGTGATTACATTACAACAGATATTTTGCAAGATATTTTTACTCAGGTTTGTTTTTTATGGTGCTTTTGATTTGAATGAAGAACTAAAAAACTAATGCTTCTTTGTTTTGTTGACCAGCTAAAAATCTATTGATGCAATCGCTGTTTTATGCTTTTTTGATGAAATATTTTTTATATCCTTGAAAAACATTATTGAATTATAATATTTATATCTTTTTCAGGCTGGCCCTGTTAAACGTGTCTTTATTAAAGAAGATGCTGTACCTCGATATGCTCTTGTTGAATTTTGTGATGCAGAAAGTGTACCCTACAGCACTAAATTAATGAATGGTTTAAAATTGTTTGATACTCCTATTACTGTTCGACCAAAAGCGAATACTGAACAAGTAAGTTAAAACATTTTTCACTCCAAAATCAAATTCCCGAATGTTTTAGGAACGCTTATATATAGAACAACAAAGACTTCAACGACGTCATAGTGCTGGCCCATCTCGATCATCATCATCATCAAATGATTATGTACCACTATATCAACCACATCGTAATCGGCAATTAATCGATGAAATTAATAGTGCTGGTCCATCTCAACCATCATCTTCTAATAATTATGTACCAGAATACCGACCAGATTATGATCATCGCTCAATTAGTGAAAATTTTGTTAATGTTCCAGCAAGATTGAATCGATCATCTGATGATACACAACCAATTACTTTGCCTATTCCTCTTCGTGATGCTTTTGCTACACCTGTCTCTCATTGGCCAAGAAGTATTTTTGGAAATTATGGTCAACAATCACGTAATGGACAACTACAACAGCAGCAGCCTCCTCGTACTATGATTGGTGCATATCAAACATATGTTCGACCTAATGCTCGACAACTTTATTATATTCCTCCTCGAAAAATTCGTCGAACTGATTCTTCTGGAAATGATCTTGATGATACACGACGTTAAACCAATACTTGTTAATTATGCTACCATAAGTTTATTTTTTAATCAACTTGTTTTTTCTTATTATACTAATGTTGTTCTCATTAATTTTACTTGTTGTTAAATCCTTTCATTTTTATTTTATTGTTACAGTGCCGAAACTTGGCTATTTTGTCGGCTACCCCTACTTCTTATAAACTTTTAAAAGTTCATATTTTATCTACTATGAATTTTCATTTTTTACTTTAACTTTTTTTATGTAACTTTTCGGTTGCTGCCAACTTGCAGCATTGTTTTTTTGTTGTTTTGTCAATTGAAATTTTGTAATTTTTTTGTAAATGTTGTTTTGAAGTTTCTAATAAAAAATATAAAAAAAAGTAAACAATATAAATGATGAAATAGGATCAAGATTACTGTATTTGCTTATAATATATATTCTTATTCATTCATATATATTATGTAGGATGAACACCATTTACATAAATCTCATTGTGGGCCAAACATTTTTCTCCAGCTGTTTTGTCGTGTATCATTAACAAGATATATGATAAACATGTATATACCACTCAAAAGTAGAGCAGTTGCACCGAGAAAGAATTGAAGAGTTTTAAAAGATGACGTGATATTTTACACGGATATCTGAAGTTGCACTTGTCGTTGCAGAGAATGAAGTGGGGGATGATGTTGTAGTAGTATTTTATTATTTATGGTTGCTTGATTGAAGTTTTGCAAATCTAAATATCAACAGAGATTTCGAAAATACAGACGTTTCTGTAAAAAAATAAGACATTTAGCTTCAACACTGACAAAATGTCAACCCCTTGAAACCAGAATATTTTTTTGACTATTTTTTCAGCTGCAGACTGCTTTTACAAATTGGTTCACTGGTTATATTTTAACAGTAATATTGGTTAAAATCGGTTGACTTAGAAAGATTACGCCACCCATCAAAAATTTGCATGTGATAAGATGTGAAGAAAGCAGTGTTTGAGGGATAAAATCCAGAAATTTTGAAGGACATTTTTGGATTCCATTTGATGTGTAAAAGTAGATAAAAAATGATAGTAATTTGAGTTTTAAGATTTATTAAATGCAGTTACATGGCCTAGCTATAGCAAAGAGAAAACAAATAAAATTCAACAAAATTTATGTTTTTAAGCAATAGAGATACAAGGGAATACAAAAACATTTAACAGTAATAAATAGCAAGTATTTCTTTAATATTTAATATTAATCAAGAACTTTTTATTCACCATTCTTCTGCATATGTCTTTCTGAAATCTTCATCATTTATTAATTTCAAATATTTTCTAAATTTGCGTTTGTCATTATTGTGATCAGAATAAACAATAAGAGGAACTTTTTTTGGATGATTTGCCATTATTGTATTAATAAAATTTTGGAGCATTTCTTTATATGCCTCAGAAACTTCACCACCAAAAGAAAAACAAATGTCAACGCTTTCATTCTGCTGCAAAAGAAACAAGTTTTAACTTTAAGTAAATATAGTATAACATACCTTAAGAAAATCAACAATTGATTCAAAATCAAATCGTTCTGGAAGCCATTCTAGCCAAAAACGGCGCAAATTTTTAAATCTTGAAAGATATTCGACCATATTTTTGACAGTTTCTTGTCGGAAAGCATCAAAGCCACTATAATAACTTAATAAACTTATGTCTCAAGAAATACAACAAAAATTTACCACATATAAAAACTTCCAAGATTTGAAAGAGTTCCGAGAAGTTGGTCAACAGAAACGTATGGATAATTTGCATCATGGAAATCTTCATCAAATGCTGTTGATTGAGATTGATAAATTTTACATTGTTTAATATAAACGTCATCAAGCGATTTTGAAGAGGTGATTAATAGATATTCATTCCACAACAACTGTATTCCACAAAGATGAATTTTCTTAATATCATATTGATAAACCCTTTCAATCATTCTATCAATAGAATAAATATCACCAAAGATACACAGTTCATCAAATAACAATAAACGAGGAAGTGATCCTTCAAGATCAATAACTTCATCATCTGCATACCAACTTTCATCAACAGATTCCATCTTTTGAACAGGATAAACAGAATATTTCAAAAAGAAAAATTTACAAGTTTGAATAAGCTTTTTCCATACTTTTCCAGATGCTGATTTGAGAATATATCTAATGATAGGGGATTGAAAAAGAAATTGTTGTAGATAAGGGTTTTGGAAGGTATAAATTCTATTAGGATCAATTGCAGGAATTTTTGATAGAGCAAGCTGGAGATCTTCCATTTCCAAAATAAATAATTGCAGCTATAATTAGTAATAACAGCTTTTCTGAAAATACTTTCGCTGAAAAGATATAAATTTTGTTGGTATTTAATTTTTTACATTTCATACAATATCTTATATAGAAAAAAATTTGAGGCGGCAAAGTCACTTTTGGTGGATCATTTGCCGACCTCGGTAAAAGATGAAAAAACTTTTTTCATAAATAATAATAATAAAAAACATAATAAAGATAACATACAAATGCTGATATATTAACACATTTTAACAAAAAGAGGCACAAATATAAAGATATAATGGTTAAATCATAAAGAGAGGTTCAACAGAAAGAAAAGAAAAAGGGAACAAAGGTTTTGGTCTGTAGGTAAAGAAAGTGAGAAAAATGGATGCATGAGGCTTCTTTTATATGCTTCTTTCTCATGAGCAGCAAGAGATCACAAGGAACCTGCGCACACCAATTTGAGAGAAAAAACAACGATGTTGCAAACAATAAATATTTTATAAAAAACATTTGAATGATTCATGTTTTGTTGTTAAGAATCAATATCAGTCGAGAAACTCTATATGCGAGAAATGGTAAAATAATCAACTCCCAATGTATATGGTCAATATCAGCTCAAACTACCGTAACTCAAAAATCATTTGTCGGCAAACCTGTTTTTGATCCATCTTGATACTATACACCAAGTTTCATTAAATTCTAGAAATATTTTTTTAACATTTCAAAACGGTTCCTTGTTTTAGCTTAAAGCTCAATCAGTTAGTCGTGTTTCTTTTTAGAATCATTTCTTGTGAATGGTTTTAACTCTATTCTCTTTTCTTCTTTTGCAATTAAATCACTTTTATGACCAAGACGTGAACGATAACAGATATATAAATATGTAATAATTTATTGCAAGTTATAAAAATGATAAAATAATAAATAAACATACAAATAAAGATTTTTTAAAATATTTGTATAAAATCTAGTTATTTCTGACTACGATATTTTTTTTACGTTTGTTTAACTACAGTAAATTACTTCCCATATAAATTAAAAGAATAAAGCATATAATTCACTTTTTTCAATAATCTTCTTCTTCTAGTTCATCGAACCGTTCAAACATAATTTTTTCTTTTTCAGCATCTATACCATAATATTGAATAAGGCAGTTTGAGATTCCTTCTTTAATAATGAAATCAACGACAGCATCCAGTTGATTCTTAAATTCTTCAGAAAGCTCTTTAAATTCATCACCATCTTTAGCAAATGAAAATTCAGTTTGAACATCTTCATGTTTCTGTAAAAAATATTTATTCACGTGTAAACTTATACATTTAAAGATCCCTTAAGATTTGCTGAATTTTACAACCTATCTTTAATAAGTTTATCTAAAACTCCTTGAGGCACTGACATCGAAAACGGTGTGTTTATTGATATAAGTCAGAGTTTTGGTTAAACTTGGCTTCCATTGGTTTTGAAGAAGATATTCCAAAAAATCAAAATTAGCTCATACTTTGAAGCAAACCGTTTCAACTATCAATGCCCCAAACAGTTTTTAAAAGTTCGAAAGTAACCGAAATAGAACAAACAATAAAGCGTGCCCGAAACTATTGTTTGCAACTGTATATAAAACAGATAAACATACCATTTTAATAGCCAATAAATCAACAACATTTTGAATTTCAGGAATACAAGCAATTTCAAGATGACGAAGATTTGAAAGGTTACTGAGTTTTGCAATATTTTTGAAAGTAGATGGACCAATCATTTCAGGATTACAAACACTAAAACAAGAAATTTAATAACATCTATTAGATAAAAAATAAAGCATACCACTCAAATTTTTCAACATTATCAAGAGATCCAAGAATTTTATCAACTGTTGCAATAGCACCATTTTCACATACCATTTCCCCCTGAACAATTAAAATTTCTTTGGCAGATGAAGCCATGAATTTAAAATCTTCAAACATCAATTTTTGAGACCATAGATTAAGACGAACAGTATCTGATCGAAAAAGCTTTGAACAAAGCCTTGCAGCAAGATCTGGTTCTTCATCCATTGCTTCATAGTCAACTTCTTTGGTCAGCCAAATATATCTTGAAAGTTCTTCAAGACAAACGAAATTCATAACTTGTGGAGGATATGAAGATAAATAATTTTCAAGATAAACGTAGTCAACAACAAGAAGAGGCAGCATTTCAAAGAAATGTTTACAGCACTGAACAAGCTTAAGATATTGTTTTGATGTGGTAGGGTTCTTAGAAATATAGTAAATAATTGATGCTGGGAGTGAGAAATCTTGTTGTATTGATGGTGCAAGTAAAGTAATTTCATGAGGATAATATGGAGATCGATCAGTCCATGTAATTTTTCTAGGAATAAATGGTCTTGTAGCAGGTGAAACTGATGGAATCATTTGACGATTATCTATTGTTAGCAGGACGACGCAAAGTTAAACTAAAAATTTTTTTTAAAACCAGAAAAAAACTATGCTCGACAAAGAAATAAAAGATTAAGCAATACAAATAAATATGCCGCAGTAAACAAAATAACAAGAATAATAAAAGAAAAAATTTAGCACGTTCAGATAGCGGAGTTATCATTGAATGTTCACCATTTGCAGTAGCTGCTGCAGGAGAAACATCTAAATCACGAGGACAGATAAGCTGGGACATTCCGGCGGGGAAGGGCGCGAAATTAACACTATTCCTGATTGATGACACTAAAAAATACATTTCACACAACAAAATGTTTGCTGTCATTTTTTTTAATCTCAAAAATGCATTTAAAAGTCATACATTTTCAAGATTAAATAACGAAAATCTTCTATTGTGCTTGTGAAAAAAGAATTGAAACTGACAAACTGACTGATAAAAAAACAAAGCGATCTTTAATACGAGAGCAATAAATCGTGAGAAAAAGAATGTTTTGGAATTCACAAAAGCGCAGTTTGTGCTTACAAACTGACATTACGGAAAAAAGATTACAATTAATTATGAAATATTAAAGATAAACTTTTATATAGAGAATTATAATTGCGTTAGTTTTAGATAATATAAAACGACTATAAATAAAACTTTTTTTAACTACAATAAAAAGTTTTGTAATCCTACTAAACGGTTTTTGAAAATTGTCTTGGTTCCCCCCTGTGAAGAAAAAACCCAAAAACATATTTTAAAATCCGGGATAAAAATCCAGAGATCCCGGATAGCCCTGAAACTGACGTTAAATTATAGCCTAAAATAAGTGAAAATGAGCTGAAGGTTTTGCAGATAGAATTATATTTCATAGTTTTAATAGTTTCAGCAACATTGAATGTAATAGAACCAGAGATACATAGATTGTCTAAAAAGAAAGATGCCGTACATGTTTTTCTTTGCGATGTATTTGACCTCATTTTTAACTGACCTAACAAAAGTTGAAGGAAAAAAGAGAAACAATTTTATTCGAAAATAACAGTAAAAAGCATTCAAATCAATTTTGACATAATAACATTAGCAAAAAAACAAAAATATTTAAAAAATCTATAAAACTAGGAGGTGGGAAAAACTGGACTGTGACTTTTTGCACTTGACTACGAATTTATGGTTCGAAATTGAATTTTTTTAGGAAATATTAAGTTGTTAAAAAAGGGTAAAAGTGGCCGATCTTTGCGTTTCTTCTTTTATATAAAAAATGTCAAGCATTTAAATCCCGAAAAGAACTTAATGAATGCCCTTATATATCCTAAAAAATTATCCTGATTCCGAAATTTGCAGTCCAGTTTTTCCCACATCCCTTAAAAGCATCAATAAATTCAAACCTTAAGGAACAGGAACATATCTTTTAGGTTCACAAGCATGATGAAGTTGTCCAAGTTCAATTGCATTGCTTCCATCATGATGAATAAATCGAGCTGTAACATTCGTTCCATCTGCTTCTCTGCATTGATAACAACGAAAATATTTGTTAAAAGTGTGATACCCAAATTTATAGCAAAAATTTCTATTATCACGATCAAAAATAATTAATAATGGTTTCATTTCTCCATTCCATGGATGATGGGTAAATTCAAAATTTGGGGATTTAAAAATTAAAGATGATTGATAATTTGATGTTAAATAATTAATCGGTTGACAAATATGTTTTAAATTATTAAAATTAAAAGTTTTATTCCCAACATCATCAATTGTAGCCTTGAAAAAGACATCCTTCTTTTCAGAAAAACAGGTGATGCATCGGTATTTCGATTTTCTTCCATGTGTAAAATATTCATAGCAATGTGTGCGTTTTTTTGAAGTAAAAACCAATAACTTCTTATCAATTTGAATGATTTCACCGTTACTATTTTTAACATCAAAAGGAAGACATTCAACAATATCAAATACAGTATCATCTGGAGAATTCTTTAATGAAGTTGGTTCATGAGTTGGAAATTTTCTTAGTGAAACTCTTGTAGTAATATTATGTTGATCATCATTACATTCAAGAGGACTGAAACAGTTTTATAGAACACACGGTAACTATTGATTACAATTAATAAAGAACGTACACAGAATCACTGGAACGATCAGCAGAATCAAAAACAGGTTCAGAAGTTGAAGGAACATTAGCAAGATTTGATGAAGATTCTACAAAAGATCGTAAAACAGTTGAGTTTCGACGTGGAGTTTTTTCAACTGAGTTACCTTCATCATCATCACTTTCTTGATATCTATTATTGATGATTGAACGTTTACGCAAATTGTATTTTCTATAAAGTATAAATTTCAATTAGAAAGAGAACATTCAACAAAATTTTCCTCAAAACTTTGATCGTCCAAACAGGATTCGAACCTTTAACGGTTTGTTTGTCTACTAATGTAACAGAGTATTAACTTACTTTGAATCATTTAAACTTGCAGCATCAGAAGAATTAAAAGCTGTTTCAGAAGTTGAATCAGCATCAACAAGAATTATCGGAAAATTTTCTTCAGGTTCAATGTTGCTCGACGTTAGTTGTTCATTTTCTGCTCCACCACGAACTTGATCCATAGAATCAAGAATGTGATGATCAATAATTGTTGCATTTTCACTTTTCTTTGGCTCATTATTATAACGTAAATCTGTTGCATTATGGATCTGTTGAAGTCGATCTTCCAATTCTTTGATCTTTTTCTTATATTCAGCTACAGTAAGTTGAGATTTTCGTTGTTCATCTTTCATACCTTCAATTCTCTTTTCATAATCAGAATTCTATAAAAAATAAAGGTAAAAATTGTTCATTAACATAAAATACATACCTTTTCAGTAAGATCAGTAATTCTTGCTCCCAATGCTTTTTGTTGTACATCTGCAGCAGCAATCTTGGCAGATAATTCATTATTGGCAGTATTTGCAGATGCAAGTTGTTTTTTAAGTTCTTTGATTTCTTCACGTGCCTTTTCTGCTTCAGCTTTTGATACAGAATTCTAAAAATGTTAACTTAGATTTCCTACACATCTGCATTAAGTAATTACTTTTTTTGTAAGGCCATCAATTTGTGAATTCAATGCAGTAATTTCAGCTTTAATTTCTTTTTTTTCTTTTTTAAGTCTTTCCATATCATTTTTGACATCTATAACTATTGTAAGCTGCTTCTTAAGTTTGTTGATTTCTTTATCACGGCCATCAATCTGTCGACGAGCTTCTTTTGATTGAGCTTTCCATTCAACTTCCTCAAAAATTTCAAATAAATCTGACATTAACCTAATTTAATTAACTAACCTTTTGTGTAAGTTTATCAACATGTTCTTTCATTTCATCAATTTTAAGCTTAAAAGCTGCTCTTTCTTTCTCAAGCTCATCATTTGTTGCTCTCATATCAACCTTGACATCTTTTATGGTTGAAAGATGTTCTTCAAGTTCTTTGACTTCTTTATTACGAGCTTCGGCAGCAGACTTTAAAGCAGCAATTTCAGCTTTATAACGTTTTTGCTCTTCTTCTATTTTCTTTTCCGCTTCACCAAGTTCAGTTCGCAATTTAGCTCCATTCTCTTTCAATATTTCCATTTCAGCTTCCATATCTTCGTCAACATCATCGTCACCATTTGATTGATTACTTTTTAATTCAGTAATCTAAAAAATATTCCCATGTATATGAATACTACAAATGCAATCACTTACTTCAAGAGCTTGGTTAACGATTGTAGTATTTAGCTTTTCAATTGTTTGCTTCATTCTTGCATTTTCAGCTTCAATTGATCCATCATTTTTACCAGAATGTTGTGAAAGCTTTCGCTTTTTTGAATTTGGTTCCATTTTATCAATGAAATAACAGATCTAAAAAGGTCTCTTAAGTTAAAACAGAATATTAAATAATAAATTTAACAAATATATCACGAAAATATTATTTTTTACATAAATTTTAAAGGATTGTTCAGTACATTAAGCACACGCTTTTACTCTTTCGCTAACTTAACTGGTCAACTGCAGAAAGCAAATAACACCGCACAGTTAATGGTTTCATTCAATTTAAACAGAAATTCAACAAAAAAAGGTTTTTGAATTTTTAGAAAACATTAAATTTAAATAACTCTTTTTGTTAGCTTTTAAACTAATTTTAAGAAGCCAGCATATGTAAAATATTGTTAAAACAATTTGGCTTCTGAGAGTTTGCACAATTTAAATTTTCAATCAGTAGATAATTCATACTATTTTAGCGGGAAAATAATAGTTGTATCGACAAAAAATAGTAAAGCAGCAGTAAAATCAGAGCAAAAAATGAACCGTGCAATTCATATTCTGTTTGAAAACTTACTGCGGTTTTTTTATCGCTTCTTGCAAAAACAAAGTTGCTTCTTGTTTATTTTCACGGCAACCCTGAAAGAAAAGTGAAAGAAAAAAGGCGCCAAATTTTTTTTTTTCACACCCTTTTTTCTGTGTTCTTTTGGACTTTTTCAAAGCCCGCGATCTTGACTTACATGCTATCTGTTTTTGTGATAATTTGATAGATCGATTTATTTGGATCTTATCTTGACTTTTGCACGGCAGTTTTTTAATTAATAAATTTAAAAAAAGGGTAATATCTTTCTAAGATTAAGCTCAAAAAGACAATAGAAAAACAAAAAAAGAAAAAGGAAAAAGGTGAGAATTAAAATTTTTTCACACTTCTCTTTTTTCTTTTACTCTCCTTTTTCCTATTAGAAAGGTGTTTTATTTTCAAATATTATTATGTGCTTTTTTTAATTAATGTTTTTAAAAAAAACATTTACTCTGTTTTTATCTTTTCTAGATATTTTATACAAAAAACTAATAAAAAAATACGAATAAACGTTTTGTTTTTTCTGAATTCTAGCTGTAGTAAAAAAATCTTTAAAGCTTTTAAAATAGACAAATATACGGTAACTGTAAAACAAAAATAAAAATTATTTTTTATATTAACGCTTAGTGTTTTATAGATATTACGAAAAAGGGTAAATTTCAACATCAAAATTTCTTTTTATAAAACAACAGTAAAAAATACAAATCAATTTGCAAAAAAATAAGAATTGTAAATAGGTAAGCAAATTAAAAAATCAGTAAAAAAGTTACAAATAAAAAATTACTTCTTATTTCGAACGTGCTTTCATAGTAGGTCTTATCTGAGAACTCATTAGTTCATTTTTTAATTGAGTAAATTTTTCAATAATTGGATTGAAACCATTATGCAACTCTTGTCTTAAAGTAATAAGTATCAGGGCGTTCCAAAAGTTTTTTCGTTTGGTTTTTCCTCTGGCAATTTTGACTAGAGGCCTCAAAAAATTTGAAATTCCGCATGGAGGTAGCCATGGGTGTTGGTCAAACGGTGGCATATCGGTTTTTGAGGTATTTAGAATTTTCATGGAATTCTGAGGGATTTTCGTGGTGAAACCACATTTTTTTCGAAAAAGTTATGGAATACCGTCTATAAAACTGTAATAAGAGGCATCTGTGGGCCCATATGGCCTGTGGGAGTAGTCCAGACACTCCTCTAACAGAATTTATTAGTTTTAGAATTTTGTCGAACCTTCTAGAATTTTCTGGAATTTTTCAACACAAGGTACTGTATTTGAATGTAATTTAGCATATTATAACGGAATTACTTTAAAAATTGTTTGGAATTGCACTAGAAATGCTTGAAAGCTATTAATTAATGGTTTCTGTGTCATTTGATATCATTTGGGGCCATTAAAATTATTTAATGTATTTTTAAACCTTGGTGAAAGGGTTATATTAATAGCAAACGAAAAAACTTTTGGAACGCCCTGATAATTTATATTTTCAAGTTCCATAAAATAAATATTTAAATTTTTTCGAATATGATTCGTTAAAGCAGCAAGATAATCACTGTTTGATCTAAATTCTGTATTCTTTCTAAAAACAGAAATTATTTATTAATTCGATAGACATGGGGGCTGTCCTGATGTTACGTAATGCAAAAATCGGAGTTTTTTGACCCCCCCCCCCCCCCCCACCCAATCCGTAAAACCCACCCATCCATTTTCGTAATAAGTTAGTAATATCTGCTTTACCCCATCAATTTTTCAAAAAATGAAATTTCGACGTTTTTTACCACCAAAAATTAAAAAAATACACAATATCAATGTTTATCAATTAACAATAACAATATTAATTAGGAAGAAAGCGGATTCAATGATTATTTTCAGTATCATTCGATAAAATCGGTAAAAAATCTTTCACAAAACAAAACGATACCATTTTCAACTTTGAAAAAAAAGAAACAGGAGCTGGGGAAAAGCCATCTTTGAAAATACTTTGACTTCTTCGAGCTTTGCAGCAGGTTAAATCATTGCAAAAACTGGATGTCCATCAATTTTCGTTCCATGCCATACTTCAGCAAGGACTTTTCCGGCTGCTGCAAAATTTTGGTTTTCTAATTCAACATCAATTGTTTTTCTTGAAGCATTTAAATGTGAGCCAAAAGTATCATAAGGCAATATCAATCCAACAAGTTGATAATCAGCAATTTGTTTAACAAGTTCATCTTGTTTAGGTTTTTCCTTTGTTGAAATTTTAAATAAAGAATCAGCAGCATTATGATTGGATATAGCAACAGTAGATACTGTGGATGCTGATGTAGATGGAATACTTTCCAAAGCACTAACAGTCCTATCAACAAGTTCAACTTCAGTCTCAGTTGATGGAGGATTTGCGGGCTAAAAATATTTTATTTTGTTGTAAAAAAATTAAAAATTACAAACTTTTAAAAATTTAGACATTGTCCCATTACGAGATTTAATTTTTGCTTTCATTATTAATACGAAGATCAATGGCAACTGGATCATCTTTTAATTTAGCATATTCTGCTTCACCTTCTTTTTCAGCAAGGTTTTTATCAGTGGTTTGTTCCTTCAGAAGTCAAAAAGTTTTCATAAAATCATTATGACGAGCTCGAACTGCCATTTTTTAGTAATTATTTGAACTAAAAAATCTTACGAGATAATAAAAAATAATTATTACAAATATCGAATTGATGAAAAAACGATAAAGTTTTGGACACAGTATAAAAAACGATGTTTGTTTGTGTCTTTGATTGCTTGATTTTGCTAAAATTTTTCTAGTTTTTGTGTAATTGTAAAAAAAATGTTTTAATTTAAGTAATATTTCACGTAATAATTTTCGAAATAATTGAATGACACCAACCCATGCTATTAGTAATTTTCAGTAATATTTCGTAAAACCCCTCCACCCATCAGTTGCATTACTTAACATCGGGACAGCCCCATGGTGAACATGTTTAAACAGTGGAAGTAGTTGAAAGCGCCACAAACGAATTATCAGCAATGCTGGAGGTGAGGGCACTTACTCTTTAAAGATCACATACAAAAAATGGCAAAATGTATGTGGCATTTTTGCATTCATAATTATATTACCAGAATGAAAACTATACAATTTTGCCAAATTATAAAATATGAAATGCATAAAAAGAGCTATTGTTAGAGCGAAACTGGAAATAGATACAACAAAATCAACAATGGATAGAAAATTCTGAATGAATGATGCTGTTTTAGCTGCTTTATTACAATGTAATATTTTTGATTTTAACATTGATAAATATTGACAGTTATAATCTCCTAATACCTAACAGTTTTTAACGACGCTTACCTCAAATTTCAATACAGAACTTCTAACATTATTAATGGATAGTTCAGATTACATTATTGATAGTATTACAAAAAAGAAAGCAATACCTTCTTGAGACGCCTAAAAGAACAAAAAAAATAGCCAAAAGACAGTAAACTTCTCTTTATAATTTTGCATTAATTATTAATCTTAAATTTAAATTAATAATCTTATTTTGATCTCGAAAAATCAAAGCATTGTTAACGGATTTATTTTAAGCAATTTTTATGCAAAATTCCTGTCTTTAAACTTAAATTTTTTTTATGTTTTTATTATAGTATTTGTATTGTTTCAGCATATTACTTGTGAAATTTATGCCAAACATTTTATTTCAGTAATTTTACATGTATTTTTTAACATGAATTCATATAATACTCAAAAGCATTACTCCAAATGTCAGAACAATGTTAATACTTTATGAAATTTTAGGAAATGAAATGTTATCTAAATATACCAAAAGTTAATGAGAATTAAATCAATCGTTAAAAATCTATTTTTCACGAAAATTATTATCCATGACTTTTATACAATCTTTTTGCAATTTTACTAATGCTTTCATTTTTATAGAAAAAATGAATTTCTCCCATGTTTGACATATTGGTCAATTGTACCGTTTTTGAATTAATTTAATTTGATCCCAAATTGTCAGATTTGATCGTATATCTGACATATTTGAGAAGTTACGAATTTCTAAATTTTTTTCCTTCACATCTTTATGTTTTTTTCTCCACTCTTCTTGTTCATAATTAAAAATTTTTTTGGTGTTTATTTATTAGGGGTGTTTTACCTCTGTATTACAGAGTCTGTAGGTTTTAAAAATTTTGAATGGTGTTAATTTGTTTGGCTATTTCCAAAACACCAACCGGTTCGTGTTTTGGTAACAGCCAATTTGTTTTTGTTTTCAACAGACAAAACCTACGATCCCAAGTCTTAAGTATGTGCTGCACAAAAATCTTCCAAAAATTAAATAAAAGACATGTCAACATGATATTCTAATGTACTCTACAATTATAACAAATTTTTGTTAATTAATTTTTTACTTGAAGTTCAACATCCAACTTTTTATTCCAGAAATACTGAAATAAATTTATCAAAGCTATGAAAAAATGCGCGAGAACGAGTCTAGCAACTCAATGCCATCTGCTGCATGTTTTGCAGAAGCCTAAACGGGTGACCATTTCTTGGCATTGACATTTCTCGAGATTTTTGAAACATTAAAACGGAGAAAAAGAAAAATGAAGAAAAAAGAAAAACAGTATACTTCACTTCACTGAAAATGTTTCATTTTTGAAAGCTTTAACTCTTTCGAAAAGCTCATGGTTCTTAATTTTTTTGTCAAGTCATCTATCGAATGTGACATTGACAAATCGAAAGGATTACTTTCAATGTGCTTCAAGGTTTTGAGTTAACTGACTTATGCGCGTTTTATAAAATATTTTTCGTCGTTTTCAAAAAAAATGGAGTCGATTTTTGTTATTTTTTAAATATTAAAATTTGTAAGGGAAATTTATTTTTCTTTTCAGCTTTATTGTAATTATGGCAGATGATAATGTAAATAGTAGCAGTAACCTTGAAAATTTAATAAAAGATCAAGCAAATCGAATTGGTGAACTTGAAACACATATTGAAAATATGAGGTTAGTTTTATAATATCCCTTTTGGTTTGTAAAGGCAGAATAACTCCTTTCATAAAATTTATTCTAAACTTATTGAATATCAAGCATTCAGTCGAATGGGTTTTTACGCTTTTGACCCGCTAATTCCAAAATGTTTTTTCTATGATTGTTTAATTTAAAAAAATATTTATTAATACGTCCTCTCACCGTTTATGGTGATCAACATATGTTCATCTAATATGTTTTAACAGAATTTCAATAAAAGCGGGACATTCACCCCTGCTTTTTTTTAAAATAAATTTTTGAATAACTTAAAAGTTATTCAAAAATTTATTTGAGGTTTCGCCACACGTAAAAAATTGCTTTGTTTTTTTCCATGCAAACAAAAAAGTGTGAAAATTTTTCAAGCAAAACAAAAAAATGTTTTGTGTGAAGGGGATGCCTCTCTTTAAAGAAATCTCAAGGGCTATTTTTCCGTTAAAATGTTAGATATGCTTTCAAAGTTAGGCTAAATTGATAGAAAAGTTTTCATCTTTTCCTTCATTTTGTAATATCCATTAAGAACATCTAATAAATTCAATATGAAAAAAATTAACTTTCTTGCCAGATTTTATCAATTAAACTTTTTGTTCTCCACAAAACCTTTCTTTAATTGTTTTTTTCTATCCGATCTGATAAAAAACACACCTACTATTTTCTAACTATGTAATTATTTTTTTCTTCCTTTTTAGTGAACTTTTTGATCAAAAAGAACAGACACTAGCAACAGAATTATTTAAAATGCGATTTTTAATGGCAGAATTTGTGGTAAGTATTCTTTCTTCTTTTCTGATTACTGCTAAAAAGTTTTAATTTATTTAAGAAATTCCATTGTCATCGCAAAAAAGATGCTTCCATATTTCCATTATCAATTGGTGGCAAAAAATGTAGTGACAACGATGGCATTAAAGAACAAAAATGTAATGCAATCATTGAATCAAATAGTTTTATTCTTTCACAGGTATGTTTGAAAGATCTTTTTTCCTCACATTTCTCTGTTGTTAATGTCTATTTTTGGTTTACCATTTTTTTAAAAACTTAAAAAAGCGGCATTTGCTTTTTTTTCTTTCTATTTTTCAAACCTAAAAATGAACCAAAAACAAATCATTTTATCGTTTTTGCGCATTTTCTCATCCGATTTTTACGACGTTTTTTTCTAAGGCGCGAATGAGCCGCGTCAACAGTGTCGCCTTCCATTTTTATTTTTCTATCTCTATTCTTTTTTTTCGTATTTTATTTTTATTTCTCCCAATACATTATTATATGGAATAGCGTGGTTTGACGAGAATAAAAATGGCCAATGCCATCAATGTCCCCCTTCTCTCTTATTATCGTTTTTCGCCTTTTACCCCCGTATTTATTTATATTTTTTGTTTTGTCTTTGATGGAGTTTTCATCAATTTGCTATGCGCAATACGAACCACCGGATGAAAGACATTAGGAGCTAAAAATAAAAAATGGACCCTTTTAAGGCTGTTGTTTTTACATTAACTCTAGAAAAAAAGATAAACGAGGACTATAAAGTCATAAAACTTGAAAGCTAAAGTAAAAAAATGGTGGAAAAAATTTATGTTGAGATTTTTTTAGTATTATGAAAAGTGAATATTGAAGAAAAATTTTATGATAGCCAGAAATCTGAAGTTTTGATGATTGTTACGAAAGATGTGGATTATATGTTGTAAGCAATCGGTAAGATAAAATGTCTATATATAAAAAACGGTTTATATGACTTTTTCTTAGTTTTTTTGATGGCTTCTTTTGCATGCTAATGAGAAGAAAAAGAGGATACTAGTTTTCTTCTTTCATAAAAAGCAGTTGAGAATAAAAACTTTTTTCTTTCAACTATCGCTTCAGTTTTGAAAATGCAAATATCACAAAAAAGTTATTGTTTACGCTCATATATTGTTGTTATTTAAAGCAAAAGCAAAAATTTTTCTTTCCTTCGAAGCAGCAACAACAATCATAACTTTTTTTTACCTTTTTGACACATTTTTTTAAACGAACCATATTTTGCTTTGGTTTTTACTTTTTCTTTTATTTCTTCCTTCTTCGTTTAACTTCTTCAAGCCCACTTATTTGCATTTTTATTTTCTTTCGTGTAAAAAGTCTCTTACTTAGAGTGACCAATGGCGACGCCATCTTTTTTTCTGCCTGTTAAAAAGCATTCTCAGATTTCCCATGAGATTTTTTGTTTTAAAAAAAAATATAGAAGAAATACATATTTGCACGATAAACGACGATTATCTTCGTTTAGCTTTTTGCCGTTTTGCTGTTGCTTTTTTTTGCAGTGATTCCTCATGGGGATTGATCTTCACTTATTCATTCTTCTTTCTTCCTTTTTTGATCTTATTTAGCTGTTTTATGAATGCGTGTGGCCACGAGTAACACTTTTTTCAAAAAAATATATAAATTTTTATTTTTTTTGCAGAGTACTTAACTAAAAAAAGCTTTATACTTCTAAATTTATTCTTTTTTTTGAAAGCTGAAATGTATGTGTCTTTGACGTTGAGAGAAGACGATGATGAAACATAACTTTTTGTTTTGTGTGCCATTTATAAATATATATATATGAGTGTACTTTATATTTTACGCTTCGCCAATTTTAATTAATTCTATTCTTCGTTTTATACCGCACACATATTTGCAAACATTTAAATCTATGATTTTTTCGTCATCATCTGTGCTCAAAAAAGAAGAAGGCAAAAAAATAAACATCTGGTTTTACACTTTAATTTAAAGCCCTCAAAAAAAAGATGACCGTTCATTTTTTTAAAGTGCGCAATTTTGGGGTTTTAACTGCATTTTTTTTTGAGTCGAGAAAAGTGGCGACTGCGGCACATGAAAATGTCAAATAGAAATATTTGTATGTATGCCTTTTAATAGGCGACAATTTTAATGGTTAATTGTGCGCAGATTTTGTTTTGATCTATCATTGGTACATGCTAAAAACTCTCAAAACCGCTAAAACCATAGAGTAGTAACAAGCTTGTCGCATCTTCTTTTCTTTCTTTTTTTGTAAGCTTTTTATGTTTCATCCATAATTTAACATATTTTTTTGGATGTATTGTTCTCTTTGTTTTAGTTCAGCTTCCGTTTTACCCATGAAATACAGAAAGAAGAAGATGAAAAGCTAGCTATTTTTAATTTTTAAGTGTGAATTAATTGAAGCTCAAGTCACGCAATTGCGAACAAAAAGCAGAATTAAAGAAAAAGATGACCACATCAATGTCGGCATTTTTATTTGTTTTATCCCTGCAGCATTTTGTCATTCACACAAAAATATTTTTTTTCTTTCTTTTGTTTTTAAAAATGACTTTTGAACAACTGAAGAAAAAAAGTGACTTGACTGTTTTTTTTGTCATTTATAACGGCAAACATCTTTAAGCGATCTATTAGAGCTACCCGCGTGGGAACGTACAAATGTGTCGCATTCTTTTTAAGCAAAATATTGGGCATAATCCCTTTGCGGCTATTTATTTCAAAAAACGTTTTGGTGGCACTGATATCGTATTTAGCACAATTTCTTGGAAGTTCTTTTTTCAAAAGCCGTAAGACAGAAGAAAGATTTCCATAAGAAGACTTATCCGATTTGTCTATACTTGAGTTAAAGACAATGCAGAAAAAAACGTTTTGTCTTTGTTTGTTTGAGAAACATCTCTTCCTTTTTCCTTGTTGTTGTTAAAAATCCAATTATCGTTTAAAATTTGCAACTCTTCACAAAGCAGCTTCTCGTTCATATTTTGTAATTTTTAAGTAACAACAAAAAAAGTGATAAATCAAATTCTCGCCAATTGGACTTCTTGTTTGACATGAAGAAAGGGCATATCATTGAGGAGAAAAAAGATGATGTCGAATAACTACTTCCAAACAGCATTTTTTCGTTTGTTATTTTTTTGATAGAGATGAATGGATTTTTATGTAATTTGACAACAACCACTTGATGAGAATGAAGAAAAGCATAAAAGGTATTTTAAAAAAAGATAATGAGGTTCCTGCGCGCTTTTAATATTGCGTTTTTATTGTTCACCATATGTACCAATTTATTTTTTGGCTTTTGAATTTTGACTCAGCTTTTATTCTATCTCTCTCTCTTCTCAGCTTAAAAATTAATACAATTTCTAAAAAAATTTCATTAACTTATTCTTCAATTTTTAGGTGGTTGAAAACGAATATTCTCAGATAACTGCAATGGAAGATGAAGAAGAATTTCGATGTGCCGGAACACAAACTGATCCAATAAATTCATCTGATGATGATGATGAAGAAGAAGATAATGAAGAGCTTGAATTGACGTAAGCAACAAAAAATTTTTTTGTTTTTCTTTTAAGCATTAACTATCAAAATCATTCTTCTTATTCTTCTTTTGTCGTTCCTCTTTTTTCTTTTGTTCTTTTAACAAACTTTTGGCGCATTTTTTAATGCATGCAACACAAAAAACCTCAATCAAAAGGTAACATATTGGAAAAAAAGGGTGAAGAAAGAAGATTAGTGACAAACGTTAAAAATGAAGAAGAAAAAAGAGAATATATATTTAAGAGGCAACAAGCGATTTGTTTGGTGGTGATGGTGCTAAGTGAAAAAAAATATATGCTTAACATTTGAAAATTAATAGCACTCGTTCAAAGTTAAAAAGGAAGAAGAAAAAAGAAAAGAAAATGGGGATAACAAAACAATAGAGAGAATGATTGCGTTCTTTTTTTTTTGCTGATCATATATCCTCCTTCTGTTTACCGCTTCTTCTTCTATTTTCAAATTATTTTTCTTATCCAATGTTTTATTGGTATCATTTAAAAAAAACTTTTCACTTTTCTTTTTAACACAACAAAAAAATACACCAGTTATTTTTTTTATTGTTTTTATTTTAATCTATGGCTGCCTCTTTTTTGTGTCAAAAATTGTTAGCATTTGTTAGTGTGTTTTTTTTGTCTTTGATTGAAGCCCAAAAAGTGCCACAATTTTGTTTGAAGAAAAAAAAGGATTGAAATAAGAACGTTTAGTCGTTTATCATTTAAAAATATCTTTTTTTTATTATCATCAAAACGACAAATGTCTGGTTGAGTTGAAAAAAAATAGAAGAATATATTTTTTGAGTGGCATTTATTGAATATAGGCTATTTTGTTTAAAATTCTTTTTTTTATTGTTTATTATTCTTTCTAATATTTCATAAAAAATTGAAATATTTTAGGATGGATACTGTTGGAGATCTTAATGGTATTGATTATCATCTAGAATATGAAGAAATTACATTGAAACGATCAAAAAATGGTAAACGATTAGGTTTAACATTGTGCTACGGTAATAATGATGAATATGATACAGATATATTTGTTAGTGAAGTAAGCATCTTGTAATCCTGAATATGATATTTTAATATTTAATTCTTTCAATTTAAGATTGAAAAAGGCAGCATTGCAGATAATGATGGCAGAATTAAAGTTGGTGATCAAATTTTACAAGTAAGCCTTTAATTGCTATTATTGATCTCCCTTGATCTTGTAACTTTTAAAGTTATTTTTATCTCCATAGTTTTTTTTTTCAACAGTTGTGTTTTGTTTTTCTTTGCTATAAGTTTTAAAAAAGTAGTAATGCTATTTTGTTAGGCACTTTTGTTGCTATTTAGTAAAGTAGCAGACGTTCTTAAGCGTTCGTTTTATTTTTAAAATTGTTCTTTTTTTAGGTTAATCGACAAACTGTTAATTCTCGCAAAGAAGCTATTACACAATTTTCAATGGACAGTAATGAAATCACAATTATGCTTGCTCGTCCCAGATTGGTATGTTTGGTAGTTATAAATAGCCAATTTTTTTATTATATAAACAAAAAATGTGATAAGTTTTGTCTTCTTTCACCTTAAAAGCATCAAAATCAAGTTTTAAAAAATATTTGTTTAGAATCTAGATATTTTAAACTATATTCTTTCACATTTGTTTAAAACTAGAGCTCCTCAATCTACTAAAAACCAATTCTCACCTTCTTTGATAAACACAATAACAATCTTCTGCAACTTTTACTGGCAATTTTGTTTTGCATGCTTATTGCCTTTTTATTATCCAATTTAATGTTTTTTTGGCTTCTATAAAAAATCCCCCATTAATGTTATAACAAAATCAAAGCTCTTCCGCCTTTTTAAATTGGCTAATAACGATCACACTTTGTATAAGCTTTAGATTGCTATCTTTAAGCCTCCATTTTTACCATTATTGATGAATTTTATTGTTTTTTTTTGCACTTTTTTCTTTGTTGTTTTTTCTTATTATTTTTTTCTGATCTTAAAACACAATTAGTCAAAAATATTATTGAAGAAGATGAAATGCAATTTTTCTTTTCTTAGGTTTTTTTAAAATTTATTTTCTTAATTTTTCTGACATGATATGTCAGCAAGTAGGAAGTATTGCGCTCATTGATTTGATGGATTAGCTTAAACTTAACTGCAACTATTATCTCATCTTTTTTACAAGGAATAAAATATATTTTTAAAATAGCAAAGCGCCTGATCTGTCACTTTCTTTTTCTTCGTTGTTGCCATTTCTTTGGCTTTTCTTCATCTCTCTCTCTAATGATGTTTTGGTTTTGCGTTATGCAATTTTTTTATATTTCCACCCTCTTTTGCAACACAAAAAATTTGTTTAATATCCTTGAAAAATGAAGAAGTAAAAACAAGAGGAACAAAAAAATTGCCGGTTTATTTCTTTAAAAAAGAAAAGGGCAGCAAGCAAGCTTTGAAAAATTAGTCCGGTTTGCGCACTTTTTTTTTCTGTGAGTTCAATTCAAAGAAGAAGCAGCTAGATATGTGCGCGAATTAATGGCAAAAAGGCATTTGGTTTTTCCCGTTTCTTATTTATCCTGAATTTTTTTCTTATAAATTTGCATTTCTTATTTTTCATTTTCATCAAAAAACGGGAAAAACAAAGTGTTACATATCGTCTTTATTTTCCTCTTTCGTCTACTTGTATTATTATGCTTTCTCTAGAGGAACTTATTCATCTTCTTGAACATGATTGTTTAGTTTTGGTAAGATTTGAATTTTTATTGTTATCGTATTGAACAGGTGCATATAATAGATGTTTTTTGTGTTTTTTATTGAAAATATAACTAAAAATTTGATAATTTATGCAACTTTCTTCATGAATATTTTTAATGTTTGAAATAAAATTCGAATTTTAAACATTTTTTGATCTTTAATCGTAATCAAAAGTGCACTATAACTTATTTGCTGCAGCTTTATATTTTTTCCATAAAAATTTCATCACAACTTTCTTTTGCTAAATTTAGCAATATATCCTTCTTTTTTTAGGTGTGACGAAATATTTTAATTAAAATCTTAAAGCTTTTATATTAAATTTCTTATTTTTAGCCCGATAATGATGATAGCAATGACGAAGATGAAGAAATTGCAAATGTTACAGAGGCTGACTTACACCAAATTGCTAACTGCCATAGAACAGGATCCACAAATAATGCAGCTTTAAGTCCTCTTCCAGAGAATGATGATGGTGATGGACAATTAACAGAAAATTCAGGATTTGAAAAAGTGTGTATTTGTTAATGAGTTTTTTTCCCACTTTATTGTCATTTTCTAGGATTCCGGATTATCACGTGCAACAGATTCTGATCCAGATTTAATTGGATTGTCTGTGCCTGCTCAAACATCTCAAACTGGTACAAGTGATAGAGCACTTGAACACGAACTTGCATTTTTACGTAAAGAAATGGAAACAATTAGGCTTGAATGTGATCGATTGCTGAATAAACATAATTCTGCAGAAAAGCGAGTTGCCCAACAAGTTCAACAGGCAACAAATCTTATGCAAACTATTGATCGTTTAACTGCCCCACAATCACCATATCGTCAAATTTTAAATTCTACTGGTACTTCTGTAACATCATCTCCAATTCCACAATATTTTCCTCAACCCCCATCAAATGGTTCATCACAATTTTCACCTCATATGGGTTATGAAAGACGTTTAAGGCATCCAATTACAAATCCATATCATCCAAGTGGAAATCCACATGTATCAGTTGGTGCTACAATTGGAATTAATGGAAGAATGAGGCCTTTACAACATGAAGAAACTTCAAGTGCATATAATACTGGAGGAGATAGTTGTCGAAGTACTCCCTTGAAAGGTGAATATGCACATGTAATTGATACAACAACAAATACTCCACCAAGACGTCCCATTCATTTAACAACCAAAGAACGAGTAATTGAGCCACCACTATCACCAAATTCAGAAAATCAATATCATACAATTGAAACACCAATGAGTAATGCAACAACAGTACATTTTCGTCCAAGTGGTTCAATAATTACAACTACAAATCATCCACCACCATTTCCTACAACAAGTATTCCAAAACGTGAAAAAATACAAATGCAACAACAACAGCATCACCAAAATCCACAAATATTTTATAAGCCTGGTGATATAATGTATACATCACCTGAAAATCTTGCTGAAACAATTGCTCTTCAACAAAGATTGCTAAGACAAGCAATGGTAGATCAAACTCATCACAATAAACCAGGATCATCAAAAAATCTTCAAGGTCATCATGGTATGGTTCATAAACAGAATGAAAAAATTGATCCAGCTCAAAAATATGAGTGGAAGGTTTGTTTTAATTATTTATTTAAGGCATTAATAGTGTTTGGTTTATTACAGGTTAAAAGACGATCAGATGGTACATGCTATATTACACGAAAACCATTAAGAAATCAACTTTTAAAAGCTCGTGAAGAACAGTTAAATAAAGAAAGAAATGGGCTAAGTACTGATGATGATGCAGCAAGTGAACTTAAAACGGGAAGATTTTGGTCAAGAGAAGAACGTAAACGTCATCTTGAACGTGCAAGAGAAAAGAAAGCAAATAAAATGCAAATTGCAATGCAAAAAGTTGCTATAAATCCATCTGAACAAGTATGACATTTCTATTGTGGCTTTTAATTCTAATCTATGTTTTTATAGATGATTATGCAACTTTCAAATCGAAAGCAAATGCGACGATCGGGCCGACAACTTTTTGATAAATTTACAACTTTACAAGAATTTTTGGCGCATGGTAGTCGTGATCCATCTACAGCCCCAATAGGTGGAATTTTAAGTGTTACTACGGTTTAAAAAATGTATTATTTTAAAGATTGCATAAAATATTTTTTGGGTAATTTTGGATGCTTTATATTATATTATTCCATCAGAGAGATATTTTTGATGGTCGGCAAATTTTTCGCTTTCTTTTTTTATCAATTTTTTTGACTGGTGCTTACAAGATGAAAGTGGAAAAAAAGATTATTTTAAAAATTTGAAACTTTCCATTTAAAAGAACTTTTACTTCCGCTTTCACCTTTCACCTTTATCTGTATGTTTTTGAAACTCATTCATTTTGCAAACGGTCATTAACTCTTTTCCCGAGTTCTGTTATAATAATTTTATATTATTTAAATCAGATTTTTATCACATATTTTTTAAATAAAAATGTTTCATTGTGACAAATAAAAAAAATGTTTTAAACAAAAAAAGAGTTTATCATAAACACAATTAAAGAACAATTAAAGGTACCATATTTAGGTAAAAAAAACGATTCAGTAAATCCGATTTAATAAAATTGATCATCGGAAAAAAACCCTATTGGGATTATGCTTTTTTTACATGTGTTGTTTTATATAATGGCTTTGAATTTTGTTATTTTTATTCGATTCAAACATTAAAAAAGAGGAGTGAAAGAAAGAGCATCGTCCTCTTGTTATATTATCTCATTAAAAGAACGTTGAAGGTTTTATCTGTCCGCCTACTTCATTTTTTATTTTTAATTTTACCTATAATTAAAGGTTGAACATTTTGTATGAATTCTCTTTATTTGTTGAAACATCATCATGTTCAATGTTAGACTAAAATTTATAATTTTATCAATACTTTTTCCATCCTTATGTTTATCACAAACAACAACTTCAAAAAGTTCTAACGGAACAGTTAAATGTTGGGATTGTAAAGGATCAGCTGAAACATGCTTTTCAGAATGTTCTGGAAAATCATGTTCTTTTAGTATGTTAAATTTTTTCAGCTTCTTTGAAAAAGTAATTTTTTAAGGTGTTCAATTACCACTTTCTGATACTAGTCCTTTAATTTATAAATGTTCAAATGATATTACTACCAGTGGATGTATGGCTGATCCAACTCTTCAACAAGTTACTTGTTATTGTACTTCCAATTACTGTAATTTTCCGCTTGCTAATGCAAACAATGACAGACTTAAAAGAATGATTCAGACAACTTTTGAAAAAGCTTTACGTGCAAAGCGAAGCAGTTCTGATAATGGTGGATATACTGGAGATTTTTTTTCATATGATTACGGTAATAACTTTTTTAAAGCATTTATTTTTTTCTGATTCTGTTAAAGCATCTTTGGTGAGGGCTCTTTCAGGATCTTCACCAAGCGGTGGAATTAGCGCCGATGGTGGTTATTCAAGTGCTGGTGGCATTACAAAAACTCCTAATTCTGTTGGATCTGGAGAAGATGATAGTAGTAGTGGTGAAAATGTAATGCACGATGATCCAAATGGTGGAGAAACAACTGAAGGAGGTGGATATAGCGATTATGGAGGTTACAGTGGATACGGTGGATATGGCACAACTGAAGCTGGAGAAGAAAATGAACCAACAGCAACTACAACGAAAACAGCAGCTACTACAACAAAAGCAGCAGCAACTTCTGCAGCAGTTACAACAGCAAATAACATTGTCCCATCATCAAATGCTGCACCAATATTATCAAATAACAATGCTGCAGTAACGAAATCCTCACCACTACCAACGACAATTGCTCCAGGTATAACTGAGTCTGATGCAACTGAGGGGGGATATGGTACTGATACAAGTGATACCACAGATTCAACTGCAACTGAAAAACAAGATTTTACTACTGCCGTAACAAAAAGTGGTTCAAAAAGTAATGTATCAGAAGAAAATGAATCAGCTTTAACTGTTGCCATGGAAGATGATTCCAGCTCTGCTACTGACAGTGGATACGCTGATTCATCTGATTCTGGTTATGGTGCTTCTGATTCTACTGATAGTGCAGCTGGTGGTTATGATCCAACTGTTGTACCTGAAGGTGTTACTGAAGTTCTTGATGATCCTATAAGTAATGTAACGATTGCTGCTGCAGATCCTGAAAAGGAAGCTTACGACACAACTGATGGCGGTTATGGCACTTCTGGAGGAGGATACAGTGATGGAGGTTATAGCGATGGTGGATATAGTGATGGATATACTGAACCCGTAACAACAGCACCTGTAAAAACAACAGCAAAAGCAAGTGCTCCGGGACTTGCAACATCATCATCAGCAAAACCAAGTAGTGGACCACCTACTGGTATAATAGTTGGTGGAGGTCTTTTGGGTAATGGTGCTCCATCCACTGCTGCAGCAGTAACTACTGCCGCCGCAACTACTGCTGCCGCTGCTGTGACAACTGCAAAACCTACTACTGTTCTTACATTGGCACCAACAACAGCAAATGCAGCCACAACAGGTGCAGCAGCAACAACTGGGGCTGCAGTAACTACTGCTGCCGCTGCTGCTGTCACAACTCCCAAACCATCTACAGCAGCCGTAACATCAGGGAATGTCGCAACCACCATTGCAGCAACATCAGGAAATGCTGTCACTACTATCGCTGCAACAACTGCTGGAAACGCAGCCGCAAGTGCAACAACAACTAAATCAGCAAATTCAACTTCTGCAATATCAGCTACAACTGCAGGAAATGCTTTAACTACTGCTGCAGCTATTGCAACAACGGCTGCTGCTGGAATTAGTGCTACCACTACAAAACCAGCTAATGTTACTTCTGTTGTTAGTAATCCGGCAACAAGTGGAAATATCTCTGCAACAACTGCAGCCGTAACGTCAGGAAATGTCGCAACCACCGTTGCATCAACATCAGGAAATGCTACAACAGCTAAAGCTGCTGATGCTACTACTGCAAAACCATCAACTAGCGGTGGACCTGTTACAGTTATTACAACCGTTGCATCATCAGCTTCAACTTCTGCTGGATCTGCAACAACCGCAAAACCAGTTACAAATGTTACTACAGCCGTTACATCAGGCAATGCAGCAACAAGTGTCGCTGGTGGAGCTGTTACAGGCATTACAACGGTTGCATCATCATCTGGAAACAATTCTGCTACAACTGCTGCCGCTGCCGCAACCACCGCAAAACCAGCTAACGCTACTGGTGCTGTTACTAGCGGTGGAGCTATTACAGTTATTACAACCGCTGCATCATCATCTGGAAACAATTCAGCTACAACTGCTGTCGCTGCTGCAACAACACTAAAACCAGCTAATGCTACTGGTGCTGTAACTACAGCTGCTGTAATTGCAACTACTCCCGCTGGAATCACAACTGCAAAACCAAATGTCACTGTAGCAGTAACTTCAGGAAATGTAACAACACTAGCCGTAACAACAGGAAACGCAACCACAGCAAACGCAGCTGCCGCAACCACAGCAAAACCAGCTAACGCTACTGGTGCTGTTACTAGCGGTGGAACCGTTACAGTTATTACAACCGCTGCATCATCATCTGGAAACAATTCAGGCACAACTGCTGCCGCTGCAGCAACAACTCCTAGGCCAGTTACATCTTCACCAACGGGTGCAACTCGATTCCAAACAATTACATTACCTACAGGTTTGTTAAACAATTCTATATTTCGACTAAGATTAAGTCTTTTTAGGAAAACCACCAGAAGAAGTAATTAAAAACGCAGAAGATACTCTCACTAACATGAATAGTGTTGCAAATTCAAACTTTATGAATGCTGTTGATCCTATTGTTCAAAATGTGTATAGTAGTTGGAAAACAAAGAATGATGACTTAATGAACAGAATTCAAGCCCTCAAACAAAAATCATAAAAACTTTTATAAGAATAAAACAAAAATGTCCCAATCATAAAGAGTTGATCTTTTTTATCTTAAATAAATGCAAAATATTGTTAATAATATTGTAAATTATGTAGTAGGAAAAAAATAATTAAATAATTAATTAAAAGCTTTGTCAAGAATGCTATCTTCAACTTTGTTAGGAAGTGTAACTTTTAGACCAGAAACTTTTTCCATCGTTCGTTTTATTGTTTCATAGCCATTATCATTGCCAGACCAGCTTCGACGGGCAACACCATTTGAAACATCCCAATTTAGCATTAATTCTGCTCTCCAATCAGTTTTTTCTTTTCCATCTAAAACCATTCCAAATCCACCATTGATTACGTCACCCCATCCAACGCCTCCACCATTATGCAAGCTAATCCATGTTGCTCCACGGAATGAATCACCAATTGCATTTTGAACTGCCATATCTGCAGTATATGCAGAACCATCAATAATATTTGAAGTCTCACGGAATGGACTATCAGTTCCACTAACATCATGATGATCACGACTAATAACAATGGGGGCTTTGAGGCGTTTTTCTCGAACAGCTTTATTAAATGCAAGAGCAATTTCAATTCGGCCTTCTTGATCAGAATATAATATACGAGCTTTACTTCCAACAACAAGTTGATGCTCTTCTGCTTTTTCAATCCAATGCCGATTATCATCATATTGCTGACGAGTTGCATCACTAACTATAATTGAATTAGATTTTACAAAAAAAGGTTCCACAAAAATAATACAAACCATCATTTTGTTTACTCAATTTTTGAATAACTTCTGCAGCAATTTTATCTGTCAATTGTAAATCTTCCTCTAAACCGGATGTGCATACCCAACGGAATGGCCCAAATCCAAGTGAAAAAATATCTCTATAATATTTTAATGTTCAAACATCAAATATTTTTATACACTACAAACCCCATAATATCTTGCATGTATGAGGGATATTTAAATGATTTATCATCTTTTGCATTCTTTGCTAAAACATCTGCACCTGCTCGATGGCATTCAAGTAAAAATGCATTTCCATAATCCCAAAAATACATTCCTTTAGCTGCTAATGTATCAATTGCATTAATTTGTCTTCTCAAACTAAAGTAAACATTGATAAAATTTTTAAAATCTATTTTTAAAGTGCAAACCTTTCTTTAACGTATTTTTCAAAAGTTTTTGGATCTTCACTCATCATATTGTTTGCTTCTTCAAATGTAAGGCCAACAGGATAATACCCACCATTATATGGATTATGACAAGAAGTTTGATCTGATCCAAGTTCAACCAATAATTCATTCTCTTTTGCAAGTTTTTCCCATAGATCAACAACATTACCAAGATATCCAATACTAACAGCTTTTTTATTTTGACGATATTCTTTTATATATGAAATAACGGTGTCAAGATTGTCTGAATATATATCAAGCCATCCTTGATGATGCCGTTTTAGAAGAGCTTTCTCAGAAATCTAAAAGAAATTTTTATGACATTTTGACTTTAAAAAGTGTTTTTAATATTTCTGCTTTTTCAGTGCTTGACAAAATTAATAACATACCTCAGCAATTACACCAACACAACCAGAAATTACTGCTGCTTTTGCTTGTGCTCCACTCATTCCACCCAAGCCGGAAGTAACAAAAACTTTTCCAGCTAAACTATCAGTTGATAAATATTTTCTTCCTGCATTCATGACAGTGATCTAAAATTTTTTGTTTTTCATTTGTGTTAATTTTATTATACATACTGTAGTTCCATGAACTATTCCTTGTGGACCAATATAGCAATAACTTCCAGCCGTCATTTGACCATATTGTGTTACACCAAGTGCAAAAAATTTATCATAATATTCTTTTGTTGAATAATTTGGTATCATCATTCCATTAGTTATAACAACCCGAGGTGCGTGTTCATGAGAAGGAAAAAGTCCTAAAGGATGTCCAGAATAAAGTGATAGAGTTTGCTCTTCCGTCATCTCAGCAAGATATTTAATAACAAGCCGAAATTGCAACCAATTAGAGAACACTTGACCATTACCACCATAAGTAACAAGCTCTTGAGGGAATTGAGCAACAGCAGGATCAAGATTATTTAAAATCATAAGAATAATGGCAGCAGCTTGTTGGGAATTAGCTGGAATTTGGTCAATTGGAATCGCCTGTAATTTTTAAATTTTTTAAAATTGAAAAACAAAACGTGAGTTACATTTAAATTAAATTTTGGCATAAATCGAAAAGCATAAATATGTCCATAAGTCTTCAATTCATCAGCAAACTCCTTTGCAAGTGCATCATGATGCTTGGAAGGAACATATCGCAAAATATTTCGAACAGCCAATTTTTTTCCATCATCATCCAATGGAACAGCTCTTTTAGGAGCATGCGCAATATCTATTTTTCTTTGTTCATGAGGAAATTCAATTAATGGTTCAAATAAGTTTTCATTTATTAAATGTTTAATATCCATATTGCAACAAATTTATTGATACAAAAGTGAACACAATTAAACTTTTTGTAATAACTCAAACACTAAATGAATCCTTTCCCCCGTTTTATTTCTTTCGTTTGCAATTTATGGCCTATAAATCAAACCTTCCCTTTTTGCTATGCACATGTGACAATCACCATCATCAGATTGGAAACATCTAGCAAAAAATGATGATCTTAACTATTTACAATCAATCAGTTGTATTAAATAATTTTTGATTTATATTATTTTCATTTACTGCCATCATTTATCATAGAAGCAAAGATGTGAGACGATACAAAAAGTAACGCGTTCATCTTGAATTTTTTCATATAGCTTTATTCGTGAATGAAACAGAATTGTTTTTTTGTAATATAAATGAATAATAATTGTAAGCTCTTTATTAGGATTTTATGGTAAAAATAGTTTAGATATAGTTGCTCAAATTTTACGAGAAGATGAGCATAATAAACCAAGAGAATAATCCGCTTTTTTTAGAAAAAAAATACAAACCATATTTTACTCGAAGTGGTATCAACTGCAAATTTTTTTTGATATTATCAGAATAAAACACAAAATAATACGAACGTTAGCATTTAATTATTTACAGATGGGTAATTTGATTATTACGATTTAATCAATGAATTTTTATGAAATAATTTTTGCTTTTTATTTTTCTTCAATTACTGCCCTCATTTTTAGAGAAGCGTATATATTCAGTTAACAACTCCTTCATTCAAATTTTTTATTTTCATTTGACCGAGTTTTTTTCTGTCAAAGTTATATGAAATTTTTTACAATGAAAATAAGAAAGAAAGAAACCCCAAAAACAGCAGTCTTCTGTAATTATATGAAAAGTAAAAGGAGTTTATGCCTTCGAAAGTAATTAAAATTCATCCAAAATAGGAGTATATAAAAGCGATTTCAAAAAAGTGAAACTTTACAAACCATCTTTGGTTTTTTCTACAAAGATGTATCGCCGCTTGTTTGGGATTGTTTGTTGTATTATTTTATTCAATGACTGTATTGCATTTGGATTTGGTCTTGGTGGAGGAGGAGGTGGTGGTGGATGTGGTTGTCAACAATCATGCGGAGGTGGATGTGGCCGTAAAAAACGTGAAGTAACATATCTTTTTCATTAAATGACAAAAAATGGCAAAAAATGTTTTTTTTAGATAATTGAACCACAAATAAGAACAGAGCAATCAGAAATTTGTCCACAAAATGAATGGCGTACAACAATGGTTGAAGTAAGTTTACTTGAAATTTTTTGCTACAAATGTTGCACAAATTAGATTGATAAAAGACAATAAAGTTGCCGCCTTCGAAACTAATAAAACATTTTTAATTTTTTGCCAAGTGGCAGAAGATCAAAGGCTTGCCGCCTCTGAAATTTGTTTCTGTATGTCTATATACAGCGTTGTATATTCATTTTTTGAATTAAAAACTATAGCATAGTTTTCATTTTCGTGAGCCGAGATTTAAAATATTTTTAGAATATTGGTAAAGATATTGAAACATCGAAATATGCAATACAAGGTGCACTTTATCGAAAATATGAAGCAAAGTTCTTTGTTTCCTGTCAGCCAAAACCTCTTAACTTTCAATTTGTTTCAACTGGGGAAGGATATTGTACTTACACAAATGACAACATGTCATGCATTGCTGTTGCTTTAATCGGATAACTTAATTTCTTCACAGTATTCATATTTTGCAATATTCATGTTTTTTATCATTATTATTTATAAAGCTTTAATAAACTTGTTTAATTTCATAAAAAAGTATTTGTATTTATTTATAAAATACATTGAAATAAAAGAAACCAGAAACATTTATCTTTATTCGCGATCATTTATTCCACAAATATTAAACTTCCAGAGAAAGTTTTAAATTTTCTCTTTCATTTCTTTTAAGTAAATTTATTGGGTCAAACACTCAATTAAAACAAAAAAAAGAGATTTAATTGGTAGGGCGCAATTTACCGTCAATGTGAATGAAGAAAATTGAAGAAGTAACTCTCACCTGAACTGTTTCTTCTTCTTTCCCTTTTTCATTGATATTATAAAGAAAAAATCCTGAAATAAAAATAAAAGAAGAAACGTTTTCATTTTTTACAGCATTTCGATGACCCGAATTGGATTAAAGAGTAGATGACAAGAAAAATAAAAGTATGGAGAATCTTATGAGTATATTATATAAATTTTTTCAATTAACTCTCGATTTATTTTTTTTTGTTTTTAATATTTTTGTTTATCGTGATAAAAGCTAAAACACATTTTTTTGTATTTCTTTTTTTTCTTTTTTAGACAATGATCATACGGGTATTACTTGCAGTATCAATTTTGGGATTTGTTTTGGCTCAAGATGACAGAATTATTAATGTTAAACAAATTATGCGAGTAAGTTAATTCATCTTTTAAAAGATACGTTTAACAGTTAGTTTAGGATACTTTTGACATTCTAAAAAATCTTCCACCTCCATCAAATTTGAATCAAGTTTCAAAAGTAATGTTTCCAACTACAACACTTTCACCTGTTTATTACAACAACAATAACAATAATAATGCTGCAAGCGTTCCACAGTTAACTCCTGATGAATATCAAGCACTTTTAGCGGCTCGATCAAATCGTCCTTTAACAATTCAACAAAGATCTGTTCTTTTTAATTTGAATCAAAAAATTAATGCACAAAAACAATATACTCAATCACAAGGGGTACAATATAATAATAATCAATATTATCAAAGAGCTCCACAAAGTAAGTTAAACATTTTCAATGTAATACCATACATGGATAATTGTGTAAGATTAAAAAACATAATAAAAGATTTCTAGCCAATACATTATCTTTATTTTCAGATCAGCAACAACAACCACCAATAATGAATCCAATTAATCGAATTTTTGCAACACCTACAGAAAAAGATATGGAACGTCTTCTTCGATTACCTGCTGATATTCTTTATAAAATTGCTGAAGAAGGACATTACATTGATCCAGAAGATGATAGTCAGGGATATTCTCATGCCAAAACAATGTCTGAAGTTGATCGACCATTACCAGCTGGTGTTAGTTCGTCAGATTCATCAAATCCTGGATTATTTGGGTATGTTTAATTTGTAATTTTACATTCAACAACCCATTTTTTTCAGCAATGGTTTTTCATTTAACGTTGGCAATGATAATGCTGGACAAATTACAAATCCATTTTTGACTAAAGAAGATGTAAGCTTTTTAAACTTAAAAAATTCTTTACGCTTGTTTGTTCTTAAGGTTAAAAAAGAAAATTCAACTCCACAACAAAAAACGCAACAAGAAAGCACCACTCCTTCTAAAGTAGAAGAACAGACAAAAACTGAATCTCAAACACCAGCAAAAGAAATCACCTATCAAAATGCAGGTGATAAAGTAGATAAAACTAAGCCATATTTTGTTGTTAATAATGGTGAATGGCAATTAGTTGTTCCACAACCAGATGATAAGCCAGCCCTTCAAATTCCAGTAAAAGATTTTACAAAGCTTACTGAAGCTGTTGCAAGAGCTTCCGCACGTTCTGGAATGCCAGTTGATATGGCTAAAATGGTTGCAGCTGAAGAACTTCATGTCAAAGCTGCTGAAGCAACAACAGCTTCATCTGTGCAAGTTTCAACAACAGCAACTGCAACAGAGGCTTCAAAAAAGATTGAAAAAACTCCAGCATCAGCTTTTATCCAAGAATCAGAAAGCCTAAAATCAGAAGAAGAAGAAAAGGCTCCAATTTCAACTCCCAAAACGACAGCAGATGAAGAAGTTATTACTTTGAATGGAAAAGTTTATAGACTAGTTAAAGAAGAAAAGCCAAAGAAAAAGAAGACAAAGAAAACAAAAAAATCACAAACTACAGGACAAAATTCTACATCTCATGTGTCATCAACCGTAGCTCCATCAACAACAACACATGTTCCAATGCCACAAACAACGGCACCACAAGTTGCTGCTGGTGTACCACTTGTTTCTCCATTAAGTACAGTACATTATCCTGGTGTTAATCAACCCATTATGCCATCAATGTTAAGTCAATATCAGCCACAACAATTAACTTATGAACAACAACAAATTCTTGCTGAATTACAACAACGTTATCTTCAGTCTCAAGCAATGTTAACTCAACAACAATCAAATGGACAAACTCCATATGTTCAAACTTATAATGCTCCACAGCCTCAAACAGCTGCAGCAATTTCAGCAGCTGCACAACAAATGTCACAACCATATTATCAAAAAGTCAGTGCACCAGCAACTTTACCGCAAATTCCAACTGTAACTGCCCAAATGCCAGTAAAAATTCAACATTATCCATCTCAAGCTGTTGTTTCTAAGGCTGCTGCAGCGCCAATTAAAGTTATTAAAGTGAGTTCTTAAATGTGATTTTCATATAGCATAACAATTTTAGGAAACACCTCATCACATTGATCCCAACCAATCAAGTTTACCAAAACAAAAAATTTATTCATTGCAAGAATTGGATCAATTTTATAATATGCAAAACTCTGAAGTCACGACCGAAGCATCATTAATTAAGGAAACAACAACAGAAAAAGTTTATGCTCCACATAAACAAATTAAAATTAAAATGAATGTATGATTTTGGGATTTTTAACGTCACTAATTACTAAACTTATAGAGTAACAATGATAATCAAGAATCTGCTGATGAAAATGAACAAGTCTCAAAAACTACAGTTGTTGATGCAACTGCTGATGCAATTGATGAAGAAAAGAAACGAATTGCAGAACTTCGAAGAAAATTTAATCTTGAACGTCAACAACTTTCAAAAAGAAATCGAGCAAGATTTGAAAAAACAACAAACCTCGAACCTACAGTAAGATTTGGTTACCATAAAAATTTACTTTTATCATATTTTTTAGACTCCCCCATCATTTACCATAACAGAACAGCATTGTTATAATATTAAAAATTTTGCTAAACAAGCTGGTTCATCAAATGTGTATGAATATGCAGTTTCACATTGTCATTACATTGAAAATTATTATCCAGATCTTACATGTGCAAATGTTGATGATTATATTAAAGTATGTCAACGGTATTACTCTACTCGAAGAATGTTATTTAGTTAAAATACAAATGTAAATTTTATAACAATGATTTTTATAATAGTATGATAATTTATGAGTAATCTAATAAAATAATTTTTATTATACTGTGTTCAATGAAGCATTGAAGCAATGCTTTTTTCTTCAATATTATAATAGTTTTGTATCAATGAAATAAAAGCATCTGCTGTACTTTTAAATTTTATGTTTTTTATTTTAAAATTGTAACAGAAGCTACATTTTGAGTAGTATCCGGTAATTTAATTCTTCTTTGCATTTCACTTGTATTTGTTTTGGACACAAAATTTCTGCTGGCATACTCAGGTACAAATGTGGACACCTGCCTTTTTCAAGCAACAACTTTTATGTTTTGCACCCACAAACTACATTCCATTCCTATGACTTTTTTTAAACCTTTTTTCTTTGTTTTTAACAAAAGTTAACTTTAATTGTCCTTTTTTTTATTATAATTATACTTATGATGAAATGTACAATCTGTGAAAATGCTAGTGATGGATATCATTTTAATGTTATGTCATGTCGAGCTTGTTCATCATTTTTTCGTAGAACATTAGCAGAAAATAAAACATATGTATGTCGAAAAGATAATCGGTGCAATGTTTCGTTTAGTAAGCTATTATAATCATTTAAGTAATTTATCTATAAACTTTAAGATTACAGAAATATCTGCAGAGCTTGTCGAATGAGAAGATGCTTTGAAGTTGGAATGAAAAAAACTGGTATTTTAAATATGCTTAACTTTTTTGGTTTAAAGCTGCATTTTTAGATGCAATAAATGATGCTCAAGAATCTGCTCCTTCCACTGCTATTGTTGCTGCACAAATTCAAATCTCAGCTTCAGTTACACTGGATACTTCGAAGCATCTTAAAAGTGTTTATTTATTTTGGCATGGATATCTTAGCTCTTTAAAATCTTTATATACTGTAGAAAATCCAACAAATATATTTGCTGATATTGAGGTAAATAGATTTGTAGCTATTTAACTTTAACTTAAAATTATGTTTTAGTACAAACTTATTAAACAATCACATTATAATAAAGTGGAAAAAGCATCAATGTCAATGCTATTTTCGTTGCTAATTGAACATATAATCCCATTTAAGCGGCTCAATCACGATCAACGGGTATATTATTACTGTCTATTTTTATTTACAAAGATAAAAATGTATTTTTTAGATTTTATTAATGAAAAATATTGCTAGACCCATTGCAATGATATATAAAACTTCTTTAACAGCTGTGGTATTTCCAAATGATTCAAACAAATTTGTTATGAATTTTGGATATTATATTGATAGACGAAATGTTGGATACTTTTTTGAAGACAAAGAAGGTTGTAATGGTGTGGAAAAGTAAGACGTGCATTCTTAGTAAAGGTTTCAATTAGGGGATTTTGTAGATTATTGTTTCCAGTTGTAAAAGAAATAATTAGTGTTGCAAAAGATTTTCACGGATATCGAGAAGTTGAAGTTGGATTATTAGCAATAATGCTTTTAGCACAAAGAATGAGGAGAGAAGAATTATCAAATGTGCAAGATGAAGTATATTGGAAAGAGCTACTTGCTGAAGCTCACGCAGATATTGTAAACACATATGGATTTGTAGATGGTGGAATAAAATTTGCTGAAATTTTTATGAAGCTTTCAAGGATATATGTAAATTTATTTCTTTAAAGGATACTGTAGTTAAATCAAAATTTCAGGATATAATGAATCTCATGAGTGAATCTGTAACATTAATGAAAGTTTTTATGCCAACAAGTGTCATGGAAATATGGGATGATTACCATTCTTGATAATTTTGCTATTGTATTCGAATCAATTAATTTATACGGGTACTAATAAACGTATATTATCTAATTTTATTATCTTTTTGCTACAATGACTTTGAAAATTTCATAAAACACATAGTTGCACAAAATTAAAACAAAAATTGTACATATTTTTTAATGTCACAAACTACATACCTTTTTGACTTAGACATGCGAGCTTTCTTTTTCGTAGTTATGTATAGGCAAAAACAACATGACAGAGAAAAAGAATAAGTTGTACATAATTCCTGTTTCTATTAACTTTCTCTACTCTTTATCTGTGTGTGCGTAAAAAATAATTCTCTTTTTAATAACTTTAAAATTCATAATACAATAATTGTATATATAATTAGAAGATAATTGATTATAAGAAAATGGATGATCAACATTGCCGTGTATGTGAACAACAAGGGCATGGATTGCATTTTGGCATTATTGCATGTCGTGCTTGCTCTTCATTTTTTCGTCGCTCCGTTGCTGAAAGAAAAAGTTATAAATGTCGTATGAAGGAATCATGCTTAATTAAAAAAGGTAAGCGTTTAAAAATTGTATGTGATTAAACAAATGTTTAAATTACAGGATTTAGAAACGCATGCAGAGCTTGCAGATTTAAAAAATGTTTACAAGCTGGAATGAAAGTTGATTCAACCAAGCCATCTTCATCTTTGCACTTTGTGGGAGAATCAACTTCGAATGGCGTTGGTAGTGGATCCATTGAAAGTTTTAGCAGTCCTGCATCTATTTCTCCATTGTCAGCTACTGTTGAACATGTAAAAGTTTATTTGATTTTATTGCATGCTAGTATATACAAAAATTGTTTTAGTTAACACCACGAGATTGGAGACAAAGAGAATGCAAAACTCTTTATGAATTAACACAAGCAATTCACAACTACAAAACTTCAGAAAAGTCATTGTTTACCGTGAATCATACCGAGCAAATATTCAGTCCAATACATGTAAGCTTAACTTTTAAAACTACATATATTTAATATAAATATTTCAGTATAAGCCAGTCAATGATGACATATACAAAAATCTTTTCAAAAGTAGTATATTTTTAACAATTTCTATGTTGAATGATTTCTTTCGTCCATTTAAATATTTAAATCCAGAAGAAAAGGTAATGTTATTGCTTAAAAGGATTCTCAAAAATCAAGCCAATACTTTTTATAGAAAGAAGTTCTTAGAGGATTTTATCATGGATTTCATGTCTTATATCAATCATGGCAAACTTCAAAGATATTTCAACCTGATGAAGATAAATTTTTTATTCATTATGGATATTATATAACTTCTGATTCAAAAGATTTTTTTCCAAAAAAAGAACAAGCTGAACAAGCACAAGGGTTTGTAGCTAATATTTAACAAAGTTATTTAAATCCATATAGATATTCTAGAATATTTAATCCGATATTACTAAAATTGCGTCGATGTGCTGAAAAAGTGAGAAAGATGGAATTAATAGAAAGTGATCTTGCATTTATAATGGGAGTATTATTTTGTGAATGTGGTAAGTATATTAATCTTTTAATAGCTTTGAACTCTGATAAAAAAGTTAATGTAAGATTGTTTTTGTCCTTTGAACTTTTAAAGACGAAGAAATGCTTCGCAATTAGCATTTCAGTGCAAGTGCTAAAGCATTTTTTTCTTTCTCCCATTTTTATGCCGGAAGAAAGAGCTTTTTTCTTTTAGCGACAATTCTAAGAATGGTTTTTTTAGCTGATAATTTGAACATTGTTAATGATGGAGTAACACAATTTCAAAATGACTTATTTGCTGATTACAACACCTATAATATTGTAACATACGGTGTTGAAAATGGTGGAATTAGAAATGGAAATTTGATGTCATTGTTACTGTTCATAAAGGTTATTGAACTTTTATATTTCCTTTACAAAAGTACAAATTTCAATATCTTTTTTAGAGTTTTACTTTTTCATTAAATGAATCTATGGCAGTTGCGAAAATTTTTATTCCTGATTACAATGATCATTGGGCTCAAGCAATGGGCAGCTAATGTTATATATATATTTTTTATTTTATTTAAAAAATGAAAAAAGTGTTTTTAGTTGTTGATTTTTTTTCTGTACAATAAAAGGCAATAATAAAAATGTGTAAATATGCTAAATCATATTGTCTCACCTTCTTCCTTCATTGATATTCACACTATCATCAGCTAAAAAAACTTTTTTGTTAAAAAATGCAAACAAAAAACTCCCTAAAAATGAATTTTAAAAAGAGTTGAAATTTATTTAGTATCATTCTTTGCTTAAATTTTTTCTTCTTTTTTTGGATATTTATTAAAATGGATCAAGTAAGTTTAAAGTTTTGTTTTTGGCGTTGTCCAGAAATCATTTCTACAAGGGCAGTGTTAAAAAGCCGTGTCGCCTTTGTTGTGCACATTAAGAGGCTTTTGATGTAAAGGGGTAGAAAATGATTAATGGGATACGTGATTTCTGGACAAACTCTTGTACAATTTTATAGGAGCAAATTGAAGTTTTACATAAAAGAATACCTGAAAGCGAACGGTTGCCACCATTTTATAACATTGAAAAAGGTAAAAAGCAATCAAGAATTTGCAAAAAAGTTAAATCATTCCTTCCCTTTCTTGACTGGCTTCCAAAGTATAAATGGAAAGATGATTTAAAATATGATATTATTGCGGGTTTGACGGTTGGAATTATGGTTGTCCCACAAGGTATGTGAGATATAATATTATCACAAGTATGTCTCACAATATTTAAGGTATGGCATATGCAAATTTAGCTGGTATTCCACCTGTTTATGGCTTGTATGCTTCATTCTTTGCTCCAATTGTTTATACATTTTTTGGAACATCAAAGCATATATCTGTTGGAATTTTTGCTGTTGGAAGTATGATGGTTGGAAATGTTAAACTTCGTTTTGCGCCAGATGATATCGTAAGGACATGGTATGAAAATGGTACTTTAAGAAAAGAAGTTAGTCGAGTGCCTGGTGAAGTGGATTTTGGATTTGAATACAATGCAACGGATCTACTTAGTTCGCTAACACTTACAGTTGGAATTGTACAAATTATTATGGCATTATTTCGATTGGGATTTATTACTACCTATATGACGGATCAACTTTTATCTGGATTTACTACGGGATCAGCATGTCATGTACTCATGTCTCAACTGAATAAAATTTTAGGAGTACCTATGCCAAGGCATTCTGGTGTTGGCATGCTTATAAGGGTAAAACGATATCTTTAGTTTATAAATACAAATCATTCCAAAAATTTAGATGTTGTGTGATATCATTCTTGAAATACCACAAACAAATCTGGCAACTTTTGCGATTTCTATGTGTTCTTTGGCATTTTTAATCATCAGTCATACATTTATTGGGCCATTTTTTAAAAGAAAATTTTCATTTCCTTTGCCCTTTGAACTTACCCTGGTTATTATTACTACAGCATGCTCACAATTCTTTGATATCAGTGCCAATAATGATGTAAAAATTGTCAAATATGTACCTCGAGGGTATAAAGTTTAAACTTTTTTGCATTTGGTATTTATTTACAATTCATAGCATTCCTGAACCATCAATACCAAATATTATTTTTGTGCCTTATCTTATTGCTGATGCGATTAGTATTGCAATAATTTGTTATATGTTTGTTGTTTCAATGGGAATGCTATTTGCCAAAAAACATGGTTATAAAACTGATCCCACTCAAGTAAAATTGTTTTTTCTACTTCTTTCCCTTTAAAACTTTTATTTAAGGAAATGTATGCTCTTGGGTTTATGAACCTTTTTGGTTCCTTGTTTCCTGTCTACCCTTCAGGAGCTTCATTGAGTCGATCATCTGTTTGCGAAATGAATGGCGTCAGAACTCAGGTATTTAAAACTTTTTTTGATTCCTTTTTTTCTTCAAAATAGTTTTAGTTAGTTAACCTGTTTATTTGTGCAGTACTTTTAGTTGTAATTTTATGGCTTGGTCCTTTTCTCGAACCCTTACCACTGGTAAATTTAAAAAAGCATTCCTTTTTTTGGTTTTAATTTAAAATAATTGAATTAAGTGCGTTCTTGCGTCAATTGTAATCAGCAGTTTGATTAGTTTGTTTAAACAAAGTAAGGAACTACCGCGATTATGGAAAGTTTCAAAATGGGACTTTGTGAGTTTTAAAAATATGTTTGTTTTTTAAAGAAACTTTAAACAAGTTTTGAAGGCAATATGGGTCATTAGCTTTTTGACAACAGTATTAACAGATCCAACAAAAGGTTTAATTGTTTCATTTGCTTTTACAGTATTTACCGTAGTATTGAGAGAACAATGGTTAGTTAATTATTTCATTATTACTTCTGTCTTTTTCAATTACGCTATTATTTAGGCCAAAAATAACTACCAAACAGTTCAATGATAAAGCATCATATGTTTTGGCATCTAATTGTTACAAAGAAGGTATCCTTAATGCTTCACCTCAGTTTCAACAAGCTCCTATTTAGGATTATCACATCAAGATCTAGAAAATGTTCAAATAGTTACTTTTCAAGCTCCATTACATTTTGCAAATGTTGAAAAATTTAAAGATATGTTTACAAAGCTTTTAAGCGTAAACATTGTTTTACGATTTAATGGTTTTAAAAAGTCAAAGGTAAATGATAGTGATGAAGAGCAAGCTCCATTAACCTCGTCAAGAATTGTAATAGTTGATTGCAGTGCAATTTCTTATATTGACGTTATGGGATTGGATGCAATAAAAGAGGTAACAAAATAAAAAAGATAAAATAAAAAAGTGTTATAAAATTTAGCAATATACTGAAGCAGAAAAAAGAGGTGTTCAAGTTTATTTGACAAATGTTCAAGGTAAAAAAATGTGCTAAAATGAGATACATGTAAATATAATTTTTAAAAATTTTAGAATCAGTTTTGGACATGTTTGAAAAATATAATTTATATGCAACTATACCAAAATCACGAATTTATCCCAATATACAAGAAGCTGTAACTGCTGTCCGCCAAAGTATTAATGTTTAATTTTCATAAAGATTTGGGAATTGATATGTTGATGTTGGTTGCAACCTATTAAAAATATTGTTTTTTTAAATTTTAATTTACTTTTTTAATAAAATTTTCTTTACCAATTGAGTTCATTCCATTTTGTTTCATGTGCATCAACAACATGAAAAGTATAAGCATGGCGACTTTTTGATGATGTATTTGGTTCACTTTTATGAACAACCATACCATCAATTAAAACAAGGGAACCTTTCGGGACAGGAACAGGAACAAATTTTGTTTGATCATATACTGGTTTTTCACCAGTAAATTTAAGTAATGGATCATTTGGATTTGTTGGATTGGTTCGGACAAAACGATAATTGATTGATTCAGCTGTAAAAAATAAACTAAAATAAAAATTTTCATATTGGATATCTCACTTTTATGGGATCCAGGAATAAACCATAAACAACCATTTTCAATGTCTGCATCATCGACGGCAATCCATACCCCAACAACATGTTTAATGGGATCCACTTGTAAAAATGTTGCATCAATATGATCTGTTACAGCTCCACCAATTGAAGGTTGTTTAAAGATGTACATACTTTGAACAATTTGAGGTTGAACCATTCCCAAATTTTTTATTATTTTCTATAAAAATATTTATACTGTTTTAGATTATTTACAAAAAAATAAATTACTTTAACATTTTCATTAAATGAATACTTTTTAAAAGTTGAATTAAGCCAATGAAGAGCTACAAGAACAATAATATTTATCTGGTTATTTCCATTAATTAAAAAACTGACCATGTCCAACTTTATTTAAGGCACGATGCTTGTCAACTTTTAGGTTTCCTTCTTTATCAAATGCATCTTCTTCATAAAAAAATCGAATTTTATCAGCACTTTCAAGAAAATAAGTGTCTGATGCATGCTGTAATAAATGAATTTTAAAAGAACAATTAAAAAAACTCTAAAAACCTTATTCTCATCATATGTACTAAAAACTGATTTTGGATGTTCATCAACATTCATTTCATCAACAATTTTATCCATTGCTTGTCGCATTTCATCAAGTTCATTTTCATCAAAAACTCCATCAATTCGTACAAATCCATTTTCTTTGAATAAATTATTTAAATTTGAAAAGTTCTGTGATTTTAAATCAACAATTGGAAGACTCATGTCTTTTTTTGGTCGTTTCAACTGCAAAAATAATAAGAGAAAACCAATAAAAATGTAGCAGCAAAATGAATGTGAATAGAAAAATGATAAAGAAAGAAAGTAAAAATTAGTTTTGATCAATTAATTATGCACGTATTTTTTCTATGTACAGCTTTGAGTTTTTACTTTCCTTCTGAGAAAGTTATGCCCTTATTAATAATCGTTTGTTATGAGTTTAGATTTTTTTCAACAAAACCCAAAAAATCAATGTACTACCACTGAAGAAAACAGTGACGTCTGATTTTTACATTAAATAATTAAACAAAAATAGGAAAGACAACTTTATTTTTTCAGATAACCTTTTTCTTTTGTAATTCTCATTGGTTATTGTAAGCGTGGGACGTATTTCTGAAACAAAAATGTTCCACATTAACACATTTCTTTTTCATCATCTCTATGGGCTACATTAATGGCTGCGATTCTTCTACTATTTTTTAAATGAAAAAAAAAACACGCCCAAAATGAAAGGTAAAGGTTAAAAACGGAATTCTTCGGGACCTTGATGAGCCACGGCCCTAAGGCAGTCAGTTTTTGTAAAAATTTTGGTTTGTTGTATTTGCGTCTATATAATTCATTTTTTAAAACTTTTCTTTTAAAAAAACTTTTTAGAGCCATGGGTGAACATAAGAATCAAGAGCTTTGGGCACAAATTAAGAAAATTCGTCGATATGGCTTTTGGATTATTATTATTGTTTTAGCAATTTTAACTATTAGGGATGTCATTGATCTTGTAAGTTTTAATTCTATGAATGTTTTCTTTTATTAAAATTTTTTAAAGGTTCTTGAATATGGAGAAGATCCAAAACAATCTGAAATGAACATTTTATTCAATGATTCTATGACAATGCCAAATATAACTTTCTGTATGTCAAAGAAACAAGCATGGAGTCATTTTGAAATTGATCCAAAAGAAAAAACTGAAGATTGGGATGCAAAGGTTCAAGGAGATCTAGCAAATATGACAGATGCAAAATCATTTTTAACAGAAAAATGGGATTATCGCTTGGTTATGGAAGCTTATGAAGTTATTGCAACTCTGAATTCTTTGGAACGTGAAACAACTCCTCGTGGTGCTGCTCGAGCTATGACAGTATTCAGAATTAATCCTCGACTTGCTGGAAAAAGAAAACTTATTGCAGTAAGTTTCAAGTTAACGGAAGATAGTATACGGTTTTTTTTTCTTTGGACTCATAAAAAACGTTTTTCATTTATTTAAAAAAACACTTTTTTAAACAGGTTTTGGATTTTTTGGCCGCAATTTTTAGACAATGCTATTAATTTCTTTTTCCTTTACTCGTTAGTGTGACAATGCGAGAAAAAAAAGTGAAAGGAAAATTGATTGATCAAATCAAAAAAAAGTTAATTACACTTTCTAAAAAAGGTGTTTTTAAACGCGGAAACAAAAATGAGCTAAAACTTTTACAAATTTTATCACAAACTTTTGTTTCAGGCTTGGCTCGATGTTATCAAAGAACGAGATGTTACATTTTCACAATTTACACAAAAAGTTGGATTTGAAGCAATTAGACGGTAAATAGCAAGACTAACTTAACAAAATAACATAATATAAATATTTACAAAATAACTGTTTTTTTAGTTCATTGCAACGCTTTGCCCGTACTTCATATGATGAAGATCAAGTCTTCCGAACAGGTCTTAGAATTTCATGGATTTCAATGATGAATTTATGCTTCCAACCTGAATTTGATGCAACGAATTACAAGGATATCAATGATCAAGGACAATTCTTTATCCTACAAACATCTCATCATGGAAAAGAAAATGATACATTTGATTGTATGAGTGTTGATTTTCATGGAAGACCAAGTGCTTTGGGAAGATTTATGGAAGGTAAAGGTCGTGTTCGAGATGGTATTACCGATGAACTTTGTCTTGGTATGGTTCATGAAGTTACAGTAGAAGTTCGAGCAACATATATTATGCTTGAAAATAATGAAAAGGGTACAGCTTGTAATGATCTTGGAGAAGGTGAAGATACAGAATTTGATTGCCGAAGTCGATGCCGCTTAGAAATGATTAAAGATATGTGTAACTGTATTGCTCCAACATTAGGATATTTAACTGATGAAGATGAAAAGTTACCTATTTGTGATTACACAAAATGTGAAATTGAGTAAGTTTTTAATCGACATGAAAAAAAGGAAGTAATTAATTAATTAAAGCGTTCAAAAAGGAAATCATACAGATGAACTTTGTTCAAAGAAGTGTTTACGTGATTGTAAACAAGTTCGTTTTCAAGTGAATTTGGATCAAAAAGGAAGATCAGTAAGACCTGGTAAATATTTTAAGTATTAAATTAAATTAATTACAAAGACATGTTATAGATTTAACAACTGTTGTTCTCAATTGGGGCTCATTTGAATATCTTAGCTTAGAACAAAAATGGGTATGGAGTGTTGCAACATTTATTGCAGCATTAGGAGGTTCAATTGGAATGTGGCTTGGGCTATCTTTTATCAGTTTACTCCAGGTAAATTCTCAAAAAAAAGACAAAATATCACAAATAACTAAAAAAATATTTAAGGGAATATCATGGCTTGTTGAAAAATGTGGTAATAAATTTATTTTGGATGGACGTTCTGATGAAACAGATGAAAATGGTATGCCAATCCGTAGAAATGATCGACCAAGATTAACAAAGAATAGCGTTTTTGATGTTAATCCTAAAAAGCCAGAAGAATCAAAGCCAACAGTTTGAAAGACGGGATAAATGCTTTTAAAATGATGTCAACAACAAAAAATCTCTTATAAATTTAATCATTTTTTACTCGGTGCATAATCAATATTTTTCTTTATTTGTTATTATTATTACTAATAAAATACATTTTTCATACTTTAGTGCCATCTAATATTCTTTAATAAAAGATTATAAAAAAAAGTATAAAAAAACATTTAGGAAGAATTACAAAAGAATTTCACAAATCGTAAGCATGCTAAAACACTAAGCAAATCTTTATTAGAAATAATGAATACAGTTTGAAACAACTGCATCGAACTATTTTAGGATTTGCTTTTTTGCATGCTTACAATAATCAACAGTATTAATATGATGCATTATTTTTGTATGTTGCAAGTCTCTATTTTTCCCTCATCTGCATCAAAATTGAAATTTTAAATGGCGACAGAAGAAAGCAGCCGATGATTCTTTAAGAATACATTTCCATATTTTCATTTGAAAACCATCTGCTTTTTTTACAATTAAATGATTTTTTGTTCTAAGAAGCTTCCTTTTTCAAAACTGTTTCATCCAAATCGTTTTTAGCAAAAACACGAACTGAAAAAAGACAAACGTAATGGGTGGTCTTTTCTTCAGCCACTTTCTTCTTCTTCTTCTCAAGGATAGCATCTTTTTTATGAAAAAAAGAAACTATCTTTTTGGCACCTTTTTTTGTGCTTTTCAGATTTGAAAGGAAGAAAAAAGTAAGACCACACGTGCATTTTTTTATTCATGAATTTGACAATTGGTAACATCTAGTCAAAAGCAGTCATGTATAAAAATTTGAAAAAAAAAGTAAATGTGCAACAATTTATTTTGTTTTTGCACTTTTCTTGGTAGCTTTTTTGTTGTTTATGCAGAAGAAAAAGTTTTTTAAAAATCTTTTTTTAATCATTTTAATAAAGTTTGTTATCTTTAATGCCAATAAGATAACGCAATGACAATTTTTCCTTTATCATATTTTTGTGTCATCAAGGCCCTATTTTTTCCATTACTCAACAATGTTTTCTAAACCATAGGTTAACTTGAAAACCGTTCTTCTGTCCAACATTTTATTATGTTGTTTTTGCACTTTTTTTGCTTACTTTAATTTAAAGCTAAAATGTTTCTTTTTTATTTTTTGTCAAAAAAATAAGGGAAAATTCTAATTTATTACCTTCTTATAATTTATTTATGCTTGATGTACAGTAATTTATCTTAATGCAAAAAGTTATAATCAGAAAACTGTATTCACTATCTTAAATTTTTAGTAAAAAAAGTTATGAATGTCACCAAATTCATGCCATCAATTAGTGAATGGAAACCTCGAACATTGTCAGAACTATATTCAAGTGAAAGTTGGTTGTTGCTTAAACCAATCATCATTTTGAAATCAATAACTTTTAGGTAAAGAAATTATAAGAGTTTATGCCGATGGCGTTTATGATTTATTTCATCCAGGTCATGTTGAACAATTTAGACAAGTTAAAGCTGCCTTTCCAACTATTTATCTTATTGTTGGAGGTAAATATAAAGAATAATGATAAGCTTTACAACTACTCATTTATTTTAGTTTGCTCTGATGCTGATACTTTAAAATATAAAGGATGCCTTCCAGTTATGACTGAAGGAGAAAGATTAAAAATGATAAATCAATGTCGGTATGTTGATGAAGCATATTTAGCACCACCATTTTTTCCAACAATTGAATTTGTTAATCATTTAAAAGTATGATAAATAATGCAGAAGTTTTTAACACTTAAAACAATAATCTTTTTTAGATAGATTTAGTAGCACATGATGCTTTGCCGTATAGTTCTCCAACTACTTCTGATTGTTATGCAATTTTTAAAGCTGGTGATCGATTTTTGGAAACTCAACGAACTCCTGCTATCTCAACTACATCACTTTTGGATCGAATTATTAAAGACTTAGAACGTTACAAAGAGCGACAACTTATTCGTCAAGCTACTACTGTATAAGAACTATTTTATATTTTCAAAAATAATATTTATTAAATACTTAAAAACATAAAACTTTTATATATTTAATACAACAAAATGACCAAATAATTTGAGAATTAACAAAAAGAAGGCTCAATAAAATTTTGTTTTAAAGCTTTATAAAAATTAAATGACAAAACTTATTGATTTATTTAATAACCATAATGGGGTGGTGAATGGGGTGGTGAAAAATGAGGAATACCAAATTTTCGTGGAGCACAGCAAACACATCGGCCATTAGGTCCAAGAGGATTTGCTGGGCTGGCATAGACGACAGGGGTAACTGGTGCTGGACGAGAATAGTATGGAGCTGATGGTCGATGAACGGCTGGAGGAGAAGCACCACGGGGAGGACTATGACTAGGAACTCCATAGGTTTCAGTATGAGAAGCACCACGTTTAACACGCTAAAAATTATCAAAAGTTAAAAAAAGAAAACTAAAAGAAAGCTAAAAAAACTTACATATGGTCCATTATTATTATTGTTATTATTATCATTTTGATCATATTCAAGCTGAGTGTCATCAACAATAAAGCCAACAATTGATGTGCTTGAAAGTGAACGATCACGACGAGCAGCAATTCGGCAGCAACTTGTGCATGTAGCTTCATCAAAACTTGCAATAACAGAACATTTTAAGCGATCAGCATTTGGCTTTGGAGGTTGTGGAGGTCCATATGCACCACCATTATTGTTACTATATCCACCACCATTATTGTTGCCATATCCACCATTATTATTGTTACCGTAACCACGATATCCATCATCATGTTGATCATTAGTTACAACAAGAACACTAGCATCGATATCACAAACATAGTCATCAACAAGTGGAGGAGCGTAAGCTGGTGGTGGTGGTGGCCATGAGTATCCAGGTTGTGGTGGCTGATATCCATATCCTGCATTACCATAAAAATGTCCGCCAGCTGTTTCATCCTTTGTGCCACCAGTAGATGTTTCATTCATTTCGGTCTAAAAAGAAAAAAAGAAGAAATTAAAAAAACTACTATTTTAAAAGTTTTTATTAACTTACGGCAAAAGCCCCAGCAACAACGAAGGTGATCAAAAGAGCCTTCCACATTCTAAAACAAACTTTGTAAGCTTTTTTGTATGAAAATAAGCAGCAAAGAAAGCAAAAAATGGGAAAAGCGACTGTGACTTTAACTTCAAACAGTTGATTTTATATTTGAAAGGAAAAAGCATTTTTTTGAAATCCTATTGGGGCGTGTCAGATACTTGATCGTGAAAAAGAAAGCTCCGGAACTGACGCATTTTGAAAACGACGAGATCACAAAAATGAAAAACATAATAAAAAAGAAATGGAATTTTCGCTATTGCGGTAAGTTGCGAGCTACATTTTTTGATAAATGATAAGCTATCACTAACAATAATGGACTTTTCTGTAAAGCTGCGTTTGCTGACATTCTTTTTTTCTATCCTTTATCCTTGATAGTTTCTTTTTTCACTTTATAAAAACATTTTGTATCACCGGAAAACATTTTTCTTTGAAAGTTTTGAAATTTCAGCTTTAAAAAGTCTCCGCCTTGTTTTATCTTTTGTTTAATCATATAAAACAGTCTAAACTTATAAAATTTTTACAAGTGTTGCTTCTTTTTTGCGTGATTGCTTGATCTCAACAACTTTTTTTTGATACATCATTCTCTTCCAGCACCGCGGGAAATAATGATCAAGACGGCAATCATCTTTGCCATTATGGCTTTTGCATTTGCTGAAGAAGCTACACCTCAAACAAATGAAACTGGTGGAACTGTAAGTTTTTAAAACATATAATTTTATGAGTTAAATAAAATTTTATTTTTTTAGAAAGAAACCATTGGCAAAGCTTATGGTAGTAATGCATATGGTGGTGGAAATGGATATGCTCCTCCTCAAGCTTATGGTCCTCCTCCTCCAGCATATGGTCCTCCTCCAGCTTACGGCCCTCCACCAGCATATGGACCTCCTCTTCCACCTCCAGTTTTTATTCCTCCACCTGCCCGTGATTGTAAGCTTTTATCTGATATAGTCGTTGACATTCATTAAAATTTTTTTTAGCTCATTATTGCTCTGTTCAAGCTTCATTTGCTCTTGCCCTTGCCAGCCAACAACCAGCAAGTGCCCCATATGGTGGTGCTCAACAACGACCACCACGTCGATTCACACGTCAATTCTGCCGTTATGCTGCTGCAAGCACACCTGAATCATGCAATTATTGTTGTACTGTAGCTGCACGTCTTGCAAATACAAGCCCTGTAAGTTTTCTTTTTTCATTTTGAACAGCATTTATTAACATTTATTATTTTATAGGATGAAACCTTTGGTGCTATCTTTTCTTTTGATCCACAAAATCCAACAAGTTATGGAGCTGGTTTTGATGATTCACAAGATAGCGGATACAATAATAATGGCGGATACCGAAAGAAGCGTCATGCTGCTGCTGCTGATGGTCGTATCCCACAATGTGTTTGCTGTGCCCCAAAACGCCCATTCTTTTAATTAAGAAGTAATCAATCAATGAAATCAAGATTATCAATTTTTTTATTCATTGCTTCTTAAATTTGCATAACTTTTTAATCATTGACTTTTGTTTTGTAGTTATACCCGCGTTTTTTAAAATTTGCTTAAACTTTTTTGTGTAATATTTTTTGAATTATTTTATGATAAATTGTTATTTGGATGCTTTTTGTGAGGTCTTGGGGGACAAAGGAGGGAAGTAATATAAAAAAAAGTAAAAAAATTGATTTAGAAAGAAACAAGCAATTTTCTTGTAAGATTTTTTCTTGTCCATCTTTTGAAAATCATCATAAAAATGTCACATTAGTACAGTCAAATCAAATTGCTTTAATTCGATGTTTAAAAGTGCAGCAGCTTTTAGTTTCTGCAAGCTTCCTTTGCCATAAATGATCGACTCTTAATAACCTCTTTCCATTTCTTATTCTTACATTTAAAAAACTGCAAATTCATTTATACTTTTTAAACAATTTCTTTTATATTTATCAACACTTTTAGCTAGCTTCATTATAATACAAAATTTACAAAGTTCAAGCAATGAGTATTCAAATTAATTTTTTTAATTATATCTTTATAGAAATTTTTTTCACACAAAAAAGCTTAATTAATTCACAGATTTAAAATTTTTTGCTGCTGCTCTCATTTGTTATTACTCACGCAAAAAACTAATAACCACATTTAAAAATCATGACGGAAATATTATTAAGTTTTAAAAGCATAAAATGATTGATTTCATATGATACACGTGAGCCAAAACTTTTTCCAACAACACAATGCCATGTTGATCCAAATTTCTTTTCACATTCATCTTTAACATATGCAGCAACATCCTAAAAAGGTAATTGAAGGAATTAGTAGAAGAAAAAAGAAATGATTAAAAAGTAGTTGAAAGTGCGCTAATATGTTAATTAATTCAATGTTTTCCCAAAATAAGATGACTAAATTCAAATGTTTAAACTGAAAATAAGAGTAAGTAGAAATGCTGTGACTATTAAAGTGCCAAAAAAAATCAGTTAAGACCCCTCCCTAACTTTATCTTTTTTTACTGTTTAAATTAGATAGCCAAAATGAAAAATTTAGACTTCAACCATTTTTTAAACGTCACTTTTTTTATCCTAGTTTTAGTTATGCAAAAAAATAAATTTTTTGAAACTTTCACTTATTTTTTTGCCAAAGCAAAACAATAATAATAACTAATTACCTTATCAAGAAAAAATAATTTTTTTGCTTCTCTCACAATATCTACACAACCTTTGACCATTTTAGAATCCATATCTGTTTCTTTTATTTCAATTCTCTCATATGATGACGTTTCCATCTTTTTCTTCTTTTTTTTTCGCTAAAAAAATAACAACCACATTTAAAACAAGTAAATTACGGTAACTTTTAAAACGAAACAACGAAACTTTTTCTTTTTAATTGCACGTAAACCATGGTTTTAAAAAAAGCAAACAAAATAGAGTAAACTTTTTGGACTTTAAAAAATTTATGTGCTACAAAAAATTGCAAAGAAATAAACAAGTTTGTGGTTATCAAAAAGGATAAGATTTATTACATGTTTGATAAATGTTGATGCAAAAAAAATTTGCCAAAAACGCTTTTTTGTAGTTCTTCCTTTTGCTAATGAAAAAAAGCCCTTAAGACAAAAAAAACAAAATTTCTGCATGTAATGTAGGTGTTTTCTTCTTTTTTCCTCTTGCTCATCATTTAAAAATCATTCGATCAATAGAATGTCTGCCTTTCAAACTTTTTTTGCCACTGATATTGTGTTGTCAGAACGCTTGAAGCATTTTTTTTGCTATATTTTTTTTGTTTTTGCAATCATTGTAAAAAATGAAACAAGCTTTTTTTTCTAAACGCTGTTGTTGAAAAAAAGAGAACGGAACTAAATCGAAGGAAGAGAGAGACTTTGGTTTTTTGTTTTAACATTTTTTTGCTGTTGAATATTTCTGCGGTTGATGGTGATGATGATGTTGATGATAGTGATATTAGCTTTTAATCATAGAACCGTTTTATTTTTCGATGAAATGTAAGAAAAAAAAGAATATACAAAAAAGAATGAAAAACAATAATAAAATGTGATATATTTCTTTAATATATTTTTTCTTGAGCTTAAAGAAAGGAATCATTTATTGAACTTGAAGGAGATGAAACACATGAGCTATTTGATTGCTTTTTAACACCTGCATGGCCATTCGTTGTACAAACATATGTTTGAGTTTCGAGATTAAAGCTTAACAAGGATTCAGCAGCTGAAAAATCTTTATCAAATGAAATTAAAAAAATGCATAAAATTTTCAGTTATTTACTTGAATTTGGTGGTGGATAAAAGCCAAGCTTGTTAGGCCTTAAAGGAGACATTGATCGATGAGCTGTATCAGTTCCATGGCTGACAAAACTTGAACATGTTCGTAGCTTCGGCAATTCTAATGGACGTGAAATCCAGCTCGGACAACAATTATGGAATATTTGATGAACACGTCTAAAAAAATGAATAAATAAATTGCACTCAATTTTATATTCAATTAAAAAACCAAAAAAAAGGATCTGAGTCATTTACATGTGATACTTTTTTTTTCTATTAATATAATTTGAATCATAAAAGATGATGACAAACCTGCATATTGATTTACGAAATCTTGTGCTAAATGTTATGTAAACAAAGAATGATAATGATGCATTCCATAAACCAAAGAAATGTGACATCGTCTGCCAATTGCATATCTGCTGTAAATGAGGCCCAAAACAAACTGCATAAAGAAAGACAGGAATTGACGGAAATTCTGTTATTAACTAAAAAAAGAAAACAACAACTTATTATAATTATTAAAAGAAAAAGACAAGAATGGAATTACTTGTAATAAAGTTGTGATTAATGTAATCCGTGTTACACACCGCTTTTCTGCGCTAAATCTTTGTGCAATACCACTCTCAGCTCCACGAATAATAAGCTTCCAAACAATTGAAGCTGTCATAAATACTAATAGTGTCAAAGGGATTACAATTGCAAGAAAGAGATTAGCTACAGTATGAACCTTTTCATAAAGCCTCATCCAAAATGCTAAAAAAGAAGTATTTAAAATTTTAAAATTGAAAGAAAAAAAGTGTCACATACTCTCAGAAATTCGTATTTTAACAATTAATAATTCACATTTATTATAAAAATGTATTTTTCGATTAAATGGATAAATAAGTGAAAGAACCATTCCAACAATTGCTATTGCCAAATATCCTTTTGATACATTTCGTTTAGTACAAATCGTTTTTGATTGACTTGGAAAAAATACATGTACATAACATTCTGCGGTCATCAGGACTGTTAACCTGAAAAAAGAGGAGTAAAATTAATTGTTATTTTTCAGACAAAAATAATACCACATAGCACAAAATCCAAAAACATTTAAACAATAAGCTTGATATGGCCATAATTTCCAATACCATTGATCAACCTTTGATCCAGGTTCCCAATAATGCATTATTCTTAAAGCTTGTGGCACCAGTAAAACCATCATTAATGTATTCATCAGCTAAAAAATGCATGTTTATCAAACTTTAATGAGTTTATTGCCGTAAAAAAACACTTACTAGTTTTGTGCAAAGCATTCTAATAGCAATATAAAATCTTATTTGATCAGAATTATAAATGAATAAATTTAAACAATTTCCAACAATAGATAAGACAAATACAACAAAAAATCCATAACCCATTAAATTTCGATACAATTTTGTTGATTCACATGCAAATGGCACTTGAATATTTTCACATTCCTCACGACTTTTTGTTAATTTATGTATTAACAGTGCTATCTCTGTCAAATTTGGGGACTGTAACTAAAATTTTTGTCAAATTTTAAAAATGCATTGTTAAAACTTACATAATTTTCATTTACTTTTACATTGGAATATCCAAGTTTAATAAATGGATCCATGTTTGATTACGATTATGGAGATGAATTTTTAACTACCAAAACCCGGGCAAAATCTGTAAGAAAAAAATTTGTCAGATTATTATATATGATGAAGATAAAAATGTTTGTAAATTAAAACACGAAAAAAAATAAGTGCAAAAAACATTTTTTAAAAGTCGTAAATTTTTAGAAGAGATGGATGTTATTTGATAGCTTATGAGGAACTTGAAAACATATGTTGATTAAAACGTTCAAACCTAGACTAATGATTACTTGGAAAGTGGCGTTTTCAAAGCCGCTACTGCCTTAAAAGTTCAACATATTTGTCATATTGTTTTTCTCAGTCAGCAAAAAATTAAGAAACAAAAATAATGTATCACGAGCAAATAAAAAAAGTTGATGTAACTTGAAAAAAGTGCATAAAAAAGCAAAGAAAAGCTGTGTTCCAAATTCTGGAAAATGTATGAAATTTTACAATGGCATACATTATTAATAATAAGAATAATATTTTTGACGTTGCTACACAACATGTGTTTCCATTTTGTTCCTTTTTATGATACAATTAAACATGTTACCAAAAATTATACTTATTTTTTCTCTTTCTCAAAGAAAAGCTTTTTTATTTGCTTCGAAAAAAAGATATAGTTAAAAAGTTTAGTTTACTTTATCTACAATTTTACGTGAGAGTAATAGAAAGAAATATATATATATATGAGATTGACCAAGTTGGTGAAGCTAGCAGAGAAGAAAAAAGTTATTAATTTTATTAAAAAGCTGGGAAAAACAGAAAGCATTTCTGTGAAATATGAAAAAAAAGTTTTTTAGTCGTCTATCATTCATTTTCCAAAACTTTATTCCTACAAAAGATAAGTTTTGATTTACACGGAAGTTTTTATTCTGTAATACATTCACATATTGTTTTTCACATCAACAAAAAAGTATATCCTTTTTTTAAGAAGCTTTGTAGAAAGCTGCAGAGTCGCAAAAAAACAAAGATAATTTTGTTAATTTCTTTTTAAAAAAAAGGTAACGTACTAAACAAACTTTTTTTGTAAGTAATTATAGCAGTAGTATAGTACAAGCGGAAGAAAAAAAGAAGAAGAATAGGATAGGTTAGATAGTAGTGATTGGTCGTATAGAAGGAATTTGCTTCTATTCAAGAAGTTATGTAGTTTTTTAAGAAACAATAATTTCAAGTTCAAAAAACTTAAAACAACAATTTTAAAATATATAAAAGAAGGGAACGCGTTTCATTACGTAATTTAATAAACACGCAAGCCTGTTTTTCTCTAACCTATGTTTTTTTAATTGTATTTAAAAATTCATAGATACAGCATATAAAATTATGTTACAAACAACCTCGCATGAATTATAAAAGATTTCATAGAATCTTAACAATCCTGTCATTCATTGGGTACAAAACCTTTTTTTTTAGGAGATGCTATTTTTGCGGTTTCACTACTTTTATGGTCAACGATAAAAACTTATTATAAATTCATCCAAACGAAAAAAATTTCTTCAAATTATATCTGTAAGAAGGAGTTCTCACATCTAACCAGATTTTTTGGAGTAAAATTCAATTTTCTTAACTCTAATTTAATTTTCTACGTATTGTTGAGTTATAATATTACTAAACAACAAAAAAAACCTTAAAACAAAAAACAACTTTTCTTTTTTTCCCATAAAATGTAGAAGTTTTCCTTGAAAAATTTGTAAGGAACTTTTACTGTGAAAATTAAAAAAAAGGGTGAGAAGGAAATGTTTAAAATTTTTTAACGTCATTATTATTATCTCAAAGAAAGAAAAAAAGAGGTGGTGAAACATGTAAAGCGTCAGAGAATTCAAAATAAAAAAATCCTTACTTTTCAAGGGATAAGAGATAAGAAGTCTTAGATTACTTTTGCTATATATTGACCTAGTGATGTTTCTTTTGGGAAGAATGAATCAAGAAGCTTTACATTTCCGAGTAAAAAGTGAAATTTAACAAAGAAAAAAGATGAGGAAGATGAGCTGCAAATTTTGCAAAATATAAAAACTACGTAAAAGTTGGTCATTGAAAAAAATATGCATCAAAGGTCATAAATGGAGAGAAAAAGAAAAGCAAAACTTAAAAACTGCCATGAAAAACTGAAATGGCAAAAACTAAATAGAAAAATTTAGAAATTTATTAATAAAATTAAAATATTTGAAAATAAATGGATTTAATCCAGGAGATATATCTTTTTTACTCCCAACAAACCCTGTTACAGGCTTCTTCATGTATATAATAACGATATAAATTTTCATAATATTCATCATAATTTTATCCGGAATCCTTAATTTTTTAAGTAAACTTTCAAATGTACTACAATACTACAAAATGAGTAAATTTCTTTTTCATTCAAATTATTCTTCTATCTTAAAGAAAGAAAGAAATAAAGAAGTAAAATTGACCTATTACTTTCATAAACGCTTTAGATTTCTATAAATGATCGTTTCCTGTTCTTATTTTAAAAGAATAAAGAAAACTCAAATTGCTTATGACAAAAACTGCTTTTAGATGGTAACTACACCTGCTTCATATAAAAATTTTTCGATTTAAAATTAGATGAATTATATATAAGTTTCAAGACAAAAATGCTTAAATATTTCCTTTTTCGAACATTATTAAAAATATTTTAAAAATAGCTGTGAAAATTATTTAAATATGCAAAGTACGCTTTTTATGTTAAAAGATGTTTTTAACTAATAATTAGTTATCTACGACAACATTTGTTTAATATGGTCTCCTATGGGAATTTTAGTGATAAAAATAAAAATAATTTGCGTGCATTTTATTTAGACTGAACCAGCTAAAAGAATGTTGTGGTAACATAAATCAAAAATCAAAAAAATGATGTTTTCAAGTTTAAGAAATGGCATAAGGTAACCATAGGAAAAGACACGAAAAACAGCTTGCAGTTTATTGCATAAAATTGCTTTTTTAAAAAATAAATGAAATGCAGGATGCATTTGTTCAAATGTTAGTCACATGTAACGATTTCACCTTAAACAAGGGTTGGCTTCAGAAGCCAATTTTTTACAATACTTCATCGTAAAAGAAACACAATAAAACGTGAATATTTGTTAAAAACACACCATAAAAAAGTCAACTTTCTTTATAATCTTGAAAGATTATTTTTTTCTAGCATTCAGAATTTAATGGTTACTACTACGAATATTTTTCTTTGAAATCAGTAAACTCAAAAAAAACAACAATTCTAAATTCAAATTAAGAAATCTTATTAAACAATATTTTCAACCCTCGCTGAAATTTTTTAATAATCCTTTGTACTTTTTTTAATGTTATTCGAGGGTGGCTTTAAGGGCTTCAATATTTCAATATTAAATGTCCATCAAAAAGTTAAAAATTCAATTACATTTTTCTATAGGGCTTTGAGGGTTTTATTGTTGACCATTTAATGTTATTAAGCATTATTAAATAAATATTCTAAAAATATCCATTTTTCTCCCTCTTATTTTAAAAACTAAAGATAAAAGACCAAAAACATTTTTCATTTTCTTTGTTTATGAATTGAAAATTGAGAAGCCATTTTATTTGCAACAAAACTTGAATGTAAATTATTAATTGCAATTTTTTAACGGAAACCAGAGATGCATCTCTTTTACTCAAGATTAATTTTTTTCCAGAGTTTAAAAAAGTGACGAAAGTCAAATACTACTGTTTTGGTAAAGTTAAATAGTTTTCTTCGAATAAAGAAATTTCAATGTGGTAATATTTTAACTTAGTACTTTCATTTTAGTAGAGTTAGGATGTGTGAAATCTCCGTTCTAACATGTTTGAGTTTGTTTAGTTTTTAAAAAATCTTAAGAAAGCAATAAAAATTTTAATAATCATAAAATCCTTAAAGAACTTGTAAATACATGATGCTGCAGTTTTTTTTTCATAGCTTAGTTTTCGTTTTTTAAAGTTTACTTTTCTCAAAAACAAGTTAACAGCTCATTGTTAGAACAAGTATTGATAACAAACAAACAAGTTCTAAGTTACACGGCCAACTGGATTATTTGAGGTTTAAGATTTTTGATTTTCTTGTATTATACTCATCTCCAAGACGTTTTGGCATAAGTATAATTTATAAATTCACAACAGTCATTATCTGCTGTTGACAATAACATCTCGTGGTTCTCTTTTAAAGTGCATTAACGCATAACAGTTGCAGTGCAGGTGGTTATTCGAATTTCATCAGTTTTAGGTTTTGGATAACCGAACCGACCCAAATTTATTCGGTTTTGGCTAGCCAAAAAATAAAAAAAAAGAAAGAAAAAGATATTTGATTACTTTTTACTAAAATGTTGTTATTTTTTGCAGTATTTGTTCACTTCAAAGGAAGTGTCTCAGACTACATCCATCATAGATCGGCAAAATCAAAAATTAATGAAGAAAAAAAACTAAAATTCGGTTTACACGTATCCAATTTTTATGTTGATATCACTTTAAAATCAACAAAAAAAGAGAAAAACGAAGGTAATATTAGAGTTTTAAAATTCTGAATCTTAAGCGTTTTTGTGTCGGGACCATCCGTCTTATTTTTTTTGCCTAACTGAGACACCCCTTTTAAATGTATAACCGACAGAAAATGTGGGTATTTCTTGCGATTCGATATCCGAAAAACTACCAGCACTGGACATCTGAATGCAGGATAACAGGATAATAAAAACGACAAACCATTATCTGAAGTAAACTACTGACTGTGAATTTATGGACGATATAAAGTAGTAAGAGAAATAATATTGAAAAAAGTTAATTTTTATTATCAATTATAATTTATCGTAGCCACACAATTATTACACAAGAAAAAAATAAATTTTTCTATGCTTAATCTTCTTTTTGAATTTTTTTAAATTTCATTGTTGAAATAATAAAAGTCAATAAAGGTGGATATTGTTAAAAATTAATAACAAAATTAATAACAATTTTTCCGAACAAAGAAATATGGTCAAATGTGATCTCTCGTTTCCTCCCCTCTTATTCTTTAAAAAAAGAAAAGATTCTTACTTGTTATTTAAATTTTATTATTATCTAAAAATACCTTTAACATTTTAAAATTAAAAGCAATTTTGCGCGATTAAAACAATTTAATAAAGAAAATTATACATTCAGATTAAAAGACATTTAAAGATGGAGTAATCCTTTTTTTCTAGATTTTCTCATATCTTTTTGCTAAATAATAAATAATGTTTTTCTTGTTTAAAATGTGTGAAAGAAAAACCTACACTTTTACTAGTTTTAAGTTCGAAGATTATTATCGCATTATCAATAAAGGAAATACTAATTTTTTATCTGTTTTTTTTCAAGCAAATAATGTTTTGTAATCAAGACGAGCAATAATACATTAATTCGCATCATAACGCTAAAGTGCCTTGTGCTTCAATAAGATGAGTTTAAATACAGTTCTTCAAGCATTTTTCATTATTGTTGACGATAGATTTAAAGAAAATGTTATCTGTTATTGACAAAAGCATGATTATATGAAAAAATGCTTAAAATCCACAACTCTTAATAGAACTTTTGCTGCTTATATATTTCAATCTTCTAATTTACAAATAATTGTTTTTTGCTTGTATTCTTTCAAAAAAATCACCAATAATTTTAGAAAAAAGGCGTTTGACAGTGAAAACAGAACATTTACTATTGCTTAAAACAAAAAAATAATCAGTTAAAATTTATGAAAACATGAGAGTTTTAAATGTTAAACGTTCGCAGATTATTATCGTATCAAAGTTTGAAACAAATTAAGTTTTGAAGTGATGTAATCAAGGCACTAAAAGTAATAATTTACAAACTTTCAGCGTCACGACGTTGAAGAATGACATGGATTTTGCAGTTTTGCATCTTTCATTGCGTTTTGTAAAAGAAATGCAGGAAATGTTAGCTGCCTTTTAAAAACATGATCATATGAAAATATATTTACAAACGATCGTTTGAATCTTGAGCATCATCTTTGTAAGTTAGCTTTTTTAATCATATAACATGTTAAAGGACAAAGGTGTATATCAGCAAAAAAAGGGACAAACTGAAAGAAAATAGTTCCACGCCAAAACCGATTTTTTTCTTCAAAAATTTTCTTCTCAAATTTTCCTGTATATCCTGTTGGACAGATGGAACTTATTGATAAAAATTGGAAAGCTGATGATGAAATTATCGACCATCAAAAATCACTTCCTCAATTATGGTTATATGATAAATATTTTTCATATGGTGAATTGCATTTCCTTGATATTTTGATTCAAAAGGTTACCAAAATGGATATTAAAAAACTTGAACTCTAAGCAGCACATCTTGACTGGAATGAATATAAATTGATTACATCGTCTGCATTTCTTAAAGATATTTGTATTTACAGCTGCAATATTTATGATTCTGATAAAAAATTCGCTATAATCGATAAACTTGTTGGAGCTCTTTCAAATCCTGTTTGTTTTGATATGAAGTTATTAAATTATTATAAGAGGCATTATGAAAAGCAATTTCGCCGAGATAATCTTAAGAATATGGTCGAATATCTTTCAAATTTTACTAATTTACGTCGTTTTGAGTTACAAAACCTCCCAGAAAGCTTTGATTTTGAATCAATTACTGATTTCCTTATGATATTTTCTTTTAATACATTTGATAAAAAACTTTATTAAATTTAATTTTTAGAAATATGAAAGCATTGAAATTTGTTTAAATTTTGGTGGTGAAAATTTTTCCGATGCATATGAAGAACTGCTACAAAATTTTGTTGATACAATGGCAAATCCTCCAAAAAAAGTTCCTCTTATTATTTATTCTGCTTACAATAATGATAAACTGAATATATGAAATTAATAAGTGAGGAAATTTTTAAAAAGAGTTATGAATGAAATATTGAATGGATTCATGTAGTTATATGTAATTTATTACTGTAAAATTTTATTGTACCACGTTTATCACCATTGTTTAAAAACATAAATTTTTTTCTTTGTATTTTACCTACAGGTTTTTAACTCTTTCGATATTTAAAAACTAAACATATTACAAAAAGATTTTTTAGTTTTGATACGGTTCTCTCTGGTCTATTTTGGACTTCTAATATTTATTAAAAGATATAAAGTAATGTGTTAAATGTATTCAAAGGGCAATCAAAGAAGTAGAATGTGAGTGAATGTCTTTGAATGGTAGGTATATGTGAAAAGAAAGAGAGAAAACTTAAATATTGCTCATTGCAAGTAACAAAAAAGAGTGGCGTTGACGTTGTGTTTTAGGCGTAACAGTTTATAACGACAGAAAATTACCTCACAGGATGTCGTCCAGAACGTCCTTTTAATTCTGTATACTGCAGTGTCTTAAAGTGACTTGGTTTTTTGTGGATATATATGTGTCTCTTCCATGAATGCATTTTTTAATCAAATTATAGCATCTACTTATATGTTGATTCACACGCGATTATAGTATGTTAAAATATTTTATTAACTTTTTTTTTAAAAAAAGTAATACTTTTATCAAAAGATAAGACCTACATTTTAAAAATCACACAGAAAACAAAAAACAACTGTGAAAAACCGTTTATCAAAGTTAAAAATATTTTAATAAGCTTTTTCAATTACGCGTATATCCCAAAAATAAAATTTTAGTTACAATAAAAAAAATAAAAGATAATGAGCAAATAATTATAAAAAGTAGAAAGGCAACAATAATATAAAATTTATAGAAAGAAAAATGGATATATTACGTTGTATATTCTCTTATTTTGACTAAAAATATTACCAATATAATGAGACCCAAAAGCATGTTTTTTTTAAGTTTTTTGAGAAAGAAAATTTTTTTTCAAAGTAGTTTTTCACCGTCATTGCTTCCGATGTTAACGCTTACAAAAATCTTAAGTGTGGAATGAAAGTGTCTATTTTAAAACATTATCATAAAAATACTAATTAATGTTCTTGAAAATTAATGATTATTAGTCAAAGTTAACATTTTTTTAAAATAAAAAAGTTTTAGCTCATTAAATTAAAGAACAATCAAAAATAAGATGTTTTTTTATCGTTGTTGAATAAAGTAGAAGAAAGAAAGATAAGGCCAAATCCAAACAAACAAATACCCGAGAATAAAGGAAAAGAATAAATTTAATTAATTAATTATAATGCAAATGCCCGCAATCCAAACATAACTAAAGCGCTAAGTGCTCCGGTAACCGGTAAAGTAATAATCCATGACATTGCAATATTTCTAAATGTATGCCATTCAACTGCAGATGTGGAGGATTGTACAAGACCAACTGCAACGACACTACCAATTTTACATTGTGTTGAACTAATTGGTAAACCGAATTTGCTTGCAACTAATACTGTAACAGCAGCACCAAATTCAATTGCAAATCCACTAAAAAAGTTTAATCATTAATTTATTAGGATGACCTTTTGAACTTTAAAGTTTACCTTGGGGGTGTAATTTTTGTTAAATTTTCTCCAACAGTATAAATAACTCGATGACCTAATATCCAAAGACCGACGCACATGCCAGCAGCACCAAAAATGAGCAAAAATACAGGAGTTTGACCAATTTGATTTACACTTCCTTCAGAATAGATTGCATATAATGATACAAGGGGAGCAATTGCATTACTGCAAATCATAAATCATTGATAAAAAAATGCAACAATATTTCATTGAAAAAAACGTACCTAACATCATTCCCACCATGTGCAAAACCTCCAAAACATGCAGTTAAAATTTGTAAAAAGTTGAAAAGCTTTGCTGCACGTTGATCTTCAATTCCTTCAAACCGGATAATAGATAAGAGATAATTTCCAGCTAAAAAAACATTTATTCAGTTTTTGTATCACATTTTATTACGGAAATTTACCTTTCATTTGTTTACTTTCAACTTTTGTTGCAATTATTGCTGGCGGAGATGGTGAATGTTGTTTATGATTTCCATCATCATTGATCAATGCACGCATAGAATCTGAATTTGCTGCTTTAATGATTGGACGCGGAGTTGGTGCATGATGGTGATGATGATGATGACTTCCTTTTGATGCATTGATAACTACTTGAACTTCACTTTCATTGTCATCAAGAGGGGTTGTGGCTAAAGAAGAAAAAAATTATTTACAAGTACATTTTGCAACAACTTATTACCAATAATCCATCTTTTAATTCGATGACTAACAAAAAGTTGTACAATAATTGCAACTATAAGTCCAGCTCCACAACTGACAACAAGTACTTGCCAGGCAGCCCATTTATCAAATCCAAGATCTATAAGAGAAACAGATATGATAATGTCATATAATTTGTAATTAATTCTTTTTTTAAAACTTAAATAAAAAAGTTCTTTTTTGCTTATCTTCATTAAAAAAACTTACAGGAAGTTCCATCATAAACAATTGCAAAAATGTTGACGGAAATGCAAAGGAAGTAAAGAAATGGTAACAGCATTAGGCCACATTTAAGTGGATGGGCACGTCGAAGTACAGCATGTGATAAAAAGATGTAAAAAAGGATAGAAACAATTCCAGAAAGTACGGGAGAAAGAATCCATGACATGACTATAAAGGTTCATGTTTTTGAAAAACTTTCAAAAGAAAAAAAAGAGTATTACAAATATTTGTAATTTTACTCCAATGAATTCCTTGTGTTCCATGAAGTAAAAGGGAATAACCAATTGTAGAGCCAACAATACTGTGTGTGGTTGAAACGGGAAGTTTAAAGGCTGTTGCAATTAAAAGCCATGCTCCACATCCAGTTAATACAGAAAGTTGTCCAAGCATTAATTCATGTTCTTTATCTTGATAAACTGATAGATCGATAACACCTTTTCTCATGGTATCTGTTACTTTGTATCCTAAAAAATGTCAAATATTATACTTATTTTTAGAAGCACAAAAAAGACATACCAAGTAAAGCAGCTCCTAATGATTCAAAGATACTTGCCAAGATGTATGCCATATGAAGTGTTAGCACTTTACTGCCAACACTTGTACCAAATGAATTTGCAGTATCATTTGCACCAATGGCGAATGCAAGGACAAATGCAATGATGAATCCAACAACAATTGTCCAGAAAACATCATTTTGAAATGCAATTAAATTTTCGATCATATTTTTTCTTGCTTAAAGCAAATTTGGATGGAAAACCCAAAACGGAGTTAAGATAGTAATTCACTCACGAAAAAGGTTTATGAACGATAAATAAAGGTTTATACCTATAAAAATGAGCAAATTTAAAGAAAAATTATTATTCAAATAGTTATATGAATTAACTTTATAATCTATCATCGCGAAAAAAAACCGAAACTTTACTAGACACAAAAATCTTTTTTTATGGGTTTGATGAACAAAAAAGACAGAAAATTTTTTTAGAGAGAGCTTGAATTAAAAATGGTCAACAAAAATACAACTAAAAGCTTTTTTTATGTTTGATGAAAAAGTGAGACCAGACGATGGACTATAACAATACCGTATCTCTCTCTTCTCCACCCCCAAAAAAATAAAGAGCATTTTAGAAACGATAAGCGAAAAACAATTTTTTTGTTATGACTTCTTCATTTTAAAATTATTGCTAGCAAAATGCCGCTTTTTAAAAACATATTTTTTAAAACGGATGTAAGATTTTGAAAAAAATGTATATTTAAAGCTTTTTAAACAATTTCTTTCGTCGCTGATTAAACTTTGAAATTGTTTAAACTTTTATTTTCATAAATACGGTTAAAATAAAAACACACGAGGAAATGATAAACATAGTGAAATACACCTTCTGAAAAAAACAAGCAATGTCAGGAAATAATGATAGAAAAAACAGGGATTTCAAGCAAGATTTATATTTTTGCCAAAGTTTTGTTGAGATTGACTGACAACAAAACACCTGATATGCATTCATGTCTATAGGAAACAGCTGTTGTCAATCCTGAAAGAAAAAAGAAAACTCATTTTTCAAGCTCAGACAATCCTAATTACCGTCAAAAGAAAAAGTAGGGAAAAAAAGCCAACAACCCCATACTATTTTCTTAACCCTCATCAACAGTTGACGTGAACATTCATTACTTCTTTTTTTTCTTTTTTCTTCGTAAATCTTCTTATTTTCCTTGACAAAGAAGAACGTCTGCGTGACAGTTTATTGGTATTCATGTGAAAAAAGAGAGGCATCTTAGCAAAGACAACAGAAGAAAAAAAACTAAAAATGAAATAGAAATAATGAAAGGCTTTTTCTTACAAGAAAATTTTAAAGAATAAAAATACACTTTAATGTTTTTTGGTTACAAAAATAAGACTTATATTAAGACAAAGAGTAGTTAAATGACGCCGTCTAAAGAAATGAGTTATCTATTTAAACAAACATTTCACTACACGCAAATCAAACAAACACCTACAATCTTTTCTTTTTGAAGTTAGTCAGCAAAAGAGAAGCATCAAAGAATCTTAAAACTTTTAACTCCTTATCAAATTTTTAAATGCGTCAATATAGAGCTGGCTTCCTGTCAGCTGTTTTTCAAACAATAAAAAAAAGATAAAAGAAAACAATAAAGTAAAAATAAAATTGGAGTAATTTTTTTGCCTTAATTAGAGTAAAGATAAAGTTTTCAATGATCAAAGCTAAACAAATTTGTCAAACACTTTTTTAACATCTTAAAAACAAATTTTATAGTTTTTGTCTATGGGTAATATTTTTAAAGAGTAAAAAAATGATTGATGATGAGCATGCAAAAAGGAAAACGTGCGGAGCTTTTATATTAAATTTTGTTGTTCAATAAAAAACGTGAATGTTTTTTGTTACGAAATTAGATGAACCAAAAGACGTTAAAAGGCCAAAGTAGTTTTTTTGGCCCGCAAAAATGTTGACTCATTTAAGCACAATTTGCTGTATTACTAAAAATAACAGTTTTTGTCTGTTAAAGAAACATTGTACAATGGGAAAAAGGACAAACGAAAAAAATGGAAATACGTTTTTTTGGCGCCGAAAATGTGCTTTGTCGTTTTTTTTAAATTGAGAAAAAGGGTAACCGTCTGGTTATAAAAAGAAAAGAGCAAGAAATTCATATGGATGAGTTAGCCTAAAAATCCTCCTCAAAAGTAAGAATAAGTTACCTGACAAAAAAATTTTTGAGATTCAAGATTTGTATGTTCTCTGCACTTGGAGAGAGACGGAGAGATAAAAAGGGGATGGAAAGGGAAAAAATGGCGGTTTCGTTGACGTCTCTGTTGAAAAAGAGAGAAATAAGCTTTTGAAAAAAAGGGGATAACTAAAGAGTTAGAAAAAAGACGCAATTGTGGTCCTTTTTTTAGCTTGGTGCAGCTTGTTTCTCTCTTTTTTTTACTTGCTTATAAAGTATGTAAAAGATGAAGAAGAATACGAAGAAAGTAAGAGAGAAACAGGGAAAAAACGAGAGAGACACATAAATTTTTTAAAGAAAGGGAGGTCGCTTTTTCTTTCTTTTATATAACTGGGGTGCTTTCGAACTTTAAGGACATAGAAGAAAGAGAGAAAAGGCAGGCAGCTGGCAACAAAAAACAGTCTTTGAAGGAATGTAAAGGGAGAAAACAAACGGTCAAATAAAAGAAAAAACACTGTGAAGTAAAGACAAGCAACAACTGCTGCTTCTTTCCTTTCTCTTGCTTTGCTTGCTTGCGGCACTATTATCGTCAATGCTATTTGGCAGTCTGTCGTTGAAATGATCAAAGTTAGCGGAGAGAATGAATGCAATCGTCGATGACTGCTTTTGCCTACTTACTTGCTTTATCATGTATGACAAAAAGAAAGCAAGGAAGAAAAAAAATTACGAAATGTTTCATAAAATAAAGTGGAAAAACGTAAAGAGACCGAAAAAAGTTTATTTTTGTGTGTTCTTTGAGGATAAATTGCATTATAAGAAAAGATTTCAAAAGTAACAGCTTATGTATATTTAGAAAGTGTTTTGGGTTTTTTATGGTTTAGTCAATGAAGGAAGGAAGGAGAAAAAGGTCTTGTGAGTTAAAAAAAATTTAGTTGGTTTTTTTTCTACTAACTGCTACTGCTGTTGTTTTTGTTGTTGATGCTTACAAAGAAAAAGAAAACAACCAGCAACATCCCACAATTATTATGAAATCCCACAATAAACAAAATTTTTCATAATGCTTCTTTTAGAAGCTGTCATCAAAAATAAATGTGTTTTTTTTCAAGAAGCAGCAATTGATATTGAATTTATCTAAAAATAGCATATCCTTTTTTTGTAAAATTGCATTCATCTGATTTTTTGTGTTATAATCTATTTTGCAAAAATCTCAACCGGAAGCTCTTTTTTTGCTAAATTTTTGATTCACTTTGCATTTTAAGCACAAAAAATGTTAAATTTGTAACAAGAAAAAGTTAAATGCCACAGTTGTCCAAATATGAACAAAGCAATTTCTATTCCGTTAACATGAGACTTTTTTTCTATAATGTTTCAAATACACTTAATAGGACAACCGGTGAAAAAACAATAACTTGTTAGAGGAGGTGAAATTGCTGTTCTACAAATAACTGTTGGATTATGATTGAGTATAAATAGCAATGCATTAAAAGATTATTCCATTATAATTTTGTGTTGGTTTCACACATAACAAAATGTCATTCCTCATTCTTTGTACTTTATCTTTGGGATTTCTGGTAGCTAGTGCACAGGTATAATGAGGAAGAAATATAATTAAAGAAATTAGGCGAAAACTTTTAGAAATGTGGTACATGTGCTAATTTGGAAGTTGAATGTGGGGAAGAACATAATGGATTTTTAAACGGAATTGTTCAACAAACTTATGGAAGTAATGCTGAAGGATGTCGAACAATGCTTGTAAATTGTAGTGATGATTTAGTTTTTGGAGATTCAACGGCTCTTGCTATTACAACAATTAATAATGGCGATGTAATTATTTCTTCATTACTTCTTACAGAATTATTCTTTGCTTTTTAGATGACTTTAATCCCTGGAACTGTTGTAACTTGCAATCAGGATGGTTCGTGGTTTGGTAAAGGAGTAAATACTGTAGTATGTCAAATTAAAAGAAATATCGGTGGAAATAATCCTATTGAAAATGCAACATGTAAAAAATCTAATATTGTTAGACACAAAAGAGCTATTCCTGAAGCATCTGGATGCTTTTCACAATGGTCTAATTGGGCAACAGCAACTCCATGCGCAGATTATTGTGGAAGTTGCTTCAATGCAACGTATACTCGTACATGTTTGTCTACTGCCACTTGTCCATGTACTGGACCTGCAACATTGCCAAAAGCTTGCAACCAAAATGTTTGTGGTTTTCCAAGACGATCATGTTGTGGATCATTGAAAGCTCTTTCTTCACATAGTGAACTCATTTGTTCATTGCCTGAGCTAGCAAATCTTCCTGAACAATACCCGGATACCATTGCAGTTTGTCCGCCGGAAGGTATTTGGGGTTCTTGGTCAGAATCCTGTAATTCCACTTGTGGAGGATATGGAATTGGAACGCGTCGTCGAGTTTGTTTGACTGCAGCAGCAGGATGTAACTGCTTGTAAGGAATTGACAATATTTGCATGAACAAAAAATAATATTTTTAGAGGAGATACCGTTCAAACCAATGCTCCATGTAATCTTCTTCCATGTATTGATCGTGCTCCTTGTGCCAGTGGGCTCACATTAAATATAGAATCAGGATTAATTATGTGTGCAAAAACTGCAATTGTTACGAAACCAATCACAACATGTCCTCCATTTGGTGTATGGGAATTATGGGGTAGTTGGTCAACCTGCTCATCTACTTGTGGTGGATGCGCACAAACGACAAGAAGTCGAAGTTGCGCAAGCACAAAATATGGATGCCCATGTGATAAGTATGTGAAAAAATCTTAAGTTTGCAATTAAAACAATTAAATTTTAGTTCCCCAGCTTCTGAAACACAACAATGCAACCGCGTTGCCTGTTCAACCGGAACTCCCTGTTGTTCACCTTTAATTCCTTTCACATTATCTAGTGGAGAAATTTTGTGTTATCCGGTAGAGAGCCTCATCGCGTATATTTTTACATTACTTTTCTTTAGCCATCCACAGTTATTCCAACTGAAACTACTGCGGCTACTACGACCTCAGCTACGACAACTGCCGCTGCCACCACTACTGTAGCAACTACTGCAACAACAACAGGATGGACTGAATGGGCTGCTTCATCTTGCACAGCAAACTGTGGACTTTGTGGTCGTGTTGTTATGAGACGTGTCTGTCTTGGTGGAAGCTGCGCGTAAAGAATTTTTAATTTTTTATTAAATCTTTTATAAAAATTTTAAATTTATTTCAGTGGTGCTAATGTTATGAATTCTACACAAACTTGTGGTGATGCAAGTCTTTGTCCAGCAGGTCTTAATTTGCCATCATGCTGTACTCCAGCAGTAAGAGCCATCGTCAACAGTTTAATCGCATGCGCCGTACCTTCAAAATAAAATGAAACCAAGATATATTTCAACAATCTTTCTTTGTGTTGTTTAAAAGTACAAAAATCAATGCAATAAAATAAAAATAGAATGTTATAGCTTGTGTTTACTCAAAACATTGTTTAAAATTCATACAAAACGCATGTGTTCGAGCCAAAAAATCATCCACATCAGATTAAAGTATCCATCATTTAGTTGTATGAGTAAGAACACAAAAAAGGTAATGGGGAAGTAAATTTCAACAAATACGACAGAAAAGATTTGACATAATCCAATATTGTTTAGGATACTTGAACTTTGCTCTTTAGGTTCATTTAAAGGTCATGAGCAGGAGGAAGTATATGTAAACATTTTTTAAACCAGAAAACACAAAAAAAGCTTTTGATATGAAAATTTTTATAAGTGCATAAAAACTATTGAAATTCAAATGTTTCATTTTCAATGGGATAACCAATAAACTGTAATCTCTTCTACCACAAAACACAATAATATGCTTGCCAACACGCTAAAAGGGCAATAAATGGTGACATCTTTTTATGAAAATATAAAAAGCTGAGTTGACACATCCTTTTTTTGCTTATTGTTTTCTAGACTGAAGGTGATCATAGACTGAATAATGTAAATAATAGGTTCTCTGAACAATAAAAATGTTTTACAGACGTATAACATATTAAGCATAAAGCAATCATGAATAATAAACGAATCAACTATGGATTTAATGCATGAAAACTAAACTTTTTATAAGATGAAATAACTTTCAATGAAGCACTCTAACAACATTTGAGTTTATTTTACTTCACAAAGCTCATGGACTTCTACATTCTTTAATTTATTACACAAACGAACGATTTCTTTCAAAAAAGTAACAAGCCGAAATCCAATTTGTTGCAACCGTCTATCGATTTATTAGAATTAAGGATCATATCAAAACTGCACAAACCTTAAATATGACATATTTTTGGATACCGTATTTCTTCAAATTGATGCACACCCTTAGATAAAGCAGAGGGACGAAATCGCCGATAAAGAGCTTGTTCAACAACCCGAGTCAGATACTTATATGAACACGTTGCAAGCTATCATATAGATGTATTAAGTGAAAGAAATAGTTTAAGAAAAAAATTTTTACCAAAAATATAAACATTTTTAAAAACTAAAAACCGAGCAATATGTTGCTTTGAAAAATAGAAGCACAGTGCATCAATTAAAAGAAATACGGTATTTAAGTTAAACCCGTGTAACTCAAAATAGATGGTAAAATATAATGTTTAAATTTACGTAATTTGTCTTCTCCCATCCACGTTTAAAAGACTTAATTTGTAACAGATCTTCATTGTTTTTCCGTAATACTTCATCGACAAAGTAGCATGTGTTTAAAATTTAAATCATTTAATTAACTGAAAAATCTGTTGCAAACGTGCTTCTGTTAAAATTCTCCCACATCAATTTCCATCACTATTATGGCTTTATAAGCCTTAATTTGTAACAGATATTCATTGTTTTTCCGTAATACTTCATCGACAAAGTAGCATGTGTTTAAAATTTAAATCATTTAATTAACTGAAAAATCTGTTGCAAACGTGCTTCTGTTAAAATTCTCCCACATCAATTTCCATCACTATTATGGCTTTATAAGCCTTAATTTGTAACAGATATTCATTGTTTTTCCGTAATACTTCATCGACAAAGTAGCATGTGTTCAAAATTTAAATCATTTAATTTAATGAAAAATCTGTTGCAAAAGTGCTTCCGTTAAAATTCTCCCACATCAATTTCCATCACTATGATGCATTTATAAGCCTTAATTTGTAACAGATTTTCATTGTTTTTGCTATTTCTATCATCGACAAACTTTTATGTGTTCAAAATTTAAATCATTTAATTTAATGAAAAATCTGTTGCAAAAGTGCTTCTGTTAAAATTCTCCCACATCAATTTCCATCACTATGATGCATTTATAAGCCTTAATTTGTAACAGATTTTCATTGTTTTTGCTATTTCTATCATCGACAAACTTTTATTTGTTCAAAATTTAAATCATTTAATTAACTGTAAAATCTGTTGCAAAAGTGCTTCTGTTAAAATTCTCCCACATCAATTTCCATCACTATGATGCATTTATAAGCCTTAATTTGTAACAGATTTTCATTGTTATTGCTATTTCTATCATCGACAAACTTTTATGTGTTCAAAATTTAAATCATTTAATTTAATGAAAAATCTGTTGCAAAAGTGCTTCCGTTAAAATTCTCCCACATCAATTTCCATCACTATGATGCATTTATAAGCCTTAATTTGTAACAGATTTTCATTGTTTTTGCTATTTCTATCATCGACAAACTTTTATTTGTTCAAAATTTAAATCGTTTAATTTAATGAAAAATCTGTTGCAAAAGTGCTTCTGTTAAAATTCTCCCACATCAATTTCCATCACTATGATGCATTTATAAGCCTTAATTTGTAACAGATTTTCATTTTTTTTGCTATTTGTATCATCGACAAACTTTTATGTGTTCAAAATTTAAATCATTTAATTTAATGAAAAATCTGTTGCAAAAGTGCTTCCGTTAAAATTCTCCCACATCAATTTCCATCACTATGATGCATTTATAAGCCTTAATTTGTAACAGATTTTCATTTTTTTTGCTATTTGTATCATCGACAAACTTTTATGTGTTCAAAATTTAAATCATTTAATTTAATGAAAAATCTGTTGCAAAAGTGCTTCTGTTAAAATTCTCCCACATCAATTTCCATCACTATAATGCATTTATAAGCCTTAATTTGTAACAGATTTTCATTGTTTTTGCTATTTCTATCATCGACAAACTTTTATTTGTTCAAAATTTAAATCGTTTAATTTAATGAAAAATCTGTTGCAAAAGTGCTTCTGTTAAAATTCTCCCACATCAATTTCCATCACTATGATGCATTTATAAGCCTTAATTTGTAACAGACTTTCATTGTTTTTGCTATTTCTATCATCGACAAACTTTTATTTGTTCAAAATTTAAATCATTAAATTTAATGAAAAATCTGTTGCAAAAGTGCTTCTGTTAAAATTCTCCCACATCAATTTCCATCACTATTATGCATTTATAAGCCTTAATTTGTAACAGACTTTCATTGTTTTTGCTATTTCTATCATCGACAAACTTTTATTTGTTCAAAATTTAAATCATTAAATTTAATGAAAAATCTGTTGCAAAAGTGCTTCTGTTAAAATTCTCCCACATCAATTTCCATCACTATTATGCATTTATAAGCCTTAATTTGTAACAGATTTTCATTTTTTTTGCTATTTCTATCATCGACAAACTTTTATTTGTTCAAAATTTAAATCATTAAATTTAATGAAAAATCTGTTGCAAAAGTGCTTCTGTTAAAATTCTCCCACATCAATTTCCATCACTATGATGCATTTATAAGCCTTAATTTGTAACAGATTTTCATTGTTATTGCTATTTCTATCATCGACAAACTTTTATTTGTTCAAAATTTAAATCATTTAATTTAATGAAAAATCTGTTGCAAAAGTGCTTCCGTTAAAATTCTCCCACATCAATTTCCATCACTATTATGCATTTATAAGCCTTAATTTGTAACAGATTTTCATTTTTTTTGCTATTTCTATCATCGACAAACTTTTATTTGTTCAAAATTTAAATCATTTAATTTAATGAAAAATCTGTTGCAAAAGTGCTTCCGTTAAAATTCTCCCACATCAATTTCCATCACTATGATGCATTTATAAGCCTTAATTTGTAACAGATTTTCATTGTTTTTGCTATTTCTATCATCGACAAACTTTTATTTGTTCAAAATTTAAATCGTTTAATTTAATGAAAAATCTGTTGCAAAAGTGCTTCTGTTAAAATTCTCCCACATCAATTTCCATCACTATGATGCATTTATAAGCCTTAATTTGTAACAGATTTTCATTGTTTTTGCTATTTCTATCATCGACAAACTTTTATTTGTTCAAAATTTAAATCGTTTAATTTAATGAAAAATCTGTTGCAAAAGTGCTTCTGTTAAAATTCTCCCACATCAATTTCCATCACTATGATGCATTTATAAGCCTTAATTTGTAACAGATTTTCATTGTTTTTGCTATTTCTATCATCGACAAACTTTTATTTGTTCAAAATTTAAATCATTTAATTAACTGTAAAATCTGTTGCAAAAGTGCTTCTGTTAAAATTCTCCCACATCAATTTCCATCACTATGATGCATTTATAAGCCTTAATTTGTAACAGATTTTCATTGTTTTTGCTATTTCTATCATCGACAAACTTTTATTTGTTCAAAATTTAAATCATTTAATTAACTGTAAAATCTGTTGCAAAAGTGCTTCTGTTAAAATTCTCCCACATCAATTTCCATCACTATTATGCATTTATAAGCCTTAATTTGTAACAGATTTTCATTGTTTTTGCTATTTCTATCATCGACAAACTTTTATTTGTTCAAAATTTAAATCATTTAATTAACTGTAAAATCTGTTGCAAAAGTGCTTCTGTTAAAATTCTCCCACATCAATTTCCATCACTATTATGCATTTATAAGCCTTAATTTGTAACAGATTTTCATTTTTTTTGCTATTTGTATCATCGACAAACTTTTATGTGTTCAAAATTTAAATCATTTAATTTAATGAAAAATCTGTTGCAAAAGTGCTTCTGTTAAAATTCTCCCACATCAATTTCCATCACTATTATGCATTTATAAGCCTTAATTTGTAACAGATTTTCATTGTTTTTGCTATTTCTATCATCGACAAACTTTTATTTGTTCAAAATTTAAATCATTTAATTAACTGTAAAATCTGTCGCAAAAGTGCTTCTGTTAAAATTCTCCCACATCAATTTCCATCACTATGATGCATTTATAAGCCTTAATTTGTAACAGATATTCATTGTTTTTGCTATTTCTATCATCGACAAACTTTTATTTGTTCAAAATTTAAATCATTTAATTAACTGTAAAATCTGTTGCAAAAGTGCTTCTGTTAAAATTCTCCCACATCAATTTCCATCACTATGATGCATTTATAAGCCTTAATTTGTAACAGATTTTCATTGTTATTGCTATTTCTATCATCGACAAACTTTTATGTGTTCAAAATTTAAATCATTTAATTTAATGAAAAATCTGTTGCAAAAGTGCTTCCGTTAAAATTCTCCCACATCAATTTCCATCACTATTATGCATTTATAAGCCTTAATTTGTAACAGATTTTCATTGTTATTGCTATTTCTATCATCGACAAACTTTTATGTGTTCAAAATTTAAATCATTTAATTTAATGAAAAATCTGTTGCAAAAGTGCTTCTGTTAAAATTCTCCCACATCAATTTCCATCACTATTATGCATTTATAAGCCTTAATTTGTAACAGATTTTCATTTTTTTTGCTATTTGTATCATCGACAAACTTTTATGTGTTCAAAATTTAAATCATTTAATTTAATGAAAAATCTGTTGCAAAAGTGCTTCTGTTAAAATTCTCCCACATCAATTTCCATCACTATGATGCATTTATAAGCCTTAATTTGTAACAGATTTTCATTTTTTTTGCTATTTGTATCATCGACAAACTTTTATGTGTTCAAAATTTAAATCATTTAATTTAATGAAAAATCTGTTGCAAAAGTGCTTCTGTTAAAATTCTCCCACATCAATTTCCATCACTATGATGCATTTATAAGCCTTAATTTGTAACAGATTTTCATTGTTTTTGCTATTTCTATCATCGACAAACTTTTATGTGTTCAAAATTTAAATCATTTAATTTAATGAAAAATCTGTTGCAAAAGTGCTTCTGTTAAAATTCTCCCACATCAATTTCCATCACTATGATGCATTTATAAGCCTTAATTTGTAACAGATATTCATTGTTTTTGCTATTTCTATCATCGACAAACTTTTATTTGTTCAAAATTTAAATCATTTAATTAACTGTAAAATCTGTTGCAAAAGTGCTTCTGTTAAAATTCTCCCACATCAATTTCCATCACTTTGATGCATTTATAAGCCTTAATTTGTAACAGATTTTCATTGTTTTTGCTATTTCTATCATCGACAAACTTTTATTTGTTCAAAATTTAAATCATTTAATTTAATGAAAAATCTGTTGCAAAAGTGCTTCCGTTAAAATTCTCCCACATCAATTTCCATCACTATTATGCATTTATAAGCCTTAATTTGTAACAGATTTTCATTGTTTTTGCTATTTCTATCATCGACAAACTTTTATTTGTTCAAAATTTAAATCATTTAATTTAATGAAAAATCTGTTGCAATAGTGCTTCTGTTAAAATTCTCGCACATCAATTTCCATCACTATGATGCATTTATAAGCCTTAATTTGTAACAGATTTTCATTTTTTTTGCTATTTGTATCATCGACAAACTTTTATGTGTTCAAAATTTAAATCATTTAATTTAATGAAAAATCTGTTGCAAAAGTGCTTCTGTTAAAATTCTCCCACATCAATTTCCATCACTATGATGCATTTATAAGCCTTAATTTGTAACAGATTTTCATTGTTTTTGCTATTTCTATCATCGACAAACTTTTATGTGTTCAAAATTTAAATCATTTAATTTAATGAAAAATCTGTTGCAAAAGTGCTTCCGTTAAAATTCTCCCACATCAATTTCCATCACTATTATGCATTTATAAGCCTTAATTTGTAACAGATTTTCATTGTTTTTGCTATTTCTATCATCGACAAACTTTTATTTGTTCAAAATTTAAATCGTTTAATTTAATGAAAAATCTGTTGCAAACGTGCTTCTGTTAAAATTCTCCCACATCAATTTCCATCACTATGATGCATTTATAAGCCTTAATTTGTAACAGATTTTCATTGTTTTTGCTATTTCTATCATCGACAAACTTTTATTTGTTCAAAATTTAAATCGTTTAATTTAATGAAAAATCTGTTGCAAACGTGCTTCTGTTAAAATTCTCCCACATCAATTTCCATCACTATGATGCATTTATAAGCCTTAATTTGTAACAGATTTTCATTTTTTTTGCTATTTGTATCATCGACAAACTTTTATGTGTTCAAAATTTAAATCATTTAATTTAATGAAAAATCTGTTGCAAAAGTGCTTCTGTTAAAATTCTCCCACATCAATTTCCATCACTATGATGCATTTATAAGCCTTAATTTGTAACAGATTTTCATTGTTTTTGCTATTTCTATCATCGACAAACTTTTATTTGTTCAAAATTTAAATCGTTTAATTTAATGAAAAATCTGTTGCAAACGTGCTTCTGTTAAAATTCTCCCACATCAATTTCCATCACTATGATGCATTTATAAGCCTTAATTTGTAACAGATTTTCATTGTTTTTGCTATTTCTATCATCGACAAACTTTTATTTGTTCAAAATTTAAATCGTTTAATTTAATGAAAAATCTGTTGCAATAGTGCTTCTGTTAAAATTCTCCCACATCAATTTCCATCACTATGATGCATTTATAAGCCTTAATTTGTAACAGATTTTCATTGTTTTTGCTATTTCTATCATCGACAAACTTTTATTTGTTCAAAATTTAAATCGTTTAATTTAATGAAAAATCTGTTGCAAACGTGCTTCTGTTAAAATTCTCCCACATCAATTTCCATCACTATGATGCATTTATAAGCCTTAATTTGTATCAGATTTTCATTGTTTTTGCTATTTCTATCATCGACAAACTTTTATTTGTTCAAAATTTAAATCGTTTAATTTAATGAAAAATCTGTTGCAAAAGTGCTTCTGTTAAAATTCTCCCACATCAATTTCCATCACTATGATGCATTTATAAGCCTTAATTTGTAACAGATTTTCATTTTTTTTGCTATTTGTATCATCGACAAACTTTTATGTGTTCAAAATTTAAATCATTTAATTTAATGAAAAATCTGTTGCAAAAGTGCTTCTGTTAAAATTCTCCCACATCAATTTCCATCACTATGATGCATTTATAAGCCTTAATTTGTAACAGATATTCATTGTTTTTGCTATTTCTATCATCGACAAACTTTTATTTGTTCAAAATTTAAATCATTTAATTAACTGTAAAATCTGTTGCAAAAGTGCTTCTGTTAAAATTCTCCCACATCAATTTCCATCACTATGATGCATTTATAAGCCTTAATTTGTAACAGATATTCATTGTTTTTGCTATTTCTATCATCGACAAACTTTTATTTGTTCAAAATTTAAATCATTTAATTAACTGTAAAATCTGTTGCAAAAGTGCTTCTGTTAAAATTCTCCCACATCAATTTCCATCACTATGATGCATTTATAAGCCTTAATTTGTAACAGATTTTCATTGTTATTGCTATTTCTATCATCGACAAACTTTTATGTGTTCAAAATTTAAATCATTTAATTTAATGAAAAATCTGTTGCAAAAGTGCTTCTGTTAAAATTCTCCCACATCAATTTCCATCACTATGATGCATTTATAAGCCTTAATTTGTAACAGATTTTCATTGTTATTGCTATTTCTATCATCGACAAACTTTTATTTGTTCAAAATTTAAATCATTTAATTAACTGTAAAATCTGTTGCAAAAGTGCTTCTGTTAAAATTCTCCCACATCAATTTCCATCACTATGATGCATTTATAAGCCTTAATTTGTAACAGATTTTCATTGTTATTGCTATTTCTATCATCGACAAACTTTTATTTGTTCAAAATTTAAATCATTTAATTAACTGTAAAATCTGTTGCAAAAGTGCTTCTGTTAAAATTCTCCCACATCAATTTCCATCACTATGATGCATTTATAAGCCTTAATTTGTAACAGATTTTCATTGTTATTGCTATTTCTATCATCGACAAACTTTTATGTGTTCAAAATTTAAATCATTTAATTTAATGAAAAATCTGTTGCAAAAGTGCTTCTGTTAAAATTCTCCCACATCAATTTCCATCACTATGATGCATTTATAAGCCTTAATTTGTAACAGATATTCATTGTTTTTGCTATTTCTATCATCGTTACAAACTTTTATGTGTTCAAAATTTAAATCATTTAATTTAATGAAAAATCTGTTGCAAAAGTGCTTCCGTTAAAATTCTCCCACATCAATTTCCATCACTATTATGCATTTATAAGCCTTAATTTGTAACAGATTTTCATTTTTTTTGCTATTTGTATCATCGACAAACTTTTATGTGTTCAAAATTTAAATCATTTAATTTAATGAAAAATCTGTTGCAAAAGTGCTTCTGTTAAAATTCTCCCACATCAATTTCCATCACTATTATGCATTTATAAGCCTTAATTTGTAACAGATTTTCATTGTTATTGCTATTTCTATCATCGACAAACTTTTATGTGTTCAAAATTTAAATCATTTAATTTAATGAAAAATCTGTTGCAAAAGTGCTTCTGTTAAAATTCTCCCACATCAATTTCCATCACTATTATGCATTTAAAAGCCTTAATTTGTAACAGATTTTCATTGTTATTGCTATTTCTATCATCGACAAACTTTTATTTGTTCAAAATTTAAATCATTTAATTTAATGAAAAATCTGTTGCAAAAGTGCTTCTGTTAAAATTCTCCCACATCAATTTCCATCACTATGATGCATTTATAAGCCTTAATTTGTAACAGATTTTCATTGTTATTGCTATTTCTATCATCGACAAACTTTTATTTGTTCAAAATTTAAATCATTTAATTTAATGAAAAATCTGTTGCAAAAGTGCTTCTGTTAAAATTCTCCCACATCAATTTCCATCACTATGATGCATTTATAAGCCTTAATTTGTAACAGATTTTCATTTTTTTTGCTATTTGTATCATCGACAAACTTTTATGTGTTCAAAATTTAAATCATTTAATTTAATGAAAAATCTGTTGCAAAAGTGCTTCTGTTAAAATTCTCCCACATCAATTTCCATCACTATGATGCATTTATAAGCCTTAATTTGTAACAGATATTCATTGTTTTTGCTATTTCTATCATCGACAAACTTTTATTTGTTCAAAATTTAAATCATTTAATTAACTGTAAAATCTGTTGCAAAAGTGCTTCTGTTAAAATTCTCCCACATCAATTTCCATCACTTTGATGCATTTATAAGCCTTAATTTGTAACAGATTTTCATTGTTATTGCTATTTCTATCATCGACAAACTTTTATGTGTTCAAAATTTAAATCATTTAATTTAATGAAAAATCTGTTGCAAAAGTGCTTCTGTTAAAATTCTCCCACATCAATTTCCATCACTATTATGCATTTATAAGCCTTAATTTGTAACAGATTTTCATTGTTTTTGCTATTTCTATCATCGACAAACTTTTATTTGTTCAAAATTTAAATCATTTAATTTAATGAAAAATCTGTTGCAAAAAAGTGCTTCTGTTAAAATTCTCCCACATCAATTTCCATCACTTTGATGCATTTATAAGCCTTAATTTGTAACAGATTTTCATTGTTATTGCTATTTCTATCATCGACAAACTTTTATTTGTTCAAAATTTAAATCATTTAATTTAATGAAAAATCTGTTGCAAAAGTGCTTCTGTTAAAATTCTCCCACATCAATTTCCATCACTTTGATGCATTTATAAGCCTTAATTTGTAACAGATTTTCATTGTTTTTGCTATTTCTATCATCGACAAACTTTTATTTGTTCAAAATTTAAATCATTTAATTTAATGAAAAATCTGTTGCAAAAGTGCTTCTGTTAAAATTCTCCCACATCAATTTCCATCACTATTATGCATTTATAAGCCTTAATTTGTAACAGATTTTCATTGTTTTTGCTATTTCTATCATCGACAAACTTTTATTTGTTCAAAATTTAAATCATTTAATTTAATGAAAAATCTGTTGCAAAAGTGCTTCTGTTAAAATTCTCCCACATCAATTTCCATCACTATTATGCATTTATAAGCCTTAATTTGTAACAGATTTTCATTGTTTTTGCTATTTCTATCATCGACAAACTTTTATTTGTTCAAAATTTAAATCATTTAATTTAATGAAAAATCTGTTGCAAAAGTGCTTCTGTTAAAATTCTCCCACATCAATTTCCATCACTATTATGCATTTATAAGCCTTAATTTGTAACAGATTTTCATTGTTTTTGCTATTTCTATCATCGACAAACTTTTATTTGTTCAAAATTTAAATCATTTAATTTAATGAAAAATCTGTTGCAAAAATGCTTCTGTTAAAATTCTCCCACATCAATTTCCATCACTTTGATGCATTTATAAGCCTTAATTTGTAACAGATTTTCATTGTTTTTGCTATTTCTATCATCGACAAACTTTTATTTGTTCAAAATTTAAATCATTTAATTTAATGAAAAATCTGTTGCAAAAGTGCTTCTGTTAAAATTCTCCCACATCAATTTCCATCACTATTATGCATTTATAAGCCTTAATTTGTAACAGATTTTCATTGTTTTTGCTATTTCTATCATCGACAAACTTTTATTTGTTCAAAATTTAAATCATTTAATTTAATGAAAAATCTGTTGCAAAAGTGCTTCTGTTAAAATTCTCCCACATCAATTTCCATCACTATTATGCATTTATAAGCCTTAATTTGTAACAGATTTTCATTGTTTTTGCTATTTCTATCATCGACAAACTTTTATTTGTTCAAAATTTAAATCATTTAATTTAATGAAAAATCTGTTGCAAAAGTGCTTCTGTTAAAATTCTCCCACATCAATTTCCATCACTATTATGCATTTATAAGCCTTAATTTGTAACAGATTTTCATTGTTTTTGCTATTTCTATCATCGACAAACTTTTATTTGTTCAAAATTTAAATCATTTAATTTAATGAAAAATCTGTTGCAAAAGTGCTTCTGTTAAAATTCTCCCACATCAATTTCCATCACTATTATGCATTTATAAGCCTTAATTTGTAACAGATTTTCATTGTTTTTGCTATTTCTATCATCGACAAACTTTTATTTGTTCAAAATTTAAATCATTTAATTTAATGAAAAATCTGTTGCAAAAGTGCTTCTGTTAAAATTCTCCCACATCAATTTCCATCACTATTATGCATTTATAAGCCTTAATTTGTAACAGATTTTCATTGTTTTTGCTATTTCTATCATCGACAAACTTTTATTTGTTCAAAATTTAAATCATTTAATTTAATGAAAAATCTGTTGCAAAAGTGCTTCTGTTAAAATTCTCCCACATCAATTTCCATCACTATTATGCATTTATAAGCCTTAATTTGTAACAGATTTTCATTGTTTTTGCTATTTCTATCATCGACAAACTTTTATTTGTTCAAAATTTAAATCATTTAATTTAATGAAAAATCTGTTGCAATAGTGCTTCTGTTAAAATTCTCCCACATCAATTTCCATCACTATTATGCATTTATAAGCCTTAATTTGTAACAGATTTTCATTGTTTTTGCTATTTCTATCATCGACAAACTTTTATTTGTTCAAAATTTAAATCATTTAATTTAATGAAAAATCTGTTGCAAAAGTGCTTCTGTTAAAATTCTCCCACATCAATTTCCATCACTATTATGCATTTATAAGCCTTAATTTGTAACAGATTTTCATTGTTTTTGCTATTTCTATCATCGACAAACTTTTATTTGTTCAAAATTTAAATCATTTAATTTAATGAAAAATCTGTTGCAAAAGTGCTTCTGTTAAAATTCTCCCACATCAATTTCCATCACTATTATGCATTTATAAGCCTTAATTTGTAACAGATTTTCATTGTTTTTGCTATTTCTATCATCGACAAACTTTTATTTGTTCAAAATTTAAATCATTTAATTTAATGAAAAATCTGTTGCAAAAGTGCTTCTGTTAAAATTCTCCCACATCAATTTCCATCACTATTATGCATTTATAAGCCTTAATTTGTAACAGATTTTCATTGTTTTTGCTATTTCTATCATCGACAAACTTTTATTTGTTCAAAATTTAAATCATTTAATTTAATGAAAAATCTGTTGCAAAAGTGCTTCTGTTAAAATTCTCCCACATCAATTTCCATCACTATTATGCATTTATAAGCCTTAATTTGTAACAGATTTTCATTGTTTTTGCTATTTCTATCATCGACAAACTTTTATTTGTTCAAAATTTAAATCATTTAATTTAATGAAAAATCTGTTGCAAAAGTGCTTCTGTTAAAATTCTCCCACATCAATTTCCATCACTATTATGCATTTATAAGCCTTAATTTGTAACAGATTTTCATTGTTTTTGCTATTTCTATCATCGACAAACTTTTATTTGTTCAAAATTTAAATCATTTAATTTAATGAAAAATCTGTTGCAAAAGTGCTTCTGTTAAAATTCTCCCACATCAATTTCCATCACTATTATGCATTTATAAGCCTTAATTTGTAACAGATTTTCATTGTTTTTGCTATTTCTATCATCGACAAACTTTTATTTGTTCAAAATTTAAATCATTTAATTTAATGAAAAATCTGTTGCAAAAGTGCTTCTGTTAAAATTCTCCCACATCAATTTCCATCACTATTATGCATTTATAAGCCTTAATTTGTAACAGATTTTCATTGTTTTTGCTATTTCTATCATCGACAAACTTTTATTTGTTCAAAATTTAAATCATTTAATTTAATGAAAAATCTGTTGCAAAAGTGCTTCTGTTAAAATTCTCCCACATCAATTTCCATCACTATTATGCATTTATAAGCCTTAATTTGTAACAGATTTTCATTGTTTTTGCTATTTCTATCATCGACAAACTTTTATTTGTTCAAAATTTAAATCATTTAATTTAATGAAAAATCTGTTGCAAAAGTGCTTCTGTTAAAATTCTCCCACATCAATTTCCATCACTATTATGCATTTATAAGCCTTAATTTGTAACAGATTTTCATTGTTTTTGCTATTTCTATCATCGACAAACTTTTATTTGTTCAAAATTTAAATCATTTAATTTAATGAAAAATCTGTTGCAAAAGTGCTTCTGTTAAAATTCTCCCACATCAATTTCCATCACTATTATGCATTTATAAGCCTTAATTTGTAACAGATTTTCATTGTTTTTGCTATTTCTATCATCGACAAACTTTTATTTGTTCAAAATTTAAATCATTTAATTTAATGAAAAATCTGTTGCAAAAGTGCTTCTGTTAAAATTCTCCCACATCAATTTCCATCACTATTATGCATTTATAAGCCTTAATTTGTAACAGATTTTCATTGTTTTTGCTATTTCTATCATCGACAAACTTTTATTTGTTCAAAATTTAAATCATTTAATTTAATGAAAAATCTGTTGCAAAAGTGCTTCTGTTAAAATTCTCCCACATCAATTTCCATCACTATTATGCATTTATAAGCCTTAATTTGTAACAGATTTTCATTGTTTTTGCTATTTCTATCATCGACAAACTTTTATTTGTTCAAAATTTAAATCATTTAATTTAATGAAAAATCTGTTGCAAAAGTGCTTCTGTTAAAATTCTCCCACATCAATTTCCATCACTATTATGCATTTATAAGCCTTAATTTGTAACAGATTTTCATTGTTTTTGCTATTTCTATCATCGACAAACTTTTATTTGTTCAAAATTTAAATCATTTAATTTAATGAAAAATCTGTTGCAATAGTGCTTCTGTTAAAATTCTCCCACATCAATTTCCATCACTATTATGCATTTATAAGCCTTAATTTGTAACAGATTTTCATTGTTTTTGCTATTTCTATCATCGACAAACTTTTATTTGTTCAAAATTTAAATCATTTAATTTAATGAAAAATCTGTTGCAATAGTGCTTCTGTTAAAATTCTCCCACATCAATTTCCATCACTATTATGCATTTATAAGCCTTAATTTGTAACAGATTTTCATTGTTTTTGCTATTTCTATCATCGACAAACTTTTATTTGTTCAAAATTTAAATCATTTAATTTAATGAAAAATCTGTTGCAATAGTGCTTCTGTTAAAATTCTCCCACATCAATTTCCATCACTATTATGCATTTATAAGCCTTAATTTGTAACAGATTTTCATTGTTTTTGCTATTTCTATCATCGACAAACTTTTATTTGTTCAAAATTTAAATCATTTAATTTAATGAAAAATCTGTTGCAATAGTGCTTCTGTTAAAATTCTCCCACATCAATTTCCATCACTATTATGCATTTATAAGCCTTAATTTGTAACAGATTTTCATTGTTTTTGCTATTTCTATCATCGACAAACTTTTATTTGTTCAAAATTTAAATCATTTAATTAACTGAAAAATCTGTTGCAAAAGTGCTTCTGTTAAAATTCTCCCACATCAATTTCCATCACTATTATGCATTTATAAGCCTTAATTTGTAACAGATTTTCATTGTTTTTGCTATTTCTATCATCGACAAACTTTTATTTGTTCAAAATTTAAATCATTTAATTTAATGAAAAATCTGTTGCAAAAGTGCTTCTGTTAAAATTCTCCCACATCAATTTCCATCACTATTATGCATTTATAAGCCTTAATTTGTAACAGATTTTCATTGTTTTTGCTATTTCTATCATCGACAAACTTTTATTTGTTCAAAATTTAAATCATTTAATTTAATGAAAAATCTGTTGCAAAAGTGCTTCTGTTAAAATTCTCCCACATCAATTTCCATCACTATTATGCATTTATAAGCCTTAATTTGTAACAGATTTTCATTGTTTTTGCTATTTCTATCATCGACAAACTTTTATTTGTTCAAAATTTAAATCATTTAATTTAATGAAAAATCTGTTGCAAAAGTGCTTCTGTTAAAATTCTCCCACATCAATTTCCATCACTATTATGCATTTATAAGCCTTAATTTGTAACAGATTTTCATTGTTTTTGCTATTTCTATCATCGACAAACTTTTATTTGTTCAAAATTTAAATCATTTAATTTAATGAAAAATCTGTTGCAAAAGTGCTTCTGTTAAAATTCTCCCACATCAATTTCCATCACTATGATGCATTTATAAGCCTTAATTTGTAACAGATTTTCATTGTTTTTGCTATTTCTATCATCGACAAACTTTTATTTGTTCAAAATTTAAATCATTTAATTAACTGAAAAATCTGTTGCTAAAGTGCTTCTGTTAAAATTCTCCCACATCAATTTCCATCACTATGATGCATTTATAAGCCTTAATTTGTATCAGATTTTCATTGTTTTTGCTATTTGTATCATCGACAAACTTTTATGTGTTCAAAATTTAAATCATTTAATTTAATGAAAAATCTGTTGCAAAAGTGCTTCTGTTAAAATTCTCCCACATCAATTTCCATCACTATGATGCATTTATAAGCCTTAATTTGTAACAGATTTTCATTGTTTTTGCTATTTCTATCATCGACAAACTTTTATTTGTTCAAAATTTAAATCATTTAATTAACTGAAAAATCTGTTGCAATAGTGCTTCTGTTAAAATTCTCCCACATCAATTTCCATCACTATGATGCATTTATAAGCCTTAATTTGTAACAGATTTTCATTGTTTTTGCTATTTCTATCATCGACAAACTTTTATTTGTTCAAAATTTAAATCATTTAATTAACTGAAAAATCTGTTGCAATAGTGCTTCTGTTAAAATTCTCCCACATCAATTTCCATCACTATGATGCATTTATAAGCCTTAATTTGTATCAGATTTTCATTGTTTTTGCTATTTCTATCATCGACAAACTTTTATGTTTTCAAAATTTAAATCATTTAATTTAATGAAAAATCTGTTGCTAAAGTGCTTCTGTTAAAATTCTCCCACATCAATTTCCATCACTATGATGCATTTATAAGCCTTAATTTGTAACAGATTTTCATTGTTTTTGCTATTTCTATCATCGACAAACTTTTATTTGTTCAAAATTTAAATCATTTAATTAACTGAAAAATCTGTTGCAAAAGTGCTTCTGTTAAAATTCTCCCACATCAATTTCCATCACTATGATGCATTTATAAGCCTTAATTTGTAACAGATTTTCATTGTTTTTGCTATTTCTATCATCTACAAACTTTTATTTGTTCAAAATTTAAATCATTTAACTAACTGAAAAATCTGTTGCAAACGTGCTTCTGTTAAAATTCTCCCACATCAATTTCCATCACTATGATGCATTTATAAGCCTTAATTTGTAACAGATTTTCATTGTTTTTGCTATTTCTATCATCGACAAACTTTTATGTGTTCAAAATTTAAATCATTAAATTAACTGAAAAATCTGTTGCAAAAGTGCTTCTGTTAAAATTCTCCCACATCAATTTCCATCATTATGATGCATTTATAAGCCTTAATTTGTATCAGATTTTCATTGTTTTTGCTATTTGTATCATCGACAAACTTTTATTTGTTCAAAATTTAAATCATTTAATTAACTGAAAAATCTGTTGCAAAAGTGCTTCTGTTAAAATTCTCCCACATCAATTTCCATCATTATGATGCATTTATAAGCCTTAATTTGTAACAGATTTTCATTGTTTTTGCTATTTGTATCATCGACAAACTTTTATGTGTTCAAAATTTAAATCATTTAATTAACTGAAAAATCTGTTGCAAAAGTGCTTCTGTTAAAATTCTCCCACATCAATTTCCATCATTATGATGCATTTATAAGCCTTAATTTGTATCAGATTTTCATTGTTTTTGCTATTTGTATCATCGACAAACTTTTATTTGTTCAAAATTTAAATCATTTAATTTAATGAAAAATCTGTTGCAAAAGTGCTTCTGTTAAAATTCTCCCACATCAATTTCCATCACTATGATGCATTTATAAGCCTTAATTTGTAACAGATTTTCATTGTTTTTGCTATTTCTATCATCGACAAACTTTTATTTCTTCAAAATTTAAATCATTTAATTAACTGAAAAATCTGTTGCAAAAGTGCTTCTGTTAAAATTCTCCCACATCAATTTCCATCATTATGATGCATTTATAAGCCTTAATTTGTATCAGATTTTCATTGTTTTTGCTATTTGTATCATCGACAAACTTTTATTTGTTCATAATTTAAATCATTTAACTAACTGAAAAATCTGTTGCAAACGTGCTTCTGTTAAAATTCTCCCACATCAATTTCCATCATTATGATGCATTTATAAGCCTTAATTTGTAACAGATTTTCATTGTTTTTGCTATTTGTATCATCGACAAACTTTTATGTGTTCAAAATTTAAATCATTTAATTAACTGAAAAATCTGTTGCAAAAGTGCTTCTGTTAAAATTCTCCCACATCAATTTCCATCATTATGATGCATTTATAAGCCTTAATTTGTAACAGATTTTCATTGTTTTTGCTATTTCTATCATCTACAAACTTTTATTTGTTCAAAATTTAAATCATTTAACTAACTGAAAAATCTGTTGCAAAAGTGCTTCTGTTAAAATTCTCCCACATCAATTTCCATCATTATGATGCATTTATAAGCCTTAATTTGTAACAGATTTTCATTGTTTTTGCTATTTGTATCATCGACAAACTTTTATGTGTTCAAAATTTAAATCATTTAATTAACTGAAAAATCTGTTGCAAAAGTGCTTCTGTTAAAATTCTCCCACATCAATTTCCATCATTATGATGCATTTATAAGCCTTAATTTGTAACAGATTTTCATTGTTTTTGCTATTTGTATCATCGACAAACTTTTATGTGTTCAAAATTTAAATCATTTAACTAACTGAAAAATCTGTTGCAAACGTGCTTCTGTTAAAATTCTCCCACATCAATTTCCATCACTATGATGCATTTATAAGCCTTAATTTGTAACAGATTTTCATTGTTTTTGCTATTTCTATTATCTACAAACTTTTATTTGTTCAAAATTTAAATCATTTAACTAACTGAAAATTCTGTTGCAAACGTGCTTCTGTTAAAATTCTCCCACATCAATTTCCATCACTATGATGCATTTATAAGCCTTAATTTGTAACAGATTTTCATTGTTTTTGCTATTCCTATCATCTACAAACTTTTATTTGTTCAAAATTTAAATCATTTAACTAACTGAAAAATCTGTTGCAAACGTGCTTCTGTTAAAATTCTCCCACATCAATTTCCATCACTATGATGCATTTATAAGCCTTAATTTGTAACAGATTTTCATTGTTTTTGCTATTTGTATCATCGACAAACTTTTATGTGTTCAAAATTTAAATCATTTAATTAACTGAAAAATCTGTTGCAAACGTGCTTCTGTTAAAATTCTCCCACATCAATTTCCATCACTATGATGCATTTATAAGCCTTAATTTGTAACAGATTTTCATTGTTTTTGCTATTTGTATCATCGACAAACTTTTATGTGTTCAAAATTTTAATCATTTAACTAACTGAAAAATCTGTTGCAAACGTGCTTCTGTTAAAATTCTCCCACATCAATTTCCATCATTATGATGCATTTATAAGCCTTAATTTGTATCAGATTTTCATTGTTTTTGCTATTTGTATCATCGACAAACTTTTATTTGTTCAAAATTTAAATCATTTAACTAACTGAAAAATCTGTTGCAAACGTGCTTCTGTTAAAATTCTCCCACATCAATTTCCATCATTATGATGCATTTATAAGCCTTAATTTGTAACAGATTTTCATTGTTTTTGCTATTTCTATCATCTACAAACTTTTATGTGTTCAAAATTTTAATCATTTAACTAACTGAAAAATCTGTTGCAAAAGTGCTTCTGTTAAAATTCTCCCACATCAATTTCCATCATTATGATGCATTTATAAGCCTTAATTTGTAACAGATTTTCATTGTTTTTGCTATTTCTATCATCGACAAACTTTTATGTGTTCAAAATTTTAATCATTTAACTAACTGAAAAATCTGTTGCAAACGTGCTTCTGTTAAAATTCTCCCACATCAATTTCCATCACTATGATGCATTTATAAGCCTTAATTTGTAACAGATTTTCATTGTTTTTGCTATTTGTATCATCGACAAACTTTTATTTGTTCAAAATTTTAATCATTTAACTAACTGAAAAATCTGTTGCAAACGTGCTTCTGTTAAAATTCTCCCACATCAATTTCCATCATTATGATGCATTTATAAGCCTTAATTTGTATCAGATTTTCATTGTTTTTGCTATTTCTATCATCTACAAACTTTTATTTGTTCAAAATTTAAATCATTTAACTAACTGAAAAATCTGTTGCAAACGTGCTTCTGTTAAAATTCTCCCACATCAATTTCCATCATTATGATGCATTTACAAGCCTTAATTTGTATCAGATTTTCATTGTTTTTGCTATTTCTATCATCGACAAACTTTTATTTGTTCAAAATTTAAATCATTTAACTAACTGAAAAATCTGTTGCAAACGTGCTTCTGTTAAAATTCTCCCACATCAATTTCCATCATTATGACGCATTTATAAGCCTTAATTTGTATCAGATTTTCATTGTTTTTGCTATTTCTATCATCTACAAACTTTTATTTGTTCAAAATTTAAATCATTTAACTAACTGAAAAATCTGTTGCAAACGTGCTTCTGTTAAAATTCTCCCACATCAATTTCCATCATTATGACGCATTTATAAGCCTTAATTTGTATCAGATTTTCATTGTTTTTGCTATTTCTATCATCTACAAACTTTTATTTGTTCAAAATTTAAATCATTTAACTAACTGAAAAATCTGTTGCAAAAGTGCTTCTGTTAAAATTCTCCCACATCAATTTCCATCACTATGATGCATTTATAAGCCTTAATTTGTAACAGATTTTCATTGTTTTTGCTATTTGTATCATCGACAAACTTTTATGTGTTCAAAATTTAAATCATTTAACTAACTGAAAAATCTGTTGCAAAAGTGCTTCTGTTAAAATTCTCCCACATCAATTTCCATCACTATGATGCATTTATAAGCCTTAATTTGTAACAGATTTTCATTGTTTTTGCTATTTCTATCATCTACAAACTTTTATTTGTTCAAAATTTAAATCATTTAACTAACTGAAAAATCTGTTGCAAACGTGCTTCTGTTAAAATTCTCCCACATCAATTTCCATCATTATGACGCATTTATAAGCCTTAATTTGTATCAGATTTTCATTGTTTTTGCTATTTCTATCATCTACAAACTTTTATTTGTTCAAAATTTAAATCATTTAACTAACTGAAAAATCTGTTGCAAAAGTGCTTCTGTTAAAATTCTCCCACATCAATTTCCATCACTATGATGCATTTATAAGCCTTAATTTGTAACAGATTTTCATTGTTTTTGCTATTTGTATCATCGACAAACTTTTATGTGTTCAAAATTTAAATCATTTAACTAACTGAAAAATCTGTTGCAAAAGTGCTTCTGTTAAAATTCTCCCACATCAATTTCCATCACTATGATGCATTTATAAGCCTTAATTTGTAACAGATTTTCATTGTTTTTGCTATTTGTATCATCGACAAACTTTTATGTGTTCAAAATTTTAATCATTTAACTAACTGAAAAATCTGTTGCAAACGTGCTTCTGTTAAAATTCTCACACATCAATTTCCATCACTATTATGCATTTATAATCCTTAATTTGTAACAGATTTTCATTGTTTTTGCTATTTCTATCATCTACAAACTTTTATTTGTTCAAAATTTAAATCATTTAACTAACTGAAAAATCTGTTGCAAAAGTGCTTCTGTTAAAATTCTCACACATCAATTTCCATCACTATTATGCATTTATAATCCTTAATTTGTAACAGATTTTCATTGTTTTTGCTATTTCTATCATCGACAAACTTTTATTTGTTCAAAATTTAAATCATTTAATTTAATGAAAAATCTGTTGCAAAAGTGCTTCTGTTAAAATTCTCACACATCAATTTCCATCACTATTATGCATTTATAATCCTTAATTTGTAACAGATTTTCATTGTTTTTGCTATTTCTATCATCGACAAACTTCCACGTGTTCAAAATTTAAATCATTTAATTTAATGAAAAATCTGTTGCAAACGTGCTTCTGTTAAAATTCTCCCACATCAATTTCCATCACTATTATGCATTTATAGGCCTTAATTTGTAACAGATTTTCATTGTTTTTGCTATTTCTATCATCGACAAACTTTTATGTGTTCAAAATTTTAATCATTTAACTAACTGAAAAATCTGTTGCAAACGTGCTTCTGTTAAAATTCTCCCACATCAATTTCCATCACTATGATGCATTTATAAGCCTTAATTTGTAACAGATTTTCATTGTTTTTGCTATTTGTATCATCGACAAACTTTTATGTGTTCAAAATTTTAATCATTTAACTAACTGAAAAATCTGTTGCAAACGTGCTTCTGTTAAAATTCTCCCACATCAATTTCCATCACTATGATGCATTTATAAGCCTTAATTTGTATCAGATTTTCATTGTTTTTGCTATTTGTATCATCGACAAACTTTTATGTGTTCAAAATTTTAATCATTTAACTAACTGAAAAATCTGTTGCAAAAGTGCTTCTGTTAAAATTCTCACACATCAATTTCCATCACTATTATGCATTTATAATCCTTAATTTGTAACAGATTTTCATTGTTTTTGCTATTTCTATCATCGACAAACTTTTATTTGTTCAAAATTTAAATCATTTAATTTAATGAAAAATCTGTTGCAAAAGTGCTTCTGTTAAAATTCTCCCACATCAATTTCCATCACTATTATGCATTTATAGGCCTTAATTTGTAACAGATTTTCATTGTTTTTGCTATTTCTATCATCGACAAACTTTTATTTGTTCAAAATTTAAATCATTTAATTTAATGAAAAATCTGTTGCAAAAGTGCTTCTGTTAAAATTCTCACACATCAATTTCCATCACTATTATGCATTTATAGGCCTTAATTTGTAACAGATTTTCATTGTTTTTGCTATTTCTATCATCGACAAACTTTTATTTGTTCAAAATTTAAATCATTTAATTTAATGAAAAATCTGTTGCAAAAGTGCTTCTGTTAAAATTCTCACACATCAATTTCCATCACTATTATGCATTTATAGGCCTTAATTTGTAACAGATTTTCATTGTTTTTGCTATTTCTATCATCGACAAACTTCCACGTGTTCAAAATTTAAATCATTTAATTTAATGAAAAATCTGTTGCAAACGTGCTTCTGTTAAAATTCTCCCACATCAATTTCCATCACTATTATGCATTTATAATCCTTAATTTGTAACAGATTTTCATTGTTTTTGCTATTTCTATCATCGACAAACTTCCACGTGTTCAAAATTTAAATCATTTAATTTAATGAAAAATCTGTTGCAAAAGTGCTTCTGTTAAAATTCTCACACATCAATTTCCATCACTATTATGCATTTATAGGCCTTAATTTGTAACAGATTTTCATTGTTTTTGCTATTTCTATCATCGACAAACTTTTATTTGTTCAAAATTTAAATCATTTAATTTAATGAAAAATCTGTTGCAAAAGTGCTTCTGTTAAAATTCTCACACATCAATTTCCATCACTATTATGCATTTATAATCCTTAATTTGTAACAGATTTTCATTGTTTTTGCTATTTCTATCATCGACAAACTTTTATTTGTTCAAAATTTAAATCATTTAATTTAATGAAAAATCTGTTGCAAAAGTGCTTCTGTTAAAATTCTCCCACATCAATTTCCATCACTATTATGCATTTATAAGCCTTAATTTGTAACAGATTTTCATTGTTTTTGCTATTTCTATCATCGACAAACTTTTATTTGTTCAAAATTTAAATCATTTAATTTAATGAAAAATCTGTTGCAAACGTGCTTCTGTTAAAATTCTCCCACATCAATTTCCATCACTATTATGCATTTATTGGCCTTAATTTGTAACAGATTTTCATTGTTTTTGCTATTTCTATCATCGACAAACTTTTATTTGTTCAAAATTTAAATCATTTAATTTAATGAAAAATCTGTTGCAAAAGTGCTTCTGTTAAAATTCTCACACATCAATTTCCATCACTATTATGCATTTATAATCCTTAATTTGTAACAGATTTTCATTGTTTTTGCTATTTCTATCATCGACAAACTTTTATTTGTTCAAAATTTAAATCATTTAATTTAATGAAAAATCTGTTGCAAACGTGCTTTTGTTAAAATTCTCCCACATCAATTTCCATCACTATGATGCATTTATAAGCCTTAATTTGTAACAGATTTTCATTGTTTTTGCTATTTCTATCATCGACAAACTTTTATTTGTTCAAAATTTAAATCGTTTAATTTAATGAAAAATCTGTTGCAAACGTGCTTCTGTTAAAATTCTCCCACATCAATTTCCATCACTATGATGCATTTATAAGCCTTAATTTGTAACAGATTTTCATTGTTTTTGCTATTTCTATCATCGACAAACTTTTATGTGTTCAAAATTTAAATCATTTAATTTAATGAAAAATCTGTTGCAAAAGTGCTTCTGTTAAAATTCTCCCACATCAATTTCCATCACTATGATGCATTTATAAGCCTTAATTTGTAAAAGATTTTCATTGTTTTTGCTATTTCTATCATCTACAAACTTTTATTTGTTCAAAATTTAAATCATTTAATTTAATGAAAAATCTGTTGCAAACGTGCTTCTGTTAAAATTCTCCCACATCAATTTCCATCACTATTATGCATTTAAAAACCTTAATTTGTAACAGATTTTCATTGTTTTTGCTATTTGTATCATCGACAAACTTCCACGTGTTCAAAATTTAAATCATTTAATTTAATGAAAAATCTGTTGCAAAAGTGCTTCTGTTAAAATTCTCCCACATCAATTTCCATCACTATTATGCATTTAAAAACCTTAATTTGTAACAGATTTTCATTGTTTTTGCTATTTGTATCATCGACAAACTTCCACGTGTTCAAAATTTAAATCATTTAATTTAATGAAAAATCTGTTGCAAAAGTGCTTCTGTTAAAATTCTCCCACATCAATTTCCATCACTATGATGCATTTATAAGCCTTAATTTGTAAAAGATTTTCATTGTTTTTGCTATTTCTATCATCGACAAACTTCCACGTGTTCAAAATTTAAATCATTTAATTTAATGAAAAATCTGTTGCAAAAGTGCTTCTGTTAAAATTCTCCCACATCAATTTCCATCACTATTATGCATTTAAAAGCCTTAATTTGTAACAGATTTTCATTGTTTTTGCTATTTCTATCATCGACAAACTTCCACGTGTTCAAAATTTAAATCATTTAATTTAATGAAAAATCTGTTGCAAACGTGCTTCTGTTAAAATTCTCCCACATCAATTTCCATCACTATTATGCATTTAAAAGCCTTAATTTGTAACAGATTTTCATTGTTTTTGCTATTTCTATCATCGACAAACTTCCACGTGTTCAAAATTTAAATCATTTAATTTAATGAAAAATCTGTTGCAAAAGTGCTTCTGTTAAAATTCTCCCACATCAATTTCCATCACTATTATGCATTTAAAAGCCTTAATTTGTAACAGATTTTCATTGTTTTTGCTATTTCTATCATCGACAAACTTCCACGTGTTCAAAATTTAAATCATTTAATTTAATGAAAAATCTGTTGCAAACGTGCTTCTGTTAAAATTCTCCCACATCAATTTCCATCACTATTATGCATTTAAAAGCCTTAATTTGTAACAGATTTTCATTGTTTTTGCTATTTCTATCATCGACAAACTTCCACGTGTTCAAAATTTAAATCATTTAATTTAATGAAAAATCTGTTGCAAAAGTGCTTCTGTTAAAATTCTCCCACATCAATTTCCATCACTATTATGCATTTAAAAGCCTTAATTTGTAACAGATTTTCATTGTTTTTGCTATTTGTATCATCGACAAACTTTTATGTGTTCAAAATTTAAATCATTTAATTTAATGAAAAATCTGTTGCAAACGTGCTTCTGTTAAAATTCTCCCACATCAATTTCCATCACTATTATGCATTTATAAGCCTTAATTTGTAACAGATTTTCATTGTTTTTGCTATTTGTATCATCGACAAACTTCCACGTGTTCAAAATTTAAATCATTTAATTTAATGAAAAATCTGTTGCAAAAGTGCTTCTGTTAAAATTCTCCCACATCAATTTCCATCACTATTATGCATTTAAAAGCCTTAATTTGTAACAGATTTTCATTGTTTTTGCTATTTCTATCATCGACAAACTTCCACGTGTTCAAAATTTAAATCATTTAATTTAATGAAAAATCTGTTGCAAAAGTGCTTCTGTTAAAATTCTCCCACATCAATTTCCATCACTATGATGCATTTATAAGCCTTAATTTGTAACAGATTTTCATTGTTTTTGCTATTTGTATCATCGACAAACTTTTATTTGTTCAAAATTTAAATCATTTAATTTAATGAATAATCTGTTGCAAAAGTGCTTCTGTTAAAATTCTCCCACATCAATTTCCATCACTATGATGCATTTATAAGCCTTAATTTGTAAAAGATTTTCATTGTTTTTGCTATTTGTATCATCGACAAACTTTTATTTGTTCAAAATTTAAATCATTTAATTTAATGAATAATCTGTTGCAAAAGTGCTTCTGTTAACATTCTCCCACATCAATTTCCATCACTATGATGCATTTATAAGCCTTAATTTGTAACAGATTTTCATTGTTTTTGCTATTTCTATCATCGACAAACTTCCACGTGTTCAAAATTTAAATCATTTAATTTAATGAAAAATCTGTTGCAAAAGTGCTTCTGTTAAAATTCTCCCACATCAATTTCCATCACTATTATGCATTTATAAGCCTTAATTTGTAAAAGATTTTCATTGTTTTTGCTATTTGTATCATCGACAAACTTTTATTTGTTCAAAATTTAAATCATTTAATTTAATGAATAATCTGTTGCAAAAGTGCTTCTGTTAAAATTCTCCCACATCAATTTCCATCACTATGATGCATTTATAAGCCTTAATTTGTAAAAGATTTTCATTGTTTTTGCTATTTGTATCATCGACAAACTTTTATTTGTTCAAAATTTAAATCATTTAATTTAATGAATAATCTGTTGCAAAAGTGCTTCTGTTAAAATTCTCCCACATCAATTTCCATCACTATGATGCATTTATAAGCCTTAATTTGTAACAGATTTTCATTGTTTTTGCTATTTCTATCATCGACAAACTTTTATGTGTTCAAAATTTAAATCATTTAATTAAATGAAAAATCTGTTGCAAAAGTGCTTCTGTTAAAATTCTCCCACATCAATTTCCATCACTATTATGCATTTATAAGCCTTAATTTGTAACAGATTTTCATTGTTTTTGCTATTTCTATCATCGACAAACTTTTATGTGTTCAAAATTTAAATCATTTAATTAAATGAAAAATCTGTTGCAAAAGTGCTTCTGTTAAAATTCTCCCACATCAATTTCCATCACTATTATGCATTTATAAGCCTTAATTTGTAACAGATTTTCATTGTTTTTGCTATTTCTATCATCGGCAAACTTTTATATGTTCAAAATTTAAATCATTTAATTTAATGAATAATCTGTTGCAAAAGTGCTTCTGTTAAAATTCTCCCACATCAATTTCCATCACTATTATGCATTTCTAAGCCTTAATTTGTAACAGATTTTCATTGTTTTTGCTATTTCTATCATCGACAAACTTTTATTTGTTCAAAATTTAAATCATTTAATTTAATGAATAATCTGTTGCAAAAGTGCTTCTGTTAAAATTCTCCCACATCAATTTCCATCACTATTATGCATTTATAAGCCTTAATTTGTAACAGATTTTCATTGTTTTTGCTATTTCTATCATCGACAAACTTTTATTTGTTCAAAATTTAAATCATTTAATTTAATGAAAAATCTGTTGCAAAAGTGCTTCTGTTAAAATTCTCCTGCATCTGAATTAATCACTATTATGCATTTAAAAGCCTTTATTTGTAACAGATTTTCATTGTTTTTGCTATTTCTATCATCGACAAACTTTTATGTGTTCAAAATTTAAATCATTTAATTTAATGAATAATCTGTTGCAAAAGTGCTTCTGTTAAAATTCTCCTGCATCTGAATTAATCACTATTATGCATTTAAAAGCCTTTATTTGTAACAGATTTTCATTGTTTTTGCTATTTCTATCGTCGACAAACTTTTATGTGTTCAAAATTTAAATCATTTAATTTAATGAAAAATCTGTTGCAAAAGTGCTTCTGTTAAAATTCTCCTGCATCTGAATTAATCACTATTATGCATTTAAAAGCCTTTATTTGTAACAGATTTTCATTGTTTTTGCTATTTCTATCATCGACAAACTTTTATTTGTTCAAAATTTAAATCATTTAATTTAATGAATAATCTGTTGCAAAAGTGCTTCTGTTAAAATTCTCCCACATCAATTTCCATCACTATTATGCATTTATAAGCCTTAATTTGTAACAGATTTTCATTGTTTTTGCTATTTCTATCATCGACAAACTTTTATTTGTTCAAAATTTAAATCATTTAATTTAATGAAAAATCTGTTGCAAAAGTGCTTCTGTTAAAATTCTCCTGCATCTGAATTAATCACTATTATGCATTTAAAAGCCTTTATTTGTAACAGATTTTCATTGTTTTTGCTATTTCTATCATCGACAAACTTTTATGTGTTCAAAATTTAAATCATTTAATTTAATGAATAATCTGTTGCAAAAGTGCTTCTGTTAAAATTCTCCTGCATCTGAATTAATCACTATTATGCATTTAAAAGCCTTTATTTGTAACAGATTTTCATTGTTTTTGCTATTTCTATCATCGACAAACTTTTATGTGTTCAAAATTTAAATCATTTAATTTAATGAATAATCTGTTGCAAAAGTGCTTCTGTTAAAATTCTCCTGCATCTGAATTAATCACTATTATGCATTTAAAAGCCTTTATTTGTAACAGATTTTCATTGTTTTTGCTATTTCTATCATCGACAAACTTTTATTTGTTCAAAATTTAAATCATTTAATTTAATGAATAATCTGTTGCAAAAGTGCTTCTGTTAAAATTCTCCTGCATCTGAATTAATCACTATTATGCATTTATAAGCCTTAATTTGTAACAGATTTTCATTGTTTTTGCTATTTCTATCATCGACAAACTTTTATTTGTTCAAAATTTAAATCATTTAATTAACTGTAAAATCTGTTGCAAAAGTGCTTCTGTTAAAATTCTCCTGCATCTGAATTAATCACTATTATGCATTTAAAAGCCTTTATTTGTAACAGATTTTCATTGTTTTTGCTATTTCTATCATCGACAAACTTTTATTTGTTCAAAATTTAAATCATTTAATTAACTGTAAAATCTGTTGCAAAAGTGCTTCTGTTAAAATTCTCCTGCATCTGAATTAATCACTATTATGCATTTAAAAGCCTTTATTTGTAACAGATTTTCATTGTTTTTGCTATTTCTATCATCGACAAACTTTTATTTGTTCAAAATTGAAATCATTTAATTTAATGAATAATCTGTTGCAAAAGTGCTTCTGTTAAAATTCTCCCACATCAATTTCCATCACTATGATGCATTTATAAGCCTTAATTTGTAACAGATTTTCATTGTTTTTGCTATTTCTATCATCGACAAACTTTTATGTGTTCAAAATTTAAATCATTTAATTTAATGAAAAATCTGTTGCAAAAGTGCTTCTGTTAAAATTCTCCTGCATCTGAATTAATCACTATTATGCATTTAAAAGCCTTTATTTGTAACAGATTTTCATTGTTTTTGCTATTTCTATCATCGACAAACTTTTATGTGTTCAAAATTTAAATCATCTAATTTAATGAAAAATCTGTTGCAAAAGTGCTTCTGTTAAAATTCTCCTGCATCTGAATTAATCACTATTATGCATTTAAAAGCCTTTATTTGTAACAGATTTTCATTGTTTTTGCTATTTCTATCATCGACAAACTTTTATGTGTTCAAAATTTAAATCATCTAATTTAATGAAAAATCTGTTGCAAAAGTGCTTCTGTTAAAATTCTCCCACATCAATTTCCATCACTATGATGCATTTATAAGCCTTAATTTGTAACAGATTTTCATTGTTTTTGCTATTTCTATCATCGACAAACTTTTATGTGTTCAAAATTTAAATCATCTAATTTAATGAAAAATCTGTTGCAAAAGTGCTTCTGTTAAAATTCTCCCACATCAATTTCCATCACTATGATGCATTTATAAGCCTTAATTTGTAACAGATATTCATTGTTTTTGCTATTTCTATCATCGACAAACTTTTATGTGTTCAAAATTTAAATCATCTAATTTAATGAAAAATCTGTTGCAGAAGTGCTTCTGTTAAAATTCTCCCACATCAATTTCCATCACTATGATGCATTTATAAGCCTTAATTTGTAACAGATTTTCATTGTTTTTGCTATTTCTATCATCGACAAACTTTTATGTGTTCAAAATTTAAATCATCTAATTTAATGAAAAATCTGTTGCAGAAGTGCTTCTGTTAAAATTCTCCCACATCAATTTCCATCACTATGATGCATTTATAAGCCTTAATTTGTAACAGATTTTCATTGTTTTTGCTATTTCTATCATCGACAAACTTTTATTTGTTCAAAATTTAAATCATTTAATTTAATGAAAAATCTGTTGCAAAAGTGCTTCTGTTAAAATTCTCACACATCAATTTCCATCACTATGATGCATTTAAAAGCCTTAATTTGTAACAGATTTTCATTGTTTTTGCTATTTCTATCATCGACAAACTTTTATTTGTTCAAAATTTAAATCATTTAATTTAATGAAAAATCTGTTGCAAAAGTGCTTCTGTTAAAATTCTCCCACATCAATTTCCATCACTATGATGCATTTATAAGCCTTAATTTGTAACAGATTTTCATTGTTTGTTGTTGGATTTCAACAACCAATTCTGTGAATCATGCAAAAATGTTTATTATTTTGCAACATCATCTTCGATGTCCAGACATTTGATTTTTTCTCAATTTTCCCTCAAAATTGGTACGCGCGGTCCCTCATGATCTCTTGCTGCTGCACGAGAAAGAAGCATATAAAAGAAGATTGCTGCATCCACTTTTCTCTTCTTTTACATTCTCTTCCATTTTTCACTTTACTTTTCCCTTCCTGTTGGACCTCTTTATATTTTGACCATTGAGTCTATTTGTTCCCCTTCTATGTTTTAAATGTATTAAAAGATTTATATCATCATTTGTATGTTGTAATTGTTATATTTATTATTATTATTGTATAATTGAAATTATTATTTATCAAGCATCAATAAAATTCCTTATATTTATTATATTTTCTCATTATTTTTCATATGGTGCCACGACAAAAAACGAAATGTCTTATGTAACTCCTATTAAATTTTCATATTCTCGTCTTCAAAGCTATCTTGCAAATGCAGAAATTACTATTAATGATGATGGTTCAACTTTATCAACCATTCAAAATGATATTTATTCTATTGAACAATGTGTTAATCAAATATACGATTATGACGAAAAATGGATAAAATTAATTCTCAATTTTAAAGATGAAACTCGTCAAAAAGCTCAGCAAGAAATTTATAATAAGACTGCTTTTGGCCCAACAGGTTACTTTTCACTTATTGCTGATGCTTTCGATATTCTTCCTCGCTTGAAGGAAAATGATGCTAAAAAATCTCAAAGCCCTTCTCTTTCTTTATGTCCTGTTTATGAATTATACTCATCTTTTTGTCCTGATGAATCTCCCACAAATGAATCATCTTCTTGTCCTGCTATTACTCAAAATGAATGTTCCCGTAGTGAATCATCTCCTTTTAATTCTATTAAAGAAAATGAAATGCAAGTTCAACAAAAAACACCAGCACAAGAAAGCGGTGATGAATTTGATAGATTATACGCCATAGTTTTTAAAACTAAAGCGAAATCTGAACCATCAAATGAATTTGAATCATTTGAAAAAGACCTTATTCAAGCTGATAAATTTAATGTTAATAAAGCATCAACAACATTTACTTCTTCAAAAGAAAATTTAAATGATGATCAATATTCTTTTAATGTTAATGTATGTCATGATTATAAGCAAGAAGAAAACCAGTGTATTTTTGCATTAACAACAAATGTTATTGCATCCAAAGAAGATGCCGAAGAAGCCCGACATGAATCGCATGGCTTGGCAATCAATGAAGATTATTGTACTCCTGGAAGTATTTTATTTGAACAGACGACAAATGATAATGTCGAAATTTTTACTGGTATTAAAGAATCTCTTTGTCATACTTATGTTTCCAAAGAACAATTTGAATGTAAAATGTCAACAAAAACTGCTGTTGTCAAAAGATTATCAAATTCTGAATCACCATCTTCTAATGGTTATTATGATTCAGTTCAACCAAATAATGCTTATAAAAGCAATGTTGAAATTACAACTGTTGAAACAATTATTTCACAAACTAATGATGCTTCTCTTATTATTAATGATGATTATCTCCCAAATCCTGATGATCCACCAGATCCTATTGATCACTGTAATTTAATCACAACAAATAATATTGATGCAAGTAATCGTGAAATTACAAAAGATGAAACAACTATTACAGAAAATATTAATGGTGCTGAAATTTTTTCTTATTCTTCAAATATTAACAATGCTATAAATGATGATTATCTGCCAAACCCTGATGATCCACCTGAAAAATCTAATCATTTTGCTGCAGTAAAACCTGCTAATGCTAATGTTGAAATTGATTCAAAAGATCCTGCTGCAGTAATCGCTACTGAAAAAACTTCAATGGATATTCAACAATTTGTGCAGGAAGATAATTCACCTGAATTACTTATTTTTATTGAAAATTGCTTAAAGACAGCTTCAAATGCTTATCAACATCTTTTGGCAACGAAATTCCATTACCAACTATCTTTATTTGGTCATAAACATTCTTCAAAAGTTATGATGAAAGATGTACGATGGATTAAAAATTGTTATGATACTTTCTGGCAACCAACTGTTGATCCAATGGTTACTGATATTTTATCATCATCAACATGGAAATTATTTATTTTTATGTATTCCAAAGAGGAACAAAATTTTGATCACCCTGTTGTAGGTTGATCATCCGTTAATCATTCAAGCCCACCATTCGAATTTACTTTTATTTCATGATTTCCTTTTGTTTATTATTTCATACTTATTTATGGATGTTAAATTGTTGTATTACTCAAATTCAAAATGTTCCTGTTTTAAGTCCCTTTACCCCCAACAGACTTTCCCTTTTATTAATTATTCCCACCATTATTATTTATTATATTTAATTAAAGGATGCTTAAATATTTGAATTATTCTTATTATTCAAAATGCTCATATAATTGTCACACTTGACGAGACACACTTTTCTCAAGCTGGGAGTGTTGTTGGATTTCAACAACCAATTCTGTGAATCATGCAAAAATGTTTATTATTTTGCAACATCATCTTCGATGTCCAGACATTTGATTTTTTCTCAATTTTCCCTCAAAATTGGTACGCGCGGTCCCTCATGATCTCTTGCTGCTGCACGAGAAAGAAGCATATAAAAGAAGATTGCTGCATCCACTTTTCTCTTCTTTTACATTCTCTTCCATTTTTCACTTTCCTTTTCCCTTCCTGTTGGACCTCTTTATATTTTGACCATTGAGTCTATTTGTTCCCCTTCTATGTTTTAAATGTATTAAAAGATTTATATCATCATTTGTATGTTGTAATTATTATATTTATTATTATTATTGTATAATTGAAATTATTATTTATCAAGCATCAATAAAATCCCTTATAATTATTATTATTTTCTCATTATTTTTCATATTGTTTTTGCTATTTCTATCATCGACAAACTTTTATTTGTTCAAAATTGAAATCATTTAATTTAATGAATAATCTGTTGCAAAAGTGCTTCTGTTAAAATTCTCCTGCATCTGAATTAATCACTATTATGCATTTAAAAGCCTTAATTTGTAACAGATTTTCATTGTTTTTGCTATTTCTATCATCGACAAACTTTTATGTGTTCAAAATTTAAATCATTTAATTAAATGAAAAATCTGTTGCAAAAGTGCTTCTGTTAAAATTCTCCCACATCAATTTCCATCACTATGATGCATTTATAAGCCTTAATTTGTAACAGATTTTCATTGTTTTTGCTATTTCTATCATCGACAAACTTTTATTTGTTCAAAATTTAAATCATTTAATTTAATGAATAATCTGTTGCAAAAGTGCTTCTGTTAAAATTCTCCCACATCAATTTCCATCACTATGATGCATTTATAAGCCTTAATTTGTAACAGATTTTCATTGTTTTTGCTATTTCTATCATCGACAAACTTTTATGTGTTCAAAATTTAAATCATTTAATTTAATGAATAATCTGTTGCAAAAGTGCTTCTGTTAAAATTCTCCCACATCAATTTCCATCACTATGATGCATTTATAAGCCTTAATTTGTAACAGATTTTCATTGTTTTTGCTATTTCTATCATCGACAAACTTTTATGTGTTCAAAATTTAAATCATTTAATTTAATGAATAATCTGTTGCAAAAGTGCTTCTGTTAAAATTCTCCCACATCAATTTCCATCACTATGATGCATTTATAAGCCTTAATTTGTAACAGATTTTCATTGTTTTTGCTATTTCTATCATCGACAAACTTTTATTTGTTCAAAATTTAAATCATTTAATTTAATGAATAATCTGTTGCAAAAGTGCTTCTGTTAAAATTCTCCCACATCAATTTCCATCACTATGATGCATTTATAAGCCTTAATTTGTAACAGATTTTCATTGTTTTTGCTATTTCTATCATCGACAAACTTTTATGTGTTCAAAATTTAAATCATTTAATTAAATGAAAAATCTGTTGCAAAAGTGCTTCTGTTAAAATTCTCCCACATCAATTTCCATCACTATGATGCATTTATAAGCCTTAATTTGTAACAGATTTTCATTGTTTTTGCTATTTCTATCATCGACAAACTTTTATGTGTTCAAAATTTAAATCATTTAATTTAATGAATAATCTGTTGCAAAAGTGCTTCTGTTAAAATTCTCCCACATCAATTTCCATCACTATGATGCATTTATAAGCCTTAATTTGTAACAGATTTTCATTGTTTTTGCTATTTCTATCATCGACAAACTTTTATTTGTTCAAAATTTAAATCATTTAATTTAATGAATAATCTGTTGCAAAAGTGCTTCTGTTAAAATTCTCCCACATCAATTTCCATCACTATGATGCATTTATAAGCCTTAATTTGTAACAGATTTTCATTGTTTTTGCTATTTCTATCATCGACAAACTTTTATGTGTTCAAAATTTAAATCATTTAATTTAATGAATAATCTGTTGCAAAAGTGCTTCTGTTAAAATTCTCCCACATCAATTTCCATCACTATGATGCATTTATAAGCCTTAATTTGTAACAGATTTTCATTGTTTTTGCTATTTCTATCATCGACAAACTTTTATTTGTTCAAAATTTAAATCATTTAATTTAATGAATAATCTGTTGCAAAAGTGCTTCTGTTAAAATTCTCCCACATCAATTTCCATCACTATGATGCATTTATAAGCCTTAATTTGTAACAGATTTTCATTGTTTTTGCTATTTCTATCATCGACAAACTTTTATGTGTTCAAAATTTAAATCATTTAATTTAATGAATAATCTGTTGCAAAAGTGCTTCTGTTAAAATTCTCCCACATCAATTTCCATCACTATGATGCATTTATAAGCCTTAATTTGTAACAGATTTTCATTGTTTTTGCTATTTCTATCATCGACAAACTTTTATTTGTTCAAAATTTAAATCATTTAATTTAATGAATAATCTGTTGCAAAAGTGCTTCTGTTAAAATTCTCCCACATCAATTTCCATCACTATGATGCATTTATAAGCCTTAATTTGTAACAGATTTTCATTGTTTTTGCTATTTCTATCATCGACAAACTTTTATGTGTTCAAAATTTAAATCATTTAATTTAATGAATAATCTGTTGCAAAAGTGCTTCTGTTAAAATTCTCCCACATCAATTTCCATCACTATGATGCATTTATAAGCCTTAATTTGTAACAGATTTTCATTGTTTTTGCTATTTCTATCATCGACAAACTTTTATGTGTTCAAAATTTAAATCATTTAATTTAATGAATAATCTGTTGCAAAAGTGCTTCTGTTAAAATTCTCCCACATCAATTTCCATCACTATGATGCATTTATAAGCCTTAATTTGTAACAGATTTTCATTGTTTTTGCTATTTCTATCATCGACAAACTTTTATTTGTTCAAAATTTAAATCATTTAATTTAATGAATAATCTGTTGCAAAAGTGCTTCTGTTAAAATTCTCCCACATCAATTTCCATCACTATGATGCATTTATAAGCCTTAATTTGTAACAGATTTTCATTGTTTTTGCTATTTCTATCATCGACAAACTTTTATGTGTTCAAAATTTAAATCATTTAATTAAATGAAAAATCTGTTGCAAAAGTGCTTCTGTTAAAATTCTCCCACATCAATTTCCATCACTATGATGCATTTATAAGCCTTAATTTGTAACAGATTTTCATTGTTTTTGCTATTTCTATCATCGACAAACTTTTATTTGTTCAAAATTTAAATCATTTAATTTAATGAATAATCTGTTGCAAAAGTGCTTCTGTTAAAATTCTCCCACATCAATTTCCATCACTATTATGCATTTATAAGCCTTAATTTGTAACAGATTTTCATTGTTTTTGCTATTTCTATCATCGACAAACTTTTATTTGTTCAAAATTTAAATCATTTAATTTAATGAATAATCTGTTGCAAAAGTGCTTCTGTTAAAATTCTCCCACATCAATTTCCATCACTATGATGCATTTATAAGCCTTAATTTGTAACAGATTTTCATTGTTTTTGCTATTTCTATCATCGACAAACTTTTATGTGTTCAAAATTTAAATCATTTAATTAAATGAAAAATCTGTTGCAAAAGTGCTTCTGTTAAAATTCTCCCACATCAATTTCCATCACTATGATGCATTTATAAGCCTTAATTTGTAACAGATTTTCATTGTTTTTGCTATTTCTATCATCGACAAACTTTTATTTGTTCAAAATTTAAATCATTTAATTTAATGAATAATCTGTTGCAAAAGTGCTTCTGTTAAAATTCTCCTGCATCTGAATTAATCACTATTATGCATTTAAAAGCCTTAATTTGTAACAGATTTTCATTGTTTTTGCTATTTCTATCATCGACAAACTTTTATGTGTTCAAAATTTAAATCATTTAATTAACTGTAAAATCTGTTGCAAAAGTGCTTCTGTTAAAATTCTCCCACATCAATTTCCATCACTATGATGCATTTATAAGCCTTAATTTGTAACAGATTTTCATTGTTTTTGCTATTTCTATCATCGACAAACTTTTATTTGTTCAAAATTTAAATCATTTAATTTAATGAATAATCTGTTGCAAAAGTGCTTCTGTTAAAATTCTCCCACATCAATTTCCATCACTATGATGCATTTATAAGCCTTAATTTGTAACAGATTTTCATTGTTTTTGCTATTTCTATCATCGACAAACTTTTATGTGTTCAAAATTTAAATCATTTAATTAAATGAAAAATCTGTTGCAAAAGTGCTTCTGTTAAAATTCTCCCACATCAATTTCCATCACTATTATGCATTTAAAAGCCTTAATTTGTAACAGATTTTCATTGTTTTTGCTATTTCTATCATCGACAAACTTTTATGTGTTCAAAATTTAAATCATTTAATTTAATGAATAATCTGTTGCAAAAGTGCTTCTGTTAAAATTCTCCCACATCAATTTCCATCACTATTATGCATTTAAAAGCCTTAATTTGTAACAGATTTTCATTGTTTTTGCTATTTCTATCATCGACAAACTTTTATTTGTTCAAAATTTAAATCATTTAATTTAATGAAAAATCTGTTGCAAAAGTGCTTCTGTTAAAATTCTCCCACATCAATTTCCATCACTATGATGCATTTATAAGCCTTAATTTGTAACAGATATTCATTGTTTTTGCTATTTCTATCATCGACAAACTTTTATTTGTTCAAAATTTAAATCATTTAATTAACTGTAAAAACTGTTGCAAAAGTGCTTCTGTTAAAATTCTCCCACATCAATTTCCATCACTATGATGCATTTATAAGCCTTAATTTGTAACAGATATTCATTGTTTTTGCTATTTCTATCATCGACAAACTTTTATTTGTTCAAAATTTAAATCATTTAATTTAATGAAAAATCTGTTGCAATAGTGCTTCTGTTAAAATTCTCCCACATCAATTTCCATCACTATGATGCATTTATAAGCCTTAATTTGTAACAGATTTTCATTTTTTTTGCTATTTGTATCATCGACAAACTTTTATGTGTTCAAAATTTAAATCATTTAATTTAATGAAAAATCTGTTGCAAAAGTGCTTCTGTTAAAATTCTCCCACATCAATTTCCATCACTATGATGCATTTATAAGCCTTAATTTGTAACAGATTTTCATTGTTTTTGCTATTTCTATCATCGACAAACTTTTATTTGTTCAAAATTTAAATCGTTTAATTTAAGGAAAAATCTGTTGCAAACGTGCTTCTGTTAAAATTCTCCCACATCAATTTCCATCACTATGATGCATTTATAAGCCTTAATTTGTAACAGATTTTCATTGTTTTTGCTATTTCTATCATCGACAAACTTTTATTTGTTCAAAATTTAAATCGTTTAATTTAATGAAAAATCTGTTGCAAAAGTGCTTCTGTTAAAATTCTCCCACATCAATTTCCATCACTATGATGCATTTATAAGCCTTAATTTGTAACAGATTTTCATTGTTTTTGCTATTTCTATCATCGACAAACTTTTATTTGTTCAAAATTTAAATCGTTTAATTTAATGAAAAATCTGTTGCAATAGTGCTTCTGTTAAAATTCTCCCACATCAATTTCCATCACTATGATGCATTTATAAGCCTTAATTTGTAACAGATTTTCATTGTTTTTGCTATTTCTATCATCGACAAACTTTTATTTGTTCAAAATTTAAATCGTTTAATTTAATGAAAAATCTGTTGCAAACGTGCTTCTGTTAAAATTCTCCCACATCAATTTCCATCACTATGATGCATTTATAAGCCTTAATTTGTATCAGATTTTCATTGTTTTTGCTATTTCTATCATCGACAAACTTTTATTTGTTCAAAATTTAAATCGTTTAATTTAATGAAAAATCTGTTGCAAAAGTGCTTCTGTTAAAATTCTCCCACATCAATTTCCATCACTATGATGCATTTATAAGCCTTAATTTGTAACAGATTTTCATTTTTTTTGCTATTTGTATCATCGACAAACTTTTATGTGTTCAAAATTTAAATCATTTAATTTAATGAAAAATCTGTTGCAAAAGTGCTTCTGTTAAAATTCTCCCACATCAATTTCCATCACTATGATGCATTTATAAGCCTTAATTTGTATCAGATTTTCATTGTTTTTGCTATTTCTATCATCGACAAACTTTTATTTGTTCAAAATTTAAATCATTTAATTAACTGTAAAATCTGTTGCAAAAGTGCTTCTGTTAAAATTCTCCCACATCAATTTCCATCACTATGATGCATTTATAAGCCTTAATTTGTAACAGATATTCATTGTTTTTGCTATTTCTATCATCGACAAACTTTTATTTGTTCAAAATTTAAATCATTTAATTAACTGTAAAATCTGTTGCAAAAGTGCTTCTGTTAAAATTCTCCCACATCAATTTCCATCACTATGATGCATTTATAAGCCTTAATTTGTAACAGATTTTCATTGTTATTGCTATTTCTATCATCGACAAACTTTTATGTGTTCAAAATTTAAATCATTTAATTTAATGAAAAATCTGTTGCAAAAGTGCTTCTGTTAAAATTCTCCCACATCAATTTCCATCACTATGATGCATTTATAAGCCTTAATTTGTAACAGATTTTCATTGTTATTGCTATTTCTATCATCGACAAACTTTTATTTGTTCAAAATTTAAATCATTTAATTAACTGTAAAATCTGTTGCAAAAGTGCTTCTGTTAAAATTCTCCCACATCAATTTCCATCACTATGATGCATTTATAAGCCTTAATTTGTAACAGATTTTCATTGTTATTGCTATTTCTATCATCGACAAACTTTTATGTGTTCAAAATTTAAATCATTTAATTTAATGAAAAATCTGTTGCAAAAGTGCTTCTGTTAAAATTCTCCCACATCAATTTCCATCACTATGATGCATTTATAAGCCTTAATTTGTAACAGATTTTCATTGTTATTGCTATTTCTATCATCGACAAACTTTTATGTGTTCAAAATTTAAATCATTTAATTTAATGAAAAATCTGTTGCAAAAGTGCTTCTGTTAAAATTCTCCCACATCAATTTCCATCACTATGATGCATTTATAAGCCTTAATTTGTAACAGATTTTCATTGTTATTGCTATTTCTATCATCGACAAACTTTTATTTGTTCAAAATTTAAATCATTTAATTAACTGTAAAATCTGTTGCAAAAGTGCTTCTGTTAAAATTCTCCCACATCAATTTCCATCACTATGATGCATTTATAAGCCTTAATTTGTAACAGATTTTCATTGTTATTGCTATTTCTATCATCGACAAACTTTTATTTGTTCAAAATTTAAATCATTTAATTAACTGTAAAATCTGTTGCAAAAGTGCTTCTGTTAAAATTCTCCCACATCAATTTCCATCACTATGATGCATTTATAAGCCTTAATTTGTAACAGATTTTCATTGTTATTGCTATTTCTATCATCGACAAACTTTTATGTGTTCAAAATTTAAATCATTTAATTTAATGAAAAATCTGTTGCAAAAGTGCTTCTGTTAAAATTCTCCCACATCAATTTCCATCACTATGATGCATTTATAAGCCTTAATTTGTAACAGATTTTCATTGTTTTTGCTATTTCTATCATCGACAAACTTTTATTTGTTCAAAATTTAAATCATTTAATTAACTGTAAAATCTGTTGCAAAAGTGCTTCTGTTAAAATTCTCCCACATCAATTTCCATCACTATGATGCATTTATAAGCCTTTATTTGTAACAGATATTCATTGTTTTTGCTATTTCTATCATCGACAAACTTTTATTTGTTCAAAATTTAAATCATTTAATTTAATGAAAAATCTGTTGCAAAAGTGCTTCTGTTAAAATTCTCCCACATCAATTTCCATCACTATGATGCATTTATAAGCCTTAATTTGTATCAGATTTTCATTGTTTTTGCTATTTCTATCATCGACAAACTTTTATTTGTTCAAAATTTAAATCATTTAATTAACTGTAAAATCTGTTGCAAAAGTGCTTCTGTTAAAATTCTCCCACATCAATTTCCATCACTATGATGCATTTATAAGCCTTAATTTGTAACAGATTTTCATTGTTATTGCTATATCTATCATCGACAAACTTTTATGTGTTCAAAATTTAAATCATTTAATTTAATGAAAAATCTGTTGCAAAAGTGCTTCTGTTAAAATTCTCCCACATCAATTTCCATCACTATGATGCATTTATAAGCCTTAATTTGTAACAGATTTTCATTGTTATTGCTATTTCTATCATCGACAAACTTTTATGTGTTCAAAATTTAAATCATTTAATTTAATGAAAAATCTGTTGCAAAAGTGCTTTCGTTAAAATTCTCCCACATCAATTTCCATCACTATGATGCATTTATAAGCCTTAATTTGTAACAGATTTTCATTGTTATTGCTATTTCTATCATCGACAAACTTTTATGTGTTCAAAATTTAAATCATTTAATTTAATGAAAAATCTGTTGCAAAAGTGCTTTCGTTAAAATTCTCCCACATCAATTTCCATCACTATTATGCATTTATAAGCCTTAATTTGTAACAGATTTTCATTGTTATTGCTATTTCTATCATCGACAAACTTTTATGTGTTCAAAATTTAAATCATTTAATTTAATGAAAAATCTGTTGCAAAAGTGCTTCTGTTAAAATTCTCCCACATCAATTTCCATCACTATTATGCATTTAAAAGCCTTAATTTGTAACAGATTTTCATTGTTTTTGCTATTTCTATCATCGACAAACTTTTATTTGTTCAAAATTTAAATCATTTAATTTAATGAAAAATCTGTTGCAAAAGTGCTTCTGTTAAAATTCTCCCACATCAATTTCCATCACTATGATGCATTTATAAGCCTTAATTTGTAACAGATTTTCATTTTTTTTGCTATTTGTATCATCGACAAACTTTTATGTGTTCAAAATTTAAATCATTTAATTTAATGAAAAATCTGTTGCAAAAGTGCTTCTGTTAAAATTCTCCCACATCAATTTCCATCACTATGATGCATTTATAAGCCTTAATTTGTAACAGATTTTCATTGTTTTTGCTATTTCTATCATCGACAAACTTTTATTTGTTCAAAATTTAAATCGTTTAATTTAATGAAAAATCTGTTGCAAACGTGCTTCTGTTAAAATTCTCCCACATCAATTTCCATCACTATGATGCATTTATAAGCCTTAATTTGTAACAGATATTCATTGTTTTTGCTATTTCTATCATCGACAAACTTTTATTTGTTCAAAATTTAAATCATTTAATTAACTGTAAAATCTGTTGCAAAAGTGCTTCTGTTAAAATTCTCCCACATCAATTTCCATCACTTTGATGCATTTATAAGCCTTAATTTGTAACAGATTTTCATTGTTATTGCTATTTCTATCATCGACAAACTTTTATGTGTTCAAAATTTAAATCATTTAATTTAATGAAAAATCTGTTGCAAAAGTGCTTCTGTTAAAATTCTCCCACATCAATTTCCATCACTTTGATGCATTTAAAAGCCTTAATTTGTAACAGATTTTCATTGTTTTTGCTATTTCTATCATCGACAAACTTTTATGTGTTCAAAATTTAAATCATTTAATTTAATGAAAAATCTGTTGCAAAAGTGCTTCTGTTAAAATTCTCCCACATCAATTTCCATCACTATTATGCATTTATAAGCCTTAATTTGTAACAGATTTTCATTGTTTTTGCTATTTCTATCATCGACAAACTTTTATTTGTTCAAAATTTAAATCATTTAATTTAATGAAAAATCTGTTGCAAAAAAGTGCTTCTGTTAAAATTCTCCCACATCAATTTCCATCACTTTGATGCATTTATAAGCCTTAATTTGTAACAGATTTTCATTGTTATTGCTATTTCTATCATCGACAAACTTTTATGTGTTCAAAATTTAAATCATTTAATTTAATGAAAAATCTGTTGCAAAAGTGCTTCTGTTAAAATTCTCCCACATCAATTTCCATCACTATTATGCATTTATAAGCCTTAATTTGTAACAGATTTTCATTGTTTTTGCTATTTCTATCATCGACAAACTTTTATTTGTTCAAAATTTAAATCATTTAATTTAATGAAAAATCTGTTGCAAAAAAGTGCTTCTGTTAAAATTCTCCCACATCAATTTCCATCACTTTGATGCATTTAAAAGCCTTAATTTGTAACAGATTTTCATTGTTTTTGCTATTTCTATCATCGACAAACTTTTATGTGTTCAAAATTTAAATCATTTAATTTAATGAAAAATCTGTTGCAAAAGTGCTTCTGTTAAAATTCTCCCACATCAATTTCCATCACTTTGATGCATTTATAAGCCTTAATTTGTAACAGATTTTCATTGTTATTGCTATTTCTATCATCGACAAACTTTTATGTGTTCAAAATTTAAATCATTTAATTTAATGAAAAATCTGTTGCAAAAGTGCTTCTGTTAAAATTCTCCCACATCAATTTCCATCACTTTGATGCATTTATAAGCCTTAATTTGTAACAGATTTTCATTGTTTTTGCTATTTCTATCATCGACAAACTTTTATGTGTTCAAAATTTAAATCATTTAATTTAATGAAAAATCTGTTGCAAAAGTGCTTCTGTTAAAATTCTCCCACATCAATTTCCATCACTTTGATGCATTTATAAGCCTTAATTTGTAACAGATTTTCATTGTTATTGCTATTTCTATCATCGACAAACTTTTATGTGTTCAAAATTTAAATCATTTAATTTAATGAAAAATCTGTTGCAAAAGTGCTTCTGTTAAAATTCTCCCACATCAATTTCCATCACTTTGATGCATTTATAAGCCTTAATTTGTAACAGATTTTCATTGTTATTGCTATTTCTATCATCGACAAACTTTTATGTGTTCAAAATTTAAATCATTTAATTTAATGAAAAATCTGTTGCAAAAGTGCTTCTGTTAAAATTCTCCCACATCAATTTCCATCACTTTGATGCATTTAAAAGCCTTAATTTGTAACAGATTTTCATTGTTTTTGCTATTTCTATCATCGACAAACTTTTATGTGTTCAAAATTTAAATCATTTAATTTAATGAAAAATCTGTTGCAAAAAAGTGCTTCTGTTAAAATTCTCCCACATCAATTTCCATCACTTTGATGCATTTATAAGCCTTAATTTGTAACAGATTTTCATTGTTTTTGCTATTTCTATCATCGACAAACTTTTATTTGTTCAAAATTTAAATCATTTAATTTAATGAAAAATCTGTTGCAAAAAAGTGCTTCTGTTAAAATTCTCCCACATCAATTTCCATCACTTTGATGCATTTATAAGCCTTAATTTGTAACAGATTTTCATTGTTATTGCTATTTCTATCATCGACAAACTTTTATGTGTTCAAAATTTAAATCATTTAATTTAATGAAAAATCTGTTGCAAAAGTGCTTCTGTTAAAATTCTCCCACATCAATTTCCATCACTATTATGCATTTATAAGCCTTAATTTGTAACAGATTTTCATTGTTTTTGCTATTTCTATCATCGACAAACTTTTATTTGTTCAAAATTTAAATCATTTAATTTAATGAAAAATCTGTTGCAAAAAAGTGCTTCTGTTAAAATTCTCCCACATCAATTTCCATCACTTTGATGCATTTAAAAGCCTTAATTTGTAACAGATTTTCATTGTTTTTGCTATTTCTATCATCGACAAACTTTTATGTGTTCAAAATTTAAATCATTTAATTTAATGAAAAATCTGTTGCAAAAGTGCTTCTGTTAAAATTCTCCCACATCAATTTCCATCACTTTGATGCATTTATAAGCCTTAATTTGTAACAGATTTTCATTGTTATTGCTATTTCTATCATCGACAAACTTTTATGTGTTCAAAATTTAAATCATTTAATTTAATGAAAAATCTGTTGCAAAAGTGCTTCTGTTAAAATTCTCCCACATCAATTTCCATCACTTTGATGCATTTATAAGCCTTAATTTGTAACAGATTTTCATTGTTATTGCTATTTCTATCATCGACAAACTTTTATGTGTTCAAAATTTAAATCATTTAATTTAATGAAAAATCTGTTGCAAAAGTGCTTCTGTTAAAATTCTCCCACATCAATTTCCATCACTTTGATGCATTTATAAGCCTTAATTTGTAACAGATTTTCATTGTTATTGCTATTTCTATCATCGACAAACTTTTATGTGTTCAAAATTTAAATCATTTAATTTAATGAAAAATCTGTTGCAAAAGTGCTTCTGTTAAAATTCTCCCACATCAATTTCCATCACTTTGATGCATTTAAAAGCCTTAATTTGTAACAGATTTTCATTGTTTTTGCTATTTCTATCATCGACAAACTTTTATGTGTTCAAAATTTAAATCATTTAATTTAATGAAAAATCTGTTGCAAAAGTGCTTCTGTTAAAATTCTCCCACATCAATTTCCATCACTATTATGCATTTATAAGCCTTAATTTGTAACAGATTTTCATTGTTTTTGCTATTTCTATCATCGACAAACTTTTATTTGTTCAAAATTTAAATCATTTAATTTAATGAAAAATCTGTTGCAAAAAAGTGCTTCTGTTAAAATTCTCCCACATCAATTTCCATCACTTTGATGCATTTATAAGCCTTAATTTGTAACAGATTTTCATTGTTATTGCTATTTCTATCATCGACAAACTTTTATGTGTTCAAAATTTAAATCATTTAATTTAATGAAAAATCTGTTGCAAAAGTGCTTCTGTTAAAATTCTCCCACATCAATTTCCATCACTATTATGCATTTATAAGCCTTAATTTGTAACAGATTTTCATTGTTTTTGCTATTTCTATCATCGACAAACTTTTATTTGTTCAAAATTTAAATCATTTAATTTAATGAAAAATCTGTTGCAAAAAAGTGCTTCTGTTAAAATTCTCCCACATCAATTTCCATCACTATTATGCATTTATAAGCCTTAATTTGTAACAGATTTTCATTGTTTTTGCTATTTCTATCATCGACAAACTTTTATTTGTTCAAAATTTAAATCATTTAATTTAATGAAAAATCTGTTGCAATAGTGCTTCTGTTAAAATTCTCCCACATCAATTTCCATCACTATGATGCATTTATAAGCCTTAATTTGTAACAGATTTAAAATTCTCCCACATCAATTTCCATCATTATGATGCATTTATAAGCCTTAATTTGTATCAGATTTTCATTGTTTTTGCTATTTCTATCATCGACAAACTTTTATGTGTTCAAAATTTAAATCATTTAATTTAATGAAAAATCTGTTGCAATAGTGCTTCTGTTAAAATTCTCCCACATCAATTTCCATCACTATGATGCATTTATAAGCCTTAATTTGTAACAGATATTCATTGTTTTTGCTATTTCTATCATCGACAAACTTTTATGTGTTCAAAATTTAAATCATTTAATTTAATGAAAAATCTGTTGCAATAGTGCTTCTGTTAAAATTCTCCCACATCAATTTCCATCACTATGATGCATTTATAAGCCTTAATTTGTAACAGATTTAAAATTCTCCCACATCAATTTCCATCATTATGATGCATTTATAAGCCTTAATTTGTATCAGATTTTCATTGTTTTTGCTATTTCTATCATCGACAAACTTTTATGTGTTCAAAATTTAAATCATTTAATTAACTGAAAAATCTGTTGCAAAAGTGCTTCAGTTAAAATTCTCCCACATCAATTTCCATCACTATGATGCATTTATAAGCCTTAATTTGTAACAGATATTCATTGTTTTTGCTATTTCTATCATCGACAAACTTTTATGTGTTCAAAATTTAAATCATTTAATTTAATGAAAAATCTGTTGCAATAGTGCTTCTGTTAAAATTCTCCCACATCAATTTCCATCACTATGATGCATTTATAAGCCTTAATATGTAACAGATTTAAAATTCTCCCACATCAATTTCCATCATTATGATGCATTTATAAGCCTTAATTTGTATCAGATTTTCATTGTTTTTGCTATTTCTATCATCGACAAACTTTTATGTGTTCAAAATTTAAATCATTTAATTAACTGAAAAATCTGTTGCAAAAGTGCTTCAGTTAAAATTCTCCCACATCAATTTCCATCACTATGATGCATTTATAAGCCTTAATTTGTAACAGATTTTCATTGTTTTTGCTATTTGTATCATCGACAAACTTTTATGTGTTCAAAATTTAAATCATTTAATTAACTGAAAAATCTGTTGCAAAAGTGCTTCAGTTAAAATTCTCCCACATCAATTTCCATCACTATGATGCATTTATAAGCCTTAATTTGTATCAGATTTTCATTGTTTTTGCTATTTCTATCATCGACAAACTTTTATGTGTTCAAAATTTAAATCATTTAATTAACTGAAAAATCTGTTGCAAAAGTGCTTCAGTTAAAATTCTCCCACATCAATTTCCATCACTATGATGCATTTATAAGCCTTAATTTGTAACAGATTTTCATTGTTTTTGCTATTTCTATCATCGACAAACTTTTATGTGTTCAAAATTTAAATCATTTAATTAACTGAAAAATCTGTTGCAAAAGTGCTTCAGTTAAAATTCTCCCACATCAATTTCCATCACTATGATGCATTTATAAGCCTTAATTTGTATCAGATTTTCATTGTTTTTGCTATTTCTATCATCGACAAACTTTTATGTGTTCAAAATTTAAATCATTTAATTTAATGAAAAATCTGTTGCAAAAGTGCTTCTGTTAAAATTCTCCCACATCAATTTCCATCACTATGATGCATTTATAAGCCTTAATTTGTAACAGATTTTCATTGTTTTTGCTATTTCTATCATCGACAAACTTTTATTTGTTCAAAATTTAAATCATTTAATTAACTGAAAAATCTGTTGCTAAAGTGCTTCTGTTAAAATTCTCCCACATCAATTTCCATCACTATGATGCATTTATAAGCCTTAATTTGTATCAGATTTTCATTGTTTTTGCTATTTGTATCATCGACAAACTTTTATTTGTTCAAAATTTAAATCATTTAATTAACTGAAAAATCTGTTGCAATAGTGCTTCTGTTAAAATTCTCCCACATCAATTTCCATCACTATGATGCATTTATAAGCCTTAATTTGTAACAGATTTTCATTGTTTTTGCTATTTCTATCATCGACAAACTTTTATTTGTTCAAAATTTAAATCATTTAATTTAATGAAAAATCTGTTGCAAAAGTGCTTCTGTTAAAATTCTCCCACATCAATTTCCATCACTATGATGCATTTATAAGCCTTAATTTGTAACAGATTTTCATTGTTTTTGCTATTTCTATCATCGACAAACTTTTATTTGTTCAAAATTTAAATCATTTAATTTAATGAAAAATCTGTTGCAAAAGTGCTTCTGTTAAAATTCTCCCACATCAATTTCCATCACTATGATGCATTTATAAGCCTTAATTTGTAACAGATTTTCATTGTTTTTGCTATTTCTATCATCGACAAACTTTTATTTGTTCAAAATTTAAATCATTTAATTAACTGAAAAATCTGTTGCAATAGTGCTTCTGTTAAAATTCTCCCACATCAATTTCCATCACTATGATGCATTTATAAGCCTTAATTTGTAACAGATTTTCATTGTTTTTGCTATTTCTATCATCGACAAACTTTTATTTGTTCAAAATTTAAATCATTTAATTAACTGAAAAATCTGTTGCAATAGTGCTTCTGTTAAAATTCTCCCACATCAATTTCCATCACTATGATGCATTTATAAGCCTTAATTTGTATCAGATTTTCATTGTTTTTGCTATTTCTATCATCGACAAACTTTTATTTGTTCAAAATTTAAATCATTTAATTTAATGAAAAATCTGTTGCAAAAGTGCTTCTGTTAAAATTCTCCCACATCAATTTCCATCACTATGATGCATTTATAAGCCTTAATTTGTAACAGATTTTCATTGTTTTTGCTATTTCTATCATCGACAAACTTTTATGTGTTCAAAATTTAAATCATTAAATTTAATGAAAAATCTGTTGCAAAAGTGCTTCTGTTAAAATTCTCCCACATCAATTTCCATCACTATGATGCATTTATAAGCCTTAATTTGTAACAGATTTTCATTGTTTTTGCTATTTCTATCATCGACAAACTTTTATGTGTTCAAAATTTAAATCATTAAATTTAATGAAAAATCTGTTGCAAAAGTGCTTCTGTTAAAATTCTCCCACATCAATTTCCATCATTATGATGCATTTATAAGCCTTAATTTGTATCAGATTTTCATTGTTTTTGCTATTTGTATCATCGACAAACTTTTATTTGTTCAAAATTTAAATCATTTAATTAACTGAAAAATCTGTTGCAAAAGTGCTTCTGTTAAAATTCTCCCACATCAATTTCCATCATTATGATGCATTTATAAGCCTTAATTTGTATCAGATTTTCATTGTTTTTGCTATTTGTATCATCGACAAACTTTTATTTGTTCAAAATTTAAATCATTTAATTTAATGAAAAATCTGTTGCAAAAGTGCTTCTGTTAAAATTCTCCCACATCAATTTCCATCACTATGATGCATTTATAAGCCTTAATTTGTAACAGATTTTCATTGTTTTTGCTATTTCTATCATCGACAAACTTTTATTTGTTCAAAATTTAAATCATTTAATTAACTGAAAAATCTGTTGCAAAAGTGCTTCTGTTAAAATTCTCCCACATCAATTTCCATCACTATGATGCATTTATAAGCCTTAATTTGTATCAGATTTTCATTGTTTTTGCTATTTGTATCATCGACAAACTTTTATTTGTTCATAATTTAAATCATTTAACTAACTGAAAAATCTGTTGCAAACGTGCTTCTGTTAAAATTCTCCCACATCAATTTCCATCATTATGATGCATTTATAAGCCTTAATTTGTAACAGATTTTCATTGTTTTTGCTATTTGTATCATCGACAAACTTTTATGTGTTCAAAATTTAAATCATTTAATTAACTGAAAAATCTGTTGCAAAAGTGCTTCTGTTAAAATTCTCCCACATCAATTTCCATCATTATGATGCATTTATAAGCCTTAATTTGTATCAGATTTTCATTGTTTTTGCTATTTGTATCATCGACAAACTTTTATTTGTTCAAAATTTAAATCATTTAATTTAATGAAAAATCTGTTGCAAAAGTGCTTCTGTTAAAATTCTCCCACATCAATTTCCATCACTATGATGCATTTATAAGCCTTAATTTGTAACAGATTTTCATTGTTTTTGCTATTTCTATCATCGACAAACTTTTATTTGTTAAAAATTTAAATCATTTAATTAACTGAAAAATCTGTTGCAAAAGTGCTTCTGTTAAAATTCTCCCACATCAATTTCCATCATTATGATGCATTTATAAGCCTTAATTTGTATCAGATTTTCATTGTTTTTGCTATTTGTATCATCGACAAACTTTTATTTGTTCATAATTTAAATCATTTAACTAACTGAAAAATCTGTTGCAAACGTGCTTCTGTTAAAATTCTCCCACATCAATTTCCATCATTATGATGCATTTATAAGCCTTAATTTGTAACAGATTTTCATTGTTTTTGCTATTTGTATCATCGACAAACTTTTATGTGTTCAAAATTTAAATCATTTAATTAACTGAAAAATCTGTTGCAAAAGTGCTTCTGTTAAAATTCTCCCACATCAATTTCCATCATTATGATGCATTTATAAGCCTTAATTTGTAACAGATTTTCATTGTTTTTGCTATTTCTATCATCTACAAACTTTTATTTGTTCAAAATTTAAATCATTTAACTAACTGAAAAATCTGTTGCAAAAGTGCTTCTGTTAAAATTCTCCCACATCAATTTCCATCATTATGATGCATTTATAAGCCTTAATTTGTAACAGATTTTCATTGTTTTTGCTATTTGTATCATCGACAAACTTTTATGTGTTCAAAATTTAAATCATTTAATTAACTGAAAAATCTGTTGCAAAAGTGCTTCTGTTAAAATTCTCCCACATCAATTTCCATCATTATGATGCATTTATAAGCCTTAATTTGTATCAGATTTTCATTGTTTTTGCTATTTGTATCATCGACAAACTTTTATTTGTTCAAAATTTAAATCATTTAATTTAATGAAAAATCTGTTGCAAAAGTGCTTCTGTTAAAATTCTCCCACATCAATTTCCATCACTATGATGCATTTATAAGCCTTAATTTGTAACAGATTTTCATTGTTTTTGCTATTTGTATCATCGACAAACTTTTATTTGTTCAAAATTTAAATCATTTAATTTAATGAAAAATCTGTTGCAAAAGTGCTTCTGTTAAAATTCTCCCACATCAATTTCCATCATTATGATGCATTTATAAGCCTTAATTTGTAACAGATTTTCATTGTTTTTGCTATTTCTATCATCTACAAACTTTTATGTGTTCAAAATTTTAATCATTTAACTAACTGAAAAATCTGTTGCAAACGTGCTTCTGTTAAAATTCTCCCACATCAATTTCCATCATTATGATGCATTTATAAGCCTTAATTTGTAACAGATTTTCATTGTTTTTGCTATTTCTATCATCTACAAACTTTTATGTGTTCAAAATTTTAATCATTTAACTAACTGAAAAATCTGTTGCAAAAGTGCTTCTGTTAAAATTCTCCCACATCAATTTCCATCATTATGATGCATTTATAAGCCTTAATTTGTAACAGATTTTCATTGTTTTTGCTATTTGTATCATCGACAAACTTTTATGTGTTCAAAATTTTAATCATTTAACTAACTGAAAAATCTGTTGCAAACGTGCTTCTGTTAAAATTCTCCCACATCAATTTCCATCATTATGATGCATTTATAAGCCTTAATTTGTATCAGATTTTCATTGTTTTTGCTATTTCTATCATCTACAAACTTTTATTTGTTCAAAATTTAAATCATTTAACTAACTGAAAAATCTGTTGCAAACGTGCTTCTGTTAAAATTCTCCCACATCAATTTCCATCATTATGATGCATTTATAAGCCTTAATTTGTATCAGATTTTCATTGTTTTTGCTATTTCTATCATCGACAAACTTTTATTTGTTCAAAATTTAAATCATTTAACTAACTGAAAAATCTGTTGCAAACGTGCTTCTGTTAAAATTCTCCCACATCAATTTCCATCATTATGATGCATTTATAAGCCTTAATTTGTAACAGATTTTCATTGTTTTTGCTATTTCTATCATCTACAAACTTTTATTTGTTCAAAATTTAAATCATTTAACTAACTGAAAAATCTGTTGCAAACGTGCTTCTGTTAAAATTCTCCCACATCAATTTCCATCATTATGACGCATTTATAAGCCTTAATTTGTATCAGATTTTCATTGTTTTTGCTATTTCTATCATCTACAAACTTTTATTTGTTCAAAATTTAAATCATTTAACTAACTGAAAAATCTGTTGCAAAAGTGCTTCTGTTAAAATTCTCCCACATCAATTTCCATCACTATGATGCATTTATAAGCCTTAATTTGTAACAGATTTTCATTGTTTTTGCTATTTGTATCATCGACAAACTTTTATGTGTTCAAAATTTTAATCATTAAACTAACTGACAAATCTGTTGCAAACGTGCTTCTGTTAAAATTCTCCCACATCAATTTCCATCACTATGATGCATTTATAAGCCTTAATTTGTATCAGATTTTCATTGTTTTTGCTATTTCTATCATCTACAAACTTTTATTTGTTCAAAATTTAAATCATTTAACTAACTGAAAAATCTGTTGCAAAAGTGCTTCTGTTAAAATTCTCACACATCAATTTCCATCACTATTATGCATTTATAATCCTTAATTTGTAACAGATTTTCATTGTTTTTGCTATTTCTATCATCGACAAACTTCCACGTGTTCAAAATTTAAATCATTTAATTTAATGAAAAATCTGTTGCAAACGTGCTTCTGTTAAAATTCTCCCACATCAATTTCCATCACTATTATGCATTTATAGGCCTTAATTTGTAACAGATTTTCATTGTTTTTGCTATTTCTATCATCGACAAACTTTTATGTGTTCAAAATTTTAATCATTTAACTAACTGAAAAATCTGTTGCAAACGTGCTTCTGTTAAAATTCTCCCACATCAATTTCCATCACTATTATGCATTTATAGGCCTTAATTTGTATCAGATTTTCATTGTTTTTGCTATTTGTATCATCGACAAACTTTTATGTGTTCAAAATTTTAATCATTTAACTAACTGAAAAATCTGTTGCAAACGTGCTTCTGTTAAAATTCTCCCACATCAATTTCCATCACTATTATGCATTTATAGGCCTTAATTTGTAACAGATTTTCATTGTTTTTGCTATTTCTATCATCGACAAACTTTTATTTGTTCAAAATTTAAATCATTTAATTTAATGAAAAATCTGTTGCAAAAGTGCTTCTGTTAAAATTCTCCCACATCAATTTCCATCACTATTATGCATTTATAATCCTTAATTTGTAACAGATTTTCATTGTTTTTGCTATTTCTATCATCGACAAACTTCCACGTGTTCAAAATTTAAATCATTTAATTTAATGAAAAATCTGTTGCAAACGTGCTTCTGTTAAAATTCTCCCACATCAATTTCCATCACTATTATGCATTTATAATCCTTAATTTGTATCAGATTTTCATTGTTTTTGCTATTTGTATCATCGACAAACTTTTATGTGTTCAAAATTTTAATCATTTAACTAACTGAAAAATCTGTTGCAAACGTGCTTCTGTTAAAATTCTCCCACATCAATTTCCATCACTATTATGCATTTATAATCCTTAATTTGTAACAGATTTTCATTGTTTTTGCTATTTCTATCATCTACAAACTTTTATTTGTTCAAAATTTAAATCATTTAACTAACTGAAAAATCTGTTGCAAAAGTGCTTCTGTTAAAATTCTCACACATCAATTTCCATCACTATTATGCATTTATAATCCTTAATTTGTAACAGATTTTCATTGTTTTTGCTATTTCTATCATCGACAAACTTCCACGTGTTCAAAATTTAAATCATTTAATTTAATGAAAAATCTGTTGCAAACGTGCTTCTGTTAAAATTCTCCCACATCAATTTCCATCACTATTATGCATTTATAGGCCTTAATTTGTAACAGATTTTCATTGTTTTTGCTATTTCTATCATCGACAAACTTTTATGTGTTCAAAATTTTAATCATTTAACTAACTGAAAAATCTGTTGCAAACGTGCTTCTGTTAAAATTCTCCCACATCAATTTCCATCACTATTATGCATTTATAGGCCTTAATTTGTATCAGATTTTCATTGTTTTTGCTATTTGTATCATCGACAAACTTTTATTTGTTCAAAATTTAAATCATTTAATTTAATGAAAAATCTGTTGCAAAAGTGCTTCTGTTAAAATTCTCACACATCAATTTCCATCACTATTATGCATTTATAATCCTTAATTTGTAACAGATTTTCATTGTTTTTGCTATTTCTATCATCGACAAACTTCCACGTGTTCAAAATTTAAATCATTTAATTTAATGAAAAATCTGTTGCAAACGTGCTTCTGTTAAAATTCTCCCACATCAATTTCCATCACTATTATGCATTTATAGGCCTTAATTTGTAACAGATTTTCATTGTTTTTGCTATTTCTATCATCGACAAACTTTTATGTGTTCAAAATTTTAATCATTTAACTAACTGAAAAATCTGTTGCAAACGTGCTTCTGTTAAAATTCTCCCACATCAATTTCCATCACTATGATGCATTTATAAGCCTTAATTTGTATCAGATTTTCATTGTTTTTGCTATTTGTATCATCGACAAACTTTTATGTGTTCAAAATTTTAATCATTTAACTAACTGAAAAATCTGTTGCAAACGTGCTTCTGTTAAAATTCTCCCACATCAATTTCCATCACTATGATGCATTTATAAGCCTTAATTTGTAACAGATTTTCATTGTTTTTGCTATTTGTATCATCGACAAACTTTTATGTGTTCAAAATTTTAATCATTTAACTAACTGAAAAATCTGTTGCAAACGTGCTTCTGTTAAAATTCTCCCACATCAATTTCCATCACTATGATGCATTTATAAGCCTTAATTTGTATCAGATTTTCATTGTTTTTGCTATTTGTATCATCGACAAACTTTTATGTGTTCAAAATTTTAATCATTTAACTAACTGAAAAATCTGTTGCAAACGTGCTTCTGTTAAAATTCTCCCACATCAATTTCCATCACTATGATGCATTTATAAGCCTTAATTTGTAACAGATTTTCATTGTTTTTGCTATTTGTATCATCGACAAACTTTTATGTGTTCAAAATTTTAATCATTTAACTAACTGAAAAATCTGTTGCAAACGTGCTTCTGTTAAAATTCTCCCACATCAATTTCCATCACTATGATGCATTTATAAGCCTTAATTTGTAACAGATTTTCATTGTTTTTGCTATTTCTATCATCTACAAACTTTTATTTGTTCAAAATTTAAATCATTTAACTAACTGAAAAATCTGTTGCAAAAGTGCTTCTGTTAAAATTCTCACACATCAATTTCCATCACTATTATGCATTTATAAGCCTTAATTTGTAACAGATTTTCATTGTTTTTGCTATTTCTATCATCGACAAACTTTTATTTGTTCAAAATTTAAATCATTTAATTTAATGAAAAATCTGTTGCAAAAGTGCTTCTGTTAAAATTCTCACACATCAATTTCCATCACTATTATGCATTTATAATCCTTAATTTGTAACAGATTTTCATTGTTTTTGCTATTTCTATCATCGACAAACTTCCACGTGTTCAAAATTTAAATCATTTAATTTAATGAAAAATCTGTTGCAAAAGTGCTTCTGTTAAAATTCTCACACATCAATTTCCATCACTATTATGCATTTATAATCCTTAATTTGTAACAGATTTTCATTGTTTTTGCTATTTCTATCATCGACAAACTTCCACGTGTTCAAAATTTAAATCATTTAATTTAATGAAAAATCTGTTGCAAACGTGCTTCTGTTAAAATTCTCCCACATCAATTTCCATCACTATTATGCATTTATAGGCCTTAATTTGTAACAGATTTTCATTGTTTTTGCTATTTCTATCATCGACAAACTTTTATTTGTTCAAAATTTAAATCATTTAATTTAATGAAAAATCTGTTGCAAAAGTGCTTCTGTTAAAATTCTCACACATCAATTTCCATCACTATTATGCATTTATAATCCTTAATTTGTAACAGATTTTCATTGTTTTTGCTATTTCTATCATCGACAAACTTTTATTTGTTCAAAATTTAAATCATTTAATTTAATGAAAAATCTGTTGCAAAAGTGCTTCTGTTAAAATTCTCCCACATCAATTTCCATCACTATTATGCATTTATAAGCCTTAATTTGTAACAGATTTTCATTGTTTTTGCTATTTCTATCATCGACAAACTTTTATTTGTTCAAAATTTAAATCATTTAATTTAATGAAAAATCTGTTGCAAACGTGCTTCTGTTAAAATTCTCCCACATCAATTTCCATCACTATTATGCATTTATAATCCTTAATTTGTAACAGATTTTCATTGTTTTTGCTATTTCTATCATCGACAAACTTTTATTTGTTCAAAATTTAAATCATTTAATTTAATGAAAAATCTGTTGCAAACGTGCTTCTGTTAAAATTCTCCCACATCAATTTCCATCACTATTATGCATTTATAGGCCTTAATTTGTAACGGATTTTCATTGTTTTTGCTATTTCTATCATCGACAAACTTTTATTTGTTCAAAATTTAAATCATTTAATTTAATGAAAAATCTGTTGCAAAAGTGCTTCTGTTAAAATTCTCCCACATCAATTTCCATCACTATTATGCATTTATAGGCCTTAATTTGTAACGGATTTTCATTGTTTTTGCTATTTCTATCATCGACAAACTTTTATTTGTTCAAAATTTAAATCATTTAATTTAATGAAAAATCTGTTGCAAACGTGCTTTTGTTAAAATTCTCCCACATCAATTTCCATCACCATGATGCATTTATAAGCCTTAATTTGTAACAGATTTTCATTGTTTTTGCTATTTCTATCATCGACAAACTTTTATTTGTTCAAAATTTAAATCGTTTAATTTAATGAAAAATCTGTTGCAAACGTGCTTCTGTTAAAATTCTCCCACATCAATTTCCATCACTATGATGCATTTATAAGCCTTAATTTGTAACAGATTTTCATTGTTTTTGCTATTTGTATCATCGACAAACTTTTATGTGTTCAAAATTTAAATCATTTAATTTAATGAAAAATCTGTTGCAAACGTGCTTCTGTTAAAATTCTCCCACATCAATTTCCATCACCATGATGCATTTATAAGCCTTAATTTGTAACAGATTTTCATTGTTTTTGCTATTTGTATCATCGACAAACTTTTATGTGTTCAAAATTTAAATCATTTAATTTAATGAAAAATCTGTTGCAAACGTGCTTTTGTTAAAATTCTCCCACATCAATTTCCATCACCATGATGCATTTATAAGCCTTAATTTGTAACAGATTTTCATTGTTTTTGCTATTTCTATCATCGACAAACTTTTATTTGTTCAAAATTTAAATCGTTTAATTTAATGAAAAATCTGTTGCAAACGTGCTTTTGTTAAAATTCTCCCACATCAATTTCCATCACTATGATGCATTTATAAGCCTTAATTTGTAACAGATTTTCATTGTTTTTGCTATTTCTATCATCGACAAACTTTTATTTGTTCAAAATTTAAATCGTTTAATTTAATGAAAAATCTGTTGCAAACGTGCTTCTGTTAAAATTCTCCCACATCAATTTCCATCACTATTATGCATTTAAAAGCCTTAATTTGTAACAGATTTTCATTGTTTTTGCTATTTCTATCATCGACAAACTTCCACGTGTTCAAAATTTAAATCATTTAATTTAATGAAAAATCTGTTGCAAAAGTGCTTCTGTTAAAATTCTCCCACATCAATTTCCATCACTATGATGCATTTATAAGCCTTAATTTGTAACAGATTTTCATTGTTTTTGCTATTTCTATCATCGACAAACTTCCACGTGTTCAAAATTTAAATCATTTAATTTAATGAAAAATCTGTTGCAAACGTGCTTCTGTTAAAATTCTCCCACATCAATTTCCATCACTATGATGCATTTATAAGCCTTAATTTGTAACAGATTTTCATTGTTTTTGCTATTTCTATCATCGACAAACTTCCACGTGTTCAAAATTTAAATCATTTAATTTAATGAAAAATCTGTTGCAAACGTGCTTCTGTTAAAATTCTCCCACATCAATTTCCATCACTATGATGCATTTATAAGCCTTAATTTGTAAAAGATTTTCATTGTTTTTGCTATTTCTATCATCTACAAACTTTTATTTGTTCAAAATTTAAATCATTTAATTTAATGAAAAATCTGTTGCAAACGTGCTTCTGTCAAAATTCTCCCACATCAATTTCCATCACTATTATGCATTTAAAAGCCTTAATTTGTAACAGATTTTCATTGTTTTTGCTATTTCTATCATCGACAAACTTCCACGTGTTCAAAATTTAAATCATTTAATTTAATGAAAAATCTGTTGCAAAAGTGCTTCTGTTAAAATTCTCCCACATCAATTTCCATCACTATGATGCATTTATAAGCCTTAATTTGTAAAAGATTTTCATTGTTTTTGCTATTTCTATCATCTACAAACTTTTATTTGTTCAAAATTTAAATCATTTAATTTAATGAAAAATCTGTTGCAAACGTGCTTCTGTTAAAATTCTCCCACATCAATTTCCATCACTATTATGCATTTAAAAGCCTTAATTTGTAACAGATTTTCATTGTTTTTGCTATTTGTATCATCGACAAACTTCCACGTGTTCAAAATTTAAATCATTTAATTTAATGAAAAATCTGTTGCAAAAGTGCTTCTGTTAAAATTCTCCCACATCAATTTCCATCACTATGATGCATTTATAAGCCTTAATTTGTAAAAGATTTTCATTGTTTTTGCTATTTGTATCATCGACAAACTTCCACGTGTTCAAAATTTAAATCATTTAATTTAATGAAAAATCTGTTGCAAAAGTGCTTCTGTTAAAATTCTCCCACATCAATTTCCATCACTATTATGCATTTATAAGCCTTAATTTGTAACAGATTTTCATTGTTTTTGCTATTTCTATCATCGACAAACTTCCACGTGTTCAAAATTTAAATCATTTAATTTAATGAATAATCTGTTGCAAAAGTGCTTCTGTTAAAATTCTCCCACATCAATTTCCATCACTATGATGCATTTATAAGCCTTAATTTGTAAAAGATTTTCATTGTTTTTGCTATTTGTATCATCGACAAACTTTTATTTGTTCAAAATTTAAATCATTTAATTTAATGAATAATCTGTTGCAAAAGTGCTTCTGTTAAAATTCTCCCACATCAATTTCCATCACTATGATGCATTTATAAGCCTTAATTTGTAAAAGATTTTCATTGTTTTTGCTATTTGTATCATCGACAAACTTCCACGTGTTCAAAATTTAAATCATTTAATTTAATGAAAAATCTGTTGCAAAAGTGCTTCTGTTAAAATTCTCCCACATCAATTTCCATCACTATTATGCATTTATAAGCCTTAATTTGTAACAGATTTTCATTGTTTTTGCTATTTCTATCATCGACAAACTTCCACGTGTTCAAAATTTAAATCATTTAATTTAATGAATAATCTGTTGCAAAAGTGCTTCTGTTAAAATTCTCCCACATCAATTTCCATCACTATGATGCATTTATAAGCCTTAATTTGTAAAAGATTTTCATTGTTTTTGCTATTTGTATCATCGACAAACTTTTATTTGTTCAAAATTTAAATCATTTAATTTAATGAATAATCTGTTGCAAAAGTGCTTCTGTTAAAATTCTCCCACATCAATTTCCATCACTATTATGCATTTATAAGCCTTAATTTGTAACAGATTTTCATTGTTTTTGCTATTTCTATCATCGACAAACTTCCACGTGTTCAAAATTTAAATCATTTAATTTAATGAAAAATCTGTTGCAAAAGTGCTTCTGTTAAAATTCTCCCACATCAATTTCCATCACTATGATGCATTTATAAGCCTTAATTTGTAACAGATTTTCATTGTTTTTGCTATTTCTATCATCGACAAACTTTTATGTGTTCAAAATTTAAATCATTTAACTAACTGAAAAATCTGTTGCAAACGTGCTTCTGTTAAAATTCTCCCACATCAATTTCCATCACTATGATGCATTTATAAGCCTTAATTTGTAACAGATTTTCATTGTTTTTGCTATTTCTATCATCGACAAACTTTTATGTGTTCAAAATTTAAATCATTTAACTAACTGAAAAATCTGTTGCAAACGTGCTTCTGTTAAAATTCTCCCACATCAATTTCCATCACTATGATGCATTTATAAGCCTTAATTTGTAACAGATTTTCATTGTTTTTGCTATTTCTATCATCGACAAACTTTTATGTGTTCAAAATTTAAATCATTTAACTAACTGAAAAATCTGTTGCAAACGTGCTTCTGTTAAAATTCTCCCACATCAATTTCCATCACTATGATGCATTTATAAGCCTTAATTTGTAACAGATTTTCATTGTTTTTGCTATTTCTATCATCGACAAACTTTTATGTGTTCAAAATTTAAATCATTTAATTAAATGAAAAATCTGTTGCAAAAGTGCTTCTGTTAAAATTCTCCCACATCAATTTCCATCACTATGATGCATTTATAAGCCTTAATTTGTAACAGATTTTCATTGTTTTTGCTATTTCTATCATCGACAAACTTTTATGTGTTCAAAATTTAAATCATTTAATTAAATGAAAAATCTGTTGCAAAAGTGCTTCTGTTAAAATTCTCCCACATCAATTTCCATCACTATTATGCATTTATAAGCCTTAATTTGTAACAGATTTTCATTGTTTTTGCTATTTCTATCATCGGCAAACTTTTATATGTTCAAAATTTAAATCATTTAATTTAATGAATAATCTGTTGCAAAAGTGCTTCTGTTAAAATTCTCCCACATCAATTTCCATCACTATTATGCATTTCTAAGCCTTAATTTGTAACAGATTTTCATTGTTTTTGCTATTTCTATCATCGACAAACTTTTATTTGTTCAAAATTTAAATCATTTAATTTAATGAATAATCTGTTGCAAAAGTGCTTCTGTTAAAATTCTCCCACATCAATTTCCATCACTATTATGCATTTATAAGCCTTAATTTGTAACAGATTTTCATTGTTTTTGCTATTTCTATCATCGACAAACTTTTATTTGTTCAAAATTTAAATCATTTAATTTAATGAATAATCTGTTGCAAAAGTGCTTCTGTTAAAATTCTCCCACATCAATTTCCATCACTATTATGCATTTATAAGCCTTAATTTGTAACAGATTTTCATTGTTTTTGCTATTTCTATCATCGACAAACTTTTATTTGTTCAAAATTTAAATCATTTAATTTAATGAAAAATCTGTTGCAAAAGTGCTTCTGTTAAAATTCTCCTGCATCTGAATTAATCACTATTATGCATTTAAAAGCCTTTATTTGTAACAGATTTTCATTGTTTTTGCTATTTCTATCATCGACAAACTTTTATGTGTTCAAAATTTAAATCATTTAATTTAATGAATAATCTGTTGCAAAAGTGCTTCTGTTAAAATTCTCCCACATCAATTTCCATCACTATTATGCATTTATAAGCCTTAATTTGTAACAGATTTTCATTGTTTTTGCTATTTCTATCATCGACAAACTTTTATGTGTTCAAAATTTAAATCATTTAATTTAATGAATAATCTGTTGCAAAAGTGCTTCTGTTAAAATTCTCCTGCATCTGAATTAATCACTATTATGCATTTAAAAGCCTTTATTTGTAACAGATTTTCATTGTTTTTGCTATTTCTATCATCGACAAACTTTTATTTGTTCAAAATTTAAATCATTTAATTTAATGAATAATCTGTTGCAAAAGTGCTTCTGTTAAAATTCTCCTGCATCTGAATTAATCACTATTATGCATTTATAAGCCTTAATTTGTAACAGATTTTCATTGTTTTTGCTATTTCTATCATCGACAAACTTTTATTTGTTCAAAATTTAAATCATTTAATTAACTGTAAAATCTGTTGCAAAAGTGCTTCTGTTAAAATTCTCCTGCATCTGAATTAATCACTATTATGCATTTAAAAGCCTTTATTTGTAACAGATTTTCATTGTTTTTGCTATTTCTATCATCGACAAACTTTTATTTGTTCAAAATTTAAATCATTTAATTAACTGTAAAATCTGTTGCAAAAGTGCTTCTGTTAAAATTCTCCTGCATCTGAATTAATCACTATTATGCATTTAAAAGCCTTTATTTGTAACAGATTTTCATTGTTTTTGCTATTTCTATCATCGACAAACTTTTATTTGTTCAAAATTGAAATCATTTAATTTAATGAATAATCTGTTGCAAAAGTGCTTCTGTTAAAATTCTCCCACATCAATTTCCATCACTATGATGCATTTATAAGCCTTAATTTGTAACAGATTTTCATTGTTTTTGCTATTTCTATCATCGACAAACTTTTATGTGTTCAAAATTTAAATCATTTAATTTAATGAAAAATCTGTTGCAAAAGTGCTTCTGTTAAAATTCTCCTGCATCTGAATTAATCACTATTATGCATTTAAAAGCCTTTATTTGTAACAGATTTTCATTGTTTTTGCTATTTCTATCATCGACAAACTTTTATGTGTTCAAAATTTAAATCATCTAATTTAATGAAAAATCTGTTGCAAAAGTGCTTCTGTTAAAATTCTCCCACATCAATTTCCATCACTATGATGCATTTATAAGCCTTAATTTGTAACAGATATTCATTGTTTTTGCTATTTCTATCATCGACAAACTTTTATGTGTTCAAAATTTAAATCATTTAATTTAATGAAAAATCTGTTGCAAAAGTGCTTCTGTTAAAATTCTCCCACATCAATTTCCATCACTATGATGCATTTATAAGCCTTAATTTGTAACAGATTTTCATTGTTTTTGCTATTTCTATCATCGACAAACTTTTATGTGTTCAAAATTTAAATCATCTAATTTAATGAAAAATCTGTTGCAAAAGTGCTTCTGTTAAAATTCTCCCACATCAATTTCCATCACTATGATGCATTTATAAGCCTTAATTTGTAACAGATATTCATTGTTTTTGCTATTTCTATCATCGACAAACTTTTATGTGTTCAAAATTTAAATCATCTAATTTAATGAAAAATCTGTTGCAAAAGTGCTTCTGTTAAAATTCTCCCACATCAATTTCCATCACTATGATGCATTTATAAGCCTTAATTTGTAACAGATTTTCATTGTTTTTGCTATTTCTATCATCGACAAACTTTTATGTGTTCAAAATTTAAATCATTTAATTTAATGAAAAATCTGTTGCAAAAGTGCTTCTGTTAAAATTCTCCCACATCAATTTCCATCACTATGATGCATTTATAAGCCTTAATTTGTAACAGATTTTCATTGTTTTTGCTATTTCTATCATCGACAAACTTTTATGTGTTCAAAATTTAAATCATTTAATTTAATGAATAATCTGTTGCAAAAGTGCTTCTGTTAAAATTCTCCCACATCAATTTCCATCACTATGATGCATTTATAAGCCTTAATTTGTAACAGATTTTCATTGTTTTTGCTATTTCTATCATCGACAAACTTTTATTTGTTCAAAATTTAAATCATTTAATTTAATGAAAAATCTGTTGCAAAAGTGCTTCTGTTAAAATTCTCACACATCAATTTCCATCACTATGATGCATTTAAAAGCCTTAATTTGTAACAGATTTTCATTGTTTTTGCTATTTCTATCATCGACAAACTTTTATTTGTTCAAAATTTAAATCATTTAATTTAATGAAAAATCTGTTGCAAAAGTGCTTCTGTTAAAATTCTCCCACATCAATTTCCATCACTATTATGCATTTATAAGCCTTAATTTGTAACAGATTTTCATTGTTTTTGCTATTTCTATCATCGACAAACTTTTATTTGTTCAAAATTTAAATCATTTAATTTAATGAAAAATCTGTTGCAAAAGTGCTTCTGTTAAAATTCTCCCACATCAATTTCCATCACTATTATGCATTTATAAGCCTTAATTTGTAACAGATTTTCATTGTTTGTTGTTGGATTTCAACAACCAATTCTGTGAATCATGCAAAAATGTTTATTATTTTGCAACATCATCTTCGATGTCCAGACATTTGATTTTTTCTCAATTTTCCCTCAAAATTGGTACGCGCGGTCCCTCATGATCTCTTGCTGCTGCACGAGAAAGAAGCATATAAAAGAAGATTGCTGCATCCACTTTTCTCTTCTTTTACATTCTCTTCCATTTTTCACTTTACTTTTCCCTTCCTGTTGGACCTCTTTATATTTTGACCATTGAGTCTATTTGTTCCCCTTCTATGTTTTAAATGTATTAAAAGATTTATATCATCATTTGTATGTTGTAATTGTTATATTTATTATTATTATTGTATAATTGAAATTATTATTTATCAAGCATCAATAAAATTCCTTATATTTATTATATTTTCTCATTATTTTTCATATGGTGCCACGACAAAAAACGAAATGTCTTATGTAACTCCTATTAAATTTTCATATTCTCGTCTTCAAAGCTATCTTGCAAATGCAGAAATTACTATTAATGATGATGGTTCAACTTTATCAACCATTCAAAATGATATTTATTCTATTGAACAATGTGTTAATCAAATATACGATTATGACGAAAAATGGATAAAATTAATTCTCAATTTTAAAGATGAAACTCGTCAAAAAGCTCAGCAAGAAATTTATAATAAGACTGCTTTTGGCCCAACAGGTTACTTTTCACTTATTGCTGATGCTTTCGATATTCTTCCTCGCTTGAAGGAAAATGATGCTAAAAAATCTCAAAGCCCTTCTCTTTCTTTATGTCCTGTTTATGAATTATACTCATCTTTTTGTCCTGATGAATCTCCCACAAATGAATCATCTTCTTGTCCTGCTATTACTCAAAATGAATGTTCCCGTAGTGAATCATCTCCTTTTAATTCTATTAAAGAAAATGAAATGCAAGTTCAACAAAAAACACCAGCACAAGAAAGCGGTGATGAATTTGATAGATTATACGCCATAGTTTTTAAAACTAAAGCGAAATCTGAACCATCAAATGAATTTGAATCATTTGAAAAAGACCTTATTCAAGCTGATAAATTTAATGTTAATAAAGCATCAACAACATTTACTTCTTCAAAAGAAAATTTAAATGATGATCAATATTCTTTTAATGTTAATGTATGTCATGATTATAAGCAAGAAGAAAACCAGTGTATTTTTGCATTAACAACAAATGTTATTGCATCCAAAGAAGATGCCGAAGAAGCCCGACATGAATCGCATGGCTTGGCAATCAATGAAGATTATTGTACTCCTGGAAGTATTTTATTTGAACAGACGACAAATGATAATGTCGAAATTTTTACTGGTATTAAAGAATCTCTTTGTCATACTTATGTTTCCAAAGAACAATTTGAATGTAAAATGTCAACAAAAACTGCTGTTGTCAAAAGATTATCAAATTCTGAATCACCATCTTCTAATGGTTATTATGATTCAGTTCAACCAAATAATGCTTATAAAAGCAATGTTGAAATTACAACTGTTGAAACAATTATTTCACAAACTAATGATGCTTCTCTTATTATTAATGATGATTATCTCCCAAATCCTGATGATCCACCAGATCCTATTGATCACTGTAATTTAATCACAACAAATAATATTGATGCAAGTAATCGTGAAATTACAAAAGATGAAACAACTATTACAGAAAATATTAATGGTGCTGAAATTTTTTCTTATTCTTCAAATATTAACAATGCTATAAATGATGATTATCTGCCAAACCCTGATGATCCACCTGAAAAATCTAATCATTTTGCTGCAGTAAAACCTGCTAATGCTAATGTTGAAATTGATTCAAAAGATCCTGCTGCAGTAATCGCTACTGAAAAAACTTCAATGGATATTCAACAATTTGTGCAGGAAGATAATTCACCTGAATTACTTATTTTTATTGAAAATTGCTTAAAGACAGCTTCAAATGCTTATCAACATCTTTTGGCAACGAAATTCCATTACCAACTATCTTTATTTGGTCATAAACATTCTTCAAAAGTTATGATGAAAGATGTACGATGGATTAAAAATTGTTATGATACTTTCTGGCAACCAACTGTTGATCCAATGGTTACTGATATTTTATCATCATCAACATGGAAATTATTTATTTTTATGTATTCCAAAGAGGAACAAAATTTTGATCACCCTGTTGTAGGTTGATCATCCGTTAATCATTCAAGCCCACCATTCGAATTTACTTTTATTTCATGATTTCCTTTTGTTTATTATTTCATACTTATTTATGGATGTTAAATTGTTGTATTACTCAAATTCAAAATGTTCCTGTTTTAAGTCCCTTTACCCCCAACAGACTTTCCCTTTTATTAATTATTCCCACCATTATTATTTATTATATTTAATTAAAGGATGCTTAAATATTTGAATTATTCTTATTATTCAAAATGCTCATATAATTGTCACACTTGACGAGACACACTTTTCTCAAGCTGGGAGTGTTGTTGGATTTCAACAACCAATTCTGTGAATCATGCAAAAATGTTTATTATTTTGCAACATCATCTTCGATGTCCAGACATTTGATTTTTTCTCAATTTTCCCTCAAAATTGGTACGCGCGGTCCCTCATGATCTCTTGCTGCTGCACGAGAAAGAAGCATATAAAAGAAGATTGCTGCATCCACTTTTCTCTTCTTTTACATTCTCTTCCATTTTTCACTTTCCTTTTCCCTTCCTGTTGGACCTCTTTATATTTTGACCATTGAGTCTATTTGTTCCCCTTCTATGTTTTAAATGTATTAAAAGATTTATATCATCATTTGTATGTTGTAATTATTATATTTATTATTATTATTGTATAATTGAAATTATTATTTATCAAGCATCAATAAAATCCCTTATAATTATTATTATTTTCTCATTATTTTTCATATTGTTTTTGCTATTTCTATCATCGACAAACTTTTATTTGTTCAAAATTGAAATCATTTAATTTAATGAATAATCTGTTGCAAAAGTGCTTCTGTTAAAATTCTCCTGCATCTGAATTAATCACTATTATGCATTTAAAAGCCTTAATTTGTAACAGATTTTCATTGTTTTTGCTATTTCTATCATCGACAAACTTTTATGTGTTCAAAATTTAAATCATTTAATTAAATGAAAAATCTGTTGCAAAAGTGCTTCTGTTAAAATTCTCCCACATCAATTTCCATCACTATGATGCATTTATAAGCCTTAATTTGTAACAGATTTTCATTGTTTTTGCTATTTCTATCATCGACAAACTTTTATTTGTTCAAAATTTAAATCATTTAATTTAATGAATAATCTGTTGCAAAAGTGCTTCTGTTAAAATTCTCCCACATCAATTTCCATCACTATGATGCATTTATAAGCCTTAATTTGTAACAGATTTTCATTGTTTTTGCTATTTCTATCATCGACAAACTTTTATGTGTTCAAAATTTAAATCATTTAATTTAATGAATAATCTGTTGCAAAAGTGCTTCTGTTAAAATTCTCCCACATCAATTTCCATCACTATGATGCATTTATAAGCCTTAATTTGTAACAGATTTTCATTGTTTTTGCTATTTCTATCATCGACAAACTTTTATGTGTTCAAAATTTAAATCATTTAATTTAATGAATAATCTGTTGCAAAAGTGCTTCTGTTAAAATTCTCCCACATCAATTTCCATCACTATGATGCATTTATAAGCCTTAATTTGTAACAGATTTTCATTGTTTTTGCTATTTCTATCATCGACAAACTTTTATGTGTTCAAAATTTAAATCATTTAATTTAATGAATAATCTGTTGCAAAAGTGCTTCTGTTAAAATTCTCCCACATCAATTTCCATCACTATGATGCATTTATAAGCCTTAATTTGTAACAGATTTTCATTGTTTTTGCTATTTCTATCATCGACAAACTTTTATGTGTTCAAAATTTAAATCATTTAATTTAATGAATAATCTGTTGCAAAAGTGCTTCTGTTAAAATTCTCCCACATCAATTTCCATCACTATGATGCATTTATAAGCCTTAATTTGTAACAGATTTTCATTGTTTTTGCTATTTCTATCATCGACAAACTTTTATGTGTTCAAAATTTAAATCATTTAATTAAATGAAAAATCTGTTGCAAAAGTGCTTCTGTTAAAATTCTCCCACATCAATTTCCATCACTATGATGCATTTATAAGCCTTAATTTGTAACAGATTTTCATTGTTTTTGCTATTTCTATCATCGACAAACTTTTATTTGTTCAAAATTTAAATCATTTAATTTAATGAATAATCTGTTGCAAAAGTGCTTCTGTTAAAATTCTCCCACATCAATTTCCATCACTATTATGCATTTATAAGCCTTAATTTGTAACAGATTTTCATTGTTTTTGCTATTTCTATCATCGACAAACTTTTATTTGTTCAAAATTTAAATCATTTAATTTAATGAATAATCTGTTGCAAAAGTGCTTCTGTTAAAATTCTCCCACATCAATTTCCATCACTATGATGCATTTATAAGCCTTAATTTGTAACAGATTTTCATTGTTTTTGCTATTTCTATCATCGACAAACTTTTATTTGTTCAAAATTTAAATCATTTAATTTAATGAATAATCTGTTGCAAAAGTGCTTCTGTTAAAATTCTCCTGCATCTGAATTAATCACTATTATGCATTTAAAAGCCTTAATTTGTAACAGATTTTCATTGTTTTTGCTATTTCTATCATCGACAAACTTTTATGTGTTCAAAATTTAAATCATTTAATTAACTGTAAAATCTGTTGCAAAAGTGCTTCTGTTAAAATTCTCCCACATCAATTTCCATCACTATGATGCATTTATAAGCCTTAATTTGTAACAGATTTTCATTGTTTTTGCTATTTCTATCATCGACAAACTTTTATTTGTTCAAAATTTAAATCATTTAATTTAATGAATAATCTGTTGCAAAAGTGCTTCTGTTAAAATTCTCCTGCATCTGAATTAATCACTATTATGCATTTAAAAGCCTTAATTTGTAACAGATTTTCATTGTTTTTGCTATTTCTATCATCGACAAACTTTTATGTGTTCAAAATTTAAATCATTTAATTAAATGAAAAATCTGTTGCAAAAGTGCTTCTGTTAAAATTCTCCCACATCAATTTCCATCACTATTATGCATTTAAAAGCCTTAATTTGTAACAGATTTTCATTGTTTTTGCTATTTCTATCATCGACAAACTTTTATGTGTTCAAAATTTAAATCATTTAATTTAATGAATAATCTGTTGCAAAAGTGCTTCTGTTAAAATTCTCCCACATCAATTTCCATCACTATTATGCATTTAAAAGCCTTAATTTGTAACAGATTTTCATTGTTTTTGCTATTTCTATCATCGACAAACTTTTATGTGTTCAAAATTTAAATCATTTAATTAAATGAATAATCTGTTGCAAAAGTGCTTCTGTTAAAATTCTCCCACATCAATTTCCATCACTATGATGCATTTATAAGCCTTAATTTGTAACAGATTTTCATTGTTTTTGCTATTTCTATCATCGACAAACTTTTATGTGTTCAAAATTTAAATCATTTAATTTAATGAAAAATCTGTTGCAAAAGTGCTTCTGTTAAAATTCTCCCACATCAATTACCATCACTATGATGCATTTATAAGCCTTAATTTGTAACAGATTTTCATTGTTTTTGCTATTTCTATCATCGACAAACTTTTATTTGTTCAAAATTTAAATCATTTAATTAACTGTAAAATCTGTTGCAAAAGTGCTTCTGTTAAAATTCTCCCACATCAATTTCCATCACTATGATGCATTTATAAGCCTTAATTTGTAACAGATTTTCATTGTTTTTGCTATTTCTATCATCGACAAACTTTTATGTGTTCAAAATTTAAATCATTTAATTAACTGTAAAATCTGTTGCAAAAGTGCTTCTGTTAAAATTCTCCCACATCAATTTCCATCACTATGATGCATTTATAAGCCTTAATTTGTAACAGATTTTCATTGTTTTTGCTATTTCTATCATCGACAAACTTTTATTTGTTCAAAATTTAAATCATTTAATTAACTGTAAAATCTGTTGCAAAAGTGCTTCTGTTAAAATTCTCCCACATCAATTTCCATCACTATTATGCATTTATAAGCCTTAATTTGTAACAGATTTTCATTGTTTTTGCTATTTCTATCATCGACAAACTTTTATGTGTTCAAAATTTAAATCATTTAATTAACTGTAAAATCTGTTGCAAAAGTGCTTCTGTTAAAATTCTCCCACATCAATTTCCATCACTATGATGCATTTATAAGCCTTAATTTGTAACAGATTTTCATTGTTTTTGCTATTTCTATCATCGACAAACTTTTATTTGTTCAAAATTTAAATCATTTAATTAACTGTAAAATCTGTTGCAAAAGTGCTTCTGTTAAAATTCTCCCACATCAATTTCCATCACTATGATGCATTTATAAGCCTTAATTTGTAACAGATTTTCATTGTTTTTGCTATTTCTATCATCGACAAACTTTTATGTGTTCAAAATTTAAATCATTTAATTTAATGAATACCATGTTGCAAAAGTGCTTCTGTTAAAATTCTCCTGCATCTGAATTAATCACTATTATGCATTTATAAGCCTTAATTTGTAACAGATTTTCATTGTTTTTGCTATTTCTATCATCGACAAACTTTTATTTGTTCAAAATTTAAATCATTTAATTTAATGAATAATCTGTTGCAAAAGTGCTTCTGTTAAAATTCTCCTGCATCAATTTCCATCACTATGATGCATTTATAAGCCTTAATTTGTAACAGATTTTCATTGTTTTTGCTATTTCTATCATCGACAAACTTTTATTTGTTCAAAATTTAAATCATTTAATTTAATGAATAATCTGTTGCAAAAGTGCTTCTGTTAAAATTCTCCCACATCAATTTCCATCACTATGATGCATTTATAAGCCTTAATTTGTAACAGATTTTCATTGTTTTTGCTATTTCTATCATCGACAAACTTTTATTTGTTCAAAATTTAAATCATTTAATTTAATGAATAATCTGTTGCAAAAGTGCTTCTGTTAAAATTCTCCCACATCAATTTCCATCACTATGATGCATTTATAAGCCTTAATTTGTAACAGATTTTCATTGTTTTTGCTATTTCTATCATCGACAAACTTTTATTTGTTCAAAATTTAAATCATTTAATTAACTGTAAAATCTGTTGCAAAAGTGCTTCTGTTAAAATTCTCCCACATCAATTTCCATCACTATTATGCATTTATAAGCCTTAATTTGTAACAGATTTTCATTGTTTTTGCTATTTCTATCATCGACAAACTTTTATTTGTTCAAAATTTAAATCATTTTATTTAATGAAAAATCTGTTGCAAAAGTGCTTCTGTTAAAATTCTCACACATCAATTTCCATCACTATTATGCATTTATAAGCCTTAATTTGTAACAGATTTTCATTGTTTTTGCTATTTCTATCATCGACAAACTTTTATTTGTTCAAAATTTAAATCATTTTATTTAATGAAAAATCTGTTGCAAAAGTGCTTCTGTTAAAATTCTCCCACATCAATTTCCATCACTATTATGCATTTATAAGCCTTAATTTGTAACAGATTTTCATTGTTTTTGCTATTTCTATCATCGACAAACTTTTATTTGTTCAAAATTTAAATCATTTTATTTAATGAAAAATCTGTTGCAAAAGTGCTTCTGTTAAAATTCTCACACATCAATTTCCATCACTATTATGCATTTATAAGCCTTAATTTGTAACAGATTTTCATTGTTTTTGCTATTTCTATCATCGACAAACTTTTATTTGTTCAAAATTTAAATCATTTTATTTAATGAAAAATCTGTTGCAAAAGTGCTTCTGTTAAAATTCTCACACATCAATTTCCATCACTATTATGCATTTATAAGCCTTAATTTGTAACAGATTTTCATTGTTTTTGCTATTTCTATCATCGACAAACTTTTATGTGTTCAAAATTTAAATCATTTAATTAACTGTAAAATCTGTTGCAAAAGTGCTTCTGTTAAAATTCTCACACATCAATTTCCATCACTATGATACATTTATAAGCCTTAATTTGTAACAGATTTTCATTGTTTTTGCTATTTCTATCATCGACAAACTTTTATGTGTTCAAAATTTAAATCATTTAATTTAATGAATAATCTGTTGCAAAAGTGCTTCTGTTAAAATTCTCACACATCAATTTCCATCACTATGATGCATTTATAAGCCTTAATTTGTAACAGATTTTCATTGTTTTTGCTATTTCTATCATCGACAAACTTTTATGTGTTCAAAATTTAAATCATTTAATTTAATGAATAATCTGTTGCAAAAGTGCTTCTGTTAAAATTCTCCTGCATCTGAATTAATCACTATTATGCATTTAAAAGCCTTTATTTGTAACAGATTTTCATTGTTTTTGCTATTTCTATCATCGACAAACTTTTATTTGTTCAAAATTTAAATCATTTAATTCAATGAAAAATCTGTTGCAAAAGTGCTTCTGTTAAAATTCTCCCACATCAATTTCCATCACTATGATGCATTTATAAGCCTTAATTTGTAACAGATTTTCATTGTTTTTGCTATTTCTATCATCGACAAACTTTTATGTGTTCAAAATTTAAATCATTTAATTCAATGAAAAATCTGTTGCAAAAGTGCTTCTGTTAAAATTCTCCCACATCAATTTCCATCACTATGATGCATTTATAAGCCTTAATTTGTAACAGATTTTCATTGTTTTTGCTATTTCTATCATCGACAAACTTTTATGTGTTCAAAATTTAAATCATTTAATTCAATGAAAAATCTGTTGCAAAAGTGCTTCTGTTAAAATTCTCCCACATCAATTTCCATCACTATGATGCATTTATAAGCCTTAATTTGTAACAGATTTTCATTGTTTTTGCTATTTCTATCATCGACAAACTTTTATGTGTTCAAAATTTAAATCATTTAATTCAATGAAAAATCTGTTGCAAAAGTGCTTCTGTTAAAATTCTCCCACATCAATTTCCATCACTATGATGCATTTATAAGCCTTAATTTGTAACAGATTTTCATTGTTTTTGCTATTTCTATCATCGACAAACTTTTATGTGTTCAAAATTTAAATCATTTAATTTAATGAAAAATCTGTTGCAAAAGTGCTTCTGTTAAAATTCTCCTGCATCTGAATTAATCACTATTATGCATTTAAAAGCCTTTATTTGTAACAGATTTTCATTGTTTTTGCTATTTCTATCATCGACAAACTTTTATTTGTTCAAAATTTAAATCATTTAATTCAATGAAAAATCTGTTGCAAAAGTGCTTCTGTTAAAATTCTCCCACATCAATTTCCATCACTATGATGCATTTATAAGCCTTAATTTGTAACAGATTTTCATTGTTTTTGCTATTTCTATCATCGACAAACTTTTATGTGTTCAAAATTTAAATCATTTAATTCAATGAAAAATCTGTTGCAAAAGTGCTTCTGTTAAAATTCTCCCACATCAATTTCCATCACTATGATGCATTTATAAGCCTTAATTTGTAACAGATTTTCATTGTTTTTGCTATTTCTATCATCGACAAACTTTTATGTGTTCAAAATTTAAATCATTTAATTCAATGAAAAATCTGTTGCAAAAGTGCTTCTGTTAAAATTCTCCCACATCAATTTCCATCACTATGATGCATTTATAAGCCTTAATTTGTAACAGATTTTCATTGTTTTTGCTATTTCTATCATCGACAAACTTTTATGTGTTCAAAATTTAAATCATTTAATTCAATGAAAAATCTGTTGCAAAAGTGCTTCTGTTAAAATTCTCCCACATCAATTTCCATCACTATGATGCATTTATAAGCCTTAATTTGTAACAGATTTTCATTGTTTTTGCTATTTCTATCATCGACAAACTTTTATGTGTTCAAAATTTAAATCATTTAATTTAATGAAAAATCTGTTGCAAAAGTGCTTCTGTTAAAATTCTCCCACATCAATTTCCATCACTATGATGCATTTATAAGCCTTAATTTGTAACAGATTTTCATTGTTTTTGCTATTTCTATCATCGACAAACTTTTATGTGTTCAAAATTTAAATAGTTTAATTTAATGAAAAATCTGTTGCAAAAGTGCTTCTGTTAAAATTCTCCCACATCAATTTCCATCACTATGATGCATTTATAAGCCTTAATTTGTAACAGATTTTCATTGTTTTTGCTATTTCTATCATCGACAAACTTTTATGTGTTCAAAATTTAAATCATTTAATTCAATGAAAAATCTGTTGCAAAAGTGCTTCTGTTAAAATTCTCCCACATCAATTTCCATCACTATGATGCATTTATAAGCCTTAATTTGTAACAGATTTTCATTGTTTTTGCTATTTCTATCATCGACAAACTTTTATGTGTTCAAAATTTAAATCATTTAATTTAATGAAAAATCTGTTGCAAAAGTGCTTCTGTTAAAATTCTCCCACATCAATTTCCATCACTATGATGCATTTATAAGCCTTAATTTGTAACAGATTTTCATTGTTTTTGCTATTTCTATCATCGACAAACTTTTATGTGTTCAAAATTTAAATAGTTTAATTTAATGAAAAATCTGTTGCAAAAGTGCTTCTGTTTAAATTCTCCCACATCAATTTCCATCACTATGATGCATTTATAAGCCTTAATTTGTAAGAGATATTCATTGTTTTTGCTATTTCTATCATCGACAAACTTTTATTTGTTCAAAATTTAAATCATTTAATTTAATGAAAAATCTGTTGCAAAAGTGCTTCTGTTAAAATTCTACCACATCAATTTCCATCACTATTATGCATTTTATTTAAATGATTTAAATTTTGAACACGTGGAAGTTTGTAGATGATAGAAAAAGCAAAAACAATGAAAATCTGTTACAAATTAAGGCTTATAAATGCATAATAGTGATGGAAATTGATGTGGTAGAATTTTAACAGAAGCACTTTTGCAACAGATTTTTCATTAAATTAAATGATTTAAATTTTGAACACGTGGAAGTTTGTAGATGATAGAAATAGCAAAAACAATGAAAATCTGTTACAAATTAAGGCTTTTAAATGCATAATAGTGATGGAAATTGATGTGGGAGAATTTTAACAGAAGCACTTTTGCAACAGATTTTTCATTAAATTAAATGATTTAAATTTTGAACAAATAAAAGTTTGTCGATGATAGAAATAGCAAAAACAATGAATATCTGTTACAAATTAAGGCTTATAAATGCATAATAGTGATGGAAATTGATGTGGGAGAATTTTAACAGAAGCACTTTTGCAACAGATTTTTCATTAAATTAAATGATTTAAATTTTGAACACATAAAAGTTTGTCGATGATACAAATAGCAAAAACAATGAAAATCTGTTACAAATTAAGGCTTATAAATGCATAATAGTGATGGAAATTGATGTGGTAGAATTTTAACAGAAGCACTTTTGCAACAGATTTTTCATTAAATTAAATGATTTAAATTTTGAACACGTGGAAGTTTGTAGATGATAGAAATAGCAAAAACAATGAAAATCTGTTACAAATTAAGGCTTATAAATGCATAATAGTGATGGAAATTGATGTGGGAGAATTTTAACAGAAGCACGTTTGCAACAGATTATTCATTAAATTAAATGATTTAAATTTTGAACACGTGGAAGTTTGTAGATGATAGAAATAGCAAAAACAATGAAAATCTGTTACAAATTAAGGCTTAGAAATGCATAATAGTGATGGAAATTGATGTGGGAGAATTTTAACAGAAGCACGTTTGCAACAGATTATTCATTAAATTAAATGATTTAAATTTTGAACACGTGGAAGTTTGTAGATGATAGAAATAGCAAAAACAATGAAAATCTGTTACAAATTAAGGCTTAGAAATGCATAATAGTGATGGAAATTGATGTGGGAGAATTTTAACAGAAGCACGTTTGCAACAGATTTTTCAGTTAATTAAATGATTTAAATTTTGAACAAATAAAAGTTTGTCGATGATACAAATAGCAAAAACAATGAAAATCTGTTACAAATTAAGGCTTATAAATGCATAATAGTGATGGAAATTGATGTGGGAGAATTTTAACAGAAGCACGTTTGCAACAGATTATTCATTAAATTAAATGATTTAAATTTTGAACACGTGGAAGTTTGTAGATGATAGAAATAGCAAAAACAATGAAAATCTGTTACAAATTAAGGCTTAGAAATGCATAATAGTGATGGAAATTGATGTGGGAGAATTTTAACAGAAGCACGTTTGCAACAGATTATTCATTAAATTAAATGATTTAAATTTTGAACACGTGGAAGTTTGTAGATGATAGAAATAGCAAAAACAATGAAAATCTGTTACAAATTAAGGCTTAGAAATGCATAATAGTGATGGAAATTGATGTGGGAGAATTTTAACAGAAGCACGTTTGCAACAGATTTTTCAGTTAATTAAATGATTTAAATTTTGAACAAATAAAAGTTTGTCGATGATACAAATAGCAAAAACAATGAAAATCTGTTACAAATTAAGGCTTATAAATGCATAATAGTGATGGAAATTGATGTGGGAGAATTTTAACAGAAGCACGTTTGCAACAGATTATTCATTAAATTAAATGATTTAAATTTTGAACACGTGGAAGTTTGTAGATGATAGAAATAGCAAAAACAATGAAAATCTGTTACAAATTAAGGCTTAGAAATGCATAATAGTGATGGAAATTGATGTGGGAGAATTTTAACAGAAGCACGTTTGCAACAGATTTTTCAGTTAATTAAATGATTTAAATTTTGAACAAATAAAAGTTTGTCAATGATACAAATAGCAAAAACAATGAAAATCTGTTACAAATTAAGGCTTAGAAATGCATAATAGTGATGGAAATTGATGTGGGAGAATTTTAACAGAAGCACGTTTGCAACAGATTATTCATTAAATTAAATGATTTAAATTTTGAACAAATAAAAGTTTGTCGATGATACAAATAGCAAAAACAATGAAAATCTGTTACAAATTAAGGCTTATAAATGCATAATAGTGATGGAAATTGATGTGGGAGAATTTTAACAGAAGCACGTTTGCAACAGATTTTTCAGTTAATTAAATGATTTAAATTTTGAACAAATAAAAGTTTGTCAATGATACAAATAGCAAAAACAATGAAAATCTGTTACAAATTAAGGCTTATAAATGCATAATAGTGATGGAAATTGATGTGGGAGAATTTTAACAGAAGCACGTTTGCAACAGATTTTTCAGTTAATTAAATGATTTAAATTTTGAACAAATAAAAGTTTGTCGTTGATACAAATAGCAAAAACAATGAAAATCTGTTACAAATTAAGGCTTATAAATGCATAATAGTGATGGAAATTGATGTGGGAGAATTTTAACAGAAGCACGTTTGCAACAGATTTTTCAGTTAATTAAATGATTTAAATTTTGAACAAATAAAAGTTTGTCAATGATACAAATAGCAAAAACAATGAAAATCTGTTACAAATTAAGGCTTATAAATGCATAATAGTGATGGAAATTGATGTGGGAGAATTTTAACAGAAGCACGTTTGCAACAGATTTTTCAGTTAATTAAATGATTTAAATTTTGAACAAATAAAAGTTTGTCGATGATAGAAATAGCAAAAACAATGAATATCTCTTACAAATTAAGGCTTATAAATGCATAATAGTGATGGAAATTGATGTGGGAGAATTTTAACAGAAGCACTTTTGCAACAGATTTTTCATTAAATTAAATGATTTAAATTTTGAACACATAAAAGTTTGTCGATGATACAAATAGCAAAAACAATGAATATCTCTTACAAATTAAGGCTTATAAATGCATAATAGTGATGGAAATTGATGTGGTAGAATTTTAACAGAAGCACTTTTGCAACAGATTTTTCATTAAATTAAATGATTTAAATTTTGAACAAATAAAAGTTTGTCGATGATAGAAATAGCAAAAACAATGAATATCTGTTACAAATTAAGGCTTATAAATGCATAATAGTGATGGAAATTGATGTGGGAGAATTTTAACAGAAGCACTTTTGCAACAGATTTTTCATTAAATTAAATGATTTAAATTTTGAACACATAAAAGTTTGTCGATGATACAAATAGCAAAAACAATGAAAATCTGTTACAAATTAAGGCTTATAAATGCATAATAGTGATGGAAATTGATGTGGTAGAATTTTAACAGAAGCACTTTTGCAACAGATTTTTCATTAAATTAAATGATTTAAATTTTGAACACGTGGAAGTTTGTAGATGATAGAAATAGCAAAAACAATGAAAATCTGTTACAAATTAAGGCTTATAAATGCATAATAGTGATGGAAATTGATGTGGTAGAATTTTAACAGAAGCACTTTTGCAACAGATTTTTCATTAAATTAAATGATTTAAATTTTGAACACGTGGAAGTTTGTAGATGATAGAAATAGCAAAAACAATGAAAATCTGTTACAAATTAAGGCTTAGAAATGCATAATAGTGATGGAAATTGATGTGGGAGAATTTTAACAGAAGCACTTTTGCAACAGATTTTTCATTAAATTAAATGATTTAAATTTTGAACACGTGGAAGTTTGTAGATGATAGAAATAGCAAAAACAATGAAAATCTGTTACAAATTAAGGCTTAGAAATGCATAATAGTGATGGAAATTGATGTGGGAGAATTTTAACAGAAGCACTTTTGCAACAGATTTTTCATTAAATTAAATGATTTAAATTTTGAACACGTGGAAGTTTGTAGATGATAGAAATAGCAAAAACAATGAAAATCTGTTACAAATTAAGGCTTAGAAATGCATAATAGTGATGGAAATTGATGTGGTAGAATTTTAACAGAAGCACTTTTGCAACAGATTTTTCATTAAATTAAATGATTTAAATTTTGAACACGTGGAAGTTTGTAGATGATAGAAATAGCAAAAACAATGAAAATCTGTTACAAATTAAGGCTTAGAAATGCATAATAGTGATGGAAATTGATGTGGGAGAATTTTAACAGAAGCACTTTTGCAACAGATTTTTCATTAAATTAAATGATTTAAATTTTGAACACGTGGAAGTTTGTAGATGATAGAAATAGCAAAAACAATGAAAATCTGTTACCAATTAAGGCTTAGAAATGCATAATAGTGATGGAAATTGATGTGGGAGAATTTTAACAGAAGCACGTTTGCAACAGATTTTTCAGTTAATTAAATGATTTAAATTTTGAACAAATAAAAGTTTGTCGATGATACAAATAGCAAAAACAATGAAAATCTGTTACAAATTAAGGCTTATAAATGCATAATAGTGATGGAAATTGATGTGGGAGAATTTTAACAGAAGCACGTTTGCAACAGATTTTTCAGTTAATTAAATGATTTAAATTTTGAACAAATAAAAGTTTGTCAATGATACAAATAGCAAAAACAATGAAAATCTGTTACAAATTAAGGCTTATAAATGCATAATAGTGATGGAAATTGATGTGGTAGAATTTTAACAGAAGCACTTTTGCAACAGATTTTTCATTAAATTAAATGATTTAAATTTTGAACACGTGGAAGTTTGTAGATGATAGAAATAGCAAAAACAATGAAAATCTGTTACAAATTAAGGCTTAGAAATGCATAATAGTGATGGAAATTGATGTGGGAGAATTTTAACAGAAGCACTTTTGCAACAGATTTTTCATTAAATTAAATGATTTAAATTTTGAACACGTGGAAGTTTGTAGATGATAGAAATAGCAAAAACAATGAAAATCTGTTACAAATTAAGGCTTAGAAATGCATAATAGTGATGGAAATTGATGTGGGAGAATTTTAACAGAAGCACTTTTGCAACAGATTTTTCATTAAATTAAATGATTTAAATTTTGAACACGTGGAAGTTTGTAGATGATAGAAATAGCAAAAACAATGAAAATCTGTTACAAATTAAGGCTTAGAAATGCATAATAGTGATGGAAATTGATGTGGTAGAATTTTAACAGAAGCACTTTTGCAACAGATTTTTCATTAAATTAAATGATTTAAATTTTGAACACGTGGAAGTTTGTAGATGATAGAAATAGCAAAAACAATGAAAATCTGTTACAAATTAAGGCTTAGAAATGCATAATAGTGATGGAAATTGATGTGGGAGAATTTTAACAGAAGCACTTTTGCAACAGATTTTACAGTTAATTAAATGATTTAAATTTTGAACACGTGGAAGTTTGTAGATGATAGAAATAGCAAAAACAATGAAAATCTGTTACAAATTAAGGCTTAGAAATGCATAATAGTGATGGAAATTGATGTGGGAGAATTTTAACAGAAGCACTTTTGCAACAGATTTTTCATTAAATTAAATGATTTAAATTTTGAACACGTGGAAGTTTGTAGATGATAGAAATAGCAAAAACAATGAAAATCTGTTACCAATTAAGGCTTAGAAATGCATAATAGTGATGGAAATTGATGTGGGAGAATTTTAACAGAAGCACGTTTGCAACAGATTTTTCAGTTAATTAAATGATTTAAATTTTGAACAAATAAAAGTTTGTCGATGATACAAATAGCAAAAACAATGAAAATCTGTTACAAATTAAGGCTTATAAATGCATAATAGTGATGGAAATTGATGTGGGAGAATTTTAACAGAAGCACGTTTGCAACAGATTTTTCAGTTAATTAAATGATTTAAATTTTGAACAAATAAAAGTTTGTCAATGATACAAATAGCAAAAACAATGAAAATCTGTTACAAATTAAGGCTTAGAAATGCATAATAGTGATTAATTCAGATGCAGGAGAATTTTAACAGAAGCACGTTTGCAACAGATTTTTCAGTTAATTAAATGATTTAAATTTTGAACACATAAAAGTTTGTCGATGATACAAATAGCAAAAACAATGAAAATCTGTTACAAATTAAGGCTTATAAATGCATAATAGTGATTAATTCAGATGCAGGAGAATTTTAACAGAAGCACGTTTGCAACAGATTTTTCAGTTAATTAAATGATTTAAATTTTGAACAAATAAAAGTTTGTCGATGATACAAATAGCAAAAACAATGAAAATCTGTTACAAATTAAGGCTTAGAGATGCATAATAGTGATTAATTCAGATGCAGGAGAATTTTAACAGAAGCACGTTTGCAACAGATTTTTCAGTTAATTAAATGATTTAAATTTTGAACAAATAAAAGTTTGTCGATGATACAAATAGCAAAAACAATGAAAATCTGTTACAAATTAAGGCTTATAAATGCATCATAGTGATGGAAATTGATGTGGGAGAATTTTAACAGAAGCACGTTTGCAACAGATTTTTCAGTTAATTAAATGATTTAAATTTTGAACAAATAAAAGTTTGTCGATGATACAAATAGCAAAAACAATGAAAATCTGTTACAAATTAAGGCTTATAAATGCATCATAGTGATGGAAATTGATGTGGAAGAATTTTAACAGAAGCACGTTTGCAACAGATTTTTCAGTTAATTAAATGATTTAAATTTTGAACAAATAAATGTTTGTCGATGATACAAATAGCAAAAACAATGAAAATCTGTTACAAATTAAGGCTTATAAATGCATCATAGTGATGGAAATTGATGTGGGAGAATTTTAACAGAAGCACGTTTGCAACAGATTTTTCAGTTAATTAAATGATTTAAATTTTGAACAAATAAAAGTTTGTCGATGATACAAATAGCAAAAACAATGAAAATCTGTTACAAATTAAGGCTTATAAATGCATCATAGTGATGGAAATTGATGTGGGAGAATTTTAACAGAAGCACGTTTGCAACAGATTTTTCAGTTAATTAAATGATTTAAATTTTGAACAAATAAAAGTTTGTCGATGATACAAATAGCAAAAACAATGAAAATCTGTTACAAATTAAGGCTTATAAATGCATCATAGTGATGGAAATTGATGTGGGAGAATTTTAACAGAAGCACGTTTGCAACAGATTTTTCAGTTAATTAAATGATTTAAATTTTGAACAAATAAAAGTTTGTCGATGATACAAATAGCAAAAACAATGAAAATCTGTTACAAATTAAGGCTTAGAAATGCATAATAGTGATTAATTCAGATGCAGGAGAATTTTAACAGAAGCACGTTTGCAACAGATTTTTCAGTTAATTAAATGATTTAAATTTTGAACAAATAAAAGTTTGTCGATGATACAAATAGCAAAAACAATGAAAATCTGTTACAAATTAAGGCTTATAAATGCATCATAGTGATGGAAATTGATGTGGAAGAATTTTAACAGAAGCACGTTTGCAACAGATTTCTCAGTTAATTAAATGATTTTAATTTTGAACAAATAAAAGTTTGTCGATGATACAAATAGCAAAAACAATGAAAATCTGTTACAAATTAAGGCTTAGAAATGCATAATAGTGATTAATTCAGATGCAGGAGAATTTTAACAGAAGCACGTTTGCAACAGATTTTTCAGTTAATTAAATGATTTAAATTTTGAACAAATAAAAGTTTGTCGATGATACAAATAGCAAAAACAATGAAAATCTGTTACAAATTAAGGCTTAGAAATGCATAATAGTGATTAATTCAGATGCAGGAGAATTTTAACAGAAGCACGTTTGCAACAGATTTTTCAGTTAATTAAATGATTTAAATTTTGAACAAATAAAAGTTTGTTGATGATACAAATAGCAAAAACAATGAAAATCTGTTACAAATTAAGGCTTATAAATGCATCATAGTGATGGAATTTGATGTGGAAGAATTTTAACAGAAGCACGTTTGCAACAGATTTTTCAGTTAATTAAATGATTTAAATTTTGAACAAATAAAAGTTTGTCGATGATACAAATAGCAAAAACAATGAAAATCTGTTACAAATTAAGGCTTAGAAATGCATAATAGTGTTTAATTCAGATGCAGGAGAATTTTAACAGAAGCACGTTTGCAACAGATTTTTCAGTTAATTAAATGATTTAAATTTTGAACAAATAAAAGTTTGTCGATGATACAAATAGCAAAAACAATGAAAATCTGTTACAAATTAAGGCTTAGAAATGCATAATAGTGATTAATTCAGATGCAAGCGAATTTTAACAGAAGCACGTTTGCAACAGATTTTTCAGTTAATTAAATGATTTAAATTTTGAACAAATAAAAGTTTGTCAATGATACAAATAGCAAAAACAATGAAAATCTGTTACAAATTAAGGCTTATAAATGCATCATAGTGATGGAAATTGATGTGGGAGAATTTTAACAGAAGCACGTTTGCAACAGATTTTTCAGTTAATTAAATGATTTAAATTTTGAACAAATAAAAGTTTGTCGATGATACAAATAGCAAAAACAATGAAAATCTGTTACAAATTAAGGCTTATAAATGCATCATAGTGATGGAAATTGATGTGGAGGAATTTTAACAGAAGCACGTTTGCAACAGATTTTTCAGTTAATTAAATGATTTAAATTTTGAACAAATAAAAGTTTGTCGATGATACAAATAGCAAAAACAATGAAAATCTGTTACAAATTAAGGCTTATAAATGCATAATAGTGATTAATTCAGATGCAGGAGAATTTTAACAGAAGCACGTTTGCAACAGATTTTTCAGTTAATTAAATGATTTAAATTTTGAACAAATAAAAGTTTGTCGATGATACAAATAGCAAAAACAATGAAAATCTGTTACAAATTAAGGCTTATAAATGCATCATAGTGATGGAAATTGATGTGGAAGAATTTTAACAGAAGCACGTTTGCAACAGATTTTTCAGTTAATTAAATGATTTAAATTTTGAACAAATAAAAGTTTGTCGATGATACAAATAGCAAAAACAATGAAAATCTGTTACAAATTAAGGCTTATAAATGCATCATAGTGATGGAAATTGATGTGGGAGAATTTTAACAGAAGCACGTTTGCAACAGATTTTTCAGTTAATTAAATGATTTAAATTTTGAACAAATAAAAGTTTGTCGATGATACAAATAGCAAAAACAATGAAAATCTGTTACAAATTAAGGCTTAGAAATGCATAATAGTGATTAATTCAGATGCAGGAGAATTTTAACAGAAGCACGTTTGCAACAGATTTTTCAGTTAATTAAATGATTTAAATTTTGAACAAATAAAAGTTTGTCGATGATACAAATAGCAAAAACAATGAAAATCTGTTACAAATTAAGGCTTAGAAATGCATAATAGTGATTAATTCAGATGCAGGAGAATTTTAACAGAAGCACGTTTGCAACAGATTTTTTGTTGAGAAGGATATGGTTGCCACACCAATCCCCTGAATAATAAATGCCACGCGGGACTTGTAGAGAGATGAGAGAGAAGTAAATAATAATATATTTATTAAGCACAAAAAGACGAGTTGAAAGCAACACAAAAAAGTGATGACAATGAACATGAAAAAGAGACAAAGCAAAGGGTATTTATAGGCGATGAGAGCGAGCACGTTGCACCATGCTAATTACACTTCTTTCATTCATTCCTCTGCTTTATTCTTGGCGATGAGTTGGGGTCGAGTCGCCACACTCCCGAGGGCTTGAAAGATTAACTTCCATTGGATAAAGAGCATTGACTGGACGTCGTGTTGTCTTGCCATTAGAGTATTCTATGATTGCTGAACGACATCTTCCATCATTACCATACTGAAGTTCTTTGATTTTGGCCAGTTTCCAATAAGCACGAGGAATCTGATCATCTTTTACAATTACCACTTCACCAGGTTGAGGAAAATTAATTGAACCACGAGTTGATTTGTGTTCAAATTGTTGCTTTTCTCGCAAGAGATTTAAATACTGTTCATTCCATAATCTCCAGAAAATATTGAGCTTATTCCATTCTTTCTTGCATAGACGTATGAGTCCCTCCCGAGGGGAAATGTCATTCGGGCAATAATCTGGATCATTTTCACCATCATTTTCTCCTGAGATATACCATGTTGGTTGAAAACCAATAAGATTTGCTGGACATAAAACATGTGGAGTTTCATCATCAACATAAAGCAGTGGTCTTGAATTGAGAATATTTTCGATTTCGACGATAAGAGTTGAAAATTCGTCTTCTTCCATCCATTTTCTTCCAATAGCAGCTTTTAGCGGAATCTTTACCGATTTGACCAATCTTTCATATAATCCACCTTGCCATGGAGCTTTTTCAGCTATAAACTTCCATTCAATTTTGGAGTTTGTGAAAAAATCAAGACAAGTCTTGTTTGAACAGATTTCAGTCCACAGATTTTGCAAAACCCCTGAAGCAAGGATGAATGTTTTTGCATTGTCGGATAATACCGTTTTTGGTACTCCACGACGTGCAACGTACTTACGAAAAGCACGGAGGAAAGCTGTTGTTGTTAAATCATTAACAACTTCCAAATGAATCGCTCTTGTTACGAAGCATGTAATTATCAAAGTCCACCTTTTGCCGTTATCATTTGATTTGACATTGATGGGACCAAAATAATCAAGTCCAATATGTTCAAAAGCTTTTGCTTCATTTACACGAGTTGATGGCAGCATTGGCATTTGAGGGAGTGTAAATGGTTTGCTCAAGTACCTTTTGCATGCAAAACATTCTCTTTTCAAGGTGTTTTTAACTACTGCACGACCCCTGATAATCCAATACTTTTTGCGAACTTCTGCCAATGTATGTGGTACACCAGCATGACAAAGCTTTTTGTGGACATGCAGAATATAAAGCTTTGTTAAATGAGCTTTTTGTGGTAAAACAATTGGTTCATGACAAATGTTGGCAGCTTTATGCAATCGATTCTTGAAAACAAGAAGGCCTTGTGCATTAACTTCAACTTCACAAGTTGTGGATAGCTTTTCGGCAGCAATTTGCTGTTCACGATGAACCAAAAGTACTTCAGCTTCAATTAAATCAGATGCAGAAATTGCAGTATCTCGTTCACCTGAGTTTGATAGTAAACTTTTAAATAGTTTACACGCTTTAATAACCGTTGCTGTTACTCGAAGCAGTTTGGTCCAACTTGAAAATCTCGTTGTATCCAAGATTGGTTCTACAGCAATATCGTTTGTATCAGCGATTAAAACAATATCGCATTCAGTAGCTTTTGTCTTTTCAGGTTGCTTTGGCCAATTATCTTCACTTTTAGATAACCATTCAGGACCTTTCCACCATAAAGTGCAAAAAGCTAACATTGTTCCAGCAATTCCCCTTGTGGGAATATCAGCAGGATTACTTGCTGTTGGAACAAACATATATTCACAATCTGCTTCATGAATTTTTGTTACTCGATTTGCCACAAATCTGGAGTCTTTGCAGTTATGTAGCCAATTCCAAACAGTCATGGAATCAGTCCACAAGTATTTCTTTACAGTCCCCTGTTGAAGCTGTTTTTCAACATACTGAATTGCTGTTGCACCAAGTGTTGCTCCAAGCAATTCCATTTCAGGGATAGTTAAAGGTTTCGACCTTTTTCGTTGAGGTTTAACCTTTGATTTAGCAAAAAGCAAGTTAGAGTAATCTCCATTCTTGAGATAAACTGTGGTTGCAAATGAATCTTTTGAAGCATCACAAAATGCATGAAGTTCGAAATTTGCAGGATCAGCATTATTCAAGACAAAGCGTTTAATGGCAAATTCTGGAATTGCAGATTCTCCCATAAGATCTAACCATTCTTCTGTAAGTTGTAAAGATAAAGGTTTATCCCATGATGTTGTATTCAGCCAAACCCCTTGCATAAAAACTTTGAAGCGGGTGGTGACTGGAAGAAGGAATCCCAAAGGATCAAATGCACCCATAATCCAAGTAAGCATTTTTCTTCTTGTCCAGAGTTGATCTTCGCTTTTTTCCAATGAGAAATTATATTCATCATTATGAAAATTCCACTTTACACCCAAAATTTTGGTAAAAGTTTCAGCTTTTTGTCGAAGATTTTCAGGAATTGAATCAACAGTCCCCTGATCATTGGATAGCCATTCACGCAAATTCATGGAGGCTTTCAAGAAATGTTCACAAAGTTTTTCACGAAGTTCCATAGCTTCAGTTTTTTCATTTGATAGCACAAAAACGTTATCAACATAAGTGTTATCAAATAGCTTTTTACCAATTTCAGTATCAAACTCCTGAAACCAAAATAGCAAAACAGCAGCGAGTAGAAATGGACTACAAATAAATCCAAACGGAACTCGTCGAAAACGATAACAAATAATATTATCTTTCAATAAACCTTTTTCAACGTCTTTGAGCCAAAGAAAGCGACATGAATCACGATCTTCTTTGCGAATAGCAATTTGATGAAATGCTTTTTCAATATCTCCTGTAAGAAGATATTTGAATATTCTTGTTCGAAGAAGAATACCAACTAAATCTGGCAAAAGCTTCTTTCCTTTGAACAAACATTCATTGATCGATGGGTTGCTTTTGCAAGTTTTCGCAGAACCATCAAAGACAATTCGAAGTTTTGTTGTAGGCTTTTCAGGGTTGAACACTGCATGATGTGGAAGATAATGGATAACTTCACCATCTTCACAGTCCCCCTGAACTTCTTCAATAATTTCTTGTTCAACTTGCTCTTTGAACTTTTCGTCATATTCTTGAAGACGTTTTGGATGTTCTTTAAGCTTTTTATGAACAGAATTTAATCTTCCATAAGCTAATCCCAAGTTTGAGGGAAGTGGTTTCTTTGTTGGCTTCCAAGGAAGCCCAACTTGAAAGCGATTTTCAATCAGGCCCCTGGATTTTTCGAACATTTCGAAGGCAACTGAATCATCAGGATCTTCTTGTTCAAATCCAGCAGCTTCATATTTCCAATCTTCAACTTCTTTTTCAGTTGAGATAGCAAAATTAACATTAACTTGTTTCTGCTCTGACGCTGATCCAACAATAATATCCCCAATTATTGTTTCGAGGATTGTGGTTGAATGATCTTTCTTTACTTTGATAACAAAGTCACAGAAGTAATCATTACCAATAACAAGTTGTGGTTCTTCAAAAGTTATGTTTGTTTGTTCTGGTTGTGATTCTGTTGCAAGCTTTGCAACTTCAATCTCCTGGCAAATTCTATCAGTTGAATTTACTTGCAGAGTTTTATCACCTTCAGATGTTACAACCGATAGTTCAAGCAACTTTGAAGATTGTTGTTTTGTTTTTCCACCAAATGATTGAATTGATAAAATTTCATTTTCAATCAAAGGCAACTTCAAGCTCGATGCCAGTTTTTTGGTAACAAAACTTCTGGATGAACCACAATCCAAGAGGATAAGTACATTTTGACTCTTGCCAGTATTTGGATTTTTAACTAATCCCCTTGCAGTCATTAAAGCTGTATTTTTCTTTCCAGAAACAGTTTTGGACATTAAGGATGTTGTTTTGGAACTTTGCTTTGGAACATCATCTTCACAAAGAAATGCGAAATGATCACCACCTTTACATTTGTAGCAATGAACGATTTTTGCACACTTTTTATCATCATGGCCTTTGTTCAAGCATTTTGAACATCGTTTTTGCTTTGCAAGTTCAGCACGACGACCTTCAATTGTAGTAAACTTTGGGCATTTAGAACTTCCATGTCCTTCTTGATTACAGAAAATGCATGGTTTTAAAGTCTTTTGACTGGAAGGATAACTTTCTTCCTGTTGTCGTGGAGTTCCATGACCCCTTTGACTTGGAAACAAAGAAGGTTTCTTTTCACCTTTGAAACTTTGAGTTTCATCTTTGCAGGAAAGTTTCTTTCTTTCATCAAGTTCTTTAAGAACACCAAGCTCCTGTTCAAGAAGTTCCATGATATCATTTAATCCAAAATCTAAACTTTTAGATTTCTTGCGGATTATCTTTTCTTGTATTCTTGATGGAAGTTTATCATAAATTTGATCTTCCACAGAATCATTGCCATTTGGATCAAATCCCAAAGTTTTCAATTGAAGACACATACAGTCCACTTCATTTGCAAAATGTCTTAAGCTCTTGTAAGAGAGTTCAGGTGGCTTCATTTCATTCAAAGTCTTTTTAAATGATCGAACAATGGATGAATTACTTCCAAATTGAGCTTTCAGTTTCTTTACAGCATCATGGTAATATATACCAGATGTGTATCCTTGTATTGCTTTCTTTGCTTCTCCACTCAAATAACCTTTTAAGTAAGAGAGCTTTTCAGCATCATTCAAAGGCTTTTGATCCACAGAGGATGTAAAGGCTTCCCAGAACTCAAGCCATTGAGTTGGTTCCCCACCAAATGTTGGTACCTTTAATTCTGGTAACCTTGCAGACATAAGCTGTTTTGCCAATTCATTGATATCAGCATTTGTTGAGACATTTGGAGATTCAACAATGTAATCATTTGGATAATTGGTTCTCCTTGAATTAAACTTTCTTGGAGTTCGTTCTCTTTGCTCATCGTTCGAACTTGAGTATCCACCAATCCCCTGATTACGATAATTGCCTGAGGTTGGACGAGTATGTACTTTACTCTTTTTCACCTTTACAGCATGATCTTGAATCACCATATCTTGTGTACCAGTATCACGACGTTCAACTTCCATAATAGTACAATGTTGATCATAAACATCAAGCATATATCCATTTTGCTTTACAGATTCAAATATTGATGAACCATTAGAAGTACGAGATTCAGCAAAGGAGGATTCACTTTCAAGTTCTTCTTCAAATAGTGGATTAGCAACCCAGTCCCCTGCACCTTGATGAACTTTTCGTGGAGATTGCTTATGTTGACGGTTAATCAAAGATAAAGTTGAAGCTTGTGTACTTTGAGAAGAGATAGAAGCAGCAGCACTTGGACATGTTGAACTAGATGATGATATAGTAGCTTTCAGTTTTGCTAATATAGCAACAATATCTTCCCACATCGACCGTAATCCATTAGGGGATATTTCCCTTTCATATATATCCAAAGCTTCTTGTTGTAGGACAGCATTAGCACTATTGGCATATGCTTCTTTGACTTTATCAAGCAGAATAGGAATGCTTTTCCGATAAGTCAGCAAAACCTTAACAATCCCCTTTAATTCATTAAATAGTTTACCTTTATCAGCATGTTCATCTTCTAACAATATATTTGCAGTCTTTATATGTGTTGAAGCACCAACTTTTGCAGCATTGATATCAAGTTTGAGAAAATCCATCATAAAATATCAACACAAACGCCTGAGGAAAAGAGAAGAAAGTAGATTGATTTTGCAGGAACAGAACGCCAAATGATGAAAAATTCTTCCCCGATTTTGTCGTAAACCAATCAAACCAAAAAAAATTTTCCAGATCCAGTCACGATAATATCAACCAAAAAACACCAGTTTGGTCGATGCACCACTTGTTGAGAAGGATATGGTTGCCACACCAATCCCCTGAATAATAAATGCCACGCGGGACTTGTAGAGAGATGAGAGAGAAGTAAATAATAATATATTTATTAAGCACAAAAAGACGAGTTGAAAGCAACACAAAAAAGTGATGACAATGAACATGAAAAAGAGACAAAGCAAAGGGTATTTATAGGCGATGAGAGCGAGCACGTTGCACCATGCTAATTACACTTCTTTCATTCATTCCTCTGCTTTATTCTTGGCGATGAGTTGGGGTCGAGTCGCCACATTTTTCAGTTAATTAAATGATTTAAATTTTGAACAAATAAAAGTTTGTCGATGATACAAATAGCAAAAACAATGAAAATCTGTTACAAATTAAGGCTTAGAAATGCATAATAGTGATTAATTCAGATGCAGGAGAATTTTAACAGAAGCACGTTTGCAACAGATTTTTCAGTTAATTAAATGATTTAAATTTTGAACACATAAAAGTTTGTCGATGATACAAATAGCAAAAACAATGAAAATCTGTTACAAATTAAGGCTCATAAATGCATCACAGTGATGGAAATTGATGTGGGAGAATTTTAACAGAAGCACTTTTGCAACAGATTTTTCATTAAATTAAATGATTTAAATTTTGAACAAATAAAAGTTTGTCGATGATAGAAATAGCAAAAACAATGAAAATCTGTTACAAATTAATGCTTATAAATGCATCATAGTGATGGAAATTGATGTGGGAGAATTTTAACAGAAGCACGTTTGCAACAGATTTTTCAGTTAATTAAATGATTTAAATTTTGAACAAATAAAAGTTTGTCGATGATAGAAATAGCAAAAACAATGAAAATCTGTTACAAATTAATGCTTATAAATGCATCATAGTGATGGAAATTGATGTGGGAGAATTTTAACAGAAGCACGTTTGCAACAGATTTTTCAGTTAATTAAATGATTTAAATTTTGAACAAATAAAAGTTTGTCAATGATACAAATAGTAAAAACAATGAAAATCTGTTACAAATTAAGGCTTAGAAATGCATCATAGTGATGGAAATTGATGTGGGAGAATTTTAACAGAAGCACGTTTGCAACAGATTTTTCAGTTAATTAAATGATTTAAATTTTGAAAAAATAAAAGTTTGTCAATGATACAAATAGCAAAAACAATGAAAATCTGTTACAAATTAAGGCTTAGAAATGCATCATAGTGATGGAAATTGATGTGGGAGAATTTTAACAGAAGCACGTTTGCAACAGATTTTTCAGTTAATTAAATGATTTAAATTTTGAACAAATAAAAGTTTGTCAATGATACAAATAGCAAAAACAATGAAAATCTGTTACAAATTAAGGCTTAGAAATGCATAATAGTGATGGAAATTGATGTGGGAGAATTTTAACAGAAGCACGTTTGCAACAGATTTTTCAGTTAATTAAATGATTTAAATTTTGAACAAATAAAAGTTTGTCGATGATACAAATAGCAAAAACAATGAAAATCTGTTACAAATTAATGCTTATAAATGCATCATAGTGATGGAAATTGATGTGAGAGAATTTTAACAGAAGCACGTTTGCAACAGATTTTTCAGTTAATTAAATGATTTAAATTTTGAACAAATAAAAGTTTGTCGATGATACAAATAGCAAAAACAATGAAAATCTGTTACAAATTAAGGCTTTTAAATGCATCATAGTGATTAATTCAGATGCATGAGAATTTTAACAGAAGCACTTTTGCAACAGATTTTTCAGTTAATTAAATGATTTAAATTTTGAACACATAAAAGTTTGTCGATGATACAAATAGCAAAAACAATGAAAATCTGTTACAAATTAAGGCTTATAAATGCATAATAGTGATGGAAATTGATGTGGGAGAATTTTAACAGAAGCACGTTTGCAACAGATTTTTCAGTTAATTAAATGATTTAAATTTTGAACACATAAAAGTTTGTCGATGATACAAATAGCAAAAACAATGAAAATCTGTTACAAATTAAGGCTTATAAATGCATCATAGTGATGGAAATTGATGTGGGAGAATTTTAACAGAAGCACGTTTGCAACAGATTTTTCAGTTAATTAAATGATTTAAATTTTGAACACATAAAAGTTTGTCGATGATACAAATAGCAAAAACAATGAAAATCTGTTACAAATTAAGGCTTATAAATGCATAATAGTGATGGAAATTGATGTGGGAGAATTTTAACAGAAGCACGTTTGCAACAGATTTTTCAGTTAATTAAATGATTTAAATTTTGAACACATAAAAGTTTGTCGATGATACAAATAGCAAAAACAATGAAAATCTGTTACAAATTAAGGCTTAGAAATGCATCATAGTGATGGAAATTGATGTGGGAGAATTTTAACAGAAGCACGTTTGCAACAGATTTTTCAGTTAATTAAATGATTTAAATTTTGAACACATAAAAGTTTGTCGATGATACAAATAGCAAAAACAATGAAAATCTGTTACAAATTAAGGCTTATAAATGCATCATAGTGATGGAAATTGATGTGGAAGAATTTTAACAGAAGCACGTTTGCAACAGATTTTTCAGTTAATTAAATGATTTAAATTTTGAACAAATAAAAGTTTGTCAATGATACAAATAGCAAAAACAATGAAAATCTGTTACAAATTAAGGCTTATAAATGCATCATAGTGATGGAAATTGATGTGGAAGAATTTTAACAGAAGCACGTTTGCAACAGATTTTTCAGTTAATTAAATGATTTAAATTTTGAACAAATAAAAGTTTGTCGATGATACAAATAGCAAAAACAATGAAAATCTGTTACAAATTAAGGCTTAGAAATGCATAATAGTGATTAATTCAGATGCAGGAGAATTTTAACAGAAGCACGTTTGCAACAGATTTTTCAGTTAATTAAATGATTTAAATTTTGAACACATAAAAGTTTGTCGATGATACAAATAGCAAAAACAATGAAAATCTGTTACAAATTAAGGCTCATAAATGCATCACAGTGATGGAAATTGATGTGGGAGAATTTTAACAGAAGCACTTTTGCAACAGATTTTTCATTAAATTAAATGATTTAAATTTTGAACACATAAAAGTTTGTCGATGATACAAATAGCAAAAACAATGAAAATCTGTTACAAATTAAGGCTTAGAAATGCATAATAGTGATTAATTCAGATGCAGGAGAATTTTAACAGAAGCACGTTTGCAACAGATTTTTCAGTTAATTAAATGATTTAAATTTTGAACACATAAAAGTTTGTCGATGATACAAATAGCAAAAACAATGAAAATCTGTTACAAATTAAGGCTCATAAATGCATCACAGTGATGGAAATTGATGTGGGAGAATTTTAACAGAAGCACGTTTGCAACAGATTTTTCAGTTAATTAAATGATTTAAATTTTGAACAAATAAAAGTTTGTCGATGATACAAATAGCAAAAACAATGAAAATCTGTTACAAATTAAGGCTTAGAAATGCATAATAGTGATTAATTCAGATGCAGGAGAATTTTAACAGAAGCACGTTTGCAACAGATTTTTCAGTTAATTAAATGATTTAAATTTTGAACACATAAAAGTTTGTCGATGATACAAATAGCAAAAACAATGAAAATCTGTTACAAATTAAGGCTCATAAATGCATCACAGTGATGGAAATTGATGTGGGAGAATTTTAACAGAAGCACGTTTGCAACAGATTTTTCAGTTAATTAAATGATTTAAATTTTGAACAAATAAAAGTTTGTCGATGATAGAAATAGCAAAAACAATGAAAATCTGTTACAAATTAATGCTTATAAATGCATCATAGTGATGGAAATTGATGTGGGAGAATTTTAACAGAAGCACGTTTGCAACAGATTTTTCAGTTAATTAAATGATTTAAATTTTGAACAAATAAAAGTTTGTCAATGATACAAATAGCAAAAACAATGAAAATCTGTTACAAATTAAGGCTTAGAAATGCATAATAGTGATGGAAATTGATGTGGGAGAATTTTAACAGAAGCACTTTTGCAACAGATTTTTCAGTTAATTAAATGATTTAAATTTTGAACAAATAAAAGTTTGTCGATGATACAAATAGCAAAAACAATGAAAATCTGTTACAAATTAAGGCTTATAAATGCATCATAGTGATGAAAATTGATGTGGAAGAATTTTAACAGAAGCACGTTTGCAACAGATTTTTCAGTTAATTAAATGATTTAAATTTTGAACAAATAAAAGTTTGTCGATGATACAAATAGCAAAAACAATGAAAATCTGTTACAAATTAAGGCTTATAAATGCATCATAGTGATGGAAATTGATGTGGAAGAATTTTAACAGAAGCACGTTTGCAACAGATTTTTCAGTTAATTAAATGATTTAAATTTTGAACAAATAAAAGTTTGTCGATGATACAAATAGCAAAAACAATGAAAATCTGTTACAAATTAAGGCTTATAAATGCATCATAGTGATGGAAATTGATGTGGGAGAATTTTAACAGAAGCACGTTTGCAACAGATTTTTCAGTTAATTAAATGATTTAAATTTTGAACAAATAAAAGTTTGTCGATGATACAAATAGCAAAAACAATGAAAATCTGTTACAAATTAAGGCTTATAAATGCATCATAGTGATGGAAATTGATGTGGGAGAATTTTAACAGAAGCACGTTTGCAACAGATTTTTCAGTCAATTAAATGATTTAAATTTTGAACAAATAAAAGTTTGTCGATGATAGAAATAGCAAAAACAATGAAAATCTGTTACAAATTAATGCTTATAAATGCATCATAGTGATGGAAATTGATGTGGGAGAATTTTAACAGAAGCACGTTTGCAACAGATTTTTCAGTTAATTAAATGATTTAAATTTTGAACAAATAAAAGTTTGTCGATGATAGAAATAGCAAAAACAATGAAAATCTGTTACAAATTAATGCTTATAAATGCATCATAGTGATGGAAATTGATGTGGGAGAATTTTAACAGAAGCACGTTTGCAACAGATTTTTCAGTTAATTAAATGATTTAAATTTTGAACAAATAAAAGTTTGTCGATGATACAAATAGCAAAAACAATGAAAATCTGTTACAAATTAAGGCTTATAAATGCATCATAGTGATGGAAATTGATGTGGGAGAATTTTAACAGAAGCACGTTTGCAACAGATTTTTCAGTTAATTAAATGATTTAAATTTTGAACAAATAAAAGTTTGTCGATGATACAAATAGCAAAAACAATGAAAATCTGTTACAAATTAAGGCTTATAAATGCATCATAGTGATGGAAATTGATGTGGGAGAATTTTAACAGAAGCACGTTTGCAACAGATTTTTCAGTTAATTAAATGATTTAAATTTTGAACAAATAAAAGTTTGTCGATGATACAAATAGCAAAAACAATGAAAATCTGTTACAAATTAAGGCTTATAAATGCATCATAGTGATGGAAATTGATGTGGGAGAATTTTAACAGAAGCACGTTTGCAACAGATTTTTCAGTTAATTAAATGATTTAAATTTTGAACAAATAAAAGTTTGTCGATGATACAAATAGCAAAAACAATGAAAATCTGTTACAAATTAAGGCTTATAAATGCATCATAGTGATGGAAATTGATGTGGGAGAATTTTAACAGAAGCACGTTTGCAACAGATTTTTCAGTTAATTAAATGATTTAAATTTTGAACAAATAAAAGTTTGTCGATGATACAAATAGCAAAAACAATGAAAATCTGTTACAAATTAAGGCTTAGAAATGCATAATAGTGATTAATTCAGATGCAGGAGAATTTTAACAGAAGCACGTTTGCAACAGATTTTTCAGTTAATTAAATGATTTAAATTTTGAACACATAAAAGTTTGTCGATGATACAAATAGCAAAAACAATGAAAATCTGTTACAAATTAAGGCTTATAAATGCATCATAGTGATGGAAATTGATGTGGGAGAATTTTAACAGAAGCACGTTTGCAACAGATTTTTCAGTTAATTAAATGATTTAAATTTTGAACAAATAAAAGTTTGTCGATGATACAAATAGCAAAAACAATGAAAATCTGTTACAAATTAAGGCTTATAAATGCATCATAGTGATGGAAATTGATGTGGGAGAATTTTAACAGAAGCACGTTTGCAACAGATTTTTCAGTTAATTAAATGATTTAAATTTTGAACAAATAAAAGTTTGTCGATGATACAAATAGCAAAAACAATGAAAATCTGTTACAAATTAAGGCTTATAAATGCATCATAGTGATGGAAATTGATGTGGGAGAATTTTAACAGAAGCACGTTTGCAACAGATTTTTCAGTTAATTAAATGATTTAAATTTTGAACAAATAAAAGTTTGTCGATGATACAAATAGCAAAAACAATGAAAATCTGTTACAAATTAAGGCTTAGAAATGCATAATAGTGATTAATTCAGATGCAGGAGAATTTTAACAGAAGCACGTTTGCAACAGATTTTTCAGTTAATTAAATGATTTAAATTTTGAACACATAAAAGTTTGTCGATGATACAAATAGCAAAAACAATGAAAATCTGTTACAAATTAAGGCTTATAAATGCATCATAGTGATGGAAATTGATGTGGGAGAATTTTAACAGAAGCACGTTTGCAACAGATTTTTCAGTTAATTAAATGATTTAAATTTTGAACAAATAAAAGTTTGTCGATGATACAAATAGCAAAAACAATGAAAATCTGTTACAAATTAAGGCTTATAAATGCATCATAGTGATGGAAATTGATGTGGGAGAATTTTAACAGAAGCACGTTTGCAACAGATTTTTCAGTTAATTAAATGATTTAAATTTTGAACAAATAAAAGTTTGTCGATGATACAAATAGCAAAAACAATGAAAATCTGTTACAAATTAAGGCTTAGAAATGCATAATAGTGATTAATTCAGATGCAGGAGAATTTTAACAGAAGCACGTTTGCAACAGATTTTTCAGTTAATTAAATGATTTAAATTTTGAACACATAAAAGTTTGTCGATGATACAAATAGCAAAAACAATGAAAATCTGTTACAAATTAAGGCTTATAAATGCATCATAGTGATGGAAATTGATGTGGGAGAATTTTAACAGAAGCACGTTTGCAACAGATTTTTCAGTTAATTAAATGATTTAAATTTTGAACAAATAAAAGTTTGTCGATGATACAAATAGCAAAAACAATGAAAATCTGTTACAAATTAAGGCTTATAAATGCATCATAGTGATGGAAATTGATGTGGGAGAATTTTAACAGAAGCACGTTTGCAACAGATTTTTCAGTTAATTAAATGATTTAAATTTTGAACAAATAAAAGTTTGTCGATGATACAAATAGCAAAAACAATGAAAATCTGTTACAAATTAAGGCTTAGAAATGCATAATAGTGATTAATTCAGATGCAGGAGAATTTTAACAGAAGCACGTTTGCAACAGATTTTTCAGTTAATTAAATGATTTAAATTTTGAACACATAAAAGTTTGTCGATGATACAAATAGCAAAAACAATGAAAATCTGTTACAAATTAAGGCTCATAAATGCATCACAGTGATGGAAATTGATGTGGGAGAATTTTAACAGAAGCACTTTTGCAACAGATTTTTCATTAAATTAAATGATTTAAATTTTGAACAAATAAAAGTTTGTCGATGATAGAAATAGCAAAAACAATGAAAATCTGTTACAAATTAATGCTTATAAATGCATCATAGTGATGGAAATTGATGTGGGAGAATTTTAACAGAAGCACGTTTGCAACAGATTTTTCAGTTAATTAAATGATTTAAATTTTGAACAAATAAAAGTTTGTCGATGATACAAATAGCAAAAACAATGAAAATCTGTTACAAATTAATGCTTATAAATGCATCATAGTGATGGAAATTGATGTGGGAGAATTTTAACAGAAGCACGTTTGCAACAGATTTTTCAGTTAATTAAATGATTTAAATTTTGAACAAATAAAAGTTTGTCGATGATACAAATAGCAAAAACAATGAAAATCTGTTACAAATTAAGGCTTTTAAATGCATAATAGTGATTAATTCAGATGCATGAGAATTTTAACAGAAGCACGTTTGCAACAGATTTTTCAGTTAATTAAATGATTTAAATTTTGAACACATAAAAGTTTGTCGATGATACAAATAGCAAAAACAATGAAAATCTGTTACAAATTAAGGCTTTTAAATGCATAATAGTGATTAATTCAGATGCATGAGAATTTTAACAGAAGCACGTTTGCAACAGATTTTTCAGTTAATTAAATGATTTAAATTTTGAACACATAAAAGTTTGTCGATGATACAAATAGCAAAAACAATGAAAATCTGTTACAAATTAAGGCTTTTAAATGCATAATAGTGATTAATTCAGATGCATGAGAATTTTAACAGAAGCACGTTTGCAACAGATTTTTCAGTTAATTAAATGATTTAAATTTTGAACAAATAAAAGTTTGTCGATGATACAAATAGCAAAAACAATGAAAATCTGTTACAAATTAATGCTTATAAATGCATCATAGTGATGGAAATTGATGTGGGAGAATTTTAACAGAAGCACGTTTGCAACAGATTTTTCAGTTAATTAAATGATTTAAATTTTGAACAAATAAAAGTTTGTCGATGATACAAATAGCAAAAACAATGAAAATCTGTTACAAATTAAGGCTTTTAAATGCATAATAGTGATTAATTCAGATGCATGAGAATTTTAACAGAAGCACGTTTGCAACAGATTTTTCAGTTAATTAAATGATTTAAATTTTGAACACATAAAAGTTTGTCGATGATACAAATAGCAAAAACAATGAAAATCTGTTACAAATTAAGGCTTTTAAATGCATAATAGTGATTAATTCAGATGCATGAGAATTTTAACAGAAGCACGTTTGCAACAGATTTTTCAGTTAATTAAATGATTTAAATTTTGAACACATAAAAGTTTGTCGATGATACAAATAGCAAAAACAATGAAAATCTGTTACAAATTAAGGCTTTTAAATGCATAATAGTGATTAATTCAGATGCATGAGAATTTTAACAGAAGCACGTTTGCAACAGATTTTTCAGTTAATTAAATGATTTAAATTTTGAACAAATAAAAGTTTGTCGATGATACAAATAGCAAAAACAATGAAAATCTGTTACAAATTAATGCTTATAAATGCATCATAGTGATGGAAATTGATGTGGGAGAATTTTAACAGAAGCACGTTTGCAACAGATTTTTCAGTTAATTAAATGATTTAAATTTTGAACAAATAAAAGTTTGTCGATGATACAAATAGCAAAAACAATGAAAATCTGTTACAAATTAAGGCTTTTAAATGCATAATAGTGATTAATTCAGATGCATGAGAATTTTAACAGAAGCACGTTTGCAACAGATTTTTCAGTTAATTAAATGATTTAAATTTTGAACACATAAAAGTTTGTCGATGATACAAATAGCAAAAACAATGAAAATCTGTTACAAATTAAGGCTTTTAAATGCATAATAGTGATTAATTCAGATGCATGAGAATTTTAACAGAAGCACGTTTGCAACAGATTTTTCAGTTAATTAAATGATTTAAATTTTGAACACATAAAAGTTTGTCGATGATACAAATAGCAAAAACAATGAAAATCTGTTACAAATTAAGGCTTTTAAATGCATAATAGTGATTAATTCAGATGCATGAGAATTTTAACAGAAGCACGTTTGCAACAGATTTTTCAGTTAATTAAATGATTTAAATTTTGAACACATAAAAGTTTGTCGATGATACAAATAGCAAAAACAATGAAAATCTGTTACAAATTAAGGCTTTTAAATGCATAATAGTGATTAATTCAGATGCATGAGAATTTTAACAGAAGCACGTTTGCAACAGATTTTTCAGTTAATTAAATGATTTAAATTTTGAACAAATAAAAGTTTGTCGATGATACAAATAGCAAAAACAATGAAAATCTGTTACAAATTAATGCTTATAAATGCATCATAGTGATGGAAATTGATGTGGGAGAATTTTAACAGAAGCACGTTTGCAACAGATTTTTCAGTTAATTAAATGATTTAAATTTTGAACAAATAAAAGTTTGTCGATGATACAAATAGCAAAAACAATGAAAATCTGTTACAAATTAAGGCTTTTAAATGCATAATAGTGATTAATTCAGATGCATGAGAATTTTAACAGAAGCACGTTTGCAACAGATTTTTCAGTTAATTAAATGATTTAAATTTTGAACACATAAAAGTTTGTCGATGATACAAATAGCAAAAACAATGAAAATCTGTTACAAATTAATGCTTATAAATGCATCATAGTGATGGAAATTGATGTGGGAGAATTTTAACAGAAGCACGTTTGCAACAGATTTTTCAGTTAATTAAATGATTTAAATTTTGAACACATAAAAGTTTGTCGATGATACAAATAGCAAAAACAATGAAAATCTGTTACAAATTAAGGCTTTTAAATGCATAATGGTGATTAATTCAGATGCATGAGAATTTTAACAGAAGCACGTTTGCAACAGATTTTTCAGTTAATTAAATGATTTAAATTTTGAACACATAAAAGTTTGTCGATGATACAAATAGCAAAAACAATGAAAATCTGTTACAAATTAAGGCTTTTAAATGCATAATAGTGATTAATTCAGATGCATGAGAATTTTAACAGAAGCACGTTTGCAACAGATTTTTCAGTTAATTAAATGATTTAAATTTTGAACACATAAAAGTTTGTCGATGATACAAATAGCAAAAACAATGAAAATCTGTTACAAATTAAGGCTTTTAAATGCATAATAGTGATGGAAATTGATGTGGGAGAATTTTAACAGAAGCACGTTTGCAACAGATTTTTCAGTTAATTAAATGATTTAAATTTTGAACAAATAAAAGTTTGTCGATGATACAAATAGCAAAAACAATGAAAATCTGTTACAAATTAAGGCTTTTAAATGCATAATAGTGATTAATTCAGATGCATGAGAATTTTAACAGAAGCACGTTTGCAACAGATTTTTCAGTTAATTAAATGATTTAAATTTTGAACACATAAAAGTTTGTCGATGATACAAATAGCAAAAACAATGAAAATCTGTTACAAATTAAGGCTTAGAAATGCATAATAGTGATTAATTCAGATGCATGAGAATTTTAACAGAAGCACGTTTGCAACAGATTTTTCAGTTAATTAAATGATTTAAATTTTGAAACATAAAAGTTTGTCGATGATACAAATAGCAAAAACAATGAAAATCTGTTACAAATTAAGGCTTTTAAATGCATAATAGTGATTAATTCAGATGCATGAGAATTTTAACAGAAGCACGTTTGCAACAGATTTTTCAGTTAATTAAATGATTTAAATTTTGAACAAATAAAAGTTTGTCGATGATACAAATAGCAAAAACAATGAAAATCTGTTACAAATTAAGGCTTTTAAATGCATAATAGTGATTAATTCAGATGCATGAGAATTTTAACAGAAGCACGTTTGCAACAGATTTTTCAGTTAATTAAATGATTTAAATTTTGAACAAATAAAAGTTTGTCGATGATACAAATAGCAAAAACAATGAAAATCTGTTACAAATTAAGGCTTAGAAATGCATAATAGTGATTAATTCAGATGCAGGAGAATTTTAACAGAAGCACGTTTGCAACAGATTTTTCAGTTAATTAAATGATTTAAATTTTGAACAAATAAAAGTTTGTCAATGATACAAATAGCAAAAACAATGAAAATCTGTTACAAATTAAGGCTTAGAAATGCATAATAGTGATTAATTCAGATGCAGGAGAATTTTAACAGAAGCACGTTTGCAACAGATTTTACAGTTAATTAAATGATTTAAATTTTGAACACATAAAAGTTTGTCGATGATACAAATAGCAAAAACAATGAAAATCTGTTACAAATTAAGGCTTTTAAATGCATAATAGTGATTAATTCAGATGCATGAGAATTTTAACAGAAGCACGTTTGCAACAGATTTTTCAGTTAATTAAATGATTTAAATTTTGAACAAATAAAAGTTTGTCGATGATACAAATAGCAAAAACAATGAAAATCTGTTACAAATTAAGGCTTAGAAATGCATAATAGTGATTAATTCAGATGCAGGAGAATTTTAACAGAAGCACGTTTGCAACAGATTTTTCAGTAAATTAAATGATTTAAATTTTGAACAAATAAAAGTTTGTCGATGATACAAATAGCAAAAACAATGAAAATCTGTTACAAATTAAGAATTTTAAATGCATAATAGTGATTAATTCAGATGCAGGAGAATTTTAACAGAAGCACGTTTGCAACAGATTTTACAGTTAATTAAATGATTTAAATTTTGAACACATAAAAGTTTGTCGATGATACAAATAGCAAAAACAATGAAAATCTGTTACAAATTAAGGCTTAGAAATGCATAATAGTGATTAATTCAGATGCAGGAGAATTTTAACAGAAGCACGTTTGCAACAGATTTTTCAGTTAATTAAATGATTTAAATTTTGAACAAATAAAAGTTTGTCAATGATACAAATAGCAGAAACAATAAAAATCTGTTACAAATTAAGAATTTTAAATGCATAATAGTGATTAATTCAGATGCAGGAGAATTTTAACAGAAGCACGTTTGCAACAGATTTTACAGTTAATTAAATGATTTAAATTTTGAACACATAAAAGTTTGTCGATGATACAAATAGCAAAAACAATGAAAATCTGTTACAAATTAAGGCTTAGAAATGCATAATAGTGATGGAAATTGATGTGGGAGAATTTTAACAGAAGCACGTTTGCAACAGATTTTACAGTTAATTAAATGATTTAAATTTTGAACACATAAAAGTTTGTCGATGATACAAATAGCAAAAACAATGAAAATCTGTTACAAATTAAGGCTTAGAAATGCATAATAGTGATGGAAATTGATGTGGGAGAATTTTAACAGAAGCACGTTTGCAACAGATTTTACAGTTAATTAAATGATTTAAATTTTGAACACATAAAAGTTTGTCGATGATACAAATAGCAAAAACAATGAAAATCTGTTACAAATTAAGGCTTAGAAATGCATAATAGTGATGGAAATTGATGTGGGAGAATTTTAACAGAAGCACGTTTGCAACAGATTTTACAGTTAATTAAATGATTTAAATTTTGAACACATAAAAGTTTGTCGATGATACAAATAGCAAAAACAATGAAAATCTGTTACAAATTAAGGCTTAGAAATGCATAATAGTGATGGAAATTGATGTGGGAGAATTTTAACAGAAGCACGTTTGCAACAGATTTTTCAGTTAATTAAATGATTTAAATTTTGAACACATAAAAGTTTGTCGATGATACAAATAGCAAAAACAATGAAAATCTGTTACAAATTTAGGCTTTTAAATGCATAATAGTGATGGAAATTGATGTGGGAGAATTTTAACAGAAGCACGTTTGCAACAGATTTTTCAGTTAATAAAATGATTTAAATTTTGAACAAATAAAAGTTTGTCGATGATACAAATAGCAAAAACAATGAAAATCTGTTACAAATTTAGGCTTTTAAATGCATAATAGTGATGGAAATTGATGTGGGAGAATTTTAACAGAAGCACGTTTGCAACAGATTTTTCAGTTAATTAAATGATTTAAATTTTGAACAAATAAAAGTTTGTCGATGATACAAATAGCAAAAACAATGAAAATCTGTTACAAATTTAGGCTTAGAAATGCATAATAGTGATGGAAATTGATGTGGGAGAATTTTAACAGAAGCACGTTTGCAACAGATTTTTCAGTTAATTAAATGATTTAAATTTTGAACAAATAAAAGTTTGTCGATGATACAAATAGCAAAAACAATGAAAATCTGTTACAAATTAAGGCTTAGAAATGCATAATAGTGATGGAAATTGATGTGGGAGAATTTTAACAGAAGCACGTTTGCAACAGATTTTTCAGTTAATTAAATGATTTAAATTTTGAACAAATAAAAGTTTGTCGATGATACAAATAGCAAAAACAATAAAAATCTGTTACAAATTAAGAATTTTAAATGCATAATAGTGATTAATTCAGATGCAGGAGAATTTTAACAGAAGCACGTTTGCAACAGATTTTACAGTTAACTAAATGATTTAAATTTTGAACACATAAAAGTTTGTCGATGATACAAATAGCAAAAACAATGAAAATCTGTTACAAATTTAGGCTTTTAAATGCATAATAGTGATGGAAATTGATGTGGGAGAATTTTAACAGAAGCACGTTTGCAACAGATTTTTCAGTTAATAAAATGATTTAAATTTTGAACAAATAAAAGTATGTCGATGATACAAATAGCAAAAACAATGAAAATCTGTTACAAATTAAGGCTTTTAAATGCATAATAGTGATGGAAATTGATGTGGGAGAATTTTAACAGAAGCACGTTTGCAACAGATTTTTCAGTTAATTAAATGATTTAAATTTTGAACACATAAAAGTTTGTCGATGATACAAATAGCAAAAACAATGAAAATCTGTTACAAATTAAGGCTTAGAAATGCATAATAGTGATGGAAATTGATGTGGGAGAATTTTAACAGAAGCACGTTTGCAACAGATTTTTCAGTTAATTAAATGATTTAAAAGTTTGTCGATGATAGAAATAGCAAAAACAATGAAAATCTGTTACAAATTAATGCTTATAAATGCATCATAGTGATGGAAATTGATGTGGGAGAATTTTAACAGAAGCACGTTTGCAACAGATTTTTCAGTTAATTAAATGATTTAAATTTTGAACAAATAAAAGTTTGTCAATGATACAAATAGCAAAAACAATGAAAATCTGTTACAAATTAAGGCTTAGAAATGCATAATAGTGATGGAAATTGATGTGGGAGAATTTTAACAGAAGCACTTTTGCAACAGATTTTTCAGTTAATTAAATGATTTAAATTTTGAACAAATAAAAGTTTGTCGATGATACAAATAGCAAAAACAATGAAAATCTGTTACAAATTAAGGCTTATAAATGCATCATAGTGATGAAAATTGATGTGGAAGAATTTTAACAGAAGCACGTTTGCAACAGATTTTTCAGTTAATTAAATGATTTAAATTTTGAACAAATAAAAGTTTGTCGATGATACAAATAGCAAAAACAATGAAAATCTGTTACAAATTAAGGCTTATAAATGCATCATAGTGATGGAAATTGATGTGGGAGAATTTTAACAGAAGCACGTTTGCAACAGATTTTTCAGTTAATTAAATGATTTAAATTTTGAACAAATAAAAGTTTGTCGATGATACAAATAGCAAAAACAATGAAAATCTGTTACAAATTAAGGCTTATAAATGCATCATAGTGATGGAAATTGATGTGGGAGAATTTTAACAGAAGCACGTTTGCAACAGATTTTTCAGTTAATTAAATGATTTAAATTTTGAACAAATAAAAGTTTGTCGATGATACAAATAGCAAAAACAATGAAAATCTGTTACAAATTAAGGCTTATAAATGCATCATAGTGATGGAAATTGATGTGGGAGAATTTTAACAGAAGCACGTTTGCAACAGATTTTTCAGTTAATTAAATGATTTAAATTTTGAACAAATAAAAGTTTGTCGATGATAGAAATAGCAAAAACAATGAAAATCTGTTACAAATTAATGCTTATAAATGCATCATAGTGATGGAAATTGATGTGGGAGAATTTTAACAGAAGCACGTTTGCAACAGATTTTTCAGTTAATTAAATGATTTAAATTTTGAACAAATAAAAGTTTGTCGATGATACAAATAGCAAAAACAATGAAAATCTGTTACAAATTAAGGCTTAGAAATGCATAATAGTGATGGAAATTGATGTGGGAGAATTTTAACAGAAGCACGTTTGCAACAGATTTTTCAGTTAATTAAATGATTTAAATTTTGAACAAATAAAAGTTTGTCGATGATACAAATAGCAAAAACAATGAAAATCTGTTACAAATTAAGGCTTATAAATGCATCATAGTGATGGAAATTGATGTGGGAGAATTTTAACAGAAGCACGTTTGCAACAGATTTTTCAGTTAATTAAATGATTTAAATTTTGAACAAATAAAAGTTTGTCGATGATACAAATAGCAAAAACAATGAAAATCTGTTACAAATTAAGGCTTATAAATGCATCATAGTGATGGAAATTGATGTGGGAGAATTTTAACAGAAGCACGTTTGCAACAGATTTTTCAGTTAATTAAATGATTTAAATTTTGAACAAATAAAAGTTTGTCGATGATACAAATAGCAAAAACAATGAAAATCTGTTACAAATTAAGGCTTATAAATGCATCATAGTGATGGAAATTGATGTGGGAGAATTTTAACAGAAGCACGTTTGCAACAGATTTTTCAGTTAATTAAATGATTTAAATTTTGAACAAATAAAAGTTTGTCGATGATAGAAATAGCAAAAACAATGAAAATCTGTTACAAATTAATGCTTATAAATGCATCATAGTGATGGAAATTGATGTGGGAGAATTTTAACAGAAGCACGTTTGCAACAGATTTTTCAGTTAATTAAATGATTTAAATTTTGAACAAATAAAAGTTTGTCGATGATACAAATAGCAAAAACAATGAAAATCTGTTACAAATTAAGGCTTAGAAATGCATAATAGTGATGGAAATTGATGTGGGAGAATTTTAACAGAAGCACGTTTGCAACAGATTTTTCAGTTAATTAAATGATTTAAATTTTGAACAAATAAAAGTTTGTCGATGATACAAATAGCAAAAACAATGAAAATCTGTTACAAATTAAGGCTTATAAATGCATCATAGTGATGGAAATTGATGTGGGAGAATTTTAACAGAAGCACGTTTGCAACAGATTTTTCAGTTAATTAAATGATTTAAATTTTGAACAAATAAAAGTTTGTCGATGATACAAATAGCAAAAACAATGAAAATCTGTTACAAATTAATGCTTATAAATGCATCATAGTGATGGAAATTGATGTGGGAGAATTTTAACAGAAGCACGTTTGCAACAGATTTTTCAGTTAATTAAATGATTTAAATTTTGAACAAATAAAAGTTTGTCGATGATACAAATAGCAAAAACAATGAAAATCTGTTACAAATTAAGGCTTATAAATGCATCATAGTGATGGAAATTGATGTGGGAGAATTTTAACAGAAGCACGTTTGCAACAGATTTTTCAGTTAATTAAATGATTTAAATTTTGAACAAATAAAAGTTTGTCGATGATACAAATAGCAAAAACAATGAAAATCTGTTACAAATTAAGGCTTATAAATGCATCATAGTGATGGAAATTGATGTGGGAGAATTTTAACAGAAGCACGTTTGCAACAGATTTTTCAGTTAATTAAATGATTTAAATTTTGAACAAATAAAAGTTTGTCGATGATAGAAATAGCAAAAACAATGAAAATCTGTTACAAATTAATGCTTATAAATGCATCATAGTGATGGAAATTGATGTGGGAGAATTTTAACAGAAGCACGTTTGCAACAGATTTTTCAGTTAATTAAATGATTTAAATTTTGAACAAATAAAAGTTTGTCGATGATACAAATAGCAAAAACAATGAAAATCTGTTACAAATTAAGGCTTAGAAATGCATAATAGTGATGGAAATTGATGTGGGAGAATTTTAACAGAAGCACGTTTGCAACAGATTTTTCAGTTAATTAAATGATTTAAATTTTGAACAAATAAAAGTTTGTCGATGATACAAATAGCAAAAACAATGAAAATCTGTTACAAATTAAGGCTTATAAATGCATCATAGTGATGGAAATTGATGTGGGAGAATTTTAACAGAAGCACGTTTGCAACAGATTTTTCAGTTAATTAAATGATTTAAATTTTGAACAAATAAAAGTTTGTCGATGATACAAATAGCAAAAACAATGAAAATCTGTTACAAATTAAGGCTTAGAAATGCATAATAGTGATGGAAATTGATGTGGGAGAATTTTAACAGAAGCACGTTTGCAACAGATTTTTCAGTTAATTAAATGATTTAAATTTTGAACAAATAAAAGTTTGTCGATGATACAAATAGCAAAAACAATGAAAATCTGTTACAAATTAAGGCTTAGAAATGCATAATAGTGATGGAAATTGATGTGGGAGAATTTTAACAGAAGCACGTTTGCAACAGATTTTTCAGTTAATTAAATGATTTAAATTTTGAACAAATAAAAGTTTGTCGATGATACAAATAGCAAAAACAATGAAAATCTGTTACAAATTTAGGCTTATAAATGCATCATAGTGATGGAAATTGATGTGGGAGAATTTTAACAGAAGCACGTTTGCAACAGATTTTTCAGTTAATTAAATGATTTAAATTTTGAACAAATAAAAGTTTGTCGATGATACAAATAGCAAAAACAATGAAAATCTGTTACAAATTAAGGCTTATAAATGCATCATAGTGATGGAAATTGATGTGGGAGAATTTTAACAGAAGCACGTTTGCAACAGATTTTTCAGTTAATTAAATGATTTAAATTTTGAACAAATAAAAGTTTGTCGATGATACAAATAGCAAAAACAATGAAAATCTGTTACAAATTAAGGCTTATAAATGCATCATAGTGATGGAAATTGATGTGGGAGAATTTTAACAGAAGCACGTTTGCAACAGATTTTTCAGTTAATTAAATGATTTAAATTTTGAACAAATAAAAGTTTGTCGATGATACAAATAGCAAAAACAATGAAAATCTGTTACAAATTTAGGCTTAGAAATGCATAATAGTGATGGAAATTGATGTGGGAGAATTTTAACAGAAGCACGTTTGCAACAGATTTTTCAGTTAATTAAATGATTTAAATTTTGAACAAATAAAAGTTTGTCGATGATACAAATAGCAAAAACAATGAAAATCTGTTACAAATTTAGGCTTAGAAATGCATAATAGTGATGGAAATTGATGTGGGAGAATTTTAACAGAAGCACGTTTGCAACAGATTTTTCAGTTAATTAAATGATTTAAATTTTGAACAAATAAAAGTTTGTCGATGATACAAATAGCAAAAACAATGAAAATCTGTTACAAATTAAGGCTTAGAAATGCATAATAGTGATGGAAATTGATGTGGGAGAATTTTAACAGAAGCACGTTTGCAACAGATTTTTCAGTTAATTAAATGATTTAAATTTTGAACACATAAAAGTTTGTCGATGATACAAATAGCAAAAACAATGAAAATCTGTTACAAATTAAGGCTTAGAAATGCATAATAGTGATGGAAATTGATGTGGGAGAATTTTAACAGAAGCACGTTTGCAACAGATTTTTCAGTTAATAAAATGATTTAAATTTTGAACAAATAAAAGTTTGTCGATGATACAAATAGCAAAAACAATGAAAATCTGTTACAAATTAAGGCTTATAAATGCATCATAGTGATGGAAATTGATGTGGGAGAATTTTAACAGAAGCACGTTTGCAACAGATTTTTCAGTTAATTAAATGATTTAAATTTTGAACAAATAAAAGTTTGTCGATGATACAAATAGCAAAAACAATGAAAATCTGTTACAAATTAAGGCTTAGAAATGCATAATAGTGATGGAAATTGATGTGGGAGAATTTTAACAGAAGCACGTTTGCAACAGATTTTTCAGTTAATTAAATGATTTAAATTTTGAACAAATAAAAGTTTGTCGATGATACAAATAGCAAAAACAATGAAAATCTGTTACAAATTAAGGCTTATAAATGCATCATAGTGATGGAAATTGATGTGGGAGAATTTTAACAGAAGCACGTTTGCAACAGATTTTTCAGTTAATTAAATGATTTAAATTTTGAACAAATAAAAGTTTGTCGATGATACAAATAGCAAAAACAATGAAAATCTGTTACAAATTAAGGCTTAGAAATGCATAATAGTGATGGAAATTGATGTGGGAGAATTTTAACAGAAGCACGTTTGCAACAGATTTTTCAGTTAATAAAATGATTTAAATTTTGAACAAATAAAAGTTTGTCGATGATACAAATAGCAAAAACAATGAAAATCTGTTACAAATTAAGGCTTAGAAATGCATAATAGTGATGGAAATTGATGTGGGAGAATTTTAACAGAAGCACGTTTGCAACAGATTTTTCAGTTAATTAAATGATTTAAATTTTGAACAAATAAAAGTTTGTCGATGATACAAATAGCAAAAACAATGAAAATCTGTTACAAATTAAGGCTTATAAATGCATCATAGTGATGGAAATTGATGTGGGAGAATTTTAACAGAAGCACGTTTGCAACAGATTTTTCAGTTAATTAAATGATTTAAATTTTGAACAAATAAAAGTTTGTCGATGATACAAATAGCAAAAACAATGAAAATCTGTTACAAATTTAGGCTTAGAAATGCATAATAGTGATGGAAATTGATGTGGGAGAATTTTAACAGAAGCACGTTTGCAACAGATTTTTCAGTTAATTAAATGATTTAAATTTTGAACAAATAAAAGTTTGTCGATGATACAAATAGCAAAAACAATGAAAATCTGTTACAAATTTAGGCTTAGAAATGCATAATAGTGATGGAAATTGATGTGGGAGAATTTTAACAGAAGCACGTTTGCAACAGATTTTTCAGTTAATTAAATGATTTAAATTTTGAACAAATAAAAGTTTGTCGATGATACAAATAGCAAAAACAATGAAAATCTGTTACAAATTAAGGCTTAGAAATGCATAATAGTGATGGAAATTGATGTGGGAGAATTTTAACAGAAGCACGTTTGCAACAGATTTTTCAGTTAATTAAATGATTTAAATTTTGAACACATAAAAGTTTGTCGATGATACAAATAGCAAAAACAATGAATATCTGTTACAAATTAAGGCTTAGAAATGCATAATAGTGATGGAAATTGATGTGGGAGAATTTTAACAGAAGCACGTTTGCAACAGATTTTTCAGTTAATAAAATGATTTAAATTTTGAACAAATAAAAGTTTGTCGATGATACAAATAGCAAAAACAATGAAAATCTGTTACAAATTTAGGCTTTTAAATGCATAATAGTGATGGAAATTGATGTGGGAGAATTTTAACAGAAGCACGTTTGCAACAGATTTTTCAGTTAATTAAATGATTTAAATTTTGAACACATAAAAGTTTGTCGATGATACAAATAGCAAAAACAATGAAAATCTGTTACAAATTTAGGCTTTTAAATGCATAATAGTGATGGAAATTGATGTGGGAGAATTTTAACAGAAGCACGTTTGCAACAGATTTTTCAGTTAATAAAATGATTTAAATTTTGAACAAATAAAAGTTTGTCGATGATACAAATAGCAAAAACAATGAAAATCTGTTACAAATTTAGGCTTTTAAATGCATAATAGTGATGGAAATTGATGTGGGAGAATTTTAACAGAAGCACGTTTGCAACAGATTTTTCAGTTAATAAAATGATTTAAATTTTGAACAAATAAAAGTTTGTCGATGATACAAATAGCAAAAACAATGAATATCTGTTACAAATTAAGGCTTAGAAATGCATAATAGTGATGGAAATTGATGTGGGAGAATTTTAACAGAAGCACGTTTGCAACAGATTTTTCAGTTAATAAAATGATTTAAATTTTGAACAAATAAAAGTTTGTCGATGATACAAATAGCAAAAACAATGAAAATCTGTTACAAATTTAGGCTTTTAAATGCATAATAGTGATGGAAATTGATGTGGGAGAATTTTAACAGAAGCACGTTTGCAACAGATTTTTCAGTTAATTAAATGATTTAAATTTTGAACAAATAAAAGTTTGTCGATGATACAAATAGCAAAAACAATGAATATCTGTTACAAATTAAGGCTTAGAAATGCATAATAGTGATGGAAATTGATGTGGGAGAATTTTAACAGAAGCACGTTTGCAACAGATTTTTCAGTTAATAAAATGATTTAAATTTTGAACAAATAAAAGTTTGTCGATGATACAAATAGCAAAAACAATGAAAATCTGTTACAAATTTAGGCTTTTAAATGCATAATAGTGATGGAAATTGATGTGGGAGAATTTTAACAGAAGCACGTTTGCAACAGATTTTTCAGTTAATAAAATGATTTAAATTTTGAACAAATAAAAGTTTGTCGATGATACAAATAGCAAAAACAATGAAAATCTGTTACAAATTAAGGCTTAGAAATGCATAATAGTGATGGAAATTGATGTGGGAGAATTTTAACAGAAGCACGTTTGCAACAGATTTTTCAGTTAATAAAATGATTTAAATTTTGAACAAATAAAAGTTTGTCGATGATACAAATAGCAAAAACAATGAAAATCTGTTACAAATTTAGGCTTTTAAATGCATAATAGTGATGGAAATTGATGTGGGAGAATTTTAACAGAAGCACGTTTGCAACAGATTTTTCAGTTAATTAAATGATTTAAATTTTGAACACATAAAAGTTTGTCGATGATACAAATAGCAAAAACAATGAAAATCTGTTACAAATTAAGGCTTAGAAATGCATAATAGTGATGGAAATTGATGTGGGAGAATTTTAACAGAAGCACGTTTGCAACAGATTTTTCAGTTAATTAAATGATTTAAATTTTGAACAAATAAAAGTTTGTCGATGATACAAATAGCAAAAACAATAAAAATCTGTTACAAATTAAGAATTTTAAATGCATAATAGTGATTAATTCAGATGCAGGAGAATTTTAACAGAAGCACGTTTGCAACAGATTTTACAGTTAATTAAATGATTTAAATTTTGAACACATAAAAGTTTGTCGATGATACAAATAGCAAAAACAATGAAAATCTGTTACAAATTTAGGCTTTTAAATGCATAATAGTGATGGAAATTGATGTGGGAGAATTTTAACAGAAGCACGTTTGCAACAGATTTTTCAGTTAATTAAATGATTTAAATTTTGAACACATAAAAGTTTGTCGATGATACAAATAGCAAAAACAATGAAAATCTGTTACAAATTTAGGCTTTTAAATGCATAATAGTGATGGAAATTGATGTGGGAGAATTTTAACAGAAGCACGTTTGCAACAGATTTTTCAGTTAATAAAATGATTTAAATTTTGAACAAATAAAAGTTTGTCGATGATACAAATAGCAAAAACAATGAAAATCTGTTACAAATTTAGGCTTTTAAATGCATAATAGTGATGGAAATTGATGTGGGAGAATTTTAACAGAAGCACGTTTGCAACAGATTTTTCAGTTAATAAAATGATTTAAATTTTGAACAAATAAAAGTATGTCGATGATACAAATAGCAAAAACAATGAAAATCTGTTACAAATTTAGGCTTTTAAATGCATAATAGTGATGGAAATTGATGTGGGAGAATTTTAACAGAAGCACGTTTGCAACAGATTTTTCAGTTAATAAAATGATTTAAATTTTGAACAAATAAAAGTATGTCGATGATACAAATAGCAAAAACAATAAAAATCTGTTACAAATTAAGAATTTTAAATGCATAATAGTGATTAATTCAGATGCAGGAGAATTTTAACAGAAGCACGTTTGCAACAGATTTTACAGTTAATTAAATGATTTAAATTTTGAACACATAAAAGTTTGTCGATGATACAAATAGCAAAAACAATGAAAATCTGTTACAAATTTAGGCTTTTAAATGCATAATAGTGATGGAAATTGATGTGGGAGAATTTTAACAGAAGCACGTTTGCAACAGATTTTTCAGTTAATAAAATGATTTAAATTTTGAACAAATAAAAGTTTGTCGATGATACAAATAGCAAAAACAATGAAAATCTGTTACAAATTAAGGCTTAGAAATGCATAATAGTGATGGAAATTGATGTGGGAGAATTTTAACAGAAGCACGTTTGCAACAGATTTTTCAGTTAATTAAATGATTTAAATTTTGAACACATAAAAGTTTGTCGATGATACAAATAGCAAAAACAATGAAAATCTGTTACAAATTTAGGCTTTTAAATGCATAATAGTGATGGAAATTGATGTGGGAGAATTTTAACAGAAGCACGTTTGCAACAGATTTTTCAGTTAATTAAATGATTTAAATTTTGAACACATAAAAGTTTGTCGATGATACAAATAGCAAAAACAATAAAAATCTGTTACAAATTAAGAATTTTAAATGCATAATAGTGATTAATTCAGATGCAGGAGAATTTTAACAGAAGCACGTTTGCAACAGATTTTACAGTTAATTAAATGATTTAAATTTTGAACACATAAAAGTTTGTCGATGATACAAATAGCAAAAACAATGAAAATCTGTTACAAATTTAGGCTTTTAAATGCATAATAGTGATGGAAATTGATGTGGGAGAATTTTAACAGAAGCACGTTTGCAACAGATTTTTCAGTTAATAAAATGATTTAAATTTTGAACAAATAAAAGTATGTCGATGATACAAATAGCAAAAACAATGAAAATCTGTTACAAATTAAGGCTTTTAAATGCATAATAGTGATGGAAATTGATGTGGGAGAATTTTAACAGAAGCACGTTTGCAACAGATTTTTCAGTTAATTAAATGATTTAAATTTTGAACACATAAAAGTTTGTCGATGATACAAATAGCAAAAACAATGAAAATCTGTTACAAATTAAGGCTTAGAAATGCATAATAGTGATGGAAATTGATGTGGGAGAATTTTAACAGAAGCACGTTTGCAACAGATTTTTCAGTTAATTAAATGATTTAAATTTTGAACAAATAAAAGTTTGTCGATGATACAAATAGCAAAAACAATGAAAATCTGTTACAAATTTAGGCTTTTAAATGCATAATAGTGATGGAAATTGATGTGGGAGAATTTTAACAGAAGCACGTTTGCAACAGATTTTTCAGTTAATTAAATGATTTAAATTTTGAACAAATAAAAGTTTGTCGATGATACAAATAGCAAAAACAATGAAAATCTGTTACAAATTTAGGCTTTTAAATGCATAATAGTGATGGAAATTGATGTGGGAGAATTTTAACAGAAGCACGTTTGCAACAGATTTTTCAGTTAATTAAATGATTTAAATTTTGAACAAATAAAAGTTTGTCGATGATACAAATAGCAAAAACAATGAAAATCTGTTACAAATTTAGGCTTTTAAATGCATAATAGTGATGGAAATTGATGTGGGAGAATTTTAACAGAAGCACGTTTGCAACAGATTTTTCAGTTAATTAAATGATTTAAATTTTGAACACATAAAAGTTTGTCGATGATACAAATAGCAAAAACAATGAAAATCTGTTACAAATTTAGGCTTTTAAATGCATAATAGTGATGGAAATTGATGTGGGAGAATTTTAACAGAAGCACGTTTGCAACAGATTTTTCAGTTAATTAAATGATTTAAATTTTGAACAAATAAAAGTTTGTCGATGATACAAATAGCAAAAACAATGAAAATCTGTTACAAATTAAGGCTTAGAAATGCATAATAGTGATGGAAATTGATGTGGGAGAATTTTAACAGAAGCACGTTTGCAACAGATTTTTCAGTTAATTAAATGATTTAAATTTTGAACAAATAAAAGTTTGTCGATGATACAAATAGCAAAAACAATGAAAATCTGTTACAAATTTAGGCTTTTAAATGCATAATAGTGATGGAAATTGATGTGGGAGAATTTTAACAGAAGCACGTTTGCAACAGATTTTTCAGTTAATTAAATGATTTAAATTTTGAACACATAAAAGTTTGTCGATGATACAAATAGCAAAAACAATGAAAATCTGTTACAAATTTAGGCTTTTAAATGCATAATAGTGATGGAAATTGATGTGGGAGAATTTTAACAGAAGCACGTTTGCAACAGATTTTTCAGTTAATTAAATGATTTAAATTTTGAACAAATAAAAGTTTGTCGATGATACAAATAGCAAAAACAATGAAAATCTGTTACAAATTAAGGCTTAGAAATGCATAATAGTGATGGAAATTGATGTGGGAGAATTTTAACAGAAGCACGTTTGCAACAGATTTTTCAGTTAATTAAATGATTTAAATTTTGAACAAATAAAAGTTTGTCGATGATACAAATAGCAAAAACAATGAAAATCTGTTACAAATTTAGGCTTTTAAATGCATAATAGTGATGGAAATTGATGTGGGAGAATTTTAACAGAAGCACGTTTGCAACAGATTTTTCAGTTAATTAAATGATTTAAATTTTGAACAAATAAAAGTTTGTCGATGATACAAATAGCAAAAACAATGAAAATCTGTTACAAATTTAGGCTTTTAAATGCATAATAGTGATGGAAATTGATGTGGGAGAATTTTAACAGAAGCACGTTTGCAACAGATTTTTCAGTTAATTAAATGATTTAAATTTTGAACAAATAAAAGTTTGTCGATGATACAAATAGCAAAAACAATGAAAATCTGTTACAAATTTAGGCTTTTAAATGCATAATAGTGATGGAAATTGATGTGGGAGAATTTTAACAGAAGCACGTTTGCAACAGATTTTTCAGTTAATTAAATGATTTAAATTTTGAACACATAAAAGTTTGTCGATGATACAAATAGCAAAAACAATGAAAATCTGTTACAAATTTAGGCTTTTAAATGCATAATAGTGATGGAAATTGATGTGGGAGAATTTTAACAGAAGCACGTTTGCAACAGATTTTTCAGTTAATTAAATGATTTAAATTTTGAACAAATAAAAGTTTGTCGATGATACAAATAGCAAAAACAATGAAAATCTGTTACAAATTAAGGCTTAGAAATGCATAATAGTGATGGAAATTGATGTGGGAGAATTTTAACAGAAGCACGTTTGCAACAGATTTTTCAGTTAATTAAATGATTTAAATTTTGAACAAATAAAAGTTTGTCGATGATACAAATAGCAAAAACAATGAAAATCTGTTACAAATTTAGGCTTTTAAATGCATAATAGTGATGGAAATTGATGTGGGAGAATTTTAACAGAAGCACGTTTGCAACAGATTTTTCAGTTACTTAAATGATTTAAATTTTGAACAAATAAAAGTTTGTCGATGATACAAATAGCAAAAACAATGAAAATCTGTTACAAATTTAGGCTTTTAAATGCATAATAGTGATGGAAATTGATGTGGGAGAATTTTAACAGAAGCACGTTTGCAACAGATTTTTCAGTTAATTAAATGATTTAAATTTTTAACAAATAAAAGTTTGTCGATGATACAAATAGCAAAAACAATGAAAATCTGTTACAAATTTAGGCTTTTAAATGCATAATAGTGATGGAAATTGATGTGGGAGAATTTTAACAGAAGCACGTTTGCAACAGATTTTTCAGTTAATTAAATGATTTAAATTTTGAACACATAAAAGTTTGTCGATGATACAAATAGCAAAAACAATGAAAATCTGTTACAAATTTAGGCTTTTAAATGCATAATAGTGATGGAAATTGATGTGGGAGAATTTTAACAGAAGCACGTTTGCAACAGATTTTTCAGTTAATTAAATGATTTAAATTTTGAACAAATAAAAGTTTGTCGATGATACAAATAGCAAAAACAATGAAAATCTGTTACAAATTAAGGCTTAGAAATGCATAATAGTGATGGAAATTGATGTGGGAGAATTTTAACAGAAGCACGTTTGCAACAGATTTTTCAGTTAATTAAATGATTTAAATTTTGAACACATAAAAGTTTGTCGATGATACAAATAGCAAAAACAATGAAAATCTGTTACAAATTAAGGCTTAGAAATGCATAATAGTGATGGAAATTGATGTGGGAGAATTTTAACAGAAGCACGTTTGCAACAGATTTTTCAGTTAATTAAATGATTTAAATTTTGAACAAATAAAAGTTTGTCGATGATACAAATAGCAAAAACAATGAAAATCTGTTACAAATTTAGGCTTTTAAATGCATAATAGTGATGGAAATTGATGTGGGAGAATTTTAACAGAAGCACGTTTGCAACAGATTTTTCAGTTAATTAAATGATTTAAATTTTGAACAAATAAAAGTTTGTCGATGATACAAATAGCAAAAACAATGAAAATCTGTTACAAATTTAGGCTTTTAAATGCATAATAGTGATGGAAATTGATGTGGGAGAATTTTAACAGAAGCACGTTTGCAACAGATTTTTCAGATCATCGACAAACTTTTATTTGTTCAAAATTTAAATCATTTAATTAACTGTAAAATCTGTTGCAAAAGTGCTTCTGTTAAAATTCTCCCACATCAATTTCCATCACTATTATGCATTTACAAGCCTTAATTTGTAACAGATATTCATTGTATTTGCTATTTCTATCATCTACAAACTTCCATGTGTTCAAAATTTAAATCATTTAATTAACTGTAAAATCTGTTGCAAAAGTGCTTCTGTTAAAATTCTCCCACATCAATTTCCATCTTTATTATGCATTTATAATCCTTAATTTGTAACAGATATTCATTGTTTTTGCTATTTCTATCATCTACAAACTTCCATGTGTTCAAAATTAAAATCATTTAATTAACTGTAAAATCTGTTGCAAAAGTGCTTCTGTTAAAATTCTCACACATCAATTTCCATCACTATTATGCATTTACAAGCCTTAATTTGTAACAGATATTCATTGTTTTTGCTATTTCTATCATCGACAAACTTTTATGTGTTCAAAATTTAAATCATTTAATTAACTGTAAAATCTGTTGCAAAAGTGCTTCTGTTAAAATTCTCCCACATCAATTTCCATCTTTATTATGCATTTATAATCCTTAATTTGTAACAGATATTCATTGTTTTTGCTATTTCTATCATCGACAAACTTTTATGTGTTCAAAATTTAAATCATTTAATTAACTGTAAAATCTGTTGCAAAAGTGCTTCTGTTAAAATTCTCACACATCAATTTCCATCACTATTATGCATTTACAAGCCTTAATTTGTAACAGATATTCATTGTTTTTGCTATTTCTATCATCTACAAACTTCCATGTGTTCAAAATTAAAATCATTTAATTAACTGTAAAATCTGTTGCAAAAGTGCTTCTGTTAAAATTCTCACACATCAATTTCCATCACTATTATGCATTTACAAGCCTTAATTTGTAACAGATATTCATTGTTTTTGCTATTTCTATCATCTACAAACTTCCATGTGTTCAAAATTTAAATCATTTAATTAACTGAAAAATCTGCTGCAAAAGTGCTTCTGTTAAAATTCTCACACATCAATTTCCATCACTATTATGCATTTACAAGCCTTAATTTGTAACAGATATTCATTGTTTTTGCTATTTCTATCATCGACAAACTTTTATGTGTTCAAAATTTAAATCATTTAATTAACTGTAAAATCTGTTGCAAAAGTGCTTCTGTTAAAATTCTCACACATCAATTTCCATCACTATTATGCATTTACAAGCCTTAATTTGTAACAGATATTCATTGTTTTTGCTATTTCTATCATCTACAAACTTCCATGTGTTCAAAATTTAAATCATTTAATTAACTGTAAAATCTGTTGCAAAAGTGCTTCTGTTAAAATTCTCACACATCAATTTCCATCACTATTATGCATTTACAAGCCTTAATTTGTAACAGATATTCATTGTTTTTGCTATTTCTATCATCGACAAACTTTTATGTGTTCAAAATTTAAATCATTTAATTAACTGTAAAATCTGTTGCAAAAGTGCTTCTGTTAAAATTCTCACACATCAATTTCCATCACTATTATGCATTTACAAGCCTTAATTTGTAACAGATATTCATTGTTTTTGCTATTTCTATCATCTACAAACTTCCATGTGTTCAAAATTTAAATCATTTAATTAACTGAAAAATCTGCTGCAAAAGTGCTTCTGTTAAAATTCTCCCACATCAATTTCCATCACTATGATGCATTTATATGCCTTAATTTGTAACAGATATTCATTGTTTTTGCTATTTCTATCATCTACAAACTTCCATGTGTTCAAAATTTAAATCATTTAATTAACTGAAAAATCTGCTGCAAAAGTGCTTCTGTTAAAATTCTCCCACATCAATTTCCATCACTATGATGCATTTACAAGCCTTAATTTGTAACAGATATTCATTGTTTTTGCTATTTCTATCATCTACAAACTTCCATGTGTTCAAAATTTAAATCATTTAATTAACTGAAAAATCTGCTGCAAAAGTGCTTCTGTTAAAATTCTCCCACATCAATTTCCATCACTATGATGCATTTATAAGCCTTAATTTGTAACAGATATTCATTGTTTTTGCTATTTCTATCATCGACAAACTTTTATGTGTTCAAAATTTAAATCATTTAATTAACTGTAAAATCTGTTGCAAAAGTGCTTCTGTTAAAATTCTCACACATCAATTTCCATCACTATGATGCATTTATAAGCCTTAATTTGTAACAGATATTCATTGTTTTTGCTATTTCTATCATCTACAAACTTCCATGTGTTCAAAATTTAAATCATTTAATTAACTGTAAAATCTGCTGCAAAAGTGCTTCTGTTAAAATTCTCCCACATCAATTTCCATCACTATGATGCATTTACAAGCCTTAATTTGTAACAGATATTCATTGTTTTTGCTATTTCTATCATCTACAAACTTCCATGTGTTCAAAATTTAAATCATTTAATTAACTGTAAAATCTGTTGCAAAAGTGCTTCTGTTAAAATTCTCCCACATCAATTTCCATCACTATTATGCATTTACAAGCCTTAATTTGTAACAGATATTCATTGTTTTTGCTATTTCTATCATCGACAAACTTTTATGTGTTCAAAATTTAAATCATTTAATTAACTGTAAAATCTGTTGCAAAAGTGCTTCTGTTAAAATTCTCCCACATCAATTTCCATCACTATTATGCATTTACAAGCCTTAATTTGTAACAGATATTCATTGTTTTTGCTATTTCTATCATCTACAAACTTCCATGTGTTCAAAATTTAAATCATTTAATTAACTGTAAAATCTGTTGCAAAAGTGCTTCTGTTAAAATTCTCACACATCAATTTCCATCACTATTATGCATTCACAAGCCTTAATTTGTAACAGATATTCATTGTTTTTGCTATTTCTATCATCGACAAACTTTTATGTGTTCAAAATTTAAATCATTTAATTAACTGTAAAATCTGTTGCAAAAGTGCTTCTGTTAAAATTCTCACACATCAATTTCCATCACTATTATGCATTTACAAGCCTTAATTTGTAACAGATATTCATTGTTTTTGCTATTTCTATCATCTACAAACTTCCATGTGTTCAAAATTTAAATCATTTAATTAACTGTAAAATCTGTTGCAAAAGTGCTTCTGTTAAAATTCTCACACATCAATTTCCATCACTATTATGCATTTACAAGCCTTAATTTGTAACAGATATTCATTGTTTTTGCTATTTCTATCATCGACAAACTTTTATGTGTTCAAAATTTAAATCATTTAATTAACTGTAAAATCTGTTGCAAAAGTGCTTCTGTTAAAATTCTCACACATCAATTTCCATCACAATTATGCATTTATAAGCCTTAATTTGTAACAGATATTCATTGTTTTTGCTATTTCTATCATCGACAAACTTTTATGTGCTCAAAATTTTAATCATTTAATTAACTGTAAAATCTGTTGCAAAAGTGCTTCTGTTAAAATTCTCACACATCAATTTCCATCACTATTATGCATTTACAAGCCTTAATTTGTAACAGATATTCATTGTTTTTGCTATTTCTATCATCGACAAACTTTTATGTGCTCAAAATTTAAATCATTTAATTAACTGTAAAATCTGTTACAAAAGTGCTTCTGTTAAAATTCTCACACATCAATTTCCATCACTATTATGCATTTACAAGCCTTAATTTGTAACAGATATTCATTGTTTTTGCTATTTCTATCATCGACAAACTTTTATGTGCTCAAAATTTAAATCATTTAATTAACTGTAAAATCTGTTGCAAAAGTGCTTCTGTTAAAATTCTCACACATCAATTTCCATCACTATTATGCATTTACAAGCCTTAATTTGTAACAGATATTCATTGTTTTTGCTATTTCTATCATCTACAAACTTCCATGTGTTCAAAATTTAAATCATTTAATTAACTGTAAAATCTGTTGCAAAAGTGCTTCTGTTAAAATTCTCACACATCAATTTCCATCACAATTATGCATTTATAAGCCTTAATTTGTAACAGATATTCATTGTTTTTGCTATTTCTATCATCGACAAACTTTTATGTGCTCAAAATTTAAATCATTTAATTAACTGAAAAATCTGTTGCAAAAGTGCTTATGTTAAAATTCTCCCACATCAATTTCCATCACTATGATGCATTTATAAGCCTTAATTTGTAACAGATATTCATTGTTTTTGCTATTTCTATCATCTACAAACTTCCATGTGTTCAAAATTTAAATCATTTAATTAACTGAAAAATCTGTTGCAAAAGTGCTTCTGTTAAAATTCTCCCACATCAATTTCCATCACTATGATGCATTTATAAGCCTTAATTTGTAACAGATATTCATTGTTTTTGCTATTTCTATCATCTACAAACTTCCATGTGTTCAAAATTTAAATCATTTAATTAACTGAAAAATCTGTTGCAAAAGTGCTTCTGTTAAAATTCTCCAACATCAATTTCTATCACTATGATGCATTTATAAGCCTTAATTTGTAACAGATATTCATTGTTTTTGCTATTTCTATCATCTACAAACTTCCATGTGTTCAAAATTTAAATCATTTAATTAACTGAAAAATCTGCTGCAAAAGTGCTTCTGTTAAAATTCTCCCACATCAATTTCCATCACTATGATGCATTTATATGCCTTAATTTGTAACAGATATTCATTGTTTTTGCTATTTCTATCATCTACAAACTTCCATGTGTTCAAAATTTAAATCATTTAATTAACTGAAAAATCTGCTGCAAAAGTGCTTCTGTTAAAATTCTCCCACATCAATTTCCATCACTATGATGCATTTATAAGCCTTAATTTGTAACAGATATTCATTGTTTTTGCTATTTCTATCATCGACAAACTTTTATGTGTTCAAAATTTAAATCATTTAATTAACTGTAAAATCTGTTGCAAAAGTGCTTCTGTTAAAATTCTCACACATCAATTTCCATCACTATTATGCATTTACAAGCCTTAATTTGTAACAGATATTCATTGTTTTTGCTATTTCTATCATCTACAAACTTCCATGTGTTCAAAATTTAAATCATTTAATTAACTGTAAAATCTGTTGCAAAAGTGCTTCTGTTAAAATTCTCACACATCAATTTCCATCACTATTATGCATTTACAAGCCTTAATTTGTAACAGATATTCATTGTTTTTGCTATTTCTATCATCGACAAACTTTTATGTGTTCAAAATTTAAATCATTTAATTAACTGTAAAATCTGTTGCAAAAGTGCTTCTGTTAAAATTCTCACACATCAATTTCCATCACTATTATGCATTTACAAGCCTTAATTTGTAACAGATATTCATTGTTTTTGCTATTTCTATCATCTACAAACTTCCATGTGTTCAAAATTTAAATCATTTAATTAACTGTAAAATCTGTTGCAAAAGTGCTTCTGTTAAAATTCTCACACATCAATTTCCATCACTATTATGCATTTACAAGCCTTAATTTGTAACAGATATTCATTGTTTTTGCTATTTCTATCATCGACAAACTTTTATGTGTTCAAAATTTAAATCATTTAATTAACTGTAAAATCTGTTGCAAAAGTGCTTCTGTTAAAATTCTCACACATCAATTTCCATCACTATTATGCATTCACAAGCCTTAATTTGTAACAGATATTCATTGTTTTTGCTATTTCTATCATCGACAAACTTTTATGTGCTCAAAATTTAAATCATTTAATTAACTGTCAAATCTGTTGCAAAAGTGCTTCTGTTAAAATTCTCACACATCAATTTCCATCACTATTATGCATTTACAAGCCTTAATTTGTAACAGATATTCATTGTTTTTGCTATTTCTATCATCGACAAACTTTTATGTGCTCAAAATTTAAATCATTTAATTAACTGTAAAATCTGTTGCAAAAGTGCTTCTGTTAAAATTCTCACACATCAATTTCCATCACAATTATGCATTTATAAGCCTTAATTTGTAACAGATATTCATTGTTTTTGCTATTTCTATCATCGACAAACTTCCATGTGTTCAAAATTTAAATCATTTAATTAACTGTAAAATCTGTTGCAAAAGTGCTTCTGTTAAAATTCTCACACATCAATTTCCATCACAATTATGCATTTATAAGCCTTAATTTGTAACAGATATTCATTGTTTTTGCTATTTCTATCATCGACAAACTTCCATGTGTTCAAAATTTAAATCATTTAATTAACTGTAAAATCTGTTGCAAAAGTGCTTCTGTTAAAATTCTCACACATCAATTTCCATCACAATTATGCATTTACAAGCCTTAATTTGTAACAGATATTCATTGTTTTTGCTATTTCTATCATCGACAAACTTCCATGTGTTCAAAATTTAAATCATTTAATTAACTGTAAAATCTGTTGCAAAAGTGCTTCTGTTAAAATTCTCACACATCAATTTCCATCACAATTATGCATTTATAAGCCTTAATTTGTAACAGATATTCATTGTTTTTGCTATTTCTATCATCGACAAACTTCCATGTGTTCAAAATTTAAATCATTTAATTAACTGTAAAATCTGTTGCAAAAGTGCTTCTGTTAAAATTCTCACACATCAATTTCCATCACAATTATGCATTTATAAGCCTTAATTTGTAACAGATATTCATTGTTTTTGCTATTTCTATCATCGACAAACTTCCATGTGTTCAAAATTTAAATCATTTAATTAACTGTAAAATCTGTTGCAAAAGTGCTTCTGTTAAAATTCTCACACATCAATTTCCATCACAATTATGCATTTACAAGCCTTAATTTGTAACAGATATTCATTGTTTTTGCTATTTCTATCATCGACAAACTTCCATGTGTTCAAAATTTAAATCATTTAATTAACTGTAAAATCTGTTGCAAAAGTGCTTCTGTTAAAATTCTCACACATCAATTTCCATCACAATTATGCATTTATAAGCCTTAATTTGTAACAGATATTCATTGTTTTTGCTATTTCTATCATCGACAAACTTTTATGTGCTCAAAATTTAAATCATTTAATTAACTGTCAAATCTGTTGCAAAAGTGCTTCTGTTAAAATTCTCACACATCAATTTCCATCACTATTATGCATTTACAAGCCTTAATTTGTAACAGATATTCATTGTTTTTGCTATTTCTATCATCGACAAACTTTTATGTGCTCAAAATTTAAATCATTTAATTAACTGTAAAATCTGTTACAAAAGTGCTTCTGTTAAAATTCTCACACATCAATTTCCATCACAATTATGCATTTATAAGCCTTAATTTGTAACAGATATTCATTGTTTTTGCTATTTCTATCATCGACAAACTTTTATGTGCTCAAAATTTAAATCATTTAATTAACTGTAAAATCTGTTGCAAAAGTGCTTCTGTTAAAATTCTCACACATCAATTTCCATCACTATTATGCATTTACAAGCCTTAATTTGTAACAGATATTCATTGTTTTTGCTATTTCTATCATCGACAAACTTTTATGTGCTCAAAATTTAAATCATTTAATTAACTGTAAAATCTGTTGCAAAAGTGCTTCTGTTAAAATTCTCACACATCAATTTCCATCACAATTATGCATTTATAAGCCTTAATTTGTAACAGATATTCATTGTTTTTGCTATTTCTATCATCGACAAACTTTTATGTGCTCAAAATTTAAATCATTTAATTAACTGTAAAATCTGTTGCAAAAGTGCTTCTGTTAAAATTCTCACACATCAATTTCCATCACTATTATGCATTTACAAGCCTTAATTTGTAACAGATATTCATTGTTTTTGCTATTTCTATCATCGACAAACTTTTATGTGTTCAAAATTTAAATCATTTAATTAACTGTAAAATCTGTTGCAAAAGTGCTTCTGTTAAAATTCTCACACATCAATTTCCATCACTATTATGCATTTACAAGCCTTAATTTGTAACAGATATTCATTGTTTTTGCTATTTCTATCATCGACAAACTTCCATGTGTTCAAAATTTAAATCATTTAATTAACTGTAAAATCTGTTGCAAAAGTGCTTCTGTTAAAATTCTCACACATCAATTTCCATCACAATTATGCATTTATAAGCCTTAATTTGTAACAGATATTCATTGTTTTTGCTATTTCTATCATCGACAAACTTTTATGTGCTCAAAATTTAAATCATTTAATTAACTGTAAAATCTGTTGCAAAAGTGCTTCTGTTAAAATTCTCACACATCAATTTCCATCACTATTATGCATTTACAAGCCTTAATTTGTAACAGATATTCATTGTTTTTGCTATTTCTATCATCGACAAACTTTTATGTGCTCAAAATTTAAATCATTTAATTAACTGTAAAATCTGTTACAAAAGTGCTTCTGTTAAAATTCTCACACATCAATTTCCATCACAATTATGCATTTATAAGCCTTAATTTGTAACAGATATTCATTGTTTTTGCTATTTCTATCATCTACAAACTTCCATGTGTTCAAAATTTAAATCATTTAATTTACTGTAAAATCTGTTGCAAAAGTGCTTCTGTTAAAATTCTCACACATCAATTTCCATCACTATTATGCATTTACAAGCCTTAATTTGTAACAGATATTCATTGTTTTTGCTATTTCTATCATCTACAAACTTCCATGTGTTCAAAATTTAAATCATTTAATTTACTGTAAAATCTGTTGCAAAAGTGCTTCTGTTAAAATTCTCACACATCAATTTCCATCACTATTATGCATTTACAAGCCTTAATTTGTAACAGATATTCATTGTTTTTGCTATTTCTATCATCTACAAACTTCCATGTGTTCAAAATTTAAATCATTTAATTAACTGAAAAATCTGTTGCAAAAGTGCTTCTGTTAAAATTCTCCCACATCAATTTCCATCACTATGATGCATTTATAAGCCTTAATTTGTAACAGATATTCATTGTTTTTGCTATTTCTATCATCTACAAACTTCCATGTGTTCAAAATTTAAATCATTTAATTAACTGAAAAATCTGTTGCAAAAGTGCTTCTGTTAAAATTCTCCCACATCAATTTCCATCACTATGATGCATTTATAAGCCTTAATTTGTAACAGATATTCATTGTTTTTGCTATTTCTATCATCTACAAACTTTTATGTGTTCAAAATTTAAATCATTTAATTTAATGAAAAAATCTGTTGCAAAAGTGCTTCTGTTAAAATTCTCCCACATCAATTTCCATCACTATTATGCATTTATAAGCCTTAATTTGTAACAGATATTCATTGTTTTTGCTATTTCTATCATCGACAAACTTTTATTTGTTCAAAATTTAAATCATTTAATTTAATGAAAAATCTGTTGCAAAAGTGCTTCTGTTAAAATTCTCCCACATCAATTTCCATCACTATTATGCATTTATAAGCCTTAATTTGTAACAGATATTCATTGTTTTTGCTATTTCTATCATCGACAAACTTTTATGTGTTCAAAATTTAAATCATTTAATTTAATGAAAAATCTGTTGCAAAAGTGCTTCTGTTAAAATTCTCCCACATCAATTTCCATCACTATGATGCATTTATAAGCCTTAATTTGTAACAGATTTTCATTGTTTTTGCTATTTCTATCATCGACAAACTTTTATTTGTTCAAAATTTAAATCATTTAATTAACTGTAAAATCTGTTGCAAAAGTTCTTCTGTTAAAATTCTCCCACATCAATTTCCATCTTTATTATGCATTTATAAGCCTTAATTTGTAACAGATATTCATTGTTTTTGCTATTTCTATCATCTACAAACTTTTATGTGTTCAAAATTTAAATCATTTAAGTAACTGAAAAATCTGTTGCAAAAGTGCTTCTGTTAAAATTCTCACACATCAATTTCCATCACTATTATGCATTTATAAGCCTTAATTTGTAACAGATATTCATTGTTTTTGCTATTTCTATCATCGACAAACTTTTATGTGTTCAAAATTTAAATCATTTAATTTAATGAAAAATCTGTTGCAAAAGTGCTTCTGTTAAAATTCTCACACATCAATTTCCATCACTATTATGCATTTATAAGCCTTAATTTGTAACAGATATTCATTGTTTTTGCTATTTCTATCATCGACAAACTTTTATGTGTTCAAAATTTAAATCATTTAATTTAATGAAAAATCTGTTGCAAAAGTGCTTCTGTTAAAATTCTCCCACATCAATTTCCATCTTTATTATGCATTTATAAGCCTTAATTTGTAACAGATTTTCATTGTTTTTGCTATTTCTATCATCGACAAACTTTTATTTGTTCAAAATTTAAATCATTTAATTAACTGTAAAATCTGTTGCAAAAGTTCTTCTGTTAAAATTCTCCCACATCAATTTCCATCACTATGATGCATTTATAAGCCTTAATTTGTAACAGATTTTCATTGTTTTTGCTATTTCTATCATCGACAAACTTTTATGTGTTCAAAATTTAAATCATTTAATTAACTGTAAAATCTGTTGCAAAAGTTCTTCTGTTAAAATTCTCCCACATCAATTTCCATCACTATGATGCATTTATAAGCCTTAATTTGTAACAGATTTTCATTGTTTTTGCTATTTCTATCATCGACAAACTTTTATGTGTTCAAAATTTAAATCATTTAATTAACTGTAAAATCTGTTGCAAAAGTGCTTCTGTTAAAATTCTCCCACATCAATTTCCATCACTATTATGCATTTATAAGCCTTAATTTGTAACAGATATTCATTGTTTTTGCTATTTCTATCATCTACAAACTTTTATGTGTTCAAAATTTAAATCATTTAATTTAATGAAAAATCTGTTGCAAAAGTGCTTCTGTTAAAATTCTCACACATCAATTTCCATCACTATTATGCATTTATAAGCCTTAATTTGTAACAGATATTCATTGTTTTTGCTATTTCTATCATCTACAAACTTTTATGTGTTCAAAATTTAAATCATTTAATTTAATGAAAAATCTGTTGCAAAAGTGCTTCTGTTAAAATTCTCACACATCAATTTCCATCACTATTATGCATTTATAAGCCTTAATTTGTAACAGATATTCATTGTTTTTGCTATTTCTATCATCGACAAACTTTTATTTGTTCAAAATTTAAATCATTTAATTTAATGAAAAATCTGTTGCAAAAGTGCTTCTGTTAAAATTCTCCCACATCAATTTCCATCACTATTATGCATTTATAAGCCTTAATTTGTAACAGATATTCATTGTTTTTGCTATTTCTATCATCTACAAACTTTTATGTGTTCAAAATTTAAATCATTTAATTTAATGAAAAATCTGTTGCAAAAGTGCTTCTGTTAAAATTCTCCCACATCAATTTCAATCACTATTATGCATTTATAAGCCTTAATTTGTAACAGATATTCATTGTTTTTGCTATTTCTATCATCGACAAACTTTTATTTGTTCAAAATTTAAATCATTTAATTAACTGTAAAATCTGTTGCAAAAGTTCTTCTGTTAAAATTCTCCCACATCAATTTCCATCTTTATTATGCATTTATAAGCCTTAATTTGTAACAGATATTCATTGTTTTTGCTATTTCTATCATCTACAAACTTTTATGTGTTCAAAATTTAAATCATTTAATTAACTGTAAAATCTGTTGCAAAAGTGCTTCTGTTAAAATTCTCACACATCAATTTCCATCACTATTATGCATTTATAAGCCTTAATTTGTAACAGAATTTCATTGTTTTTGCTATTTCTATCATCGACAAACTTTTATTTGTTCAAAATTTAAATCATTTAATTAACTGTAAAATCTGTTGCAAAAGTGCTTCTGTTAAAACTCTCACACATCAATTTCCATCACTATTATGCATTTATAAGCCTTAATTTGTAACAGAATTTCATTGTTTTTGCTATTTCTATCATCGACAAACTTTTATTTGTTCAAAATTTAAATCATTTAATTAACTGTAAAATCTGTTGCAAAAGTGCTTCTGTTAAAACTCTCACACATCAATTTCCATCACTATTATGCATTTATAAGCCTTAATTTGTAACAGAATTTCATTGTTTTTGCTATTTCTATCATCGACAAACTTTTATTTGTTCAAAATTTAAATCATTTAATTAACTGTAAAATCTGTTGCAAAAGTGCTTCTGTTAAAACTCTCACACATCAATTTCCATCACTATTATGCATTTATAAGCCTTAATTTGTAACAGAATTTCATTGTTTTTGCTATTTCTATCATCGACAAACTTTTATTTGTTCAAAATTTAAATCATTTAATTAACTGTAAAATCTGTTGCAAAAGTTCTTCTGTTAAAATTCTCCCACATCAATTTCCATCTTTATTATGCATTTATAAGCCTTAATTTGTAACAGATATTCATTGTTTTTGCTATTTCTATCATCTACAAACTTTTATGTGTTCAAAATTTAAATCATTTAATTAACTGTAAAATCTGTTGCAAAAGTGCTTCTGTTAAAATTCTCACACATCAATTTCCATCACTATTATGCATTTATAAGCCTTAATTTGTAACAGAATTTCATTGTTTTTGCTATTTCTATCATCTACAAACTTTTATGTGTTCAAAATTTAAATCATTTAAGTAACTGAAAAATCTGTTGCAAAAAAGCTTCTGTTAAAATTCTCACACATCAATTTCCATCACTATTATGCATTTATAAGCCTTAATTTGTAACAGAATTTCATTGTTTTTGCTATTTCTATCATCGACAAACTTTTATTTGTTCAAAATTTAAATCATTTAATTAACTGTAAAATCTGTTGCAAAAGTGCTTCTGTTAAAACTCTCACACATCAATTTCCATCACTATTATGCATTTATAAGCCTTAATTTGTAACAGATATTCATTGTTTTTGCTATTTGTATCATCGACAAACTTTTATTTGTTCAAAATTTAAATCATTTAATTAACTGTAAAATCTGTTGCAAAAGTGCTTCTGTTAAAACTCTCACACATCAATTTCCATCACTATTATGCATTTATAAGCCTTAATTTGTAACAGAATTTCATTGTTTTTGCTATTTCTATCATCGACAAACTTTTATTTGTTCAAAATTTAAATCATTTAATTAACTGTAAAATCTGTTGCAAAAGTGCTTCTGTTAAAACTCTCACACATCAATTTCCATCACTATTATGCATTTATAAGCCTTAATTTGTAACAGATATTCATTGTTTTTGCTATTTCTATCATCGACAAACTTTTATTTGTTCAAAATTTAAATCATTTAATTAACTGTAAAATCTGTTGCAAAAGTGCTTCTGTTAAAATTCTCACACATCAATTTCCATCTTTATTATGCATTTATAAGCCTTAATTTGTAACAGATATTCAATGTTTTTGCTATTTCTATCATCGACAAACTTTTGTGTGTTCAAAATTTAAATCATTTAATTTAATGAAAAATCTGTTGCAAAAGTGCTTCTGTTAAAATTCTCACACATCAATTTCCATCTTTATTATGCATTTATAAGCCTTAATTTGTAACAGATATTCATTGTTTTTGCTATTTCTATCATCGACAAACTTTTTTGTGTTCAAAATTTAAATCATTTAATTTAATGAAAAATCTGTTGCAAAAGTGCTTCTGTTAAAATTCTAATGCATCTGAATTAATCACTATGATGCATTTATAAGCCTTAATTTGTAACAGATATTCATTGTTTTTGCTATTTGTATCATCGACAAACTTTTATTTGTTCAAAATTTAAATCATTTAATTAACTGAAAAATCTGTTGCAAAAGTGCTTCTGTTAAAATTCTAATGCATCTGAATTAATCACTATGATGCATTTATAAGCCTTAATTTGTAACAGATATTCATTGTTTTTGCTATTTGTATCATCGACAAACTTTTATTTGTTCAAAATTTAAATCATTTAATTAACTGAAAAATCTGTTGCAAAAGTGCTTCTGTTAAAATTCTAATGCATCTGAATTAATCACTATGATGCATTTATAAGCCTTAATTTGTAACAGATATTCATTGTTTTTGCTATTTGTATCATCGACAAACTTTTATTTGTTCAAAATTTAAATCATTTAATTTAATGAAAAATCTGTTGCAAAAGTGCTTCTGTTAAAATTCTAATGCATCTGAATTAATCACTATGATGCATTTATAAGCCTTAATTTGTAACAGATATTCATTTTTTTTGCTATTTCTATCATCGACAAACTTTTATTTGTTCAAAATTTAAATCATTTAATTAACTCAAAATTTAAATCATTTAATTAACTGAAAAATCTGTTGCAAAAGTGCTTCTGTTAAAATTCTCCCACATCAATTTCCATCACTATTATGCATTTATAAGCCTTAATTTGTAACAGATATTCATTGTTTTTGCTATTTCTATCATCGACAAACTTTTTTGTGTTCAAAATTTAAATCATTTAATTTAATGAAAAATCTGTTGCAAAAGTGCTTCTGTTAAAATTCTAATGCATCTGAATTAATCACTATGATGCATTTATAAGCCTTAATTTGTAACAGATATTCATTGTTTTTGCTATTTGTATCATCGACAAACTTTTATTTGTTCAAAATTTAAATCATTTAATTAACTGAAAAATCTGTTGCAAAAGTGCTTCTGTTAAAATTCTCACACATCAATTTCCATCACTATTATGCATTTATAAGCCTTAATTTGTAACAGATATTCATTGTTTTTGCTATTTCTATCATCGACAAACTTTTATTTGTTCAAAATTTAAATCATTTAATTAACTGTAAAATCTGTTGCAAAAGTGCTTCTGTTAAAACTCTCACACATCAATTTCCATCACTATTATGCATTTATAAGCCTTAATTTGTAACAGATATTCATTGTTTTTGCTATTTCTATCATCGACAAACTTTTATTTGTTCAAAATTTAAATCATTTAATTAACTGTAAAATCTGTTGCAAAAGTGCTTCTGTTAAAATTCTCACACATCAATTTCCATCTTTATTATGCATTTATAAGCCTTAATTTGTAACAGATATTCATTGTTTTTGCTATTTCTATCATCGACAAACTTTTGTGTGTTCAAAATTTAAATCATTTAATTTAATGAAAAATCTGTTGCAAAAGTGCTTCTGTTAAAATTCTCACACATCAATTTCCATCTTTATTATGCATTTATAAGCCTTAATTTGTAACAGATATTCATTGTTTTTGCTATTTGTATCATCGACAAACTTTTATTTGTTCAAAATTTAAATCATTTAATTAACTGAAAAATCTGTTGCAAAAGTGCTTCTGTTAAAATTCTAATGCATCTGAATTAATCACTATGATGCATTTATAAGCCTTAATTTGTAACAGATATTCATTGTTTTTGCTATTTGTATCATCGACAAACTTTTATGTGTTCAAAATTTAAATCATTTAATTTAATGAAAAATCTGTTGCAAAAGTGCTTCTGTTAAAATTCTAATGCATCTGAATTAATCACTATGATGCATTTATAAGCCTTAATTTGTAACAGATATTCATTTTTTTTGCTATTTCTATCATCGACAAACTTTTTTGTGTTCAAAATTTAAATCATTTAATTTAATGAAAAATCTGTTGCAAAAGTGCTTCTGTTAAAATTCTAATGCATCTGAATTAATCACTATGATGCATTTATAAGCCTTAATTTGTAACAGATATTCATTGTTTTTGCTATTTGTATCATCGACAAACTTTTATTTGTTCAAAATTTAAATCATTTAATTTAATGAAAAATCTGTTGCAAAAGTGCTTCTGTTAAAATTCTAATGCATCTGAATTAATCACTATGATGCATTTATAAGCCTTAATTTGTAACAGATATTCATTTTTTTTGCTATTTCTATCATCGACAAACTTTTATTTGTTCAAAATTTAAATCATTTAATTAACTGTAAAATCTGTTGCAAAAGTGCTTCTGTTAAAATTCTCCCACATCAATTTCCATCACTATTATGCATTTATAAGCCTTAATTTGTAACAGATATTCATTGTTTTTGCTATTTCTATCATCGACAAACTTTTATGTGTTCAAAATTTAAATCATTTAATTAACTGTAAAATCTGTTGCAAAAGTGCTTCTGTTAAAATTCTCCCACATCAATTTCCATCACTATTATGCATTTATAAGCCTTAATTTGTAACAGATATTCATTGTTTTTGCTATTTCTATCATCGACAAACTTTTATGTGTTCAAAATTTAAATCATTTAATTAACTGAAAAATCTGTTGCAAAAGTGCTTCTGTTAAAATTCTCCCACATCAATTTCCATCACTATTATGCATTTATAAGCCTTAATTTGTAACAGATATTCATTGTTTTTGCTATTTCTATCATCGACAAACTTTTATGTGTTCAAAATTGAAATCATTTAATTAACTGTAAAATCTGTTGCAAAAGTGCTTCTGTTAAAATTCTCCCACATCAATTTCCATCACTATTATGCATTTATAAGCCTTAATTTGTAACAGATATTCATTGTTTTTGCTATTTCTATCATCTACAAACTTCCATGTGTTCAAAATTTAAATCATTTAATTAACTGAAAAATCTGTTGCAAAAGTGCTTCTGTTAAAATTCTAATGCATCTGAATTAATCACTATTATGCATTTATAAGCCTTAATTTGTAACAGATATTCATTGTTTTTGCTATTTCTATCATCGACAAACTTTTTTGTGTTCAAAATTTAAATCATTTAATTTAATGAAAAATCTGTTGCAAAAGTGCTTCTGTTAAAATTCTAATGCATCTGAATTAATCACTATGATGCATTTATAAGCCTTAATTTGTAACAGATATTCATTTTTTTTGCTATTTCTATCATCGACAAACTTTTTTGTGTTCAAAATTTAAATCATTTAATTTAATGAAAAATCTGTTGCAAAAGTGCTTCTGTTAAAATTCTAATGCATCTGAATTAATCACTATGATGCATTTATAAGCCTTAATTTGTAACAGATATTCATTGTTTTTGCTATTTCTATCATCGACAAACTTTTTTGTGTTCAAAATTTAAATCATTTAATTTAATGAAAAATCTGTTGCAAAAGTGCTTCTGTTAAAATTCTAATGCATCTGAATTAATCACTATGATGCATTTATAAGCCTTAATTTGTAACAGATATTCATTGTTTTTGCTATTTGTATCATCGACAAACTTTTATTTGTTCAAAATTTAAATCATTTAATTAACTGAAAAATCTGTTGCAAAAGTGCTTCTGTTAAAATTCTAATGCATCTGAATTAATCACTATGATGCATTTATAAGCCTTAATTTGTAACAGATATTCATTTTTTTTGCTATTTGTATCATCGACAAACTTTTATTTGTTCAAAATTTAAATCATTTAATTTAATGAAAAATCTGTTGCAAAAGTGCTTCTGTTAAAATTCTAATGCATCTGAATTAATCACTATGATGCATTTATAAGCCTTAATTTGTAACAGATATTCATTTTTTTTGCTATTTGTATCATCGACAAACTTTTATTTGTTCAAAATTTAAATCATTTAATTTAATGAAAAATCTGTTGCAAAAGTGCTTCTGTTAAAATTCTCCCACATCAATTTCCATCACTAATATGCATTTATAAGCCTTAATTTGTAACAGATATTCATTGTTTTTGCTATTTGTATCATCGACAAACTTTTATTTGTTCAAAATTTAAATCATTTAATTAACTGAAAAATCTGTTGCAAAAGTGCTTCTGTTAAAATTCTAATGCATCTGAATTAATCACTATGATGCATTTATAAGCCTTAATTTGTAACAGATATTCATTTTTTTTGCTATTTGTATCATCGACAAACTTTTATTTGTTCAAAATTTAAATCATTTAATTTAATGAAAAATCTGTTGCAAAAGTGCTTCTGTTAAAATTCTCCCACATCAATTTCCATCACTATTATGCATTTATAAGCCTTAATTTGTAACAGATATTCATTGTTTTTGCTATTTCTATCATCGACAAACTTTTATGTGTTCAAAATTTAAATCATTTAATTAACTGTAAAATCTGTTGCAAAAGTGCTTCTGTTAAAATTCTCCCACATCAATTTCCATCACTATTATGCATTTATAAGCCTTAATTTGTAACAGATATTCATTGTTTTTGCTATTTCTATCATCGACAAACTTTTATGTGTTCAAAATTTAAATCATTTAATTAACTGAAAAATCTGTTGCAAAAGTGCTTCTGTTAAAATTCTCCCACATCAATTTCCATCACTATTATGCATTTATAAGCCTTAATTTGTAACAGATATTCATTGTTTTTGCTATTTCTATCATCGACAAACTTTTATGTGTTCAAAATTTAAATCATTTAATTAACTGTAAAATCTGTTGCAAAAGTGCTTCTGTTAAAATTCTCCCACATCAATTTCCATCACTATTATGCATTTATAAGCCTTAATTTGTAACAGATATTCATTGTTTTTGCTATTTCTATCATCGACTAACTTTTATGTGTTCAAAATTTAAATCATTTAATTAACTGAAAAATCTGTTGCAAAAGTGCTTCTGTTAAAATTCTCCCACATCAATTTCCATCACTATTATGCATTTATAAGCCTTAATTTGTAACAGATATTCATTGTTTTTGCTATTTCTATCATCGACAAACTTTTTTGTGTTCAAAATTTAAATCATTTAATTTAATGAAAAATCTGTTGCAAAAGTGCTTCTGTTAAAATTCTAATGCATCTGAATTAATCACTATGATGCATTTATAAGCCTTAATTTGTAACAGATATTCATTTTTTTTGCTATTTCTATCATCGACAAACTTTTTTGTGTTCAAAATTTAAATCATTTAATTTAATGAAAAATCTGTTGCAAAAGTGCTTCTGTTAAAATTCTAATGCATCTGAATTAATCACTATTATGCATTTATAAGCCTTAATTTGTAACAGATATTCATTGTTTTTGCTATTTCTATCATCGACAAACTTTTTTGTGTTCAAAATTTAAATCATTTAATTTAATGAAAAATCTGTTGCAAAAGTGCTTCTGTTAAAATTCTAATGCATCTGAATTAATCACTATGATGCATTTATAAGCCTTAATTTGTAACAGATATTCATTTTTTTTGCTATTTGTATCATCGACAAACTTTTATTTGTTCAAAATTTAAATCATTTAATTTAATGAAAAATCTGTTGCAAAAGTGCTTCTGTTAAAATTCTCCCACATCAATTTCCATCACTAATATGCATTTATAAGCCTTAATTTGTAACAGATATTCATTGTTTTTGCTATTTGTATCATCGACAAACTTTTATTTGTTCAAAATTTAAATCATTTAATTAACTGAAAAATCTGTTGCAAAAGTGCTTCTGTTAAAATTCTAATGCATCTGAATTAATCACTATGATGCATTTATAAGCCTTAATTTGTAACAGATATTCATTTTTTTTGCTATTTGTATCATCGACAAACTTTTATTTGTTCAAAATTTAAATCATTTAATTTAATGAAAAATTTAAATCATTTAATTTAATGAAAAATCTGTTGCAAAAGTGCTTCTGTTAAAATTCTCCCACATCAATTTCCATCACTAATATGCATTTATAAGCCTTAATTTGTAACAGATATTCATTGTTTTTGCTATTTCTATCATCGACAAACTTTTATTTGTTCAAAATTTAAATCATTTAATTAACTGAAAAATCTGTTGCAAAAGTGCTTCTGTTAAAATTCTAATGCATCTGAATTAATCACTATGATGCATTTATAAGCCTTAATTTGTAACAGATATTCATTTTTTTTGCTATTTGTATCATCGACAAACTTTTATTTGTTCAAAATTTAAATCATTTAATTTAATGAAAAATCTGTTGCAAAAGTGCTTCTGTTAAAATTCTAATGCATCTGAATTAATCACTATGATGCATTTATAAGCCTTAATTTGTAACAGATATTCATTTTTTTTGCTATTTCTATCATCGACAAACTTTTATTTGTTCAAAATTTAAATCATTTAATTAACTCAAAATTTAAATCATTTAATTTAATGAAAAATCTGTTGCAAAAGTGCTTCTGTTAAAATTCTCCCACATCAATTTCCATCACTAATATGCATTTATAAGCCTTAATTTGTAACAGATATTCATTGTTTTTGCTATTTCTATCATCGACAAACTTTTATTTGTTCAAAATTTAAATCATTTAATTAACTGTAAAATCTGTTGCAAAAGTGCTTCTGTTAAAATTCTCCCACATCAATTTCCATCACTATGATGCATTTAAAAGCCTTAATTTGTAACAGATATTCATTGTTTTTGCTATTGCTATCATCGACAAACTTTTATTTGTTCAAAATTTAAATCATTTAATTAACTGTAAAATCTGTTGCAAAAGTGCTTCTGTTAAAATTCTCCCACATCAATTTCCATCACTATTATGCATTTATAAGCCTTAATTTGTAACAGATATTCATTGTTTTTGCTATTTCTATCATCGACAAACTTTTATGTGTTCAAAATTTAAATCATTTAATTAACTGTAAAATCTGTTGCAAAAGTGCTTCTGTTAAAATTCTCCCACATCAATTTCCATCACTATTATGCATTTATAAGCCTTAATTTGTAACAGATATTCATTGTTTTTGCTATTTCTATCATCGACAAACTTTTATGTGTTCAAAATTTAAATCATTTAATTTAATGAAAAATCTGTTGCAAAAGTGCTTCTGTTAAAATTCTCCCACATCAATTTCCATCACTATTATGCATTTATAAGCCTTAATTTGTAACAGATATTCATTGTTTTTGCTATTTCTATCATCGACAAACTTTTATGTGTTCAAAATTTAAATCATTTAATTAACTGTAAAATCTGTTGCAAAAGTGCTTCTGTTAAAATTCTCCCACATCAATTTCCATCACTATTATGCATTTAAAAGCCTTAATTTGTAACAGATATTCATTGTTTTTGCTATTGCTATCATCGACAAACTTTTATTTGTTCAAAATTTAAATCATTTAATTAACTCAAAATTTAAATCATTTAATTTAATGAAAAATCTGTTGCAAAAGTGCTTCTGTTAAAATTCTCCCACATCAATTTCCATCACTATTATGCATTTATAAGCCTTAATTTGTAACAGATATTCATTGTTTTTGCTATTTCTATCATCGACAAACTTTTATGTGTTCAAAATTTAAATCATTTAATTTAATGAAAAATCTGTTGCAAAAGTGCTTCTGTTAAAATTCTCCCACATCAATTTCCATCACTATTATGCATTTATAAGCCTTAATTTGTAACAGATATTCATTGTTTTTGCTATTTCTATCATCGACAAACTTTTATGTGTTCAAAATTTAAATCATTTAATTTAATGAAAAATCTGTTGCAAAAGTGCTTCTGTTAAAATTCTCCCACATCAATTTCCATCACTATTATGCATTTATAAGCCTTAATTTGTAACAGATATTCATTGTTTTTGCTATTTCTATCATCGACAAACTTTTATGTGTTCAAAATTTAAATCATTTAATTTAATGAAAAATCTGTTGCAAAAGTGCTTCTGTTAAAATTCTCCCACATCAATTTCCATCACTATTATGCATTTATAAGCCTTAATTTGTAACAGATATTCATTGTTTTTGCTATTTCTATCATCGACAAACTTTTATGTGTTCAAAATTTAAATCATTTAATTAACTGTAAAATCTGTTGCAAAAGTGCTTCTGTTAAAATTCTCCCACATCAATTTCCATCACTATGATGCATTTAAAAGCCTTAATTTGTAACAGATATTCATTGTTTTTGCTATTTCTATCATCGACAAACTTTTATTTGTTCAAAATTTAAATCATTTAATTAACTCAAAATTTAAATCATTTAATTTAATGAAAAATCTGTTGCAAAAGTGCTTCTGTTAAAATTCTCCCACATCAATTTCCATCACTATTATGCATTTATAAGCCTTAATTTGTAACAGATATTCATTGTTTTTGCTATTTCTATCATCGACAAACTTTTATGTGTTCAAAATTTAAATCATTTAATTTAATGAAAAATCTGTTGCAAAAGTGCTTCTGTTAAAATTCTCCCACATCAATTTCCATCACTATTATGCATTTATAAGCCTTAATTTGTAACAGATATTCATTTTTTTTGCTATTTCTATCATCGACAAACTTTTTTGTGTTCAAAATTTAAATCATTTAATTTAATGAAAAATCTGTTGCAAAAGTGCTTCTGTTAAAATTCTAATGCATCTGAATTAATCACTATTATGCATTTATAAGCCTTAATTTGTAACAGATATTCATTGTTTTTGCTATTTCTATCATCGACAAACTTTTTTGTGTTCAAAATTTAAATCATTTAATTTAATGAAAAATCTGTTGCAAAAGTGCTTCTGTTAAAATTCTAATGCATCTGAATTAATCACTATGATGCATTTATAAGCCTTAATTTGTAACAGATATTCATTGTTTTTGCTATTTGTATCATCGACAAACTTTTATTTGTTCAAAATTTAAATCATTTAATTAACTGAAAAATCTGTTGCAAAAGTGCTTCTGTTAAAATTCTAATGCATCTGAATTAATCACTATGATGCATTTATAAGCCTTAATTTGTAACAGATATTCATTTTTTTTGCTATTTGTATCATCGACAAACTTTTATTTGTTCAAAATTTAAATCATTTAATTTAATGAAAAATCTGTTGCAAAAGTGCTTCTGTTAAAATTCTAATGCATCTGAATTAATCACTATGATGCATTTATAAGCCTTAATTTGTAACAGATATTCATTTTTTTTGCTATTTGTATCATCGACAAACTTTTATTTGTTCAAAATTTAAATCATTTAATTTAATGAAAAATCTGTTGCAAAAGTGCTTCTGTTAAAATTCTCCCACATCAATTTCCATCACTAATATGCATTTATAAGCCTTAATTTGTAACAGATATTCATTGTTTTTGCTATTTGTATCATCGACAAACTTTTATTTGTTCAAAATTTAAATCATTTAATTAACTGAAAAATCTGTTGCAAAAGTGCTTCTGTTAAAATTCTCCCACATCAATTTCCATCACTAATATGCATTTATAAGCCTTAATTTGTAACAGATATTCATTGTTTTTGCTATTTGTATCATCGACAAACTTTTATTTGTTCAAAATTTAAATCATTTAATTAACTGAAAAATCTGTTGCAAAAGTGCTTCTGTTAAAATTCTAATGCATCTGAATTAATCACTATGATGCATTTATAAGCCTTAATTTGTAACAGATATTCATTTTTTTTGCTATTTGTATCATCGACAAACTTTTATTTGTTCAAAATTTAAATCATTTAATTTAATGAAAAATCTGTTGCAAAAGTGCTTCTGTTAAAATTCTAATGCATCTGAATTAATCACTATGATGCATTTATAAGCCTTAATTTGTAACAGATATTCATTTTTTTTGCTATTTCTATCATCGACAAACTTTTATTTGTTCAAAATTTAAATCATTTAATTAACTCAAAATTTAAATCATTTAATTTAATGAAAAATCTGTTGCAAAAGTGCTTCTGTTAAAATTCTCCCACATCAATTTCCATCACTATTATGCATTTATAAGCCTTAATTTGTAACAGATATTCATTGTTTTTGCTATTTCTATCATCGACAAACTTTTATTTGTTCAAAATTTAAATCATTTAATTAACTGTAAAATCTGTTGCAAAAGTGCTTCTGTTAAAATTCTCCCACATCAATTTCCATCACTATGATGCATTTAAAAGCCTTAATTTGTAACAGATATTCATTGTTTTTGCTATTTCTATCATCGACAAACTTTTATGTGTTCAAAATTTAAATCATTTAATTTAATGAAAAATCTGTTGCAAAAGTGCTTCTGTTAAAATTCTCCCACATCAATTTCCATCACTATTATGCATTTATAAGCCTTAATTTGTAACAGATATTCATTGTTTTTGCTATTTCTATCATCGACAAACTTTTATGTGTTCAAAATTTAAATCATTTAATTAACTGTAAAATCTGTTGCAAAAGTGCTTCTGTTAAAATTCTCCCACATCAATTTCCATCACTATGATGCATTTAAAAGCCTTAATTTGTAACAGATATTCATTGTTTTTGCTATTGCTATCATCGACAAACTTTTATTTGTTCAAAATTTAAATCATTTAATTAACTCAAAATTTAAATCATTTAATTTAATGAAAAATCTGTTGCAAAAGTGCTTCTGTTAAAATTCTCCCACATCAATTTCCATCACTATTATGCATTTATAAGCCTTAATTTGTAACAGATATTCATTGTTTTTGCTATTTCTATCATCGACAAACTTTTATGTGTTCAAAATTTAAATCATTTAATTTAATGAAAAATCTGTTGCAAAAGTGCTTCTGTTAAAATTCTCCCACATCAATTTCCATCACTATTATGCATTTATAAGCCTTAATTTGTAACAGATATTCATTGTTTTTGCTATTTCTATCATCGACAAACTTTTATGTGTTCAAAATTTAAATCATTTAATTAACTGTAAAATCTGTTGCAAAAGTGCTTCTGTTAAAATTCTCCCACATCAATTTCCATCACTATTATGCATTTATAAGCCTTAATTTGTAACAGATATTCATTGTTTTTGCTATTTCTATCATCGACAAACTTTTATGTGTTCAAAATTTAAATCATTTAATTTAATGAAAAATCTGATGCAAAAGTGCTTCTGTTAAAATTCTCCCACATCAATTTCCATCACTATTATGCATTTATAAGCCTTAATTTGTAACAGATATTCATTGTTTTTGCTATTTCTATCATCGACAAACTTTTATGTGTTCAAAATTTAAATCATTTAATTTAATGAAAAATCTGATGCAAAAGTGCTTCTGTTAAAATTCTCCCACATCAATTTCCATCACTATTATGCATTTATAAGCCTTAATTTGTAACAGATATTCATTGTTTTTGCTATTTCTATCATCGACAAACTTTTATTTGTTCAAAATTTAAATCATTTAATTAACTCAAAATTTAAATCATTTAATTAACTGTAAAATCTGTTGCAAAAGTGCTTCTGTTAAAATTCTCCCACATCAATTTCCATCACTATTATGCATTTATAAGCCTTAATTTGTAACAGATATTCATTGTTTTTGCTATTTCTATCATCGACAAACTTTTATTTGTTCAAAATTTAAATCATTTAATTAACTCAAAATTTAAATCATTTAATTTAATGAAAAATCTGATGCAAAAGTGCTTCTGTTAAAATTCTCCCACATCAATTTCCATCACTATTATGCATTTATAAGCCTTAATTTGTAACAGATATTCATTGTTTTTGCTATTTCTATCATCGACAAACTTTTATTTGTTCAAAATTTAAATCATTTAATTAACTCAAAATTTAAATCATTTAATTTAATGAAAAATCTGATGCAAAAGTGCTTCTGTTAAAATTCTCACACATCAATTTCCATCACTATTATGCATTTATAAGCCTTAATTTGTAACAGATATTCATTGTTTTTGCTATTTCTATCATCGACAAACTTTTATGTGTTCAAAATTTAAATCATTTAATTTAATGAAAAATCTGTTGCAAAAGTGCTTCTGTTAAAATTCTCCCACATCAATTTCCATCACTATTATGCATTTATAAGCCTTAATTTGTAACAGATATTCATTGTTTTTGCTATTTCTATCATCGACAAACTTTTATGTGTTCAAAATTTAAATCATTTAATTAACTGTAAAATCTGTTGCAAAAGTGCTTCTGTTAAAATTCTCCCACATCAATTTCCATCACTATGATGCATTTAAAAGCCTTAATTTGTAACAGATATTCATTGTTTTTGCTATTTCTATCATCGACAAACTTTTATTTGTTCAAAATTTAAATCATTTAATTAACTCAAAATTTAAATCATTTAATTTAATGAAAAATCTGTTGCAAAAGTGCTTCTGTTAAAATTCTCCCACATCAATTTCCATCACTATTATGCATTTATAAGCCTTAATTTGTAACAGATATTCATTGTTTTTGCTATTTCTATCATCGACAAACTTTTATGTGTTCAAAATTTAAATCATTTAATTTAATGAAAAATCTGTTGCAAAAGTGCTTCTGTTAAAATTCTCCCACATCAATTTCCATCACTATTATGCATTTATAAGCCTTAATTTGTAACAGATATTCATTGTTTTTGCTATTTCTATCATCGACAAACTTTTATTTGTTCAAAATTTAAATCATTTAATTAACTCAAAATTTAAATCATTTAATTTAATGAAAAATCTGTTGCAAAAGTGCTTCTGTTAAAATTCTCCCACATCAATTTCCATCACTATGATGCATTTAAAAGCCTTAATTTGTAACAGATATTCATTGTTTTTGCTATTGCTATCATCGACAAACTTTTATTTGTTCAAAATTTAAATCATTTAATTAACTCAAAATTTAAATCATTTAATTTAATGAAAAATCTGTTGCAAAAGTGCTTCTGTTAAAATTCTCCCACATCAATTTCCATCACTATGATGCATTTATAAGCCTTAATTTGTAACAGATATTCATTGTTTTTGCTATTTCTATCATCGACAAACTTTTATGTGTTCAAAATTTAAATCATTTAATTAACTGTAAAATCTGTTGCAAAAGTGCTTCTGTTAAAATTCTCACACATCAATTTCCATCACTATGATGCATTTAAAAGCCTTAATTTGTAACAGATATTCATTGTTTTTGCTATTTCTATCATCGACAAACTTTTATTTGTTCAAAATTTAAATCATTTAATTTAATGAAAAATCTGTTGCAAAAGTGCTTCTGTTAAAATTCTCCCACATCAATTTCCATCACTATTATGCATTTATAAGCCTTAATTTGTAACAGATATTCATTGTTTTTGCTATTTCTATCATCGACAAACTTTTATGTGTTCAAAATTTAAATCATTTAATTTAATGAAAAATCTGTTGCAAAAGTGCTTCTGTTAAAATTCTCCCACATCAATTTCCATCACTATGATGCATTTATAAGCCTTAATTTGTAACAGATATTCATTGTTTTTGCTATTTCTATCATCGACAAACTTTTATGTGTTCAAAATTTAAATCATTTAATTAACTGTAAAATCTGTTGCAAAAGTGCTTCTGTTAAAATTCTCACACATCAATTTCCATCACTATGATGCATTTAAAAGCCTTAATTTGTAACAGATATTCATTGTTTTTGCTATTTCTATCATCGACAAACTTTTATTTGTTCAAAATTTAAATCATTTAATTTAATGAAAAATCTGTTGCAAAAGTGCTTCTGTTAAAATTCTCACACATCAATTTCCATCACTAATATGCATTTATAAGCCTTAATTTGTAACAGATATTCATTGTTTTTGCTATTTCTATCATCGACAAACTTTTATGTGTTCAAAATTTAAATCATTTAATTTAATGAAAAATCTGTTGCAAAAGTGCTTCTGTTAAAATTCTCACACATCAATTTCCATCACTAATATGCATTCATAAGCCTTAATTTGTAACAGATATTCATTGTTTTTGCTATTGCTATCATCGACAAACTTTTATTTGTTCAAAATTTAAATCATTTAATTAACTCAAAATTTAAATCATTTAATTTAATGAAAAATCTGTTGCAAAAGTGCTTCTGTTAAAATTCTCACACATCAATTTCCATCACTATGATGCATTTAAAAGCCTTAATTTGTAACAGATATTCATTGTTTTTGCTATTTCTATCATCGACAAACTTTTATTTGTTCAAAATTTAAATCATTTAATTTAATGAAAAATCTGTTGCAAAAGTGCTTCTGTTAAAATTCTCCCACATCAATTTCCATCACTATTATGCATTTATAAGCCTTAATTTGTAACAGATATTCATTGTTTTTGCTATTGCTATCATCGACAAACTATTATTTGTTCAAAATTTAAATCATTTAATTAACTCAAAATTTAAATCATTTAATTTAATGAAAAATCTGTTGCAAAAGTGCTTCTGTTAAAATTCTCACACATCAATTTCCATCACTATTATGCATTTATAAGCCTTAATTTGTAACAGATATTCATTGTTTTTGCTATTGCTATCATCGACAAACTATTATTTGTTCAAAATTTAAATCATTTAATTAACTCAAAATTTAAATCATTTAATTTAATGAAAAATCTGTTGCAAAAGTGCTTCTGTTAAAATTCTCACACATCAATTTCCATCACTATGATGCATTTAAAAGCCTTAATTTGTAACAGATATTCATTGTTTTTGCTATTGCTATCATCGACAAACTATTATTTGTTCAAAATTTAAATCATTTAATTAACTCAAAATTTAAATCATTTAATTTAATGAAAAATCTGTTGCAAAAGTGCTTCTGTTAAAATTCTCACACATCAATTTCCATCACTAATATGCATTTATAAGCCTTAATTTGTAACAGATATTCATTGTTTTTGCTATTGCTATCATCGACAAACTATTATTTGTTCAAAATTTAAATCATTTAATTAACTCAAAATTTAAATCATTTAATTAACTGTAAAATCTGTTGCAAAAGTGCTTCTGTTAAAATTCTCACACATCAATTTCCATCACTATGATGCATTTAAAAGCCTTAATTTGTAACAGATATTCATTGTTTTTGCTTTTTCTATCATGGACAAACTTTTATTTGTTCAAAATTTAAATCATTTAATTTAATGAAAAATCTGTTGCAAAAGTGCTTCTGTTAAAATTCTCACACATCAATTTCCATCACTAATATGCATTTATAAGCCTTAATTTGTAACAGATATTCATTGTTTTTGCTATTGCTATCATCGACAAACTTTTATTTGTTCAAAATTTAAATCATTTAATTAACTCAAAATTTAAATCATTTAATTTAATGAAAAATCTGTTGCAAAAGTGCTTCTGTTAAAATTCTCCCACATCAATTTCCATCACTATTATGCATTTATAAGCCTTAATTTGTAACAGATATTCATTGTTTTTGCTATTGCTATCATCGACAAACTTTTATTTGTTCAAAATTTAAATCATTTAATTTAATGAAAAATCTGTTGCAAAAGTGCTTCTGTTAAAATTCTCCCACATCAATTTCCATCACTATTATGCATTTATAAGCCTTAATTTGTAACAGATATTCATTGTTTTTGCTATTGCTATCATCGACAAACTTTTATTTGTTCAAAATTTAAATCATTTAATTTAATGAAAAATCTGTTGCAAAAGTGCTTCTGTTAAAATTCTCCCACATCAATATCCATCACTATGATGCATTTAAAAGCCTTAATTTGTAACAGATATTCATTGTTTTTGCTATTGCTATCATCGACAAACTTTTATTTGTTCAAAATTTAAATCATTTAATTTAATGAAAAATCTGTTGCAAAAGTGCTTCTGTTAAAATTCTCCCACATCAATTTCCATCACTATTATGCATTTATAAGCCTTAATTTGTAACAGATATTCATTGTTTTTGCTATTGCTATCATCGACAAACTTTTATGTGTTCAAAATTTAAATCATTTAATTAACTGTAAAATCTGTTGCAAAAGTGCTTCTGTTAAAATTCTCCCACATCAATTTCCATCACTATTATGCATTTAAAAGCCTTAATTTGTAACAGATATTCATTGTTTTTGCTATTGCTATCATCGACAAACTTTTATTTGTTCAAAATTTAAATCATTTAATTAACTGTAAAATCTGTTGCAAAAGTGCTTCTGTTAAAATTCACCCACATCAATTTCCATCACTATTATGCATTTATAAGCCTTAATTTGTAACAGATATTCATTGTTTTTGCTATTGCTATCATCGACAAACTTTTATTTGTTCAAAATTTAAATCATTTAATTAACTCAAAATTTAAATCATTTAATTTAATGAAAAATCTGTTGCAAAAGTGCTTCTGTTAAAATTCTCCCACATCAATTTCCATCACTATTATGCATTTATAAGCCTTAATTTGTAACAGATATTCATTGTTTTTGCTATTGCTATCATCGACAAACTTTTATTTGTTCAAAATTTAAATCATTTAATTTAATGAAAAATCTGTTGCAAAAGTGCTTCTGTTAAAATTCTCCCACATCAATTTCCATCACTATGATGCATTTAAAAGCCTTAATTTGTAACAGATATTCATTGTTTTTGCTATTTCTATCATCGACAAACTTTTATTTGTTCAAAATTTAAATCATTTAATTTAATGAAAAATCTGTTGCAAAAGTGCTTCTGTTAAAATTCTCCCACATCAATTTCCATCACTATTATGCATTTATAAGCCTTAATTTGTAACAGATATTCATTGTTTTTGCTATTGCTATCATCGACAAACTTTTATTTGTTCAAAATTTAAATCATTTAATTTAATGAAAAATCTGTTGCAAAAGTGCTTCTGTTAAAATTCACCCACATCAATTTCCATCACTATTATGCATTTATAAGCCTTAATTTGTAACAGATATTCATTGTTTTTGCTATTTCTATCATCGACAAACTTTTATGTGTTCAAAATTTAAATCATTTAATTAACTGTAAAATCTGTTGCAAAAGTGCTTCTGTTAAAATTCTCCCACATCAATTTCCATCACTATGATGCATTTATAAGCCTTAATTTGTAACAGATATTCATTGTTTTTGCTATTGCTATCATCGACAAACTATTATTTGTTCAAAATTTAAATCATTTAATTAACTCATAATTTAAATCATTTAATTTAATGAAAAATCTGATGCAAAAGTGCTTCTGTTAAAATTCTCCCACATCAATTTCCATCACTATGATGCATTTATAAGCCTTAATTTGTAACAGATATTCATTGTTTTTGCTATTGCTATCATCGACAAACTATTATTTGTTCAAAATTTAAATCATTTAATTAACTCAAAATTTAAATCATTTAATTTAATGAAAAATCTGATGCAAAAGTGCTTCTGTTAAAATTCTCCCACATCAATTTCCATCACTATTATGCATTTATAAGCCTTAATTTGTAACAGATATTCATTGTTTTTGCTATTGCTATCATCGACAAACTATTATTTGTTCAAAATTTAAATCATTTAATTAACTCATAATTTAAATCATTTAATTTAATGAAAAATCTGTTGCAAAAGTGCTTCTGTTAAAATTCTCCCACATCAATTTCCATCACTATTATGCATTTATAAGCCTTAATTTGTAACAGATATTCATTGTTTTTGCTATTGCTATCATCGACAAACTATTATTTGTTCAAAATTTAAATCATTTAATTAACTCATAATTTAAATCATTTAATTTAATGAAAAATCTGTTGCAAAAGTGCTTCTGTTAAAATTCTCCCACATCAATTTCCATCACTATTATGCATTTATAAGCCTTAATTTGTAACAGATATTCATTGTTTTTGCTATTGCTATCATCGACAAACTATTATTTGTTCAAAATTTAAATCATTTAATTAACTCATAATTTAAATCATTTAATTAACTGTAAAATCTGTTGCAAAAGTGCTTCTGTTAAAATTCTCCCACATCAATTTCCATCACTATGATGCATTTATAAGCCTTAATTTGTAACAGATATTCATTGTTTTTGCTATTGCTATCATCGACAAACTATTATTTGTTCAAAATTTAAATCATTTAATTAACTCAAAATTTAAATCATTTAATTTAATGAAAAATCTGATGCAAAAGTGCTTCTGTTAAAATTCTCCCACATCAATTTCCATCACTATTATGCATTTATAAGCCTTAATTTGTAACAGATATTCATTGTTTTTGCTATTGCTATCATCGACAAACTATTATTTGTTCAAAATTTAAATCATTTAATTAACTCATAATTTAAATCATTTAATTTAATGAAAAATCTGTTGCAAAAGTGCTTCTGTTAAAATTCTCCCACATCAATTTCCATCACTATTATGCATTTATAAGCCTTAATTTGTAACAGATATTCATTGTTTTTGCTATTTCTTTCATCGACAAACTTTTATGTGTTCAAAATTTAAATCATTTAATTAACTGTAAAATCTGTTGCAAAAGTGCTTCTGTTAAAATTCACCCACATCAATTTCCATCACTATTATGCATTTATAAGCCTTAATTTGTAACAGATATTCATTGTTTTTGCTATTTCTATCATCGACAAACTTTTATGTGTTCAAAATTTAAATCATTTAATTAACTGTAAAATCTGTTGCAAAAGTGCTTCTGTTAAAATTCTCCCACATCAATTTCCATCACTATTATGCATTTATAAGCCTTAATTTGTAACAGATATTCATTGTTTTTGCTATTTCTATCATCGACAAACTTTTATGTGTTCAAAATTTAAATCATTTAATTAACTGTAAAATCTGTTGCAAAAGTGCTTCTGTTAAAATTCTCCCACATCAATTTCCATCACTATTATGCATTTATAAGCCTTAATTTGTAACAGATATTCATTGTTTTTGCTATTTCTATCATCGACAAACTTTTATGTGTTCAAAATTTAAATCATTTAATTAACTGTAAAATCTGTTGCAAAAGTGCTTCTGTTAAAATTCACCCACATCAATTTCCATCACTATTATGCATTTATAAGCCTTAATTTGTAACAGATATTCATTGTTTTTGCTATTGCTATCATCGACAAACTTTTATTTGTTCAAAATTTAAATCATTTAATTAACTGTAAAATCTGTTGCAAAAGTGCTTCTGTTAAAATTCACCCACATCAATTTCCATCACTATTATGCATTTTTAAGCCTTAATTTGTAACAGATATTCATTGTTTTTGCTATTGCTATCATCGACAAACTTTAATTTGTTCAAAATTTAAATCATTTAATTAACTCAAAATTTAAATCATTTAATTTAATGAAAAATCTGTTGCAAAAGTGCTTCTGTTAAAATTCTCACACATCAATTTCCATCACTAATATGCATTTATAAGCCTTAATTTGTAACAGATATTCATTGTTTTTGCTATTGCTATCATCGACAAACTTTAATTTGTTCAAAATTTAAATCATTTAATTAACTCAAAATTTAAATCATTTAATTTAATGAAAAATCTGTTGCAAAAGTGCTTCTGTTAAAATTCTCACACATCAATTTCCATCACTAATATGCATTTATAAGCCTTAATTTGTAACAGATATTCATTGTTTTTGCTATTGCTATCATCGACAAACTTTAATTTGTTCAAAATTTAAATCATTTAATTAACTCAAAATTTAAATCATTTAATTTAATGAAAAATCTGTTGCAAAAGTGCTTCTGTTAAAATTCTCACACATCAATTTCCATCACTAATATGCATTTATAAGCCTTAATTTGTAACAGATATTCATTGTTTTTGCTATTGCTATCATCGACAAACTTTTATGTGTTCAAAATTTAAATCATTTAATTTAATGAAAAATCTGTTGCAAAAGTGCTTCTGTTAAAATTCTCACACATCAATTTCCATCACTAATATGCATTTATAAGCCTTAATTTGTAACAGATATTCATTGTTTTTGCTATTGCTATCATCGACAAACTTTTATGTGTTCAAAATTTAAATCATTTAATTTAATGAAAAATCTGATGCAAAAGTGCTTCTGTTAAAATTCTCACACATCAATTTCCATCACTAATATGCATTTATAAGCCTTAATTTGTAACAGATATTCATTGTTTTTGCTATTTCTTTCATCGACAAACTTTTATGTGTTCAAAATTTAAATCATTTAATTAACTGTAAAATCTGTTGCAAAAGTGCTTCTGTTAAAATTCTCACACATCAATTTCCATCACTATGATGCATTTATAAGCCTTAATTTGTAACAGATATTCATTGTTTTTGCTATTGCTATCATCGACAAACTTTTATTTGTTCAAAATTTAAATCATTTAATTAACTCAAAATTTAAATCATTTAATTTAATGAAAAATCTGTTGCAAAAGTGCTTCTGTTAAAATTCTCCCACATCAATTTCCATCACTATTATGCATTTATAAGCCTTAATTTGTAACAGATATTCATTGTTTTTGCTATTGCTATCATCGACAAACTATTATTTGTTCAAAATTTAAATCATTTAATTAACTCAAAATTTAAATCATTTAATTAACTGTAAAATCTGTTGCAAAAGTGCTTCTGTTAAAATTCTCCCACATCAATTTCCATCACTATGATGCATTTATAAGCCTTAATTTGTAACAGATATTCATTGTTTTTGCTATTGCTATCATCGACAAACTATTATTTGTTCAAAATTTAAATCATTTAATTAACTCAAAATTTAAATCATTTAATTTAATGAAAAATCTGTTGCAAAAGTGCTTCTGTTAAAATTCTCCCACATCAATTTCCATCACTATGATGCATTTATAAGCCTTAATTTGTAACAGATATTCATTGTTTTTGCTATTGCTATCATCGACAAACTATTATTTGTTCAAAATTTAAATCATTTAATTAACTCAAAATTTAAATCATTTAATTAACTGTAAAATCTGTTGCAAAAGTGCTTCTGTTAAAATTCTCCCACATCAATTTCCATCACTATTATGCATTTATAAGCCTTAATTTGTAACAGATATTCATTGTTTTTGCTATTGCTATCATCGACAAACTATTATTTGTTCAAAATTTAAATCATTTAATTAACTCAAAATTTAAATCATTTAATTAACTGTAAAATCTGTTGCAAAAGTGCTTCTGTTAAAATTCTCCCACATCAATTTCCATCACTATGATGCATTTATAAGCCTTAATTTGTAACAGATATTCATTGTTTTTGCTATTGCTATCATCGACAAACTTTTATTTGTTCAAAATTTAAATCATTTAATTAACTCAAAATTTAAATCATTTAATTTAATGAAAAATCTGTTGCAAAAGTGCTTCTGTTAAAATTCTCCCACATCAATTTCCATCACTATTATGCATTTATAAGCCTTAATTTGTAACAGATATTCATTGTTTTTTCTATTTCTTTCATCGACAAACTTTTATGTGTTCAAAATTTAAATCATTTAATTAACTGTAAAATCTGTTGCAAAAGTGCTTCTGTTAAAATTCTCCCACATCAATTTCCATCACTATGATGCATTTATAAGCCTTAATTTGTAACAGATATTCATTGTTTTTGCTATTGCTATCATCGACAAACTTTTATTTGTTCAAAATTTAAATCATTTAATTAACTCAAAATTTAAATCATTTAATTTAATGAAAAATCTGTTGCAAAAGTGCTTCTGTTAAAATTCTCCCACATCAATTTCCATCACTATTATGCATTTATAAGCCTTAATTTGTAACAGATATTCATTGTTTTTGCTATTTCTTTCATCGACAAACTTTTATGTGTTCAAAATTTAAATCATTTAATTAACTGTAAAATCTGTTGCAAAAGTGCTTCTGTTAAAATTCTCCCACATCAATTTCCATCACTATGATGCATTTATAAGCCTTAATTTGTAACAGATATTCATTGTTTTTGCTATTTCTTTCATCGACAAACTTTTATGTGTTCAAAATTTAAATCATTTAATTAACTGTAAAATCTGTTGCAAAAGTGCTTCTGTTAAAATTCTCCCACATCAATTTCCATCACTATGATGCATTTATAAGCCTTAATTTGTAACAGATATTCATTGTTTTTGCTATTGCTATCATCGACAAACTTTTATTTGTTCAAAATTTAAATCATTTAATTAACTCAAAATTTAAATCATTTAATTTAATGAAAAATCTGTTGCAAAAGTGCTTCTGTTAAAATTCTCCCACATCAATTTCCATCACTATTATGCATTTATAAGCCTTAATTTGTAACAGATATTCATTGTTTTTGCTATTTCTTTCATCGACAAACTTTTATGTGTTCAAAATTTAAATCATTTAATTAACTGTAAAATCTGTTGCAAAAGTGCTTCTGTTAAAATTCTCCCACATCAATTTCCATCACTATGATGCATTTATAAGCCTTAATTTGTAACAGATATTCATTGTTTTTGCTATTGCTATCATCGACAAACTTTTATTTGTTCAAAATTTAAATCATTTAATTAACTCAAAATTTAAATCATTTAATTTAATGAAAAATCTGTTGCAAAAGTGCTTCTGTTAAAATTCTCCCACATCAATTTCCATCACTATTATGCATTTATAAGCCTTAATTTGTAACAGATATTCATTGTTTTTGCTATTTCTTTCATCGACAAACTTTTATGTGTTCAAAATTTAAATCATTTAATTAACTGTAAAATCTGTTGCAAAAGTGCTTCTGTTAAAATTCTCCCACATCAATTTCCATCACTATGATGCATTTATAAGTCTTAATTTGTAACAGATATTCATTGTTTTTGCTATTTCTTTCATCGACAAACTTTTATGTGTTCAAAATTTAAATCATTTAATTAACTGTAAAATCTGTTGCAAAAGTGCTTCTGTTAAAATTCTCCCACATCAATTTCCATCACTATGATGCATTTATAAGCCTTAATTTGTAACAGATATTCATTGTTTTTGCTATTTCTTTCATCGACAAACTTTTATGTGTTCAAAATTTAAATCATTTAATTAACTGTAAAATCTGTTGCAAAAGTGCTTCTGTTAAAATTCTCCCACATCAATTTCCATCACTATGATGCATTTATAAGCCTTAATTTGTAACAGATATTCATTGTTTTTGCTATTGCTATCATCGACAAACTTTTATTTGTTCAAAATTTAAATCATTTAATTAACTCAAAATTTAAATCATTTAATTTAATGAAAAATCTGTTGCAAAAGTGCTTCTGTTAAAATTCTCCCACATCAATTTCCATCACTATTATGCATTTATAAGCCTTAATTTGTAACAGATATTCATTGTTTTTGCTATTGCTATCATCGACAAACTATTATTTGTTCAAAATTTAAATCATTTAATTTACTCAAAATTTAAATCATTTAATTTAATGAAAAATCTGTTGCAAAAGTGCTTCTGTTAAAATTCTCCCACATCAATTTCCATCACTATTATGCATTTATAAGCCTTAATTTGTAACAGATATTCATTGTTTTTGCTATTGCTATCATCGACAAACTTTTATTTGTTCAAAATTTAAATCATTTAATTAACTCAAAATTTAAATCATTTAATTAACTGTAAAATCTGTTGCAAAAGTGCTTCTGTTAAAATTCTCCCACATCAATTTCCATCACTATGATGCATTTATAAGCCTTAATTTGTAACAGATATTCATTGTTTTTGCTATTGCTATCATCGACAAACTTTTATTTGTTCAAAATTTAAATCATTTAATTAACTGTAAAATCTGTTGCAAAAGTGCTTCTGTTAAAATTCTCCCACATCAATTTCCATCACTATGATGCATTTATAAGCCTTAATTTGTAACAGATATTCATTGTTTTTGCTATTGCTATCATCGACAAACTTTTATTTGTTCAAAATTTAAATCATTTAATTAACTGTAAAATCTGTTGCAAAAGTGCTTCTGTTAAAATTCTCCCACATCAATTTCCATCACTATGATGCATTTATAAGCCTTAATTTGTAACAGATATTCATTGTTTTTGCTATTGCTATCATCGACAAACTTTTATTTGTTCAAAATTTAAATCATTTAATTAACTCAAAATTTAAATCATTTAATTAACTGTAAAATCTGTTGCAAAAGTGCTTCTGTTAAAATTCTCCCACATCAATTTCCATCACTATTATGCATTTATAAGCCTTAATTTGTAACAGATATTCATTGTTTTTGCTATTGCTATCATCGACAAACTATTATTTGTTCAAAATTTAAATCATTTAATTTACTCAAAATTTAAATCATTTAATTTAATGAAAAATCTGTTGCAAAAGTGCTTCTGTTAAAATTCTCCCACATCAATTTCCATCACTATTATGCATTTATAAGCCTTAATTTGTAACAGATATTCATTGTTTTTGCTATTGCTATCATCGACAAACTTTTATGTGTTCAAAATTTAAATCATTTAATTAACTGTAAAATCTGTTGCAAAAGTGCTTCTGTTAAAATTCTCCCACATCAATTTCCATCACTATGATGCATTTATAAGCCTTAATTTGTAACAGATATTCATTGTTTTTGCTATTGCTATCATCGACAAACTTTTATTTGTTCAAAATTTAAATCATTTAATTAACTCAAAATTTAAATCATTTAATTTAATGAAAAATCTGTTGCAAAAGTGCTTCTGTTAAAATTCTCCCACATCAATTTCCATCACTATTATGCATTTATAAGCCTTAATTTGTAACAGATATTCATTGTTTTTGCTATTGCTATCATCGACAAACTTTTATTTGTTCAAAATTTAAATCATTTAATTAACTCAAAATTTAAATCATTTAATTAACTGTAAAATCTGTTGCAAAAGTGCTTCTGTTAAAATTCTCCCACATCAATTTCCATCACTATTATGCATTTATAAGCCTTAATTTGTAACAGATATTCATTGTTTTTGCTATTTCTTTCATCGACAAACTTTTATGTGTTCAAAATTTAAATCATTTAATTAACTGTAAAATCTGTTGCAAAAGTGCTTCTGTTAAAATTCTCCCACATCAATTTCCATCACTATGATGCATTTATAAGCCTTAATTTGTAACAGATATTCATTGTTTTTGCTATTGCTATCATCGACAAACTTTTATTTGTTCAAAATTTAAATCATTTAATTAACTCAAAATTTAAATCATTTAATTAACTGTAAAATCTGTTGCAAAAGTGCTTCTGTTAAAATTCTCCCACATTAATTTCCATCACTATGATGCATTTAAAAGCCTTAATTTGTAACAGATATTCATTGTTTTTGCTATTGCTATCATCGACAAACTTTTATGTGTTCAAAATTTAAATCATTTAATTAACTGTAAAATCTGTTGCAAAAGTGCTTCTGTTAAAATTCTCCCACATCAATTTCCATCACTATGATGCATTTATAAGCCTTAATTTGTAACAGATATTCATTGTTTTTGCTATTTCTTTCATCGACAAACTTTTATGTGTTCAAAATTTAAATCATTTAATTAACTGTAAAATCTGTTGCAAAAGTGCTTCTGTTAAAATTCTCCCACATCAATTTCCATCACTATGATGCATTTATAAGCCTTAATTTGTAACAGATATTCATTGTTTTTGCTATTGCTATCATCGACAAACTTTTATTTGTTCAAAATTTAAATCATTTAATTAACTCAAAATTTAAATCATTTAATTTAATGAAAAATCTGTTGCAAAAGTGCTTCTGTTAAAATTCTCCCACATCAATTTCCATCACTATGATGCATTTATAAGCCTTAATTTGTAACAGATATTCATTGTTTTTGCTATTGCTATCATCGACAAACTATTATTTGTTCAAAATTTAAATCATTTAATTAACTCAAAATTTAAATCATTTAATTTAATGAAAAATCTGTTGCAAAAGTGCTTCTGTTAAAATTCTCCCACATCAATTTCCATCACTATGATGCATTTATAAGCCTTAATTTGTAACAGATATTCATTGTTTTTGCTATTTCTTTCATCGACAAACTTTTATGTGTTCAAAATTTAAATCATTTAATTAACTGTAAAATCTGTTGCAAAAGTGCTTCTGTTAAAATTCTCCCACATCAATTTCCATCACTATGATGCATTTATAAGCCTTAATTTGTAACAGATATTCATTGTTTTTGCTATTGCTATCATCGACAAACTTTTATTTGTTCAAAATTTAAATCATTTAATTAACTCAAAATTTAAATCATTTAATTTAATGAAAAATCTGTTGCAAAAGTGCTTCTGTTAAAATTCTCCCACATCAATTTCCATCACTATTATGCATTTATAAGCCTTAATTTGTAACAGATATTCATTGTTTTTGCTATTGCTATCATCGACAAACTTTTATTTGTTCAAAATTTAAATCATTTAATTAACTGTAAAATCTGTTGCAAAAGTGCTTCTGTTAAAATTCTCACACATCAATTTCCATCACTATTATGCATTTATAAGCCTTAATTTGTAACAGATATTCATTGTTTTTGCTATTTCTTTCATCGACAAACTTTTATGTGTTCAAAATTTAAATCATTTAATTAACTGTAAAATCTGTTGCAAAAGTGCTTCTGTTAAAATTCTCCCACATCAATTTCCATCACTATTATGCATTTATAAGCCTTAATTTGTAACAGATATTCATTGTTTTTGCTATTGCTATCATCGACAAACTTTTATTTGTTCAAAATTTAAATCATTTAATTAACTGTAAAATCTGTTGCAAAAGTGCTTCTGTTAAAATTCTCACACATCAATTTCCATCACTATTATGCATTTATAAGCCTTAATTTGTAACAGATATTCATTGTTTTTGCTATTTCTATCATCGACAAACTTTTATGTGTTCAAAATTTAAATCATTTAATTTAATGAAAAATCTGTTGCAAAAGTGCTTCTGTTAAAATTCTCACACATCAATTTCCATCACTATTATGCATTTATAAGCCTTAATTTGTAACAGATATTCATTGTTTTTGCTATTGCTATCATCGACAAACTTTTATTTGTTCAAAATTTAAATCATTTAATTAACTGTAAAATCTGTTGCAAAAGTGCTTCTGTTAAAATTCTCACACATCAATTTCCATCACTATTATGCATTTATAAGCCTTAATTTGTAACAGATATTCATTGTTTTTGCTATTGCTATCATCGACAAACTTTTATTTGTTCAAAATTTAAATCATTTAATTAACTCAAAATTTAAATCATTTAATTAACTGTAAAATCTGTTGCAAAAGTGCTTCTGTTAAAATTCTCACACATCAATTTCCATCACTATTATGCATTTATAAGCCTTAATTTGTAACAGATATTCATTGTTTTTGCTATTGCTATCATCGACAAACTTTTATTTGTTCAAAATTTAAATCATTTAATTAACTCAAAATTTAAATCATTTAATTAACTGTAAAATCTGTTGCAAAAGTGCTTCTGTTAAAATTCTCACACATCAATTTCCATCACTATTATGCATTTATAAGCCTTAATTTGTAACAGATATTCATTGTTTTTGCTATTGCTATCATCGACAAACTTTTATTTGTTCAAAATTTAAATCATTTAATTAACTGTAAAATCTGTTGCAAAAGTGCTTCTGTTAAAATTCACCCACATCAATTTCCATCACTATTATGCATTTATAAGCCTTAATTTGTAACAGATATTCATTGTTTTTGCTATTGCTATCATCGACAAACTTTTATTTGTTCAAAATTTAAATCATTTAATTAACTCAAAATTTAAATCATTTAATTTAATGAAAAATCTGTTGCAAAAGTGCTTCTGTTAAAATTCTCACACATCAATTTCCATCACTAATATGCATTTAAAAGCCTTAATTTGTAACAGATATTCATTGTTTTTGCTATTGCTATCATCGACAAACTTTTATGTGTTCAAAATTTAAATCATTTAATTTAATGAAAAATCTGTTGCAAAAGTGCTTCTGTTAAAATTCTCACACATCAATTTCCATCACTAATATGCATTTATAAGCCTTAATTTGTAACAGATATTCATTGTTTTTGCTATTGCTATCATCGACAAACTTTTATTTGTTCAAAATTTAAATCATTTAATTAACTGTAAAATCTGTTGCAAAAGTGCTTCTGTTAAAATTCTCACACATCAATTTCCATCACTAATATGCATTTATAAGCCTTAATTTGTAACAGATATTCATTGTTTTTGCTATTGCTATCATCGACAAACTTTTATTTGTTCAAAATTTAAATCATTTAATTAACTGTAAAATCTGTTGCAAAAGTGCTTCTGTTAAAATTCTCACACATCAATTTCCATCACTAATATGCATTTATAAGCCTTAATTTGTAACAGATATTCATTGTTTTTGCTATTGCTATCATCGACAAACTTTTATTTGTTCAAAATTTAAATCATTTAATTAACTGTAAAATCTGTTGCAAAAGTGCTTCTGTTAAAATTCTCACACATCAATTTCCATCACTATTATGCATTTATAAGCCTTAATTTGTAACAGATATTCATTGTTTTTGCTATTGCTATCATCGACAAACTTTTATTTGTTCAAAATTTAAATCATTTAATTAACTCAAAATTTAAATCATTTAATTAACTGTAAAATCTGTTGCAAAAGTGCTTCTGTTAAAATTCTCACACATCAATTTCCATCACTATTATGCATTTATAAGCCTTAATTTGTAACAGATATTCATTGTTTTTGCTATTGCTATCATCGACAAACTTTTATTTGTTCAAAATTTAAATCATTTAATTAACTGTAAAATCTGTTGCAAAAGTGCTTCTGTTAAAATTCACCCACATCAATTTCCATCACTATTATGCATTTATAAGCCTTAATTTGTAACAGATATTCATTGTTTTTGCTATTGCTATCATCGACAAACTTTTATTTGTTCAAAATTTAAATCATTTAATTAACTCAAAATTTAAATCATTTAATTTAATGAAAAATCTGTTGCAAAAGTGCTTCTGTTAAAATTCTCACACATCAATTTCCATCACTAATATGCATTTAAAAGCCTTAATTTGTAACAGATATTCATTGTTTTTGCTATTGCTATCATCGACAAACTTTTATGTGTTCAAAATTTAAATCATTTAATTTAATGAAAAATCTGTTGCAAAAGTGCTTCTGTTAAAATTCTCACACATCAATTTCCATCACTAATATGCATTTATAAGCCTTAATTTGTAACAGATATTCATTGTTTTTGCTATTGCTATCATCGACAAACTTTTATTTGTTCAAAATTTAAATCATTTAATTAACTCAAAATTTAAATCATTTAATTAACTCAAAATTTAAATCATTTAATTAACTGTAAAATCTGTTGCAAAAGTGCTTCTGTTAAAATTCTCACACATCAATTTCCATCACTAATATGCATTTATAAGCCTTAATTTGTAACAGATATTCATTGTTTTTGCTATTGCTATCATCGACAAACTTTAATTTGTTCAAAATTTAAATCATTTAATTAACTCAAAATTTAAATCATTTAATTAACTCAAAATTTAAATCATTTAATTTAATGAAAAATCTGTTGCAAAAGTGCTTCTGTTAAAATTCTCACACATCAATTTCCATCAATAATATGCATTTATAAGCCTTAATTTGTAACAGATATTCATTGTTTTTGCTATTGCTATCATCGACAAACTTTTATTTGTTCAAAATTTAAATCATTTAATTAACTCAAAATTTAAATCATTTAATTAACTCAAAATTTAAATCATTTAATTAACTGTAAAATCTGTTGCAAAAGTGCTTCTGTTAAAATTCTCACACATCAATTTCCATCACTATTATGCATTTATAAGCCTTAATTTGTAACAGATATTCATTGTTTTTGCTATTGCTATCATCGACAAACTTTAATTTGTTCAAAATTTAAATCATTTAATTAACTCAAAATTTAAATCATTTAATTTAATGAAAAATCTGTTGCAAAAGTGCTTCTGTTAAAATTCTCACACATCAATTTCCATCACTAATATGCATTTAAAAGCCTTAATTTGTAACAGATATTCATTGTTTTTGCTATTGCTATCATCGACAAACTTTTATGTGTTCAAAATTTAAATCATTTAATTTAATGAAAAATCTGTTGCAAAAGTGCTTCTGTTAAAATTCTCACACATCAATTTCCATCACTAATATGCATTTATAAGCCTTAATTTGTAACAGATATTCATTGTTTTTGCTATTGCTATCATCGACAAACTTTTATTTGTTCAAAATTTAAATCATTTAATTAACTCAAAATTTAAATCATTTAATTAACTCAAAATTTAAATCATTTAATTTAATGAAAAATCTGTTGCAAAAGTGCTTCTGTTAAAATTCTCACACATCAATTTCCATCACTAATATGCATTTATAAGCCTTAATTTGTAACAGATATTCATTGTTTTTGCTATTGCTATCATCGACAAACTTTAATTTGTTCAAAATTTAAATCATTTAATTAACTCAAAATTTAAATCATTTAATTTAATGAAAAATCTGTTGCAAAAGTGCTTCTGTTAAAATTCTCACACATCAATTTCCATCACTAATATGCATTTATAAGCCTTAATTTGTAACAGATATTCATTGTTTTTGCTATTGCTATCATCGACAAACTTTTATTTGTTCAAAATTTAAATCATTTAATTAACTCAAAATTTAAATCATTTAATTAACTCAAAATTTAAATCATTTAATTAACTGTAAAATCTGTTGCAAAAGTGCTTCTGTTAAAATTCACCCACATCAATTTCCATCACTATTATGCATTTATAAGCCTTAATTTGTAACAGATATTCATTGTTTTTGCTATTGCTATCATCGACAAACTTTTATTTGTTCAAAATTTAAATCATTTAATTAACTCAAAATTTAAATCATTTAATTTAATGAAAAATCTGTTGCAAAAGTGCTTCTGTTAAAATTCTCACACATCAATTTCCATCACTAATATGCATTTATAAGCCTTAATTTGTAACAGATATTCATTGTTTTTGCTATTGCTATCATCGACAAACTTTTATGTGTTCAAAATTTAAATCATTTAATTTAATGAAAAATCTGTTGCAAAAGTGCTTCTGTTAAAATTCTCACACATCAATTTCCATCACTATTATGCATTTATAAGCCTTAATTTGTAACAGATATTCATTGTTTTTGCTATTGCTATCATCGACAAACTTTTATTTGTTCAAAATTTAAATCATTTAATTAACTCAAAATTTAAATCATTTAATTAACTCAAAATTTAAATCATTTAATTAACTGTAAAATCTGTTGCAAAAGTGCTTCTGTTAAAATTCACCCACATCAATTTCCATCACTATTATGCATTTATAAGCCTTAATTTGTAACAGATATTCATTGTTTTTGCTATTGCTATCATCGACAAACTTTTATTTGTTCAATATTTAAATCATTTAATTAACTCAAAATTTAAATCATTTAATTAACTGTAAAATCTGTTGCAAAAGTGCTTCTGTTAAAATTCTCACACATCAATTTCCATCACTATTATGCATTTATAAGCCTTAATTTGTAACAGATATTCATTGTTTTTGCTATTGCTATCATCGACAAACTTTTATTTGTTCAAAATTTAAATCATTTAATTAACTCAAAATTTAAATCATTTAATTAACTCAAAATTTAAATCATTTAATTAACTGTAAAATCTGTTGCAAAAGTGCTTCTGTTAAAATTCACCCACATCAATTTCCATCACTATTATGCATTTATAAGCCTTAATTTGTAACAGATATTCATTGTTTTTGCTATTTCTATCATCGACAAACTTTTATGTGTTCAAAATTTAAATCATTTAATTTAATGAAAAATCTGTTGCAAAAGTGCTTCTGTTAAAATTCACCCACATCAATTTCCATCACTATTATGCATTTATAAGCCTTAATTTGTAACAGATATTCATTGTTTTTGCTATTTCTATCATCGACAAACTTTTATGTGTTCAAAATTTAAATCATTTAATTTAATGAAAAATCTGTTGCAAAAGTGCTTCTGTTAAAATTCACCCACATCAATTTCCATCACTATTATGCATTTATAAGCCTTAATTTGTAACAGATATTCATTGTTTTTGCTATTTCTATCATCGACAAACTTTTATGTGTTCAAAATTTAAATCATTTAATTTAATGAAAAATCTGTTGCAAAAGTGCTTCTGTTAAAATTCACCCACATCAATTTCCATCACTATTATGCATTTATAAGCCTTAATTTGTAACAGATATTCATTGTTTTTGCTATTGCTATCATCGACAAACTTTTATTTGTTCAATATTTAAATCATTTAATTAACTCAAAATTTAAATCATTTAATTAACTGTAAAATCTGTTGCAAAAGTGCTTCTGTTAAAATTCTCACACATCAATTTCCATCACTATTATGCATTTATAAGCCTTAATTTGTAACAGATATTCATTGTTTTTGCTATTGCTATCATCGACAAACTTTTATTTGTTCAAAATTTAAATCATTTAATTAACTCAAAATTTAAATCATTTAATTAACTCAAAATTTAAATCATTTAATTAACTGTAAAATCTGTTGCAAAAGTGCTTCTGTTAAAATTCACCCACATCAATTTCCATCACTATTATGCATTTATAAGCCTTAATTTGTAACAGATATTCATTGTTTTTGCTATTTCTATCATCGACAAACTTTTATGTGTTCAAAATTTAAATCATTTAATTTAATGAAAAATCTGTTGCAAAAGTGCTTCTGTTAAAATTCTCCCACATCAATTTCCATCACTATGATGCATTTAAAAGCCTTAATTTGTAACAGATATTCATTGTTTTTGCTATTGCTATCATCGACAAACTTTTATTTGTTCAAAATTTAAATCATTTAATTAACTCAAAATTTAAATCATTTAATTTAATGAAAAATCTGTTGCAAAAGTGCTTCTGTTAAAATTCTCCCACATCAATTTCCATCACTATTATGCATTTAAAAGCCTTAATTTGTAACAGATATTCACTGTTTTTGCTATTTCTATCATCGACAAACTTTTATTTGTTCAAAATTTAAATCATTTAATTAAATGTAAAATCTGTTGCAAAAGTGCTTCTGTTAAAATTCTCCCACATCAATTTCCATCACTATTATGCATTTATAAGCCTTAATTTGTAACAGATATTCATTGTTTTTGCTATTGCTATCATCGACAAACTTTTATTTGTTCAAAATTTAAATCATTTAATTAACTCAAAATTTAAATCATTTAATTTAATGAAAAATCTGTTGCAAAAGTGCTTCTGTTAAAATTCTCCCACATTAATTTCCATCACTATGATGCATTTAAAAGCCTTAATTTGTAACAGATATTCATTGTTTTTGCTATTGCTATCATCGACAAACTTTTATTTGTTCAAAATTTAAATCATTTAATTAACTCAAAATTTAAATCATTTAATTTAATGAAAAATCTGTTGCAAAAGTGCTTCTGTTAAAATTCTCCCACATCAATTTCCATCACTATTATGCATTTATAAGCCTTAATTTGTAACAGATATTCATTGTTTTTGCTATTTCTATCATCGACAAACTTTTATGTGTTCAAAATTTAAATCATTTAATTAACTGTAAAATCTGTTGCAAAAGTGCTTCTGTTAAAATTCTCCCACATCAATTTCCATCACTATTATGCATTTAAAAGCCTTAATTTGTAACAGATATTCATTGTTTTTGCTATTGCTATCATCGACAAACTTTTATTTGTTCAAAATTTAAATCATTTAATTAACTCAAAATTTAAATCATTTAATTTAATGAAAAATCTGTTGCAAAAGTGCTTCTGTTAAAATTCTCCCACATTAATTTCCATCACTATGATGCATTTAAAAGCCTTAATTTGTAACAGATATTCATTGTTTTTGCTATTGCTATCATCGACAAACTTTTATTTGTTCAAAATTTAAATCATTTAATTAACTCAAAATTTAAATCATTTAATTTAATGAAAAATCTGTTGCAAAAGTGCTTCTGTTAAAATTCTCACACATCAATTTCCATCACTATTATGCATTTATAAGCCTTAATTTGTAACAGATATTCATTTTTTTTGCTATTGCTATCATCGACAAACTTTTATGTGTTCAAAATTTAAATCATTTAATTAACTGTAAAATCTGTTGCAAAAGTGCTTCTGTTAAAATTCTCCCACATTAATTTCCATCACTATTATGCATTTATAAGCCTTAATTTGTAACAGATATTCATTTTTTTTGCTATTGCTATCATCGACAAACTTTTATGTGTTCAAAATTTAAATCATTTAATTAACTGTAAAATCTGTTGCAAAAGTGCTTCTGTTAAAATTCTCACACATCAATTTCCATCACTATTATGCATTTATAAGCCTTAATTTGTAACAGATATTCATTGTTTTTGCTATTTCTATCATCGACAAACTTTTATTTGTTCAAAATTTAAATCATTTAATTAAATGTAAAATCTGTTGCAAAAGTGCTTCTGTTAAAATTCTCCCACATCAATTTCCATCACTATTATGCATTTATAAGCCTTAATTTGTAACAGATATTCATTGTTTTTGCTATTTCTATCATCGACAAACTTTTATGTGTTCAAAATTTAAATCATTTAATTAACTGTAAAATCTGTTGCAAAAGTGCTTCTGTTAAAATTCTCCCACATCAATTTCCATCACTATGATGCATTTAAAAGCCTTAATTTGTAACAGATATTCATTGTTTTTGCTATTGCTATCATCGACAAACTTTTATTTGTTCAAAATTTAAATCATTTAATTAACTCAAAATTTAAATCATTTAATTTAATGAAAAATCTGTTGCAAAAGTGCTTCTGTTAAAATTCTCCCACATTAATTTCCATCACTATGATGCATTTAAAAGCCTTAATTTGTAACAGATATTCATTGTTTTTGCTATTGCTATCATCGACAAACTTTTATTTGTTCAAAATTTAAATCATTTAATTAACTCAAAATTTAAATCATTTAATTTAATGAAAAATCTGTTGCAAAAGTGCTTCTGTTAAAATTCTCACACATCAATTTCCATCACTATTATGCATTTATAAGCCTTAATTTGTAACAGATATTCATTTTTTTTGCTATTGCTATCATCGACAAACTTTTATGTGTTCAAAATTTAAATCATTTAATTAACTGTAAAATCTGTTGCAAAAGTGCTTCTGTTAAAATTCTCCCACATTAATTTCCATCACTATTATGCATTTATAAGCCTTAATTTGTAACAGATATTCATTTTTTTTGCTATTGCTATCATCGACAAACTTTTATGTGTTCAAAATTTAAATCATTTAATTTAATGAAAAATCTGTTGCAAAAGTGCTTCTGTTAAAATTCTCCCACATCAATTTCCATCACTATGATGCATTTAAAAGCCCTTATTTGTAACAGATATTCATTTTTTTTGCTATTGCTATCATCGACAAACTATTATGTATTCAAAATTTAAATCATTTAATTTAATGAAAAATCTGTTGCAAAAGTGCTTCTGTTAAAATTCTCCCACATTAATTTCCATCACTATTATGCATTTATAAGCCTTAATTTGTAACAGATATTCATTGTTTTTGCTATTGCTATCATCGACAAACTTTTATTTGTTCAAAATTTAAATCATTTAATTAACTCAAAATTTAAATCATTTAATTTAATGAAAAATCTGTTGCAAAAGTGCTTCTGTTAAAATTCTCACACATCAATTTCCATCACTATTATGCATTTATAAGCCTTAATTTGTAACAGATATTCATTGTTTTTGCTATTGCTATCATCGACAAACTATTATGTGTTCAAAATTTAAATCATTTAATTTAATGAAAAATCTGTTGCAAAAGTGCTTCTGTTAAAATTCTCCCACATCAATTTCCATCACTATGATGCATTTATAAGCCTTAATTTGTAACAGATATTCATTGTTTTTGCTATTGCTATCATCGACAAACTATTATGTGTTCAAAATTTAAATCATTTAATTTAATGAAAAATCTGTTGCAAAAGTGCTTCTGTTAAAATTCTCCCACATCAATTTCCATCACTATGATGCATTTATAAGCCTTAATTTGTAACAGATATTCATTGTTTTTGCTATTGCTATCATCGACAAACTATTATGTGTTCAAAATTTAAATCATTTAATTTAATGAAAAATCTGTTGCAAAAGTGCTTCTGTTAAAATTCTCCCACATCAATTTCCATCACTATGATGCATTTATAAGCCTTAATTTGTAACAGATATTCATTGTTTTTGCTATTGCTATCATCGACAAACTATTATGTGTTCAAAATTTAAATCATTTAATTTAATGAAAAATCTGTTGCAAAAGTGCTTCTGTTAAAATTCTCACACATCAATTTCCATCACTATTATGCATTTATAAGCCTTAATTTGTAACAGATATTCATTGTTTTTGCTATTTCTATCATCGACAAACTTTTATGTGTTCAAAATTTAAATCATTTAATTTAATGAAAAATCTGTTGCAAAAGTGCTTCTGTTAAAATTCTCACACATCAATTTCCATCACTAATATGCATTTATAAGCCTTAATTTGTAACAGATATTCATTGTTTTTGCTATTGCTATCATCGACAAACTATTATGTGTTCAAAATTTAAATCATTTAATTTAATGAAAAATCTGTTGCAAAAGTGCTTCTGTTAAAATTCTCCCACATCAATTTCCATCACTATTATGCATTTATAAGCCTTAATTTGTAACAGATATTCATTGTTTTTGCTATTGCTATCATCGACAAACTTTTATTTGTTCAAAATTTAAATCATTTAATTAACTCAAAATTTAAATCATTTAATTTAATGAAAAATCTGTTGCAAAAGTGCTTCTGTTAAAATTCTCACACATCAATTTCCATCACTATTTTGCATTTATAAGCCTTAATTTGTAACAGATATTCATTTTTTTGCTATTGCTATCATCGACAAACTTTTATTTGTTCAAAATTTAAATCATTTAATTAACTCAAAATTTAAATCATTTAATTTAATGAAAAATCTGTTGCAAAAGTGCTTCTGTTAAAATTCTCACACATCAATTTCCATCACTATTATGCATTTATAAGCCTTAATTTGTAACAGATATTCATTGTTTTTGCTATTGCTATCATCGACAAACTTTTATTTGTTCAAAATTTAAATCATTTAATTAACTCAAAATTTAAATCATTTAATTTAATGAAAAATCTGTTGCAAAAGTGCTTCTGTTAAAATTCTCACACATCAATTTCCATCACTATTTTGCATTTATAAGCCTTAATTTGTAACAGATATTCATTTTTTTGCTATTGCTATCATCGACAAACTTTTATTTGTTCAAAATTTAAATCATTTAATTAACTCAAAATTTAAATCATTTAATTTAATGAAAAATCTGTTGCAAAAGTGCTTCTGTTAAAATTCTCACACATCAATTTCCATCACTATTATGCATTTATAAGCCTTAATTTGTAACAGATATTCATTTTTTTTGCTATTGCTATCATCGACAAACTTTTATGTGTTCAAAATTTAAATCATTTAATTAACTGTAAAATCTGTTGCAAAAGTGCTTCTGTTAAAATTCTCCCACATTAATTTCCATCACTATTATGCTTTTATAAGCCTTAATTTGTAACAGATATTCATTGTTTTTGCTATTGCTATCACCGACAAACTTTTATGTGTTCAAAATTTAAATCATTTAATTAACTGTAAAATCTGTTGCAAAAGTGCTTCTGTTAAAATTCTCACACATCAATTTCCATCACTATGATGCATTTAAAAGCCTTAATTTGTAACAGATATTCATTGTTTTTGCTATTGCTATCATCGACAAACTATTATGTGTTCAAAATTTAAATCATTTAATTAACTCAAAATTTAAATCATTTAATTTAATGAAAAATCTGTTGCAAAAGTGCTTCTGTTAAAATTCTCACACATCAATTTCCATCACTATTATGCATTTATAAGCCTTAATTTGTAACAGATATTCATTGTTTTTGCTATTGCTATCATCGACAAACTTTGATTTGTTCAAAATTTAAATCATTTAATTTAATGAAAAATCTGTTGCAAAAGTGCTTCTGTTAAAATTCTCCCACATCAATTTCCATCACTATGATGCATTTAAAAGCCTTAATTTGTAACAGATATTCATTGTTTTTGCTATTTGTATCATCGACAAACTTTGATTTGTTCAAAATTTAAATCATTTAATTAACTGAAAAATCTGTTGCAAACGTGCTTCTGTTAAAATTCTCCTGCTTCTGAATTAATCACTATTATGCATTTATAAGCCTTAATTTGTAACAGATATTCATTGTTTTTGCTATTTGTATCATCGACAAACTTTGATTTGTTCAAAATTTAAATCATTTAATTAACTGAAAAATCTGTTGCAAACGTGCTTCTGTTAAAATTCTCCTGCTTCTGAATTAATCACTATTATGCATTTATAAGCCTTAATTTGTAACAGATATTCATTGTTTTTGCTATTTGTATCATCGACAAACTTTGATTTGTTCAAAATTTAAATCATTTAATTAACTGAAAAATCTGTTGCAAACGTGCTTCTGTTAAAATTCTCCTGCTTCTGAATTAATCACTATTATGCATTTATAAGCCTTAATTTGTAACAGATATTCATTGTTTTTGCTATTTCTATCATCGACAAACTTTTATGTGTTCAAAATTTAAATCATTTAATTAACTGTAAAATCTGTTGCAAAAGTGCTTCTGTTAAAATTCTCACACATCAATTTCCATCACTATTATGCATTTATAAGCCTTAATTTGAAACAGATATTCATTGTTTTTGCTATTTCTATCATCGACAAACTTTTATGTGTTCAAAATTTAAATCATTTAATTTAATGAAAAATCTGTTGCAAAAGTGCTTCTGTTAAAATTCTCACACATCAATTTCCATCACTATTATGCATTCATAAGCCTTAATTTGTAACAGATATTCATTGTTTTTGCTATTGCTATCATCGACAAACTTTTATGTGTTCAAAATTTAAATCATTTAATTTAATGAAAAATCTGTTGCAAAAGTGCTTCTGTTAAAATTCTCACACATCAATTTCCATCACTATTATGCATTTATAAGCCTTAATTTGAAACAGATATTCATTGTTTTTGCTATTTCTATCATCGACAAACTTTTATGTGTTCAAAATTTAAATCATTTAATTAACTGTAAAATCTGTTGCAAAAGTGCTTCTGTTAAAATTCTCACACATCAATTTCCATCACTATTATGCATTTATAAGCCTTAATTTGAAACAGATATTCATTGTTTTTGCTATTGCTATCATCGACAAACTTTTATGTGTTCAAAATTTAAATCATTTAATTAACTGTAAAATCTGTTGCAAAAGTGCTTCTGTTAAAATTCTCACACATCAATTTCCATCACTATTATGCATTTATAAGCCTTAATTTGAAACAGATATTCATTGTTTTTGCTATTTCTATCATCGACAAACTTTTATGTGTTCAAAATTTAAATCATTTAATTTAATGAAAAATCTGTTGCAAAAGTGCTTCTGTTAAAATTCTCACACATCAATTTCCATCACTATTATGCATTTATAAGCCTTAATTTGAAACAGATATTCATTGTTTTTGCTATTGCTATCATCGACAAACTTTTATGTGTTCAAAATTTAAATCATTTAATTAACTGTAAAATCTGTTGCAAAAGTGCTTCTGTTAAAATTCTCACACATCAATTTCCATCACTATTATGCATTTATAAGCCTTAATTTGAAACAGATATTCATTGTTTTTGCTATTTCTATCATCGACAAACTTTTATGTGTTCAAAATTTAAATCATTTAATTTAATGAAAAATCTGTTGCAAAAGTGCTTCTGTTAAAATTCTCACACATCAATTTCCATCACTATTATGCATTTATAAGCCTTAATTTGAAACAGATATTCATTGTTTTTGCTATTGCTATCATCGACAAACTTTTATGTGTTCAAAATTTAAATCATTTAATTAACTGTAAAATCTGTTGCAAAAGTGCTTCTGTTAAAATTCTCACACATCAATTTCCATCACTATTATGCATTTATAAGCCTTAATTTGTAACAGATATTCATTTTTTTTGCTATTGCTATCATCGACAAACTTTTATGTGTTCAAAATTTAAATCATTTAATTTAATGAAAAATCTGTTGCAAAAGTGCTTCTGTTAAAATTCTCACACATCAATTTCCATCACTATTATGCATTTAAAAGCCTTAATTTGTAACAGATATTCATTGTTTTTGCTATTGCTATCATCGACAAACTTTTATTTGTTCAAAATTTAAATCATTTAATTTAATGAAAAATCTGTTGCAAAAGTGCTTCTGTTAAAATTCTCACACATCAATTTCCATCACTATTATGCATTTAAAAGCCTTAATTTGTAACAGATATTCATTGTTTTTGCTATTGCTATCATCGACAAACTTTTATTTGTTCAAAATTTAAATCATTTAATTTAATGAAAAATCTGTTGCAAAAGTGCTTCTGTTAAAATTCTCACACATCAATTTCCATCACTATGATGCATTTAAAAGCCTTAATTTGTAACAGATATTCATTGTTTTTGCTATTGCTATCATCGACAAACTTTTATTTGTTCAAAATTTAAATCATTAAATTAACTCAAAATTTAAATCATTTAATTAACTGTAAAATCTGTTGCAAAAGTGCTTCTGTTAAAATTCTCACACATCAATTTCCATCACTATGATGCATTTAAAAGCCTTAATTTGTAACAGATATTCATTGTTTTTGCTATTGCTATCATCAACAAACTTTTATTTGTTCAAAATTTAAATCATTTAATTAACTCAAAATTTAAATCATTTAATTAACTGTAAAATCTGTTGCAAAAGTGCTTCTGTTAAAATTCTCACACATCAATTTCCATCACTATTATGCATTTATAAGCCTTAATTTGTAACAGATATTCATTGTTTTTGCTATTTCTATCATCGACAAACTTTTATTTGTTCAAAATTTAAATCATTTAATTTAATGAAAAATCTGTTGCAAAAGTGCTTCTGTTAAAATTCTCCCACATCAATTTCCATCACTATGATGCATTTAAAAGCCTTAATTTGTAACAGATATTCATTGTTTTTGCTATTGCTATCATCGACAAACTTTTATTTGTTCAAAATTTAAATCATTTAATTTAATGAAAAATCTGTTGCAAAAGTGCTTCTGTTAAAATTCTCCCACATCAATTTCCATCACTATTATGCATTTAAAAGCCTTAATTTGTAACAGATATTCATTGTTTTTGCTATTGCTATCATCGACAAACTTTTATTTGTTCAAAATTTAAATCATTTAATTTAATGAAAAATCTGTTGCAAAAGTGCTTCTGTTAAAATTCTCACACATCAATTTCCATCACTAATATGCATTTATAAGCCTTAATTTGTAACAGATATTCATTGTTTTTGCTATTTCTATCATCGACAAACTTTTATGTGTTCAAAATTTAAATCATTTAATTTAATGAAAAATCTGTTGCAAAAGTGCTTCTGTTAAAATTCTCACACATCAATTTCCATCACTAATATGCATTTATAAGCCTTAATTTGTAACAGATATTCATTGTTTTTGCTATTGCTATCATCGACAAACTTTTATTTGTTCAAAATTTAAATCATTTAATTTAATGAAAAATCTGTTGCAAAAGTGCTTCTGTTAAAATTCTCCCACATCAATTTCCATCACTATTATGCATTTAAAAGCCTTAATTTGTAACAGATATTCATTGTTTTTGCTATTGCTATCATCGACAAACTTTTATTTGTTCAAAATTTAAATCATTTAATTTAATGAAAAATCTGTTGCAAAAGTGCTTCTGTTAAAATTCTCACACATCAATTTCCATCACTAATATGCATTTATAAGCCTTAATTTGTAACAGATATTCATTGTTTTTGCTATTTCTATCATCGACAAACTTTTATGTGTTCAAAATTTAAATCATTTAATTTAATGAAAAATCTGTTGCAAAAGTGCTTCTGTTAAAATTCTCACACATCAATTTCCATCACTATTATGCATTTAAAAGCCTTAATTTGTAACAGATATTCATTGTTTTTGCTATTGCTATCATCGACAAACTTTTATTTGTTCAAAATTTAAATCATTTAATTAACTCAAAATTTAAATCATTTAATTTAATGAAAAATCTGTTGCAAAAGTGCTTCTGTTAAAATTCTCCCACATCAATTTCCATCACTATTATGCATTTAAAAGCCTTAATTTGTAACAGATATTCATTGTTTTTGCTATTGCTATCATCGACAAACTTTTATTTGTTCAAAATTTAAATCATTTAATTTAATGAAAAATCTGTTGCAAAAGTGCTTCTGTTAAAATTCTCACACATCAATTTCCATCACTATGATGCATTTAAAAGCCTTAATTTGTAACAGATATTCATTGTTTTTGCTATTGCTATCATCGACAAACTTTTATTTGTTCAAAATTTAAATCATTTAATTTAATGAAAAATCTGTTGCAAAAGTGCTTCTGTTAAAATTCTCACACATCAATTTCCATCACTATTATGCATTTATAAGCCTTAATTTGTAACAGATATTCATTGTTTTTGCTATTTCTATCATCGACAAACTTTTATGTGTTCAAAATTTAAATCATTTAATTTAATGAAAAATCTGTTGCAAAAGTGCTTCTGTTAAAATTCTCACACATCAATTTCCATCACTATTATGCATTTATAAGCCTTAATTTGTAACAGATATTCATTGTTTTTGCTATTGCTATCATCGACAAACTTTTATTTGTTCAAAATTTAAATCATTTAATTTAATGAAAAATCTGTTGCAAAAGTGCTTCTGTTAAAATTCTCCCACATCAATTTCCATCACTATGATGCATTTAAAAGCCTTAATTTTGTAACAGAATCTGTTGCAAAGTGCTTCTGTTAAAATTCTCCTATCAAGGATACTGTATTAATGGATGTTATGAAGGAACAAAGATGTAAAAAGCTTTGTCTAGGTATGAAGGATGAAAAGCCTGAAACCTTTATGCACGAATGATTGGTTGGTGCTGATGGTCGAGCTCTGAAGTTCGTTAATTGTATTCGTGTACCTTTTGCTTGGGGAAATTATCAGGCAAGATATGCAAAATGTTTTGTTGTGGAAGGATTACAACAGAATATTTTATTTGCAACAAATATTTTGAATAGCGATGAATGGTTTAAAGCTTTGCAAATTGCGTTGAAACGTGATAGTGCAGATTCGAAGCTCGGAGCTCATGATGTACATGGTTATAGAAGTATTGGTCTTATTATGCCGCAAGATATTGTAAAAGTGAAACTTGGTGTTTATGTGTTCGATGGTCAATCTCGTTAAAATCGTGATCGTGTTAAATCTCGTGGACAACTGCATTTTTTGCTTAACACACTTTTTAACAAGAAGTATTTATGTTATTAATGGAATATAGAAATAAAGTCTTGAAAAATGTAAAACAGTTTTTGAGAAATGAATGGCTTTTACGATGTGAAAACGAAAGATTGACCAGCAGATTGTAATATGTGTTCCAAGAATAGATCGAGAATGTTGATATTACTATTACACTGTTGTTTGTTTAGCTCAAAAAATAAGAGCAACAGTTTTATTGTAGTCGCAAACTGTGATATAGTTTTTGGCACTGAAGAAAAAACATGAAAGAGAGCTTTTTTGTCATCTTTTAAAAAATATGTAGCTCCCTATTTTTGTTGGCAATTTATCATTTTTTTAGAATTTGTTGTTTCTCTAAAAATTTAAAATCGTTTCGTGGAAATGTTATTTTTTTGCTGCTAAATCTTTCAATATAAGGTTTCGTTTAAAAAAAAGGTTTTACTTTAGCTAAAACTTTTTAATGTTCTTTTGATTAATAGTTTCAATGATAAACAAAAATTACGCCATAAACTTTTTAATGCTCTGCTTTCTTTTTTAAAGACCCTTGTTGCCAATACAACTTGTTAAAAAAAAACTTAGGAGAAAAATGACGATTTTTTCTATGGAAAGTTGCTTGATTTTTCCCTCTGATAAGTGCGAAAGAGTGGTGTTGGCAAACATGTTTTTTATTTTTTTGTATGTAAAGTGTTGTTCAAAATTTTCTTTAGACGTGATCATCCTTCTATTACGGTCACTTTGAGCTCCAATTCGAGACCGGCACAGTCATTCTCTCGCATAATTTCTGAGCTTTCCCTTTATTAAGTTGCCACCCGTGTCTAAAAAATAGTTTTATTTTTTTATGTTTGTGCTTCAACTGCAATCACGTAGAAAAACGCGTCGTTCTTCTCAGAGAAAATTCCTCTTCCTCTCTGCCTTTGAGAATATTTTCTTTTTTAATAAGTTTTCATAATCTATTTTAAATTTAGTCACTTCCCCTTCTTATGTTAATTTTTTATTATGTTTACTGTACATTCGCTGATAAAAAACTCCTTTACTTTATATTTTTTCCCTGAGTTTTCGAACTTTTTTAATTATTAATGTGATAAGACTACGGTTTTTGAAAATGTTTTTTGAATAGAAAAAAAGAGGTGTTTTCCTTGTGTCTCTTTACCCTTAACTGTCATGTCGCTCAATCTCTTTACCATTTAAAAACTATCAAAATTTTATTTTAATAAAACCAAAAACTGCTAATAAGTAACCAATAAACAACATAAAATTAACACAAATTTTGGCCTAAAATTCAAGAGACAGAGCTTGCCAAAAATAAAACTTAAAATAAAGAAACGAAAGAAGAAAAAACGCTCTATTGAAATGCTCATCTTAAAAGAAAAAACAACCGGGCACTTGGCGCTATAAATGGCGCCTTTTTTCGACAAAAATGAAACAAAATGAGAAAGACATAAAAATGAATCAGCTTCCAAAAAAAGCGACAAAAAAAGTTACGAAAGACAATAAAAAAAAGCGAAAAACGATTCACAAATAAATAAAAAATAACAAACAAAATAATTTAATCTATTAAATCATTCCTTTAGAAGTATTGAGAAATGTACAAACATTGTAGTAAAAAAATGAATAAGCACAACAGAAAAAAATATAATGATTCAGTAATGAAGTACAAAAAGATAAAATATAAAAGTAAAGAAATAAAAATGAATGGTTTTGAATTTTTGAAAAGAAAAAACAAAAAAAATTAATTGTGGTAATTTTTAGAATGGGAGGCTGTCGACACTGAGTGGATAAATGAAAGTGGCCAAGGACTAGTTGAGCAAAAAGGCAATGAGGACTCATACATCGTAGCTTGGTTTAAGTCCACCTCACCACAGTGTTACCCCAAAATAGATACATATTACCTTAATATTTTTGTAAATTAATATTTGAGGAAACAATTTTCTTTTTTCTATGAATCAGCTTGCAAAAAGAAGGAATAAAATACGAAGGGGTACTAAAAATGAGAAAAACGAGTTACAAATAATTAAAAATTTGTTTTTTAATATAAGAAAGTTTTACAAAATAAATTTAAGCAGTGGAATAATAAAAGAGAAGGGTCATGAAATAACAGTAATTGTAGAGCACAAATAGCACAAAAAAGTTTTAAACAAGACGGATTTATAACAGAGAAAAAATTTTTACAATACATATTGAGTTATACAGGGGGTTAAATTCGTTTGATTGTTTCGTGTTTTACAATTGTTTTATCGTTCATTATGAGTTTCAAGGCTTCAACCATATTTTGACATTTTGATAATGGCGTCGCAACTCTTTTAGAAAGATTTTTTCGAGTGCTACCATGAGCTTTTGTTGGATTCTTTAATCCATGAGTAATTGTCTTTCCATTTGCTTGATAGTTTGTAACTTTTTGGATCAAATGCCAAAACCATTCAACATTTGTTTGTGGATGAAATTCGTTCCAATTATCGCTAAAAAAAGAAAGTTAAAACCCAGTATATCTCATCTCTAAACTTACTCAGTGATTAATTTCATTTTGTCATAAACATAACAATGTGAATCATTTGTTGCACCAAAAATATCAGCATTCGTCAAATCCTTGTAATATTCAACATTATCTGAAAGCGTCTTGGTAATATTTATTAGACGATAGGATATGACATACCCAAAGTTAAACGACTTTGACCATAATCAATTAGCTGAGCAATAATTCCACAAGTTTTAACCGAATATTTTTCTTTATTGATTTCATATACAATATTTTCGTCATTTGTTTTTGTTATCAGTATATTCGATGCGTGCAAATCCCGGTGTTCATACTGGAGCTCCGCTTCGGCAGTGGCAAGTGTAGCAGCCACTTGACCAAGGATCGAGCATAATTCCTTGTCACTACGAATCCCATAATATTCAAGTTGGGCTCCACCAAGACTTAAAGACATGACCATATAATGACGATCGACGCTTTGGAAGTCTAATGGATCAGTGTTAATAGCATCTTCTTTATTCTCATCTTTGAATTTTTCCCATGCTTCGTGCAATTCTGATGGATAATTTCCTTAAAAAGATAGTTGATGTGAGCTTTTTTCCAAAATTTTTTTAAAGAAATACCATAAACAACTGCAGCATCATATAAGTGAAGGAAATTCGGGATTTTTAGAGCTGAAAGTGCTTTGGTAATTATATATTCTGTTTCAGCATCTTGCGGGCCAATCATTTTACAACCGTTGTATTCTGGAGGTGCTATTGAATCATCAGTATGAAAAACGGTAACCTGAAAGAATTTTGTTTTTTCTTTTTATGTCCTAATACAATTTATGTCAGTGTTTATCATATAGACAAGTTAAGCTAAATATATTTACAGAAAACAAACCTTGAATGCAACTTCTTCTTTTCGAACCAATCGATAAATTTCTCCAAAAGTGCCTTCTCCTAGTTTTTTCGGATTTTCGTTTGTTTCAAAACTTTCTTGGTAATATATTTGGAAAGGCATAGATTTTCCGACAATATCTTTGAGATGTCCAAGCGCATGAAAATAAGGTCCTAAAAAATAATTATTAAATTAACTGTTACAAACAGGGCGAATTTTTTTTCGAGGTTTAAACTTCGTATAACATCAGTTATGCAATTTTTGTTTAAATAAAACTGTTTTCAACGGTAACTATTGCAGAAAGGTTTTTTTTAAATTTCAATTGATTAGCGTATTAGTAGAAAAGCTTTATTTCCAAAACATATTGCTATTCTTGGTTTTGTCTTAATAGTTTTCTAAACAAATTTTTTTAAATTTGGTAATAGTCCGTATTTTTCATGAATTAATATATCACATAACCCCCGCAAATAACAACTAAGCAGGCAAAGTTACAGTATAGTTGCTGCAGAAACTCTTTCTCACATTTGGGTTAGACTAAGTTTATTGTTTTCTTTCCGCTAAAAATTGATGAATTTTTTTAGAATTAAAATTTTGTTGTGGTAATTTAGCCACCTGCATTGTAAATATTTTTATTCGATAAAATGCACAAAAAAATTTTTACAGCTATATTTTAATTCATTTTTACACTTTTACGCAATATTACAACAAATAAATTTATTTACTCACTTCTTTGGGAAGTACAGAAAAAAGTACTAATAATACTGTAAAATAATGAATAAATACAACAGAAAAATATAATGAAAGTACAGTAAAAAGTAAAAAACTAAACAAATATAAATAAAAATGGGGGTTTTAGATTTCAGAATTTTTTAAAAAGAAAAATTCAAAAAATAATTGTGGTAATTTTTAGAATGGGAGGCTGTTGACACTGAGTGGATAAATGAAAGTGGCCAAGGACTAGTTGAGCAAAAAGGCAATGAGGACTCATACATCGTAGCTTGGTTTAAGTCCACCTCACCACAGTGTTACCCCAAAATAGATACATATTACCTTTAAAAAAATTTTGATAATATAATTATAAGCTTTCTTATCAAAATAAATATCGAAAAAGGAAGAGTGAGGGGGATAGATAAAATACAATAAAAACAATCAAAAAGCAAGTTACATTATTTTTAATATTGATGAAAATTTTTTTGTTCAAATTATTGAATTTTAATCAAGCTTTTGTTGACAAATCTCCCATAGAATTTTTTTTCGAAAGTACTCCATATTTTTCTCAGTGAAATTAATTGCAGCTCTTCTTGAAGCATAATCCGCAAATTTACAACAAAAAACACCACAATCACTTCCATTGGTCTGCTTTGGTATATCTTTTGGGTAACAACGTTTCCATTTTTTTGCAGTAACATCTTGATTTTTTTTATCTTTTTGTTCAGCAACAATATATGACCTACAATTTAACAATGCAATAATTACGGTACATCTTGTGCTACAGAAACTTACGATAGAACATCAAAAGCCTCTTTATTTTTTTGGTGATATGAATCGTAATAAATAATGTGTTGCTTTTCAACGTCAAGTACAGCTACGCACCAATGTTTTCCAAGGTGGATGGGAACAATCCATAAATCGTAGGTAAAAATATCTACTTTTCGTGTCCATCTTTTGACAGCAGCATAACCTTCGTTCTTTAATTGTGTATAAAAGTATGTTGTGAATGCATATACCTAAAAAAGTAAAAGGTTACATTAATTGTAATACACTAATAAAATATTACCCTAGGTAAATCACTATTTTTTTCTGAACGATTAACAATCAAACCCAAATAACAATCAATAATAGTACCGCTTAGCCAATTATCACCAAAAAGAGTTTTAAGATCTTTTCGTTGAATTTTTGGGACATTAACAAAAACTTCATTTTCGTCAGTTTCACAGTTCCATGCTCTTTCAATTAGCTGTAATGCTTCAAGTGGAAGTTCTAAAAATAAATAAACTAATTAAAATAACTTCTGTAAAAATAAGTTATATGATTTTTAATTTTGGGATGAATATATTGGAAATATAAAAAAAATAACGATGTCTTAAAACAAATGTACCAAAATATTTTGCAGAACCAAATTTTATTGTCAACTTTTTTAGCGCTTTTCAGCATGCTGCTTCTTAGTGTTAATCCCCCCCCCGTTTCCGCGGGGATCCCCGTCATTTTCATCCCCGTTTTTCCCCATGTCCCGTCCCCGTGGAATTTTGTACCCGTGATATTTTAAAATTATCGTTTTATACTGTTAAACAGTGCGTAATAGCTGTATTTGATGATATTAGTAACATTCCATATCATTAAAAACGAATTATAGGAGTTTTGGGAATTTTCACCTTAAAATTCCAAAAATTCTTTATCCCCGTCCTCGTGGCATTTTCGTACACGATACAAATATTTTTTCTTAAGTAAAGCTTTTTTGTTGTCTATTTTAAAATACAGGCGTTGTTCAAAAATTTGAAATATAAGACTAACCTTGTTCACATGAATGCTTTGAACGAGTTGAATCAACTTTATTATTTTCAGTCGTTGCATTGGTATTGGCATTTTTAAATTGTGGAGTGGATAATGAATCACGAATTAGTTCTGAAAATTCTATTCTTTTAAAACAATCAATCAGCTCTCACACCTTATACTTTTTTTCATTATGCTTATGTATCACTGATATTTTATACTTATTCAAAAACTAAAACTTACCAGGCCTTGTTTGTTGTTGTTGATTATTAAGCAGGACGCTAACATTTTGCATATTTTCAACACTACTTCCATTTCCATGTAATACTGAAGGTTGAGGCATTGGAGGAATTGATATGATTTTTTGAATTTCAGTTAATACTTCAGCTTCATCCAGTTGAGAATTCAGTGCAGTATTAAATATTTCTTTACATTTTCGTTTGAAATCTTTGATGTCAAAATGGACTTTACTCAAATCGTACCCCATCGCTATTAGTTGGGCATAGGCCACAATAAATAAGCCACAATCAGTCGTATTGTTAAATTGTTGTCGCAGAGATTCATGAAATTCATAATACCATTTTGTATCTGATGGAGTTGCTTCGTTGAATTGCCGAATAATTTTTCGACAGTCTTCATCACATTTTTTGGATATTGAAGACTTAGTGCCAAATGGATCAATGGCAGCAAGTTCATTTTGACGAATATCGTAGATCATTGAACGAAAATGATTACCATGAGCATGTACAAAAATAATATGTGTTGTATAACCATGTGCATAATTCATAAATCCTTTAAGATTATAATCCGCATTTATATGAGTACATTTATAAACAGCATATTTGCTCTTCTTGATTGATGGTATGATAAGCTGGATTAAACTGTTGATGTCCTCGTCTAGCATATTCATGCCCACCTTTATTGGATTTTCATTTTCAAGATATTTGCCACGAACAGCTTTAACTTCTTCACCAGCATCTACCTCATTTTGCAAAACTAATGCTTCAGCAATGTCGTCAAGTTGTTGTTGTTGTAACAGACCTAAAAGCAAAAACATAGAAATATATAGCAGTCCATTTTTTAATATATTTTCCAAACTCTCTGACATCCTTTGATTGCAAGAAATAATTTTTTTAATGTTTTCTTAAGAAATAAGTTACTATCTCAAGGTTTTGCTGTTATATTGCAGATTTAAAATAATTCTTGTTAAAACAAAACCTATTAATACTATTTAAAAGTTGAAGGAATAAACATGATATTTTTTGTTTTTTTAAATACGAAATTAAAAAACTAATCAGAAGATTTTGCAACAACATTCTATTCAATTATAACAATAGTAATATACAAAGAACGCGGGGTGATTGAGTGGTCTAGTGCTATCGACCGTTCCCTCACAGGTTCGATCCCTGTGCTTGCTTAACCCAGGCGTTACCAATTGGACGACAATGGGTACACTCCGCAAGGAGTGGGGGTCCTCTATCGAGGGGTGGCCACCACCGGGTTGCGCCGGCAAAGGTCTTCGGATCTGGCACCTAAAGCTAACAGCCTCCGAGCACTCCGGTAAAGGCGCCCACGACTGAACGGTCTGATATGGGGAGATTTAACCTTTTTTTTAATATACAAAATTTCTGCTTTATTTGAAATACACTTTTTTTCCAATTCTGTTACAAATTAGAAAATTATTTATTTTCTTTTTTCTTCATTAGCGCTTCTAAAAAAACTCTTATTCTCCTTTTTTAAATTTTGCAAAACCCTTTCTGTTGTTGAAAAACGTTGCTTATCCACATCTCCTACAGAAAAAAACGCGTTAAAGGTTTATAAAAAACAAAAATCTCTATACATTTCCTTGAAAGCATTTTTTTGATTTTTAGTATTCTACAGATACGAATATGTTCTTACCTTCTCCAACATTTAAATTTTGAAATTCATCTGTTACATCTTTTAAGTCTTCTTCATTGTCATAATTTTGTTCATCATGAGACAAAATCATTTTTTCTTCAACATCTGTTAAATCAGAAATTGTTGTTGAAATTTCGTTGTCGATTTTATTATGTGGTAAAAACTGGTGATGCTTAGGCTTTGCAATTCGCTAAAAAATGTAGAAATAATATTTGCTTTTAAGATTAAAAAAATCTAACATTTTTATTTGTGGCTTTTGCCAAACAGGCAAAGCTGGTAATTGATGAACTTGGTTGTTGTGAATCACTATCATCTGATATTCCAAAAAGTCTTTGCGGACGTTTAACTTTTGTCGTTTTTCGAATGTGAAGCAAGTCTGAATCAACGCTTTGTTCATCATCGAATATAACCATTTTTTCTTCAACATCATACATTTCTGCTGAATCAGAAGTTGTTTTTGAAATTTCTATTCTGTTATGTGGTAAATTTTGAGGCCGGACATGCATTACATTTCGCTATAAAATGTAGAAATACTATTTTCATTTAAGATAAAAAAGAAATGCAAATCTTACATTTTTATTTATGGCCAATATTGCAAAGCTGGTATCCGATGTACTTGGTTGTTGGGAATCACTATCATCTGATATTCCAAAAAGTCTTCGTGGACGTTTAACTTTTCTAGTTTTAAGAGGAAGAGGAAGAGTAAGATCTTCTGTTTCATCAGAGAATTGTTCTTCTATCGCAGATGATGCTAAAAAAGTTTATAAATTTAGTGATACAAATATTTGCAAAATTTTTGTATTGTTTTAAAATTCCTAAACTAAATGCTTATATATCTTCCCTTTATTTGTCTTATTTTTTAATTTCGGACCAAACGATTATGAAGGTTCATTTTCTAAAAATGTTTTTTATTCGAAATTTTTATGTCTGTTTTTTGAACAATCATAAGAACGATATTTTTTTACCTTCTGCAGTTATTGTACCCTCTTAAAAAGAGAGGCAGTTTTAATATTTGTAGAAACTTTCGTAATTTTCAAATTTTTGTATCAACCATTTTTTAGTAAAAAAAGTCTAAGACAAGGTTTTAGATGCAAAAAACATTTTTCATTGTTTTTAATATTCATTTGATCGTAAGCAACGTTTTAATAAAAAAAAACTAGTATGAAAGCACTAGTCTTTTAAGAAATGTTTAATTAATTCAGTAAATTTTAGAAATTCAAAAGACAAATTTTACCTCCAATATGTTCATCACCAAGGTTATCAGCTTTTCTAATCTCAACTTCAGAAAGAGCAGACATATCACCATCAGATGCAGCATCAGCACCCCCAAAATTTGCAGATACAACAGATACAGTACCAAGAGCAGAATCAACAGGTTGTTGTTGCTGCAGAAGTTGTTGTTTACTTTTTGTGGTTGGGCTTTTTCCTAAAAAATAAAAATACTTGTAGTATATTCCTTTTTTAAACAGTCATAATTAATATATTCATTAGACAGTTAGTTTCAAATATTTTTGTACCGCGAAAATCAGGTTACCTTCAACAATTTTACATTCTTTAAAGCTATTAGAAAGTAATCCAACATTATCAACACCTTCAGAATTTTCATCATCATCCCCAGAAGAAGCTGAGCTTTGCTCATCTGAATCTTCTTCTTCTTCATTTTCAGCTTCAAATACTGGATCAGGCCCGAATTCATAGTTTTTTCCAAATTCATCTTCATATTCATCCACATTAAAATTATTCATAGCAGATACTACATGAGCAGATACATCACCACGAGACGCAAAACCTTGCACTTCAAGATCGTTTCCATCGGATTCTGAAAAAACTGTCAGATTTAAATAGGTCTTTCACACATATTTGTTTTTAAAATGACATTCACAAAAATATCCAATTTTAATTAGCGAAGCACTTATTCACTTTTGTAATTTTTACCTCAATTTCTTACAAATTAAGAATAACCACATGTTTTTAACTTCAAAAAGTAAATAAATATTTCATCATTCTCATTTATCTTTCTCTTTTCTATCAAATTTTATTACGTCGGTTAGACGATTAAACCTTAAACTTCATACAGCAACTACAAAAAACAAAGTAGTTATTCTTTTTTGTGATCACTTTTATATCGTTGCAATTAGTGTATACAAAAAGCAAAACTTGCCCTTTTCACCGGATTCTGTTGATGATGAAGACGATGGTGGAGCAGGTCGCTTCTTAACATCAATGGGAGCCGGTGAAAAGAGGGTGGCTTGGATATTTCTTTTTTGCCCCCCTCCTTTTGAAGTTGATGTTGTTGTACATGATGGATGTGAAGCAGAATTTGTAGAAATAATTGACACGGTATCAAAGGATGCAGCTACGGGAGAAGATGGAGTAGCAGCAGATGTGGTGGCATCAGCGGTTGAAGCACGAGTAGATGTAAGAGGAGCTGAAATTGCTGTAAAGAAAAAGGTTTCAAATTTTTAACTTTAGTTTTATACACAGTTTAAGGAAAAAATACTTTTGCTACAATGTTCTACCATATTTTCATTATTTTTGAAATTTATTTAAATTTATATGGTGCGCCAATAGCAAGATATATTGTCGATACTTCAATTGCACAAACTTTTTTTTGCATAATTTTTTATCTTTTTTACAAATTATGTCTTACCTTCATCAACTTCGATGTGCTCCAAACTTTCACAATCATCATCAGAATAAATTTTCTCGATTTGTGCGAATACAGCATCTTCAATCTTTACGCCATTTCTGATCTAAAATAATGAAATCACTTTTAAAAAACCTGTAAATGTACAATTAGAGTGGATTTGGGCGAAAGAGTTAAAAGCGAATATGATGCCGGACAAAAACCGAAGTTGTCATCTAAGGGGCAGTCCCCTACTTGTTCAGTCCATAAAATTTAATTCCTGTACAGAAGTTGGTCAAATCTATTTTTTCCCACCTCCCCCTTGGATGTGCGTGATTTTGCAATAAATTTTAAAAAAGCTTACTAAATCTCGAATCCTTCTTCTTCCAGTATTTGGTATATATTCAAAATCATATTTTGCAATATTCTCTTCAAACTCTTCAATTTTACCATTTTCATATTCTTTAAGATTTTTTGGGGCAATGTCAGCCCCAGTGCCACGAATCCTTGCCATGAATGTTCTAAAATATTGTATTTTGTATATTTAAAAAACTTATTTATTTTGCTTACTGAACATATTCTTGCCAGAGAATTTGTTGTTTGGGTATCCAGCATTTTTCATGGCCTAGTGAAGGTTCTTCAATGCAACGTGTAATTTGATTGAATGGTCTGTTTCTTTGGCATTTGGAGCATAGTACACGATCAGGATCAGTTTCATTATAATAAAATCGAAGACATAAAAGTCCATTTTTTACAATAAAAATAGGCGTCAAATGTTTAGAAAATGCGATTTTGTAATTTCTTACATCAGCACTTCCTAAAAAATTTTGAAGTTTTAGATCAGAAAGTTTTTATCTTAAATTTAATTTATTAAAAAACATTTTTTTCTTCTCGCTATTTTGCATTTTGCTTTTTTAAAGCATCAAGAATTTGCAAACATGAAAAGAATAAAATGTTCCCCGAACTTTTTTAATCAAAAATGCTTATTTTAAAACGCTAATGTTTACAAAAACTATTATTTTTTTATCTTTTTTTTATTTTGCTTTTCAGTTTAGCATAGTGGAAAGTTTGAAATGAAAGCGTAACTTGCTAAAAAATGTGATACTATTTTTCCATGCACATTTTTACGCACTAGTATTCTAAAATACCCCATTTTTATGCGAACACATTAAAAAAGTTATTTTAGATTAAAAAATGCTTGCGAAATACTGGAAATTTTTGCCTTTAAATTTGTGTTGCAAAACTTACCAGCTGTTGGAGGATTTTGTGGTTGTGCTGCTGTTGACGATGTAGGAGTTGAAGAAATACAGGGTGCAGTGGTTGGTGGCTGTGCAAAAGCTGGTTGTAAAGTGGTTGTTGCTGCACCAGTGTCTTGGCCATGGGGCATTGCTCGTCTATTACCTAAATTATATTTTCATTAAAAATTGTCTTTCTCATACATATTTATGTTTCATTTTATTTCATGTACTTCTTTATGATTTGCTATTATAACTAACCATTAAAATATTTTGTTTTAAAGTTTTGTTAAAACGATTCTACTGTTTACTTATTCTTATTTTTAAATTGGCCAACCTTGAATTTATTCTTCTAAGAACACGACGGGTTTCTTTAAAATCTGTTACGAAATTGCATGGCGTTTAAAAGTTTGCTTGGAAAAAGCTAACAGCAAAGAAAAAATGATGCAAAAACTTTGTATGCAACGATAAGGCCATTCATTTGCAATTTTTTTTAAAACCTTTATTAACTCTGCCAAAATTTCTATATTAGAAACAACGCTTTATATGTTCTAAATTTTGGAAAACGTTTGTTTTATTTACATCAGATAATAACGCTGGCAGTGTTTTCAAAACTTAAAACAAATATTTTGCAGCTTTTTTAAAAAATGTGAAAACACGGTCAATCTGTTTTTTACCAAAAAAATAAAAACTTACCAACTGCTGGAGGGGTTGATGTCGATGCAACATCAGGCCTTGCACCTCTTGTACGATAACGAGGTCGTGTATTGACGTATCGGTCTAAAACATATCATTTTAACGTTTTAATTAACATTAGTGGAAAATCTGACCATCAAATGGTGTTGTTGTTGTTACAATTGCTGAAGCTTTTCTTGTTTTTTTGGCCAATTTTCGATTAGGAGACAGAACGTTGTCACGTCGTTTTATGCCAGATCTTTGCCTATTTTCAACGTTGCCTAAATTATATTTTTAATTAGTTGTATTTATTTGTTGTTATTTTTAATCTTTGTTTGCTACTTTTTTTCATCCTGATTGTTGCAAAATAGGGATTAAACTAAAAGCTGGCAGTTGGCAAATAATTTTGCACTTTGCAACATATCCCGCCAGTTTTTTACTCGATTTAGCCGCTAGCTTTTAGTGTAAAAGAGTTTTGAAATTCTAATATGAACATACGGTTTTTCTTAAAAAATTTAAGTTATGATAACAAAAAAACACTCACAGCAAAAGAAGGAAAAAATATTTTTTGACAATCCCTTCTTACAAAATTAAAAAATCTTGCAGCACTTTTATGTCAAGCGTTTTACTGAAATGATAACATCCATTTTCGGTTTTAAGCCAAGAATTCATTTATTTTAGAAAACATTATTGTTCATCTTGTAGATCGTGCGAAGCGGTAAGCTTATTTGTGCTTTGGAGGATACTTTTGCTTTAAAAATGTTTTGGGATAAAAAAATGAAACAGATTTTTTTACGTTTTTTATTGTTGAAGCCTTATTTTTTAAGACATTTTTTGATGACCAAGACCGAGAAGTGACTAAACAACTTTTTTCCGATTTGGTATTTTAAAACAAAAGAAATTTTAACGAAAAAAAACGAGAATATTTTTTTTGTTTTTTTAAATAATATTAAAACAACATTAAACCCACATGTATCTGATTTCGTTATTGGTGACACGTTTGGTGATTCAACTTTATTCATCGCATTTGCTTTTGGAGTTGACGTTACAACGTTTGATGCTGCATGTGTTGAATTTGATGGAGGAGTTGTTGAAGTTTTTGCAACTTCATTTGTTGTTGCATTTGCTTCATCAGCTTTTCCATCTTTAGATTTTGTTTGCTGCTTCTTCTTATCAGCTTTCTTGGATGACGCTTGTTTCTCTTCTTTTTCTTCTGTTTCATTCTTTTGTTGATTCTGAGCTTTTGCAGCTTTTCCGCGAGTCATCACCCCTGTATGTTCTAAAAAGTATCGTATTACTGTATTATCTTAAATATGTTTAAAGCTTTTAACATTTGCGTCTGTTTTTTCATTTACATTGCTTTATTTATTCACATATTTGCAGGCATGTTTTCTTTTATACCTTAAGTTTTTTGTCACTGTAAATCTTTTAACATTATAAAACTTTTCTAAAAAATAGTTTTTAAAAGTAATTGTCTAATGTCAGAAAATTTTAATAACATTTTTTGTTCGTTTTTGTTACAACAAAGAAAGCGCTTACGACCTTTGTATTTTCTTTTTAAAAGTCAAAATATTTTTCTTGATGGTTTTTAAAAGTTTAACAAATGCACTATTTTTAAGACATTAGTTTTTCTTTTGGGTTTTTCAGTGACAGGAAGAGATGGTAAAAATTCCTGTCGCCTATATGATGTTAAGAATTTTAGTTAAAAAGCAAGAAAATTAAAATTAGTACTTGAATTTAATTAAAGCATCAATGCAGATTAAGAACCTTTTTGAGCAATAAATATTGAATTCAAAAGAAATGTTAGTACTCATTTACTATACTCTCCTTTTCACATGTTTTTTGTGGATTTCCCAAAAGAATGAAAATGAAAAAGGTGGAATAAATTAAATAAGTACAAAAACTCAATTTTGAAACGTTATCTTAAAATTTTAGACTGACCACTTGTTGTTGTTGATGTTGTCGTTGCTGGTGTCGCTGCAGGTTTTATTGAAATTGGCTTTTTAGCTGCTGCAGTTCTGATTGAACCAGTTGAATTGATTAAACCTGGTGTTGGTACAACATTTTGGGGGAATGGTAATGCTACAGGATTTGATAAGATTTCTGGTTCAGCAACAAGATTAGTTGGTACAAAATTTTCGGGCAATATTGTTGCAGCTAACGGTGACAAGATTTCTGGTTCATCAACAGGAATATCTGAAACATGATTGTATTTGACTGAACACATTATTGTCTTTTATTACTATGAAATAATCATTCTTTTAAAAAGTGTAAGTTTCTCTTGTAAACTTTGTTCTCGTTAGATACTTGTCTTAATTTCATAACTGACATTTTTTATATTATTTGGTATAACCTGCAGTACAGAAAAGAATAAAAAACCTTTTTTTGATTGAATATAATATTTTTCGACCTGCATAAAACAAAAAATATAACTTTTTTTTATCAATGCCAAAATCACCTAAGTTTTTCGTCAAAAAAAGGAAAGGAAACGCTACTGCGCAACATTTTTTGCTTCATTTCGCGCTAACAAAAAAGCTTTTATTTTATTTTGTTTTGTTTCGCCTGAAAACTGTCACTCTCGTGCAAATGCATTACTAAAATTTTTGTAACATCGTTATTATGCCCAAATTGCGTCTGATAAAAATCTTGTTTTAGTAGCATAAAATTACAAAAAAGATATTAGTTCTAAAATATTATAATTGCTTAAAAAATTCGATACACTAGAGAAATATGGATTAAGCTTACAAAAAAATAAAATTATTGGTTCTGGTGTTTAGTCTATAGTCAAAGATACTTTGATAGAGATTACAGTGAATTTGAATAGTAATTACAAAAAAGCGTGTCTAAAAATATCACAATTCAATGTCTTACCATTAGTTAAATGTTCGGTTGTTGAATGAGTTGCTGGTGAGAATGCAGAACGGGCTTGTGGTGTTGCAACTTTTTCTTTTGCTTTTTCAGCTGGTTGGGTTTTTTTTTGATGTGGAATACTGTATGATGGTGGTGACTTTAAGATGTTCTATAAATAAAATATATTAAAATACAACTTAGAAAAAATTTTATGATTTACTCTGAAAACATTCTGCAAAAGTAAACGCAGTTATCCCTTTTTTTTGAAAGGAGCAATGAAAATGAGTCTCGATATAAAAAATGAGAAAAATTTCATATTTGTTCTAACGAAAAAAATATGCTACGCATTTTTGTGCCAAAAACTTTTTAAAGAAAAACGAACAAAAAATATGCATTTTTATAACTAGCATTCAAGCATCAAAGTTGTTTCAAACAACTTATTTGTCAGATACTTTTGCATTTTAATATGTGTATTAGAAGTAAGAATTACATAAATAACTTACATTTCCGTTTTGAATTTTCGATAATTCGTGTTCGGGAAGATGTGCTGTTTCCCTTGCATTACGGAGGGTTTTCTTTTGCTAAAAAAATTCGTTCAAGTTTTGTAAAGTAATTTATTATACCTTATTATGTGCTTGATTTTCCATTTTGTTCTTTCTATCTTTTTCAAGATCTTCAGGATAATGTTTATTAGATTTTGAAATACCAAGCCAACTTCCAAGAAAATGTTTGGTCTAAAAAATGAATAAATTTAAATAGACTTGAAATGTTTCTAACAAAATTTGCAAAAAAAACTTACTCTTGTGAAAACGGATTTTCTTTTTTGTGTTACATTTCTTTCTTTTTGTGTTGCATCGCCTGATTGAAAATTTGCATATTCTCTTGGTTCAACAACAGTTGCAATTGAAACATCAGTTTTATTTGAATCTGTATCACTGGAACCACCAGATGAATCTGATGAATCACCATAATTTTTTGAACGAATAAAATCAAATTTAAATTCAACCATTTGATTTGACTTTGTTTCAATTGTCGAATGGCAACTTGTATCTTGTGAAATACTTCTTTCCTGCTAAAATAATAGTTTTAAAAGATTTATTGAAAAATTGAAATGCAGAATTTTTTTTAAAAAAAGTCTTACTTCATCAAAAAGCGAATACGAAATATTTCCCCCCGTGGATCCACCTTCGTCGCTTCCAGTGGCAGGGGCATTTCCCATGCCTTTCCAACCTGATTCATCAGCTTTTGTTGGAATTGGATCTTCAATTACAATCTGTTGTTTTGATGACGATTCATTTCTTTGAGGAACGAAGTGTGAATGATGTAAAGGTGGCAATTCACTTGGCATTTCACGTTGTCTTTCACGTGTTATTGCACGTGGTTCTACAAGTGCAGCTGCAACTTTGACCTCTTCTTTTTCTTGCTTTTCCACAATTGCTTGAGGAACTTTTGGATGTTTTAATGGTGAAAATTTTAATTCATTTTGTGGGATTGTTGTTGCGGGGGGTTGCAAATACAGCTTTGTAGTGGATGGGCCAGCGGTTGATGAAACAAAGTTTTCTTTTTGATTTTTTTTGGCATCAGGCTTCATGTGAGCTCTCTGTAAATTTACAATTTGTATATATATATATATATATTTAATTATTTCTTAAGCGTTTTTAGTGTAAAATGTATCAGTGTGTTTTTGAAATTTTTTATAAAAAGCAGTTAAACTAAGATCTTAGCTAAGAGGTTTATAAAATTTTAAAGAAATATTTTTTGTTACTCAAAAAACAGGGATGAGAACTGCCGGCCGATATTTTTAAAAAGGCGGCCTTTTTTTTCACCTTATGCGGCCGAAAAAAAATTTTTTGGCATTTTTTTCGCTTTATGCGGCCGCAAATGTCTCGCCGCGCGGCCGGCGGTTTTTTTTCTGCCGCTTCTCATCTCTGTCAAAAAATTAAAAAATAAACAGACGATTAATGAAGAAAAATCTTACAGTTTCAACACTATATCGATAACCACCTATGACAACAACGTCCTTCTTTGTACGGGCACCACCACGTAATGGACGTTTTTCCATAATAATGGGGCCATCGGGAGAGTTGCAGCAAAAAGTGTTGGCCATTCTTCGATAATCTGCAATTTAAAAAAATTATAAAATGAAATGAAAAAACAAAACTGGATCTAAGCTATTTAATGCGTCATAGAATTAGCCTTTTGCACAATATTGAATTAAGCGATTCAAATTAGTCTTATGTAAAAATGTTTCTAGGAAACATTAATATTTAACTAACTTTTATAACTAATACTTTTTTAAATCTTATTTGGCATCTTCAAAATTCTTTATTTTGTCTCTTTTTTTATAAAAAAATTTTTAATTTAAATTTATGGGACAAAACTGTATTTGTTTTTAGTTATGCACTTTTGATATGCATTAATAATTATGGATTCTTTTTTCTAATTATTTTATATTATTTTCTGTTCATTCTGATTTGACCAACGTAAAAATACTACAATGCTTTTTTAAATTTTTTTTAAAAATATTATTGCTTTTATCTCTTTTGCTACTAATTTTTTTATCTGATTTGGCATTGTTACAAAAATTTTAAATGATGTTTCAAAGACTTAAAATGTCATTCTTGTTTCATTGCTTTTGTAGTCAAATCAGTATTTATTTAAAAATTGTTTGTTTCAGTTGTTAATTGTTTTTTAGAGTTTTTAATTCCAGGAAAAAAAGCATCATCCTTTTTTGTCCTGCACTCTCAAATTTATATCTTTGTGCAGGACAAAAATTTGCGACAATCGAAAAAAGAAGGATCAAACTTTGAATGTTTTTTTTATTTCTTTTGTTGTTGCACTGGAAAAAAAACAAATGGCTTTTATTTTTCATTTTTTAACAAAAGGAAAAGCAAACGTAGATGCCAAAAAAAGTTTTTTAATTATTTAATAAAAAAAAAGTGAAACAAAGATTTTTGTTAGCCAGAAATACAAATCTTTCCTTATTGTTAAATGAAGAAATACAGCCTCAAAAAAGCTGTTAAATATGTCACAACATTCTATCGGTATTTTCAAAAAAATTTATGTTTCTTTTTGGTATATGAGACATCATTAAGGATTTTGTAAAACCAGTGTTTTGAAATGCATAACTGAGTTATTTGATGGCAGACTGTTTAGATGCTTATGTTTGCAAATATTTTTGGTAGCAGCAAGCGCATTGTATTTTTAAAAACTTTAGGACGCTATTAAGTTTCAGCTTTTTGAGATTAATCCTTGGATATCCTACTTCATAATCCAAGAAATGCTAAAATTTAGCTTATATCCAAACAATTTTCAACATCCATACTATTTTTGGGATCAGGAAAAATAGTTTAGAAAGGAACAGTTATCAGAATTTTAAGATTCGGAGTTTTTAGAAGTTGAGCCTGAATTTTATTGCTTTCGTGCTAAGATGCTTCATCTAAAAAGATTTGTGCTGTCTTGGACACTCCCTTTAAATCAAAGAAAGAATTCCAAAAAAAATATTTTTTCATTTTTCTTCATTTTGTGATGCTCTTAGATGCTTCAATTATTATCTCAAAAATGATGGATATTCACATATTTTTTGGATAATTGCTTATTAAAATCCAAAAATTATTTCTATTTTCCTTCTGCTGCTCAAATATTACTGATCAAAGATATTACTGGATTCATATTTGAGTTTATTTTTCTTCAAATATGTTTACATTTTTTTTCATTTGATCAAGATATTCATTTATTACTATTGACGGAGGTTTTATTTCTTGGCAATAAAAAATTTGAAAATTAATTTTTTTGTTCTCTAAAAGAATAACCACAGAAGGAATTTGTATTTTTTGTTCGATTGTTTCTTCTTCGTCTTTGTATGTTTCAAAAAAACAATTTCGCTGGCGCTTTTGTTGATATAGTCTATTTTTAAAAAAATCTTAGTTTTCCCACTGACGTCTTCTATAACTGTTGAAAGACGTTTTTAAAATGCCGCTCCCTTTTTTTGCTTTTAAAAAAAAAGTGTTTTTTGCATCCCTTTTTTTCAGAAAAATCCTTGTTTTTTTTTTGAAAAGGGCAAGCACTGCCGATGTCACTTTTCTGCTTTTTACTGTTTTCTTCTGTTTTAAAATGTTCAGTCTTTTTCGCTATCTACGTCAAAAAACTATTTTTTTTTCATTTTTCTTCATTTTGTGATGCTCTTAGATGCTTCATTGATTCTATCGAAAATTTTGAATATTCACATATGTTGTGGAAATTGCTTATTACAATACAAAAATTATTTTTATATCCTTCTGTTGCCCAAATATATTTGATCAAAGTATTTTTACATTTCTTCAAATATGTTTACATTTTTTTGATTTGATCAAGATATTCATTTATAGACGGAGGTTTTATTTTTTGGCAATAAAAAATTTGAAAAATAATTTTTCTGTTCTGTAGAAGAATAACCACAGATTTAAGAACGAATTTGAATTTTTTGTTCGACTGTGTCTCTTCTTCGTCTTTGTATGCTTCAATTTTTAAAATGCTGTTCCCTTTTTTACTTTTTAAAAAAATGTGTTTTTCGCGTCCTTTTTTTCAAAAAAATCCATGTTTTTATTTTTGTGAAAAGGGAAGTCAATCAATGCCGATGACACTTTTCTGGCTTAAAAAAGTGCTGCTGTTGCTTTCTTTTTTAAATCAAGGAAAGAATTCCAAAAAACTATATTTTCATTTTTCTTCATTTTTAGATGCTTACAGGTGCTTCAGTTATTGTCTCAAAAATGATGGATATTCAAAGTCTATTTTTTATTTCCTTCTGTTGGTCAAATATTTCTGATCAAAGATATTACTGCATTCATATTTGAGTTTATTTTTCTTCAAATATGTTTACATGTTTTTGATTTGATCCAATTTATTTATTTATGAACTTCTATTTTTAACAAATTGTTTTCTCAATCATGGTAAAAAAGGCTTGACGTTATTATTTAAATTTTTAACGAACAATAAAAATAAATATGCATTTAACACGTTTAAAAGGTAAGGTTTTTTTCAAATTTTTAATCCTCTTAAATAATTCATTAATTATTTTTATCCCAAAACACTAACATCGCTTGTCAAAAGGTGAAATTTTACTAAATTTCTTATGTCTTTTTACGCTTTTTATACTATTTCAGTCTTTCTCTTTTTTCTTTTTTAGAAAGAAGGAAACGAAAAAAAAGTAACGAATTTGTAAATTATGCTATCCTAAAGAACCATCATAACAGTGGTTATGTTGCTTTTTATATAAGATTTTACAGCTTTAAAAAAGGTTATGAAATATTTTTTTAACTTTTTAAAATGAAAACTTACAAGAAGCATCGCTTATAGCTGATGTTGCGGGTGATGGAACATGCAAGTTTTTTCCTTCAGTTGGTTGAACTTCAGCTGTAGTAGTTGTTGGAGAAGGATATTCAAGTGATTTATGACCAATAATTTTTATAATCATAGAAGAATCAATATTGGAAATATTAAGCTCTTTTAGATTAATTAAAATTAACTTCATAGCATTAATCTTTAAGCTATTAATATGGAGAAGTGTACGTGATAATTGTTGCTGTTGAATTTCACCAATTTTTGCATGTAAATATTTTGTAAGTTCTTCATCAACTTTTTTAACATCTGCATCATTAGTTTGACCAGGATAATCAATAACAGCATTTTCTTGCTTCTTGGCTGTAACAACAGCACTTTTTCGTTTCATCATTGGTTCATTCAGCATCTTAAAAATATGTTGAGTGTATTCCCCACGACGAAAGCCGTTGGAATATTTTGTTACTTTATGTAACCCTTTTTTGATTACTGAACGGCTTGCTAAAAAAAATTTTTCATTATTTATTTTATAATGTTGAAAAGATTTTATTTGTATTTTTTTCTTATCTAGTCTTTTTATCCCAATTAGAATTTTTAAATAACTGCATTTAATTTTTAATTTTTTAAAGATTATTATAGACTATCGGCTTTTAAAAACCAAGCTAGAAGTATTTTATTTTAAATATTAAAAAATCGATTAAAATTTTCAAGTTCTTCAAATCTTTTCATTTCTCTATCACATCAAGAGTTCAAATATTAGGCCATTTTTTCTTCTGGTGTGTTTTTATTTAACAAAAAAAACTTACTTGCTAATGTTGCAGAAGCTCGTGAAGATGCTGAAGAAGTTGCAGCACGTGCAGTAAAAATTTTTTCTTCTGCTGAAGAAAATTTTGATGAATGAGGAGCTTCAACTTCCTCGGAAATTCGTGCAGATGCAGATGGATAATCATTTGCAGAAGTATGCGATGCTTCTTTGGATGAATCAGTTATTTCAACAACAACAACTAAAATAATAGTTTTTTAATAAGGTAATTATACAAAATCATTAAAAAAAGGTCTTTCAACTGCGAAAAATCTTTATTAGTTTATTACCTTTCTTTTCTTTGGAATATAGACGACGACCATGTCGTCCTTTACCACATACAGTAATCCACTATAAAAACATTTTTGTGATTATATTATTAATTTTGAATCGTATTAAATTAATTACGTCTTCAGTTATATCATCAGCCGAAGAAACATCATCATGACCAGATGATTCAATCCACTGATCTTGTGCCAGTTTTTGAATGATTTCCCAGGAGGGAATTTTTTTAGCATACTCACGTAGTTCTTTACTGACTAAAAATTTACTTCATAAATGTTTGCGTTATATATTTTTTCTTACAAATAGAATCAGCTTCTTCGTCAGCTACAGAAGCTGCATCAGCAGCATTTTTTTCATCAGCATCAGTGATTGAATCAGGTAAGTTAATACCATTTTGTTGCTGAATTGCTTTTTGAATAGAATCCCAGGAGGGAACGGAATTGCAAAATTTTTGCAAATCATTTGAAACTAAAAATTTACTTTATAAAACGTTACAGTATATTTTCAATCTTACAGATGACTTTGTTTTCATCTTCTTTTACACCATTAATTGCATCTTTATCAACAAAAACTGGAACAACTTTTATTTCAGCATGTTCAACTGTCGTCATATCTTCTGCTTCATGTTCAACTACAAATAAAAGTGTCATGTTTGTATAGTAATGGTGAAATGGGTTTTTTGCTTTTTTGGGACTATTCTTTTATCTTAAGTTTATTGTCACCGTAGAAGGTTTCAATATAAATATATATATATTGGTTACGCGATCTGGACGTAACAGATATATTGATATAGCTAAATCATAACTGCTTTGCTTAAAGCTATAAAATCGATTCAAATTTTCATAGCCTCACATCATTATTTCCAGAACATTCATTCTATTGTTGTATCCGTTTTTTGAGAACGATTGTTGGTTTTTGAGAACATCTAGCCCCTTCCCCAGATCCTTTGTCTTTTTTTTTTCATTCGAGTAAAATTGATAATAAACTTACCAGAATTTACAAGAACAATTTCTTTTCCAAGTGGAGGAAAAGCAGCATTGTAATTATCACATGCATTAAAATCCATTGTAAGCTGGGGGAAAAGTACAGTTTGAATCTAAAAAAATTTTCTTATTATTATTAAATATAATAATAATAAGAAAATCAACAAAAACTAAATAAATTTTAAAAAAAGCAATACAATGGATAAAAACAAAAAATTAAAGAATCCATTAAACTGTTTTCAAAAAAATTCCGATTTTTTAATGCATTACTTAAAATTAGTATCAGTATTTTCGCGATTCCATTTTTTAGCGGTTGCGATCGATTCTGATTCTCCAAATTTCTATAGATCTCCGATTCCGATCGTTTCATTCGATTCCTTCAAAAGAATCGATTTCAGTATACGATGCCGATCCGACCAAAAATTTGAAAATATAAACAAGATTAAAAGCAAGTGATATAAACATAGCTCTATCATGTTGAGACATGCAAAGGTTCATAGGATGCTGTAATTAGCATTTTAAATAAATTTGAATAAAGTAAACGCTATTGTAGCTCAACATTTCCGCAAAAGAGTTTGGAATCGATTCTAATAGTCAACTCATTTGCCGCAAAAATAGACGTTTAAACCCTGATGAATATTAATCAACAGAAATTAGAACTATAATTTAATAGTTTCTTACAGAAATAAACTAAAAACAAAGGCTAATATTTTCAAAAAACTTTCATTTACTTTTATGGTCATGTATAGTTATGTTAAATTTTGAAAATTCAATGAGTAATTAGAATATAATATTCTATCTTGACTGAAAAACCAGTTTTACAGTAAACTGAAGAAGTAGATGAAAGAAAAATAACAATAAAAAAATGTGTAACAGGCAAAAAAATTAAGCAACATTTTTTTTAAAATATATAAAACTTTAAATAATGGTTGCAAAAATCAAGCTTTTTATACGCAAATAAATGAGAAAAACAAATTTAAAAAGTGAAAAAGATACCGTACTTATCGACGAAAAAAAACAAAAGCAAAAATGAGAAAAAGAAGAAGAAAAAATGGATAAAAGTTCAAAAAAAAATATGAATTTATTTCAAAGTATTTGAAAAATAACATAAAAAAAAGTGTCGCGAAAGTATTATTTGGGGTTACGGTAACCAAAAAATAGTCAAGGAAAAAATGTTTTTAACTCAACATAGGAATGAATGCAGAAATCAAGCAAAGTTTAAACGATGAAAATAAAAAAGTGATAAGGATTTTCTACCGTACCCCGCCAGTCAAAAAAACAAAAGCAAAAATGAAAAAACGGATGATCAAGGAAGATGTGAAAAAAAATTAAAAAACTTAAAGTTCAGATAGCCGTAATGTGGTTACACGATTGCCGTCAAATTTAAAAATTAAACTAAAAGGATATATGAAAGTAAAGCATGTGATGAAAGATTTAATTCAGAAAAAAATCAAGCTTAATTGAAAAGAATGAATCAAAATTTAACAATAATTTAAAACCGCTAAAATAATGCATAAAAGTTTAGTCCAAAAAAGGAATAAAAAATGATGTGAAAAAATTAATTCCAATTTTTCAAAAAGTATTTTTAAGTAAATTTTAATGTTTTAATTATAAGTATTATCCCCCAAAAGAGTCATTACCAAACACAAACTCTTCTGAAGCAAAAAAAGTGATAAAAAGTTTCTACCGTATCCTTGCACGCACAAAGAGCAAAAACATAGAACCGGAAATATGAAAAAAAGAAGAAGAATAGTAAAAGATAGAAATGCTTAAAAAAATTGTATTCTTTAAAGAATAGAATACATGTAAAAAATGAACTATGTTTGTGTCAAAAATATGACTGTGAAGCATGTGATGAAACATTTTGCTCCAAACAATCAAGATAATTAATAAAACTAATTTAAAAGTGGAAATAAAAATAAAAAAAATTGAATATTACAGTATCACAAATGAAAAAAAGTCTAGTGAAAAAACTTTTATAAAAATAATAATTAAGAAAACGATATTTTAAAAGATGTTATATTTGGGCCACTGAAACACTATCTTGCAAATGAAAAATTTAAAGTGAATCCTGAAAAAAAATTTTTTTACAGTAATCAAAGGGCCTAAGACATAAACATATAATACGATAATTAAAAGAACAATAGAAATCTTTTTTGGAGAAAGAAAAGCAAGGAAACAGCACGCGCAAGTAATTTGTTGCAGGTTTAAAGCTATTATTAAACTCGATAAAAAGATTTCATAAAAGCATGTTCAACAACAAAAAAAGAGATGATCGATTTAAAGCTATCTTCTTCTTTTTCTTTATCACTTGTCTTTTTCGTTTTTGTGTGTGATCATCAGCTCAATACAAAAGAGAAAAGAATATTAAAAAGCTGCATGCGTCAGTCATTCTTCCGGCAACCAGACATGTATTAAAACAAGCTAACTTTTATAAAAATTAATTAACAGCAAATTTATGGCAATCACCATTTTTCAGCTTTTGTTAGTTAATTTTAAAATCTGTTGTAATTATTATAAATCTTGATGAAATTAATTATGGTGGATTTTGTATTTTCAGAAGATTCAAAGATACTGTAATTAAATCTTGAATGAGTAAATGTGTTAAAAAACTGTTGTTTTTTCAATATAAATAAAAAGCAAAACTTTATGTAAATTTTCAAAGAAAAATTTAATGACTGTAAAACATCTTTTTTTGTGATGATAATGAGTATATGTGAACATTAACATTTGTAACTGTAATCTTTGTTTTATATGCATTCTATTCAATCAAAATTCGTCAAACAAATGGTTATAGTGATTAATCAAGAGCGCCATTTCGTTACAACCACACATTATAATGCAAATTATGCAAGATTCGATTGATTGAAGATTGCTGGATTTAGTTAAAAAGCTTTTAACATCTCCCTTTTCTTTTCATTTGTACTCTGCAGTTATAATTAACCTTTTGTAGATCTCCATGCAACATGCTTTTCTCTTTCTTTAGCATTAGTGTTATTGCCGCTTCTGAAGGTGAAACAGCGACTGCTTGAATTAGTTAAGATAAGACACTGCAACATTTTACAGATGATTAAAAGGAACACTTTTAGGAGCTTAAAATTGCAGAAGATATTAAACACAAGGTTTTTTATAGTTATTTATGTGCAAGGTTATTTATGATTTGGAAGATTGCAATGAAGCTGAATCTACAACAACATATATTGAATTACTATTTGATATTAATTCCTTCGTTACTTCCTGGATCTGCAGAAGAAGTTTTATTTAAAAAAAAGAAAGACGTCAAAGTCCATTACTTTCTGTTTTGATTTGTGAGAAGCATTATTTTAAGTTCTATTAGATTGATAGACATCATGTGCTACTAAAAAAACTTTTATTACTGATCGCGTTGCTGGTTTACCATTAATGCTTGATTAAATTAAAGCTGACCTGATAGAGCTGCTAAAGTATCATTTCAAAGTTTTGAGGTAAGGATTTTTTACTGACAACATCGCGCTCATTTAACAATAAAATTATAATTAAAACTTTAATTTTAAGTAGCTTCTTTGCTGATATGGATGAACTAACTCATTGAAGTTATACAAAAGATACTTGGACAAAAACAAAACTACTACTAAACTAGACGAATTATATTCATAATTAAAACATTCCTTTTGCTTTGTATCAAAGATATCATTTTTGTTGTTCCAAAGATAGTCGACTTTTATAACAAATTGTGCAAGTTACCAGCAAGGATTCTGCAGGATTCTTTTTTTGCGCAGTTTTCTTGCAAGAAAAAAATTCCATGCAAGATTCTGTTAACCGTCGGTTTCCTGCAGCTTTCTTGCAACCTTTTGCAAGCGAAGTTCGGGTCATCATTCAATCTGTAGCTTTATTTATATATTATATTAATTATAATTTGATGAATTTTTTCATCTTTTATTTCCAACATTTCTTTTACTCGAACTACAGATGCTGTATTCTAGCTGTGTTTACTGCATTTGGAAATATAAAAAGTAAGCCAAATGAATTTAGTGTTTATGTTAGATTTATTGTTTTAAGGAAAGCGTTACCGTATCCTTACCTTGCCAAAGGGTGGTTGTGAATCACTGTTAATGCAAACACCGTTTCAAACTGCAATAAGCTATTGGGTTGTGTAATAAGTCTTGTCCCTTGTTTGAATGCTAGCATTTTTAAAATTAATGAAATAACATGGGGTAAAATTTTGCATAGTGGTGGCCAAGGGAGTTAAGAAAGGGTTGCCATGATTTTTGAGGCAGTTGGGATTTTCGAAGAATTTTTCCCACGGGGCCCATTTTCTTTGGGAAAATTTGTGAAACGAGCTTTATAAAATGAAAATTTGAAGCATATGACCTGTGTGGGTAGCCAAGACACTTCCCTAACAGAATTTTAAAGTTTTGGAATTTCCCCAAAGCTTCTGGACTTTTCAGGAATTTTAAAAGTCCGTGTACTGTAGTTGAATGGTTTCTTGTGTATTTCCATATTTCCAACGAGTTTTTGTAAAAAATTGTTTGTAATTGTGTCAGAAATGCTAAAAAAGTCTGCTATTCCAATTGGTTGTTATTGTCCACGGTGGGTTTTTTAATCGTTATAATATTTTAATGATGATTAAAAATTCAGGTGGATTATGAAATCTCAACATATTAATACAGAGGAAGCAGTGTTAATCCATAAACATATCAAAGCAGAAAATACAATTGGAATTCATTGGGGAACATATTTAATGGGATCAAATTAAGGATGGACGGGGGCCGATTTCGGGGCCTACCGGGGCCTGAGGTTAAAAGGGCTTTAAAGTAGATATTTTGTGAATTTTTTGAGGAAATATATAGCTGACAGTCAGGACAACAAAATATCTCGAAAGGCCCCGGCAGTTTCTGTGCTACTTTTCGAGAATTCTGCGATCGGGGCCTAAAAAAACACCATTTTTTAAAAAACCTTAGTTTTTTAGGCCCCGATCGCAGAATTCTCAAAACGTAGCACAGAAACTGCCGGGGCCTTTCGAGATATTTTGTTGTCCTGACTGTCAGCTATATATTTCCTCAAAAAAATTCACAAAATATCTACTTTAAAGCCCTTTTAACCTCAGGCCCCGGTAGGCCCCGAAATCGGCCCCCGTCCATCCTTAGATCAAATGAAGTATGTATCTTTTATATATTGTTTATTTTTGAGATTACGATATTTTTAGCCAATCTTGAACCTCCTCAACTTTTTGCTGAAACTGCTAAGAAGCATGGATATGATCTTAAGAATTTATTTACAGTTCGTCATGGCGAAACCTGGAGCTATAACCCTTAAAGTACAAATGTAATAAAATAAATAGTTTATGTGCAATTTCTTTGATTTGATGTTTTTTGTTGAATAAAAAAATGAATTTGTTGATAAAAAACTTAAAAACAAAAAGGTGATATTTTCCTTTAAAATATTTATGTAATTTTTAATGTGATCTTCGTTTTGTCATTAGACATTCTTCGCATACTTGTGTACTAAGTCAGCACGAATATCTGACTTTATCACCTGTAAGGCATTTTTGATTATCGACTTTTTTTAAAGTATTTATCATACATATACTGTTACAACTAAATAATTGCGTACTGCCTTTCTCCTTACCATATTTTTCATCTAACAACAATATTTAATATTTATCTCTTGTTTTAAGAATGAACGTAAAAATTTTGAAAATTAAATTATATTTTTTATAGATGGAAGTGTCAGGAATTTCTGCAACGAATTTCCTGTATTTTCTTTTTCTCATGAGAACGTTCCAGCAAAATCTCCCAGAGCCAAAAAGAGGTCAAGCAACCCATATATAAGCAGCCCTCATCCTTACCAAAAGTCAGTATCGAAGTCAGTGCCTCTCCCAGTCCCATCAGTCTCAACGGCAGCAGAAAGGTAGCAGTCCCAAGAGAGTTAATCTCGCCGCAGTTACTCTCGTCCTTTCTTTCCTCCTTTTATTATTGTATTATTTATTTATTGCTTTGTGTATTATTATTGTATATAATAAAATATTATTATTCCCCCAATCTTCTAACAAATATTCCAATTTATTTTCCCCTACCCCCCTACATTCTTCTCTCACAGGAAGAAAGTACAGAGTTCGCTAAGCCAGATTTTTTACGTGGAAGATTTGGTAATCCCAAATCTTTTACAGCTTGGAAGGGTCTTCCCTCGCCAAAAGATGTCTTTAAATGGAAAGCATTTGAACGTAATTTATCCCTTATTCCAAAAACAGAAATTCTTGAAAAAACCCTGCCTGTAACGTCTCCAGAATTTGATGTCAAATGTGATTTATCAGCAACTTGGCTTGGACATGCTACCGTATTCGTTCATTTAGAAGGAATTAATTTTATTACAGATCCAGTTTTTGCAAATCGAGCTTCACCATCAAAATATTTAGGTCCAAGGCGTTACCGTAAACCTCCTTGCAGATTTGCAGATTTACCAGAAGTATTAAATTTCTTTTTTGTGAATATAAACGGGGTAAAGAAATATAACTTTTAGATCCATATCGGGGTTATCAGTCATAATCATTATGATCATCTTGATGCAGATGCTGTAAAACAAATTTCAATGCTTAACCCAAATATGACATGGTTTGTGCCATTAGAATTAAAAAGCTTCATGGAATCTCTTGTTTGTGGAGCCAAAGTGATTGAAAAGAATTGGTAATCATATTTTGAAAAATTTTCAAGTTTTAAAAACAAATATAAATTCAGGGGGGATACAGAAACAGTAAATTTTAATGGAAAAGAATTTACAGTATTATGCTCTCCTGCACAACATTGGAGTCAAAGAGGTGTTTTTGATAGATTTAAAACGTTATGGTCTGGTTGGGCTATAATGGGTCCAAGCTATAAATTCTTTTATACTGGTGATACAGGTTTCTGTGAAGAAGAATATAAGAAACTTGGAAATAAATTTGGTCCTTTTCAACTTGCTGCTATTCCAATTGGTTGTTATTGTCCACGGTAATTTCAAACCCAAAGTATACCGTATCTAACAATCCTTTTTTTGCAGATGGTTTATGCAATCTCAACACATTAATCCAGAAGAAGCCCTTGCAATTCACAAACACGTAAAAGCTGAGCATACAATGGGTATTCATTGGGGAACATATGAAATGGGTTAGAATGAACCATATTTGGAGCCACGGGATCTCTTTCTTGAAGCTGCAAAAGATTTGCCAGAAGGAGAAGTATTTACAGTAGGACATGGAGTTACTTGGAAATATCTTCAAAAGTAAAGATCTGTTGCAATATTTAAAATCAAAATGAGCTTTATATTTTATTACTTTTTGTAAGTTGTATTTGAATCATTATTATATTCCATTATTTATTTGAAAAAATTAAAAAATTTTTTAATTAATATTAAACAGAGAATTAACTAACATGACAAGCATACATTACACAATCAGTAGCCAAAAATAAAACTTTTTCACGAGCAGCAGCAAAAATAATATTTGAATTATGATTATTGCTACCATATTCTGGATCAAATGAAGCCAAAGAGATGACATGTTGTCGAGCAACAGTAGGAACAGTTTTCCTTGTTTTTGTATTTCGGAGTTCTGTATCTAAAAAAACATTCAATTAAAAACATTCGTTAATACAAAAAAATCAAAAAACAAACCAGAAACAGTTGAAGCTTTGAGATAAATATATGCATGATTACGTCTATCAATGATGGCACAGTATGATCCATCAGGAGCACAAGTACTAAAACGTCGTGAAGATTTTCCAGCTTGAATATATCCAAAAGCATCCAGGGTAAGAGAATGTTCAAGTTTTGCTTCATTTGAATCATCCAAGGAATAAACAACACCATCAACATCTTCTCGAATACAAATATCCAAAGGTTTATTAGGATGAAATTGTTGCGCAAATAAAAGTTTATGGAATGAGAGATTTGCCTGCAAGGGATACTGTAGTTGAAAGCTGAGATATAAAAAGAAACTTACCATACGAACAACACATTGCTTTTTATCGCTAATCCAGAATAAAAAGTTAAGTTCATCATTATCTTCATCAACTTCTTCTAGTTGATCAGGATTTACAGAAGTTGGAGCAACCTGATCATGAAGTGGCGTAACATCAACTGCTTCACCATTAATAGTTTCTTGTCCATGATGATCTGTTGGAACTAAATGAAGCCATGCAGTTGGAACTTTTTTGTGAAGAGTTGCTTCAAGTCTGAAAAAGAATATTGTTAATAGCTGTATCAACAAGCAATATAAAACTTACACAGAATTAATTGCAGTATTATCATTAATCTTTTGAATTGTCCAAGTACTTCCATCAGCATTAATTTCTCCAAAGAGATTTCCTTCAAGAAGCTTTAAATCTTTATTTGCAATTGAAATATGTTGATTCTGGAATGTAATCTTAATATCGTCTTTTGCAGTCAAAGCATTTAAATTAAAAGTAATAGTAATCTCATAATGTGATTGAGTCCATGTATAAATTGGTGAAGCTTTTTCTTGATCTTTTATATTCTTAGGTTTGATTTCATTATTTGAATCACATACAATCTGTGGTTCTTTTGCAGTAAGAATAATTATTTCATCTCCAGCTGATGAAAAAGTAACAAATTCAAGATTGCCTACAGTATGATAGCAACGAGAATGACCGCATTTTTATAAGACAACCCACTGACATGTATCTAAAATTGAAATTATCAAAAGTAATAGACAACGAAAAGATCAAACCTGTAACTTTAAAAGAAATCCAGTAAATAGCATTAGCAAATGTAGATCCACCTTCATGTCGTTCTACAGCTTGTTTGTAAAGAGAAAGCAAAGCAATCTCAAAACGGCTATCATTAACTTTTCGAACATCAGCAAGAATAAAAGGAACACCAGTACCATCATGGCCTTGTTCTAATTTATAAGAATTTTCTTTAAGTGTAAAGCCAGCAATCATCTAAAATATAAATTATGTATTTTGCTTTTAAAAAGTTATTGCTTACTGTCCATTCCTCTGCTAAACCACTTGCATCAATTTTGTAAAGACATAAATTGCCATTACCATTAGAAACAAAAACAATTTTTTCTGATCCAAGATGAAAAGAAACTGGTAAAGCATTTTCAGAAGCTTTTTCTCTATGAAGAAGTGGAGGATTGAGAGTAATAGATTGACATTCATTAAATGTTAAATTCTAAAAAAAGTTTATCGTTAAACTGAAGCATACTTCTGTTTGTAAAACAGATATACCTCATAATTGTAACAGAGTCGAACAACATTCTTATCTTCATCGAAGAAAATAAAGCTTGAAATGCTGCTACCAGAATGATGAAGATCAAGGACAATAGGATTTACCAAGTTGAATAATTTGAGCTCATGTCGTGACCATTGAGCATTCGATGGTTCAGCTACATGTACTATAAAGTAGTTAAAAAAGATTAATATTAATTTATGCATAAAACTAAAGAACAAACCTTTTTGATGAAAAGCTTTTTTAAAAAGTGGAACATGTTGAGTTGAAAGAATATATTTATCAAAATTTGGATTTAACAAATCACGATTTGGACGAATATTAACTTGTTGAATAGTATTTTGTTCTGATTCATCAACTTCCATTATATAAAGTTTAAATGTTTATAGAAGATACTTTATTAATTTTAAACAACAGCAAAAAAGAGCTACTTCAAAAAGAAAAACAACGTAAACATTTGTTTGTTTTTGCCACGAAAAAAAAGTTGTTCAAATTTGGTATCGACGATACCGTATCGTTGTTAGCGGTAAAATCTAAAAATTTTCATTTAATTTGTTTTAAAAATTAACAAAAATAAATATAAACATAAAAAACACAGCAAGTAAATGTAAAATATCATTAAAGCAACGCGCCATCAACTCACACTCTTGTAATAGTTATTCTATAATCATACGTTTATCACGTTCTTTATTTTCGCGTTTTCGGCTCTATATATACATTTTTAATAATTCCAAAAACATTCAACAACATTTTCAAGTACACTTCACGGCAGATTCAACGTTTTTTTAAGAAGGAGCAAAGAATAGATCCGAGAGTGCGCACATTCTTACAGTATCCAAATGTTTTAGAAAAAAGATAAGGCCAAATAAATCATACCAGTTTTTTATTTTGACGGTTTGTTCATTTAAATTTTTATTGGTTCTGCAGAAAAATGTGGCTGTTTTGAATTAAAAAATTACAGTAATCTTAATATGATGTGTATTGTTTGAGTTACAGGATTAGCAAAGCAATGAGTTTGTTATAGATCCTCTACAATTTGAAACAAGAAAATTTGAAGAGTAATGAAAATTTACACATCTGTGATACTGTACAAATCTTTTGCTGCATTCGATCTTTTACTTTCGTAAATAAAATTTTCATGGTTATGACATTATATTAATTTCATATTTTGTAACTTTAAAATGTAATTTTAAAGCTTGAAAACTATGAGTAGTCGAATTATTTGATATTCTAATACCAGTGTAAGATATCAAAAAAACCATTTAGCTTTTTAGTTTGTATTTCTTTTCAACGATAATTAGTTTGTAATAAAAAGAAAACTGCATTAATAGAGGCAAATAAAAATGCTAATTCATTCATTGTGCATCAATTACACCAACCTTCTACAAGAAAAAAAAACGAAAATACTAAAGATCTTTGTTAGCTTCATTTAAATGCTTTTATCGATGATTTAGCTTGAAAGAAAAAAGTTTGATCAAACGTCAACCCTAAAGCAAGACCACCCAACATGATTGCAATTGTCGATTCCAAAAAATTCAGCAAACTATCGAAGGAAAAAAGAAAGCAAAAAAAGTTTCAGCTAAACGTTTAAACGAAGAAAGAAAAACCTTCAAGCTAAGCTGAAGACTTTTTTTTCACTGCTTGTCTTTCTTTTCTTCGATGGTTTGATGAATTTTTTTGTCGTCGATGATTGCAATCATGATGGGTGGTCTTGATTTCGGGTTAAGAATTTTTAAGACTGGCTTAAAATAATCTGTTTTAAAAGAGAAAAGCAATGTAACTAATATACATAAGATTGTTTGAGTATTGTAATTAAAAGTAATCTAATATATTAAAATTTTAAAACGAAAAAAACTTTTTAATGTTTTGTATTGTTTTTGATGTTTCACGAGTTTTCGATCAAACCTTTTTCTTTCGAGTTGAATCATCAATTGAAGCATCCATAATTGTTGTTGTTTCTGATTGGTGCTTAGGTATTTTAAAAACAAATAAAATTCTTTTTATTTATTTTTAATTGCATAGAGTTGGTTGATTGACTCCAACATAGTTTTTTTGGAATATCACCATCATTATATTTAACATTAGCAAAAAACAAAAAAACCTAAAATAAAACATTTACATTTTTTAAAATAAAAATAATTTCACCTATCTTCTATAAGATGATCAATGCTAAAACTTAAAGAAAGTTTCAAAATTTTTGAAAAAAGGAACAACGATGTGGTTATCACTGCCAATGATGAGGAATTAAAAATCAGCATTTTTATCTGTCATACTGATATGTAATAATTAGTATAAAAATGCTAACACAAAAATAGTTCATTGGAAAACTGACAAAAATTTTATGACACGAAAATGTTTCGAAAGCAAAATAAAGCGTTAAACGATAATTATTCTAGCATGGCATGTAATAAACTTTGATAACGTGGTTTTTCGTTTTTTTGTTTGTGATGGAAGAAAAATGAATTACTATATGGTTTGTCTCAGCTTTTTTCGCTTTTTCTAACAAAAAAATTCGATGTGGAAAAGCTCCAATAATAGATGCGAATGTTTTGTTCTGTAATTATTTTTGAAAATTCAATTTTTCATGATTATTCATAATTTTAATTTAATGTTAAAATGTTATCATAATGGCAATTACTCAATAAGCCATATACGAAATCGATCTCAAATCAACAAACATAATAAAATAATACAAATTTTGTAAAAATTTCGTTACTGTATTATACATAATTTTTGTTTAAAGATAGTTGATTTTTAATAAAGAAAATTTTAAAAATTTTGTTTATTATTGCTGTTACAGCAAATAAAAAAGATTTCAAAACTATAGCCTTCAGTGTTTTTGTTATCTCTGTTATCTCCGTTAAAGCCGTTTTTGTTAAACCATCACTGAAAGCTTTCAGATTATTTTTTTCTTTCTCGATCAAACTTTTTAAAACTATTTCTTTTTATCATTTTACTCATTGTTTGCTGTTTGTTCAAGTAGCAAAACTTTTTTCTCCATCATGTTTATCTTCGGCTTCGGCCATCTTTTAACTCGTGCAACCAAGCCTCTATATGATGAGGATATGGTCGATCGTCTCAATAATTGTTTTGCTGCATATATTTTAATTGCAGCTGGGACCAGCATTTTTGGAAATACTTTAGGCGGAAGTCCTATGCGATGTTGGGATAATCCAACTTGGCCTTCCAGCTGGTCTGAATATGCTTCTGATTATTGTTTCATTGAGGGAACATACTTTGCACCTCTTAATCAAACTCTTCCTGCTGAAGATGGTTACAAAGATTTAAAGAAATTATCATTTTATCAGGTAATTATTTTTATTACTTTCCCTTTTTTAATATGAGTATTATTTAGTGGACGCCTTTTATCTTAACTCTTCTTGGTATCATGTTTACCCTTCCTCGATCCCTTTGGTCATTTATTAATTGGTCTGCAAGTAAGTTTATTGCGGATTCAAATAAAAATAAACAAATATTATTTTTTAGGTTTTCAGATGAGAATAATCTTAAGTGAAGGCAGTAAAGCAAAAAAATCTGGAGAATATCGTGAATTTATCAAGTTCTGTATTGGTCATATTAGAAATGTCTTAAAACGTCGTCGATTTGCAAATAATAAAAATCTTATTAAAAAGTAATAATATTTAATCTTAATCATAGTTAAAATTTCTCTTAAAATTTTAGATTATGGTCAAAAATGTTTGCATCTTATTACTTAACTACGTGGTATATTTTGATTAAAGTTTTAAATATTATTTGTGTCTTGATTGCTGTAAGATTTTTTAATTTATTTTGATCACAGTATACATTTTGAAATTTTAGCTTGTTACACTTTCAACCCTTGTTGCTGATGATACCAAAAGCTATTTTGGTTTTGGAACAATTCGTGCTCTAACATATGGTGAAAATTGGCGGAAAACTGGAATCTTTCCTCGTCTTACAGTATGTCGTTTTGAAATTCGCGAAGAAAGTGTTCTCGATTATACTGAAATGGTATCACAAGTAACTCAATGTGTTTTATTACCAAATATGTATATTGAAAAGATCTTTATTATTGTTTGGTATGGTCTCATCATGCTTTTATGTGCAAATGTCATCAATCTTCTACGATTTGTTTATCTTATAATTCCAAATAATCGTGAAAGCTTCTTGAAAGATTTAATGATGCCAGCTTGTGACATTATTTTTCCAAAGCGTAATCAACGTCGTCATCAAAGACGAACTAAAAGAAAATTGAAACAGCTTCAAAATGTTATACGTGAAGGAAATGAAAATGAAATTGAAGTTGCAACTAAGGAATACAATAAAGCTCAACAAAAAGAAGATTATGCTAAACAAGATGCTTTGGTAATTTAAAATAAGAAAAAAAATTATTAAACGTAAAACTTAATTTTCAGAAAAAACGTTCTGATAATCGGAGAAAGTTTTCTGAACATCTCAAACGCGATGTCCCCGTTTTTGTGCAACATCTCGGATCTGATGGATATCTTACCATTAGACTTTTATATGGAAATGCAGGAAATTTTATTGCAGGTGTAATGGTTGCACGCCTTTTTTGGAAATGTGCTAAGCATGAAGAAAACCGTCATTATTAAAAAATCATGTTTTTAATCGTTTTATTTTTTTTGTCAAAATCTTTGTAACCCCTTTTAAAAAGAAACATTTTTTAAAAAATAAATAAATTCATTGCATTTATTTGATAGAAGCAAATCGATAAAATCAAAAAACAACAACTAAATGTATAAAAAAAATTCGATAAAAAATGTGAAAGATGAAAAAACATTGCGAGATTCGAATTTCGTTTAAAAAAACACAGAGAGAAATTAATTCAATTCATTAAGCATTCTCGTCTTTTCAGGAATTTTCGCCCCATTTTCAAGTATGCTTCGTTTTTGAAAGAATTAAATGTTTTTACATTATCAAAAACTGTTTGAGAAAATTTATTAATTGTTTGTTAAAATCACAACTGATACTGAACAAAAAACTGTAATGAAGAACACGATGTCTCTTCAAATTTGAACATGCTAAAAGACATTATTACGTTGCTTCACTGGCAGTAACAACTTTATCACTGATGCAACATGAGTGAGATTTTTTTACTCCGTGGTTTTTCAGTGTATTTTGCAAACGCTATTAAAGGTAAAAGATGTATAAAAGTTTTGCAGCAATCAAATGCTTCACGATACTTTCAACAAAGTTTTAATTTTCTTTTTCAAGTAATAATTTTGAACAAAAATTTCATCGAAAATCCCAATCATTTTAACAATCGTAAATAAAGAGTTTATTTATATCTCAACATAGTAATACAAAAAGAAGGTAAATAAGAAAAAAAAATTTATACAGAGTTTAACAGATTGAAAAAGAAATTAAATGAAAGAATTAACTAAAAGTACAATACAGCTAAACTTCCCGTGGTTGAAAAATACCTCGATTTTTGATAACTTGTTGATGATCCAACAATTTTTGTTTTAACATCTTTAAATGTTCTACAGCAGGATTGACACCAACATTTGTTGTCTTAACATTAAACGATCGATATTGTTTGTTCTAGAAAATGCTGATTTATAAAAAATCTATGATAACAAGGGCTTACTCTAGTAAAGAATGTTCGAGGCGATTCTTGAATATTGGAGTCTGTATTAATGCTGTTACTGGAATCTGATGATGACAATGGTAGCTTTGTTGTTGGACGTAAATCTGCTGGTGGCTAAAAAATAGACTGCTATACATGATTTTCATAAAAGTTTAAACTTACAGTTGTCGATTTTGGACTTAATTGTGAAGCTAATTTTGTCATTGAAGCATTACGAGTTGGTGGCCGTGGAGGTAGCATATCACTTCTACGTCGAAGGGGTGAACGTATTTCCACAGATGAAAACTAAATTAAAAATGTGTTACTGAATAATGCATGAAAAAGTATAAAAAGCATAGACTGTGGTTTTTTATTATAAATATTTATTGTGTGTAATTCACTGTGTGTAATTCTTTTATATTTTTAATAAAACATGATTTTTATTAGCTATTTTGTATATGCGTGAAAGGAGCAATAAAGGGTGAAGGCTGATGGCTTTTTCTATCTTTGTTGCAGCACATTTTTATGATTTGTTATTTTTTAAATATAAAAACTTTTTATATTGAATTGAATGTTCCAAAAAACCAATACTGTAGAAACGGATTTTTCCTTGCTACCGTAATCCACAAAACGAAATTTTAAGCTTTTATTCTAACAAATTATCACAAATTTTGATTCACCATTGTCAAGAACTTGATTATAATCAAGTTTATCGATTACGGTAATTTTATAAAATATAATCCATCGTTTTTAATTTATAACGCAGTATACGGGACTTACTGTAGTCATCTTTTCATCAATATTTCAGCAGGAAAACGTTTAAAGCCAGATTTTGGAAAATTTAAAGATCGAATTGGAAAAACCTCACTGTTTGTGTAATCACTAGTATGTATTCTAACATTTAAATAATAAAATTTGGGAATCCTATAGAACATAACGAAGGAATGGTAAAAAAGATGATCTCCACCGTCAACAAAAATGTGAACAAATTTTTGAGAAACAAAGTTTTTATTGGCAGAAAAAAGGAAAATGTGCAATTATAGTTCATTTACATGTTTTTTGCGTCAAAATTGTATCAGTTCAAAAAGTTTTTTATAAGTAATTTTCGGGTGACTATGGGTGATCACCCAGTGAAAATCAGGAAGTCACCTGGGTGAGTACTATTTGAATACCTTAGTTATAAAAAAATGAACCGTTTAAATATGATACTGCAAAAAAAAATATTGAGAGGTTGGACATCTTTTCTGTCGAAAAAAATTTTTTTTCAAAGTTTGAAAAATATAGAAAATGTGGTCTTGCGCGGAAGCGATCTTCTTCCTTTTTCAATGACGGCCATTCATTTTTTGTGCATCTAATTAATAAATACTTTATTAATACCGTAATAATGTTTAAGCTAAATTTTATTAATTTTTTATGGTTTTTTAAAAAGCCAAAGAATCATCTTGAAGATGGGATTGATCGATTTAGTTCATGGATTGGATCATCTTTAATGTTAATCTTTTGTACAATTGCATCTGCTGGCTTTGGACTTGGTAATCATTATGAATGCATGATCCCTGCAAATTATCCGTGTATGTTTATTTTTATCTTGACTGATTTTTATTTATTGATTAATTTTGCAGATGACTGGCAATTTTTTATTTATAGCTATTGCTATGTTCAACCACATTTTTATGCTGATAATTCTGATGGCGTTCTTCTTCCAGAAATATATTATTTTCCTGTAAGTTTTACGTACTTTTGCTTTAACAATATATATATTTGCTTATTTTAGTGGCTGCCATATTTTTTCTTCGGACATGCTCTTGCTTTTTATCTTCCAAAAATGTTTTGGAAAGCTTTTTCTGGTGCAATTTGTCGTAAGTACTTTTTTTCTCTATCTCTTTTAACATTAATTCATATCTTTTAGGACTTGATCTTGAATGTATTCTTAAAGAAGCAAATCTTATCAACAAATCTTGTGATGAAAATGAAAAGAAAGAAAGAAGAGAAGCATTAACAAAATATATGGCTACAACACTTGGATTTGCATCTAATAGATATGCATCAACTTATTTTCTTGTATCTGCAACTGCTTTGCTATTTTTGTTTAAGAAATTCCTTTATGTAATTGTTGCATGCATTCAATTTTATGCCATCTGTCATTACATTGGTCAAGGCAATATGTATTGGGGATTTGAAGTAAGTTGCTTTTTCACCAGGTCTTATTAAAGGAGGTTCTTTCATGAAACTTATTAATGATCTTTAAGGCTATTCATAACCTCTCTTTCAGGTTCTTTCACATTTTTTACATGAAAATGTTTATTTGCCATCACGATTTTTCCCGCTCTTTACACTTTGTCGTGCACCCATCGCCAAACATGGTGTCTTTGTTGTAAAGACTGTAAGATGTTTACTTGGAATGAATGTTATCTATGAAAAGCTCTATGTATTTACATATTTCTTACTTCTTGGTATTATTATTACTTCTTTCATTTCTGCTCTATATTATACAGCACTTTTTATTACACCATTACGTACTAAACTCATTGATAATTTACTCAGAGTAAGTTTATTTTCATTCATGCCACATTTAATCAATAACCATTTTTAGTTTAAAAAATCGTTGATTCCATTTGAACATGTTGAAGTATTTACTCATGACTTTCTGGGAGCAGATGGCTTTTTATCAATTTTACTTATCAAACAGAATTTTGGTGATGAAGTTGCACAAGATATTCTAAAAGAATTATGGAATCATACAAATTCATTTTCATTATCATTCAAAAAAGAATCAAGTCCTAAACGAAAAGCACCTCCACTTCGAACTACTACTGCAATACCAAATCGATATGCTACAATTCTTAAAATTTTATGAATGTATAATTAATAATAATACTGAAAAGATACTACTGTATTTCATTAATAAATTTTTTGTTTTTTACTTTCTTTTTTGTCACACACAGATACAGTAAACAATACAAGTTTAGTTCTCACTGCTTTCAAGTCAAACCGAAGTTGATTAAGTTGACTCCTCTCCCCCCAAATTTTGCATATATACATACTGGTCTAATATAGGGGTAGTTAGGGCTAAAATATTAGCTGCCATCTCTTTGTTTATTAGCGCCATGAGTAGCACGCAAGTTATGCATCCACATATTTCTATTGTGTAACTTACATATATCATTCTTTGTCGTTGTATTCTTATTCCCCAAACCTTTGAACATGATTATAAGCCAAGCTGGTCCATTCTTCCTCTGTTAGTGTCTGTGTTTCTTTTTCATTGTTGCTATCTCTCTCTTTATTTTTGTATGTGTCTATTGGTATTTAATAAAGAAGATACGAAGAAGCGGATAGTTATTGAATTTGGTTGAATATTGACGTACTTCATAGCGCTATTAAAAAAGATAGCAAGGGCAGTTAATATTTTGCCCCTAACTATCCCTATTTTAGACCAATATATAGGCAAAATTTGGGCTCTTAACTCCGGTTTGACTACAAAACGGTTACGGTAAGTGTCAGATGTCGATCCTTCTATTCGTTACGCGTTATCTACTTACATTTGCAACAAAATGATTACAACCGGCATTAATCAAGTAAAACATTACCATATTTATTTTAATAAACAATAAATTATAAAAACTTTTTATCCATTTTTGTTGGAATCTATCAAAAAATATAAGGTTCAAAAATTTATGTTTGTTTTTTTGATGCATGGATTTTTAAAAATTTCAGAACTAATGGTGTTTGTTGTTGTATGTATCCCAGAGACATGTGCTTCAGATGATGATGAGATCACGCGGGTTACTGTAGGCATATGGTAGAATGTTCTAAAAATTATCGTAATCTTTAAGTTAAATTTTAAACAACAATAAAAATCCAAAAACGGCTAAAATGATTTATTATGACATTTTAGGATTAGTAGCTTCATGTCCAACAGCTTCTGAAGCAAATTTTGAGAGTCTGAAACTTCGCATATGTTTCTAAATTGAAATAAACAGTTGGAAGTTTTTAAAATAGTCGAGGAAGTTCCAGTTAACCATTTTTTGTTAAAATAAATGCAAAATTAATAGGGTAAACAAAAAGAAAGCATAAACTTTGTTTCGAAAAATATAATACAAAATCAAAACGATGATCTTGATGTTGTGAGACAAATTAAATAATATTTTTACCATCGTCAGGAGATGGCAAAAATATTGCAACGAAAAAGAAAAACTATTTTTGAAAAAAAATAAGTGTGTAAACCTTGGAACAATAGCCCCGTAGAGGCTGGAGTTCTCTGGTGTGATATTGTTATAAACCTTCACAGTCACATTCAGGGAAAAATCATTATAATTCATTTTATATAAGAACAACAATCGTTCTTTCTGCAATTTTAACTGTACATTGTAGTACTTTAAAATATTTATTGTACATTAAAGTATCGAACACAAGTTCAAAAAAACAATAACAATTTTTAGTAGGAAATAAAAAATAAGTGAGCGAGTAATAAATGTTTGTAATTTTATAGTAAATAATAATAACAAAACCCATATTACGACTTTGGAGCTTTTTCTGGAATAAGACGACCTGTTAAATCCTTCTAAAATAACATCTTATTGTTTAAATCTCGGTAAAATATATAAACTACCAATGCTTCCAATTCCCGTGATGATACAAGATTGAATTCTGTAACAAAATAATAAAAATGTTTGTAAAGTGTATTGGCATGAGGTTCCTACAATAATATATAGTGTTTCATTAAACAATTAAGGGGTATGGAACTTACTGCGCCAATATCGAGTAGACGATCAAAGTGATGAATATATACATGAACAAAAACTCGAAATAATCTTGTTAAAATTTTTTTACAAATTTGTCGAAAATCACTGGGAAAAGGAGTTTCTGTAATAAGTATATTCTTTATTTATCCTATGTTTTATTAATGTATGCTTACGAATGCTAACAGGAAAAACATGTTCATCATTAATACGTAATTCAATCCATTCCATTAACTCATTAACATACATTGGAGCAGGAAGTTTGGTTGGTTTTTTATATCTATCACCATCTTGCCATAAATATTCATATCTTGCTCCACCAGACATTGTTGGACAACTTTCTCTGCTACATACATCACTAATTGTTCCATATAAAAGATTAATACGATTAAAAAAATCCACAGCTAAAACAAGGAATCATTTGTCGCAAATAAAAAAAGAAAATGCAATAAACTCACTATGCACTGCAAGCCAATCATCAAAATTTTCATTTGATGGCAATTTTACAGCATGTTTTAAATCCAAACCCGCATGCAATGTTGCTTGTGCTTGTTTATGCAAATTATAGCGAAGTGTACCAGCCGGAAATTTCTTTTTTGGACGAAATGTCTGTAAAATTATTAAATTAGAAGGTTAGATAGTTTTTTTCAAACATTTTACCTTATGCTTGTTTACATGAAGAAAATCAAAAAATGTTGTCATGTTTTAATAACTTAAAAAAATGTTGTAATATAATAAGTAATAAATCACAATACAAATTGCTCTCGTTAAAGAATAAAAAACTCAATAAAACGTTTAATAAATACCCAAGCAAATATATAAGCAAAAACTTATTCTTCAAATTTACAAGCTTTAAACGAGCAGCTGCCAAATGAAAAATAGGAAAAATAAAGGAAGGGACAAAGCTGGTTCTTCGGTTAAAAAAAAAGCGGAGCAAACACTTGCGATTCATTTTGTGAAGAAGCAGCATGCTCTCTATCAGTTTAAAGCCATGACTAAGTGTGCTTTTTCCTTTTGCAAAAAGAAAAGAGAGAACCAAAACGGACAAACCCAATGCTGCTTTGTATTTTTACTTTGAAAGAGAGATTGGCACACGCGGATGGGTTTCCATAAAAAAAGTAGATAAAATTCATTGCTTGGCAATGTAATTTAAAAATGAAAAATATCTTTAAAGGTTAAATCTCTAAAAGAAAATAAAAACGGGATGAAAAATTGCAGTGATGAAAAGAAAAAAAGAAGAGTTATTTTGACCAAAAGTGTTCACTTCACTTGTTATGTCCTTATTCATCAAAGGTGCGCAAGGAGACGACCTCGAACAAACGCGCGATAAAATTTATTGAATACAAACGTCGCATTTTTTTCCAAAAGAGTTTTCTTTCCCTTTCATGGATTTACTTGAAACTTGTAATAAAAATGTCAAAGAAACAGTTTTGTTGAAACAAAACAACAAAATTAAACGTATGTTGTTTCGAAATAGATAAAAGTATAAGGGTTTGTCCAGAGCTGACATCAACAAAAAATCTAAAATTTTTAACCCCATCCATGCCTAAAGCAGTAGATTTTCTTAGATTTTTTGCCGCATTTAAGGTAAAGCGTCAGATTTGGCTTTATCCTATCCATGCTTAAACTGCTGACGTCAGCTCTGGACAAACCCTAACCATCTCATGTGCTTTTTACTGTTCTTTTTTCAAAATTGCTTTGAAAATGGTTAAAAAAATGATAAGTTTTGTAAGAAATTATCTTTCGGCATGTTTGTAAAATGGTTAACAGTGCTATCAAATTATTGTGCATTAATTACACATCATTTCGATGAGCATCAAAAACAAATAAAAGCTCTTCACAGCCCTTTGCTTCCTCTCTGCAGAAATGCATCAAAAGTGAAAGCATACAAACCTTCTCAGTAAACTATTTTTTTGACTTTTGCTGAATTTTTGCAGAAGACGAATATATGGAGACGTTGCAAAATGTTCTAACATACATGCGCTTAACACCATTTTTGCAACTGTAAGGATATAAGCAACATCTGCTGCTTATTAAAACTGTTTTTCACAAAAATAAATTCTTTTTTAACAAAAAAATCATAAAAAATGTGGTTATGCTTTTTAGTTCAATGGGACACTTCAATGATGTTTTCAACAAGAAGTTATATTTGGTCACAGATGATTTTGCCATAAATTTCATTGCATGTTTTTACATTTTTTTTCATATTTTCAATTTTAAAATTATGAAAAAAATATTTGAAAAGCAACAGATAAAATCAAGTGATGGATTGGTTTTTCTTTTAAAATAACATCGAGCTAAATTATAAAAACGCTTTGATCTTATCAACTCCAAAAAACGAGATCTTGGGATGAAAGCAGCAAAAAAAGTGCTATAATCTGACACTTTTTTTGACAACCGATAAAATATTTTCAGCTAGTATTTGGGTTAGCAATGCTCGTCGCCCTGAAAAAAATTGTGAAATAACCTAAAATAAAACATTTTTAATTTTTCAAGAAATGATAACAATTTCACATATCTTTTATGTAAAAATCAACGTAAAAAACTTAAAGATAGTTGGTTTCTAATTTATGAAAAAAGAAACAACAACGATGTGTGGCCATCATCATAGACAATGAAAGGAAATTAAAATCTTTTTTTTGTTTGTTGATGATATGCCATAATTAACATAAAATTGTTAATACAGTTTTTCTTGAGGAAACTTTAATAGTTCATTCCCGCATATTAGATATATATAGCAGTGCATGTAAAAAACTGTGATACATTTATGGCTGTTTTTCGTTTATTCGTTTGTGATCATAAGAAAATGAATTACGACAAAACTTTATCACCATTTTAAATATTTCTGCTACTTGAAATATCTCAGATTATACTCAAAGCAAGAAAATCAGAAAATGGTAATGTTTGCACCGATAGTGTTTTTTATATTAACTACATACGAACCTCGATTTTACGTCCTTTTTGTGCGGTCCCTCCAAAGAAAAATAAACGTAAATGTACCTCGATTTTACGTCGTTTTTTAAGGATCCCCTGAAAAACGTAAAATCGAGGTTTCACTGAATACGGATACTGAATTAAGGAAATATTTGACTATTTTTTAAAGCATGCATTAAAGTCATAAATCATTCCAAATTTCATCTTTACGTCGGACATCTTAAAAAATGACGAAAGATGATAACTCACACCAAAAAGGAGGTTTTTTTCATTGAGGCGGAGTCTTTTACCTATTAAAAGATATAAAAGAGATATAATATTCTGCTTTTTTAACCAGATTTTATTTTACCGCTTTATGCAGAAAAATTTTCTCATCTTTAAGCTTTTATAAAAATATCAATTTTAGTCATGGATTGGCCAATGCGTTCCTCAATTACTGCCTCTGCAACCATTGCTGGTTTAGCTTTTATTGCTTTGATCGTTGGAATTCCAACAATGCTTCAAGAAGTTGCAAATATGGAAGCAGAACTTGCACAAACTCGTCAAGAATATCTTGATTTATCAAATAGCATGTGGAAGGAACTCATGCAACAAGGCCATGAAATCCGTCAAGCTCGTTCATCATCTCGTTCAAAGCGTCAATGTAAATTATGATTTTATATTAACTGTTTTGTTTATAATACTTTTTTAGATGATAGTGGTGTAAGTGGAGGAAAAGAAGAAGCAGCTGGAGGAGATGACAGCACTTCAGCTGGAACCAAATGCCCTGCAGGTCCTAAAGGACCCCCTGGCGCACCTGGAGAACCTGGTGAAGCTGGTACTGATGGAACCCCAGGTGCTCCTGGTAAGGGAGTTGGACCTGGTGATGTTCCTTATGAACCGCTTCCTAATGGATGTGGACCATGCCCTGCTGGACCTGCTGGATTGCCAGGTTATAAAGGAAAACGTGGACAACGAGGACCTAAAGGTGATAAAGGAGAACCAGGAACTGCTGGAAGAGATGGAGAAATGGGGTTCGTTTGTTTAACGTTTTTTTTTTAATAAAAATCATATGAATTTTCAGAGAAGAAGGACCTGAAGGTGAACCTGGTCAACCTGGAGATCTTGGAAAAGATGGAGAAGCTGGTGCTCCTGGTGAAGATGGAATCGGATTTGCTAAAGGACCCCCAGGTCCCAAAGGTGAACCCGGAGTTATGGGCGATGCTGGAGAAGAAGGATTACCCGGAGAGAGAGGAGATGATGCAGCTCCTGGACCTATTGGAGAACCTGGCCCACCTGGCCGTCCTGGTGAAGCTGGAAAAGACGGACATCCCGGACCACGTGGTAAAGCTGGTGGACCTGGTAAGTCAAATAAAACCACATTGACATTAAAAAATCATACACATTTCTTAGGTGATGATGCTGAATATTGCCCTTGTCCCCCACGAAGTGGTGCCGAAGCTGCCCACGCTCCTACAAATGAAGCTGCTCCAGCAGAAACTCCAGCTCCTGCTGATGAGGCTGCCCCTGCTTCTGAAGCTGCCCCACCAACTCCTCCTGCAGAATCAGCTCCTGCAGTTGAAGCAGCTTCTGCCGGAGAAGCAGCTCCTGTGGCACCCGCACCTGCTGAATCTGCACCAGCTGAAACAACACCAACCGAAGCTGCTCCAGTTCAACCCGCACCAGCTGATGCTTCTGCCTCTGGTGGTAGTCAATCGGAAGTTCCTGCTTCTGGTGCACAATCTTATCCAGAATCAGGCTATGCAGGATCTGCCCCAAGCGGTGGTGCCACATCTGCAGCACCAGTTGCAGCAGAATCTTCAACTGCTCCCGCTCCAGCACCTGCTCCAGCTCCAGCTCCAGCTGCTGCTGCTTCTGCTCCTGCTGGTGGAAACCCCGCTGAAGGATCTTACAATAAATATCGTCATGCAGCAGCATTACGTCGTCGCCATTTCTAATTGATTCCTACTGTGTTAAAAAATTATCTATTTACATGGTAAAATAAACATTATTTCATTGACTTATTCACAGTGTTTTTGTAACAATTGAATGTTTTCATTCAAAACTGTTTGAGTAGAATTTTCAAAAATAAATTAATTTTTTATTAAAACTACAAATTATACTCTAAGAAAACTTGTGATGAAAATTACTTGAACACATGTAAAAATACTATCACTGTTGCTTTGCCTGCATTAACGACTTTATCACTGATGCAACACGAGTGAGGTTTTTTTCTCCTCTGTTTTAGTGTATTTTGCAAACGCTATCGTGTAAAAATTTTGCAGCAATCAAATGCTTTGCCATACTTTAAAAATTTCAAAATAATTCAACAAAGTTTTCAAACATTAAAATTTTAATTTTCTTTTTCAAGTAATAATTTTGAACAAAAATTTCATCGAAAATTCCAATCATTCTAACATTCGTGCATAAAGAGTTTTTTTATATCTCAACATAGTAATACAAAAAGAAGGTAAATAAGAAAAGAAAATTTATACAGAGTTTAACAGATTGAAAAAGAAATTAAATGAAAGAAATAACAAATAGTCCAATACAGCTAAACTTCCCGTGGTTGAAAAATACCTCGATTTTTGATAACTTGTTGATGATCCAATAATTTTTGTTTTAACATCTTTAAATGTTCTACAGCAGGATTGACACCAACATTTGTTGTCTTAACATTAAACGATCGATATTGTTTGTTCTAGAAAATGCTGATTTATAAAAAATCTATGATAACAAGGGCTTACTCTAGTAAAGAATGTTCGAGGCGATTCTTGAATATTGGAGTCTGTATTAATGCTGTTACTGGAATCTGATGATGACAATGGTAGCTTTGTTGTTGGACGTAAATCTGCTGGTGGCTAAAAAATAGACTGCTATACATGATTTTCATAAAAGTTTAAACTTACAGTTGTCGATTTTGGACTTAATTGTGAAGCTAATTTTGTCATTGAAGCATTACGAGTTGGTGGCCGTGGAGGTAGCATATCACTTCTACGTCGAAGGGGTGAACGTATTTCGACAGATGAAAACTAAATTAAAAATGCGTTATTGAAAGAGAAAGGAAGAAAAAAAAGTATGCTCGGCTTAAATTCTTATGCTTTAATTGTTATCTTGCAAAAAAATTTTCTGGTGCTTTCATGGTAAAATGATGACGCAAGTTAGAGAAAAGCAAGAGAGCATTAAATGATCAAAAATTACTTACAAGACCTAAATCACTTGGAGATCTTTTTTTTGGAGAATCATTACTATTGCTTGTATTGTTATTCTTTTCTTTTTTTGAAATTATTTCTTTTTCTTTCATTGGAACTCTAAAATTTTGTTGTTTAAAGCTGGTAATGATCTATAAAGCTTGACATACGCATGATATAAATCTTCACCAGGTAAATCAGGAATTTGATATCGACCACCTGGAGAAGGTCTAATTGGACGCTTATCAACAGGTGAGGGGGTACGAAGTGGAAGGGCGTTTTCTTCCAATTTTTCATGTTCATAAACAATCTTTTGTTTAGGTACTTCTTTTAATTTGAGAGGTTCAAGGGAAGGGATTTTTTGTTTCTTTGTTTCAAAGCATTGTGAAAGATGTAAATTAGGCATTTCTTCCTGCAACTTCCAAGTATTTTCATTGTTTCCCATTCCTGTTGACGTTATCATTTCATGTTTTTCATGTTCTGAATTCCATGACAGAGAGGATGTAGTTTCTGATGTAGTTGGGGACGCCGGAGTTGTAAAAGGTTGAGAAAAATTAAATATTGGAGGTAAAGAAATTTTTGAGTCGCGACGCTGTTCCCTTTCAGGCTATAAAAAATTTAAACATACAATAAAAATAATAAATTTAATTAAATTAAATCACACACCTGGTGTATTGATACCGGAACAGGCTGTCCATTAATAGATGTGGCATAAACAAATTGTGGTGAGCCAGCTTGTGGGATAATTGCCGGTAATCCAGATACCATATCTATTGGAACAAGCTGAAAAGAATGATTTTTTAATCATTTTTAGAGTTGTTTTATTATGTATTAATGAGTACCTGATAGACTAGCAGAGGTGGAGTGCTTGGGTTAGTTAAGGAATTCGAAGAAGCAAAGCTTGACTAAAAAATTATTGTTTGATAAAAAAAGAATAATAAGCATGAGAAACTAGTCACATTTTTTCTGCAAAAAAAATAAGAAAAAAGTTGCGAATTTCCTTTTAAAAAAACGATCCGATAAAGTGCTTTAAAGCAAACAAAAGGTTCACGAAAAAAAGCCTTAACTAAAAAAAAGATTCATTGATTTTGTTTGTAAATAATATTTTTCCATATAAGGAAGAGAATATGAGAAAAAAAACGGAAAAGCTTAAAAAAATATATTTTTGTAAACTTAATGATGAAACTGATGTGAAAATAATATTTTTTTCAAAATGTGATGCTTACAATTCAAACACAGACTAGAAAAAAAACTATAAGCAAACTTTTTTCACTGCCATTTAAAAAGTAAAGTATGAAAAAAAAAGATTTGTGTCGTAAAAAACATGCTTGGGGTCACAAAAAAGCAATATGACAGGCATCCATGCGCAACTTTGTGCCAAAGACTAGTTAATGAAAGGTGTATACACTTCTTTCATAACATTAAACAATTTTTTTTGAAGCAGCATAGAAAAAATGTAACTGCCCTTTTTTTGTTAATTAAAAGCTTTAAAAAGATTAAAAAATAACAATAAAGTTTTTTAAGAAAAATAATAAATTGTAGTTAAATACACGGAAAATAAAGAGAAAATATACAATTTATGAGGAAGATTATTTTTCTAGATTAGTACCGTTAATGAAGAGGTCATCAACCAACCAATTCTTTGACCATGAACGCATGCCGTTTTTTTCCGGCTTTGTAAACTTATTATCACGAGCGTAAAAAAAGAAAAGAATTAAGAAAATCTTACAGCGGGACTTGATGGCGGAATGTTAAAAGGAGAATGTGGCCAATAATTTGGAGGGAATGGCCAATGTTGTTGTTGTTGAAAAGGTGAAGTACAATTGTTGTTACCATTGTATAAAGGAGGAGAGATATATGCTGTTGAGAAGTTGTTATTATTTGTACAATGAGATAATGGTTGTTGGTTCATAAAAGAAATATTTTCGGATGAACCATCTTTTTGAGTATTAGCACTTGAGGATGATCGACAAGAACAAAAACACTTTGATGTTGAAGTTTGACAATAATTGTCAAAATCAGTTGTTGTTGAAGTTGAAATTGAGCGTTCTATTTGACGTGGTGGAATTGGTGGAATATTTTCAGCTTTATTCATTATTATTGGCTTTTTTATTTCTTCCATATTTGATTGTATTCCTACTGCTGTTGTTCGATTTTCAGCAGCAACAGTAGCAATAACGTTTGGTTTTTCATTTTCACTATTGCTGCTGCATTTTTCTTGTGTATTAGGATTTATTGAAACATCTGTTGCTGTTGTTTTTAAATTTGATGTTCGAGGATGGCCTGCATACCGAACACCGCGATTAAAACTTCTCCGAAGTTTAGGATCATTTCTTTCACCAAATGGAAACCAAACGTCTAAAAAAATGTAATGAAAAAAGATAATAATTACAGATATAAAAAATGGCAACTAAAGTTTGTTGACTAAAAATATGAAAAAAAATTTGAAATTTCTTACCTTTTTCTTCATTAATATTCGAAACCATTGTTTTTGTTATGGAATTTCGTCTCCGATAAACGGAAGTATTATTTTCACCAAAGGGAAACCAATCTGTAATGAGATTTCATTAAAAATTTATTTATTATTTTGCCTTTGGTCAAATCAAAAGATAGGATCAATAAACGAAATTCTATGCAAATAAAAAAAAGAATTTTTTTAACAAAATAAATATAAAAAAGTTTTTCTTTTGTCAACAGATGCTGACAGATGAGCGATGAAGAAGAATACAGGAAAGAAAAAAAACTGGCAAATAAAAAATGATTACTATCAGAAACTTATTACACGTCTTTTCCATCTTCGGTTATAGTTTTTTTTCCTTGTTAAATCACTTACCTCTCATTTCTGCTTTTTTTACATGAAAAAAGGCAATTAACAAATGATATTTCCTTCTTTTTTTATGCAAAAATGATTAATTTTTATTAGAAAAACAGTGGGTGATTGGGGAAAGAGGTGGATGAAAAATGCTTCGAAAAAATTTTCTTTTCCTTGACCGCTTTTTTTGATCAACAAAAAAAAACGGTAGGCGGCCTTAAACAAATGAGTATAAATCCTAACAACGCGGGAGAAGATTGAATACTTTGCGCTGGTAATATCGGTTCGTTTCTTCTTCTTCCGTTCAAAGCTAACCTGAATCATTCGAAGAAAAAAAAGAAGAAGAAAAAACAAAATATATTGCAAAAAGTGGAGCCGGTTTTTTTTTTGGCAAACGGTTTCCAGCTGTGTGCGTTTCGTGCTTTTTTTCTTTTAATGATTCTGAATGGCAATTTTTTTTCTGCGCAGGTAACAACCAAGTCAGTCGAATAATAAAAATGTTTCCAAAAAATCATTGGAAAAAAAGAAGTGGATGCATTATTTGCGACCATCTGGCAGTAACATAGAAAACAATGTTTTACCTTCTTTTTATGGGAAAAATTGAACCTTTAACATCACTCGCTCACATGTCATTTTTTTTGCTACTTAGCTTTATTGTTGTTAAAACAACAATAATAATGTTATCTTTTTCAACAGTAATAAAAATAAAGTTTAGTGAGAAAGAAAAATGCAACAAAAAAGATTTTTCATTGAAAAAATGTGGAATTCATTTTGACAAGAAAACAGAAAATAAAAATGGCAATCTTTTTCTCTTACAAAAAAATATTTCACACGCGACCATGCATGACAACGTCAATCTGGTTTAAAAAAGATGAACCTTCAAGCATTAATCGGCAATTGTCAAAATAAAAAGTGTATAAATTTTAGCGCATGTTTTTTGTTTGACAAAAGAAAAAAAGTGAAACAGTTAATGCATTACTATTAGTCGAAATGTTTTTTTTGCTTGGTCTTTTTTGGTCATCTTCTTCTTTTTTCTTTGAAGACAGCCAAAGGCGCTTTTTCTATTGTGAATCATAGCTTCGCCGATTGCTTACATTAGTGTTGTTCGTCGCTGCCATTCCTTTTTATTTCTTGCTTTTGTTGAAGGTACACTTAGGATAGGTCGATTTTTTGAGCATGAGAAACTTTTACGTTCTTTTTTTTGCGCAACAAAAAACTTTTGTTGATGATTGTACATTGGCATTTAAACTATTTTTCTTTCTTTCATTCTCCTCTTCTCCTCTTCTTCTCTTTCATTCTTCTTTTGCATGAGAAGATTCATCTTTTGTTATTTCAATTTAACTTTTAATTTCATTTCATTTCACTTCAATTGCATGAGAAGCAGAAAAAAAATATAAATATATAACATTTTACAAAAAAATCTTGTTTTCTTCAAAATACATAAAAATAAATGTGTATTTTTTTAGAACTACAATAAAAAGGTGAAAATAATTGTTTGTTTTTTAAACAGATAAATCAACATGCGGAGGAATTTGCGCTACAAGCTGATAATCAAAATATAGGCATCCATTTATCAAAGTTACTGTACGACCTTCTGCTTTTGCTTTTCTTACTTCTGCTTCTATTCGATCAATATCAACTTGTGGTGTTGCTCCAACAAGAGCACCCGCTTGTTGCATCATCATTGCAACTCCAAGTCCAACACCCATCGTTCTAAAAATGTAATATAATAAAAATAGCATCAATGAAATGTATCAAAATGCAAACCCTTGATTGCTTATGTACTTAAAATAAACAAAAAATTCTCAAAAAATAAATTAAAAAAAACAGCATTTTTTATTTTTGTAAATGACAACAGTTACTGTACTTCGAAAAAAGGTATTTAAAAAAAATAGCTGAGCATTATTTTGAAATGATAATGTTATGCTAAATTCAAATTCTCCATAAATAAGAAAAAGAAAGTTAAGAAGTTTTAGCTTAAAGTAGTAAACTATTTTGGTAAAACATTTTAGATATTTAACGCGCCAAATATGGCTGAAAATGAGGTTAAAAGCCGCTGTTTCTGTTGCATTAAGCCGAAAATAATTCAATGTATCTTGAATTTTAGAATTCAAGCAACAGATATATACCCCTTCTTCCTATGGGTTTGCCAATGACGTACTGTAAGCATTTTCAAATTGGACAGCATCACTTTTTAGCTATTCTATAAAGAACTGCAAAGTGAAAATACTATGTTTTATTTCTTAAGTTTCAAAAAATTAGCTATGTTTTAAACCTGTTCAAATGTTAAAAATTTAACGAATAAGCATATATGCTATTAAATCGTTTAAGCTTCCAATAAAATAAAGTGAAAATTTTCACGTATTTTAAAAACTTTTTTTTGTCTCGTCGCCTTTTTGCTCTTTTTGGACGCAACTTTCTAAGTCCTTTTTTCTAATTAACGTCTGCTAATGCTTCAGTGCTTTTTTTGCAAAAGCAAAAGTATAATTTTTTTCTGTTGTCTGTTGCAATTATTTTAAAATAACTTTCTTACCAAAAAAAGTTCAATACAATAATGTTGAGAAAAAAACTTACGATCTTCTTTGACGTTTTGGAAATAATCCTTGTTTTTCTTCTATCGATGCGCGATTTTGTCTTCGGCATTCTTCTTCATCATCTTCAGATGAAAAACAACCACCCATTAGCTAATGTAAATAATAGGAATAATATTGGTAAAGTAAATGCAAAAGCTCATTAATTAAAATAAACTTATGCTTTTCTCCTTCTTTATTTTTTTCTTTTTCTATTTGCAAGATGTTTTTCTGATGTTGATTAATATATTAATATATTGGAGTAAGAAGAATAGAGAAAAAGAAGCAGCCACCACCAGGAACAAACTTTTTTCAACTTATTTGAACTACTTTATTTTCTTAAATCTGACAAAGAAAAATAAGTAAAAAGAAAGAAAAAGAAATTTGTATTTAAACCAAAAGCAAAAATCTTAACAATGATAAATTTGATTTAAGCACGGAAAGAAAAAAGGCGGTAGAGGAAACGAGAGGAAAAAAAATATGTAAATTGATGAAAAGCTTTTACTTCATCATCGAAGAAAAAAGTGTTACAATAAATAAGAGAAAAACCTTATGTAGCTGAAAAACTTTTCTTCCCCTAACATACATCAAACGAGACAATATGATTATATATCGGCATGTTTAAGATGTGTCTTCTTCAACTTAAATATGGTCAAGTGGATAAAAAGAAGAAGTAAAAAAAAAGAAGAAGATGATGAAAAAAACGGGATAGTGTTTGTCATGCTTTGTTCCTGGGCAAATGTTCATCAATAACATCTTCAGAAAGGCTGAAGAAGAATAAGAAATACTTTAACAATAAGGGGAAAAATTATTAAGATAAATTTGTTCTTTTTTTACTTTTAAAAAACAAAAGAATGAAAACATTAACTTTAGCTTTGTGGAAAAAACATGCAAAAACTCTTCTAAAATAATAAAACCAAATATATGGTTCATTTCTTCTTCTCCTACTCAATATGCAAAAAAGAATTTGACAAAAAAAAGTGAACCTCTTCAAAAGTCAATTTTTAACACAAAGTTCAGCATTTTAAATTTACTGCCCATAAGGGGTGCTGCAAAAAAGAAGAAAGGTGCCATAGCAAGTTGTCAATGACAATTTTTTTAAGAAAAAGAAATTTGTTGAATTTGTTGTCAAAAATCAAATGTAAAAATTTGCATAAATCTTTATTTTTGCAATGATTTTAATAATTTTAAGGTAAATATTTAAGCACAATAATTATCTGTGTCACATGTGGTAACTTCGCAAATGTAATTTAATGCTGACCAGCATTTTTCATTTGTCCATCCATATAAATTTCCAAGAACTTTATCAACTTTAACACATTCACCAATTTGTGCATTAGGATATCCAGGATTCCAATTTTTGAAGCCGCTATTATCAAGCTACAAATTTGTTTATTTATTATCTTATTAGGCTGGGGAAAAATACTTACAGGGGTAAAAGTATTAGGATCTGATGTTTGCCATACATATTGATTATTTTTATATTCCAATCCGATGTGGTAGCTGTATTGATTATTGACAGAAATATCTTGTGAATATGCTAAAGTGTTTAACTTTTAATCTTAAATTTTATATTTCGCTTTTTTTCAAACCTAAATTAAAATCATGCTTCATTTGAGTAGATTCCGTTGCGAAATATGCACCAGGAGCTTCTTTTCGACATGCAAATGAAGCAGCAGTCCATCCAGCAGAGATACTAGAATAGTATAAACAATTACCATAACCATGAGCATATTTATCAGCATAATTTTTTGTATATTGTCTCCAATTTGGAGGACAGAAGCAATTAGCTAAAACAAGAATGTTCTAAAATATAAGCCACTTTTTCAATTGGAGATTTTACCTTGGCATAACGCATCATACATTCTATCAATTAAATCTGTTTGATTGTTTGTGAATGCAAATCCTGGCCATGCAAGTTCACTGACAGCATCAACATCACTGGAACCCATGCTTTGAGCAAATGCAACAGTAATAAGTTTAACATTATCTTCACGCATTTGTTGAGCAAGTGGAATTGGACTTTTAAAACCGCCATTACTACAAAATATTTATTTAATTAAATATATAGTACAGCTGTTTACTTACTCATAAGCGGAAGTATAAAGAATAACAACTCGACGACGATTTGGATTAGCACTTGAAGATCCAAGAATGCTATTAGCAATTTGAAGACCACTGAAATTTTTTTCTTCACTTTCACAAGTATTATAAAATAAACATACGATAAGATATTGACTTTGTCATCGGCGCTATTAACATCCATACTAAAAATGGTGTTATCAAAATCATCAGAACTGTTGAAAGCATTAAAATCTGCAACAGTTGTAGCATTTGAAGCGAAAGAGACAAGAGAAATTCTTGAATTATATCCAGTTTGACTGCTAATATTTAATCGATGAACAATTGTATCCAAATTAGCTTGAACTTGGGCTAAACCTTCTTGAGTAATTGATTTTGAAATATCAATAACTGCAACAATATCTAACCAAATTTTTTCAACTGTACATGCACATTCTCGATCAAGTCCTAACGGAGATGAAGACGGTCCTTGAGATGGTGGTGCAACTGTTGAGGGTTGAACGGGGACAGTAGATGCTTGAACAGGAATAGTTGATGGTTGATCTGGAGGAAGAGTACTGCCTTGAATTGGAACATCTGTGGTATATACAGGGGAATCCGATGTAGTTGGTTGAGACGTAACTTTTTTATTCAAAACTATGAAGCAGATTGCAAAGATCAAAAACTTATTGAAAGCAGCCATAGTTACAATCTATCGAATTAAAAGCAATGATCACTTGGCTTCTAATAAACTTTTATAGACTTTATTAGAATCACTCATTGCTTTGTGGGCGTGTTTAATTCATCTTACAAGCAAATGATAAGGAAGAATTGCTTTCATACCTTTTGTAAATTTTGTTAACAATGGTTTATCGATTTCTTTAACATTATTCTTCACTTTCTTAACACCTTTTTGTTTTTGAAGGTTATTAGCAACGAAGTCCAAAAGTAATAAAACATTTCGCATCTTTTGAAGTTTTATTACAGTTACAAAGACAACTATAATATTTAAAAGTTACACTTTAAAAAAGATTGATTAGCATGGGTGATAAAAAATTATATTGTTGTTTGCTTTCTGTTTTTAAAGCTTTTAATGTTAAATGAATGTTCTCATTATTTCGTTAAGTGTTATGATTACTTTTCACCTTGTTTTGCCTTTAATTTTTAATTTTTTGATTGAAAACTCTGTGTCCCTGCTAAAACAATCCCAAAATTGGGAATGACGGTAGTCTTTATCAAATCAAAGAAGGTGTGACTCTAATTACTTTGATAATAAAATGATGAAGAAAAATCACACCTAAACGTAGCAAATTTTATGACTTTATTTTTAAGGTGTGTATTTGATGGTTATTACTCTCAATATCCGGGAGCAAAAGATAGCAATGAAAAATAAATCTGACAAAACCTAGGTTCCTCCAACTCCAGTTAAGTCAGATGATGATTTGTGATTTCTTTCCTTTTTTGTACCATAAATTAATTGACATTTTTTGATTTTTTCTTTAAAATTTACAATACTTATAAAGAACCGGACACCGGACACCGGAATCCCGGAAACCGGACAAATTTTCCGGTGCACCGGCAACCGGACCGGACCGGACAGAAAAGCCAGCACCGGACAGCCCTGCTTTGGTGACTGAAAAAATTCGCCAATACACACCCAAACATAGCGAATTTTATGACTTTATTTTTAAGGTGTGTATTTGATGGTTATTACTCTCAATATCCGGGAACAAAAGATAGCAATGAAAAATAAATCTGACAAAACCTAGGTTCATGCGTTCAAAAATCAAGGGGCACACTCTTTTGCTATAGAGAAAAGCAAAAACATAAAATTGCAAACAAAAACAAAAAAGTTCAGAAAGTCAGATGAAAGTGATAACCGATATTTTGAAGCTATTTGCATCACTATTAAATAATTATACCGCAATAACGGATCCACATAGCAAACAAAAAGTTTCTTATTATAATATAGTCAAATTTTGTTCCAATTTTTAGTGACATGTCTGTTTCAAAATAACGCAAAATACCTTTTAATGTGATTAAACATGTTTATCAAATTAATAAAATGTTTTCTTTTTATTACCTTTTTTGTATGAGCTGTTTTTATTTGTCTTTTGATATTGGTTTTTAAAAAATTTATCTGTGAGAAGAAAAAAAAGCTTGATTTTTGCTAAAGGGAAAGAAGTTTGCAGACATCAGTGGCCGCTTCAGTCATATACCACTGTAATGGCAGATGAAACTTTTTTGAAGGCCAGAAATCAAAGAATTTTCGTTACCGTTTCCTTGAATTACACCATTCCTTTTAGTTTTTCATGATATCATTTTATTTCTTTTTCCGTTTTGTAAAAAAACTGTTTTTGTTCATTTCTGTTCTCTACCATTGTTGAACTTTTCTGAACAAAGAATTTTGTGAGACTAGATGTTATTGCAGAAAATAGTAGGGTACTGGATACAAAAGTTAGCATAAATCTTTTACATTTAGGAATGTTTATTAAAATAAACAAAAATGCAGTGGGATTTTTATATAAGTGACATAAAAGAAAAAACATTACAGTAACGATTATACAGTATATAAAAATGAAACAAAACAACACTATTGCATTTAATATTTTTATTCAACAATTTGAATATCTTTGATTTTTATTTGCTTAAAAATTTTATTAAAATATATGGCAAGTCCAGTTTTTTTGATATAAAGGAGTTTTATGATAATCCATCTCGACCATATATAACAGGTCTTTGAACAAGTAGCCGTACAATAGGTTGTTCTTTAATAAGCTGAATTGCACGTTCATGGGTCATTCTCAATGTGCTTTCACCATTTATTTCAATAATAAGATCACCAACACGCAAATTTCCATTTGCTGCTGCAGGACCATCTTCAGCTATTTTAAGAATTCTTAATGGCATTTGTTCAAATTCCCATCCACCACGAATAGAAAATCCAAAACCTTTATTTCCACGAGGTAATTCAACTTTTATTAAAGATCCGTGTTCAGCCTAAAATTTATTAATTTAACATTAAATGATTCAAAATTCTTTTTTAATGAACAGGAAAAAGGGATTGTGAGCAAAAGTTAAGGGTTGATAGACAGGAGAACCAAAGAAAACAAAGGACATGCAAGAGCACACAACATTCAAAGATAAACAAAAGCACCTTGTTGAAAAGATTGGTGATGAATAATCTTCTCCGCTTGCTGAGATATTATTATGTTCATTAAATTTTTTATAATCTAATGGTTGTGCTGTAAAATGATATAGTAATGCTGGATCAAAATCAGAAAAAAGTTGTTTTCTGCTTGCATAAATTCCCATTTGTGGCCGACCAGGTAATGGTGCGGGTAATATTGTAGTTGTTGTTCCAGCACTAAAAATTCCATCATTTGGTGTTGTTGCTTCAATTACAGCTGATACTGCTGGAATATAAATAATATTTCGAGCAATAGCTGATTCATATTTTGGACTAAATTCTGATGCATATGCGCATGCAAAATGTGGGGTTGAATGATGATACCATGGTGGTGAAATTTTTGTGCCGTGGACATATGGACGAGATGTTGAAGAATTTGTGCTGGTTGTTGAAGTTGAATGAATCAAATGTGAAGCGTGTGGTGTAAAATGCTGCTAAATAAAATTTACATATTGTGCAACAACAAAAATTTTACAAGCAGTTTTACATTTTTTAAAAAAAAGCGATGATTGATTTTTTAAGCAAACATAAATAAGCATTAAACATGGACAAAAACATTTAACTCTTTTAAAACAGTTATTAAAACTTACATTTGGTGATGAAGCATAATAATTATTGCTAAATCTTCGATGTGGCATTTGTTGATAGATTTGTGATGGAGTAGCTTGATTACTTCTTAAAATATCAGGTTGAAATGTTGGCATTGTATTTACAGGAGCAGGAATACGCTTTGTTGGATCAATTGTAAATGTGATAGTATTACCAGAATTTTTGATATAATGAATAACTTGTTGATGTGATAAATTATATAAAGGTGTATGATTGATTGCTATAACACAATCACCAGGATGTAACCTTCCACATCTATCAGCAGGACTATCAGGAATTATATTACCTAAAAATATTGTATAATTTTATTGAAGCATCACAAATTTAAATAATGTTGTTCTTACCAATATATCTATTATTTAAAGATACAATAGTACATCCAAAATCTTCACTATCAAGCTTTGCTAAATCAACATGATAAGTACTATCTGCAGTAGCAGGATGTGCAGTTGCCATTGGTAAATGGGGGATATCATTTTGAGAGGTGCCATTTAATGGATTAGAATAATTATAAGAAAATGGTAAAGATGTTGAACGAGGTAAATCTTCTCGAATTCTTCTAACAACAAGTTTAACATGTCCAACGTCACCAGCTTTTCGAATTTTTTCTACTACATCTTTATGGGTTGAATATTCAACATTTTGGCCATCTATTTCAATGATCTCGTCATTGGGTTTTAGGCGTCCATCTAATGCTGCAGCACCTCCAGGAACAACTTGTCCAACAATCAATGGACTATTAGTCTGTAAAAGTTTTTTAGTTATTTTAAGAAGCATGTATAAATAACTTACTTCTTGTCCACCCAATAATCGGAATCCAAAGCCATCCGCTCGCTTAATTAAATTAACAGTAATTAAGTGATGTCCTTGAGGTTTATCATGAGCAAATGCAGAAATTGGAACATAATTTGGAGTTGAAGCAAATCCAAGTGTTGTAGAGGATGGTCTCATTCTTGATGCATTTTCATATATATCTGGTTTATCACCATTTGATTGCTAAAATATATAATAATGTTATGAGAAAATATATCAAAATTTTTTTTTACTTTTGGCAATGTATTTTTTGGTTGATATTGTCGAACTGCAGAAGATTTATTAGGCCGAATTGGAACAGGTGCAGGCGTTTTAGAACGCGGTTGAATTATTGGAACCGGAGTTGTTCGTTGTTCACCATATCGAAAAGCAGCTGTTGGAGTGCGCGATCGATGCTTGGGAGAATTTCTTGACACAATCATTGTTGTTTTATATCCAAGTGGATGATTGCGAAGTTGTTCAATAACTTCAAGATGTGGCTTATGTCGAACATTTTGTCCATCAATTTCCATAATAATATCACCTTCAAGAAGATTTGGGCATTGATCTGGATAGAGAACTGATTTGACACGTTGACCCTGCATTGTATCAGTTATAGTAAATCCATAACCCCTTTCACCTTTTGCAATATGAATGGTTAAAGTTTCTCTAGGTCGATGATGATGATTTAAAGGTGGTGTATAAACATTTTCAGTAATAATCTTTAAAATGAAATTTATAAGTATTTTGTTCTTTAAGCAAAAAAATATTTTGTTACCTTATTTGTAGGATCAAGTAATAATGGATATCCTCTACAAACTTGAATTGTAACATAATCTCCAACAGGAATCATTCTAAATATTTTGCATGCATCATCCTGTGTTGCACCAAGCATCATTTCACCATTTACATATACAAGCACATCTCCAGGGTGAAGAACATTATCTTTCGCTGCAGGCCCACCTTTGATAATACTTTTAACCTAAAAAAATCGAAATTAAAAATGTAAGAAAAACTACGGTATTTACTTGAATAAATTCTGGTTGAGAACTTGTTCCATCATTTCCAATTAATGTAAATCCTAGACCTTTTGGTCCTTTTTGAACCCTTGTTGTTATTAATTCACCCCGTAAATCCGAAATATCAGTTGTAAATGCATATCCCATTGCTCCACGAGGTGATATACGTTGTTGATGTGGTTGCTGATGATGATGCTGAGAATTCAATGATTGATTTTTTATAATACCATTTTGTTGTAAATGTTGCTTTTGTTGTTGATGTTGTGGTGGTTGATGTTGCCTTGTATTGTATACAAGTGGAGGGGGAGGAGGTTGTGAAGAATTCCAGCCACCATTTGTATTATTGCCGTTGAAAAAATTTGATGATGATGCACCCGAATAATGTTGATGAACATTTCCATGAGATTGTGAATGATTTCCATTACCATTATTGTTAATACCATTTGTTGAGGATTTTGAATGAAAGTTACCAAATGTTGGTCTTTCATATTGTGTATGCTTATTAATATGACTAAAATAAACCAAATGCTCAAAAAGGTCTTTTGTTGTACGAATGTCTGAATTCATGGTAATACCATTTTTAGTGATAGAAGTGTAGAAGAGAAGAAGGAAGAAGGAGGGAAAAAATGATTAATCACTTGATTCATATTTTTTTAAAACTTTTATTTTTTGCTTTTTTTGTTGATAAAAATTAGCACACAAGCAAACAAAAAAAAGAAGGAAAAAAGGTGGTGGAAAAGTTTTAAAGTGAAAATATATAAACTTAATCTTCTTTAAAGAGAGTATAACATATTTAACATGAATAATCAATAAGCAGATGGAAGAATGACTTTAGTTTAATGCAATGATTTTTGAAAGAAAAAAATGCTTCTTGGCTTTTTTTTAAAAAAAAGATGTTGCGACAGGGCAAAAACCGCCCTCTTACTTAAGTCATAGGATTCTGCTGCCTTTATTCTCTTCTTATAGTTAAAAAATAGAGACGAAGCAGCTTTGAACAATCTTCTTTGTAAGCTTTTAGTCCCTCTTTTTTTTTCATTTTAGAATTTCGTTTTCTTTTTGGAAGAAGAGATAATTTAGTTTTTAACACAGAAAAGAAAAAAAGTTTTAGTAGATTAACGGGCACAAAAGGAAACAGAAGTCCCTCTTTTTTTTTTTTTTTTTTTTTAAGAGTAATAAAAGCATAGTAAAAAAACTTACTCAACATAATAAGTGCCATAAGTTTCATCATCAACTTTAACCCAACCTTCAGGTAGAAGATCACGAGGATCTTCCCATTGTGTTGTACCAGTATTATGACTACAAGAATTCATCAATTAGATCAAAAACAATCTTATCCGTTAAATCAAAACATACTCAATAAAATATTTTTCACCTAATTCTGAATATCCAACTTCCCAATTTGGTGGTAATGGACCTCTATCATCATCAAGTTGTTCAGGTAATATTGTCATGGCATTTACCATATTATCTAATGGATCAAGATTTAATGGTTCACTATTTAATTCTTCTTCTCTTAATAATAATTCGTCATGTATAAATCCTGTTGAGCTATCATCAAAGTCATCCGGTCGCGGAGTGCCGTAAAAATGACCTGAAAAAATCAAAATTAAGCTTTTTGTTTTTTTAGAATGAAAAATTTTTTGAAACAAAAATAAAATAAAACTTTATTTTGTAAAAATGAGTGCTTTGAGGATTTGCAAAAAGCATACAAAGAAATAAGGAAAAAATTTTTTTCTTCAAATCTCTGGGGTATTTAACTTTAATAGCGTCTTGCGCGAGCTTCTAATTTGACACAGTAAAAACATGAGAATGAAAAGAAAGATAGAAATTCTTCTACAGAAGCATATACTTTTAACAACATCATCAATACACATAAGAAAACAACAAAAAATAATATAGAATTGGCCAAAATATAAAAGAAAAGTTTGGCGCATAAATGATAGTTTTAAAAGTGGGCATCTTTCCAATACGCATATTTTTTCAAGCATGTAGGTCACTGATAAGGCTATAAAGAGAAGGGAAGACTGTCAATACATATCTTTTGGAGGCAAAAGAAGAAAAATTGTTACTATAAAGCAAAAGTTTGGAAAGAAAAAAATTCAAAATGTAAAAGTAAACAGTGACGAGCTCATCAACAAATAAAGGATGGCTATCAATCAAGCGCGATCAAAAAAGGAAATAATTTTGCGCTAGCTTTTTGGAATTTTTTGTCAAAGTAAAATGTGTGAGTAACTAGTGAATGAAAAAAATTATTGATATCAACAATATTTAGAGAATAATCAATAAAAAATAACAGAAAAAGCGAATAATTAATATTAAAAAAGTGTCAAATTAAAATATTTTTTCTTGTTGTTATCCACTTAAAATCCTCATCGTTTAGCGTAAGAAGAAGGTCACGCTTTTGAATGCCTTTAATAGTGATGGCCCGATTCGATGAGAACATAGAAATGTGATCCGTTTTATGGATAAGGCGAATAAAAAAGATAAAGAAACAAAATAGAAAAAAACGGATATCCCACAGAGTTCTTGGCAAAAAAAGTTTAAAACTGTTATTTTTAAATCAGCCCCAAATGATCCAAGTAAACAAAAAGCCAGAAAAGAATAAAAAATGTGACAAAAGTTGAAAAATAGTTGCAACAAATTTAAAAGTAACATCTGGCAGAATGTTGTCTGGTTCTTTGTCATATTCCTTGGCAGTTTTGAAAAGGAGATGACAATAAGCTTTCAACAACAGCAACAAAATCATAAAAAATCTGGGGAAAATTTGTAAGGTTTAAAACGCTTTTAAACGTTTAAAAACCAAAATCCAGGATAATCTGGAAAACTTTTGTGCGTAAAGAATGTGTAATTTTTTTGGGAAAAATGAAAACTATTTGACTTGTTCGAAAAAAAAGTGAACAGTTTCAAATCAATGCAATGTTAAAAAAAATTTGGGAATTATCGACAAAAAAAAATAGTAAAAAATCCTATTTAGTTAAAAACAAAAAAATGAGAATGACGACAAGATTATGCAACTTTTATTAAAGCTTTTTTCGCACATTTTTGTAACCTTCAAAGTCAATTGAAATTCATTGAAACGAAACAATGTAAAGTGGAAGGAACAAAGAAACATACAAATAGTAATAATAACGGAACAATGCCCAATGGCTAGTGTTCCATCGTACTTCGATTTAAGTTCAGAAAAAAGCCGGATGCTACATACAGAGAAATTACAGCAGCAGCAACAACAACAACAAAAATGAACAAAATTTTGGTTACGTTTTTTTATTGTAAAAGTTAATACTTTTTTGACATAAAAAATAGAGGGGAAAAATGAAAAAATGGATAGTCAGCCAACTAGTAAAAAAAACGAGTGTACACATTGAGGTCATTGTCAGGAAGACGGAGAAAAAAAACACGGAAAAATCTCATTTCTTAAAGATTTTTTTACACGTAAAATACTCAAATTACTACTTTTGGAATTAAAACAAACATTGAAAGAATACCGAAAATTTGGAGAAAAAGATGTCAAAATTAAAGTTAAAGGAAAACTGAAATTCTTAAAAACAATAAATTATTACAGAGAGTGTAAACATAGTTTTTGACGCAGAAAAATAATAAGGTGACTCTCACTTTTGTCTTGCGCACCTTCTCCTCAAAGTGTATGGTTGAGGCAAAAAAAAGAAGACGTGACAACGACACGCGTTCAGTTTAGTTTAAAAGAGATAATGTTCGCATATGAAAAACACCATTCACAAGACACACTAATCTTTTTTTTTAAAATAAAATAGCTAATTTAACGATAAAAGTCTTTTTAGTTACAAAATGTGAAAAAAACATAGTAAAAACTCTACAGAACAAGAAAGTGCCAAAAAACGATTGCCTTTTCTATCGATTAATCGACAGACAACAAACAAATTTAGAAGAGTTTGTTTTCAGTGAGAAAAAGAAAAGTGACTGAATATTACAGGTCAGTTGAGGCATTTTTACTGCGCGGGAAATTGACAGCGTGCCAAATAAAGACAAAAAATATAGGATGGAATTGAAGAAAAAAAACGAGCATTCACTCTCTCCGTTTTTTTCTTCCGTTTTCTTTCTATCTCTCTCTCACACACTTACAACCCCATCACAGTAAAAAAAGAAGAAAGAAACAATGATTTTTGTTCGTATGTTTTTATGCAAATGTTTGGGAAAAGTATCACTAACACTTTTTGTTTTTTTCTGAGGTACACATGTTTGCGTTACATTTAAATTCAAAAAAATCATCTTTTGCGGCCTTTTTTTATGCAAATGAATAAAAGAAATGTATACATTTATATTTTATTGTCGCTTGCTTCTTTTGATTATTTAAGGCTCTTGTTGTAAAGGAACGCAGAAGGTGAAAGAAAGATGATTGCTTCTATGATTCATTGCAACGGAAAAAAAATCGCATGAGAATTGCAAAAAAATATGGAAGGAGCGACAATTTCCTGCTATTTTAGCAAAAAAAATGAAACTTTTGATGAGAAAAAAATACGGCTTTTTTTAGCTGAAGCAGCAGCAATCAGCAAGAAAAAGAAGAAACAAACAACTAATTTAAAAGAACAACACGCAATCAAGCCAAAGAAAGCAAAAACAACATTTTTAATTTTCTTTAAGTAAGGTCAAATTAAGCATTTTTGATGATGGTTTTAAAATGAACAAAAACAATGAATGAAGAAAAAAGAATAAGAAAAGCAAATGTTTATGAAGAAAAATGAGGCAAAAATTGCCGATAATACAAAATATAAACATTTTTTAAATGTTACTTTTTGTTCATTTTTCTTTTGTCTTTGTCTTAGGTGAAGTTTAAAAAATATTGAAAAAAGGGATAATAATGTGACAAAAAAAAGTAAAGCTACTTATGTAAATATTGAAATAACTGACCTTGAAAACATCCTTGTTCTAAGAGCATTTCATTTCTTTGAAGTTCAACAAATCTTTCTACTGAAACAAATTTATAATGTGTACCATCGATTTCATTGCTTTTTGGAGGACGAGTTGTATCTAAGATAATTAAATTATACTCATTGAAAGTTATGTGAAGTTGATAAAGCTTACATGGAACAGTTCGAGCATAAACATTATCACGAATTGTGGATTGCATTTCAGTCCAAGTTTTATCAGTCAAAACTGTTCGTAAATCTGTTGGAATTTTACCTAACAAAATCATTTATGGTTTAAATTAGCAGAATGGTTTTCCAAAATCATTTAAGAATGGTTAGAAAAGCAAGAGATAGCAGACGCTTATACGGTAAATGCTCTAAGTCAGACGTTGATATCGGGAAGTTGTAAGATATCATCTGGGTTGAAAAATATTTGTTTTTTATCAAAAATAAAAAGCAAAATGATTGTTTCAAAAACAAAAACGCGTTTCTTCAGTTACAGGATTTACAGTATTATAAACGTTTTTTGCTAATTGCATTTCTTAAATTGTTTAAAATAAAACAAAAAATCAATTAAACAGCTTCTTTTTATATGGGCCAGTACAAAAATAATACCATTTTTGGGAAAAATAGAAAAATAGACTTTTTTAAAAAACTTGAAGTGTTTCTATTTTTTGTTTCCAAGAAAATGATTCAATATCAAAAAAATTTTTAAACCTTCAAAAATACCAAATTTAAAAGGAAAATTAATGTATAAAACTGTTTTGTTGTTTTTATTTAAAGAAAAACACAAACCTTGACAAACATATTCGATTTCAATTTGTTCACAGGAATTTAATAAAGTTTGTAATAAAATATTTGCGTCTCTTAAAATCATACCCGGAATATCACTAAAAAAAGGTTACTCATAAGCAGCAAAAAATCAATAAGTTACTTTTTTTCAATGGTTAAAAGTAAATCACCAGAATTTAATTTATCAAATAAATCAGGATGCAATACAGCATCAATAGAAATCATTAAAGCTTTTTCAGAGCCACCTTTTAAAGTAAAAGGTTGCTTTCCATTAGAGCATGGAATTTGTAGTTGTTTCTTTAATGATTCAATCAAAGGAATGGAAGGGCTATGAGTTGTTGAAGCTAATTCACTTGCAGCTAAATCAATTTGTTGCCGAGATAATTCAATTTGTTCAATACTATCATTCAAAAAATTATCATTAACATTTACTGTCAAGCTATTGTTATTGTCGTTTATAATTGGATTATCATCAATTGTTGGAGTTGTTAAAACTTTTTCATCCAATGTTTGAATTGATGCTTTACTACAAGTTGGAGAAATTGCAGGACTTTTTGGTTTTGTTGGTGGAACAGGTTTTTGTGTCTTTTTTGTTGGTGAATGTGGTCTTGGAGGTTTTGGTGGTAACCCTTTTTCCTTTGATGAAAAAGCTATAAGTAGATCTGCTTTATGCTCAGGTGGTGGTGTTAAAACAAGATCTTCATCATCTTCTTCAATTTCCTTCTTCGGTGAAGAAGCATCTATTGGCGAAACAGATGTCGCCATGAAGGCGGTGGAATCAAACTCTTTTGTTTATTGAAGAACACTAAAAACAAAAACATATCAACAAAGACAATAATAAAAGCCAAATAAAAAAAACATTGTTTAAAGGTTAATCACGTCAAAGAGAGAGAAAAAGAAAGATTTCAATCAAACAACAAAAAAAAACTTGTGCAAAAAATGTAAAGATGAAGAGTTGCCCAAAGGGCGGGAAACAAAACAGATAAAAAAAAGTAGATGAATAAAACAAAAAAAAAAGAAATTTGAACAGATGTCACATCCACATCCCTCTGTTCCAAAGTTACTGCAATCGCAACCAATCACAACACACTAAGTTCTTACGAGTTAAACCTTAATATTAAAAAAGAAATTGGCGCCAACAAAAAAAACAATAGAGTAGACAAAAAAATAATACTTTTTAACTTCATTTTCAATGTTTTTTTTTCTTTTTCATAAAAAAAAGTTTTAATTGACAAAATACTGTCACAACTATTTTTTTGTGAAACAAAAATATCAAAGAAGAAAATGAAAGTGAAGCAATGCAAATATAAAAATTGGCGCAAGAGACATTGAGCAAAAGAGAGATGAGGATAAAAAAGAAAATCGTTTGTTGTGGCGAGCTTTGATGATGAATAAAAACCCGAGAAAAGAGCTAAAAGAGAAACATTAAGAAGATCTTTGTGGATTTATTTTTGATCGAGCCAACAAAGGGTCTAAGCTTTTTGAATGAAATATATACATATAACAAAAAGGAACGGGTCTCCATCAAATTCTCTTTTTTTTATTATTTTTAACTGGCAGCTGAAACGTTTTAAAAGAGCAAACGATTACCTGTAAATAATAGCAGGTCTTTTGAAGAAAAAGAAAAATGAAGAAGACTTAATTTTAAATGGCCAATTGCAAAAAAAAACATTCAATCCGATTTTAAAGGATAAAAGCGAAAGAAAAATATGGCGTTTCAGATATTTTTTTTATTCTACAAAAAAGAAAGAACAGGTTTGGTGGAATGAAAAGCCGGAAATTAGAAAATGATAACTAATTATTTTTTGGTATTCATTTGTAAAGAACAAAAACAAACAAATATTTGAAAAAAGTACAGATACTTTAAAAATACAAAAGCTCAGATTTTCGACCTATCATTAGTTTCTTCGATACTAGAGTTGCTCATTTTCCTTATCCGGGATTTTTGAGAAAAAGGAGTTCCATTTCTCAGAAAATGCTTGTGCGAAGATTCTTTACATCAAATATATGCTTAATTGTTAAATAACAGATCAAACGTCAGCTATTTTGAATTTGGATGGGGTTATCCAAAATTTCATGCTTTACCTTAAAAGCGAGAAAGATCAGAGGACTTATACTGACGATCAAAGTGTATGAGTTTCAAAATCTCGGATTTTTGGTTGACCTCAGATCTGCATGTTCCCGAATTGTTAATTTTGCTTCTAAAAAACTTTAAAAGTATTTAACAAAGCTAAAATTTAGTGGTCAATAGTAAAAATTGCAAGCATAAATGAGTATGAATCACGAAATTATACTTCCATAAAAGTTTCCTGAAAATAAACAACTCTATTCAAGATACATCCTTATTACCATTTAAGATGATACGAAGAATTCACGAGTTAAAAAATTTGGATACGAGGCGTAAGTTTTGAAAATACTGCTCGGTTCTTTAGTTTATTTTCATTTCAAAAAAGCCAACAAAAAGAAAAAAACAAAAATGATTTTTTTACATGGTGACTGTTCGAAAATGAGCTAACGACAGGGGTAAAAGTGATACACCAAAATATTCATGAAAAAAATACACAAAAGAAGATCTCAAAACTATGAAACAGAAACTACAAACTTACATTTTTGAATACAAAAATTTCAACAAATATATTTTGCTCTATGTTCTAAAAATACTGTAATAGTGTTTTTTATTTTAGAATTAAAAATTCAAGAAAGATTTATTCATAATAAAACAAAATTTAGCAAGCACTCATCTCAAAAAATAGCAATAAAATTTAATAAGCAATTTTTTCGATGAGTTAAAATACATTAAAGAACAAACGTCGAGCAACAAAAGCCAATTTCTTACAAATCTAGCCAATCTTCCAATGCTCAAAAATCACCGTTCTTTACGTAAAAAGAATTTTTGAAAAAAAAATTTTTATAAAAAGTGATTAGTAACTAAAAAGAAGGAAAAAAATGTCTAGGTTGAAAGAAACGTTTCATTCGCCATAAAACTAATGCTTTAAAATTGTTAATGGCATATATTAAAATCTTAAAATTCAATATAACAACAGAAAACAGTTTTTTGTGTTAATAGGGAAAATTTAAGCAAATGAAAAATCTTTTCAGTAACACCGCTTTTTTAAATGTTGAATCATGGAAAAAAAATTGTTAAGAAATAAAATAAAGCTTTCAGACAAAAACTGACAAAAAACAGAAATTTCATGGAGCATGATTAACCCAATCGTATGATAAAAAAAATTGTTTGCTATTTCATAAAAAAGATGGAGAAACAAATGGAATAGACTTTATTGTATGTAAGACTGTTAGTCACTAAAAATTGACAATCAAAAAATAAAAGAGATGCAACCCCTCCTACCGCAAAAAAAATTTCGAGAATTGCCTTTGATCTTTTCCCTCCGCCATGAAAAAGCGCCAAAAGATCAAAGGTTTGTCCGATTCGGAAACGCGATGCCGATTTCTGGCTTCAACCTTAGAAGCAACAATATATGTGATAAGGGACTTTTGAAAAGAAGAAAGTTCGCTTTACTTTAACAAATAAAAACAAATTTCTTGGTAGAAAATGGTTGCAGATATACAATGTTCATAGATAAGTTCGTATTTAAGGGGATAAATTGGGGACATTTGGCTCCTTGATCTTCTGACGACGCATGTCAAAGCGGCAAAAGATCAAAGATTTGTTGCTACCAAAATTTATTTCTGTATACGGCTTAGTTCAAATAATATTTAAACAAATTTTTATCTTTTTTCAAGCTTCAAGGAGCTTATACAGTAATCTACTCAAAAAAGTTCAGAACATAAAAGTTATGAGGTATGATAGCAAAAATGATTATTTATGAACAAGCTTTCGATAACATAAAAGGAAAATTTTTAAGATATCATTATTTATTCAATCCAAATTTTTGAAAATTTTATTCAGTAAAACCACCACTCGCTGTTGATTCCTTTTAAACGTTTTCAGTAGCATTCACGCATCTCATCTGCTTAAAGCAAAAGATGAAGAAAAAATAAGCAAAAGCTAGCTGATCGTTACTATTTTCTTCTTTTTTTTTCTACAGCATAATTAAGAAAAACCAACCAAAAAAAACTATCCTCTTGACGTTAACGCCGTTCAAAAAAGTGACCTTGTTACAAAAAGATGACTTTCGGACGACACTTCTCACTTTTAATACTAATGTCTCCATTTTAAGCTTTAAGCTTTTCGTCTTCATCATCTTTTTTTCTTCACTAGGGTTCGTTTACTAAAAAGCAAGCAAAAAAATATAAAGTTGAAGAGGAGGATCGAAAAAAAAGAGAGATTGCATCTGTATGTTCAGAGGGTTAATAATAATTTTTAACTGTGCAAGAAAAAATTTGAAAAAGGCATGCTTTACTCATAAGCAAGTAGATTTTTATTCACAAAAAATATTTGTGTTAAAAAATGGTCTGTCTGATCAGAGCCTCTCTCTCTCCTCTTTTTATTCTTCTTGTGTGGCATAAGGATGGCACAAAGAGAACAGGGGGAACAAAAACCATCAATGTGAACAAAATGGATCAAAATTTTACAATGAAACAACAAAATTTTTTTCTTGTTTTCTTCCAGAAGGAAACGTTTCTTCCAATTCCAAAAACTGACAAAATGTAACGAATTCCGATAAAAACGAAAAAAAATTTAGAGCACATTCAATAAAACATCTAAAAAATTTATTTTTTAAAAACATTATTTGATCGTTGAGAAAGTGTTTTCTTTTATCATTATTATGATAATTTGCTTTACAGTTTTGCTTGTGTTTTCTTTTCTCCAAGAAGACTTTGTAATGCATTTTTTAGCAATATTATTATGTTGCTAAAGGAATTAAGAAATCATATAAATGAAAAATAGTTGAAAGAAATTTTCAAGCCATTCAAGAGTTAATCCAGTGAATAAAAGGGAATGATGCTGTGTAGTGGCACACAACTTGAAAGTAAGTAGGAAAAAAAGTGGAAAGCCACTAGCTTATGCGTTTTTTTTAAAGGATGTTCTTAGTTGCACCTTTTTAAATAGACAAAATGGCAGCAGTTTTTAACTTCAGATATTCTTCTCTTTTTACCGTTTACTTTTTAACTTTTTAAATTTAAAAAACAAAATTTTTTACTTTCTACAAAAACTAACCATAAAAAATGTGTAAAATTTATGTTTCTTTCTCTCTTATCACATGCTCGTCTCTTTTTTCTTCTCTCCGCATCAATTGATGCGACAACAAAAAAAACTTTTCTCTTCTTTTTTTGCCCTCATTCAAAATATCGATTGAGCAGTCGCATATTTTTTTCAGGGGGTTTTGTTTTTTCTAGTATTTGTTATTTTAAACAAAGTTTTTACAAAACCTAACAAAATTTTAACAGTAATGTATAGAAATAATTTAAATTTCAGTAATCACATATTACAAGCATTCATTTTTCCCTGAGTGTTAGTTCATAGAGGTTGTGTGTGTCGTTCGTTTACGCAGTGAATTGTTTGGCGGGAGCTAAACACATTTGCTGTCAGTCGATTTTTGTTTCTCTCCTTTCCTTTTTTTAATATCACAATAAAGCCAAAGAAATAAGATTTTTTTGTTTCTTTTATTGAGGTTATATAATATAAGGAAAGGAAAGTATAATAAATATTTTTATTAAAAAATAATCTTTTTCCTTGACTTATCAAACTTACGAAAGTACTATTTTTTCGAAATAAACAATATTTTTTTTCAACTTTTTTTTATTTTTTTAGCAAAAAGTTTATAATTCGTGATTAGCTTATATTACAACAATATAAAAGCTTGTAGTTTAAAAGCTTTATTCTAGAATAATAATGGATGCAACCCCCGCTGTACCGACAAATTCAGATGTAATTGATCGAGAATTTTCAAAGGAAGTTGATGAATGGATTGAACAACTTTATGAATGTAAACAATTATCGGAGCAACAAGTTAAATTACTATGTGATAAAGCAAGGGAGATATTAAAAAATGAATCAAATGTACAAGAAGTTAAATGTCCTGTAACTGTTTGTGGTGATGTCCATGGACAATTTCATGATTTAATGGAGTTATTTAAAATGGGAGGAAAATCGCCAGATACCAATTATCTTTTTATGTAAGTTTTTATAAAGAAAATATTACGTCAAATTTTGAAAAGATGAGCTTAAATACGACATATTGTGGAAATAGATGTCATGTATGTCAGGGGTTTTATTTGGATATTGTAAGAAAAGAAGGCTGTAGCACGTTAAAAACGTAATACAAAAGGCTGATAAATTTAAACCATTTTTCATATTTTTACAACATTAACCAAGCTTCAAACACTTCTTTTATACTAGCTTCAGTTTATAAAAATTAGTTTAATATAATCAAGTATGTTCATGAACCTCATGTTTCAGGGGAGACTATGTTGATCGAGGTTATTACTCTGTTGAAACAGTTACACTCCTTGTCTGCTTAAAGGTAATACCAGTAATGATTGTTATCAATTAAATTAATGCAAAATAATTTTTAGATTCGATATAAGAAAAGAGTAACCATTCTTCGTGGTAACCATGAATCAAGACAAATTACACAAGTATACGGGTTTTACGATGAATGCTTAAGAAAATATGGTAATGCTAAAGTATGGAACTATTTCACCGATCTTTTTGATTATTTTCCTTTAACTGCTCTTGTTGAATCTCAAATTTTCTGTCTTCATGGTGGCCTTTCACCTTCAATTGATACATTAGATCATATTCGATCACTTGAACGTATTCAAGAAGTCCCACATGAAGGTCCGATGTGTGATTTATTGTGGTCAGATCCTGATGATCGTGGTGGCTGGGGTATTTCACCACGTGGTGCTGGATATACATTTGGTCAGGATATTTCTGAAACGTTTAATCATGCAAATGGCATTCATCTTATCTCTCGTGCTCATCAACTTGTAATGGAAGTAAGCTTATAAAACTTTTAAAGCAATATTAAAATAATTTTGGCACTTTTTTTAGGGTTTTAACTGGTGCCATGAAAGAAATGTAGTTACTGTATTCTCTGCTCCAAATTATTGCTATCGTTGTGGTAATCAAGCTGCAATTGTTGAACTTGATGATGAAATGAAATATTCATTTTTACAATTTGATCCTGCTCCACGACGGGGTGAACCACATGTTACTCGACGTACACCTGATTATTTCCTTTAAAAAAATCAACTGAGCAATTGCGAATATTTTTTTGACAGCGATACTTGGAGTTAAAACTAACTCACGCTTTTAATAAAATAAATTTTTTATGAATATATTTTTAATACTGATTTCTTCTGTGAATTTTGTCTTTTTTTTGGTGAAAGTATCATCATTATTGTCATGTTGTAATTTATAACTTTGTATCTTTATAGTGTTTAATTTTGACTAGAAAGTGAAAACTCTTTTTTTGCAAGATATGTTTCAATATTTTTTATTATTATTGTATGTTGTGTGTGATAAAGTTCAAAAATTTTACTGTGTTTTTTATGTAAATTTATCATTCAAACAATCGAGATCGTCTTAGACTCGAAGACTTAGAAAAGTTTTAAATTCTTGCAACGAAAAAAAGTTGAGGAATGTGATTTTTTCTCTTGATTTAGTAGTTGCAGACTTAATTGATTGATTAGTTAACAGATATTATTTGATTATGGCAGAGGGAGGCAGAAATCATAGACATCGTCGGCATTATGATCCTCGACAAGCAGATTTTCTAAAACAAGCTTATGCAACGCTAGGAACGTCAGAATTGAGGAATACAGTTAAATTGCCACAAGGTGAAGATTTAAATGAATGGCTTGCTGTAAATGGTTTGTACTATACATTTTAGATTTCTATAAATTCTCTTCTTTTAGTATCGGATTTTTTTAAACAAGTTACAATGCTTTATGGCACAATATCGGATAGTTGTACCGTACATTCTTGTCCATCAATGACAGCAGGACCAAAATTTGAATACACCTGGATGGAAAATGACCAGATTATTCAATGTACAGCCCCTGAATACATTGATTATTTATTTACTTCTATACAAGATGAATTAGACGATGAGAATGTTTTTCCCTCACAAATAGGTATCTTATAATAAATATCATCCAAATGTCAATGAACTCTTTCAGGCAAAGCATTTCCTTCTCATTTCGTTAAAATTGTTCAAACAATTGCAAGGAGATTGTTTCGAGTTTATGCACATATATATCATGAGCATTTTGAGCTGATAAAAAACTTAAAATCTACAGAACATTTAAATTCAAGTTTTAAGCATTTTATGCTATTTGTTCAAGAATTCAAATTAATTGATACAGCAGAACTTGGACCCTTGCATTCTTTGATCCAAGAATTAATACCTTCAATGATTCCTGATTATGCTATAAATGGTACATCATCATCATCAAGTCAATCATAACCTACAATATTTGCTAATATACTTTGAAATGACTGAACTACAATTTGTAAATGTAAAATAAAGTAAAACTATTATGTATATACGAAATTTGAGGTGGCACAAAAGTCTTGAGTCAGTTATTATTCTTTCTAGTTTTTTAAGCCAAATTAAGCTTTAAAACATTCGTTGTAAAAAAATTTTCAATAGTAGTTGTGATACGTTACCATTTCCTTCTTTACTTCAGATAATGAGATTTTTGTTTTGTAATATAAGACAGCTATAACTAAAATATTTTGGAGAAAGCCAAAAAATGATTAAATTTACCTATTTCTACTCATTTAACAATGAATTTCAAATTTTCTTATATTTTTTATTAATTACTCATTAGTAAACTGCTATGAGTGAAATTGTCAAAATTTAGTGTTTTTTTATCTTTTTACTCATTTACTAAATCATTAATAAAATGAGCGAAAACCCGTAAATTTAATCTTTTTTTGTGTTTATCCAAAATATTTTAGTTATAGCCGTCTTATATATTTAAAACAAGGAGATAGGTTTTGAATTATATGTTACTAAATTGGGAGCTAAAAAGACTTCAACACTGGTGGTCAGGCAAAAAAAATAAATTGTTGACATTACCAGGTTATTTGAGAAATTGAAGTGTTGAAGTATTTCGTGTTAAAAAACATGCTTGACCGCATTGGAAATTTCAGTTATTCGAGCATAACGATAATATTCAGCAGTTACAAGAACGTTGAACACAAGTTAATCATGCACAGAGTTTTGGGTGATTTTGTTAAACATAATCCCACACGAAAAATAGGAAATATCCACACTAATTTTGAGATACTAATAAATCTGGCTGAATCCCAATTTCACAATGGAGATTTTCGCAAATTGTTTTAACAATTGGCATTTTCACATTCTCACTTTTTATACTAAAGCTGCAATGTTTGGCTGAAATTAATTTTTTTTGACAACTTTTTATACAGTAGTGTTTTTCATTTTATTTTTTTTGCCGAAACCCAAATTTTTTTCTTGATCCGTTTTTCATGGTTTCTTTGTCTTTTTAGGAGCTCTCGAATAAATGAAAATATTTTAAAACGTTTAGAAAACATTCGAGCGTTCTTAAAATAATTAAACAAGTGATTTCACTATTCATTCAAAATATCATAGACGATTATTGTAAACTCGTTGCTTCTGATTATCTATAAAAGTTACAAATTGCGTGCATTACTGTAATTCATATGACATAACTGTTTATAAAAAAGATGTAGCTAATAAATTTTTGTTACAAAAGCTTAAACAAAAAAACCAGTTTTATTGCAAATATATTAAAAAGTACCCGTTTAAAAAAAGAAAAAAAACAACCCGTAAAACAGTGAATATCAAAAGTTTATAATTCATTTTATTAAAGATGACTTATTATTTGTTGGCTTTTTCGCTTCTACCATATTTTCAGATTCATTTTTTGGTGTCACTGAAGCATAAGTAGCACATGAAGTTGAGTTTGTTGAGGATGGAGACATTGATGTATCTTCTTGATATTGAATAACTAAATGTTTAGTTACATTAAAGTCAGCTCGAAATGAATCAGATCGCAAATCATTGCGATATTGTCGCCGTTTTTTAATTTTTTTGCATATTCGTAAACATATTCCACAGTAGCATAAAATTACAATAAATAATAATGAAAATGAAACAAAAAATATTAGTAATATTTGATAGGGATAACTCCAACTTTTATATTCTTTAACAAATTCTCGATAAATTATTTTGAAAAATCCTTGACTTTTTTGTGGAATGGATGATAGAGTGGTTGTGGATGTTGTTGATGAACGACTTGATGGAACTCTCGATGTACCTAATCGTCTCGTTGTTGTTGTGACAGTTTCAATCTTTGGAATAACAATAGGTGGTTGATGGGTAGCAATAATTATTGTTGTTTCAGGTATTGTCGTAGTTAATTGTTGTGAAGAAATAGAAGGAATAATTTGTGTTGTAACAATTGGAGAAGGAATTACAGGAGGTCGATAAGGTGGATATAAATTATGGATTGGAATATACATTGCATTACTTCCTGTTTGACTTTTTGGAATAATTTTGATATAAGCAGATTGAGCTTGAAGCAATAGTTCTTTTTCTGTGACTCGTAATTCACAACGATAATAACCAGCATTGAAAAGATTTGCCTAAAAGTTATGGTAATTAATGTTTGAAATTTTGTGTGTAAATAAAAATGATTTACCGATGCAGCTACCAACATTTCGTTACTTGCACCTTTAAAGGTAATACCATATGAGTTATTATTTGGTTTAATTCTTGTGCCATTGATGTACCAATGAATATTGAATGGAATTGAAACAGATCCACGACAAAATAAAATCATTGGTGCACTTTCTTCCGCTGTTGTATTTAATAAAGTATTTGTGAATCCCGTTTCTAAATTCATTCCTTTATTGCATCCCTTGATTTTTAAAAAATACTTACCAAAAATCATTAATTTTGTTGATGCACTTGTTTGTCCAGCATCATTTGTTGCAATACATGAATAAATTCCTTCATCATTTTTATTCACCCTTAATAAATATAATCCATCACTTTTATCTGCAACATATACCCTTTTTTCTTTTGCCGCATTAAACATATTTTCCCTATCTTTTTGATAACTTATTATAGGTTCTGGTATTCCACCCGCTTTGCATGGAATCCATACAGTATCTCCTGCAAGGGCAGCAATCTCTTTTGGCGGGGAAACAACAAACTGTGGAAGATCATGAATTTCCAAGGTTGAATGAATTGAATATGCACTACCATGACGATTTTTTACGACACATTGATATTCCGCTTGATCGGTTACAGTAACATTTTGCAATAAGAGTTCACTATATACAAATTCATTGTCAGGATTTTCATCTAAATGTTTGCAATAAAATTAAGTCGAATTATAAATTTTATTAATTATTTACCATCTTTTGTATGATTGATAAAAATTTTTAAAGTTGTATCTTCTTCCATAACTCTATCAATATCATTTTCAAAAATTTTCCATTGTATATTTAATGGCGATGCACCGTATCCTTTGCAATGTAAATGTACATCTTTACCATTTTGAGCAATAACTAACGGTAAAGGTTGCATTGTAATTTTTGATTGGGGTGAATGATTAGCTAAAATGTTATCTAAGAAATTTTAAAAGAAAAAAAGCCAAAAGAAGAACATACCACATAGAAGTTGTGTATTTTCAACTGTTCGAACATCATTTCCACGAAGTATTGCTGGATGATCACATTTTGTTGTAATGGCTTCTGTACTGAGATTATTACGCAGAAGCCATGGAGAAAACCATGTAATACGACAATCACAAATCAAAACCGATGTACTTATTTTTCTAAAAATGTTTTAGAGATTGTAGTTTTTACGACAGCACTTATTTGTTATATTTACAGCTACTATATTGCTACACTATATTACTACAACAATAACATTCACTTACAATTCTTTCAAATGAAGATTATCAAAAGCTCCAGTAATAATTGTTGCTATTGGATTAGAAGATAAGTCTAAACTTTGCAAATTTTTAAATCCTTGAAAAGCATTAGCTGGAATAGTTGCAATTAAATTTGTAGAGAAATCAAGTTTCTTTAATGTACTGAGTGACGTATTTTGCAAAATTGATCCATCTTCAACACATACTGCAAGCTCATTAAATGACATATCCCTTAAGAAAAGCAGCAATAAAACAAAATAAAAAAGAATCTTTAAAACAACTTACAATTCTTCTAAAGAGCTTAAACCAATAAAAGATTTTTTGCTAACACTTTTTAATTGATTACGTGATAGTGATAAATGTGTCAATCTATTTAACGGCCGAAATGCATATGACGTTAATTCAGTAATGTGGTTGTTAGATAATGATAGCCATTTAAGATTTTCAACATATGCCCACATCTTTTCATTAGCAGTTCGAAATTCATTTGAAGTTAAATCACTAAAATAAGGAAGATATTGAAAACTAAAGTTATTACATTAAAACAAGTGCTGTTGCGACTCCAACTCTGACACCGACCCCCGATTTTTCCGGAACCAAAGTCGGAGTCACAGATAATAAAAAAGATTAAACACAGATCAAAACACTTTAAAAAGGACTTACAGTTTAGATAAATTTGATAGCCCAAATAAGCCTTCAGAAATAAATTGTAGTCGATTGCTTGATAAATTTAAAATTTGTAAATTATTGACACCATGAAAAGCACCAGGCTCCAATACATCAATTAAATTACGATTAAAATTGAGGGCTTCTAATTTACTCTGTGATGCAAAATTTAATGAATCAATTTTTCGTATTCGATTACGACTTAGATCTCTAAAATTTTAAAAATAACTGAAAAATCAATTTAAACAAAAACTTACAAATTTTTCACAGAATCTCCAAAAGCAGTTCTTTCTATTTTGTCTAATTTATTCCTGGCTAATCTCAAATTTGTCAGCTTTCTAAACATTCGAAATGCATTTGGATAAAGGATATCAATTTCATTATTTGCAAGATCTCTAAAATATCAAATGTTACAGTATGATAAAGTTCATGCTATTTCAATCATAAGGTAAAATAATAGCTGTAAAAAAGTCTCTTTCTTTCATTAAAAGACTCAAAAACAATAGTGGTTATTTTAAAAAATTTCTAGTGATTTTTGAGAATTCATTTTTTGCTCAATCAGTTTTCAAAAGGCACAAAAAACGGCTCTATTGGAATCCTTGATTTTCATGGATTGGAATAAAGTTATGAAAGATGAGACTTGTTGACAGAACTATTTCAGTGAATAATAGCATAAAACTTACAATGTTATCAATTTGGAATCATTAAAACTTTGAAAATCTACAGTGGGCCAGCCACGAATTCTATTTTTTGCTAAATCAACAACTTTAACATGTGATATTTCAATGAGATCATTTTCTTTCAATTCATTAATACTATTCAGCCTTCTAAAAAACATTTTTTTTTAATTTAAAACAAAATTTTTGTATTCATTGTTTTTTTTTAAATTTTCCCTTATTGTTGTCGTTCTTTTCTTGTGTCCTTTTTCTTTGTATCAAAAAACAAGAGTAAAAAAGTGACCATTGAGATAGTTTTTTTCTTTTTCATTTTTTTAAAAGTCCGACAATGTGGCGCCGAAAAAGAAAATTCATTCATGCGCATTCTTGCCAACAGTAGTTAAAAACATAAAAAAATAGTGCCTTGGTTGAATCTCAAAAATTCATGTCGACTGTCAGAGATGCAATTTTTACCGTAATGAAATCATCAAAGAAAAAATAAACAAAGCTTTAAAAAGGAGACAGTATTGACAAACATCTGGCATAAACAAAGCTTTTGTTTTTTCCCTTTTTCTTACCCCCTGTCTTTCATTAGTACCGATCGGATAAGATGAAAAGACATTCTCACATAATATAAAAAACAAAATAAAATAAAAAATAAAATACTTACAAATCAAGTTTTTCTAATGTGGTCAGTTGTCTGAGTCCAACAGGCACGCTCGTAAGTCTATTGTCTCGAAGCTCTCTGAAAATGCAAAATAAAAAAGAAGCATTTTGAGACTTTCGATATTAAAAAACATTAATCAAGTTTGATGAGGTGCTAACCGAAAAATGAATTCTTGCTTTCTTGAAAGAAACATAAACTTACAATTGTTTGAGATTTGATAAAATGTTAAAAATTTCTGGTTGAATTGTTTCTATACGATTTGAACTTAATATTCTAAAAGCAAAAAGTATACTGTAGCAAAAAAAAGCTATAACATACAATATTGATAAATTTGATAAATTAATAAAAGCATTTAAAGAAATATTTTGTATAAGATTACCATTTAAATTTCTAAAAGATTAACTTAGATCAAGAAGCAAAAAGTACAGTATAAAACCTTACAATACTTGTGTATTGGCTGGAATATTATTTGGAACTTCAGTGAGTTGCTTTCTTATACATGTAACAACATTTTGGTCACATTCACAGTAAGTTGGACATGCTTCAATATTATTATTTAAACCCGTTTGATTGCATACTACTACTACAACAAAAACAGCAGCCGTAGCAATATAAAAGTGAAATAATTTGCCAAAATTAAACATTGTAAAATATGTTGCCAAGAAAAAAATACTTTTAATGCCACCCCTTTATTATATTTTGAAGGTAAATCAAAAAAAGCCACTTTTTATCTCTCAAAGAGGCGGAGCAGCGCAATAAAAAAAGGAGAACAAAAAAAATAGAGAAAAGATTATGCTATGGCAAGCCACAAGCATCAACCAAAAAGCTTCTTCTTTTTAACTTGGCACAAATGAACGCCGTAGTACGTCCGTGTAGTGACGATGATAGAAATCAGCAATTTTCTTAACATTTGGGGGTATTGGTAGATGGACGTTTTCGGTATCACAAAGTTAAGATATTTTTGTGTATAAAGGTTGAGAATATTATTGAATGGTGAAAAACATATCCTTAAAAAAGTTGTATGATAAGTTAAGCATATTGATGAACATTGATAAGAGAAGTAAAAAAAAAAGTTGATAAACAACAGCGAAAAATAAGGGAATGGCTAATACTGAAAAGACACGCCAACAAAAAAGGTCAAGGAACTAAGGATTTAATTTTAAAACTTCAAAGAAATTATGCCGACGAAAGTTTTAAATCCCCTTTTTTTGAGGAGTATAATATTGTTTTTCTAGAAGAAAAAAAGTTATAATCGTTTGTATTTATTTCTTTAAATCATTTGATGGTGGTATACATGATACGGAAAAAACAAAAAGAAAATGCAGCTTAAAATTATTTTCTTTTTTTGTCAATAATAGAAAAGAAAGTGGAGAAAAAAAAGAAAAGAAAAAGCACGTTAAAAAAGCAATAACTGCAATAAACTAATCGTTGATAAATCGCGCACACCTCAATGAGCAGCGTCATATTGACTGGTAGCAGTGGTGGTGATGATGGTGTTGCGGTTGCTGGTTGCCAGTTACTTAATGATTAGGTCTTTCTACCTTTTCAAATACTGCCTCTGATATTTCGCACAAACTTCTTTTTTACTCTCCAATCAAGAATAAAAAAAACAATGACTTTTTGTCTTGCCTAAACTTTGACATAATGTAAGGAAAAAAATAAGGAAAAGGAAAGAAAAGTCAAAAGGTGTCCCTCTCTCTTTCTTCTTTCTTGCGCTTCCTTCCAAAAAAAATTTTTCTGCAAAAAACCGCGTGCAATTTGAGTCAACTAGTCATCCTTGAGGTTTTTTCTTTTGTTTTTTTAACTGCCACTTTGAAAATTATTTTGTTGCTGAAATATAGTGAAAAAAACAACAAAGTTGCATGAACCTCATACAAAAATATTTATTGAATAAAAGAATTTTGAAGTAAAAAAATAAAGTTAATAAAACAGTGCTTAAGATTTTTCCCCCTCATTTAATTTCAATCATGTTTTACCCCCTTTTTTGTGTGGGGTAGTAAAAACTTTGCAACTGATTCGTCTTCTTCAACTTGTTTTTTTCTGTTGTACTTAAAAAAATTTAAAAGTGTTATTTTTAAGTACTTTAAGAGCCCAAAAAATGAGTCAGTATTTATACATTGGTGCTGACAGAAAGTAGATAACATAAATGCGTAGTATTTACTGATGTTAAAACTTCTAGAAAGTTGATCAATGTATTAAACATGTTGCTGCTTAGTTTCATAGGATTTTGGTTAGTAATGTTACTTTATTGAAAAGGATAATAGTATATTCTTGTTAACAATACAGCTTTAAAAATTTAACATATTTTCAGCTTCAACTTTATTCAAATAAGTGGTAATGCAAAAAAAGCTTAGAAACATTTCAGTAATACAAAAATATAATTTTAATATCGATCCATCGGATTTGCCTCATGATGATAATAATGATAAAAGACGAAGAACTTGTTACATTGAACCGTATTGAAAATATAACTTTATCTCGCTGTTTTGACGTAACTGCACCTTCGTCAGGATTACTGTAAACTGAGAAAAAAACAATTTTTAAAGAAAGTTGATTTCAATCCAACTACTGAAGAGCCTATCCTTACTTAAATGACTAATTAAATTCAAGAACACAAGCTTTATAGTTGTAACCAAGGCGAAACAGCAACCTATTTTTATGTTTTAATTACAACATGTATTTATTTCAATAATTTCAACAATTCCTATTTTTTATTTGGCTTGGTTTTTTATTCTAAGAAAACCATATTATTAAAAAAAGAAAAACTATTTTAAATAAAAACAAAAAACGCCATTGTAATTCACATGAAAAAAGACAGTGTTTGTTGACATCTGAATGTCAATCTTATGGGATTTACATATCTTATTGCTTCTTTACAACAGTGATAACACAAATACGATAAATGTCGTTTCGAGATATATCATCAAGAAAAGTTTTTAATGATAACTGTTGCTTTAACAATTATAATTATCTATGTTATTAGTGCATAATTCACATCCATGCTTCATAGCTAATGCTTTAGGTATGAAAGGGAATTTCTCATTGAGGTTAAAATAGTTTTTGAAATATCACAATAGTTGTGAGCATGCATTTATTTGAATGCATTCCTTTATTGACATTATGTTAATTTCCACCAACCTTCTCTATTGTATAAAAGCCCGCAATAGTCATTCACTTTAGTCCAGTTGATGCTTCATTTCTCTCTCGTTGCTTGTTGTATGCTGCTTATATGTTATTTGTGTGTTTAATGTATATTGTTGTATATCTTCACTGCTAATAAATATATAAATATTATCCTGTGTCTTCAAGGGTTCGTGGTATTTGTAAGTTTGTTTATTAGTGGGAGCATATTGTTATTGGGAGGTAATGATGGCTGGCGGAGCCAATACAACCTATATCCAGGGTCATAGGTGTAACATGGAGGGCCCAGCACGGCTTTCTGGTCCTATTTTAGCAAGAAATGGTGAAAAATTAATGGAAAGTGAAATGGTCGAATGCAGCCGATTTAATGGTGATGAATTTGTACAATATGGTGATACTATTCGTCGTGAATATATGGATTTGTGTAAAGCTGGAAATGAATTAGCACAAAATGGTGTTGCTTTTGGTTGTAAAGATATGGATTTATGTGAATTTGCTGATCGACAAGCACATGGTATTGCTAAAACTCGAAGATATATGGATATATATGATTGTGGTGATTCGTTAACACAAGAAGGTGTAAATAATCGGAATATGTGTGATAAAACTGGTGATCGTTATATCTGTGGTGAAAAAGATCGATTAGCACTAAATACTACTGCTAAAGATACATATGGAAAATGTGATATATCTGGTGGTAATGATATAAGTACATGGGATGTTAATATGGTACAACAGCATCTTACGTCTCCACGTGGAAGAAGATCTGTTGATGATGATAATGCTGGTGCATTTAATCATGATGGTGGTGGAGATCGAGAACAATTTGTTGTTCAACAGGATCGTCCTGAAAGTCCTGAAGCTAGGCAATTAATGATTGGTAATGCTAATCGTGCATGTGTCCAAATGGAGTTGGAAATCAATCATGTTAATGATGTGTTAATTGCTGATGGGAAAAGCTATCATGTGATTCCTCAAGAGCTTGTGGAGGATATGAAGATTCATACTGTAAATGCAGTTCAACATTTATGTGCTGAAGTTGAGCATAAAGATGTAGTTAATCAACAATTGGTTGATACAACAACAGCTTTGCGAGCACAAGTTGAAAGTTTGCTTTATATGAAGAATAAACTTGATGATCAGCTTGCAGATGAAAGAAGATTTAGCTTGAATGCAGTACAAAAAGGACAACTTAAGCTATTGGGAGCTAGAGATTTTGCTGATCTCATTGATAAATATCGTACATTGCAATTTAAAGCTGAAAGGTATGATGTACAACTACGTCATAGAATTACAAGGAATCCATCTGTTACATCTGTTGCAACACTTAAACATCCTTCTTTAAGTTCTCTATCTAAAGATAACATTGCCAGAAAAGATGAAAATATCGGTGGACGTGTAGCTCCAGGCTATAATGCTGATTGTTATGATCAAGTAACATCTAATGCAGCGTCTTCATCAGTTAGTCAAGGAAGTCGTAAAATCTGGTTTCCAAAGCCACCAATATTTAAAGGCGAAACTCGTGTTGAGCTTGAACGGTTCTTCCGTTACTTCGAACCATATGCTGATAATCTTGGTTTAGATGATAGTGGTAAAGCTTTATTGGTTGGGTATTATTGTCCAAAGTTGCTATATCAACATGATAGCCTTATGCAAAGAAAAGCAAGCTATGAACAAGTAAAAAGAGAACTTTTAAATGCATTAGGATCTGATAGTTCCGTTGCCTTGTATAGTCTTCGTGCTTCATTGGATAAATTGGTAAAGCCTGATAATAAGTCTTATCGTTTACTGTTTGAAGAAGTTGAAAGAAAAGTTGCTGAAGCTTATGGTTCTGATCAAAATCAACGTGAACAGGAACTTAAAAAGATCTTGCTTCGCCTTACACAAGAAGATTCTGAAAGAGCATATTGTAGTACAACTCTTCCACATACTGCTGCTGATTATTATCGGTTAAAAGAGCTTGTTTTGGGTACTGAAGATGCTATCAAAGTTCGAAAGCAAAATCAAAAATTTGAACGCTTTGAAAATTCAAGAAAGCATTTGCCTGGTGATGATTCATCAAGAGGAAAAGATGAAGTTGATAGTCATCAAAGCTGTTGTGAAGAATATTCTTTTTCTTCTTGTGATGTTTCTCCTTCAGGTTCATGTGCCTCTCGTGCTTCTTCAGAGAAATACGGTACATCTGCTGTTTTACATAAACGTAAAAGAAGAACTTGCTTTAAATGTCGTCAAGTTGGACATACAGCAAAATACTGTGCTCAAGTACAAGCTGAACAAAGAAAAATACATCAAGCAAATGATGGTATACCATTAAAGCATACAGTATTTAATGTTTTGCCTAGTGTGCATCTTGGTACGGGTTGTTTACCACAAGTATCTCAAACAGTTGTTGGTTCTCAAAGTGGTGGAAGAAAATCAAAACAACGTAAGCACTGTTTTGTCTGTGGCAAACAGAATCATTTTGCTAAAAATTGTTTTTCGCGCTACGGTGCACAAAAGATACACGAAAGCAAGAAAGCAAATAAGCTTGAAAATAGCGTTGTAGGTGCTTTTTCTGTGTGTAATGTTTTGAACGCTGAAACTGCTGAAACCGCTACCAAAGTTAAAAATCGTCGTGGTGCAACTTCCGATGCACGTAAAAGTGGATGTAAGCTTCTCTCAGGATTATCTGAAGGTCAAGCTGTAATGATACAACCCGGCATTGGTGAAGTTCAAGTTGAATCGAAGTTTTGTGGTCAAAGTACAAGTTCGCTAAAGCAAAGCAAAAGCAAGCTAGGCGTTAATAAAAAGTTGCTATATGGTAATGTTAAATGTTCAACTCATGGGTCTTCTCAAATTGTTCCTTTACTATGTGCTGTACTGTATTTAATCTGTGAAAATTTTTCAATTAAAACGCCAAATGATGAGCATGTAGAACATCACCGTCGTGTTAAATCTTCATCTCGAAAATCTGATGCAGCTGCAACATCTCCAAATAAAATGGTCCAGTCAAATTCAATCAAAACTCGTACAATCAACTCAAACAATGCTTCAACTTCTCATAATCAAAGCTATCGCCGTCAGCAAAAACTTCTACCTCGTGATCCTTCAATATCAAATCAAATTTCTGGTCGTCTTGCTGTACGTAAAAATTATAACAACGAAGTCAATCAAGTAAAGAAGTATTATGATCGTGGTACTAAAGAACATTCTCGTGATATCAAATCAACTTAAAGAAGAACAAATATCGGGGACGATATCTCATACGGGGGAGGGGCGAGTTGTGAGCATGCATTTATTTGAATGCATTCCTTTATTGACATTATGTTAATTTCCACCAACCTTCTCTATTGTATAAAAGCCCGCAATAGTCATTCACTTTAGTCCAGTTGATGCTTCATTTCTCTCTCGTTGCTTGTTGTATGCTGCTTATATGTTATTTGTGTGTTTAATGTATATTGTTGTATATCTTCACTGCTAATAAATATATAAATATTATCCTGTGTCTTCAAGGGTTCGTGGTATTTGTAAGTTTGTTTATTAGTGGGAGCATATTGTTATTGGGAGGTAATGATGGCTGGCGGAGCCAATACAACCTATATCCAGGGTCATAGGTGTAACACAATCAGTTGTGTGCATAAAAATCCAATATGTATATCACCTAAGAACGTTTTTTTTTTCATACATATCAACCCACATAAACAAATATGACAATTAACTGTTGAAAGCAAATTATCATACGGCATAATTTATCGTAGCTTATTATTTGTCATTACATTGCTTTATTATTAGTTCATCAGGACACTTTTATAAAACACTATAATATAAATAAGTACATTAATAACTATTATTTAAAATTTTGTGATTAAATTTAAAAAAATGCATTCCCTTCATTTTTTTTTTGACAAAAATCAAACTACAAAAAAAGGTTCCATGTCTTCATGAAATTTTTGGCAATGTGTCAAGAATCATATTTACAATCAATAGCATGAAGATCTATTGTCACATTGGCACGTATTCAACTTTTTCTATTGTTATGCAAAATATAAACAAAAATGATTGTTAAAAGTTGCAGTAATTTTTTTATATATTTAATATTTTTTTAAAACATATCCCTTTTCCAAATATTGATTTGTAAAAGTTTTTACCCCGTGGTAAATTGTTTTTGAGGTTTTCCAGCGATATGGGTGATCCTCGTCCAATAAATGGACAATCAGCTCCAACACCACGATTTCGGGTTGTACCTGGATCAGATGATAATAGAATATCATCTTATAATAATCGTCCACAGAGGCCTAATAATAACATACGACCAAATGTTGATAATCAATATATGTATCAACATGAAAATAATAATTTTCAACGGCCAAATATGCCTTCTCGAATGCCATATCAAGGTTTGTTTTACCATAAAGAGATATAATCCTTTTTAACGAGATACAAGTTTAGTTCGACAAGCAATCCCAATTCAAAGAATGCAACAAATGAATATTAATCAAAGAATGTCCCCATCACTCATGATGCCACCACCACAATCATCTCAGCAACTACAAAATCGTCCACAAATGCCCCGAGAACAACAACAACAACCTGATTCAGATGCATCTGAGCAAGTGAAAAATAAAGAAAAGCTTATGCGATTATTTCGTAGCTTTTGTGGACTTTGTAACAAAACAAATAAATCAAATATTCCCAATTTGTTGAATCTTATTGAGGTTTGATAAAACTTTAATTAATTGTGGTCAGTTAAAAAATTTTTAGAGGTATATTCATGGACATGTTGATGTGACTGAATTTCTTCAAAATATTACAAATTTCACAAATTATACTCCACAAAACAATCTTCAATCATTTTTGGAGAATAATATTGGACTTATTCGAGGAGATTTCGAAACTGGAAAATTAACTGTTGAACATTTTCTGCCTTCAAGAATAGCGGTGACTGAAGCTGGTTCATCACCACAAAGTATGCATGCTTCAACTGCATCTCCACAATCCCATCCTGGTCCTTCACCAGGTCCTCGTCCTACATCATCTAGTCAATCCCCTATGCAAAAACTTTTAAATGAACCTCCAAATAGTGAACCACATCCCCGAATGATTGTTAATTATTCACCCATTAATCAACCACCTGCAAGTGCGCCATCCTTTGATCAAGGAGTACGTTATTCTGTTTCTACTACATTATCAAATATTAGTGATATTACATTTCAGCATCGAAATAGTATTTCTGAACAAACTACAACAAGTAATTCTCCAAATATGTTTACACAACCTTCATCAATAGGAACATCAATTCATTCCCAAGCTGTAACGTCAATATCATCTCAAGCTTCATCAACTATACAAAATTTTCAACCACCTATTGTTCCTGAAAAACGTATAAAATTGGAATCAGCAGAAACTTCAACAGCGCCTCAGCATCCAGAAAAGAAGATTGAACCAAAATCAGAAGAATTGCCTTCCAATACCTCTGAAAGTGTCCCTGATGTTGCATTTAAAGATATTTCAAGTGAACATGGAGATGTTGAAAAATGTATTTTTGATAGAAAAGCATTTGCTGCACGACTACAACGAAAAATGCCAGAATGTTCTGCATTTGAAGAACAAGTGTTAACAATGCTATCAGCATTTTTGGAGACAAAGATTCGTAATGTTTTGGATCGAGCATATGATGCTGCAGAACATAGGTTAGAGCAACTTCGTGTTAATCCAGCATTTACACAAAAAGAAGATCCGAAAATGCAATTAAGAATATTGGAAAAACAAGAAAAATTGGAGCAACAAAAAAGGGCTGACGTCGAAAAAGAAGCAATTTTAAAGCTATCAAAAGGAAAAGCAAAGGACACTGATATGCTTGAAAAAGCTAAAAAAGTGAGAAAATTTATAAGTGTTTTTTAAAACCGTTTTTGACTAAAATAATTTAGATTAAAAAAGCTGATGAAGAAGCTGCCCTAAATCGTGAAGCCAATGAAGCTGCAATTGCAGCATTAGGATCAAAAAAAAGAAAATGGCAAACACCAAAAGATTCTGGAAATGCATCATCTTCACAGGCTTCTGTAAGTTATCTTTTTTTTCTGAATCGTAAATCACTCTGCCTAAAATGTTTAGGAAAAAAGATTCTGTTTACAGTAATTAAAGTAAAAAAAAACATTTTTACGATTATTTTTATTTTATTTTTTTTTATTTTTTTCATGCCCTAACACATGACGATAAAAAACAAAACAACAAAAGAAAATACAATAAAAAAATGAATAATAAATAAATAATTTTTGACAGATATACAGACAATGTTGAATAAAAATATATACAAAAATGCAAAAAAGGGGCCAAATTTACAAATCGAATAATACAATAGAAAAATAAACATTACCGTGTAAATCTTTTATTTTCAACTATTTTTCAGAGTTCCCGTTCACGTATTAAACAAGTAACAATGCGTGATTTAATGTTTGTATTTGAGCGTGATCAATTTGCCCAAAATACATTACTTTATCGAAAAATGTTATATGGTCTCATTCCAAGTGGTGATAATAAACAACCCTAAGTCAATTTTTTTCTTTATTAAAATGGTATTGATTCGATTATCTTTTTATTCATTTCACTTTTTTTTATGTCTTCATATAGTATTTATTTTTCATATTACTACCAATTACTATATTATATTAATAATTGTCTAACGAAATTAAAGTACAAATTTTTATTTTTTGATAAGATACAATAATATTTGATAAATTGCTAAAAATCTGTTTCTATTAAAAACAAAAACTTAAATTCTTAATAATCCTATATCTTTCTTTAATATTGATGTGTATTCGTTGAAACTGTGATAATAAAAATTTATATACATTTTTCACAAACCTTTGAAGCATTATACAAAATAAGCGGATATTTATCAAAAGGTTATATCGTTTTACTTGACATTGCCAGATTGTAGTACATGTTTTTAGATTTTGTGCTTATAAATCCTTTGTCAAGATTTTGTTAATTCTCAGTACTCTTGAAAAGGAATAAATTAATTAATCAAAACTGTTTATCATGTGATTTCCCACGAATCGCACGAGTTTCAGTTACACATTTTTTTTATTATGCCCACTTAAGTTTGACAAGAAGATCTCAAATTTACATGCTTTCAAATACAGAGTTCCTGAAAATCAAAAAAGATGTGTCAAAAATTTCCAGATTAATGTGGGTAAATTTTTTGAGAAAACATTGGATAATTTATGATGCAGCCAGTAGTCTTGGTACCTATATTTTTGTAATTATAGTTATTACTAAAAAAACTCTTAACCACTGACCTAACAATAAGAGCAATCAATCGATCGCAAATGAATGCGTCATCTGATAGACACATGTTTTTCCTTCCGTTTCTTTTTTTTCTGTCGATAGTTTCCTTCCTTTCTTTCTTTAAGAAAAAAGACAAAGCGCAGTTCTTGAAAGCAGTGGCAACTTATTTTTTGACTTGTTTATTTCGAGCTAATTCTTATTTTATTTTACTTTATTGTTTTTCAAGTTTAGCTTCAGAAATGGAATATTTTTGGATTCTGTTTTTTTCTATTATGTGTTTCTCCTCTTCTGCAGAAAGATTATACAAAAATCCAAAGCAACAAAAAGGATTAAAAGCTTTATGGAATTTAGAAGAAATGGCAGAATGCCAATTAGGATATACAGCTCTGGATTATGTAGGATAGAATTACAATAAATTAAAATAAGCTTTAAGCATTCATTTTTAGAACAATTATGGATGTTGGTGTGGAGTTGGAGGATCCGGTGATCCTGTTGATGGAATCGATGAGTATGTATTTGATTAGCTGTGTTTTATCTTTTTTCAACAACTACTTTTTAGATGCTGCATGCGACATGATAAATGTTATGATCATGCTATTGATGATGGGGCTTGCTATGATGTCCCATTTGAATATGTCGAAGATTATAGTTGGTCATGTCAAAAAGCTGCAAATGGTAAAAAAGTGCCAAATTGTACTGGTAAGAATTTTTAAGATTTATTTTGACATTACTATTATTGAGTGACTTTATGCCAGCAAATATTTGCTAACACTATGTTAGTGACTATAGAAGATTTTATTGCAATAAACTGAAATAAACTTTAAGCATACATTTTTAGAGCCACAAAATGCATGCAAAACTGAACTTTGTTGGTGTGATCGTATGGTTGTAGAATGTTGGGGTGAATATCCAAAACCATTGGCCAAAGTTAAATGCCCACATCCTCGTACTTCGAAGCAAAACGATCACTCTTCTTCTTTTCATGGAATCTTTAAAATTTGGACAGCCTCTCTTGAATCATTACGTAAAATTGCAAGTATTTTTTGGTAAACAACATCTTGAATCATTTTCTTAAATTCATTCATACGGGACAATCATTGCTTTAAATCTATTTTAAAGTCATATATGTTTTTGAATTAAAATTTGTTTTTTTCTTTGAAAGATTAAATGTTATTTTATGAAATAAAAAATATTTATGTTTACCGTTCCATCTAATTAACGATTGAATTTTGCGCTTTACTTTTTTTGGTGATGCTTGCCTTATCTATAAAAAGAAAAAAAAAGTAAGAAAAGAAAGAGATGAGTCAAGCAATCAAAATAAAGAAAAAGTAAGCAAATAAAAACGACATTCAAAAAGGCCAAAGATGTTTTAAGATTCAAACATTCATTCGGTGTTTCTCTTGATTGAAAAACTGCGACGTTGTTTATCGATATGGTGCTAATAAAAAAATTTTTGATTTTTGCAATCTGTGTTACTGGTATGTAAATTTTTTTAGATTAGCTTTGACAAATCACTTTTTTGATTTTTAGTTGCTGAATCAATTCGCTGCTTCACATGTGATAATGATAGTTGTGGACGTGCACAAGGTGAATAAAAAAACTAGACGTAAAAATGGGGTTAAAAAACTTTTTAGGATATGCCATGGAAGATTGTGGTGATCATGTTAATAAATGTTATACATTAAGAAATTTCAATAGCCAAATTTATCGTGTTGGTTGTCTTCCAACAAATTGTAACGATATTCAACGAAAGCAAGGTGATACTTGTATACCATGTGATTCATCTAATTGTAATGGAATTTTAATGGCAAATCCCCCTATTGGTAGTGGTACAACATTTAATTCAGCTACAACTTTGTCCTCTTCAAATGCTATTATTTTTGCAATCTTTTCATCTTTTACTGCTATCTTTATTTATGCCTAAAAATTAATATATTGTTTTGTGTGGAAAAGAAATAAAAGTTTTTTAAACTGTGATTGTTTCCTTTTTTGGTTTACAGTTTGATAGAAAAACAGCAGTCTTTGTTGTTCTACTATAAAAAAAGAATTGAAAAGGATCTTGAGAAATTTTATTTTTTGACAGTCATAGTTAAAAACATTTAAATGCAAATTATAAATTGTATTTTATGAATTAAAAATATGTTTATATATGTTACAGCTGAGTTTGTTAATCCGCCGAACTTGTGAATTGATAGCCGAATTATTTAAAAATATCTTAAAAAGTAGCATTGCTTGTGTTTCATACTGTAACACTTTTATGTTTTAAAAGCAAATATCAGCTGAAAATTGCTAAGAATATCTAACATTTATGATCAAAGACGGCAATTCAGATTCTTAGAATCCGAATATCAACTTGGTTTGAATAATATTTTTCAAGATATAACTGCTTTCTGACACATTTGGATAGCGATTCACAGCTTCGGCGGATTAACGAATTTGGCTGTAGCATATATCTCACAAAAATAGCTACAAATTTCTCTAAAGATTTAAATTGTACAAAAACTATCAGCTTTGATTAAGTGTTAATTTCCAGATTACAATCTTTTGGTGTTTAAAATGAACTAATAATCTAAATAGTTTAAGTTTCAAACATTAAGCTGTCATTAAATTTTGGAAAATAAAGTTCAAATTTGAAGCTTTGACCTATGTTTACATTTAAAGCTATGTATCATCTTCAAGTCATGAAATTCATTCATGCCTTAAGGCAATGAATCACACAACAAATATGTATAAGAATCAATCTGTTTTTTTTCTTAAAATTTTTCAAACCAATTTCCATTTTTTAAAGAAAAAGCAGAAAAAAAAGTTTTAAATCAAAACGTGCAAATAAGAGATCGAGAATAGAAAAAAAGCTAGCGTAGGAGTTATAAGAAGAGGTGGAGTTAGAAAGAGAAAAGCGACGAAGAAGACCCATACTAGGACATAGATTATTGCTTTTGACATTAAATGATGCTTATCGATGATACATGGAAACGACGATAAAAAAAACTTTGAAGAAGGTTTTATCTTAAAATTCTATATAAACTTTACACCAAAAATATCATTACTCTTTAACGTAAAGAAGTGAAAGAAAAATTTTATTATCGTGAAACGATTATTTCCGGTGCTAAAAGTATTAAACAATAATATTATTTTAATTTTTAGTTGCACAGAAAACAATGCTTCGATTACTTGTATTTTTTGCTTGTATTCAATCTTTAATAGCTTTACAATGTTGGACATGTGATACAAAATGTGGATGTAGAAATCCCATTGCCGAGCAATGCCCTTCCACAACCAAATGTTATACTTTAAAATCTTTGACCACTGGTGACAGTATGTTTATGCACATTTAAACTTTTATATACAATTTAATTTTTAAGTTGTCCGAAAAGGTTGTGCTCGTGATTGTTTAATTGCAAATCAAAACGACAAAATTTGTGAAACTTGTGACAATGATCGATGCAATAGTGAACAAAGTATGTTAACCCTTTTTTACGAATAAAATAAGAGAAACAAAATATTTATTTTAAGGCTTAATTCCTATGAATAGTGAATTTGATGAATGCCGTGACACTCTTCGACTTGAACCACAGGCTTATAACTCTGGTATTGGACAAGGAACTGGATATGGTGGAAATCCAAATATTGGAAGTGGAACTGGATACAATAGTGGAATTGGTAGTGGCACTGGATATAATGGTGGTAGTGGAATTGGAAGTGGTACAGGTTATAATGGTCCAAATTATAATGATGGTCAAGCACCAAGACATCGACCAGGTTCAAGTGGCATTGGATCGGGAACAGGATATAATCCAGGAATTGGCTCCGGGACTGGTTACAATTCTAACCCAAATATCGGATCAGGAACTGGTGGAAATTATTATCCAAGCCCAAATTTTAATGAACCACAAAATCGTGGGGGATATGGAAATTATCCCCATATTGGTCAAGGAACATATAATTCTGCCACACAATTTGTCTTCCAAGTAATTCCTGTATCACTTTGTCTCATACTTGCCCAAATTTTTTAATACTTTTTTATTAATAACATTTCATTATTTTAAATTATGAATAACTTATGTACAGATATTTTTTTAACAAATAAAAAAAATAATTTATCTAAATGTTGATGTGGGTTGAAACCGAGATGATGATGAATAAGTGTAATATGCGTCATCCATTTGATCCATTTGTGCAATAGAAAATTTATTTCCATGTTGTGAAGACGGCATTGTTGAATGACTTGCAAGTGAACCAGAACGCGATACGGTAGCTGAACCAGAGAAAAATAATCTTCGAGTTGTAGAAGTTGGAGTTGTTAAAAGTTCACGAGGAAGAGCTGAACGAGTTCCATCATCAATAATAGAAAAACTTGAGCCATGACTTCCAAATGGACCAAAAACTTTTTGTGCTGGACTTAAAATTTGTGGAACTTGAGGGGGTGTTCGTCGAATAGGCGTCATAGGAGCACCTAATTGTAATGATCGTTGAAGGGTATGATGAACGTAAGTTTCAGAGGGAATCACATCTGGCATCCATTCACCTGGTGGACCATCATAAATTCGATCGCTATTCTTTTTTGAAGCTTCAAGTAAAGGGAGGGTTGCTGTTGGATCAGTTGGAGAAAAAGTTTGATTATTCCACAAAGAATTCTTTTCAATTTTTTGTTTTTCATTTTCCTGTAAAATGTATGCATTATTATTGCAGCTTTTTTGTTTCTCAATCATGAGCTTACATTATAAGTCATTAAAGTTGATGAAAAGCATAAAACTCCTGAAGCAATAAATAATACAATATTGGAAAAGATTTCAGGGTATGTTGTTTGCCTTCCAATAACAAAGAAATAAATAGCCATTCCATTATAGATTGCACAACAAATTGTCTAAAAAAATGTAAATATAAAAACTTTTTTCTTTTTTTGCTTTCTTGACCAAAATGAATGAAATGCTTACCAAAAGTGTATGCGTCAATAGGGTTCTTTTGAGTGAAAATTTTGAAGCAACAATGTTGTACTGTTTGCTTAAAGAAATTAAAAAGGACGTTGCTAATGCATAAAAATTTAATAATAAAAAGATGATCATCGGTGAAAGCATTAACCATAATGCTGGAGATGTAGTAGAAAGGGAGCAAGTTGGAAGGATAAAGAAATTTGCTGCTGAAAGAGCTGCAGGTAGAAGTAAGCCAATTAGAATACAAATAGATATGCATGGAGTTGGATGACCTTCTGCTAATAGATGATAAATGTGTAAAGAATAAATGAATAACCACGAAAAGAGCAAAGAAATTGCTAACGTAAGGGATGCATTTCGGAAGGCGCAGAATGACTAAAAATTTTAATTATAATATTTTTAATTATGCAATAGAAGCTTTATAACTTACAGTACTCATTGTGATTTTTTGCGTGGTAAAAAGTATCATTGCATTTGTAATAAATGATAAAACTATCAAAACTCGAATAAATCTAATTTTAACATGACGACGTAGCAGAATAATCAGTAATGATCCAATACATAATAAAAGTGATAAAAGTGTAAGCAATGGCGAAGTCAAAGGCATGCCACCAGAATACAATGAAAACTGTATTGCATTTCCATCTGATTTTACCAAAACTGTAAAAATTCCACCTGCAACAAGATGGTATTGACAAGTGATATGAGTACTATTCAATCCAATCAAAACTGCATGATCACTTCTCCATTGGAGTTTTGTATTTTCAGCTTTATTCCAATCAGTTTTAAATACATTACTCAATTTTTCCATTACTCCATATTCCTTTGATGCCATTAATCCATGTTGTGCCAAAAGATCACTTTCAAAATCTAACCATACACATTCAGGTAATCTCCAACCAATTCCATCATCACTTTTAAAAGTAATTTGTATAATTTCAGGGTGAAGTTCTGGTTCAGCAGCTGTAAGATGACTAACTAAAACAAAAGAATGTTCACAGCCATAACAATGAGCTTTTGGAATTATTGCATAAAATGCTGTCGAAGTTACAAAGTTCTCTGGTCCAATAAGATTAATTTTATGAGAGTGGTAGAGGCTGATAAGTTGATTGCTAACAAGTGCACGGTCCATTTCAGGTTCAGGAGGAGCAAATTGATCATATTTTGGAAGATTAAAAGCATTGCTAGGATATTTTCGTGAATCAAGCTTATCAATGGCAAAAACTAAAAAAACGTAAAATTTTATTAAGTATTATAACAAAAAGAAACTTACGCAAATTTTGTCGAACAACTTGAAACGGTTTTAAATATAATGCTGCTTCATGAACAGATGTTAATAAAACTCCATAATCATACATTATTACCATAAGTTGTTGAAATTGAACTTCATTAAGCTTATAATCCAATAAGGCATTAATAATTTCAACAATATTTTTTGTAAATTGTGAATCTCTTACATGTCGAGAATGCTGTCGGCTTACGGTTAAACTATTTTTTGCTTCAGTGACAACAACGTTTTCAAAAACATTAATTGCTAAATCAATATTTCGATTCTTTACAAATGCAAAATCTGAAGTAAAATTAAGAAGTTGCCGTCCAACATCAAATGCATCAAATTTTCCAACAACTTTAGCACTAAGATCATACAGCTGTGGTAATGTGCAATTGTAATCATAAATAGTTTGCCATTCTGCTTCATTTGAACATTTTCTTGTTGCAATTCCCATTTGATTTCCTGGACATGATTGTCGAGCAACAACTCCTCGAAGCGTTGAAGGCCATTGTATACCTTCTTCAATTTCAGATGAACATCGATCTTTAATTTTTACACATTTTAATGTTTTTCTATCCAAAAATGATGAAGTTAAACGGCAACGATCACATCTTCGACCACTTGATTCTCCTGAACATGGACATTGTCCAGTGATAGCATCACACAGAGCTGAAGAACTTCCATATCCGCATTCACATGGTTTACAATGTCCTTTATCTTGATATGTACCAGGTTGGCAAATGCATTGACCACTTATTCGATCACAGTATTGTTTAAAGCCACGACGAATTTGACAAACACATTTTTGGCAATTTGGAAAAGCTCCAAACCAACCAGGTGGACAAACTTTTGGAAGAATTTTTCGTTCACAATTTTGTCCTCTAAATCCATCTGGACATAAACAATCATATCCTCGAGTAGAATTCGAACGAATACATAAACCTTCATTACGGCAAATTCCTTCAATTGAACAAATATCAACACAGCTATCACCAGAAAAACCTAAAAGAAATTAAATTTATGCAGTGAAAGAGAAAATGTTAGATTACCCTTATTACAAATGCAATTATGTCTATCCCAATCTCGAACACAGGTGCTTGATTTTGGACAACTTTTAGCTTCAGAAGTACATGCATTTGGGACTTGACATCCCGATCTTGTTTGTGATGCTTCCAAAGGTTTAAGCTTGATGTTGTTAAGTTCGACATTTCGTAGACATCCAAGGAATGCATGTGGATAAGATGTTGAAGGTGCTTGACCAGAATAAAATTGTTGGGGAATACTCAAAGCATTTTCAGAGACATATTTAAATTCTTTTTGATAATGTTTATCTATTGCAATTTCAACTTTTTTAACAGTGAAATGAACTTCAACAGAATGCCATTGCGCATCAGAAAGCTGTGGAAATGTTATAAAATATTGTTCTCCATCAATTTGAACTAAGCCATGACCATTTTCAAGCTAAAAACAGACACATAAAAATTTCATCAAAATTATAAAAGTGAAGTACCGAAAAAATAAAGACTTGAGATTTTAGTTCAAATTCTAAAGCTATAACTTGAGTTTTTCGTTCACGAGTTCTGAATTCAAAAAACAACGTTATTGGATAACGAATATGAGCTGGAAGTCTCCATGATGCATAAGCTTCTTCGGAGAAAAGTGATAAAGCAGAAGTCGTTTCTAAAAAATAGTTCTTCACTTTAAAAACCCCTACAATCCAAATATCTTACCCAAATGACAGCTTGGCGCTTTCATATCACTTCGATGATTGCATTGACAAAGATGTCCAAGCCATTTATCCAAACATTTCGATCCACCTTCACATGGCTTTTCATACTCGCATTTATCAGGTCGATATCTTTGACATCCAGCAACAACATCTCCAAAGCGTTCCAGTGATTTAAAATCAGAAAAATCAATAAACTTTTTGTTATGATAAAAATCTCGAATACACCCTATGAATCCTTGATTTTGTTTTGAATTGACATTGTGAGAAGACGGTCGATTCCCAAGGATTATTGTAGATTGTAAATCAAAACTTCGATGACATGGAACGGCTGGATCTGCACATCGAATTGGAAGATCAAAAATAACTTCAACAGCGCAATGCTTATAACCAATTTTTCGTGACATTGTGATAGAAAGATGTTCATCACAATCATCAATAGAAAGTCGAAGTCGCTGAAAAATTATTTATTAATATTTATTTAAAACTTCTCTTGCTTACTCTATCGTAATATTTTAATTTTATTGTATGCCATTCACCATTGTTTACTCTATTTTCTGGCCAATCTGCAGCTTTAAGCATAATTTTGCTTTCACCTCCAAGTGACATTTCAACTTTTGGTACACCATTTTCAAGACTTAATTCTATGAAATCTCCTTTTCTTCTATCTCCCGCATACATGACTATGCCAGTTGGTGAGATTGTTGCAATATCAACAGATAATTCCCATTCGTATCTTTCCGGAATTTTTGGAATAACAATATATCCATTTCCACCAAATGAAATTGATCGTAAACGACAATGATCATCAGCATCTGGTTTTGGCCATTGACAATATCGGCATATTGGTTGATTATTCAATAAATGACATTCAGCGCCATTTCGACAAGTAAAAGGTGTACAAAATGTTTTACTTATTGCAAATTCACATTTTTCTCCTGTAAATGTAATTTCAGTTTCATAATAAAAAAGTACTGTAATTCTAAATATAACTTTTTAATGTAGAATATCCCTTTTCAAGCTTAAATGTTATTTTCTGTCTTTGTTTTTCATAGCTTTTTATTAAAAATATTGCGGCAAAAATTAGATTTTTTGTCAATCAAAATGATCTAATAACGTTTTCTTTTTTTTCATAGAAAAATAAGCTAAAGAATAATACCCGAAAATTTGTGACAGTTTTTCAATCTTATCCTTTTTGCATATCCTTTTCTTGCATTTTCCCTTGTTAATATTTTTTCTTCTTCTTCACAATAATCCAATTTTAATCTAAATTAATTCAAATGTTGAGAAAAACAACCACCGTAAATTAGACTGATTATTTGTAAGAGATGTGTAGAGGATGGGCATCATTGCCTTAAGTATGCGCTTCAAAAATTCAAATTTTTCCTTTTCCCATTTTCTTTAAAATTAAAAAAAATTTTTTTATAAAAATGAACTTTATGTTTTTCATACATTTATTGAAATTAAGTACTTCTTTTCGTTTCCGGTCTGTTTCATGTATACAAGTTGTAAGTAAGTATACTAAAAAAATTGCATGCGCAAACGAAAAGTATAAAATTTTAATTTTCAAGGACTTTAATTTAAAGATTTCAACAACTGCTGTTCTGACTAAGTAGCAGTAAAGAGAAGCGAAATGTGCCGAAAATAAGTATTCTTGAACTTTTATTTGTGCAAACAATGAGAAATTTTTTGTTATTTTTTTAGCGCACTCAAAGACATATGCTTGCATGCGTAACAAAGTAGTTTTTTTAAAAATATATTTTTGGAGATTAATCGAAACTGACTCTTTTTTTACTGACTTGCTTACGATATTGAAAGCAGTCATCAAAGATATTAATTAAAAACTGGCGCTATTGCTTTTTTTTTTGTCTTCTTCTATGCCGATGCCATGACTGCTTGTTTTGGTCACTAGGGATGCCAGATGTTTCTTTCTTTTCATTGCGAAATTAAAACCTTGATGATGATTTTGCGTTCCCTTGCTATTGTTTAAGATTTTTTTGCTATTGAAAAAACAACACACATACATAGTCACAGATAGACTCAATGAATGAATAAACACTTACCGGTTCGATCAGGAAGACATTCACATCGGTAGCCACTTTCAAGTGAGACACATGTGCCATTATTCATGCAAGGGCTATCATAGCATAAATCAAGTCTTTGATTGCATTGTCCAGGAAGATTTTCATTCGCTAAAAAAAGAAAAAATTCGTTTTTTGGAAAAAAATGAATTAAAAATTAGTTTTTATGCAACAGTTTCATCAATCATTTTTCAAAAATAAATTTTCTTGAATTTTGAATTATTAAAAATGTGATTAAAAATTGCATATGAAAAGAAATGAGGAAAGATGAGTTATTGCTAGTTGACAGTCAATTGAAAATGAAAAGAAAAATTGCACTTACTTATGAAACCATGTGGACATTCGCATGTAAACGTTCGAATTGTATCTAATGATCGCATAATAAAGTTTTCAGATTCAAATAACTAAAAATGAAAACAAGCATTATTAATTTGTGAAAAAAGTTAATGCAAAAATGGATGATTAATTAACAATTATCATTGTACATGTATCAGTTGCTACACCCTTACATCCATTTCAGTCATTTCTTGTAATCATAAACCTTACTTTGCTATTTTTAACATATTTCAATGATCGTCTGCATTTTTGATAATATGAACATGGTTCATCGTAGCATAGTTCATCATGTACAACACTAACTTTATGTCCAAATAATGCTGATAAATTTCTTACATTTTCCAATATTGTTTCTTCAACTCTTCGCAAACTAAAAAATTAAAAAGTTACTTAATTTTTTTCTTGTAATTTGATCATCTATTTTGGTCTTGTATAAACACAATTTTGTTCTAATTTCTTTGTGACCTTTGACATATGTTTCCGTTTGGACTTATTTTTTAAGCACAAAATTTTATTTATTCGTAAAAATTGATATGCGATCTTTTTGCCCCCTTTTCTTTCTCTCTCTTTCTTTTGCTTATGAGGCGTTGAAATATAAAAAGAATTTTATTCTTGATGTCAATAAGTCATTTTTTACTTTCTCACTTTTTTTGTTCATGCTTAAAAGCTATTATGCAAATGTTACGACCACATCGTTTTTTGTTACCACATTTCAAAAACTGCTACTTTGTTCTTCTTTTTTAAAAAAATGCCGCATTTTGAAAAGAATAGCGCAAAAAAAGCTTTTCACTGTGATGGTAATTTGTCAGTCAATAAGTGAGTAAAAAATCTAAGAGAGCGAAAATGATGGGATGACAAAAAAAAGATTTTTTTGAAGCGCCGGATGTTTGAAGCTTGCGCGAAAAAATAGCGGCAAAAAAGACTTGCTTGATTTGTTTTTCATTTCTTTCGCTTTTAAAAGTGTTTACACTTTATGCTAGCTACTAGGTTGCCGGAAACATTTTGCCGACAAAACTGCTCCTAATTTTCCGGAGCAGCTTTTTTTCAGTAAAAGGACACACTTAAGAGTTATTAAGAAAAAAATTTGCATAGCATTTTAAGTACTCACCTTAAGATGTTGTCGTCAACAGAAACAAAAAAGCTAATATGAAGAGAATCAGAATCTTCAAGCTTTATTGAAAAAATTCGAAAATTTTCTTGCATCCATTTTGCCGAAACAGAAGTAAGAGAATCCAAGAATCGACGGTAAACTTGAAGATCCAGAAATTCATCAATAGTAATATCATGAAGGTGTAAAGTAACAGATTGTCGAAGGGCTTCATCATTAACAGAGATATAAACTATTTGGGCACGTGCACATTCTGTATTCGGGCCATCAGAAACGCATGCTTTTTGTTCCATATTTATTTGACGACGAAAACTTGCTTTAAGCATAAATTTCCCACTAAAATCTTCCACAGAAATGACATCATTCTCTTCTAAATAATGTTCAAGAGTAGCATTATGATCGGGATCACTAAAAATGTTTAATTTTTAGATACTTAATAATCATAAATCTTACAATGCAGGAACACTTCCAATAGAAATGTCGGAAGTATCAGTTTCAAACGTTGAAACAAGTATGAGAAAATCTTTTAGCTGTGGCCGATTGTCATTGACATCACTGACATGAATCTTTACTGGCACAGTTGAACTTAATTGACCGCTACAAATTTTTTAAAACTATTATTACTTTTAACAAGCAAAAATGCCTAACCTTGACGCTTGAAGTTCTACAGAAAATTTATTAATCTTTGCTTCATAATCAAATTCTGTTCGAGAAAGAATTCTTACAACTCCATCTTGATTGGGATCATTTTCAATATCAAATAATTTTGCATCTTGTCCACCAAAAATTCGAAAATCAAGTTTTGCATTATCTCCATCATCTGGATCAATTGCTCTTAAACTTCCAACAACTGTTCCAGGAGGAGAATTTTCAGCAATCCAAAAATCATATGAATTTTTTTCAAATTGTGGTGCATTATCATTAATATCATTCAATAAAATTGTAACTGTTGTTAAAGTTTTTTGTGGGGGTTCGCCTCTATCAATTGCGACAACGGGAAGCACATAGCTAAAAGAAAATACATAACTTTTTGTTCGTGGTTTTCATTTTGTGCCATTTTTCATTTCATTAAATTAACAGCCATTAATAGTCTGGCTAAGAAAAAACACATTTTCATTTTTTTAACTCGAGTGTTGTTTTGGAAAGCTTGAAAAGCTATAAGAAACCGGAAAAATTCCATTTGCTGAAAAAGCATCAGCAACAACATTATCGTTATCTTTTAACAAATTGCGTGCATAAAAAAAGCTCTCTTTTAAAAATTAAAAAAAGACAACTTGTAACAATGTTTTTTTTTTCTTTTTTTGGAAGCAAAAGAAAATATAATTTTTTAGGTCATTTGTAAGCAAGAAAGGTGCCAGCTGTTATGTTTTTGCGCGATTATATTTTTGCATTAGAAGATTAAAGTCTAACGCAAAGAGTTTGATTGCGCAAACAAAGGTCACAGTTTCGAAAAAAAATAGAGGGAGGTAAAATATAGATTAAATTGGCACAAATTAAATTAAATCAAATTATTATTATTCAAAAAATAAGATTAGCTTACGATTCAATTTTCTCACGATCTAATGGACGATTTACTCGAAGAATACCGGATGTTTGATCAAGTCTAAAATGATCAAGTTCAACAGCGGCATCCGTTTCATTCAAAAAATAATTAACAATTCCATTTGCTCCTTCATCAGAGTCAATAGCTTTTAATTGCAAAAATGATGTTCCAACTGCGATATTTTCATTTATTCGTACTTCATATGTTGCTTCAGTAAATTCTGGTGCATTGTCGTTAACTGAAAAAAAATATATGCTTTTTTACAATTTTTTTTCATTTTTGAAAAACTCTTTTAAAATAATCGTAAAAAATGGCAACAATGTGGGTATAATTAGTGGCGTTCAAGTGCAGCCGGCATTCGTTGAATGAATGGTGTTCGAGGGTTAAAACAATGGAAAGAAAAAGAAAAAAATGAAAAGCTTTCGTTCATTCGAGCGACAAAAGAAGAAACAAAAAAACCTATGCCGGAAATAAACTACAACAACCCAAAAGGAATAGGTAGAAGAAAAAGCTGTAAAAACTTACCGTCATCAAGTAAAATTTCGAGTACTGTTGAAGAAGACATTGGAGGTTCACCAGAATCTGATACTTCAATGGAAACAGCATAAAGAGATTGTTCTTCACGATCAAGGGGTTTTGCAACTGTTATAAGCCCGGAGCTCGGATTAATCCTGTCACAAAAGAAGTTCATTTTAACTTTTAAAAATCATAAAAACATACGCAAATTTATCAGAATCAATATTGAATTTAAGTTTAGCATTTTCATCATGATCACTATCTTCAGCACGCATTTTTAAAACATGAAATCCAATCGGTGAATTTTCAGGTATTCTAACTGAAACTGGATTATCAATGAACATTGGCGGTGTATTGACGTCAACAATTCTAATATGAATAATACATCTTCCTTGCAAGCCCCCTTGATCCGTTGCCGATATTATAACATCCATTTCTTGATCCAATGGCATAAATTCTTGTGCCAAAGATAAAATAGCTCCTTGCTCTCCAAGATTTACTAATGCAAATAATTTTCTTGGCATTTCTTCAATTTTATAAAAGAGTTTTGAATCAGAATCAGCATCCTTTGCAACAATTTGCATAAGCTTTTTTCCACGTGGAGTATTTTCACTAAGGGTTAAATTATAAACTTCATGTTCAAATATCGGTGAATTATCATTTAAATCTTTGATCATGATTGTTAAATCTGCTGTAGAATTTAATGATGGAGTTCCATTATCTTTGGCCATAATTTTAAGATGATATTTTTCTTTCGTTTCTCTATCAAGTTTTACAGCAGTTTTTAATGCTCCTGTCAAAGAATCAATAATAAATTCTCCATTATTACTTTCTTCTTCACTATTTATAATTTCATATGTTATTTCACCATTCTTTCCAAAATCTTCATCAATTGCATATAAACGTCCAATTTCTTTTCCTTTTGAAATATTTTCTTCAATATGTATTATATGTCCATCATTTTCATTGTTAACAATAAATGTTGGAGAATGATCATTGACATCTATAATATTTACTTGACAATGAACCGTTGATGAATGTGATGGCTGCCCTTCATCTTTTGCTCGAATAAGCAGCGACAATGGACTTTGACGTGGTTGTGGAATTTGACGTATTGATAATTCACCAGTGTTATAATCCAAATGAAATAAATCTGTTGTTGAAGTTGTTACAATACTGTAATGAACTTTTCCTGAAATATAAGATTAACAATTTTTATTACTAGTTGAAAACTTACCATTAGCACCAGAATCTTCATCAATTGCAATAATTTTCGCAATAATACTTGGAATTGTAACATTTTCAAAGATAGTAATATTATAAAATTTTTGTTCAAATTCTGGTACATTATCATTTACATCCATTACAGTAATCTCTATTAAAGCTTGACTTGACAATGGTGGTACACCTTTATCAGTTGCAACAACATTTAATCTAATGAATGATAATTTTTCACGATCAAGCAATTTTTTTGTTGAAATTACACCAGAAATTGGATTAATCTTTAATAAATCTGAGCCAGGACCTTCAGCAAGAGAGTATTCAATTTCACCATTAATTCCATCGTCCAAATCTCTGGCAAACACGGAAAGCACTGTTGTTTCAATTAAAGCATCTTCAAGAATTTCAGCATAATATGAATTTTTTTCAAATATTGGAGCATTATCTTGTACATCCAAAACATTTACAATAACAGTTGTAGACGTTGAAACAGATGGATCTAATCTTTCATAAACAGTAACCTTTAAAACATGCTTTGCTAAAGTTTCTCGATCCAATGCTTTTAAAACTGATATTTCACCATTTGTTGTATCCATGGAAAATAAATCGGCTGATCTTGAATCTTCTGGTGCTAGCATTGAATAATAAAGTGGCAGATTTCGTTCATGTGTAGCTGAAATTTTTACAACAATACTTTTAACAGGAACATTTTCAGCAATATCAGTAACATATCGATCTTGTTGAAAATGAATTGGCGAAACTTTATGATTTCTTCGGCGAAGCCATCGCTTTTTACGAGAATTAACCTTAAAAAATTTTTATGAAATTTGATCTCATAGATGCAATAATAATTACCTTCACTCTCAATGTTCCAAATGACCATTCATTTGTTTGTTTACAAAAAACTTTAAAAGGTAAAATTAAATCTTGGCATTCTTTTTTTCGAACTAATACACCGAAATTTTGAGCATCTAATCGTGCCTTTTTTGTTGCTCCCGAAAGAAGCGTTGGATAAGAACAAAGTAGGTCGCTATCATTTTCATTAAATTGGGGCCAAATAAAAATATTATTTGAAGGTTTAAAACATTTTTCACCACTAATTAATAAAACTTCAGATTGAAAATTTTGACAAATATTACAAATTTTATCTAATCCATTACTCGAAATACCCGTAATATAGAATAATAATAAAAATAATATGTATGGCAGCATCATTAAAAGAGATCATAAAAATTAATAACGAAGGTCAACTTTTCTTTTTTCTTCTTCAGTTCAAGTCATCATCATCATGTTTCTTAGAATTTAAAGAATAAGAATCTGTCGTCGGTTTTTGGAAGAAGCAGTAGTAAAAAAACAAATTTTGGTAGTCGTAACGGTGGTGATGGATGACCAAGTGCCAAAAAAGCTTGCTTCTAAATATAGGCGGAGTCCTAACCAAAAAATATAAGAAGGGGACGGCCAAAAGCCGAATTCGGAGGAAGAAAAAAAAGGAGCGAGCGGCCGCCGGCTGTTTGTAATGAGACAAGATGTGGACAATGAGCGCAAAATAGCGCTGGGTTTTAGGTCGTTGACTTGAGAGTTGTAATTAAAATGAAAATGAAAAAATAAGCATGCAGTCAAAAGATAGAAAATGAAACACTAACATACCTTATTTTTAATAGCTCTTTTTTTGTTTTCGTGATGATGGTAGTGGAATGGGATGCAAAGTAATAAAAACAATGTTGCTTATTCATTTCATTACTTTTATGCTTCAACCATTGGTGGCATTTTTTGAGTGGTATTTACCAAGATGAGAAATGAGGAAGATATAAAAAACAAACGGGATGATGCTACACTTAATTAAAAAATCATCAAAACCTTTTTTTCCGACAGGGTCAAGTAGAATATTGCAGAAAACAACTCAGGTGACCAATTTTTTAAGAAGAAGCAGATGCTCCATTTTTCAACTTCAAAAGAAAAAAAAAGTATTTCTCTTTTCCTCTTTTTTTCAACCTGCTTTTACATAATAATTCTCTCACATAAATTTGCATATTTGTTTCTCTTTTGTTTTCAAATGATGTTGAAAAAAGAATGTAAAAGTAAAGTATCGATTTCCTTCCGGTGCGCAAGAAAGGCATTCACTTTTTTTTGTTAAAAAAGAAGCATGCTTTCTTCTTTTTTTGATGATGAAAACGAAGCGTTTCGTTTCCTACATATTTCAATTTTAACTCAAACAACGACAATGCTTGACACCAATGATGCATGTCAAAGCAAAACCATTTCTTGCTTCTTTTTATTCATACAAAGGCATATATAATAATATAATATTATACAACTCCTTTTTTTATGCAACGGTGTACATAAATAAGTAAAACCATGTACGTATATATAAATGACCAATGGCTTTTGTGAATTTCTTTTTTTCACTCCCAAAAACAGGATAAAGAAGAAGGAGGAAAAGAAAAAAAAATGCCATTGGGAGAAGCAAGCAAGCTGTAACGGAACCGGATGAATGAATGAGTAAAGTAAACTATAGGGATGCATTACATCTATAAAGAATACTTTGACTTTCCTTTTTTTAAAGCATATATTTATTATCTTTTTTATGCTTGGCGGAAGCAACAAACGACAAGCTTGAAAATTACACTATGCAAATTTTTTTGTTGGTCATCATCAACTGAAGGGCAACAAAAAAAAGAGATATGGGAGAGAAGGCGATGACATTAAATTGCGCAACAACGAAAAGATGCAAGGATTTCTGAAATTGCCGCTACTAAAATAACTTTGTCGAAAATGTAATTTGTGAAACATTTCTTCTTTTTTTTAAAAATACAATAAATAGCTTAGCATGTCATTTTTAACTAGATTTATCAAAAAAAAGAATGTTGTAGGCATTGAATTTCTTCCCTGTTTGCTTATAGTACTATATACTGTGTGATTTTTCCCCAAACTTTCAAACAATTAAAAAACATGTGTAATTATTATAAAAATTACTAGATCGCCTACAGATAAACATGAATCTTCCCCCATTCTTTTAGAGGAAAATTTTTTACAGGATTGACAGTAAAATAAAACTTTCGTTAGCTCAGTTATGTCGAGTTGTTGTAAAAATGTGCACTTCAAGAAACAAGAGGGTTAGTAAAATTTATTTGAAACAAATGTAAAACATACAAAATACCTAAACATTATCAGAAAAAGTAACCATTAAAGTACCAGAAAGTTGAAATTCATCATTGTTCTCCATTTGCGAAATAAGATAATCAGTTTTTTGAATTAAACTGTAATGTTTAATTGTAAAAACTCCATCTTTTTCTAAGCATAAATACCACTGAACACCTTTCATTTTCTTTACGGTACTTGGAGATGAGGAGAATGGAACCAGGGCTACACGAAATTTTCGTTTCGCATTTTGTGAAACTGTGCCGAAAATTTTGTGATAAACGATGTGCTAAATTTTAAAAAATTTATTCAATCATTAACGAAAAAGTAGTGACTTTTAGCTATTTTTAACGAAAAATTTCATGAAAATCTTATCAAACTTTAGAATTTCCTTCATATTTTTTTGATAATTAATTGATTTTGATTACAGTTTAAAAGCAAGCTGGCAGTGTAACGACTAAATACTAAGACCCATAGTATGTGGCATATTTCTTGCAAATACTATTTTTGAAGATAAATAATAAAACAATTTTTAAATTTTTGATTCAACAATATTGTATATGTTTGGGAAGTTACTTTAACGGAAAATATTCTGTAATAAATAATTATTATTAAGCAGCATTCGATACGATGTTTTAACGAATTATTCGAAAAATGGTAAAGCAGGTGCAGCATATTATTCCCTTTCTGCAGAAATTCAGCAACAGTAAAAACTGTTGAAGACAATGCTAAACCTAATCTTTTTGTAACAAATAATAACAATCTTTAGTAAGATTTATGTGAAAATACGTAAAAGTTTCTGTTCCTTAAGTTACGTAAAAATTAGTTTTGATTTTACTTATTTTCAATTACGTGACATAAAGAATAAATACATTTGCATAATGACCGCATTTTGAAAAAATTTCATAACAAACATTGCCCTTCATTACTGTTTTAATGCCTCATTTAAAATTTATTATTTAATTTGTCATCGTCATTACCATTCTCATGCTTTAACATTGTCTATGTTACGAAAAAATTTTAGTTTTAATTTCTAACATTGACTTCTGATAACAGAGTCTTATAATGGCTCTGCAATTTATGAAATATTTCAATTACACAAAAATCGACAGCGGTATACTTTTATTCAATTCATTAACCTTGAAAAAATAATATGGAAAATCATACATTTTAAACACAATATGAAGCAAGCAAATTCTATTGAGTATAAATGGCGGTATGTACTAAATCTTAAATTTAACAAAATTTAAAGATATACGTTAGTTTAACAAAACATAAAATTTAGAAAGTAACATGAACATACATAAATGTTATAAAGGGGGATATTGCTTTGTTATGATAACGCAACATATCAGTATGATACCTGCAGAAAGAAAAAACGACAGATGTTATGGTTCCGGTTGCGTAGGTTATCATTCCTTTGAATCTTACTTTTCTTTTGTTTCTGTCCGATGATTCATTTTTGCATCGCAAAAAATGAACATAATGTTTAATTTGTGACTGAAAGAAAGCTGTTGTCGTCACAACAGAAATGCTGACTGAGAAAAAAAATTGCCGTTGAAAAACGAAGGTGCAGTGTCGACCGAAAAAGTGGTTAAATATTTTTAACACAAATGTTAGAAAACAAATATTTCGACATTAAAGAACGGACAAAGAAAATTTTGGTTTGAAAAAGTACAATCAAAAAAGAGAAAAAATCAACAATTTGAATCTCAAAAAGGTGCTAAATGTTAGCCTAAAATACCTATTTCTGCCATTTAGCCTTACGGAAAACAAGTCCAGCATTTGGCCATGCTCTTTCTTTCAGGAGTCTTACGGAAATAGGATTGACAGGATTGATTGCAACCAAAATTTTTCAGCAGCGAAGAACATGAACGCATTGAGCAGAGATCATGAACAATAATGATGATGACACATCAAATAAAAAATACGTTAATAAAAATACCATTAATAATAATTTGACGAGAAACAAGTAAGATTAAGTTAAGAGTTGGTAATAAAATGTTAATTGCTAATTTACAAAATAACAGCCAATCAATAGATAATCAAGAAGGCTCAAGTTTGTAAAAAGAAGAGCCGCGAAGGTAGTATTTGCATTAGGGTAACGATAAAAAGCAAAAGAAATAAAAAAAAATGTTCTTTGTCGCTTAAAGTTGTTTAAATATGTTATGAAAAATGCAAAAAAAAATGCCGCGCAAAAACATTGACACAACACAAGTGCATACGTTTTTTTGTGCAGTGATCCTTCAAAAAGGTTTATTTTTATATTGTTTTTTAAGATGCTAGATTCACGGATTGGTGTTCAACAACAACGACAATCGACACAATCTCAACAACAGCCATTATCACAACTTAATTCAACCATTTTAAATAGTATTCCACTTACACATGCGCAACAACAACCTCTTTCATCACAACAACAACTTCGTTCTTCAGTATCAGTTATTTCAATGCCGAGACTTCGATCACCTTCACCAGCAAATCTACAACGTTTATCATCATCTGGTAGTAATGATGATCAATCACGAGTAAGTTTCAATTTCAGTCCATAATACCGTTTAACTCGAAAATTTTAATTTTTTTAATTTCTTCTAATATTCTTAAGCGTTTTCTTTTCTGCAATTTATCGATTTTTGTGGTTATTGTCTGTTACTTTAATTTATTAAAAGTCATTTCCATTTTATCCTACCTACTCATATCTAAAGTTTTTAATCGTTGCACTTTTTTTTAAAAATTTTTGTTAACAACAAAAGAAAAATTTGCATCAACGCTTAACTTTTGTATAAACACTCAAATTTTTGCTCAAATAAAGTTTTGCCATCTTGGAGGTTGTTTTTTTATCTTTTTAACTGAGGGGAAGCACAACCGCAAGATTCTTGTCAATGAAAGACGCAAAATCAGTTATTCCTTAAATTTTTGCATCTTATGATAAATAAATGATTCTCACAATTATAATCCAAACTGTTTCTTTTCAGCAACAACAACAACTTGCACCTCTTGCACGTGCACAACAACAACCAATTCAATCAACGTCAAATAATTCTTTACGTATTATTCAATCACCTTCACCAGCGAATCCTCAAAATCGATCACCATCTGGTACAAATGGTGCACAATCTCGTGTAAGTCTCAATTTTAAGAGGGACACTCAAAAATTTGCTCATATTTTCTTCAAATGAGTTTCTTACCAATGTTTTTTATTGTAAATCTTCATTTATTTAAAAATAATTTAGCTTTTTAAATATGTCATTAATTTTAATAATTCTTTGGATGATTTGTTGAAGATATTTAGTTTTTCAATAACTCTGTAAAAACTTTAGATTTTTAATTCTTTTTTCGAATTTGTTGCTATAAGTTTTTTTAACCTGTTTACTTCCATCGAAGCCGATTTTAAAATCACAGTCACACATAGGCGTTTGTTTTATTCTTCTTTAATGATCATTGCAACAAAGAGATTATTCCTTTTTTTGCAGAAACTTCCATTTGGTTTTTGTATTATTATTCAGTTACTGTAACAGCACATAAGTTGAGTAAAAACCTTAGGTCTTTATCCTTTGTTTTGGATCTTTTTTAAATCAAACACATAAGCTTCCAGTCATAAACATAAATTTATTTTCAAAAATTTGCAGTGTTTTTGACCCTTTTTCTCAAATAAATTCTTTGCACTCAGTCTGATAACATTTTGAATTTTTGTTGTTGAAAAAGGCAGAACTCAATAATTACATTTTAGGTCTGGAAAGCAGATATAGGAAAGACCCAAAAAGGTCAAGATATGCTTTATTGGCGTCTTCATTCCAAAAATTCAAAACAATATTTGGCATTTTATTCTAGGAAAGTATCAAATCAACGGGTTCGGTGTCGTCGTTGTTCAAAAATTACAAAGATTCGAAATAAAGCAATCAAGAAAAATGAACCGAAATGCAGAAATCCTCTATGGCCAATCAAGCATTTCACAGAATTTTTGAGTGATCCAGAGCATGGTCATTTCCCTGAATGCATTCCAATGACAGAATCTGAAATGATTAAAGAACAAAATAGAAAGTAAAATTACTGCATTTCTTTGATTAAGCTAATAACGCTGTTTTAGTGCAAATAAAGGTGTCAAAGCTGATAGTTGTGGTTCAAGTGGTCGTGATAAGAATGATGTTAATGCTCCAGTTGTTGATGATGATAACGATCAATATTCAGATGCTATGGTTAATCTTGAAGTTGTTACTGTTGATGATGCATCACGTGGTAAAAAAGATGAAAGTGAAAAAGATAATAGTGATGGAATGTCTCAACATGATTTTGTTGATGTTGCAGATGATGTTGCTGATGATCTTGAAAGTTGTGCTGGTTGTCCTGTAATAAAAGAAGAGCAATCACAAGATGAACTTGGTATCCTTCAAAATGTTAATGATAGTCGAAATGGAAGGTCTGGTGAAGCTGAAATTGATATTAAAAATTCTGATGATAATGGTGATGTCTTGGTTGATCAAAGTGCTGACCTTGCTGGTGATGGTGAAGCTGATAGTTTGTTGGAAATTTCCATTGATGCTGGTTTGGAATTTGATTTGAATGCACTGCATGGAAGAATATCAATTTGTGGTAGTCTTGTTGCTGAAAATGGAAGTGATGCAGAAGATAAAGAAATGCCATTTATTGAAGGTATAGTACTTAAAAAACATATAATCATACTGTTTAGTTGAAAATAATATTTATTGTTAATAACTCTTATGTAGAATTCCGTATATTGTTTTTTACAAAACTTTTCTAATAAATTTGACTTTGAGGTCATGGACATGTTGCTGCTGATGAAGATTTTCCAAATGACAATTCCATGCTTTCATCAATTATGTCTGCTGAATCCGTTGCAGTTTTTCAAGATAGTTATCAAGAATCTTTCACTTTCTGGGAATTCGATGATCAACCTGGATGTCCCCCTACAACTAATCAACCTGTTGTTGCTCCTGCAGCTGGTAATCAATGAGAATAAGAAGCATCAAATTTCACATTTGGGAATTTGGGGACCATCCTGGTTCCGATATCCTTCATCGCTTGTTACTCCACCAGTTGTAGCACCTCCACCAGGTAATTCGCAATCAAATAAGTCTGATGCAAATAATTCTGATTTTTGGTAATTGAACTAAAATTTGCTTTGTTTCTCTTTTACTTTATTACTGCTTTACATCATCTTCTACTCAAATCTGATTTTTATAATTTGTAATGTTTCATTTAAATATGTAAAGCTTTGTGATACTTTTCACTTTTATCTGTTTTTTAACACTTTGTTTTTTTTCTATTTCTCCCTTTTTTTAAAAATTTTTGCCATTTGCAAACAACCATGTTTTTTCTCTTTATTAATTTTTTATATCCATTCTAATCACTTGTTGTAATGACAAACTTGACGTTTCTATATTTTTCTATTATTATTTTACAAAATCGATTTTTATCTGATTCTGTTTGTTGAACAGCAGAAATATGAATTACCATTAGTAAAAGTTGTTAAGTTTTTTTTGTCAATTGTTTTTAATGCAAATCTTGAATTCCATTTTGCTCTCTTTTACTTTTTCCCTCTTCTTAGAATCTTTTTACGTCACATATGTTTTAGTTTTATGTTGACTTTTTAAGCATCACTTCCATTTTTTACAAAAAAGACCAAAAAATTGTTCCTTCTTTTAATTTTTGTTATTTGCGTTTCATAATAAAAATGTCGGCAAAAATTGTCTAATATTTTCTTTTGTTGAATGAATATATGAAAATTTTTGTTGTCATTTTTATTTTGTTTTACAGCATTTGACTTAATTTTTGGCTTTGCTTTTTTTAATGAAGTCAATAAATTTTCAGTATTTCATTCAACATTATTATTAAACAAATTAATGTTTTGGTTTCTTAACATATTTATTTCTTTAAAATGCTTAATCGACGAAAAATCACATACCGTAAATCCTCTAATATAAGGTGCACTCTGATAGAAGCGCACCTTCTAATTAAAGCGCAGGAAAATATTATTACTTTAGGGCTTGCTGAACACCCAAGGCCAGATACTGATATCGAGATATCATCAAGATATATTAAGAGAAAAGTAACATTTTTTATAATTTTCATGAAAGGGATTCTATAATTTTTTTAAGCTGAATAAGCAAAAAAATAAAAGTTACAACACTTGTTGTAAAAGATTGATAAAAACTTTATTTGAGAAATTATAAAAAAAGTAACTTTAATCAATTCATCATACGGTAATTACAACGAAAAACGGAAGTAATTTTGAGGCATGACATCAAACAAATACATGTGTCGCCACTATTGCATTTTTTGTTTGTGTTTTTATTCTTCCTGTTGCTAATACGTCAAAAGAGAGCCGACTGTAAAATATTTAACAAAGTATGTTTGGCTTTAATCAGATGGCACAGAAACATGCGACGGAAGAAACCTAAATGAATGAAAGTCGGTGTTTTCCATTATACAAAAAAAACAATATTTGTTTTAATTTTTTTTAGGGAGATGTGAAAAAGGTAAACAAAAGTATCACTCTGTCTAAAACAAAACAAAAAAAGTTCAAAGCAATGAAATCTTTCAACAATATCAAAAAATAAAAGAGAAAGAAGGAAACTTTCGATACAAAGGAAAAGTCATTCTAATTTTATTCAAAATGGCAACAACTAAGTCATTTTCTAAGACTAAAACTGCGAACCAACTAAATCTTTTGTTGCATTATTTCAAGTTAAAATAAAAAGAAATGCAAAGCAATTTTGCGTTAAAAACGATATATTAAAGTACAAAGCATTTTTGCCGTGGTTTTTTGCTTGACAAGTTGCAACAAGTTATCAGTTTAAATTTCCAGGATTAGATCAGGTAAGCATGCGATTCGTTTTACGAATAAAATTTTGGCATTTGGGGGTATTTCACCAAACGGCGCCAAATTTAGAGTTGGCATAGCGCAAGCTATAGATTAACTTAAATATAAAAAAGTACTAATTGAACTCCCTAAAATTTTTGGAAAGTCCAAAAATCAAAAAATTTAGAAACAACTTAATATACATTTTTAAAAAAGCTCTCAGAAGCTAAATTATGAAACATAAGCAATTTTGCACAAGGCCATACAAAGGAATAACTGCTATTAAAATTCTTTTCCATGCTAAATCTTATTTTATTATACCCATCACAAATTTTTTTCTAAGCATATTTCAGACACTTTCAGATAAGGCAAATATGGTTACTTTAATCGCTTGGGATATTTAAATTTTTTGCAACTCATCTCTTTTTTGCTGTAACGATCATACTGTATTGCATAAGTTTAAAATTTTTTTTTGCTAACTTGAAAGAAGTGTGTTACAAAAAAAACAAAGATTCACAAAAGCGATAATAATGAATGTTTTGGTTTTTTTTGTGTGTGCCGGCGTCCTCTGAAATGCAAAACAAAAAATTTCTTCTTTTTCTCACAAATGCGATCATTTGCTTAAAACATTTTTTTCATTTGAAGTGCAAAAAGCGCCTTCATGATTTTGTTGAATATTTTTTGCTTAATAAGAAAACTTTCAGAGATGATTATTCAGTTTTAACCTAAAAATTGTCTCAAATAATTCATTAGGGACCAGAAAAGCTCTTTAAAAATTATTACGTGCCCTTATCAACAAAAAATGTATACGGTAGACATTTCAATTTCTCTTTTCACCTTTTCTAAATTGTGCGGTTATGATTTTAATTGTGAAGTTAGTAACATTTTGTTAATAGAAATCACGTGTTTATCACTTATTATTTATTTAACTAGGAATTTGGCCAAAAAAGAGGAAAATGAAAAAATCAACAGACTGAACGTGAATCCTTGTGTTTTTGCGTCAAAAAATGCGGGCTGACAATTGTTGTACTTTGACAATAAAGTAAGACATTACAAAAAGAAGGCGAGCTAAAAAGTGTTTCATACAAAATTTTAAAGAGAGAAAGAATACATTTTTTGTCGATAAGGGCACGATGTACTTTTTCTTGAATGATTCTGATCTCTAAAAAAAAAACTTAGTATTGTGTAGGCCCTAACACCTACTGATCCCTAATGCGATACCCATGAGTCGACTTTTACGTATATCCTTGAAGGAGGCTCACTTTTAACCTGGGTGCCACCCATGGAATTCCTTTTAACCTCGGATCCACCGAGCACCCAACCACTCAATTTTATAGTGTTTCGTCTCCGGCCGGACTCGAACCTGGGATCTCCAGGCCGAACATCCACCGCGCTACTCCACTAAGCCACTGAGCTGGCTGTTCAAATTCATCTCTAACAGTTTCTTTGAGATTATATTTACGTTAAAAAAGAATATTCATTTTTGACAGTTTCCTTATATTAAATAACTGACTTTTATTCTTTCGTGTTGACTACCGCTTCCTTCTATCGTTTTTTCTAGGGTATTTTACATTTTTATCACACATTTAATTTTAAGATAATATTTTGATTTAAATCAAATTGTTGTTATTTCTAAAATGCTTTGTTCAAACTGTCGCAGCATCAGCGACAACAAATTAAAAGCTATGTCCATCGAACAACTTGAAGGGTTTCTCCTGGCCCATTCGTCTCATTTGAGTGAAGAAAGAGTCAAATTCATTATGAATGTAATTCTTATCAAAAAAGGTAACTTTCTCTTTTCACCTTTTCTAAATTGTGTGGTTATGTCGTACTATAGCCGATAAATTTTAAGGCACCATACAACAAAATTCTAAAACTTGTGAAAACCTTTGCAGCCGCGTTTGTCAAAAACAAGCTTTTTCCCTTGAATTTTTTTACTTTGCCTTTTTGCTTCACATAAAAAACAGCGAATCCAAAAGTGCTTTATAGAAAAAAAGCAGTTTAGTTATTAAATGAGTTAAATAATTTTTTGTTCCTGGCAGCCGTTTTTTTTTGCGTTGACAAAGAATTTTTTAATGGCTTTGTGATTTTTTCTTTTAAATAATATTGCTTCTGACAAACGAAAAAACTGTTTCCAGAAACACAGAATTTTGTTGTAGCTTTCATTCTTTGCAGTTGTTTTTGAATGAAAAAATATTTTGAATATAATCCGAGTTTCATTTTTTGTCTTCAGCCATTCTTGGATTTTCGTTTGTCTCGGATTTTTTTACTATAGCAAATTTTTTTTAAAATTAACAAATTTGATAAAACACTGAGAAACAAAAAATATAGCCACACTTGAATTGTTTGCCATATTCTTTGAAATCCTTTAGGGCAAATATAATAAAATAGTTAGTTAGCTTTTAAAATCTTAGTAGATATGAATTATGTTTATCATTTTGCCTTACATTATTTTCATAATGACCGTGTCTTATAATTTCAAATTATAACCTTTTGCCGATTTCTTTTGCAAAACCACTAACTAAAAATTTGTATCTACTAATAATAAATCTTGCTATCTGCGTACAAAACAGTTTTTAAATAAACCTCAAAAAAAATAAATACGGTAAAACAATGAAGTAAAAAAGCTATATTCTCATAAAACTAAAAGCTTTTATCTTTACAGCAATTCAAGCTGCCTCTGCTCGTGCCTCATCTTCTGCTGGTGCAACATTAACATCAAAAGGCGCACAAAAGAAAAAAATTCGAGCTGCTCAATATATTCCGTTTGCCACTGGTGCAAAGAAACAACCTGCATCATCAACGACATCAGCAGCCGTTGAAAGAGGCAAGTTTTCCTTTTTGTATACACTTTTGTGAGCCAAAAATAAAAACAAATAAACAGTATATAAAGTTTTGAGTTTCCATAAAACAGCTATTCACAATTAGGCAAAAAATTATTTTTTAAATTTTTCTTTCAAATTTTTTACAAGAATCTTTTTTAAAAAGGCTAAAATAATATTCATCAAATTCCGGCTTTATCTTTTAAAATTAGCTAACAAAGGTACTATTCTAGTTTAATACCCCTCTAAATAAGTTTTTCATTATTTTTAACTTAGAAATACTTTTTGTGTTGAAGATGAAAAAATTTACATAAAAACCAGCACAAAAAAACATAAGGGGGGATAAAAGTAGAATAGTGCTGCTACAAAAAGTATTCACGTATGCAAGATAGCTCAATTGGAAATAAAACCAATTTTTTGTTTCAACTATCATGAAAGAGGGAATATGAAAAAATTAAGTGCACCTAAATATTCGTGAACCATTGTATAAAAATAAAGTTTTAAAAAAATACAATTTATGTAAAACTAAAAACTAAATATTTTTGTTTTTACAGCTGTCAAGGCTGCTGCTGAAGCGACAAGAACCACTGGAACTACTGCAGCTTCATCGAATGTTACATCTTCTGCTGCATCATCTGCAACAGCAATACCACCTCTTGGACATAAACGCAACATTCAAGATGTCATCTTAACCCCACCACCAATTGCAACAAAACGACCACCACCATCACTTTCATCTGAAGCTGATGAAACGGGCAAGTTTTATATTTTGTAATCATCTAAGCCAAAAATAAAAACAAATAAAAGCATATAATAATTTGAATCTCCATAAAAAACAACAAGGTTCAAAATTATTTTTCTTAAACTTTCCTTTCAATATCAAGGAGATAATTTTTTAAAACGGCTAAAATAAGATTCATTCAATTCCGATTTTATCTTAAAATTTAGCTAAGAAAAAAAATCAAGAAGGTAAAGGTAGTTTTTTTGAAAATAAAAGCAATTTTATTTTTCAAATGCCATGAAAGAGGATATATAGGTTTTAACTTTTGTTGTGGAAATAAAAAATATAAAGTTAGCAATTTATATATTGTTAGTTTAACATTAAAAAAAAGAATTTTACCGAAAAAAACCCCAATATAAAAAATTTTCTACAGTAATTTTTAAAAGAGAAGTATTTTCAGAATTTGGTTTTGCAGAAGGCCCTGGAGTTGGCTTCTTTCAAAATACTCTCCAAACTGTTGATCTTAGGGATGGAATTGGTATTTCACAATTGCTCTCCGATATTGAGCAATGGAAGAAGGAATTCAGAACTCGTCGAGATTATATGAATATTATTTTTCAAATTGAAAGAAAAGTTTTTGAAAGAAAATATGCACTGGAAACATTGGAAAGAGGCCGTAAGTTTACTATTTCTAAAACACTGCCTAACCATTTCAATACCGAATTATTATTTTTTTTGCTTTTTCGTTTTTTATCGAAAATGTAAAATTATCTGTTAGTAAACAATATGCATACTTTTAGATTGCATATTTCATTCTTCTCACAAAAATTCATTTTTTGTTGAAAGATCTTTTCCATTATTTCTTTTAACATTCCATTCCTGTCTTTTTTACTCTTCTTTTTTTCACGTCCCAAAAAAGGGCATCTTTTTTATTTTTCACTTTTATTTTGATTGCTGCTATTACGTTTTTTTGTGAATTAATTTTTTTATATTTTTATACAATGGTTCAAATTTTTGAGAAACTTTTAAGATGTCGTTTACTCCAAATTGTCAGTTCCGTTTTTCAAAATAATAAAATTTCAAAATAAACAACAACAAAAATCTAACCAAATTTAAATATAATATGTTTTACATAACCTGATTTTCTTCGAGGTTATCATAAGTGTTTCAGCCCCTTATCCTCTAGAAATCTTTTTTTTATTTAACTTTTTTCTGTTAAACTACTCACCCTTCGGGTCATCGATTTTAGAGAAAGAGCTTAATGAAATGTCGATTTTTTTGTTATTCAAGAAAGTTACTGTTAAATAAGATTAAAATAACTATTTTTCAATGGCGCTAGTATATTCCTAGAAAAACACAACGAAAATTATCTGTTTATAAATTTGAATACTTTGTAAAAAAACGTGCAAGTTCTGCAAAAGATTATATGTTGTTTAAAGACGGCTTTTTGTAGCTTTTTAATTTCAGATATTTTCTTTATTTGGAAATTGCTGTCCCATTCCACAGTAGCCTAGGACATTTTAAATTTATTTGTCCCTAATTTATTGCAAATTTATTATCAATTAGTCTTCGAACATCGATTCTTTTGGAAAAAAATTTTTTATTTTGCATATGCTAAAAAAATCGTTCAAAACATTGTCATTAAACGTTACATCTTTTTTCAAACTTTTTTTTGTCACTCAGCCACAGATGTAACTTTTTTTAGTTCTTTTTGATTTTTAAATTTTACATCATTGGTTTGGCTCTTTTTTAATCAGTGTTGTTCTGATTTTTTCTAGCATCATTTACTGGTTTATGTCGTGTTTATATTTATTTCCTAATTGAGCGTTCAGACAGGATTTCAGCACTTTTAAGGGTGAACATGGTCATGCAAAACCTGACGAAATCTGCCGGCGATTGGTGGAAGGGGTTTTTGAAATCTGGCATCAGCAGAATCTGTCAGTTTTTTAGATCTTAGTTACATGTTGGGGGCCACGCCAGAGCTTTTATAAGCAGTTTTATAATTGCTAAAGCATTCCAGCAAATTCTTTTAAAAAATTCTGGTTAAATTGTGTGTCAAACAAACATCATTTGAAAAACCTGACCATTTTGTTGACAATGGGTGTGAATGGGATGTTAGCCAAAACTGGCGGCAACCTGATTTAAGCGTGGGCGCAGCAGAAAATTTTGCTGTTGTGTCTGGACGAATCTAGTGTTCAAATTCTCTTTAAACTTTTGCATAAATTTCTTCCTTAAACCCTCTGTTTTTCGTTTCCATTTTAAATGAATTCACATTTTTGACGAATTTGATAATCTGATAGAAATTTTACGTTTTTAATGCAAATGATGATTCTTAAGTTCACATTCTTTCTCGTTTGCTTTTTTCAACTTTTTATCATTAGTTTATTAAAAATTTTTTTTAATAAATAAGAATTTTTTGGTTATTCTTACTTTATACATATTTGAAAACCGTTAAAACTTTATTTAATACTTTACTCATATTTGATCTTTTCATTAATGGCTTAATAGTTTTAAGATGAAATGAATTAAATATAGCTTTTGTATTTTTTAGCATCAACTTATAATGCTCAAGCTCTACAACAACAACCGCGTTTAACTCTTGCAGCATCATCATCGCCCTCTGTTACTGCTGAAAAGGCTCCATTATCATCCACAAATGCAGCAAGTGCTGGTTGGTTTTTTTACATAACTAAGTTAAATTAAATATATCTGAAAAAAAAACACCTTTTTCTGCAAAATCACAAAAGAGTCGTTTTTTCGCCCTTGCTTTTTTGAACTTTTATATACAGTATATATATTATATACTTGCCACTTAAAAAAATAAACGATTTTGGATGTGTTTATTCAATAAATTTCATTGCACGAAAACAGGAAACAGAAAAGAATGTTTGTCGCGCAAATGCCGTTGAATTTTTAAACAAAAAAGTCACTTTTTTTTTATCAAAAATGCATTTGTTATTTTGAGACAGATATTTTTTTCTTATTCTAGTTTTTACTTTATCTCTTTTAGCTAAAAATATGAAACCGTTAAAATTTTATTTTATATTTTACTGATATTTGTTCTTTTTATATGATGAATTAAGCATTTTGTTATTTTCAGAAGCAGCAGGAAGTCATCCACCTTCTTCACCACCATCATCATCATCAAGTGATGGTTCGTTTTTTACACAATTTAATTAACTATATCCAATCAAAAGGCGATTGATTGAAATAAATAAAAACAATCTTGGAACACAAAAATGCATTTTTTGACCCATAGCAACAACAGAAAAATTTTCTATTTAGTTTAGTGAATGTCACTTAAAAAAAGGAAAAAAAAGCAGTTTCGGATGTGTTTATTGCGTGAAAACAGGAAACAATAAAGAAATATATGATTGTCGCGAAAACGTTGTTGAGTTTTTTATTGATTTTTAAACGACAAATGAAAATGCATTTTTTCTGCGGACCCATGTAAATTGCAATACTAATTTTTTTACATAAATTTTTATTTGAGAAAGAGCATAAACTCTTTTCAAACAGACTTATTAGGGAAAAAAATCAATGATTTTTGAACCCCCTGCCCTCTCTGTGACCAAAGATCAAAGCGTTTTGCCGACAACATCAAAGCCGGGTGACGATATGGTCACGTGATTTCTGGATAATCCCTTATTAAAAAGGGGGTCGAAATTTAATTTCTTCGGGTAATTTCCAAGGTTCAAAAAATAAAGGCACTTGCTGCATATAGTCTATGGACTTTTCAAAAATAATTATTTTTCCACTGTTTATAGACCTTTAATTATGTTATGCAAGAACATCTTCTTTGGCATAATTTTATCCAAAATTTTGCTATAATTTACTGCATTTATAAAAATTCAAAGTTTTGCGATGATACAGTTTACTAATGAATTACCAAAATAATAGCTTTTATCAATACTTGTTGTTGAAAACATTTAAAAATGCATTATTTCGGATGAAATGACAAGATAACGCAGCATAAATAAATCCATAAATAAAAAAAGTCGAATAAAAGACACTATTTTTTCAGAATCTGAAAGTGATTCATCCTCATCCACAAAAGAAAAAGATATTGAAGTAAGTTTTATTTTCAAATTTCCCAAACGACATAACTGTGTTTATTATTTAATCGAACAAAAGTTCGAATAACGTATTTTATTTATCATTTTTAAAATAATAAACTCGAAGTTCTGAATACAATTTAAATATTGTATTTATTCTTGGTTTTTCAGAGATGGCCTGCATTTCAATGCCTTTCCATGTATCGGGCTGCTAATAATTTTATTTATTTTGATGGTCCACATTCTTACGAATTTTATGCCAAAGAAGTTAAAAACGGAAAAGCAGATGTACGATGTGTACACTGCAAAACAACTCAAAATTGGAGAATTGAAGATCATAATGGTGCACCTGTATTTGTTACAGATCCAACTGCTCATCACAGATGTCAAAAAAATACTGTTGAGAAAGTTCTTGTAGAACAGCTAATCAGGTAAAACAGATAATGTCATCATTTAAAGGAGAAATGATAAAAAATAATTTTTAGGAAAAAGCTTTGCATTATTTATTCAACAGGAAAATTGGGCAAGAAAGATATTGATAAAGTTATTGATGAAATTCGGCATGATATTCAAAATGCTGGTTTTGATTTTATGGGTCAATTTTTTGTTGGAAGTGCTAAGTACAGAAACCTTCGGAAGAGAATCAGAGAAGCAGTAAGTTTTAACTTTATTGAAATTATTTTCGATTTGAGTGCCTATGCTGGAATTTCTGTGATAAAAAGAAAAAATGAATTTTGAGGTTTTATGATAACAAAAAATGCTGAAATTATTATATACTGGATCAAAAAGATTTCATATTAAATATAAATATAATGTTGTTTTTCTTTAAATGCTAAAATACGTATTATTTGATAAAAAAGTTTTTTTAACATTTTTACACATAATCATTTAAAATTCGAAAAGATACATTAATGATAACATTCAAAAAAACTGAATTTTCAAAATTTTATGAGGCTTATTATTTTGTTGTATAATTTTAAATATGAATGTGTTTGTTTTTAGGCAGCACCACGTGAAGAACAAATTTCTCGTTTACAAGAATTGGTGCAACTCGTCGATGATCTTCTTTCTCACCATGCAACACTCACTACATCAAATTCTTCTGATAGCAGCAGCAGTAATGGTGAAGGAGATGGAGCAGGACCATCTCCGGAAATTCGATCTTCGTCATTTTCAATTCTTGAATCATCGAGCGTATCTGTACAAGATCAACTTTGGTCCTCATTTCTTTCAGTTCCATATCGTGCTGGTTAGTTTTTGATTCTTCTTTTATTTTGATCTCATTACTCTTACAAAAACAATTTTAAAAAATGGCGCGAGAGAGTTTTGCCTTTTCAATAATCCCAACTCTTTTTTTGTTTTTCCTTTGGACATTTCGATTATATGCCTGTTCTTTGAATTAAAATTGCAACAATTGATATTTATGCTTATTTAGCTTTTAAAAGGCTTTCCTGAAACAACTTGTTTTTGCGAAAAAATGACTACAACTGTAGAATTTTGAGAAAATTCAATTGTAATTAATTAAAATAACAAATCTTTTTCCTTTTTATTTCTTTTTTAAATTCATCCTGAAAATTAGCTATGTGCACGGCTTTTTAGATTTTGTGTAAATACTTACCACAATTTTGGTATCATTAAATGCAGAATTTTATGATTAAAACAAGTGAAAAAGAAAAAGATCCATTTGGCTAAAAATTAAAAACCACTTGTCCAAAAAAAATGCGAAGGAAAGTCAGCTTTGAGTCGTCATGCACGTAGCTACTTAAAATAGCTATGTGCATGACACATTATCTATATTCTAATTTAACTTTTAATTTTAATTTTGTTTGTCTAGAAACTGTAAAATTTTTATTTTAAAAAGGAACATCTAACAACATTGTTTAACTTTTATTATACTCAGTTGTTTTTGCATACCTATTGATGTAAGAAATATCGTCAGCATAGCAATTTTTATTGTAAGATGATCAACGAAAGCCATAAGAGTAACTATAAAAATAAATACATGTCATTTTAATGCCAACGAGCTTTTAGTTATAATTTGAATGCGTTAAGTTTCAGATTTTGAAAAAAATACAAAGCAATTATTGCAACAATAGAAAAAAAATTGCATAATAGAATAAATGCGTACTTTGTTTATTATAAAATGAATATGTTTGCAATAACTTATTTAAAAAAATTGCATTTTTTTCAGATGTTCGTGAATTTCTCATTGATGTTATTGAAGATAGTGATTTGGAAATTCAAGATTCTCTTTTTCGTGAAGCTGCTGAAAATAATGAAGTAGTTTATGATTCAGAAGAAGGTGAATTCTGTGATGCAGTCGAAAGTTTTAGAGAAATTAGTATATCTGAAGGTAATTTGTTTATCGTAATACGAAAATAAAAGAAGTTATCGAACCCAATCTTTTACAGTAAATGCCTCTTCTATTGCATCTGCTGCAGCTGCTGATGAAAATGCAACTAACAATGTTCCACCATCTTCTCCACCACCTAAAACTTTTCGAGGAAGTAAGTTTTGCATATATTTTAAAAAATTTAAAAGCAATTTTGCAAATATTTAATATATGCTCCTGCATTTTCGGTTTCTTATTTAATTGATAATTCCGTTTTCACTTTTCATATCACTATTTAAAGATAAATGATGAATTAAATATCATTTTCCCATATCTTAGCTACCACTGTGTTCACTGACGTTATATTTTTAAAAATAGGGCATAGTTATCGGTTGTCAAAGTTGTTATATCAAATTTTCAATAATTAGAGACTTTTTTCAAAGACTATTTAAACACCCTCTGTTGAGTGGAATATATTTCGTGATGCAGTCTTTTTATACTGTGTTCAACCAAGCTAAATAACCCTGTAGAACTTGAGTTAATGCATTAGCCCCCTTCCCCAAAAGGACTATTACAAGTTCACTTTTTTAGCGCTTGAGATAGATCACTGTAAAAAGGATATTAATTTTTTAGGAAGATGCCTTACTCAACAAGACAAAGAACATATAGAATTCTTGCGTCGACAATGGCCACAACAACCCGATGTTCCTGGTCCTGCTGCATCTGCTTCTGGTGATTCAACTAGTGCTTTATCTGGTCCTGTTGGTTCAGCTCCATCTGAAGATGAAATTGAAAAAGCTGTAAGATTTGGTGAAAAGCAATTTGGAGGTTAGATTTTTATAAATTTTTGAAAAAAATTTAACATCTTTTAAATGACTAGTCCCTTCTATGCTAATTTTTTATATAAGCACGTCTTACGATTAATTGAATGTTTAAAACAACAAGAAGTGTTCTTTGCATGTTTTGTTACGACGATCCTTGATCGAGGTAACAGATAAAGTTAATAGTAGTAGTTTAAGTATAAAAGTTATAGTTGAAGTATACAGAAATAAAGTTTTTTAAAGTTTATTGAGCATAAAGATAGAAGTATGAAAAGTATACAACAAAAAGTAAAAGAATGAGAGAGAAAAAATGCAAGTGAGAGATATTTAAAGAAGTTGAAATGAGAATAAATTATTATTAGAAATTTACATAAGATTCGCGTTCTCCGCGACATTCACTGGCAACTTGTTGTACAAAAATCAAAAGTAACTTCGACAATTCTCAAAACCATCTCTCTTTTTTCGGCTCTCGATATTTTTTGTACCGTAGATAAATGACTTTTTTCGTTTTTATTTAGCATCTCTAAATTCCAAAAACATCATTTAAAAAAAGATCTATCTCAGTTTTTTTTAAAGGATTATCTTCAAAACTAGTTTTTCGTATAAACATTTCTTACAATCAGATGAATCTTTTAAACAACTAAAACAGTTCTTTGCATTGTTATCTTTATCTTGAATTATCAAAATGGTTTATAAAACAACTCAAACACGACAAAATATCGACACATTTCACAACCACCTCTCTGTTTTTTGGCTCTCGATTTTTTTGTACCGTTGTAGGAGGCGGACGGTTACTTACTTTTTTTAAAGTTTTTTCGAATCCATAAAAAAGCATAAGAAAATTTTATTTTCTGAGAAATGCATTCTTTTTTGTGTCAAAACTAGTCATTTTTTTCTAAGAAATAATAATTAAAAGTATTTATATTTTCAGTACAAAGTTTGAATGATCGGTTGGAACAACGACCTCAACGACGACTACCACATCAACGGCATCCAAAACAACATGAGGAACAACAACAACATCCATTTACTTTTGCGAATTTAAATGATTCCTTTATCAACTTTGAGAACCGGAGGAGACGACGTAGGTTTTTCCTCATACACTGACGAGTGCCTAATCATTTTAGTCTAATATAATTCAAAATTTATTTCTGGTTATCGATATTAATTATTTTATTACTTTTTAGATATGCCACCTCAAAAAGGTCCGGATTATCAGAATGATGATTCAGCATTGTTTGAAAGCCCCTCTGATGTTGCCCAAAGTGCAGCATGTCAAAAAGCAGCTCAACGATCAACTGCTCCACCCCGAAAAGGAGTTTTGGCAAAAGATGGTCCACGTCGAAGCTGGCGTGTCAAATTTAATGATGATACAGAAATTAATTATGGAATTGGAGGTGAACATCTGGAAAAACAATTAAGAAAAGTTGGTGAAAAACGTCAAAGATATTATACACAATAATGAATCATAAGTATCTTTTACTTTTTATGTTAGTATTTTTATCTCTTTTTCTAACATATTTTTAAACTTTTTTAATGTCGCTTTGTTCCATTGTGTTTTAAGATTGTTTTATTAATTATCTTTTTAATTCATCTTCTTATGTTTTCCTTTTATGTTATCTTTGTACTTTATTAATATGGTTCTTTTTATCGAATCGATACTAAATTTCGACCTTTAAGTTTTACTTTTACATAGAATACTCATAAACTTTGTCTATGTATCAAAAATTTTGAAAACATCAACAACATTTTCATTATTTAATTCATTTTTTTAATGTAATTTCTTTCATCTTTTTTTGTCTAGCTTTGCTCAACCACAAACTTTTTCTTGATTTTTTTTTCGCAATAGCATCTTCATTATGCATCGCTTTTTTGTTTTTCTAGTAGCTAGCTATTTTCCAAAAAAATGAAATAAAAATACTTTTTTTATGCTTTGGTCTTCCATGTAACTCTGGCCGATGTACGTGCTAAACTAATATATAATCTGTTTAATTCTAATATGTATGTTTAATTATTATTTTATCGTTTTTATAATTTGCAATAAATTATTATTCACATATCTGTTATCATTCGCGCTTAACTTTTACAAAATAATGAAGTATTATAAAAATATTTAAGTAGGTAATTTTACTGTACATACAGTAACTTTTAACTATAGAGCTTAAAATTTCTAAGGTCAAATGATGAAAAATATAATCATATCATTTCCGCTTGAGATAAGCTTTAATTCAAGAAAAAACCATACCAAAAATCTTATTCTTCCGGTTTTCATCAACTTGCATTTAATAATTTTAATTATAATTTTATTCCTTCATACAAAATAAAAGTCTAATGTGGTGCTTAACTACTTCAATGATATCCTACAATAAATTTTGCAATTTTATTTTGTCTGTAACATGATCTTTTTTTTAATCCCTGAAATTTTTTCTCTTCGATGATTATTCGCCATTTATATGATTGCTAACTGCCGGAAATTGGTAAAGAAGGAAAATGCCATAACCAAAGATTGTGAGTAGTCTGAAAAACTGAAAAAAATAAAATAATAGAAAAGCATTTGAAAACTTCCGCTTGTTTGACAAATTTGACCATATAAAAAGTGTTGTTATTTCTAACGTTTGACTTTTTCAATTGTTTTAAATTGCTTTTTTGTTTAATATATTTTTATCGGTTTTTTAAAAATAACATTAAATTATTGACACAGCTTTGTGTAATACACGCTTAAATATGTTTTCAGTTTTATAAATTTCATTGAAATTAATTAGTGAGATTATTTTGGGGGTTAAGAAATTGTCTTGCATTAAAGTATAGTTTTGTTGATCGCAATTACATAAGTGCATAAAATACTTAAGAAGTTGAACTGTTAATAATAGTATAGATGTTCAGTTAGTTGCAATAGTGTAAAATGGATAAAAAGTTGAGTTGTGATTATTAATAATAGTGTAAATGTTCAGTTTTATACTATTATTAATATCTTTTAATCAAAAAGTATATGGTAATATATTTTACTTGATGTCCCGATAGACACGTACGCTTTGTACTGTTTTGGGGACATTTTTCTGGCTTATCTGAATAAGAAGCTTAATGTAAGACGTTCTTTGTACCTACCAAAGATATTTAATTAAAAAATGTCCATGCAACTCCTTTAAATCTAAACATGTTTAAGTATTTCTAAATAAAGCTTCTTTTTATGCGAGAATTAGTTCTGGATAATTTGCAACGCTTTTCTTTGACGTCAATTATAACTCAAATTACAAAGTTTTTATATGTTTTATAACCAGATAAAAAAGATTTAGTTTATTCATTATTTTTGTATCCACGTACTTTAGTATAAGTTAATTTGCAAAGTACATGAGAAAAATAAAAGCTAATAATGCAACCTCCGCTAAAAACCTTTATAACATCTTTATTTTTTGAAGATTAAAGTACTCTCAAACAAGAAACCTAACAAAAGTTAATAACTTTCTAGAAAAAATAACTTTTATTGATGAGTTTTAATAATCATAATCAAAAGACGTAGAAGGGAAGCTTATTCGGCATGTTCCTTATTTTTCTGTTCCAGAACTTTTTATTGCATGCCGAAAAAAAGATGATGACGATAAAAAATAATTAAAACTTGAAGCTGAAAAATAATAACAAAAAAATTGCAGTAATAAGGTTTCAAAAAAAATGTTTTTTTTCTTTTTGCGTGGTTTTTTTAACTTCTTTTTTTTGAATATGATAAAATCTAATTTAATAGAAGAAGAAGGGAAAAGCATCTTAGAGTTTGAACTTTGTTATTTTTAATAACAAAGGATTTTCTTCCTTCACTTTGCTTCATTGTTGTCTTGAAAGGAAAAAAATCTTTCGGTTTCTTTTTAAGACACTTTTTTCTATTTTTTAACCTATTGTTAAGTAGTTCCTAACTTTGAATTGAAAATTTCAATTTTGCTTATTTTTTTGCAAAAAACAAAAAAATGTAATAATTTCATTTTAACAATAACCGTCCATGAGACAAACTTGTTCCTTCTTCAATTTCTTTTTTTATTATTATATTTTATTAAAGAAAATTGGTTCCATCGGGAAATGTTTCCAATATGAAAAACATGCTGATGAAAAGTAGCAAGTATTTCATACATACTTTTTCTGTAATAATTTTGGTGGTGCCCCATTTTTTGGGGGGAAAAAAGTCAGTTATTATCTTTTAAAAATAACAAGTATATTGTTTATATCAAGAAAGCATGCAATCATCGCTTACTCTTTTTTTCCTATTTTATTTGATGACGAAAATAGCTTTAATCTTTACGAATTTTTTTCTTACAAGGGACTGTTTTCAGATGTCCACCCCAGATTTTTTCGTCATAGTGGGGAATCGACAGCTCATAGTAAGGTACGAAAAACCCCCAAGGGATTTTTGCTGCTTTAACTTTTTATGGATTTAATAGCATTTTGCTATTACACATTAAGTAGCAGACGATGAACGTCGTGGTTTATAAATAACGTTTATGATTGTTTTAGATGGTCGTAATGGCATGAAATATGATTAATTATTTATGGAAAATTATGTTTTAGCATATTCAACCATCTAAAATCATCGCAATCGTTATTTACAGACTAAGACGTCCATTGTGTGCTACTTACTGTGTAATAGCAAAATGCTATTAAATCCATAAAAAGCTAAAGCAGCAAAAATCCCTTGGGGGTTTTTCATACCTTACTATGAGCTGTTGATCCCCCACTATGACGAAAAAATCTGGGGTGGACATCTGAAAACGGTCCCTTGTTAGCATTGGTCTTTATATAGGGTTGTTTCTCAATTTTTTAAGTAAAAGCATATCTTTTTTGACGTTTGTTTTGAAAATAATTAAATATTCATGAATAAACTTTAATCGCATTTTTTGTTATTTATGTTTAACCAAAAAGAGCGTGAAACTCTGATTAATTCTTTTTTTTTTGTTTCAACAGATGCTAAAAAAATACTATTGTCTTTTTATCAGCTACTTTTTACTTGCCTATATTAATCCATTTCACGTGCATGTAATAAAGTAGTAATAGCAGGAGTATTATTATTTCTTTCATATGTACTATTCTTAAGCAGTAATAATCTATGGATGAGAAGACTTTCCAGATTTTATTGAAAGAAAAAATGCTTTGAAGTCCTTAAATAATTTCTTTTTTCTTCATATTTATTTATTACATTGCCAACGGCAAAAGAATGAGGTCAGCGATGAGTTCATTTTTTAAATAACAAAAAGAAAAAGAGAGGAACCGTTCAAGATTGCATTTATTTTTTGTTTGAAAAGTTTAAAAAATTATTTTATGCTTCAGTAAGCGAGACCTTTTTTAGCTTGTTAACAACTGCTGTCTTATGTTGTTGGTATAACATGTTGTTTGACTATTTAAGACTATGTTTTTTTACTCATATTCTCAATATTTTAAGATTGCCTTATTTAAACAAATCTTTTGTTTTTTTTTCTTAAAGCTTTTGCAAATAAACTTTTTTTTGCTGTGTTTATTTCTATTTCTGGAGGCATCAAGTTTAAACTTGTCAAAGAAAAAAACGGAGAGAAAAAAATAGAAGAATATGAAAGTTCCGCATTTATACGTATAACTTTTAGTTTTGTCCTCACATTTCACTATCGCTTGTCATTCACCAAAAAAATAGAATTTAAAAATAAAAGAATTTGAAACCAATGTATGTAGTTATCATTTTTTTTTATTTTTAGGCCAATTCTTTTTTGTGTTTTTAACTCTTGCCCTATTTTTTCTCCCATTTATTTTTCATTCATTCATTTATGTTTGCTTATGTATTTTTTGGTTAAATAACTTTGACTTTTCAAGCATGCTTAATTCTTGCAAGCAAAAAAAAGATTATTAATTGAACTTTCTTTTTTCTTCTCCTTTCTTATTACTGCAGTAAAAAAACAAATAAAAAAAGTGGAGGCAGAATTAAAAAACGGATGTGACGAGTCAAAGACGCTCCACCAAAAAAAAGAAGTCGAAAACCTCCCAAAAAAAACTCATTGCTTTTTTTCCTTTATTTTGAAAATGTTTCGATTTGATGAGGCGTTAGGAAATTTTTTTTAAAGCTGTATGTATACTTTAAAAAAACTTACAGTCTTTTTTTCTTCTTCTTCTTTCAGATATGATTGAATGCTGTTCACTTTTTTCTTGACTGCTTTTAAATATTTTTTTAAGCTTGGAAGGTTTTTAAGAAAAAAGAATTGGAAGAATTTTTACTTTTTTTAGTTTTTGGTATTTTTTTGCTGGTAAAAAAAGCGACACTGTAAATGTTCTCTTCTTTTTTTGCTTATCTTTGACACTATGACTCCATGTGATTAATCCAGATGTTTCTAAAAGCATAATGAAATTTTTGGCACTTCCGTCGCATTGGAATATAATATATATCTTTAAAGATTTTTTAAAGCTTTTCTTATTTATTTGTTAGAAAAAAAGAAGAAGATATAATATAATATAGCTAGCAGCAACAGCAACACCCAAAAAAAGTTTAGTTTCAATTTTATATAGAATTTTTAACAAACTCATAAAAAAAGTTTGTTTCTCTTCTTCTGATGATACAAAATGGCTCACTTTTTTTTCTTTTTAGCCATTATTGTGTGTCCTCTTTTTTTCTTTTGAAGGTTTAAAATTTTTTAAAAATTAAATAAAAATTTTGATGAGTTTTTTTGTGTTGACTGCTTCTTCGAGTATTTTTGTTAAAGAAGTTTATCTCTTAAAACATGACTTTTTAGAAGTTTATATAAAAAGTTTTATCACCTGTTCTTAGAATTATTAAGTACAATTAAAGGTTTATCTTTTTTTGCAATTTAGATGTTTTCTTCTTTTTTTTTGTTTTGCTACATAGGATGCGATTTCCGGTAGTTATTCACAATAGTATTGTTACAATTACAAGCGTCGTAAAAAGTATTTTTTGTTCCATTAGTTTGTGAATAATCGTGCAAGTTTCTATTTTTTTAATTTTCACGTTTGTACTAGTTTTGATAGATATTGAAGAAAGATAAACAACGATGATGGCCCTTTTTCATTCGTTTCATTTTGTATTATTCAAATCTTCCTTGTCGAAATCCTTTCTCTAGCTTTTGTTCAAATCCCATAAAAACATTTCAAAATTTGAAAATAATTTGCATTTTTTACCCCACTCTTCAGCTACAGTCCCAAAAATATTAATTTTGTTAAAAAAAAATTCAATTTTTTTTCGTCTAAATTAAATTGTGGCATTCTGCCTACACTTAATCAGTTTTCTTCAGACGTGACCTTTCTTTAGAGTTCTACTACCAAAAGGCATGGGAAATAACTTTAAAAGTGTGTGTACTTAATTTAGTAAACTTAACTTTCTTCTCAGCTTTCTTTCTTTTTTCAAATTGAATATTTTTTGGGTGTTAATCTAATATTATACTTCCTAATGCTATTATCTTTTGCGTAAGTAAGTGGCCTTCCAACTACTACACAACCTTCTTTCTTGATTACATGAGTGTGTTGTTTGTTTAAAAACAGATTTTAATTTTCGTACGATTTTTGAATCTTATACTCTATCTTTCTTCTATTCCCTCTATATTGCTATTTATTTTCATCTCCTTTTCTTAATCATCCTTTTTCCTATAATTTCCGTTTTTTATTTTAAAAAAACATTTTTAAAAACATAAGAAATAATTACCCACGGCATCAAAATTGTTTCACTTTTTTTTGTTTTTCTTAAAATGGCGTTTTGTTTTAAAGGGCTTCAATAAAAAAGGATATCTCCAATTTTTTTTATTTTTAAATTTCAAGAAATAAACACTTTTTTTACTGTTGCATATCTTTTTGAAACATCTTTAATTAAATATCTCTTTGACAGTTAATTTCTATGTGTGTTTGTTTCAGGAAAAAAATATTTCTGCAATTTTATTTTATTTTTTCAAACCACTTTCAAAAATGACTTTAACATTGTAAAAGAAGGAGAATCCCTTTTACACGACGAGGTGGTGGTAAAAACGTCTGTAGTCAGTCAAAAAGAAATAGAAGAAAAAAAAGTTGTTAAAAGAAATTGAAGAAAGTATCTAAAAGGTTTTTTAACAACAAGAGAATAACAACAACGTAGAGGAAAAAACGATGACCGTTCCACCAATAACGAGCTTACAAGATTGCAGTGATACTGGTCATGGAACATTAATTTGTGCAGGATATTCAAAAGAAATTTTTGTTAGAAATGTATATCCTCCTATTCAAGAACTTCAATCACGGGTATTATTTGTTGTTATAATATTTGTTATATGTTTTATTGTTGGAATTTGTGGTAATGCATCAGTATGGACAATAATACGAGGAATTTTAAATGAAAGAAAAAATTCACGTTCATTAAATCGTAGAAATCGTGACAATGCAATATTATACATTGCAGCCTTGTGTGTTGTAGATTTTTTAATGAGTTTATCCCTTCCACCTGCTATTTTAGTAAGTTACTCTTTTTTATTTTTGGCAACACTTGTCTGAGAGTTTTTAACGGTTTTAAAAAAGGTGCATTTATACAGAGATCCACCAGAGAAATTCTGTTTCGGATTTCTTTTTCGGCGGAATTTTGCCTATTTTTTGCATTCTGTTCCGGTCATTCCTGGATTGAATTTTAAGGAACATGCCGAAGGGAAGACCGAGAAAAAATTTTGGTTTTTGATAACTCGGTCCCGTTCAAACCTTACGGTATCGGCTTTCATTCCGTCCGGTGTAAAAATATTGATTCCTCTCATCCCTGCTCCGTACAACAATGCTAAAGATCCTTAAAATTAAAAACACTCATCTTTTTAGGATAATATTATTGGATTTTGGATGTTTGGAACATTTATTTGTAAATTACACCATGTTTGTGGTTCAGTTGGTAGAATTGTATCCACCTTTCTTATTACTGCTATGAGTTTTGATCGATATATGGCTGTTTGTCATCCTTATAAGCAATGGTATCGTTCAAAAAAATTTGTTCTTTCAACAATTTTTACACTTTGGTCCGTTGCATTTATTCTTTTATTACCTATGTTATTCTATGCAAAAGCCAATGAATTATTACTTCATCAACTTTCACATAGTGAAGAAAGCTCGGGAATTGAAAATGTTACAAGAGTTCGGGTTTATAAATGTTCAGATATGATGCCACCTTATGTTTTTCTATGGTTTACAACTAGGTATGTACATCAAAAAAACAAAGTTTTAGATATACTTTTTTTGCATCAAGGAGTTTAAGTTGTCAATATGTATATGTCGCGTCAAAATGTCATGACGCAATAAAAGGGCCTTAGCTATTTTACAAAATTTGTGGCTAAAATAAAAATATTCTTAAACTTTTGATACCTTAGCTTGGATACGGTATTTGATAAAATTGAGATTAAATGAATTTTTGATCTTTCATTCAAATGTTTCTTGGAAAAGAATAAGGATTTTTTGTAAACAATTTTATTCAAGGACGTTTAAAATACATACATTTCAAATATAAGTATGACGCATTTTAATAACTTTTTGGGAGAATAATTGTTGGCTTAATAAAAGCTTAAACTGAACATTTTTTTCTAAAAATTACATTTACAGTGCTTTTACTTTGACAGCATGTATGGTAGCACCAAAAGCATGCGATAATACAGGTTTTAAGAATTAATCATTAACATTTCATGTAGTTCTTTTAAGTTAATTTTTACCAGTTTTCCTGTATCTTCAATGCATTAACTGCATCACTCTTGAGTACCTAACTTCTACAGTATTTGTTTACTTTCTTTTTTTAAACCCGAAAAACAACTATTTAGAAATATTTTAAATGAATCTTTTATTTTTAGCACATTTGTACTTGGATTTGTTGTGCCTTTATTCCTTATTGGTTATTTTAATTATAAATTAATAAGAAAACTTTACATGCATACAAAGTAAGTTATAATTCAATCCTTAATTTAAAACTTCAAAAAACTTCTTACTCATTTCTTTCTTTTTAAAGCTCAAAAGTCCTCCCCTCTTAAAATGATGAGGACATGAACTAATCAAATTTTTTTAAGAGTACTTCCTCGTAGCGGTATTCCACTTCGACGTATTTCAGTTTATACAATTCTTATTGCTGTGTTGTATTTCGTCTGTTGGACACCTTACTGGTAATGGATTATGATTCTTCAAGCCCATTTAATACCTCTCTTATAATTTTTAGGTGCTCTGTACTTTATGCCATTTATATGAGTCTATTTTCTGATAAACATGAGCAAGCATCTGAACAATTACTCTTTTTAATATATTGTGTACATTTATTACCATATTTTGGTTCGGCAAGTAATTGGATTTTATATGGTCTGCTAAATACACAACTACAAATGAAGCATGATAATAGTGGGGAAGAACATGTCAGCATGATGACAGTAACAAACAATAATTGTAATGGGCGAACTTCTGCTGAAAATACAACTATCAAGTAAAAAGCTTCCAACATTTTGAAGAATTACTACATTTAATTTTATTTATAGATTAGATCGATCAACTTCTGTTTTTGATAATACAAAAATTAAAAATGGAATGATAACAACGATGCCAAATTCACATCAACAACATACATCTTTAGTTAATATTAAAGATACTGTAACATAAATTTTTTAATGAATGGAAATGATCTCATATGTACAGAAATAAAAAGAAGGGTATTATTTCTAGAAAAAAAACATTGACATTGCTTTATATTATTTTATTGTAGCCTTAGGTTTTACTTAATAATTATTGGGGTATTTCTTTTTTGTCTTTATAAACTACCGTACATTTTTTTGTTTTTACATTTTTCTTGCCTTTATGAAAACTGCAAAATTTACATAAAAGCTTAAATTTATTTTTTGTAAATTAAAAATAATAATAAATGAATGATAATTTTTAAATAATAAATGTAATAAATACAAGCAACAAAAAAGAAAAAGTATCAAAAGGCACAACGTGTTTTTTTTTTCTTTCTCTTTTAAGAGCACACGTGAAACAAAAGGAAAAAAGAAAAGTGTTTGTCATCGGCGTTGTTTTTTAAAAAATAACGAAAAAAAAGCTCAGTGATAATACCCGAAGAGCTTTCTTTTCCTTCGTTTTTTAAACAATTAACAGATATATATATAAATTTAAGTGAAAAAAAAGAGAAACAAAATACATAGGAATATAAATTATGTGATATATTAAGTGTGGTTTTATTTCATTTGCATGTGAGGTATTCTGTAACTTTCAAATACGAGTTGAAATAGGTTTTTGTGCTTCTTCACCACCATAAAATTGTGCCTATAATTAATATTATTTTAAATGTTAGAATAATGTTTCGGCAGTGATATTAATTCTTACTTGATTATTTTCAGCAAAATTTACATGTTTATCTGTTTCATCATCATCTTCAGAATCATCACTTTCAATTCGAGATATATTATTAACGGTATTCGCATTTGTTACAACAACAGTAACATCTCCTTGAACAAGTTTTGCATAACACTAAAAAAATTAAAAAAACATTTAGTTTTGAGGAGTGAAGGGAAACCCAATTACAACGTACCGTATCACAAACTCGTACAGGTCGTTTATCAATTCCAGGAAGTACAAAACGCTTTGTTGAACAATTACCACAAACAACATGTCCACATGATCGACAATGATGCTAAAGATTCAAGGGGTCAAATAATGTGCATAAAAAAAAAGAAACTAACTCTTCGATGAATAAGTGAAAATTCTGATACTTTACAGCACATACAAATAGGGGCTTCATTATCTGGAATCCAAACAGCTGCATGTTCACTTTCAGGCCGTTTACCATCTAAACAAAAAATGGATTACTTTGGGGGTTAAAAATAATTTAATGAATGCCTCACTTTTAATTAAATCTTGAACACATCGTTCAATATGCAACATCCATTCTTGCTTTTCTGTTTCTGTTGCTGCATAAACTGCAAAGGATTTCATTCTTGTTTTAATTATCCAACCATGTTTAACATCTACAAAATATATGCATATATTATCAAAGAAAAGATTTTTACAATTATCTCTTACTAGCTTCATCTTCTAAATTTCCAAGTTGTACTTGTTCCAATGGAATTATTCTTTGTTTATGATATCGCTTTTTAGATATTAATATTGAACCATAAACAAGTAAATCATTTAATAAAAAGAATTGTCGTGGTTTAGCTTTTTTTCTACACATTTTCATTAAAACTCCTTCACCAACTAATACTCTGCCTTCTTGCCATAATGGTTCACCTTGTGCACCAAAGCATGTCTCAATATTTTCAATCCGTTTTTGATTAGCTGGACTATGACGAAGTCGATCAACCATCTCTCTACAATTAAAAACAATAAAAAATAAATAAAAACAATTTAATTTGTTTTTAAAACAACTAAAATGTGTATTTCAGAACAAAAAAAAGCAATGACGCATCAATCAGAAATAACAACAATTATGTATGCTTCAATCGATGATTCAACTCAAAAGAAAAACGTTTGATCGAAAACTCATGAAACAACAAAAACAATACAAAACACTAAAAAGTTTTTTTCGTTTTAAAATTTTAATATATTAGATTACTTTTAATCACAATACTCAAACAATCTTATGTATATTGGTTATATTGCTTTTCTCTTTTAAACCAGATTATTTTAAGCCATTCTTAAAAATTCTTAACCCGAAATCAAGACCACCCATCATGATTGCAATCATCGACGACAAAAAAATGCATCAAACGGTCGAAGAAGAAAAGCAGCGGAAAAAAGTGCTTATAAGCTATAGCTTTTTGTTGAAGGTTTTTTTCTTCTTTTAAACGTTTAGCTGAATTTTTTTGCTCTTTTCTTTTCTTCGAAGGCTTGCTGAATTTTCTGGAATCGGCGTTTGCAATCATGTTGGGTGGTCTTGCTTTAGGGTTGACGTTTGATCAAACTTTTTTCTTTCAAGTTGAACCATCGATAAAAGCATTTAAATGAAGCTAACAAAGATCTTTAGTATTTTCGTTTTTTTTCTTGTAGAAGGTTACTGAATTTCTGCAGAAGATAAATGAATTAACTTTTTTATTTGAATTGACTATTAGTGTAGTTTTCTTTTTATTACAAACTAATTAACGTTGAAAAGAATTACAAGCTGAAAACCCGAATAGTTTTTATATCTCACGGTGGTATTAGAATATTGTATAATTAAAAAACTCACAGCTTTCAAGCTTTAAAGTTAAATTATTTTGTTAAATGTATCACAGAAACATTTAGGTGACAAAATATGAAACAAAAACAGTATCATTTATGGGTATATATAACCATAAAAATTTAATATACAAAAATGATAGCCAGCAATAAAAAATTCTAAAGTTTCACAGATGTGTAAATTTTTATTACAAAAAGCCTGTAGAAGATGTTAAACCACTTTTAAAGCTTCCGTTTTTTAAGTTGTACTGTAACTATAACATCGTGTTTAATTAAAGAATGAGCAATACATATAATATTATGAAATTGTTTTTTATTTATTTATGTTGTTCAAAGGAGTTGTTGTTTAATTAATTTTCACTATGTTGTTAAAAGAGTTGTAATTTATTTATTTATAATGTTCATTTTATTGTATCTTGTTGTTTATATTATGTATTATTGTATTGTATTATATTTCTAACAGCATGTGTTAGGACATGCAAATAAATAATTTAATTTAATTTAAATTTAAGATTACGGTATCAGTTGTAACTTTTTTTTAGTTCAAAACAACCAGAAATTTTTTGTAGAAGCAAAAATATAATTTTTAATCGACGTAAAATAATTAACTGGTATGATTTGATCAGATCTTTTTTCCAACTGTAAGAATGTTGCGCACTCGCATCTCTTCTTAACCCTGTCTTAAAGAAACTGCCGTGAAGCATACTTGAAAATGTTGTTGAATGTTTTTGGAATCATTAAAGATGTATATATTTATAACCGAAAATACAAAAATAATGAAAGTGATAAACCAGTGGTAATAGAATAACTATTACAAGAGTGTGAGTTGATGGCGCGTTGCTTTAATGATATTTTACATTTACTTGCTGTGTTTTTCATGTTTATATTTATTTTTGTTATTTTTAAAAACAAATTAAATGAAAATTTTTAGATTTTACCGCAAACAACGATACGGTATCGTCGATACCAAATTTGAACAACTTTTTTTCGTGGCAAAAACAAGTTTAAGTTGTTTTTCTATTTGAAGTAGCTCTTTTTTTGCTGTTGCTTAAAAATAATAAAGTATCTTCTATTAACATTTAAACTTTAAATGATGGAAGTTGATGAACCAGAAGAAAGTACTATTCAACAAGTTAATATTCGTCCAAATCGTGATTTGTTAAATCCAAATTTTGATAAATATATTCTTTCAACTCAACATGTTCCACTTTTTAAAAAAGCTTTTCATCAAAAAGGTTTGTTCTTTAGTTTTATGCATAAATTAATATTAATCTTTTTTAATTAATTTATAGTACATGTAGCTGAACCATCAAATGCTCAATGGTCACGACATGAGCTCAAATTATTCAACTTGGTAAATCCTATTGTCCTTGATCTTCATCATTCTGGTAGCAGCATTTCAAGCTTTATTTTCTTCGATGAAGATAAGAATGTTGTTCGACTCTGTTACAATTATGAGGTATATCTGTTTTACAAACAGAAGTATGCTTCAGTTTAACGATAAACTTTTTTTAGAATTTAACATTTAATGAATGTCAATCTATTACTCTCAATCCTCCACTTCTTCATACAGAAAAAGCTTCTGAAAATGCTTTACCAGTTTCTTTTCATCTTGGATCAGAAAAAATTGTTTTTGTTTCTAATGGTAATGGCAATTTATATCTTTACAAAATTGATGCAAGTGGTTTAGCAGAGGAATGGACAGTAAGCAATAACTTTTTAAAAGCAAAATATATAATTCACATTTTAGATGATTGCTGGCTTTACACTTAAAGAGAATTCTTATAAATTAGAACAAAGCTGTGATGATACTGGTGTACCTTTTATTCTTGCTGATGTTCGAAAAGTTAATGATAGCCGTTTTGAAATTGCTTTGCTTTCTCTTTACAAACAAGCTGTAGAACAACGTGAAGGTGGATCTACATTTGCTAATGCTATTTATTGGATTTCTTTTGAAGTTACAGGTTTGATCTTTTCTTTGTCTATTACTTCTATTTGTTGATAATTTAAATTTTTAGATACATGTCAGATTGTTCATTCCCGTTGTTATCATACTGTAGGCAATCTTGAATTTGTTACTTTTTCATCTGCTGGAGATGAAATAATTATTCTTACTGCAAAAGAACCTCAGATTGTATATGATTCAAATAATGAAATCAAACCTAAAAATGTGAAAGATCAAGAAAAATCTGCACCAATTTATACATGGACTCAATCGCATGATGAGATTACTATTGCTTTTAATTTAAATGCTTTGACTGCAAAAGATGATATTAATGTTACATTCCGGAATCAACATATTTCAATTGCAAATAAAGATTTAAAACTTCTTGAAGGAAATCTTTTTGGAGAAATTAATACTGATGAAAGCACTTGGACAATTCAAAAGGTTAATGATAATACTGCTATCAATTCTGTGTAAATTGTATTTTCTCGGTGATGCCTTCATTAACGATTACTTTTTTTAGACTTGAAGTAACTCTCCACAAAAAAGTTCCAACTGCATGGCTTCATTTAGTTCCAACAGATCATCATGGACAAGAGACTATTAATGGTGAAGCAGTTGATGTTAAGCCACTTCATGATCAGGTTGCTCCAACTTCTGTAAATCCTGATCAACTCGAAGAAGTTGATGAAGATAATGATGAACTTAACTTTTTATTCTGGATTAGCGATAAAAAGCAATGTGTTGTTCGTATGGTAAGTTTCTTTTTATATCTCAGCTTTCAACTACAGTATCTCTTGCAGGCAAATCTCTCATTCCATAAACTTTTATTTGCGCAACAATTTCATCCTAATAAACCTTTGGATATTTGTATTCGAGAAGATGTTGATGGTGTTGTTTATTCCTTGGATAATTCAAATGATGCCAAACTTGAACATTCTCTTACCCTGGATGCTTTTGGATATATTCAAGCTGGAAAATCTTCGCGCCGTTTTAGTACTTGTGCTCCTGATGGATCATACTGTGCCATCGTTGATGGACGTAATCATGCATATATTTACCTCAAAGCTTCAACTGTTTCTGGTTTGGTTTTTGATATTTTTGTATTAACGGAAGATTTTTAATTGAATATTTTTTTAGATACAGAACTCCGAAATACAAAAACAAGAAAAACTGTTCCTACTGTTGCTCGACAACATGTCATCTCTTTGGCTTCATTTGATCCAGAATATGGTAGCAATAACCATAATTCAAATATTATTTTTGCTGCTGCTCGTGAAAAAGTTTTATTTTTGGCTACTGATTGTGTAATGTATGCATGTCATGTTAGTTAATTTTTGTCTCTGTTTAATATTAATTTAAAAATTGTTTATTTTTTTCAAATAAATAATGGAATATAATAATGATTCAATTACAACTTACAAAAAGTAATAAAATATAAAGCTCATTTTGATTTTCAGTATTGCAATAGATCTTACTTTTGAGAATATTTCCACGTTACTCCATGTCCTACTGTAAATACTTCTCCTTCTGGTAAATCTTTTGCAGCTTCAAGAAAGAGATCCCGTGGCTCCAAATATGGTTCATTTGAACCCATTTCATATGTTCCCCAATGAATACCCATTGTATGCTCAGCTTTTACATGTTTATGAATTGCAAGGGCTTCTTCAGGATTGATGTGTTGAGATTGCATAAACCATCTGCAAAAAAAGGATTGTTAGATACGGTATATTTTGGGCTTGCAATTACCGTGGACAATAACAACCAATTGGAATAGCAGCAAGTTGAAAAGGACCAAATTTATTTCCAAGTTTCTTATATTCTTCTTCACAGAAACCTGTATCACCGGTATAAAAGAATTTATAATTTGGACCCATTATAGCCCAACCAGACCATAACGTTTTAAATCTATCAAAAACACCTCTTTGACTCCAATGTTGTGCAGGAGTGCATAATACTGTAAATTCTTTTCCATTAAAATTTACTGTTTCTGTATCCCCCCTAAATTTATATTTGTTTTTAAAACTTGAAAATTTTTCAAAATATGATTACCAATTCTTTTCAATCACTTTGGCTCCACAAACAAGAGATTCCATGAAGCTTTTTAATTCTAATGGCACAAACCATGTCATATTTGGGTTAAGCATTGAAATTTGTTTTACAGCATCTGCATCAAGATGATCATAATGATTATGACTGATAACCCCGATATGGATCTAAAAGTTATATTTCTTTACCCAATTTATATTCACAAAAAAGAAATTTAATACTTCTGGTAAATCTGCAAATTTGCAAGGAGGTTTACGGTAACGCCTTGGACCTAAATATTTTGATGGTGAAGCTCGATTTGCAAAAACTGGATCTGTAATAAAATTAATTCCTTCTAAATGAACGAATACGGTAGCATGTCCAAGCCAAGTTGCTGATAAATTACATTTGACATCAAATTCTGGAGACGTTACAGGAAGGGTTTTTTCAAGAATTTCTGTTTTTGGAATAAGGGATAAATTACGTTCAAATGCTTTCCATTTAAAGACATCTTTTGGTGAAGGAAGACCTTTCCATGCTGTAAAAGATTTGGGATTACCAAATCTTCCACGTAAAAAATCTGGTTTGGCAAATTCTGTACTTTCTTCCATCTATAAAGAAAATATAATTAGATTTTTAAAATTTTTAAGGTCATTCTTAAGACAAGAGATAAATATTAAATATTGTTGTTCGGTGAAACATATGGTAATGTACATAACCAGAAAGGCAGTACGTAATTATTTAGTTGTAAAAGTATGTATATATGTGATAAATACTTTTAAAAAATCGATAATCAAAAATGCCTTACAGGAGATAAAGTCAGATATTCGTGCTGACTTAGTACACAAGTATGTGAAGAATGTCTTATAACAAAACGAAGATCTCATAAGAAATTACATAAATATTTTAAAGGAAAATATCACCTTTTTGTTTTTAAGTTTTTTATCAACAAATTCATTTTTTTATTCAACAAAAAAACATCAAATCAAAGAAATTGCACATAAACTATTTATTTTATTACATTTGTACTTTAAGGGTTATAGCTCCAGGTTTCGCCATGACGAACTGTAAATAAATTCTTAAGATCATATCCATGCTTCTTAGCAGTTTCAGCAAAAAGTTGAGGAGGTTCAAGATATGGCTAAAAATATCGTAATCTCAAAAAGAAACAATATATAAAAGATATATACTTCATTTGATCCCATTAAATATGTTCCCCAATGAATTCCAATTGTATTTTCTGCTTTGATATGTTTATGGATTAACACTGCTTCCTCTGTATTAATGTGTTGAGATTTCATAATCCACCTGAATCATCATTAAAATATTATAACGATTAAAAAACCCACCGTGGACAATAACAACCAATTGGAATAGCAGCAAGTTGAAAAGGACCAAATTTATTTCCAAGTTTCTTATATTCTTCTTCACAAAAACCTGTATCACCAGTATAAAAGAATTTATAATTTGGACCCATTATAGCCCAACCAGACCAAAGAGTACGATTATGATCAAAGAATCCCCGTTGACTCCAGTGTTGTGCAGGGGTGCATAAAACTTTATACGAAGTACCATTCATTTGAAATTCTTCAAGTTCACCCCAATTTTTTTCAATAACTTCTGCTGCAGGAACAATTGAATCCATTAACTTCTTAACTCCCAGAGGAACAAACCATTTAATTGAAGGATTCAATTCAGAAATTTTAATAACAGCTGTAGAATCCAAATGATCATAATGATTATGACTAATAACACCAACATGAATCTGAAAGAGTATAATATAGTGATGTAGAAACAAAGAAAATGCTTACAGGTGGTAAATCTTCATATGGACATGGTGGACGAACATATCGCTTTGGGCCAGCAAATAACATAGCAAATGTTGGAGATGCACGAGAAGAGAATACCGGATCAGTAATAATATTGAGACCTTCTAATTGAACGAATACGGTAGCATGACCCAGCCATGTTGCAGATAATTTTGACGTGAGATCAAATTTTGGAGTTATAACAGGTAAAGCTGCTGCAACAAATTCTTTGCTTGGAAGATGTGATTCATCTTTTTCGAATAAAAACCATCTAATAAGACTTATAATTGAGGGTAAGTCTTTCCAATTGATAAATGATGGTGGATTACTGTATTTGATACCAAAAAAGCTTTTTGTAATCACAGGCTTTGCAAATTCTTCATCTTCTGATGTATATGATGAGGAGGAAGTTGATGCAGATGAAGATGTCATTTAACTCCTTAAATTATATAATGATTTTAATAAACTAATTTAATTATACTGTTTTTAATATGTAAACGAGGTAACAACAACATCGTCCACGATGAAATTACATTGTGATTTATGGAAAAGTAAAAAAAGGACACAAATTATTTTCAATTTACGTTTTTATTTCTTCTTTTAAACATACAAAAAAAACCAGAAACAATATAGTAAATTGATATAAAAAAACCTGCAAATTTTTTACAAAAATTGCATAGTCAGTACAAAAAAAGAAAGCAAACAAAAACCCGCACGAAACTTTAACATTTACAAATGACCATTTTAGAATAAAGCCCGTTACAACGTTATTAATTATCATATATTAATACAAAAGCATACATTTAAAAAAATGAGGAAAAGAAATAAGAGAACGTCAGCATAAAGGATAGCTGCAAAGTGGAGTGCTTAGAAAAAAAACATTTAAAGAAAGAGATGATGACGATGCACGAACACAAAAAAATAGAGAAAAAGGGTTTACTAGCGTAATTATCAGTTAAGCATAAGAAAAATAGAAGAGAATATATGGTTCATTTGTTTTAATACTCGTTAATTCAATAGTCGTTAATAAATATATAAATTCTTTTAGAGTTCATTATGATAGAATGGTCGATTGGGAGATGTCATCATATCAAGTTCATTTGGACACTTCCCTGTTAAACGTTTATATGCCATCTCTTGTACACCATAAAAATGAGTAAATGCGGCAACAACAACACACAGATGGAATAATTGATGAGATTGAAACTAAAAAATAAGATACATAGTACAGTAGTAAATAATAGAGATACTTTTAACATACCCAAATATCACATTTTCCAGGGAAAAATCTTTCAGGTGTTCGAGTTGCATATAGCAATGCACCAAGTAAATAAAGAACAGCCATAACAACTAACCAAATAAAACTATTTTCATCAAAAAGTTGACGAACACCATCAGTATAAATAAAATGTGCAGTAGGAATTATTCCAGAAGATGCCATTGCAACAAAAACACCTGCCCGAAGTGGACGATATCGGCTTTCACTAAATTTATCCCATAATGATACAATAACAGCTCCAATACCAAGTACTAGCACCATTGCAATATATGTTACTTTTGGCTCTCTACGGCAATAAAATCCATAATAAATCCATGGAATGAATGATCCAATAATAAGAAGTGATATTCCCATATAATCTAGCCTAAAAAATGATACAGTTATTATTAGTGAGAAAATTGTTTAATAAGCTTACTTGCTAAATAACCGTACAACCGAAACAGAATGACATGAAAGGGTATGAAATACAAATGAAAGACCAAGGCATACGATAGCTCCAGCAAAGAAGAATGAAAATACAAGCTTTTCTTGAAAATCAATGTGACCCTTTGGACGTGTTAAAAACCAAGATGCAAGGATAAAGAAGGCAATACATCCTAAAAACGTGTAATTATTACGTCATAAAAATGTTTATTTTTATTCGTTGTTATTGTTTTGCTTCTCTCTTTTTTTGCCTCGTGCACTGATAGCAGACACTTTTTTTGAAAACAAAGGAAATACGTTGAGCAATAAAAGAACTTTTCACAAATAAATATCACGTGATTTAATTGCTACCACATGTTTGATAGTGGCCGACTCACCCCTTGTCTGAGAATAGACAATTGATAGGGAAATAAATGAAAGGAAAAAGGAGCGGGAAGAATTTGCAATGAATGCAAAAAAAATATTTTAATAATACCGTAACTATTTTTAAATAACTTGCAAGACAAACCTAGTAAATGAGTCCAAATATTTCCAGTTTCTGTATGAAGTGACCAAATACTTTTAAAACATTCAGCAAAACTAGGCATAGGTGGGCGATGCCCGGTTCTAAGATATTCATTATCTTGTAGCCATTCAGGAAGCATTTCAAAATTCTGTACTGTCCATCGAGCTGTCCATGTCTAAATATACATTTATTACACATATATATCTACTGTAAAAGCATATAAACATACAGTTTTAACAACATGATGTCCATCAATATCAGCTTCAGTCTTTTCAGTAACATCAACCAATAAATGTGCTTGATCATCAGATCTTATATCATCTTCTGATTCACGTCTCCATAAACCTGATGCACCACGAGCATAACGAGCTTCGGTATGAATATCACTGGAGAGATTTTCAGTAGATTTACTGCTAGCTGTATGAGTTTTATCACTAATAACTTCATTGTCAGCTAAAAAATTAAAAAATATTTTTTAGGAGTAATAAATATGTGTATAAAGCATACATTTTTCTCCTTCATCTTCTGATGAACTTTGTGATACAACTCTTCGACTTCGGCTAATTGTAACTTCAACAGGAGATTGTTTGTTAGTTGATTTTTTAATCTTAAATTTTTTATATTTTTTTAATGCATTAAGCACAGTAATAAAAACGTACTTGAACAGCTGTTGATTCTTCAATAACATTTTCATTAATATTTGCATCTGCTTTACCCTGTGTTACAATTTGTCGAGCTTGTTGTAGTGCAGCATTAACAGATGGCTCAACAAAGTTTGATGACTTCTCTTTCCCATCAGACGGCTTTTCTGAACTCATTTCGCTGAAAAATGATATGATAAAGAAAAAGAAAGTAAATAGTTAAAAAAGAAATGGAAATAAAACACGTTCATCATAATATTAAAAAGCGTGAATCATATCATCAATGTGCAAAAAAAGCAAAGCAAGAAAAACAACACACGACGACAATAATCTTTCAAGAGCGGCGCAGACATGTATGCAGACAAATAAAAAAAACTGTGTTCTTTTCCTGCATACTGCAAAAAGAAGAAGTTAATGACGATAAAAAAAATAAAACCAATAAAAAAAATGTTTCAAAAGTTTATTTTTGCATACACATTTTTTTTATTGTAAAAACGTGACCTGAAAAAAAATTCAAACTATTTTACAGGAAATTTATTTGGCTACAATACATAGATAGAAAAAAATGTGTTAGAAAATGTATCGGAAACATTAAAATTGAAACGAGACTGACATTCAGTAATGATCGCATCAAAGAACAACAAAAAACTATTGCTGGACCTCGTGTTTTTTTTTACTTTGTCTTTTTTTCTTTCGAAAGAAAAAAATGAGAGTCTCCACGAGGCAGTCCTTGCATGTATTTGTTGATGCTAGTTAAGCTTAGCAAAAATAAATAAAACGAAAAATTGAAAAAATGTCTTATTTGATTCATTTTAAAACATAGTTCTATTTGAAAAAAAAATATGGTCTGTTGTTTCTTTCACATCGATTCCCAATGAAACATCTTTTTTTAAAAAAAATGTGAGTGTTAAAAAACGATAATGAAGCCACAAGAGATGAGGAGCACGAATGTGAGAAAAGGTCAAAGTCCGTAAAAAGCTTTCCTAGACACGATCATATTGCATAATTTTTTTAAAAATTTTCACACGTGGGCAACAACTTCACAGTCGTTGTACCCCCCCCCCCCCCCCCCCCCCCCCCAGGCAACCAAAAACACAGTGCCTTGAAGCACCCTGTAATTTTATTAAAACGTTGAGGAAATTTTTCTGTGAACAAGAGTAAACAATGATTAAAATTAATTATCAAAAAAATGTTTAAATAAACTTAGAAATAATTTTTGCCGAAAACTTTAAAAGGCACTGAAAGAAAAACACATTTTTTAACCTTTTTTTATGCAAAAAGAACAAAGAAACAGCCGGATTGGTTTGCCAATTAGTGTTCGTTTCTCGTTTCATTTTCCAAAAATTTTGCGAGAACGAGAAAAAGAGAATTCTTGTTGAAAATCAATTGTCCCATATTACACCAAATTTATGCAAATGGTGAAATATTGAGAGCAATAAATGATTGTATGTTTGTAAGTAAATTTTCGTTTTCGAGAAACCATCATCAAAGAAGAAAAAGAAATGATTGTTTCTTTTATCCGGTAAACTTGATTTCATATTTCTTACTACATTTCCTCTCATTACTGTAGATGATATTTTCTTACTTTATTTGTTTTTCGAAATCATGCCCTTTTCTATTTTCTTTTCTTTGTGCAAAAACTTTCTTCCAAACAGCTAAAAATGCAAATCGAAAACACTTTCGAAAGAAAGAAAAAACATTGGAAAAAAGTAAGATGCTCAGTTTAACTCCGTATTGCATAGGAAACTGTTTTTAATCAAAAAGTTTAAAATATGAGATAAAAAACTTTTCAGTCCAGTTTGACAAAGTATTGAATTTTTCTTTCATTTTACATTTCAATAAAGTTCGATTTTTTTCACAAGGGGGAACAAGCTAAACTTGAAATTTTTTTGTCTCAAATTTTGATTAAATTAAATTGTACAGTCGATTTTCCCTTAACTTCAGAATAAAGAATATGGCAGGCAAAAAAATCGGCGTTTTTCTTGGTTCACTCGTATATTTTTTTGTGTTATCTACAGAAAATCTAAAAAACATTGCACATCGCTAGATGAAATAAACAAAAATCATTCGCAATTCATTCAATGTGTTTTGCAATGAAGGAAAAATGTGAATCTAAAGAAAGCATTAACCCCTTCTCTATTTCCCGTTTCGTTAAAGAGAGTGCCTTAGGCAAGCAAAAAACATCGCGGATCAGGCAAACTCAAGAAAAAATGAAGAAAAGCCGCTGTAAGTCGAGTTACGTTTATCCGTTTTTTATATTGATTTCCAAAACTGCAATTGTATGGGTATACTGTTTTAAAATCAGCAATAAAAGTTCGTTTCATCATAATTTTGAAATTTTAAATATGATGCCTTTTTGTGTCGATACCACCCATTGTATTTTTTTTCTTGTCTGAGACACTCTCTTTAAAAATTTTAAAAAGAAATCGAAGTTTGATTTTTTGCATAGAACTGAAGCTGCTTTTCGATTTGCAAATGTCAAAACTTTTTTTCCTTCTTTAAAGGGTTTAAAGACTTGTAACATTTTTTCCATCCTTCCTTTAACCTAAATTCGATTACCTCTCCAAAAAAGAATTAGCAAAAAGTCTTTTGTTTTTTAGTTGTTAAACAATTTAATAAGGATTTTTTGTTAACTAAGACATTTATATGGATGCAACATTTTTGGTAACATATTATTCATGTTATAGCAAAAGGTTTGATTTGATTATTAAGAAAACGTATTTTACGGCGTTTTTGGTTTAACTTAGATGGCCGCTGTAATTTGTCGTGTATAAATCGTCGCCAGTAACCCCCGTATTCATCAATCAATAATTTTTTATTTCGAATTTCAGCTTATTTGGTTGTTACTGGTGTTTAAGGAATTATCATTCATCAAAAAGAAAATCTCTTATCATAAAAGATGCCGCCTGAATTTAATGTTAATGACCTGATCACAAAATTAATAAATTTTGCTATGAATGGTGGTTCAATAACTACTCAAGTAAGTTAATTTATTTCATTGTGAATATTTGACAAGTAAGTTTCGACATTAAAAATTCGGGCGTTTAAAAATTTTATTGAACAATAGAGTGGGTTTATTCCTAAACTTTTTTTTGCTTTTTATGAACATGACTTTCAATAGTGCATTCCTGATGAGAAACATTGAAAAAAATTGGTTTATGAATTCTTCCAAACGGAAAAAATTAATTAAATTTTTTAAACCGCTCGCCTTTTTTAATGTTAACAACTTTTTTGCCTAACAACAACGAAGAAGGCACACATTTGACAAAATGTGTCCTAGAAATCCATTTGTTTTATGCAATTTGTTTTCCAGAGCCGACGACTACTTATTTGTACATATTAAATTTGCACACATCTTTTTTAGATTTCCGTTGAAGAACTTGTTGCCCTTTGTCAAGCTGCTAAAGAAGTTTTCGCCTCTCAACCATCTCTTATTGAACTTGATCCACCTATAAATGTATGCGGTGATATTCATGGACAATACTATGATCTTCTTCGAATTTTTGACAAGACCGGTTTTCCAGACAATTCAAATTACCTCTTTCTTGGTAATTATGTTGATCGAGGAAATCAAAGTCTTGAAACAATTTCTTTAATGTTTTGTTACAAAATTAAATATCCTGAAAATTTTTTTATGCTTCGTGGTAATCATGAATGTCCTGCTGTTAATCGCGTACATGGCTTTTATGAAGAATGTAATCGTCGATATAAATCAATAAAACTTTGGCAATCTTTTCAAGATACTTTTAATTGGATGCCGCTTTGTGGGCTTATTGGTGGAAGAATCCTTTGTATTCATGGTGGCTTATCTCCTCAACTAACTTCAATTGATCAACTTCGTTCACTTCCACGTCCACAAGATCCTTCAAATCCATCTATGGAGCTGTAAGCTTTTTTAGAGATATCTGATTTAACAGTAATATAATTTAGCGATCTTCTCTGGGCTGATCCTGATCGATGCGTAAAAGGTTGGCAAGCAAATTCTAATGGGACATCATATGTTTTTGGTGAAGATGTTGTTGATGAGGCATGTAACAAGCTTGAAATCGATCTTATTGTACGTGGTCATAAAGTAAGTTTTTATTATACTGTAGCCTCCTATATACATCCCACTATATGTTTTAGCTTGTTAATGGTTATGAATTTTTTGCAAATCGTCGACTTGTTACAATTTTTTCTGCACCATTTTTTGCTGGTGAATTTGATAATCTCGCTGCTTCAATGGCTGTTGCAGAAGATCTTACATGCTCGTTTGCTGTTTATATTCGAGTTGATCTTAATACAGCAAAAGGCGCCTAAAGTATTATGTATTGTGATTCATTATTTAATAAACTGTAATTTTTAAACTGTGTATTTTTGCATTTAGATAAGGGGCACGAAACAGAAATGGGTACACTGTTCTCTAACTTCCACTCCGCGAATTCTTTTCCCAAAACTTTTAATTACTTTCGAGAAGAATTAATTGGAATTTATTGAAAATGAATTAGTAGTAACTGCAAGCATAATAAAATAAAATAACATTAAATAATACCATTCAGAACAGCTTGATTTTGAAATGAAAAGACTGAACACTTTATTGTCCCGCATTTTTTCTTCACTTTCTCGTAAAATTAACTTATTGAACAAAAAACTTAAAATAATTTTGGTGATTTATTCTTTTATCGATAGTGAAATCCGGATACTTTTGATGGCAGCGTGTTTCTGTTGATATCCTTACCCTTTTTTGAACATGTTAAGAAAAATTGTTTCTTCTTTTTCTCAAGCTTTTCATGCCTTTTGTATTCTTTCCTGCTTTTCTATTTTAAACGTTGCAACAAATTAATGGCTCTGTCATCTTTATTAATTTTCTCTGTCGAAAGTAGAAATAGATGAAATTTTTTTTATTAACTTTTTTACTTGGCCGTATTTTGAAAATAAAACATTTGCATCTTATTCAAGAATCCGTTTTTTAATCTAATGATCCAATTATGATTTTAAATTTATGAAAACCAAAGCATAGCTTTCTGACATCATTTTTGGCATGCTAAATTTTGTTTAAAAAACAAAAATATTCAAAGATTTAAAATTCTTTTAAAATTAATACATGTTTTTGCCTTGAACAAAAGAAAATATATGTTTATTCATGTATTTCTAATCTTTAAAAGTGAAAATGTCAACGTCCTATTCTTTGAAAAACATTACTTTTAAAATATTTATTGATTTTTTTCTGCTTTTGCTCTTTCATTTTTTTAACAAACATTACCCAATAAAGCCACACATATTTAATGATTACTTTTTGATAAGCACTCAGCCAGCTATGTTATTTGCCTTCTAAGGTCTTGCAATTTTTCTTCTTTAATGTTTTTGTTCACGCTTAAAAAGAAAATGAAAATGAAGAAAAAGATGAAAGAATGCGCGTGGGATGACGTCAATGCCAAAATGAAAGCTGCTTTCCATATATTGGACTTCATTGCTTCTCTCTTGTGTTTTTTCTTCTCTTCTTCTCCTTTCCTTTTTTTATAGAATTTTTTTAAACTTCATGTGCCATTTTAGCAGAGACGCAGAAAAAACCTTGGGGCCCTGTGGCATTCTCCACCCTTTTTATTCAATTTTTTTCTCTTCTATGTCAAAGTAGCTCGTTGTCAATAAAGCATCTTACATTCTACTGAGCTAGCATCAGCAATGGCAAGCTGGCACATGAATTCGCTCTGTTTTTTATTTCTTTTTTCAACAACCGTTAATTGTTTATTCCCATTTTCATCATCTTCCTCTTCATCGGATGATAGTTCATCTGAATGGACACAATATCATAATCATCAAGCATTAGAAGCGAAGTTTGCTGATATTGCTAAAAAATGTCCACATCATACACAAGTTTATTCAATTGGAAAATCTGTTCAAGGACGTGATCTTATTGTGATCGAATTTTCAACAAATCCTGGAACTCATGAATCATGTAAGTTTTCTCCCTTGACAATTATTTTACACATGTTTTACAAAAAAAATTTAACATGAAATTTAATCAATTATTTGCTTTTTAACAAACACGGAAGTTAAATTTTATCCTACAATTTTAGTAAAACCTGAAATGAAATACATTGGTAATATGCATGGCAATGAAGCAATTGGACGTGAATTATTGATTCGCTTAGCTGATCATCTTTGCAATGGCTTAAACAATAAAGATCAAGAAATTGTTAAACTTATTAATTCAACAAATATTCACATTTTGCCTTCAATGAATCCAGATGGATTTGAACTTGCTTTCCAAACGGTTAGCATTTGTTTTTTTTACTTCTCTCGCTTTTTTTATGCTTTCTGAGAATTGATGTTTTTTGACGTTTCAAAGGGACTTCAAACAAAGAAAAAAGTGCAAATAAAAATTAGCGGCAAAAAATGCATCACGTCAAAAACCCTTTGACTCAAGGGACCTCATTTTTTATTATTTGCTTTTTTAGGCTCCTGAAGATCGTGGATGGCTTATTGGACGTACAAATGCTCATGGAATTGATTTAAATAGAAATTTCCCTGATCTTGATTCAATGTTTTATTATTTTGAAAATATGGAAGTTAATCGATATGATCATTTACTTGAATATTTTAAAGATGATCATTCCGTTAGTTTACTTTACGTTTAGCGTATTAAACATTTTTAAATTAAAAAAAATTACAGTATGAACCAGAAGTTCAAGCAATTGGTCAATGGACTTTATCATTGCCATTTGTTCTTTCTGCTAACATTCATGAAGGTGATCTTGTTGCAAATTATCCCTTTGATGCAAGTAAAACTGGAAGCCAACAACAATATGCTAAAAGTCCTGATGACAAGACTTTCCGGTTTGTAACATAAACTAAACTTTGGTGTCTTATTTTCTTTTGCTCTATTATAGTTATCTTGCTGAAACATATGCCAAAAATCATGCACATATGGCTAAAAATGATCATGCACCTTGTGATGGAACAGCTGGAAATGCATTTGCACGTCAAGGTGGTATTACAAATGGTGCAAAATGGTATTCCGTTTCTGGTGGAATGCAAGATTTTAATTGTTAGTAACTTTAAGGCTTATAAAAAAAATAAAATCAATATTTCTTAAAATACCATTTATTTGTTTTAGATCTTGCAACAAATTCCTTTGAAATTACTGTTGAACTTTCATGTGATAAATTCCCCAATGGTAAACTTCTTCCACAATTATGGAAAGATAATGAAAAATCTTTGATGGAATTTATGTGGCTAGTAAGTATTCTTTTAAAAGCTGTAGTTAATGTTCATTTGATTTTTGAAACATTTTTTCTCGTCAAAAAGGCTTACAGTATACTGTAATTCCACCTGCCTCTGCCATTTTTTAAAGTTTTAAAAATATGATATCATAATTAAATGTCTTTTTCTTTTGCTACAATATCTTTATTAAATTATATTAATGTTTTATACTTTTATAGACTCATATTGGAATTAAAGGCCTTGTAACTGATGCAATTACCAAAAAGCCAATTGCTAATGCAGTTGTATGGGTTAGAAATGCAAGTTCAACAGATGGTCCAATTCGGCATCCTGTCACATCATGTAAGTCATTATTTTTTGTCTTCTATGGCCTTACAGGCTTCAAAAGGATTAACATTTATGTTCAATTTTTTTAAGGGATTACTGGTGACTATTTCCGTTTATTAACTCCTGGTAATTATGAAGTTGCTGTTGAAGCAGAAGGATATGAAACAGAAATTAAAGCTGTAAATGTTACAAATTCAAAGAAAGGTGAATCAGTTATCCTCAATTTTGGTCTTAAACCAATGCCAGAAGAACCAATGATTGAAAATCTTCCTGAAGATAATATCAATGATGAATCAATGTCTGATATGATTAATGTTAATAATCAACCAGCTATGACACCAGAACGTCTTGATGAATTAAAAGAAATCTTCTCACGTATTCAAGAACAAGGACAATATGGACCACAAGTCGTTCAATAAAAAATAATAACAAAAAAAACGGATTTGAAGAGAGAGAGAAAAAAAGGAAACTATTATTATAATTTTTTAAATAGCAATGTTTTTATTTTGAGTCTATTTTATTCCACGCACACACACACAAACGGAAACCATCAATCCCATTTTTAATAATTCCAACTTTTATTTATTGTAAATTTTAATCTTTTTTGCTATATTAACATAATCATGTATTTCTTTCTATTCCCCATTTCAAAAGAAAGACAAAAAACTTTTTGCACGCAAGACGGGCCATTTCAACGGCAACAACATTTTTTTCTTTTTAAAAAACCGAGTGACTTTTTTTTTAAATTTTTATTTTATATGTTTTTTTTTCTAATCATCCTTTAAATCTACGGCGGGAAAGATCTCAAACATCTAATAATATATATCTTGTATCCCATTGTATTTTAATTATATTTCTTTTTCATTCAAAAAATTTTTTTGCTTTGTTGCAATTAAATATGTTTGAAGTTGGGCGAAATAAACTTTGTTGCATAAAAAGAATTTTTTTCCATTTAACAATGAAAATGTTTATTTTTAAAATTATATTGGCCGCGGTGTGATAAATAAAAAAAAAACCAGTTCTGACAGTCGGGTGACGCTTATTGATTGATTTGTTTTTGCTTTTTTGTCATAGACTATAGCTTGTAGTTTATGGGCGGTTGCTTTTTATGGAAATTTTTTTTTAATTTGCAATAATTTGTAAAGGTTTAGATGGATACTGTAACATAGAAAAATTTTTAGAGTTTTGATAAACAAATCTTTGGTCTGATTTTCACAGAAAAAGAAATAATCTGCATTTGGTTTTCTAAAACATGTTGCCGGATTTTGAAATTCTTTGTCTATTGCGCAAAAATGTATATTTTTATATTTTGGTTCACATCCGCTTTTTCGTAACGGTGTTACTTTTGATCTTTACAAACCAAAAGGTCATCTTTTCTTTTTTGATCTTCCATTTTTGTTCTTTTAGTTTTTTCAAAGCTATTGATTCCTAAAATTCTCATAGTGCTATGTTTACAAACATTCGTCAATTAAATTTTTGCTGATCTGGTTACGTAGTAAAAAAAGTTTAGCAAATCAGATGATGAAACTTTTTTGATCTTTTTTGGACTTTGCAGTACTCCTATACCCAACCGCCTAGCCTATTTGCTACAAAATACTTTTTTTTCATCTTCTGGCCTATTTTTACACTTTCATTTTAGTCATTACGATCACCTTTCACGTCAAAGGATCACCAGTTTTTTTCCTATTAAGTAGTGTCTATAACCTTTTTTTCTTTGATTTTCAGTCTTTCTTTGCAAAAAAGAAATCATAAAAACAAAAGGAGGAAAGAGAAGGCGGTACAAGCAATTGCCACATGATATTGCGTATTGCCCGTACGTAGCAAAAGCAATCTCTTTCTTCTTCTTCTATTTTGCTGATCATCAATTGGTAGTGTGGCAATAACGACGTGGTCCCTGTTCCTTCTTTTTTTCTTCTTTTCTTTTTTTTACAATTCAACAAGCACAAAAGCTTTTCTTCACATTTTGTGAGCAGTTTAGTCTGATTGCTGTTGCTGCAGCTTATTGCCGCTTTTCTTTCTCTTCGTCTTATTTTTTTGCGTTTAAAAATGTTTCAAATCTTTCGTTTTTTTCCTCTGAGTTAAAGGCTAGCGGCTAGAAAAAGAAAAAAACGCGGAAAAATTTTTTCATTTTTTTTGAAAGTGTAGCTCTTATGTGATGACGATTATTGCTGCTGCGACTGGAGACAGCAACAACGATAAAAATGAAATGTCTCTTCGTTTTTAACGTCCATGCTTGTTTTTGCTCCTTTTCTTCTTTTTTTCTTTTCCTTCTTGACAACTGAGACAATGTGAGCATCAACCCCCACGTGGCTTACTTATTCTTTTATTGCAATTTTTAAACTTTTTTTAAAAAAATGATTTTTCACCTTAAATTAATTTTTCTTTAAAGGTAACAAGCAAAAATGCTGTCAAGACTCGCTGGCAGCAGTGTCCGTGCCGTGGGGCGACGAACATTTGCATCTGCTCAACTTGATGCCCATGATCAAGTTGCTGATGCCAAGAAGCCTATGGAAGAACAAGTTAATCCATCTTTCTTTAAAATGGTTGATTACTACTTTGAAAAAGGTGCAACAGTTATTGAACCAAAACTTGTTGAAGATATCGTATCACAAAATATGACTAAAAATGATAAAAAAAATCTTGTTCGTGGTATCTTAGGTGCTATCAAGCCTGTTAATAAGGTAAACATACTTTTTTTAAAAGAAATTTACAATTTTGTAAATGTCATATATATTTTTTTAGGTTCTTTACATCACTTTCCCAATTCGTCGTGATAATGGTGAATATGAAATTATTGAAGCATGGAGAGCTCAACATTCTGAACATCGTACTCCAACTAAAGGTGGTATACGGTATTCTATGGAAGTTTGCCAAGATGAAGTTCAAGCTTTATCCGCTTTAATGACATATAAATGTGCTGCTGTTGATGTTCCATTTGGTGGTGCAAAAGGTGGTGTTAAAATTGATCCACGTAAATACAGTGATTATGAAATTGAAAAAATTACTCGTCGCATAGCAATTGAATTTTCTAAAAAAGGTTTTCTTGGGCCTGGAGTGTAAGTTTTTTATTTTAATATATATAACAGATCTAATTTAACTATCTTTTAGCGATGTTCCTGCTCCTGATATGGGTACAGGTGAACGTGAAATGGCATGGATTGCCGATACATATGCACAAACAATTGGACATCTTGATAAAGATGCTGCTGCATGTATTACTGGAAAGCCTATTGTATCTGGTGGTATACATGGACGTGTATCTGCAACTGGTCGAGGTGTATGGAAAGGTCTTGAAGTATTTATCAATGATGAAGAATATATGAGCAAAATTGGTCTTTCAACTGGATTTGCTGGTAAAACATTTATTATTCAAGGTTTTGGTAATGTTGGTTTACATACAATGAGATATTTCCATCGTGATGGTGCTAAATGTGTTGGTGTACAAGAATGGGATTGCTCAATTTATAATCCAGATGGTATTCATCCAAAAGAACTCGAAGATTATAAAATTGAACATGGTACAATCAAAGGTTTCCCAGGCGCAAAAGCTTATGAACCTTTCACGGATCTTATCTTTGAAAAATGTGATATTCTTGTTCCTGCTGGTGAGTTAGCGTGCTGTTGTGGTACTGTAATCCTAATATATTTTTTCTTTTTAGCATGTGAAAAAGCTATTCATAAAAATAATGCCAATCGAATTCAAGCTAAAATTATTGCTGAAGCTGCTAATGGACCAACAACACCTGCTGCAGATAAAATTTTATTGGAACGTGGTGATTGTTTAATTGTTCCTGATATGTTTGTTAACAGTGGTGGTGTTACTGTATCATTCTTTGAATGGCTAAAAAATCTAAATCATGTATCATTTGGTCGTTTAACTTTCAAATATGAACGTGATTCAAATTATCATCTTCTTGGTAAGCTATTTTTACGTTTAAAAGTGTATGATTTAATAAATTTTTTATTATAGGATCTGTTCAAGAATCACTTGAACGTGCACTTGGTAAAGAAGTTCCAGTTCATCCATCTGAAAGCTTCAAAGCTCGTATTGCTGGTGCAAGTGAAAAAGATATTGTTCATTCTGGTCTTGAATATACTATGCAACGTGAGTCACTTTTCAAGTAGTGATTATGTAATAAAAATAATTCCTTTTTCAGGTAGTGGTTATGCTATTGCTCGTACCGCTCGTAAATACAATCTTGGCCTTGATCTTCGTACAGCTGCTTATGCCAATTCAATAGAAAAAGTATACCACACTTATCGAACTGCCGGTTTCACATTTACATAAGCATGAAAAATTCTTTGTTAAAATTAGTTTTATTTTCTTTTATATTGGATAGTTTTGTCTAGAATGACTTTCTAGAACCTTTGATTTGTTTCTCTTTCAGCTTCCTTCTTATATAAATTATTTTACGAGTCATTGACAGATAATTTTTGTACTGCTTTATATCATTATCAACAAACAAACAAAAAATCAACAAAACAAACTTCTAATAACAGTATTGAAAATTTTTAAACACCATTTGTTGCTTGAGTTATTTCACTTTTTGAAGTTCCAAAAACATCTGTACCGTATCCCAATTGTTCAATGGCCATTTTTGCCCAAGCTGGACATTTATCAATACCAGAAAACTGACCATCAATAAAATTTTTTAAAAACTCTCCAACATTTTTTGAATTGATTGCTTTTCGTAATCGTTTCATAAGTTCAAGTTGATGATGAATATTGTGAACAGTTAAAAGATGACATGCTACGGCTTCCTACAAAACGTTTATTGTTCATTAAACTTTTGCTTTTACTTTTTTGTCTGTCTAACTTTAAAGGAATACTGCAGTTTTTGTTAAATCAAAATTATTTTAGGTTTATTTTTCATCGAAAAAGTAGTAAGATGATCGTTGGCCTTCGCGCTCATTTTTATTGCTCGCGTGACTTATAGAATAAAAAAGCGTGAAACATATTTTAAAATGAAACTAAGAAGATAAGAAAGAAGAAAAGAAGAGAAAGAGAAAAAAATATCAGACTAGCATGCTTTGATTTTTTTCGGGGGTGCATTATGTGTCTGTGCTCAATAATTTTCTCAAGCGCATGGTTTTTTTAATAGTAACAAACAAAAAGTCATTTTTTGAAAGTGTTAAAGTATAAATAATAAAACAACTAACTTTTCCAATTGATGCATGAATAAAAGCTCGGCTATAATTTTTGCATGTTCGACAGGTACAATCTTCTTCAACAGGACGAGAATCATTTTTATAAATTTGTCGATTAAGATGTAATTCACCATTGTTTGCATTTTCGAATACTAATGCTGTTCCAAATCTTGCTGTTCGTGTTGGATAAACACAATCAAACATATCTGCACCACTAAGAGCACAAAGTACCATATCAGTTTGCCATCCAACACCCATAACATATTTTGGTAAATTTTCTGGTAAATGTTTACAACAAAAATCTACAGTCTTCCAAAAGCCTTCTTTTTCTTCACCTCCACTTAAGCCACCAATGGCAATACCGTATTCAGCAAAGGGTACCATTTTATCAATGCATTCTTTTCGTAATTCAAAATTCAATCCACCTTGAATAATTGGAAATAAAATCTGCTTTTTTCTATTATCATGAACTTTGTCACATCTATCAAGCCTAAAAGTTAATATCACATTTTTAAAAAAAAAGATATAAACAACAAATACCATCGAATAGAACGTTCCATCGGTTCTTTAAAATCCGAATCATCAGAAACTGAAGAAACAACGTGATCAAGCTGCATCATAATATCAGATCCCAAAGCTTGTTGAATATTAATACTATGTTCAGGTGTTAAAAGCATTTGTTCACCATTATGTGGAGATCGAAAATTTACACCTTCTTCATTGACATTCATCATACTATCCAACGAAACCATCTAAAACAAATTAAACAGTTATAATTTAATAAAATCAAAAAAGTAATACCTGAAAGCCACCAGAATCTGTCAAAATGTTATACTTCCAGCCCATCATTTTATGAATTCCACCAGCTTTTTCAACAATCTCATGACCAGGACGATGTCCAAGATGATATGTATTACATAGAAGAATTTTACATCCTGTTTCTTCAACTTGTCTAGGACATAAACCTTTAATAGTTCCTTGTGTTCCAACAGGCATAAAGACTGGTGTCATAACATCACCATGTGGTAGACAAAAAATACCTTCGCGTGCACGTTTACATTTTGCAGTAATATTAAAGCTTAGATCACCTTCAGAAGAATTGTTTATTGATGTTATTACCATAATGATTTTAATAAGAAAAAAACAAAACAGTACCCATAGATTATGAAAAAAATTGAAAACCGCTGTTTTTAGCGATTTGGCAAATTAGTGCATCATGCCACATAAGAAGAGAAACAGTTTTTATGATATTTTATCGCTGGGTTTCTTGTATGTTGCATTTTGCAAATCAGTAAAGATCTCAGAGAGCTATCACCTTTTCTTTTATTTTCGGGTCTGTTCGAACAGAGAATTTGCAGTTGAACAAACACGTTGGAATCACGTCCACTAAAAATAGGAAATAGGAATCGTCGACTTATTACACAAAATTTTAAAAGCATTCTTAAAGCCTATTAACGTTCGAGTTGAATCTTATGTTGAAAATATGTTATTAACGAAAAAAAATATATAACCTTTTTTATTTAAAACCTATATTAAACATAATGATATTCAAGTCTCAAAAAGTAAAAAATAGTAAAAATAAAAAGTTTGAGAGAGTTCGTTAACCCGAAAAGCAAAAATAAATTACAGTAAAAAAAGAGGCACAAGGCACAACAAATGGAAACAAGCGTCAACGAACACAAAAAAATACAACAACTGAATAGAACATAATAAAATGATTAATAAATATTAAGTAATGCAAGATGAGATAAATTAAAAGCAATTCTTGGATAAGAAATATAAAAGTTGTAAATAAATATATAGCTTCTTATTGAAAATTTGAATTAAAAAAAATTGCATTTTCAATTATCTTCTTTCTTTTACCAATTTAATTGAATAGTTTTAAAAAGTCATCAGCGGTAATTCGAGCACGAGCATTGATGGAAAGTTTGAGATCATTGACTTCCTATAAATGAATAAATAAGATTATTTGATATGTAATTGCAACTTTCAACTATAATACGTCACCATACTTTCTTTCTAGCCGCATGCGTACTGTAACAATAAATTATATTTTCAAAGTTTTTATGTCATGACTTGCTCACGTTGTGCACAAGTTTAGTTTACATGCACGCATTGGAAAGAAAGTATTATCACGTACTGTATATAAGCTTTGAGAAATAAGCCATTATATCATGCATAAATATATAAAATTAACAAACCTTGTCAATTTCTTCCATAAATGATATAATAAAATCAACCAATTTATTTGGGATAAAATTTTCGATATGTTCATGAGTAATAAGAAAGCTAATATCATAACCTGGAACAGGCTTTTTACGTAAAATATGAAATTCTTCAGCACGTTGTTTCATAAATTTAACAAATTTAGCAACCAATATCTTTTCAATAGCATTACTTTGTTTAATACACATACTGAATCTTAATGAATTCGTTGAAGCTTCAATCAAAACACGTTCTTGTGCATTTTTTGCAATAATAACTGGTGCTAAGCATGCTTCCTTGGAATTTTTGAGTTCAACTTCTGGATTCTCATGCCGTTCAACAACTTGTGAATTAAATACTCCAAGACTCATTGCAGCTTCAAGAGTTCGTCGGACAGCAACAATATAACTATGATGCATTTTCTAAATGCGCAAATTTTATACTGCGTATACAAAATGGGGGTAATAAATAGCTAACCTTTTCATCATCATTTATCAATCGTTGAACAAGATCTCCTTTATTAGGACCAAGGTCATCAAGATCACGCTTTACAAGCTCTTCTTTTAAATCTCGAACTTTCATTGTATTATATTTTGAAGAACCAGATGCACCAGATTTCGATGGCTCTGCATCAACATGACCCTAAAATTACACAGTAATGTTGTGGCTAGTTTTTTAATTGACACTTACCGTAGTAGATGTTGAGGGGCCTCGTAAATCAAAATTAATCAGTCGTTCAATCATTTGAGCTTTATTGCCCGAAACAGGGAGTCCCAGTCTTTGAAGTCTGCTTTTTAATTCAACGCGTTTCCAATCATTGTAATCCATTCTTTAATACCTAAAAGTATAATGACCGTAAAAACAGCAACCAAAAATTTATGAAGATCATAAAAAGCCCACGAAAAAATTTTTTTCTCGTGGGCTAACAAAAACACGTAAATTTGAAAAATTACGAAAAATCACACACAGAAAGGAAAAGGCATAAATTTTGCAAAAGATAAACTTTACTAGATCAAAAAAGGTGTAAAAATATTTTTTAAATTTTAAATTGAAAATCAAAAAAAAATTGTTATTGACGCGAAAATAACCGGGGAAACTTTCTCCGGAAAAGTTCTTAAAACAAAAAAGATTTCTGAAAAGGGATTTTGTAATGACAATGATAGGACGGTCTCAATTTTTTTCAAGTTCAAAATTAAGTACACAATATTTTTGAATTAGAATTAAATAGAAATAAGCAAAAAATTTATTTAAAAATTGCCACTGAAAAAATGGTTGAAGCAAAGAAAACTGTAAACTTTTTTATGCATGCAATTGAGAAACGAAATAAAATCAAAATGAGCATAACTGAAAAAGGAAAGTGATCAAATTACATACAAAGATAATGATGAAAACGCACAATCATTTTCAGTGATTAAAAGTGATACAGAAGCATTTAGAAGAACAAATAATAATGAAACATTATTATCCTGATAAAAATAATACTTTAAATAGAATTTCATTAAAACAAAGAAAGCTTCAGGAGTCCATGTTCAAGAGGAAATTTTGGTAATAGAAAACGTGAAAAAGAAGATTTGCCTACGGTAAAACTGGCTATGGATTTAAGAGTTTGTTCCTCTTTTTATATTATGAGATGAAACAAAAAAGTATAACCATAAATATTTTTTCTACAGTAATCAGTGACATCAACGTTGCGTTAATATTTTTGACGCATTATAGATTATTTTTATTGATCTCAGTTTTGTTTCTTTTCCTCCATTAAGCCACTTCCTCTCTCGGAACATTTTCTAGTTTTCTAGAAATTATAATAGCAAAAAATACTTCAAAAATTCAAAAAAGAAATACACTAAACTCTCTTATTGAAACTAAGCGCTTTTATTTTTCAAACCAACAATTTTCTGGGACTTTATTTAAAAATAAAAATCGTTTTTTTTCGCTAAATGATTTTCTAGTTTTTTGTCAACTGATACATATAAATGATATTTGACAACATTCCGATATCGAATCAAGTTAAAAAAGTTGTCAAACAATTTAAAGTGGATAGTAAGACAGTATCCGATGGAAAGAACAGTGTTTTTGAAAGTCCCGAAGATGTGGAGCTACAGCCTCAACACCTAAGTTCTCAACCATTCTTAGATATTATTAAACCAAAAACTCGAACACAAACTCGGAAAGTTCAACAAGCTCTACAGTAACAACTTTTTCATGTGCTTTAATTAGAGATGTTCTTCTATTAGAAGATGCTTCAATTAGATATTTTACAGTAATCTGTTTTTCTTTCGATGCAAAAAAGAAGTACCAGATAAGCACTATCTTCCATTAATTCACTGTTTCTGGATAAAATTCATGCATATTTTTAATATCAATGTGATTTATTTACTGTACAATGTCAAACAAAAACCCATTGTTTATAATAAAAAAATCTTTTATTAATTATAATACATTAAAAATCAAGCTTTATTTATTTTGATCGAATCATAACTAACTAACCGTTTAACGAAAAAATTTAAAAAACAAATAATTAAACAAAAAATACATACGTTTTTGACTCTACAATGTCAAAAAGCTTATGGCACAAATCGTGTTTTACAAAAAATGCCAAAGAAACGATTGTGCTATCATTAATAAAATAAACACAAAACCTACAAGAAAAGAAAACAAATAGCGAATAGAAATTATTAAAATAGAAATTGAATGACTGGATATTAGTAGCCCAAATTATATTTGAATCATTAATTTACATTAATATTTGCCTATCACCATTCAATTAGACGACTTTTTCTTGTGCTCCTCCGGCAATTGGCATTTCAACTTCTCTATCACTGAAATCGGAGCTTGTCTTTGCATCAGGAAGCAAATCACCCGGAAGCTTTGCTGAAGATGTAACAGAATTGACAGCTGTTTCTTGATCAGTAAATTCAAGAATAGCACGGCCTTGAAATTTAGAATTACTAAGTTGTCTCATAATTGTTGATGCATCTTTAATTGCAAATACACGATATTCAGGTGGTGAAATAATACGTGCTGATACAAGCTTAACTACTTCTTTAAGTTGTTCAACACTTCCACGTTTCATGCCCATAATTGCTAGCTTCTTTTGTGCAATTTCTTTAACAGGAATAGGAACATCAAGACCAGATATTCCACCAACAAGAAGTGAACCAGACTAAAACAAGCATTTAATAAATCTTGTAATACGGTACAAAACTGATGCTTACTTCAGAAAGACATTTTAGTGAACGAGCAACGGTACGAGGTGTAGTAACAAAATCAAAAACAATATGTACTCCATGTCGGGCAACATCTTTTGTTCTCATAATCAAATATTCTTCGAATTCTAAAAATAGAGCTTGTAACATTTTTAAAAATGTAAAGGTAAAATCATACCATTATCATCCCAATGTACCACACAATCAGCACCATTCTGTTCAGCAAGAACTAAACGCTCTTCTTTTGCATCAGCAACCATAATCTGAACATTATCTTGATGTTCCAAATCAAATTTATATCGTGCCATTTTTAGTAACCATAATCCTAGACCTCCAGCTCCAACAATAAGAATAGTACAATGCTTGTTTGTTTTGAGAGATTGCTCAATAAGTGGTTTTGCCTAAAAATATTACACATTTTCATTCAGTGTTTTTAATCACATGAATTTTTTTAATCATTGCGTTAAAAAGTAGATCCTAAACTTTTCAAAAGCATTCTCGATTGCTTACAACTTCAAAAACGTCTTTTTCATAAGCAATCAAAAAACACATAGTTAATGTCCTAGTTGCTTTGTCTTTAACTCATGTATACAAAATTTCGATAAAAATAACTTTCAACAACGTTGCTTATGCCCATGAAAGGTTCTAATAATCAGTTACAGTTAATTTTCTTTAATCTTTAAAAACTAACATGTGTTAAAGCAGAATAAGCCCAAGTTGCACCAGCAGACATAATAGCAGCAACATGCATATCCATTGTTTCAGGAATTTTAACCAAATGATATAAAGTTGTAACAGAAACAAAATCAGTATATCCATGATTTTTGCTAACATCATCAGATGGCCAAACAATAACTTTATCACCAAGTTTTAAATCAAATTCTTCAGCATTTGCATTTTCACCAAACGCTTCAATAACACCAGAAACTTCATATCCTAAAAGAAGAATTACAGTATTACAGTATACCACATCAACAAACTAACCAGGAAATAAAATTGTATCTTTTATGCCAGAAAGAGCTCTAGCTTGTCTTGTATTTGGAATATGATTATCAGTAAGGCAAACACCAGCATAACAAACTTTTACTCGAGCACCTGCAGGTGGAACGGTAGGAAGTTCTTCATCTTCAAAAAAATGAACTTCTTTTAAATCTTTGGGAGATCCCAATGAAATTCGACGATTTTTAGACATATTTATTATATTATGATCGTGGCTAAAAGATAAGCAATAAATCGATGTAAAAAAAGTATTTAAAAAAACACGGAAAATTTATGGATAAACACGGTTTTAACAATTTGACAACATTAGTTAATATGATAAGCATTTTTATTTGATCAAAAGGAAAGACTATGAGCTTTTCAAAGATACCAAAAAACATAATAAAATCGAACGATGTTTGTGCACCACATGACTGATGAAAGGGAGAAAAAAAATCTAACACAATGTGTTTTTGCACGTTGCGTTTTCAATGCTGCTATTTCGCCCTTTTTTCTACTGCAATAGAAAAGCGCAGCCTGCTGTTGTTGCCTGCCAAAGATGAACACTTTTTTAATGCTTTAAAAGAATACAACGGTTTAGCTTCATCTTTTTTACTTTCCATTGGAAAAGAAAAACCAAAACAGCAAATTAGGTAGTTTTGTATTGTATGTAAAAAAAACAAGCAAACAAGAACATAAACAACAAACAATTTTATGAACTTTTTTAATTAACAGTTTTTTTAAAAACAGCGAAACAAATTGTTGCTGATCAAATCATTAAAAAAACTTTTGAATTTTTTTTCTTACCCAGAAAGTTTGTCTTTATTGTGTTGAACGGTTACAGGCGTTTACAAACATAAAAGACATATTTTTTGTATTATACTGTTCATTCAAAAATTAATTCATTCCACCCATGTCTTTTGTGCTTGTCAATATTTTTCTCATCGTCTTTACAAATTTTTTTTATTTATACCCCAAATTGTTCATTTTCTTTCATTTTTCTTAAATATTGTTTGCTTTTTTTGCGTGATTTTTACAGCAGTCTGAATAATTGTTAATATTTTTTAGCTTATACCATGGCTATCAATGAACAAAATATTGTCTTAAGCAAAGATGTTCAACTTCCACCACTTCGTTCATTAAATGAATTCATCCTTGACAAAACACGTTATGATGTAAGTTACTCTTTTTTTTCTAGCTTTTGCATACTGTAGGTATAAACTTTTAGTGGCCTAATGTTGGTAATCTTGAAAAATTGAATAATCGTATGTATGCCAATCTTCTCTACTTTCAAACAAATTATTTTGCTGTTATTTTGGGTTATGTTATTCTTGCATCACTTTTAAATGCCAAAGCATTAGCACTTGGTATGATTATTATTCTTCTCATTGGTGGCGTTGCTGGTTCACTTTTTTCAAATGATCAACGCATTATTGAAGTAAGATAACAATTTTTGTGCGGCCTTCTTTCTTTTACATTGTTATAAATTATTAGGCTCGCCAAGAACATCCATATGCTGTTTTGGGTGTTATTATTGCAATTTGCTATGGATTTATTAGTTGTCTTCCACAAGTCATTACAACTCTTTTTGCATGGGGTGTTCCACTTGCCATTGTTCTCATTCATTCTGCTGTTCGTCTTCGTAGCCTCAATAATAAGATCAATCAAACTATGCTTGAAGGCGTTGTACGGGATACAGTTATGGGAAAAATTTTCAGTCTCTTCAATGTTAAACAAGCCCCTTCTTCATCTACAAGCACCGGCGTTCGTAGTGAAAAAGATATTGTTAGTGGTATGAAGAAAAATTTTTAAACATTCCTTTCAATAAATTATTTCGTATATATTTTTCATTCCTATTTATATATGCAGGTCTATATTTCTTTTTGCATTGAATGCCTTTGTATTTTTTTAAAATAAAGATATATTGTAGTTTTTATTATAATAATAAACGGAATTCAAACAAAACAAATTCATCAGACAAAAAATAAATGTTTTTTCGAGATTTTTTTTTATAATTTCGATGAGGGACTAGCTAGCACTACTAATGATGTTGACTTCTAAGCTCTTAAGACTTTTGGATCTTCTAAATCTGCTGGTGGCTGTTGCGTTGGATCAAACATTGAACCTATAAAAGTTAATATTACTTTTACAGACAAAGTTTACAGAAACATACCCATCCATCTCGACGTAACTAATCCGACACCTTCAATCATTGCTAAAATAATTGCTCCAAGTACTGCAGAACCCGCCATAACCTTTGGTCCAGAACGAATAGCAAGAAGTGCACCAGTAAGACCTCCAGAAGCAATAGAATTTAATGGATCTTCCTATAACATTCCAAGATTACCGTATAAATCAAATAAAAAATATGTACCTTTTTTCGAATAGCAACCATACAGCAATCTATTGTTGAGAACATTCCACCCCATGCAGCAAATTGAACGCCGGTTAAAGCACTACGAGTTCTAACTTCACGTAAAATACTTATAATTTTTTGACCTTTTGCTGCATGTCTGTATCCATTGAATGAATGAAATATTGAACCACCAACAAGTCCCATAGAAAAAGCACTTCCAATATCATCACCAATACGGTAAGGACTAAAATTTTAAGCTTATAATATACGATGAAAAAATAAAAGAACTAACCATGGTTCACGTGAATATTCTTCCATATCTAAGAATGTACCCAAATAGTGAGCTAGCCCTAAAAAACGATTACTGTATAGTTTTAAAGAAGCAAATATAAATAATATATCCAAAAGCACGACGTAATATTTGTAATCACGAAAAAGGATAAAATTAGGGTTAATTTTATTAGAAAATTTTAAACAAACTCACTGCAATTATCACATGCAAAGATTTCAGTAGAACTTTTAGTAGCAAAAGAATATGTATTTTTTAAGCAAATATATTTCGTGTTAAGATTATAACAATCTAATGTCGGTGAAAAGTTAAAACAACTTTTGTTTTTAAAAACAGGAAGAAGATGATCATTCAATGGATACAACAAAAAATTTTATGTATACACGTCATGATGAAGCATCCAAAGTTTTAAAAACCAGTGTACATAGAAGGCATAGCATATATTTAAAAACATGTCGACATTCGTTTTTGTATCATATCTTTTACACTATACAGTGTCGCATAAAGTAATTACTTATTTCAATGCCCCTAATTTGCCGCATCTTTGTCGCCTATATTTTTAAAAAATAACTTTTAACAATGAAGAAAACAAGTACAATGCATTGCAATGCTCAAAAAAACCTAATTTCGTTTTTCTTTCTAAGTGAAGAAAACAAGAAGCAAAAGAATTGTCCCATTATTGGCAGGGCGTACATAAAATGTGTCTTCTTCAATAAAAAAAATAAAATGCTTAAATTTTTGTTAGTTTTTATTAGTTATTCATCATTAGTATATTTTCGTAGAATATTCTTCCTTTTTCCTTCTGAAGTTTCCACCGATATTACCTACAGTAAAAGTGATTACGGTAAAGTAATCAAATTCACAAAGATAAAATCCAATAGAAATATATTTCAGGAAGTATTGTTTCATTATTTTCTATTTGCTATACAATTTCTAAACTATTATTGGGATCATTGAACGATGTTATTACACCATCAAAAGCATTAGCTACAAGTGTTATCGCTGTAAGCACAGCTTTATTAGGTTTATCTACAGCAACATCGACAAATCAGTTGTTACTTTGGGTTCCATTAACTGCATTATTTCAAGGTGGAGCATGGCTTGCTACAGTAAAATTTTTAAAACAGGCAAATAAAAAGAAATACTTTTTTAAACAAACAGTAACAACAAAAACATTTTTAGAATTATTCAGCAGAAAAATTTACCATTTTATTTACAATTATGAGTTGCACTAATAACTTTAGTGGAATGTTAGCTCCATTTATTACAGCTGGGACATGGAGAGAACATTGCTTTAGATGTGGTATATCCTTAATGTTGTTAGATTAAATATTAGAAATTTATTATTACAGGAATATATGGTTTGCTATTAGCAGCCTTTGTATACTGGTATTTGCCTGAACATCCGGCTTCCCCTCCACCACCATCCACAAAGTTATTTAAAAAATCACCATTTAAAGAAATTCTTTTGTCACCAACAATTTGGAAAATTTCAATTTTTTTATTCTTTGCTATAGAAATTAGAGCAATTTTTGAAATGTGGTCGCCAATTTATCTTTTTGAACTTAAAGAACCTACAGTAAGCTTCAAAGATTGTTCATTCTTTTTTGAAGTTGGTGGAGCTATTGGTGGGCTATTATCTGGTTTTATTGTTCAATATTTACAAGAATATTTTGGAAAAGATGCAGCTCGATGGAATGTATCATGTTTAAGCACAGGAATAATGTTCATTTCATCCAGCATTTTCTATACACCTACAGTATGCCATTTGACTAGAAAAAAACAAATATTAATTTATTAAATTACAGGCATCTCATGCATTTAATAGCTTCATAATTGGTGCAACAACTTATTCTTGTATAAATTTATACGGAATGATATCAAGTGATTCAGCTCCATTACATATGAGTGCTTCAGCAAGTGCCTGCGTTTCATTCTTATCCAATCTTGGACCTATAGCTATTGGTTCCCCCCTTGCATACTTAATTGAAAAATACGGGTTTATCTGTCTTCCAACTTTACTTCAATTTCAAACATTCGCCTTTATATCTCTTCTCTTTATCACTAAAAACATCCCCCTTCATTTCAAAGAAAAAGAAGCATAATTGTATAATTTATGTATATTTATTCTCACTAATTTTTATCTATATATAAATCCCAACGAAAAAACAAACAAACAAATAAAATAATTTTCTAATTTGGCTTATTTTTATCTTTTCGACGATACAGATCATCAGCATAAGACATATGCGGTAACCGCTTCATTCGACGTTGAGATACACCAAGATCAGGTTGAGGAAACATTGCCATAATTTTATTGAATTGTGCTGTAGAAAGTTTTGAAGTTCCTTCACCAAGAATACCTTTTTTTGCACCTTCTCTAAATGCATTTGCTGCTTTTTCAGCTGTTTCTACACATCTCATATATTCTGTATGCAATTTTGCACATGGAAGATCATCAAATTCCCATTTCTTTAAACATCCAAATAATGCTTGAAGTTCTTGTGTACATGAGCCGCCTGAAATAAAGAAGAATAAAAATTAAGTAAACATAAATATGGTAAAGTAGTTTTTGTGAAAATTAGTTTTCAAGCTGCAATATCGTCAAAAAGAGTACTGTAAGGTCACAAACAAAGTTGATATTCAAAATATGCTTTTCAGTATTAACAGTCTTTGATGTTTTTCACATTGCTAATACCTTTCAGTAAATATTAAGGTTTAACTGTCATAAAGTATCATAAATGAAAATCTAGGTATTACTGACAGTAATTTACTGTGCTCTAAAAAAGTTATTATATTAATATTAAGATGCAGATTCCAAATATCAGTTTTGTTAATGACCATATTCTGCTACTTCTCAAGATATGATAGCTTCAAAACTAATGATTCACAAATATAACAAACAAAATATTACCTGGAACTTTTTGTCGTCTAATATCAACTTCATTTTTTAAGCAAAGTGGAACAACTTCTGAATAATAAAACTTTTTTGGATACATTGACCGCTTTAAAGGTCCTGTGGGAAACATGATTAAGCTTTAACGCTTTAACAGCTAAAGAAGGATCAAAATCGGCTTTTCTTTTTGTACAGAAAATTTTTTAAAACATTAAAGATTCGCTTCAAGAATTTCTTGTTGACTGACTGAACAAAGTTTTTTGTCTCTCTCTTTTTTTGTGCTTCATCTCTTTTTCTTACTCACTCTGTTGCTCTTTTTATATTAAAGTAATTACTAATTGTAACAAATAGGCATTAATTCCTTATTTAAAGTTTCCTAAATATACTGATAATATTATTTTAACCAATTAAAAAATCCTTGATGGTGGTAAGTTATCTGATACGTCATCAATTTCTGTTTATTTTTTATTATAAACTATTTTAGTCGTTTTTTGGATTTGGACAATCTGCGGATATTTCTATCCGATTGGGTGATGAAGATAAACGTAAAAAGGCATCTATTCGAAATGAAGATGGAAATGTAGAAGAACTTTTTCTTTATTTTGATGGTGAACCTGTTGCTGGTGAAATAAGCATTACTCTCAAAAAAGCAAATCAAAGGCTTGAACATAATGGGATTCGTGTAGATTTTATTGGCCAAATTGGTTTGTTTTTTAACATGTGTGCTTGAACTCTTATGATAGTATTTTTAGAAGCTTACTATGATCGTGGTAATACCTATGATTTTGTATCCCTTTCAAAAGAACTTGCAAGACCTGGTGAACTTAATGAAAATACAAAGTTTCCATTTTATTTTGGCAATGTTTCAAAATCATATGAATCATACATTGGTTGCAATGTAAAGCTAAGGTTTGCTTTTGTTTATTCTCTGGCGTCATTTATCGTAATTATTTTAGATATTTTGTTCGTGTTACAATCAAGCGTAGATTAACTGATATTGTTAAAGAACACGACATTCTTGTTCATAGTTTATCAACTTATCCAGATACTGATGTTAATTTAAAGATGGAAGTTGGTATTGAAGATTGTCTCCATATTGAATTTGAATACAATCGCTCCAGGTTTGTAGCGTTCTGTTTATGATTACCTTTCTTTCATTCTACTATATTTTTAGATATCATTTGAAAGATGTTATTGTTGGAAAGATTTATTTTTTGCTTGTTCGTATTAAGATTAAATACATGGAAATTGCAATTATTAAACGGGAATCAGTTGGAACGGGTTCAAACACTTACAATGAAAATGAAACAATTGCAAAATATGAAATTATGGATGGTGCACCTGTTAAAGGAGAAACAATTCCAATTCGACTTTTCCTTTCTGGTTATGATCTTGGTCCAACAATGAGAGAAATTTGTAAACGATTCTCTGTTCGATATTTTCTTAATCTTGTTTTAATTGATGAAGAAGATCGTCGATATTTTAAACAACAAGAAATTACACTCTTCCGTAAAGCTGAACTTCCTATTCGTAAACCTCTTCCAGAACAACTTCGAACTGCAAATTTTGTTGCTCGAGAACATTCAACGACTCCTGAACCAATCAATGAACCAATAAATGAAGATACTTCAAATGATATCGTTGCTTCGAATGATGATACTGTAACTGCAAATGATACTGTAGCTGCAAGTGATGTTGAAGTTCCTGCAGTATCTACCTAAAGAATAATGCTATTTGTTAAAAAAAAAGTATTTTTTATATTTATTTATGTTTTTAATAATTTAATACTGTAAACTACCGTAATGGGTTTGTAAAATTTGTTATCACATTTTATAGTTTAATAATAAAAAATTATTGTTTATAATGACAGTGTTAAAGATTTTAGTTTTAGTTTTATTTTTGTTGTCATTTTTGAGTATTACTCATACACCTCTTTGCATCCATCCTTATTTTCGTGCAATTCTTCTTTTTTGTTCTATCATCAATCGACCTCGGCCTAACTTGAAAACTGGACACACAAGAAGAGTAAAAAAGGAGAGAGGTTTTTTTTCTTCGATTGGTAAAAAACATAGAACCCGACAACAATGAATGAAAAGCCATAATAGAAAACGATTTTCCCCGGATAAAAGTTTTTTTTTGACACAAGTCACTGACCGATTGCGTTAACGTTAGATGTCAACAATGGTTTTTTTAAATAAAAGAAAAAAACGGTTACCACCACTTTGTCACGATATATTTTTTTTCGTTTTTTGACAGTTTTTTTAATGTTATTTAAGAAAAATAATAACGTGAAAAATAATTTGCATTGCAATTCTTCTTTCCATCTTTTTTTATGAGGTTATTTCTTTTGCGCGGGAAAGCTTTTTGGTTCTTCATGTGGGAGAAAGGTTAGATAAGCGTGGAAAAATCTTTAATGTCAATAAAAAATAAATAAAAAAGAATTTGGAGGTAAATCGTGAGACTTATTTTTTCGTAGTTCCTTTTACAGTTTCAGCATTGTTGGTTCAAGTTCTAAGGGTAAGGTTGAAAAAGGGTTTTTTTCAACTGTATTTCTGTTGATTATTTTCTCCGTGATTTTTATTAAAAGCTTATCATCATTCTATTGCCGGTTTTGGTACTTTTGTTCCATCAGAATTTTGAGTAAAAAGTTAATCATCATAAGTGTAACAGAAATGTTAATAAAAGCTTCTTTCTTGTTGTTCTTTCATTCGCTATCTCCTTTTTTAAAAAGTCACCATTCATGCTAGACTGTGAAGCATATGTATTAGCATTTTTGACATACCTTTTCACAGCCGATACTCTGCAGCAAACTTCCGCAGAAATTCAGCAGAAGTGACTATAGTCAGCATTTCTGCAGCAGTGTTCAAGCAGAAAGTCAGCATGTTTGACTATAGTCAGCAGATTTTCATAAATTTTTATTTTTGCCTAAAATCCTAATTTTTGACCCAGAATTCAGCAAAAAGTACAGAATTGCTGTGGAATTCTAGCCAAAAATAAAAATTTATGAAAATCTGCTGACTATAGTCAAACATGCTGACTTTCTGCTTGAATACTGCTGCAGAAATGCTGACTATAGTCACTTCTGCTGAATTTCTGCGGAATACTGCTGAAGAAAAAGAATTTGTTGTTTTTCTGCTGACTATATGCGGAATACTGCTGCAGAAATGCTGACTATAGTCACTTCTGCTGACTTTCTGCGGAAGTTTGCTGCAGAGTATCGGCTGTGTTACTTCAATGTTGTTTATCATGTTAAACAGTTCTTTTTTTGCTTGTTATGGTTCCCGTCAATCGATCTCTATTCTTTCTCCTTTTTTTTTCTTTGTTTATTGCTTCTTTCTTCTTTTTTGGCCGTTTTCAAGAAGCTTTACCATTAAAGCCCCTTCAATTTACACCAAAAAAAATAGATAGCAAAAAAATTCTATCTATCACGTTAAAAAAATCTTCATAAGTGAAAACTCCCTATCGGATTAACGATTTTCGGGTCTAAAAAAATGCGCATACAAAAATAAAAAAAAGTGAATCGAGTCAAAAGACCCATCGGTCAAGCGGAAAATCTTTTCTTTGAATTGTATCCTTTCAATAATTTTTTTTGTATTAAACACTACTTTTACAATCAATAAAAAATGTTACTTTTGTTTTATATATCATCAAAATATTATGTATTTGTCCTTGCTTTTAGAGATCACCAAATATGCTATTGATTTCTCGTTTCGGTTCTTTTAACACCCCTTTTTTCCTTGTTGCCGTTTTTTGTGTTATCGTTTTTTTGTGGGCGACCTAAATTGAGGCTGTTGACCACTTTGTTGTGTTTATTGTTTTCTATTGTTTCAATTTTTTGTTGCAAAAAGTGTTCCATCATCACCGGGTATGGTGGAATTTACAAATTTGAATGCGTTTTGAAACATTACATTTTTAATTTTTGAAATTTGCATCTTTTATCACATAATTTTTTCACAATAATTATTACAGTGATGACCATATCCACGAATCAACAACCATCTCCAACCCCAGATTTAACATCATTTGCAATTCCAAAAAAATTTGATATTGCTGGATTAAAACTGCCTGCTTTAGCCGTTGTACAAGTTTATGAACGACAATTAAGACTTCATAAAAATTTTTCTGGTGATTTTGGTTTTCGTATTCGACGAACTAATCCAACAAATGATGGAAATTTTATGAGAGTTTTTGCTGATCCATCTGTTATTAAATCTGGTCCTCCAAGACCAAATGATATTTTAACGAGTGTTTTACCTGGTGATGAACTGATTGAAGTTAATCATAAACCCGTTGCATCATTAAGTCGAGAAGAATTACAAAAAATTATTGAAGAAAGTGGAAATGAAATTTTGTTGAAAGTTCGAACCGTTCCGGAATTAGTCCATCTATGTGGTCGTTCAAGAAGAGGTATTCGAGATGAAGGTGATGCTCTAAGATTGAGTACAAATAATAATGTTATTCATAATGATTTTGATGTAAGTATCACTTTTTGATCTTTAAAAATTTATTTCAAAAATGATGAGCCATAAAAGGGGATACAAATGGAGGTAGATATTTCATAAATTGCATTAATGCTTTAAAATATTTCTAACGGTTTATAGTTTTTTTTTAGAAAAAAATGATTAAAAATTAAAACATTGTTTTTTCCCTAAAGCTGCGCTACAGTAATCTACGAAACCTATAGTGCGCAAGCATTTTTTCTAATAAACAAAATTTCTGTGAAAAAATGTGAGAATAAAATTGTTTCTCATTAAAATTCATTATTATACACATAAAAACATGGCTTTTATTTTCTTCCTTAATCCTGAATCATCTTAAAAATTATTAAAGTCAGTAGTAACAATTCCTCCTCAGATTTTCCATTTAATCTCCTCACTTTAAATTTGTCCTTATGATTCATTAAATCTTTTTTTCAGTCAATACCAGAAGATTCACGCTATTGGCTTATTCATAGTGAAGGATATACTGTTTGTCAAGTGCTTGAACATTTACAAAATAATAAAATAAAGATTAAAGTTGCTGGAACACAAATGTTAGTTGATCGATCAGATATTGATCGAGCAAATCCTGCAACAAATCATAATGATATTTCTAAACTTACCTATGTGAATTTAACATCTGCAATTCATTTACTTCGAAAACTTAATGGAAGTGGATTTACTTATTCACATGCTGGAACTTTAAGTCTTGTATCCCTTACTCCAAGCGAAGAAGAATATACCAATGAAACATTGATTGATCTTTTTAAAGGTTGTCGAAGAGATCAAATGCCATCACATATTTTTTCAACAGCACAAGAAATTTATCGAAATTTACAAAGTGGTGTCAAAAATCAATCAATTGTTTTTACGGGTGTTAGCGGATCTGGAAAAACTTCGCAAATGAAATGTATGCTACAGTATTTTTGTGGTGTTGCAGGTTGGACAAAATCATTGCCATGTAAGATTTTTAAGAAAACTTTAAAACTCTTTTGAAAAATAAATTTTAGTCAAAAAGCTTAACGCTGCTAATATAATTTTGGATGCTTTTTGTAATTGCCGAACAATTTTAAATAAAAATGCATCACAATGTATTCGAATGTATAATCTTGGATTTGATACATCTGCTGCATTATGGTAATTTCATATTAGCTTTAAATATAAATCTATTTTAAATAAACTTTAGCTCTGCAAATATTAAAACATTTCTATTAGAAACAAGTCATCTCTTCCGCCGATCCAAATATGACACATATTTTCATATTTTTGATTATTTATGGATTGATTCAGATAATACCCTCAAAGAAAAGCTTACGCTTGGTACTGTAGCGGAGCAATTTGAAAAATATTTTATTAAACAAAGCTTTCTTGCTGATGACAATGCTCCAATAAATGTTAGTTGTCATACTGTAACTTTTTATAACAAGTTTATTTTAGCAATTAAATGTTCTTTTTGATGCTTTCAAAGGATTGGAATTTAGTTCAAGTATTATTGAAGGAATTTTTGATGTTCTTGGAGCTATCCTACATTTGAAGCAAGCTCAAGCAGTTGATATTGTTGCAACTCGATCATGCTTTATTCGAACAACAAATGCTCAAACGGCTGCTTTATTACTTGGTGTATCAGTAGAAGATTTATCAAAAGCAGTTTTTAATGGGCAGCTAAGTCAAACATCACCAAATATTATGAAGTAAGATTATTTTAGGAAAACCAATTTAAAAAAATTTATAAAATTGTAGTCGAAGTCGAATGGCAAATCGTGTTGAAAATGGTCAAGAAGCACTTGATTCATTCATTGAAGCTTTGTATCAAGAACTTGTCAATTCTATTGTACTATTATTAAATCAAAAACTCAATAAAAGTTCAACTCATTCCATTACTTTGCTTGATATTCCTGGTGCAAATTTTGGTATTCAATGGGCTGATTATCCTACTGAAAGAATGTCAACCCTTAAAGATTTAATTATCAATTATTGTAATGAAAGAATTGCTGAATTATTTTATGATCGGAGTTTTACGGAACCAATGGAAGTATATGCAAGGGAACAAGTAAATGTTGATATTTCACCTCCACTTTTACAACCACATACTATTACAAGAATTATTGATCGAAAACCTCAACTTGTAAGTTTTTTAAAAATAAGTTTATAACATAAAAATAATATTTTTAAGATCAATAGCGTAAATTTGGAGCAACGAAGTGAAGAAGAGCGGGGTTTAATGCATCTTTTACAAGAAGAAGCAATGTTTCCAGCTGGTTGTGATGCATCATTATTAAGTCGAATTTTATTACATTTTGAAGAAAATAAACTTATTCGTCGACATTCATCTGATCCATCTGCATTTATCTTGGGACATTGTCATAATACTTCACCAACTGCATACAGCGTTGAAGGATGGGTACGAGAAGCTCGGCCATCACATGCTCCATTTACAGTACCATTTTTTGTTAAAACTTCAAATAAGTAATAATTTATATAAGAATAGTTTTCTCAAACATAATCCATTACTTTTTAGACAAGACATTCTTGATATCTTTGCTGGAAGTACAGTAAACTCCACGGATAATGTTTACAAACTTCGTCATATGACACAATCTGTTCAAAATGAATCATTAGGCCCAAAACTAATTGGCGGCTTTTTCAATAATATTGAATCACAAATTGTAAGTTTTAAAATGATCTTTTATTTTTTGAAAAAAAGGAGGACATCATATCTACCGCTTTAATCTGACCCGTTTTCGCTTTTATAAATGAGAAAATTTTTGTTTCTTAATTAAGCGTCTTTTAAATTGTTGCATGCACATTTTTTGGACATGAACATTTTTTTCTATCAAAGTTATAAACACTTTTAATGTTTATTTGAATGTTTCAAATATACAAATCAAAAAAAGAAGAAGACTAGAATTTTGTATCAAATAAAATGCTTGTTACAATTCTGTTCAAGCAGCAATAATCTTTTCGTTAAGCTCTGAAACTAGATTCCTCTCTGTCTCTTATTTACAACAAAATAAAGCTGATGCTGCTGTAAGAAGAATAGATCCATAGTAACTCAGCTTCTGATGATTTTCATTACTTTGCAAAAAAAATTGTGTAATCTATTTCTCATTTACGTCTTTTTGTTCATTTCTCTTGATATACATGATATACAATTTCTTGTTTTAAATTTCATAAAAATTTTACATACATACTTCTTTTTAAGGAATATATTTTATCAATTATTCAACGAAGTGGAAAAGTAACATTTATCCATTGCATTCAACCGCGACCAATTGTTAGTCAAGGCTTGTCTGATCAGACAAGTGGTGTTATTATGTCGGCATCCTCTGGTGGACGAGGAAATAATGATAACTTTGATGTACCATATGTACGGTCGCAACTTCAATCATTGCTTTTGATTGATTCTGTAAGAGCATGCAATCGAGGTTAGCGTTGTTTTTTAAATTTGATAAAAAAGAATTTCAATGATCTGATATCTTATGTAAAAAATCAATAATTCTTTTTTTACCGTAATCCTTTTTAAGGTTATCCTGAACGTTTACCATTTCGTGATTTTCGTCGACGTTTTCAATGCCTTATTCAAACTCATGATACCCCAAAAAATATTCATGATGCCCTTGATGATCGTGGTGCAGTTAAAAAAATTCTTGAAGCTATGGATATTGATGATCATCGATATCGGCTTGGTATTTCACAAGTTCTTCTTCGAAGTGATATCCTTGTTGAACTTGAAGAAAAACGCGATTTTCAATTATCTGGTCTTATTGAATCTCTGCAACGTCAATGCCGCTTACATCTTTCACGTAAATGGCTTGAAAAGCGTCGTTTACAAGAGATGGCAATTCGATGCATACAAAAGAATGGATTATTATATTTAAATGTTCGAGAATGGAATTGGTGGAAATTATATGTTCGTGTAAAGCCATTACTTGGTGTTTCACAACAAGATGAAGCAAGTCGAGAATGGAGAGAAAAAGCTTATAAACTTGAAACATCAAATACTACCCTTCGTTCAGATAATACAAAATTAGAAGGAAAGCTTGCTGAACTGGAACAACTTTTACGTGCTGCAACTCAAGGCTCACAAGCATTATCCCTTAGTTTAGAGCATGAATCTGAAATGCGAAATCGTCTTGAACAAGAACTTCTCACAATTAAACAAAAAATTCGTAATGAACAAGGTAATAATGTCGATAACTTTTTTTTTACTTTTTTAATGATTCAACTTTTTTTTCGGAAGACGAGTGTTAATCATTGCCCGCCACCTTTTTGGTTTAATGTTTTCTCTCTTTTTATGTTTCCCATTCACAACATTAATGAGCCCTTTTAAAAAAATTTAGATTTTCAAAATTACAATATTAGTTTGTTATCCGTCAAAAAAATTAGTATCGAAAGCCCTCCAAAAATGACTCAAATTAAAATCCCTTTTTTACATGTTTAAATATTTGCAATTAAAGGAATTTCTTAATTGAATCCCATTTTTTATCTTCTCTTTTTTTTGGTAAAATTTGTTTATTCTTTACTAAAAATTCATTGAAGCGTCGAAAAGCTCGACCCAAAAGAAAAATGAAAGAAAGAAGAAAAAAATCAAATGCACGCAATTCGGATTAGAAGCTGTTTTTTTTTCCTTCATTTATTCTTGCAAACACTCCCCTCTTTAAAAACAGATCTAATGAGCTTTTAACTAAACTATTTTTTCTCATCGCCTACATCTTCTTTTCATATAACTATTAGTTCTTCTAGTTTAACCTTTTTAAAATCCAAAAAAAAAACCATTTTTAAAACACATTTATTCAACAAAATTTTTTGATAATTTCCGTATTTTTTTTTGTTTCCTAATTTGTGGGTTCTTTATTCTCGGAAGAGATTTTTATATGTTCTTTTTTTTATATCTCTTTACGTCGTAATTATGAGTTGCCACACAGCAGGAGAAAACAACAAAATTATAATTTCGTTGATGAGTTTCATTTATTTGACCTAAATCATTTAAAAATTTTGTAAACGCGTTTTCTTCGTCTTTTTTTAATTTAAAATATTTAAATAAAATTTTTTAAAATTCAGTAATCCGCTGTTAAAAATTTGTTAGTTTACTTTGAACAATGGCAAAAGCTGTACGAGAATATTATTACTATTGTCGACATAATGGTGGCGGAAGTGGAGGATATTTTGATTTATCCAATTCAGCAAGTACTGCCTTAAATTATAATTTATTTACTTAAGATTGATTAAACACTCTGTTAAGATATCAAAAAAAACCCTTCCCATTTTTATTTTTCTTCCACCTTCATTATCACCCATAATTTTAGGCACAGAATCTGAAAAGCGACGATCAATTGCCAGTACATCAGCTTCTCCAATTCCAAAAACCTTTGGCATGGATGAATGGCAGAATCATCCAAAAACAATTGAATTAAAGCAAGAAATTTCTCGTCTTAAAGAAAATCAACTTGCAGAACAATTTAAAGCTCAAAAAGCAACCGAACAATTACAAGATTTACAATCTGAAATTACAACATTGCGATCAAAACATGATAGCTATGAACGAACAAATTCCAAGTAAGTTTTTAAATAGTGACAGCTACCGTAATCTGCTTTTTATTGCAATTTTAGTGTACAAAATGTGATTGATCAAAAAGAAGCCATTATCAGATCTCTTGAAGATAAAAATAATCAAATTCAACGAAATCTTACAGATCTTCAGATAAAAGAAAATACAAAAATTGCTGAAATTAAACGCTTGTCTGAAGAAAATGCAGATTTAAAGCATTCTTTGACAAAAACAAAACGATATCTTAAAGAAGCAGAAGAAGAGCGACAAAAAGATGGTGCATCAGCTGCAGATTATGAAATTTTACGTCGAAATAAACGTGAATTAGAAGAAAGTGTTAAAAGATTGGAAGAAGAGCTTGAAGAAATTACATCACATAATCATCAACTTTCACAGAATATTACTCGTCTTGAAATGGCAGCATCTAAAGTAAAGAATGAGAAAAAGCGTGAAATTGAATTACGTGAAAGTGAGATAAGTGAAATGAGATCATCCCATCAACGACAATATCGAGCACTTGAAGAAGAAATTGATTCTTTAACAAAAACTAATCATTCATTAATGGTTAAAAATCGTCAATTAGAATCTGATACTCGTCAAATGCAAACACATCATCAAAGGTAACAATTTAATATATTTTAGAAAACAATTAATTACAAATAGTTTTAGTGTTCTTGATTTATCTTCCAATAAATATAAAAAAGAATACAAAAAGACTCTTGCACTTTTACGTGATGCTCAAGCTGTGATTGCTGCTGAACGAAAATCCATTCCTGGACAATCACATTTACGCCAGCTTAAACTTGAACTTGAAGATGCCGAAGCTGCAAAGGTCAATGCATTAAAAGAAAAAACAACACTTGAAAATGAGTTAAATGAATTGAGATGTCAAGTAAGACTTTCCAAGAGTATACTGTAATTTCAAACTTAACAAAAGAAATTTTTAGTTGGAAATTTTAACATCTGCAAAGAAATTGGTGGATGATAAGAATATGATATTGTTAAAAGAAAGAAATAATTTAAAACTTTTATTGGATGAACATAATGAACAATTCAGAGAATTGGTAAAGAAATACAAAGCTCATATTCAACAAAGTCAAATGGATTCTATTACTCTTAATGCTCAAGCTGATACTGTAAGTTCTTTTTGTAAACTACGAGTTAGAGAATGATTTTGTCCTATGGGGTTGCACAAAATCTTTTAAATCCCTCTCGCATAGCCATGTATTTTGCTTTGATCTCATGGTGCCTTTTAAAGCGGCTTCGTTCTCTCTCCCACCTCTTGGAAAACGTGATTGAGAAACTTTTCTTATGTACTCATTAGAAACTTTTAAAATGTTTGAATTTCAAGCTTTATAAAAAACTCTGTTGCAGTATATCCTTATTTTTTAGATTGCACAATTAGAAGCAAGTGTTCGTAAACTCAACGATGAATTAGCAAGTGTAACAGAAGATTATCAAAAGAAATGTAATAATAGTGTTGATATTCGTGAACATAATCGTCTATTGCTTAAACTTCGAGAATTTGAAGCAAAATGTAATATTGAAACAACAACACGACAAAAAGCTGAATCAACAATTGAAAGTTATAAAGATGAACTTGAATCTGCACAAGATCAATTGGGGGAAGCTCTACAATATCGTGATAAAGAAATTGAAGCAGCTCGTAAAGCAGTTAAAGAAAGATTAGAAGCTGAAGCACAAATAAAAGATTTAAGAAGAAAATTGGATTCATTTATTACTGATTTAGATAAATCTGTAAGTTTTTTCAGCTTTCTTGCTACAAGAGATTACGGTAATAATGGAAATATTTTAGCGAGCAAAATATGATCAAAATGAACAAGAACTTCGAAAAGCTCATAATGATTTAAAGATTGCCCAAAAGCGTATTGAAGAGTTGCAGGCAGCTCTTTATTCTGAAATTTCTTTGGAAGGTGATTCTGAATCTGATGATGAAGCAATGGGAGGTGATTCAATTGGTGATGAAGAAGATAATGATCTTCCTATTGGAGATTTACGTCCATTAAGAAATTCAACTCCAAAAGATCAGTAAGTATTTAAAAAATGGTTGTTAGAAGCTAAAAAATATATTCTTTTAGATACAATGGAGTATTTGCCTAAAAGATTTTAAACATATCATCATATTTGATAGTTTTAAAATATATTCTTGCCTTAAAAAATTTATGTTACTTTATTATCTGGTGCCTTTTTTTCTCTTGCTGATTGGTTTAAATAAATACTTTTTTCTTTTTCAAGAAACCATAATATGCATTATATAAACCATAGTAACCATAAAACAATCAAAGAGATGAATTGTTCGTAAGCAAACATAAATTTTATCAACTTAATTATCCCTTATATACAAAAAAAGCTGCATAATCTATTAGCATCGCCATTCAAGATATAATTATGAGTCAAAAAGCAGTTGTTTTTTACGCGACAAAAATGAATAAACAGTGAAAAAACATATTTTTGTTTTCATCTGTCTTCTTTTACATAAATTTTTATGTTGCTTTTGACGATATACAGTAAAACAATTTGTTGCATTCAGCTATTTGTTAAAAAAATTGTTCTGCATTTTTATAGTATTTTTTTTTCTCATAACAAAGTGTTTTTCAAAGATTTTTTTGTCGATGAAGACAGTGTGTTGCATTTAATCATTTTTTAAAAGAACGGTATTTGGCATAAATAGCTTTGTGTTAGCACTGAACAATGTTAAACATTCTCAACTTCCTCGATTTACCAAATTGTTATGCAATATCCTCCACTCCATTACCTAGTCAAAGTTGCTAGTTAACTACCAACATTGATTCAATGGCATACAAAAAACTGAAAAAAAAGAACATTTTTTACAATAAAATCTTTATATAAATGATGCCATTAAAAACGAGCATGTGCCGGAAATATATAGATGTTAAGATAAATAAATACGGGATGAACTATACTGTATACATCAGTTCATAAATAACAAAAAAAAACATTTTTTTTGACAAAAAGGAAAACCTGCCAATAAAAATTTTTGCGCCTTTCAAACAATGATAATTCTCGAACAAAAAAGAAGCCAAGAAAAAAAAACCATTCATCGACGAACAAAAAAAGTTTTACATTTTTTTCCTTCATTCCATTCTTTGTTTTTTTATTTCTCTCTGTTGTCTTTAATTTTTTTTTATCCTGTGGATCATTTTTTATATTCCAATAGACCCAGATAATCGTGATTTAATGGTAAAATTTTAAATAAAAGTTATAGAAAAAATTTACGTCATCGAGTGATAAACCTTTGCAAGAAAAAAAGATCGTTTCTTTGCTTGTCTGTCACTTGCACAAAGAAAATATCAACACGTCTTTTTTTGCAAAAGAGAATTGTTTCTTTTTGGTTCCTTCCATTTGCGCATTGTTAAACTCATCTCATCTCTGGCATTTATTAATAACTTCTTTACTTCTATGGCCCTCTTATCTTTTCTTTTATATAAAAAAATATTATACATCCATAAATTTCAGGCAACGGACGCTAGAAGAGGCCGATCATCAAATAACATATCTGTTTTCAAAGAGAATCCTGCGCTTAAAACATTTTGTTCTAACATTCTTTCAAAAGTTAACAAAATGCAAAATTCAACTATCAATCTACCTGAATTAAATGATAATACAACGTACAATACTGAAAATGGTGAATATCAACCTAAAACGGTTGAAGCATTGCTCCAAGAACTTGATGCTGATCCTAATGATCCAGTTCCACAAGGTAATGGTTTTGATCAATCAACGGGGATATATATAATACGTAATTTGGGGATTACAATAAAGCATGTTACCTTCTTACATTAAAAAGCGATAAAAATGTTTCTTCTTACATTCTTTGAAAGAATATTGAATTATACTGTGACAGACAGGAACACGGCATATGATTGGATCCGACAAGGTGGTCTAGCATCAAGCAGTTATCAGCCAAATTGGGTACAAATAGCTATGATTTTTGAAGAAAACCGGAATGATGGTCTAAAATTTGTTGGATCTTTGATCCCACGTCTGTACTGTGACAACATTGATCTTCCTGAACTTCTGTAGAGATTTATTCAACATTTTTTAGCTGTAAACTCTTTTAACGACTATCTTCGCAAGCATTAAAACGCATCTTATTTGTATTCTTGTTATTATCTATTCCCACTTTTTCGTTTCGTTACCGCGTATATATAAGCTTCCCTTTATTAACCTTCGGCTTTTTTAGATTTTATGTACCCATTTTTTATATGTCTTATTTTTAGGAAGCTCATCTCCTACAAAGCTTATTTCACTTCTTGATTTACCACCTGTTAAATGGCCTGAACAAGTTCCTCGTGGATCTGTTATGGATGATACAACAAATTATGACTATTCTACAGCTAAACCTAAACGTTCTAAATCTTTTCTTTCTAAATCTGCACCTTTTGGAAAAAAGTCTCTTCTTGGCCGCCCTGGTGAAAATCAAGAGCAAAAGAAAAGTATTTTAAAAGGTGATTTTGATCTTAGTGATCCTCACATCCAAGCTATGGTTCAAAAGCAAATCGAAATGTCTAATGCAAATAAATTCACTGAAAATGATAATAAACCATCTACAAGCCAAGCAACTTCTTCCAAAAGTCAATATTCTAAGAAACCTTCACGTTGGGATAAACCATCTACTTCAAAATGGGTTCATGATGATCCATTTTTACAAAGTGGAAAACCACTGTATCAATCTGACTCACAAGCTTCATCTCCATTATTCATTGCAAGATCTCAACCTTCATCTTCCTTAAAAGTTCCAACATATGATATCAAAACAAAACGTGGATATTTTTTTAATAATGGTGGTGAATCTTGGGTAAAACCTTTTATTGCTCCTCATAGCAGCAGCTTAAATGCAAATGGAAATTCTTCTCAAGAATTTGGCAAATCTGTTCCTGTTATTAATCGTGGTGGTGGAGGTAATTTCTTTAATCTTGATGGTTATTCTACAGGTGGCAATCATGGTCATCCTTCATCAAGTATTTCATCAGATGCAATTGAATATGTTCCAGCTGAAGAAATTCCTGAAAGTTTAATTAATAATGAAGGCCTTCCTCGTAAATTCGGAAAACGACAAGATGATGCTTATGAATATCGTAAAGGCCGTGGACATTTTCGTTCAAGTTATAAAACAAATAATCGTTATGGAAGAAAAAATGAAGGATTTAGCTCATCTCATTATGATCGAAATTTCTCACGTTCACCACCTTATCGTCGTTCACCACTTCCTTCCAGCTCAAGAAGCCGTTCACCTATTCGTTCTCGTTCAGCAAGTCGTTCACCTATTGGATATAGTGATCCTTACAGTGGCTGATAGTTTCATTTTCATTATTGTATAATCAAGAATGTTTCTTTTGTATTGTAATTTATACATTATCTTTTTATCTTTTTATGTTTTGAAATTAAACATTCTTTCCCGTTTTGAAATCATTGGTATTACATCACAGATTACTGTATTTTTTCTACTTGTTTGCCATAAAAATAGTATTTTCAATTTGAATGCATTAAATTAGTTACATATTCTTTTCATATTTCAAAGTAGACTCGTTGAATTATTTAGGGTTGTCGGGAATTATGCCTTTGAAGTATTAAATATCATTATCCGGTCTTTTCTTCTGTTTAAAAATAGAATGTGGTTATTTCAAAATAGATTGCATTATATATTGAGTTTAAGTATCTATGGATTGATGAATATATGAATGCTTACACAATCACATTTTTTATGCATTTTTATGCCACTAATCAACTGCTTTCAACCACTAAAGCATAAAGGTATTTGTCTATTAAAAACAAAGAAAAATCTTGTTTCGTTGTTGTCATCTATTGTCGGTAGCTTTTTGAGAAGAAGAAAAAAATGAAATAAAAAGCGACATTGTTATTTTAAGTGAATGTAACAACTGGCAGCTAAATGATATTTGGTATTGGTAGAAAGAAAAATATATATTACCTCCCTTCATTTTTGCATCTATCAATCGTCAGTCATCTCTTTTAGCGCATAACAACCCATCACTTTGGCAAAAAAAGAGATTAAACGAGAAAAAAATGTTTTTGTTTCCGTATATTTAAATTATATTTTTAAAAACTGAAAGGGTTTTTCTTATCTTTAAATTCTTTTTATTCCACAGCTTCTTTTTCATTTAAAGCTGAAAACTTTTTCTATAAGTTTATAAGAAGGTATACGGTAGTTCAACCTTTTTCTTTTGGTGCTTTACTATTTTAAAAAAAAGACATGCTTGAAGTAATTGTGATACATTAAATATTTGATTGTCGTTCTATCCATATAAATATTAGCTGTAAAACGATTTTTACAACATAAAAATTATAATTTTTCAATAGGATTGTTAGTAATGAGCAACTTGATTTTTTATAGTCAGTACTTACATGTCAAATATTTCATTGTGGTCTTTGACAAACTGCATTGTCACATTACTTTCTGTTCAACTATTTTTTTCAGCATTGAACGACATCGGTTATGTGTAAACTGTTTGGCATTTGTTTACTTTTGATATGCGCAGATTTCCTCCACTTCAACATATTGATATCATCCATCAGCTTTTTTTAAGTTATGCAGGTCGGACTTTGATACAAAAATTTCTTTTTTGCATATTCATTTCCTTTTCAATGACAATGTCATTATGTTAACCAGACTTTTTGTTTCAATGATTTCGTCGATGTATTTTTTTTTCATTTTTGACGCTTTTTTATTGCTATTTAAAAAAAAGCTGGCAAATGAACAGTGGTTGTGAAGACGCGCATATACATTCACATTTGCGTTTTTTTCATGTACTTTTTTTTCTTCTTTGATTTTTTTCGTCTTCTTTTTTCATCATGGCATAGGCGCCACTACTATATACTTTGAGAGTTTTTCTTTGACTCATACTAACTTTTCCGCTGTCATTTTTATACCAAACACATATATATTTTTTCATAATTTTGTGAAAAAAAGAAAAGAAAAAAATGTATAAAGTTTAAATTATTTTTGCCATAATATTGAAAAACCAGGTGCTTTTAGGTTTTCTACTGAATTTTTAGTATGTTTTTTATTTTCATAAAATTTCTTCAAAGACCAATTATAATATGACACGGTCATTGGATAGAAGCTGAAGGTTGATTGACAGACAAAGAAGTCAATATGTTTCATGTTACTGCTACCTTCTTCTTCATCTACCTTTATATTTTTTTTGCTGTCGCTAAACATAATTGTTTTTGATTACAGTAATTTTTGAATTTTTATTCATTTGTTTATTCAAGTGTAGAGCTTTAATCGTTTGAAGAGAGCGACGAAAAAAAAAGAATGTCGAATTTATATATTTTGATAGGGCGGAGTTTTTTTTGGTATATTTGAAAAACGAGCATTGTTTGGAATGCCTTTTTTGGGCAACAGTTTTGGCAACTTTTTCTTTAAAAAAGTAAATAGTTTGGGACAACAAAAACTTATCTCTTCTTTTTCTGGTCGAGTTTTTTTGAAAAATGATAAATGCTTGTTTTTGAAATTTAAAAAGCGTGATTTAATTGATGTCTGGTATCTTATCTTTAACCTCCATTTTTTAATCCACTGATTCATTACAGAAGGCTCAAACCGGATGATAATACGATGAAATTTTTATTATTTTTATGGCAGTTTTATTGCCTTTTATTATCGATACCTTTTATTTCTGGTTATATTCATCAAGAAGAGTATCAAAGAGCTAAAGAAGTTTTTAATAAATTATCCCCGGATACTGTAGAAACTCAAAAGGATGCTTTGCATAGAACTGTTCAAAAATTGCTTGATTTTAAGCAATCTCCATCAAATGGTATAATATTTTCAGATACAGTATCCTATATTTCAGTTACCGTAATTTTTAGAATTTGTTCATCGAAATTTAAATAATCCTTCAACAGAATACATGAAAAATCTTTTTGAAGAATACAATAATAAAGAATTTGAAAATGATGAAAATATTGTAAGATCTGTTACTCCTGTCGTCGGTAAGTCATACATACTGTATCTTATGCATTTTTTTCTTCGACTTCAATCTCTCTTAAACTCATCAAAATTTCTTTCCTAAAGTTTATTTGTTCAAAGATAATCCCATACTTGTCTTTTGCAAAAAAAGGAAGCGATAATTACTTTTCATTGTTTATTTGCATAACTGCCAAAGACAATCTTTTCTTTCTCCTTTTTTCCTTCTCTCTCTCTCTCTCTCTCTCTTGCTTTTCTTCCGGTTTGATTGCATCTGTCCATTTCATACATATAGATATTATTATTATAATTTTCGGAACAGAAGGATGTCTTAAATAACTTGAGAAAGTTTGTTCTTCTTCAACTGCATGAACGCTTAAAATAATTAGCATTCTGACACATTTTTTTCCATTTTGTTTCACTCAAAACTTTGATACAAACATTTTTTAACTAAAAAAGATGGAAAAGTTTTTTAAAAAAAAACACATAAAAATATGTGACAAAATCTCCAAGGAAATATTTAAAACAGATTTGTCTCAAGTGTATTGTCTTAGTTTTGTGTTTTTTACATCTTCTTTTTTACTTGAGTCACGTCTTTTTGTTTTACACGCAAATAAAAAAAGGAGTTAAAATTTATAGGAAGCCTCAATGGTGCCAATGCTTTGATTTTTAAGCTTAATACCATCCATAAAGATGAAGAAGTGAGTTTTTACAAATAAAAAAAACAATAATATTGCAATGGTTTTTTTAAAGATATTAAAAGCAGAATTGCATTTTAATCAACGACATAAAACTCGTGCAGAAAAGCATAAACATGGAAGGAAGGGAGTTGTTGCACAAATTGCATGCCCATCATGTCAACGATCATTGAAAGAAGCGACGGCAGAACAATATGTTACATTACCAGTTGAAAGATTACCAAGTAAAAATAAGCATTGGATTATTTTTGATTGCCGTGATCTTACTGATGATTCATTACGATCAAATTTAAGTAGTCTTATTGTTCATGTAAGTGAGAGGGTTACTGTAAAAATAGTAATCGCTTAATCTTTAAAAATTTAGTTTTATCGTAATAATCATCTTCTTAATGCTGAATCAATTATTCGTCGAAATACTCCATTTTTGCTTGTTTATACTGCCACAAAGCTCTCCATCAAACCTTCTTCCAGCAACAATGACAATGTTGATGACTCTTTTGATAATGATGATATTGAACCACTTGATGAAGAAGAAGAAACAAATAAAATTTTTGATAATCGTGTCAAACGTTCTGTTTCAACTTATTACAGCTACAATCATGACCTTGGAAATGATAATAAGGAAATTAAATTTATTGAAGGCGAAACACCAATGTATCGCAATCGTGAGAATTTATTGCAACAACAAATGGAAGAATTTGCAAGAACTGGACCAAAGGCATTAACGGCTCGTAAACATGTAAGAAAAATAATTTAATGAGAAAAAAAATAGATTGACTTTTAATATAATAAAAAAATATACATTTTTTCAGCGAAATCGAAGACGTAAAAATCGTCGATTTAAATCAAAAATTAGTGATCCTATGATGGGTTTTGGCCAAGCTACTGATGATGAAGAAATGAAAGGAAAAGATAACAAAACCGATAATAGCTTAAAAGTTTTGTTGCTTGGAAAAGAAGGAAAGCAATTATCAAAGAATCTACCATGTGGTCGAAGAAAGTTTTCAGTTAGCTTTCGAGATATTGGATGGCATGATGTTGTAATTGAGCCAAGCTATTTTGATGCATATTATTGCGCTGGAAGTTGTGAATTTCCATTAAATTTGGTGAGATTCTGTTAACATATTTAAATAAATTTCACTAAATGCTTTTAGAAAGCAAATCCATCAAATCATGCATTAATCCAATCTCTCGTTAATACAATGAGCATTTATCCAAATATTCCAAAAGTTTGTTGTGCACCTGATAAAATGGATTCTTTAACAATGCTATTCTTTGATGAAACCGGAAATGTCGTACTTAAAAATTTTCCACGTATGGTAGTTTCTTCATGCAGTTGCTTATGATTACTGTAACTTACTTTTTTTCCTGCTACAAAAGATATTTTATTTTTCTTTCCCAAAAAATATGTTATTAATTATGTTTATTTACTCTCAGTTTTTGTCAGAATCTCAAAATCTTAATCGATATTATTTTATTGTTGCTTTAAACAAAAGTCATTTTATGCTATTTGTGTATTCTTTTATTATTATTTTTATTCTTTAATTTGTAACACGTTTTAAACCCTTACAAAAAACCAATACTGTCCAATAAATATGTAAACATAATAAAGAAATAAATAAAAAGAACAAAAATCGTAATGCATAAGGTTGTTGATAAAAATGTAATGGCCACCAATAATCTTCATCTAATATTAAACTTATTTCAATAACAGCTTGAAATAAATAATAGAATGGAAGAATGATTAATCGAGTTAGAATCCACGAAAGCCCAAATAGAGTATCCAAAGCTTTTTGAACGCTAATTGGAGTATCATTGCTATTGACAATTTTCATTGAAAATCTAAAATTATATGGTTACTTAAATATAGTGTTTCATGTTTTTTTTCTCGACGTTAAAAAATATGGACTACAAATTTGATGTGTATGTTAACCCTTTGAATAATCTCTCAAAATTCTTTATAGGTTGTTTAGATTTTTGCAATGCATTTCAGCAAATAATTTGTGATTACTACTATTTGCAGTCTAGATCACCTTTAACACAAAAAATGGTTGTTTGAGTGTAGCACTGTTTTAATGTTTGCTAAAAAACAATTAAATGTATACAAATTACTCTGCAACGTGGCATCTAGTCACGCCTTCAAACCCTCATTTAGGGGAGTGCATTGCGAACATTTGCCTCCTCCAAAACTGACAAAATCCTTTTGATCTTTTGCAGACGCGTGTCAAAGATCAAAAGCTTGTCGCTCCTCAAATTTGTTTCTGTATACGGCTTTACTCCCTAACTTTTGCTCTATTATGCCAATAAGTCATCATTTTCAACTGCTTTTTTTTATCACCAGTGACATAATTGCCTTTGAAATAAAATCTTGAAACTTTTGACGAGCACAAATTTGGGACAGAAAATCGTTGCTGTCCAAAAAGTGCTTTCTTGATAAAAAAAGATGTAACAAGGGTGACTCAAACAGAGCAAGCTACTTAATCATTGACAGTTACAGTGTTTAGTTGAAAATCAAAAAAACTTACAGAAAGACATCTGAAATATTGTGAATAAATGTTATTTGAGATGCAAATCTGGTAATGTTACACATGTAACTGAGGAAAAGCAATGCTACAGTAATGATATGATGTAATATAAATGTTTTATTACTTTGTTGAAATTTTGATGTTTCACTAAAAAATAAAGTTATGAGTCATGATGTTCCATAAAAATCAATCATACTTTATCAACAAATGTGTATAAAAAGATGTTTGTAAGCAAAAATATATTTCTAACAATGGAAGGCGCTGCTGACATGACCAATTATCCCAGGTGAATCTTCTATCAAAGAATGGATACACAACTGCTAGTACTAAACCAAATAAAAATAATGATCCATGACAAAAGAGCGTCCATTTATGATCACATGAATATTTAAAAAATAACTTTCTTGTTATTTGAAATAGCTTTGTCCCTAATATAACAAAGAATATAGCTCCAACAAGATCCCAAAATCCTTTCGGTTGACAATTATTGTCAGGTAATCCAAATAAAAGTTTAAACATTAAATACTTCATTAAAGTTAACAAAAAATGACTGTTAATGCACTAACAGTTATTTTTTAAAATATAAGAAATTGTCAATCATATTTTAAGGATGATGTTGATGTATTTGAAAGTGATAAAATAGAGTCATCTTTTTAACTTATGCTTCCATTTAAGCTGATAAAAGAAAAAAGAGTTGTGACTTTTAATACTCTTATGCAAAGGTTTTTAAAAGCTTCTTCTCATTAAAAAGAAAACGGTGAGCTTTTTTTTCATACAATAATTGTACAGGAAATGTCTTTATCAAGAATTATATAGACAATCATTTGACATTTTTAGCTTTTACTACCACATTATTTGGGGGTGTAATTTGGTAATAAAAGCTGTCGTTATAAATTATTACTTTTAAAATATTTCAAATTGACGCCCAGATCTTTCGAAATTAACATTTAGTTCAGGGCGGAGCAGAATCAACATTTTTAAAAAGGAACGAAACTTGATCTTGTAAAGCCAGAACGGAATGGCCAAAACCAAATTATTTACTTGGGCTCTTCCTTAAGTATATTCTTAGAAATTATTATGCACACCGTTCCATGGACAAAAATTCTGTGAATAAATGTTATTTCGAATTTCTGACATTTCGTTTTTTGGTCTTGCCTGTATTTTTGTGGTCGGCAAAGCAGTCTTACCTGTCTTTTAGTCAAGGTAAATACACAATACAGTATCCTTTACAAAAAATTTATATAACTTTCGTATTTTAAAACATAGAAAAAAGGTACAAAAAATGTTATACCATAGAAAACAAAACGGAAAGGGTACTGTAGATTTTGTTATCTTTAATACGACTCATTAAGTTTTATTAGTAATATGAAAAATGGAGAAAAAACAGTTTAAAACAACTACCACAGCAATACTATCTAGCTAGCTTTTCGTTTTCTACTTCAACTGCAAAAAATTATTGATAATATGTTGGTGTAATGTTAGGGAAACAAATGAGCATAGTTTTTTTGATTTTATAAACCTTTACAAGACAAAAAGAATACTACACAAATGCAAGTAAAAATCAGTGACTTAAAAATATTATAATTAATCAAATATAGATAGTGACAACTCGCTTCTTCTTAATAGCATAATAATCTTCACGCATTGTCCGAAGTTTTCTATCTGCTTCAATATTATGACCATTAAATTCAATAACTGGTGCAAGATTTCTAAAAAAATCACACATTCGAATAATTTCATTTACGATTTTTTGAAGTTGATCTTTGTAGCCAGAAGAAATTGAATCAGCAAAACAAAGATCAATAATATGCTTTCGACTAACCATATTTGACTAAAATATAGTTATGTTAAAAGAGTTATGATTGAAAGTCCCCAAAAGTCATTCAAAAAAACTAACTTTTAAAAATATGTAGAATGCTTGAATATCAAAGGTTTGTGGAATATTGATCATGTCAATACAAAGACATTTTTCTTGAGATTCCAAAACTTCAACCATTTTAGCTGCTGTATTTTCACCAATACCATGTTGATCATTAGGAAACGTACTAAAAAGGATTTTTAAACAATAATATATATTCGAATAGAACTCACATTATCATATCTGTACACATTAAAGCTTCAAACACTTTTTCAAATTCAGTAATACTTCCATCACCATTTTTAACTGTACAATAAGCTAAAGTTAATTTTACAACACTACCCTTCCCAGCAAGCAATTGAAGTTCTCCAAATGTTAAAATTTGATAGCAAATTGTTAATGCAGAAGGTGAACATTTGAAAATATGTTGAGTTAAAGATGAAGCAAGATGTGGCATTGATTTTAAACACACTTGAAGATAACGTTGAATCCAGAGTTTACAAAATAATGGATTTTCAAGAATATCAGATTTCGTAACAGCGTCATCATAATACCAGTTGCAACATGAGAATTTAATATCAGGTAGAATATTGTCCACAGTGTATACTTCATCTACAAAAACAATTCGAGACATACGAAAAAGTAATTTACAAGTCTTCATTAAATTTTCATGACACTTTTTGTTAACAGGATTTCGAGCCATATAGAAAATAATATTTTGAGGAAAAGCAAAACGTTGTGGACGAGGAGATTTGAATGTATACTTTTGATTTTCATCTTCATCAAGTTCAAGTCGTAATTTTTTCTTCGCAACTTTAGAAGGTAATGGTTGTTGTTGTTCACCAGAGGCAGTTGAAATCGATGTTTCTTGTTTGTAGCTTCTTAATTTTTGTTTATAAATTTCAGATGCATGTTGATCTTCGGCAGAAAATGCTTTACGTTTCTTTGGTGGCATCTTGGTTGCTGCCTAAAAATTGAGTTTTTTATAAACATTAAACATTGTAAAAAATTTATGAAGCGATTGAACACGAAAAAAAGTAGCTAAAGACGAGTTAATAAAAATGATTATTAAAATTAATCAAAATATATGACAAAAAGTGGATATGAAAAAGGCAATTTCATTTCTGAATGACTAAAAAGTTTACATACTTTGACAAATTTGGTGAAGAAATGCTCTTCAAGCACAAATAAATCGAAGAAAAAAGAGAGAATAAAAAGGAACGTTTATTCAAACACAAAAGAATGAACAATAAACACAAAAGGAGCATTTATGAAAACTTGAAGAGAATAAAGATGAGTTTTATGCAAATTATTAAACTTCCGGATTTCATCCGCAACAAGAAAAATTCGTCTTTGTTTGTTGTATCACTCATTCCTTTTATTTTTTGTATTTTTTGCGCCATCAATGGTCGCCGTAAATGACGCAAAAAGTATAACTCAGAACGAGAGAATGCATGACATAAAAGAAACCAGAGTTAACGCATTAACTATAAAAGTGCCGTTATTGTGACACCTATAAATAGCAATACAAAAATAATACAGTATCTCATTTCGTCGTTTTTTTTTTGTTAAAATTTTACAGTACTTCTTATATGTGCCATTGAAGGCGATGTTGTCCAATCTCATTTTGGCACTTTTTCTGTATCAGTTAGCAAGATATTTTAACTATCCGTTCCCCAACAATTTTTAAAAAACCACAAAGGTAACCAAAATTCAGCAAATTTAAAGGATGTCCTCCACTTTTGTGAAAAATCAAGTAATAGCGACAAAGAATTTACCATTGAAAATATTTTAGACATTGTTAATTAATAAAAAATTTTTATTTTTCGAGGAAAATTTTCATTTGAGGGAATAATGGGCTTTCCTTATTTTTGCATGTCTTGCATAAAATTATTAAAGTTAAAAGATTACTCTGAATACAGTATTTTTATTTCAAAAGAACATGTATCAAAAACAAAACCAAACGTAAAAAGTTATTCACCAAAATAAAATAGCGAAAAAGTATTCGTTGGAGTATTAACAAAGCAATCGTGGCAGCGTCTGTCTTGAGGATTTTCTTGACAAAAATAGGTATATTTTAGTTTTAAGTGTCTTTCCAGAATTATGGAAGCTTTTTCATTTCCAAGATTAACAACGATGGAATAATTAGATTTGAAATTGGTCTGAAAAAAGCAATTTTAAAAAAAACATTTTATTGTTCTGCGTACAATAAACTCATCAGTACACAAACGAGCCCATTCATCTTCACTTGAAAAACTCATATTTTGCAACTTTTCAACAAGAGCTTGAACTTTGGGATATGCTGTGCAATTGGAATCCATGTTTTCAGATGCTATAAAATAAAATTTTTATGAAAATAAACTAAAGTAGGTGTACATACATTTAAGTGAAATCTGTTGGATTTGACTCTCCAAAAGTAAGTTAGAATACGATCTTTCACCGGTCCATGATTTGAAAAAGCTATTCTGAATATCACGGATCCAAGAACTTTGATATTTTTGAACCTTTCTTCTTATCATGCCTAATGTTAAATTATTTTCTCTCATTTCGCAAGTATCAAGTTTATGATTTTGAAGATTCAACATTTCAATAGGTGTTCCAAAAAATTCTAAATAAGCAGTGTAGTCAGAATCATCGTAGCTTTTGGCACTAACATTAATAGCAGTTGCAGCTGTAAGCATAGGATTTGAAGGATCTCCCTAAAAGTAAGCCAACTTTAGAAACTATTTAAAATTGAGTTTTAAATTACCATCATATCAAGGGCGATAAATTTAAGCAGTTCACGAAGTTCAGCTGTAGGGTGATCTTTTTTAGCTTTCTGCAAATAAGCTTCCCATGAAGTAACTTTATCACATTTCAAATCGTCATCTAAAAATAACCCCTCAGTGTTATGCCTTTATCAGCTAACTGTGTATGGTTACTCTTTTTAATATTGTAGTTCTGTAAACTTTAATGCCGAAGTTGTCCAAAAGTTTTTGGTAGTTTTACAAATGGCACATCAAAATTAATTTTCGGCAAAGCCTTTGCATGGTAATCTTTTTGAGATTGCAAAGCGGCTTTAATTTAAATTCAAACTTACTCAAATCTTGTTTAATCCATGAAAAAAATGAATATGAAAAAACATCTTTTGCTAATAAAAGGATCAGTAAGAATGTGATGGCGGATTTCATAAATCTGAAACAGTACATTCTTGATTTTTATATGGACTTTTTAACAAATTTAAATCTATAAATTGTCTAGAACAGATATTCATTCAAAATTCACTAAAAACTAAATTCCTTCTGCGTTGGTTAGCATCAATTTATTTAGATTAAAACATGATCGATATTTGCACAAAAAACGACAAAAAGAGAAGGGCACTATGCCGATTTTATAGCGCTTGACTCTACCTCCGTACACAAAAAGGTATCTGACCTTGCAAGAAAAGATTAAATGGTTTACATTTGTCGCTGACGTTTGGGTAGAGATTGCATCTCATTGGATCCTTTTTTAAACAAAATGCTCTTTTTAAAGCAATGTTGTCTAAAAGAGGCAACAAATAAAAAGAAAAAAACACAGGCTTATGAAATCCAAAAAATATGATAAACTTCCCACTAATATACAACATGCTAGTCAGAAAGTCTTTCCCTTCTATACATACGCACATTTACCGCTATTAATTAGTTTATTACTTTTTAAATCATACAACTGAAAAAATTCGAGATCATATCATTCTCTCCGACGATTCTTCTAATTTTCAAAGTGCTTTTGATGTTGCTCGTATTGTTTCACCTGAAAAAAACAGTTGTTGTTGTAAACTCTCCAGCTGATCCATCATTACACATAATTCTGTTCAAAGATGATATAACACCACGAAACACAGGGATTGTTTTTCTTTTTTTCTTATAGAAGTACTCAGCCCAAAATCCTGAACAGTTTAAATTATTTAAGCTGTTTCTATAAGAACATAACCGAATTAGTCTAGTTTGGTTGGAAAATAAAAAATATGGATTCAGAATCTTTTAATAAAATTACGAAAAAGAAGAACTAGTGTTTTAGTGTTATTGCGCTGTTTTTTTAACAGTAAACACTTTGGAGGTCCTTTTTTACACATAATTTCTTGATAGTTTTATATATTTTTAATCAGAAGCCATGAATAACACTGTTAAACCTAAAGAGTTTTGGGTTTCTTGAAATTTTTTTATGTATTATTGTGGATAATGAAGATAAAATCCTATAGTTCAATCTACAACTTTCTTTATAAATGTTTTAGTTACACTTTTTAGGTAAATGTAGTAGAGGATTACTAGATAAGAGTCGCAGTAAAAGTTTTGTTACGTATGAAATGCTAATACACAAATCTAGTTTACAATTTTATATGCAAGGCAATGATTGCCTTTGATAGGTTTGGAGCTTTTTTGGGATTTCTTTAAAAACTTATTGCATAACTCAAATGTCCATTCAAATTCAGCTTTACAAAGCTTCATTTTTATTAAAACTAAGAATTAATACTTTTGTTTGTTTTTATTTTTGCATGTTTGTATATCATTATTTTTTTTCACGCATTTTCAAACATTAAAATTAAAAAAAAACCCTTACATTTTGAGTTAACAAAAAGAGTGTTTTTTTCATTTGCTTATTTTTCTTGGAAAAAAAGAATGGATGCAAAAAAAGAGAGAACCTCTTTTGTTATATGCCACATTCATTTTATGCTTTAAAATTAACATTTTTTAAACGTTTTTCTTCTTTTTTTATTAAATAAAAAAACTTTTTAAATTATAAAAGTGCAATTTTTTAAACCTTTTCATCTTTCGATTATATTATTCTTTTTCTTGGACTATTTTTTGTGACTTACTTTTGTGTTTGAATGCCCCCAAACAAATTCAGTAATCTTTGACATGTGTCTCTTCCACCCCTAAAACTGGCTAAATTGAGACTCTTTTATACAAAGAATAGAATTTTTTTTAGCTTTTATTGGCTGCATTGCTTTACGCAAATACCCTAAGCTTATAGCTAAAAAAAGGACGGATTTTTTTTATTCTTTTTTTTGCTTCTGCTATCAATAGCATTTATAACAAAGATTTCATAAAGCCATAAATATTTTGCCTTTGAAATTTGTGCATGTTTTTTTTCACGAATGCCGTTGTCGGATAGCGTTGTTATAAGCATTTTTTTGGCATGCTTGACTTTTTTTTACTTGTTTGACAAAGCCGAAATCAATTAAGAGTGAGCCGTACTTTTTTTGTTGTCTTAGAAGAAAATAAATGAATTTTGCAGTTTTCAGTTTGTCTTTTTTTTGCTTTAATGAAGCTAAAAAATAGAGGAAATTAGAATAAAATAGATAGGAGTCTATACTGCTATCTTAAATTTAAGTTTAAAAACTTTGAAATTCTTTTTTTGTTTAAATATTTTTTGTGTTTTTTGTTATTGTTTAAAGCGATTTATATACGTTTTGATAAATTATATATTTTGGGAGGGTTTTGTTGAGTCAAAAAATCCCAAGAGTTTTTAAAAGAAAAAAGCAAGAACACTTTTTGTTTTATTTTTCATGCTCAAATTCCTTTTTTACCACTTATTTTTTAAAAGAATGTTTTTTTCAACTTATTACTATCATAATATAACGTTGACTGTTGACGCATGTATATTTGGATAATTTTGTAGTCGTAAATCATTAAAAAAAAGTTGGGAAAAAACAACCTTTTTAAAAGATGCTTTTTTCTCGCTGTAATAAATGACAGCAAATTGCTAGAAAGCGGTTAAAAGCATTTTAGCAGCTTTAGCAAATATTTTGTATAGTTATATTAGCTTTTACTAATTTTTAAGTACCTTTTGAGGAATGATACCGGGAACTTAGTTGGCAAACTTTTTTTCTTTTAATAAATGTTGCAAAGTTTTTTGTTTTGATTTAATGTGAAGCGCTTTAGTAATACACATGTTTTACATTTTTTGAACATTCTAAATTTTTACTTTTTTTTATTAATTACAAAATTAGCTTCGTCTCTTATTGACAAAAGAGTTTTCTAGCAATTATGCCACCATTTATTTTTATACTTGCAAATAGCTAAAGCTTAAAAAGTCTATCTCAAAAATAAAAAATAAACAAAATTTATGATTCTTTCTTTCTCTGAACGGTAAATAAAATCATAATGGGCCATAAAAAATGTTTATGCTTATCAAAGTCTATTTTTGGGATTTAGGTCACTTCTAAAAAAGATTTACTATACATTATTACTTCCTTGAATAAAGTCTCTATATATTACAATCAAAAAGTCATAAAATATTTATATAAGCTACTCCTTCACCTTATGATCTCTTTTTTGCATTGGGCTTCTTATCTACCCAAATCCTTACCTTCTTTACCGAATGAATATCAAAAATTAATCGTGACATATTATTTGTATTCATATGACCTTTTAGAGCACAAAAGTTGAAAGAAGAAAAAAACTTCTTAAAAGTATTATTTTTCTTTTCCCTCTTCAAAAAAAGAGTGTCATACGCTTATTATTATTATTTTCAATAATTTGAATCAATGCTTTTTAATTATTCAAGCTAAATATGAATTAATTTGTTTTATTTTTTTTAAATAACGAATGCCAGTTTTTTTCCTTTTTTATATTTCCCAATCTTTTCCCAGATGGCTTTAAACATAAAAGGAAAAAGGGTTGAATTTGTAGTGTTGAAAAAGGAAAAAAAATTTTGCACATTTTTGCATGGATTGGGTTTCGGGGAAAACACTCATTTTTTTCCTTATTCCTTCTCCATCCTTTTTTTTATTACGCAAATACTTGATTTTCATTATTTTATTGTTTTATTAGTTTTTTTACCTCATTTGTTAATAATTTCTTTAGAGAAAACAGCAACAAAAGTAGTAATAAAGATTTATTTATAGGGTATTTAGATTAGCACCTGGTGATTATATTTCCCTGTGTTCGTATATATATATTTTTTTCATATTAATTTTTTGCTGACTTTACATTTTTCTTCTTTATCTTTATTTTTTAACGGCTGAAACTTAAACTTTTAAAAAAAATGCCAAATTCACTTGTTGCTGGTCGACAAATTCGTGCAGAATCAGTTGGAGTATGTCTTGGATTATCAGATCATGAAAAACAAACATTTCTATCTGCACATGGAAGTGATCAAAATTCACTTGGGCCATCAAAAATTCGACGACGTTCAACACGCCGACGGCTTTCACAAGTTCAAAAAGCTATCAACTTTTGTCAATGGGCAAATAAACGGTTAGTTTTGTTTTTTTTTTCAAATGAAACTTTATAAAATTTCAAATGCAAATTTTTTATCTCACTTTTGCATACGTTTTTTTCTTTAATTAAGTTACAGCTTTTCTTTTATTCTTAAATAAAATCTTCAAAAAAACACATTTTCTATCTTCTCTATTATATTAGTTCTGCTTAATCATGTGCAAAATCGGTTGATGAAAACATAGAAGCCTAATAACAGGAAACCAAAACAAAAAAAGAATCTTTAGGTTGTTGAAATTCTTTTTTTTTCTTCAAATTTGAAAGTATTTTCGATTGCTTTTTTTACTTAAGAATTGAAAAAAAGAAGGCGAAAAGAGATGAATGAACACTTTTGCGTTGGATCTCTTGAGAGCAAGTCCCCCCAAAAAAGGCTTATTTGTTACCACTTCTATATATAAAGACAAAACTTGGTCTTTTGTTAAAAAGGAAATAACAAAGCAGAAAATATATATATATATTTGAATCTGTCAAACAAAAACCTACCAATTTTTGGCAGTTTTTTTTCTCTTCTCATTGATATATCTCTTTTTTGAAGCTTGAAGAAGGAAAAAAACGCTAAAAATCTATCTATTGTTTTTAATTGCATTTTTGAACACAACAATTTGTAGCAGAAGACGACATCTAAGCTTTTGGCAATCTTATTACTTATAGGGGGTTGTTTTTTTATTCTTTTTTGGAATACACTATTTTCATGCTGAATTTTTTAATTTTTACAGCAATACTTTTTTTGTTTTTTCCCATCTCGTGTTCAGCACAAAAAAGGTTTTAATCAAAAATAAAACCAAAAAAGATTTGTTATGTCCTAAAAAAAGGATAGGAAAGGCAAAAAGTTAATTGATGCTTTTGTTGAAAAGATAACACAGAGCTTTTGCTTATTCACAAAAAAAAAGATAAATGGTTTATTCTTTGACGAGAAAAATACTATCTAAAGCTCATTTCTTCCTCTTTTTACTATCTTTCTTTCTTCTTTTTGTGTTGAAGTGAAAAGGAGCGTTAATTTATGCATGGCTGATACATGATGATGGCTAAAAAAGAAAGCATAGCAAAAGATGGGTAAAATTTTGTTGTGTAAGAAGTTAAGTGTATACTAAGTTTGCTTTTCACATTTTATAGGTTGTTCTGTTCTTTTTCTTGCCTTTTCTTGTTAAACTTACTTTTTTTATACATCTTTTTTTTTACATTTCAATTTCATTTTAAAGCTTTAAAGCAGTACTTCGTATATATCTTTGACCTTAACATGAATACCGACAAAAAATAAATTTAAGTTTTTGTTACTTTTTAGAGTTTTTTCTTTCTTTTTCTTCCTTACATGCAACTTTTAAATAACTTTTTTTTCATTTTTTCAATGCCTTTTGAAAAAAAATAGAACATAATGTTGCTATTTTCTTCCATTAAAAAAAGCAGGAGATGTGAATATTAACGAGAAAAAAGTAGTATAGAAAAACATCCATGACTTTTTAAATGCGACAAACAGCAACTATGTTGTGTTGTTTTTTTTGGGAATAAGACTAAAAAGTTTCAAAAACATGCTTACTACCACATTTGTAAAATAGCTAAAAAAGGACAAAAATATATATCTTTTTCTTTCTGTTTTTTTGCTCCTTCAATTTTGTTACTTTCTTTTTTATATTTCTTTTGTGCTGGACCAAAACTGCCCCGGTTATGGCATGTCATAGACCTATTCTATTTTGTTCTTCATCTCTTTTTTCTTTAACATTTCTATAAGGAAAAAAAAGCTTGGAAGGAAAAGAAGAAGAGTCAAGTGACAGTGCTTTTTTGCTCTTGATATTTTTTTAACTATAAAGCTTCTTTAAGTAACAAATAAAGGATTCGTTGCCAAGTGCTAGAACCAAATTTCCGTTAAAAAAACTGAATACAAAACGAGAGAGAGAGCAAAAAGAATAGACAAGATTTTTAAACAATAACAGAGGATAAAAAAAGAAGGCTTTTTCACGTTGGTTTTTGGAAAAGCAATTCAGTTAGTCTTTGCTAAATTATCGTATCATTTCATTACTTATATTACCCCCATCTTCCATCATTATTTACATTGCTAAAAAAATGAATAGGCAGCAAAAAAAAACAAAATTAAAAAAGTATCATTTATTTATTTTTAACATTTGAAAAGAATTAGATATTCAAAAGTAATGAGTTTGTTGCTTTAACTATTTTTTTTTGCTTTCCAAAAAAGCTTCTATAAATTATCACATAAAACTTATTTCAACTTTTATTTTTTTCTAAAAAATAACTTTTTTTGACTTTTTTGCGTGTTATCGTGTACTTTTCTTTAACAATTTCAAAATTAGTTTATCCTCGTTTTTTTTCAATATAGGAATCTTTGTCTTTCTCTCCTTTTTGTGATCATCAAAAATGCTACCACAAAAAGTTCAAAACGTCTCAGCATGGGCAGAACGGCAGCTAAATCGTGCAGCAGTTTTTATTCGAACAATGAGTACTGCAAATCATGAAGAAGAAGATGAAAATGATATTGCTGCAATTTCAGCACAGTTTGTTTTTTCTTTTATAAAACCTTATTTGGATGTTTTAATTAATAATAACAATAATAATAAAAAAAGGGTGGTCATATTCACAAACACTCTCAAAACAAAACAAAAACTAATAATATTCTCAGGGTCATGAGAGGGAAAAGAAAAAAAGGTTATTGTTTGTCTCAAAACATTTTTTTCGAAATTACTGAAAAAAATATATCTCCTTTTTTTACAACTTTAATCATGTCTGTCATCTTGTATCCCCTTAATACTAAAATATTTTTTCATTATTTTTTTCTGCAAAATAATGTAAAGGTCGTGGTAAGAATTAAAAACGCACGTTGTTACTACTACTTCTATTTTTTTTCTTTTTGGTTTGGTAATGAAGGAAAGAGTTGTAATTGACTCTGCAAAAAATATAACAGAAAGAATAAAAAAAAGACCTCAAGAGAAATGTCGTTTTTGTTTTTGTGTTAAAAACGCATGAAACTCATGTCTTCTCATTTGGGAGGTTAGTTAGAGATAATATTAGCAATATATATTGGAGAAAAGGTTTTTAATTTGTTGTTGTTGCTGCATTTTTAAAAACTTGTATAGTTTCCTTTTTGAAAGAAAAAGAAAATAAGCTAAAACTTGATCATCATCAAAACATACAATACCTTATCTGCGTCAATAGAAATAAGTTTTAAGTCTCCAGCTGGTGTCCTTTTACTACAACCACTGATTGAGAGATAATGATGAAAATGAATCGGATTTTTACGTCTTTTTATATATTCTGTTTTAGTCTCCTGAGGGTGATATTTGTCACCTCCTATTTCTTTTTTTAAAGCTTATTTCCCCATTTATAACCTTACGCGCGTAGAAGCAAGCATTTTTTTGTGCGCCATTTACTGATGTCAAAGCTTTGGTTGTTACTTTATTTGAATCTAAAAAAGTTAAAAAAAAGTGAAAGGGAGTCAAGGTTGAAATCTGATATGCTACCATGTTCATTTTCCGCCCTATTTTTAGTTTTTTTTAAAAAGTCAAAAACAAACCTACTTTCTGCTTGTTTTTAGTTGAAATCCATTTTGGTTATAGCTTAATTTTGTGAGATAAATTCTCTTCCACAAAATTTTAACAGAATAATTTTTTTTTATTAAAAAGCACTTTAAAGATTTGAGATGAATTTGTTACTTTTTTAAGAAAAAATGATGTCTCATCATAAAAGGAAGACGAAAAGATAAGAAGAAAAAAAAACACTTTCAAAGTATCTGGTTGACGCGCAACTTTTTTTTTGAAGGAAAAAAATGCCTAGCTTATATATATCTTTTTTTGAATGGCAGTGTCTTCGTTTAGGACATCCTCACTGGGAGAGCTTGCTTTATTCATTTATTTTTCACTTTTCAAAAACGCACTCAACGAACCCGCAGTTTCCCTTTAACACACTTCTTTTTTTTCGGTTATATATATATTTTTGGAGGTGGTAAAGTGCGAAATATATTAGTGTTAAAAATATAAAAGAACAACAACACCAAAAAAAAGTATATTAGTTAAAAGGAGCTGTAAAGGAGTAGTGGGGTGAAAAGCAACAACGTGTTAGTTTTAGTTTTTATTATTAAAATTTTTTATTAGTTTATTCCGGTTGTTTCTTGACTTTTACAATTCTATTTTTTAATACATATCTTTTCTCTTTAAAGCTTGTTATTATTATTCATTAATTTTTATTATTATTACTTCAATATAATGAAGAAAACTAGACGAGTTACTCGATCTTCTAAACGGTAAGTTTTAACTATCTATGGATATGTTTTTAACAAAAACTTTGTTTGTTTAGTTTTTTTTGACATGAATTTTTTATTCATTTTCACCTGGTCATTGCTTTTCTTTCTTTCTCTCTCTTTTTACTTCTTTAATAGAATAAAGTTATTGATAGTTTTTTTTTCAACAGCTTCTGTTTTATTTTGTATTACTTAAAAAATGCATGAAATTTTTTTTTGAAATGCTCTTTTAAAGATAATTTTAAGCGTCTTAAAAGAAGGATATTGTAGAAACTAAAAATAGTCTTCCATCAATAAGGTTTACTGTCACTATATTTTTCTTTTATAGGGTTCAAGCATCAGATAATTATTTTTTTGAACAATTTCAACCAAAACCTTTAACAGAAAATGAAAGTAATATTGTTGATCCAAGTCAACTTACAATTGTTAAACTTTCGATTAATGAAAGTAATGAAACTTTACATGTAAGTTGTTATCGTATTTTTTCCTTGTTGTTTAAAAAAAAAAGAAATGTTTCTTATTTTTACAAGAATGACAGCAACATCAGCTTCTTCGTTTCAACTTATTAGTTGAAGGAGTTGCTAATAGGATTTTTGCCTGTCATGCTTTTTTTACTTCTCCTCCTCCTCTCATTTTTTTGGTGTTGCAAAAAAAATAAGGAAGGCAAAAAAAGAGCTAAAAAAGATCTCAAGAATTTTCTTTATCCCTTTTTTGGCTTTACATTTCAAAATATAAAAAAACAGAAAGAAAGGTCATATTTCAAGTTTTCAAAAAAAATGAAAATATATCAAAATAGCAAGAGGTTATACAATGTGTATTATTCCTTTCTTTTAGGATTTATACGTTGAAGCACTTTATACAATTGTTCATAAAGTTGGTAAATCAACAAATATCCCTGAAGCACAGCTAATTAAATATGCACAATCCGCATTTCAAATTGATGAATTTTGGCATCAAAAACTTATGGATAAAGCTCGAAAAGAGAAACCACCAATTGTTTTATTAAATGTACATTTATTAGAAGCTCGAGATTTAATTGCAAAAGATATCAATGGATTTAGTGATCCATTTGCAATGATGGGAGTAATACCAGGAAATCGAAAAAAAGATGGCGGAATTATTGAAGAAAATAGTGGGGGAGAAGATGATACGCCTCCAACGTCTCCAAATAGTGTAAATAAAGAATCTCATCAGGTTTGTAAACAAACAAATATTCATTCATTATAATTTTATTGCAAAAAAATTTTTTTAGAAACATGGAGGAATGTTACATCGATTTGGTGGTTCATTTCGACGAAAAATTGGTTCAAAAAAGGGCACAAAATCTGGAACAAAAGGAATTCCAGCAAAATTAATTAAAGCATCGTCAGTACAAATGAAAACGTTAAATCCAAAATGGAATGAAAAATTTCAATTTATTGTTGATGATGTTAATACTGATAAATTTCATTTAGATATATGGTAAGTCAATGCAAAAAATTTTATCGTAAGACAAGTGCTTTCAATAATTAATAGTTTGAATTACACAAAGACTTAATTTTCTCACAGTAGCAAAAAAACTAAAGTTTTTAACCATTTTAAAATTTGAAATAGATTTGTTTTAACACTTTCAACTTCCTAAAAATGAATAAAATTTTAAGGGATCACGATGATGAAGATCGATCTGTTCTTGATGCTGTTTCATCACTAAATGAAATATCTGGATTAAAAGGTCTTGGCCGATATTTTAAAGAAGTAACTCAAAGCGCTCGAGCAGGTTCTGGTGATTTAGTAGATGATTTTCTTGGATCTGTTACAATTAAATTAAAAGATATTCCATCAGCAGGTTATGAAGAATGGTTTACACTTGATAAAAGATCTGAAAAATCTGATGTATCTGGACAAGTTCGACTTCGACTATGGTTAAGTACAAAAGAAGAAAGGATCAATGAACATGATGATGAATCCGTTGATGTCAAGCAGCACATTGAACTTATTCGACAATTTGCATTACAAGAAATTCGAATGTCTGGTGCGCCTGTAAGCTTTTTTCAAGGAAATCTTCCTGAAGCTGCTTTAACAATTTTACATCAACATGCTATTCAAGGTGATTTAACAAAGCTTCATCAAATAATGTGTCAATGGTTAGCATATAGTGCAATGATGAACATTGGAATATCTTTTGCATTTTTGTGTGAAATTTTAAACAAATTAATATCCAAATGGGTACCGCTGCAACTTGATAAAAGTGAAGAAAATATGTTAGCTGAATCATTTGTGATGTTTGTTGAACATTGCAAAAAAGCAATTAAAAATCATCGAAAAACTATTACTGTTAATAAAAGATCCCATTTAAATTCATTTGAAAGTATGATACAATGCCTTAAACTATTATATGAAAGTGAAGTATTTACAAAATGTGTTCCATTTAGACGAGATCTCAATGAAGAAGTTGAACATATTTTAACAGTAAGTTTTATTTTTTGTTGCAACAATATACTGTAACATATTATGCTTTTGTAGATAAGCGCCAAAAATGAATTCGATGAATATGTTCATCTTTATAACGATGATACAAAACCTGCAACTGAATTATACAATATTTTAAGTGCTCTTGTTGCATCATGTCGAAAATTTACATATTTTGAACATATTTTTAAAGAGCAACTTGGTATTGAAGCTGGACCACTCGTTTATCGAGAATATGATCGTTTAATGCATGAATACATTTTTTCAGAATTAATGAGTGAAAAGAAAGGAGATTTGAAGATGGAGGTTTGAAATCCATTCTCAAGTTTAAAAAAAACTTTTCAATTTTTTAAGATTATTAATGTTCCTGAAAATGAAGCAGTACTCATAAATCTTTTAAAAATTCATTTTGCACTTAACGAATTTCGTGAATTTCGACAACCTAAACAACGTTATAAAATGGATGCAATTGAATGGGATAATGCTTTTGATCGAAATATTGGAAAATGGATTGATATTGCAAGAAATAAAGCATTTGCTCGAGTTGATCTTGCTTGTCAATTAGATGCACAAATACAAATTACTAACAGTGATGTAAAGCATACAAGTTCATATGTGGATGTTTGTCATATTATTGATGAAATGGTTACCACCTGGGAAAAAGCGAAAGTAAATGATGTAACTCTTTGTGGAGAGCTAACAGAAAAGTTAGTAAATTGTGTATGTAAAATTGCTGAATTTTATGTTGATCGAGTTATGGCTCAATTAGCAACAGATGGATTTTGTGGACAATTGCAACCATTTTTACCTCCTGCTTTAGTTAATATTGTAAGTTTTCGTTTGGTTATAAAAATAACACGCGTAATAGCTTCTGCTACAATGGGTTTAAAAAACTTTATTCCTTTTTTTAAATGATTCCCAGATATCCAAAATTCTGGTGAAGAGATCCATAGCTCTTTTGAACCCCTATGTACTCTGTGACCCCCTCCCCTTGGAACCCTAACAATACCCTAAACCCCAAAAAAATATAAAAATAATGGAAAAAAGTTTAAAAAAATTGTAGAAAGTCGTGGAAAATCGTGAAAAATTCGTAGAAAACTTTGCAAAATTTTTTACGATTTCCTACAAATTTTTCACGAATTTTTTAGACTTTTTTCCACTATTTTTATGATTTTTTGGGGTTTAGGGTATTGTTGGGGTTCTAATTTCCACAAATTTCTAGATACTGTATAAACCATAAAAATTTAGTTATGAGTAAATGGGAAATGCGATAGGACTAACTTTCATTATATCAGACTTTTGTAGATTATATGTAGTTAATAACGGTAATTTTACCACTTCACTTTTAAACATACCATCTATTTCTATAACTTTGTTACTAAGAAAATCTTTAAAATGTTACATCTCTCATTAAAAATTAAAGGCTAAACTTATTGCAGTATTCAAGCACTATGCATAAACCAACAAAAATATTAATTATCATAGTTTTAACAATCCTAAAATTAATTCATTTTTAGTTCTGTGCTGCAATAAATAATGCTGAACAAGTTCGTCGAAGCCTTTCTATTAATGATAAATTACATCTTGATGAACTTTCTGAAAAATATGAAAAAATTCATAACAAAGAATCACCATTTCGTGCAACAATTGAAAAAGATCTTGATATATGTGAAAAATATTTAAGTGAACAAATTGAATGTAGTATTGATCGATTAGTTATTCGACAGCTACCACAACTTAAAAAGCATGTCTTTCATTTAGCATGGAGTCCTGCGGCATGTCCAGTTGAGCAAGCTTTGAAGCCATTGACAGATATGCTTGATTCAGAATTATCATCAGTTCATCGAATATTGCTACATAAAAATTTTGTTCGAGTTATGCATCGTCAAGTTGGTCATCTATTACAACTTTTACATGATTGTGTTAATGAAAATGAAGGCTTAGAACCAACATTTTATCAAAGATTATCAGATGCATGGAGCATTTTAATGGAATATTTTCATGCAGGGGGAAAAGGAATTGCCTTGGAAACTTTTGAAACTATTCCTGCACACAGGGTATGTCATGAAGGGATACTGTAGTAATCATATAAATTATTGCTTTAGAAATTAGTACAAAAATTATCACTTAATCAAATGACAACTGTAAAACTTATTGAACAATATTATAAAGATTTGCTGCAAGAACAGGTAAAATCAGCGATTGAATCAATGTGCATAAATACAAAAAATTTTAGAATGAAGTCGCTGATTGTAAATATGGTATTCTTAATGTTCGAGCATATTACAATACAAATTCACAAACTTTGGTCATTGATGGTAACAATTATATTATTAAGCTTTACAGTAATCACATACATTTATTTTTTAGTTATTGGCGCAAAACAAATAATTCCACTTGATTCAAACGGTCTTAGTGATCCATTTGTTGTTATTGAACTTGTTCCCAGACTACGATATCCAACCCAAAATACAATTAAAACAAAAGTTGTTAGTAAAACTTTAAATCCAATTTTTGATGAAACTTTTGAATTTCACATTCCACCAAAAATTCCTCCAAGTGCAATGGTACATTTTATTGTAATGGATCATGATTTTTTGAGATCTAATGATTTTGCTGGTGAAGCTTTTCTTGATTTAACAGAAGTGCCTGGATTTGGAACTGCCGGTGTATCAAATACTTTAAGACAATTTAATCTTGTTCTTATACATCCTCAAAGTAATCGTAAGTTTATAGCATTTTTTAAATTACCGTATACCCACATACTCTTTTTTCAGATCAAGATGCTGTTGCTGTTCTTGAAAGTCGAAAAGAAGATAAAGATGCGCAAGAATTTGTAAAATCTTTAAGTGTCAGTTATTAATATTAGTTATAATGGGCTTTAAAAAACCGGTGTAATAATGGTTTTAAATATTTGCTAAATAAATATTACCTTGCAAACTAATATTTATTTAAATCTATTCAAACAATAACAATATATAATTAAGTCGTAAGAAATAAAGAATGATCTGGGCCAAGTGATAGATTTCTGACTTGTTCAGGAAGAAAAACCTAAAATAATGCATGTTTAAATAAAGAAAGAAAGATAAATTTTAAAAAAAACATACTTGAAAAGGAAAAAATTGATCATCTGAATGTCCCAATGCAAGAGAACCAAATCGATTAATACCCCATATAAAAAGATTTCCACCAGTTGTAAGAGCACCCATAGAATAGCAACCAGAAAATACTCGAGATACATTCCCATCTTCATTAACTACAGAACCGAATAGCGGTGGATCAAGTAACATTGGTCGAGGAATTGATGATACTTCAGGACCAAAACCCAAAATTTGAGCACCCCATGTATATACAAGTCCATCGCTGTTTGAAATAATACATGATGAACCTGTTGCTCCAACAGAAACAATTGAACCACATTTAATAGCTAAATGTCGAGGATAATCTACTTGAATTTCATCTGTAACCATTTGAAGTTGACCATATTCATTTAAGCCCCATGCAAATAGATCACCTAAAAACTAATAATGTATATATTATAATTTTATTATATTCCAAATATATACCATTTTCATTTGCAGCTAACAAAGTATCACCACTTCCCCCAATTCGAACAATTTTTTCACCTTTTATATCACCACCAACTTCTTGAGGAATCCATGAGTCTTTACCTTTAATACCATTTCCAGTTTGACCATCTTCTCCAAGGCCAAAGGATAATACTCGACCATCAGTTAAAAGAAGAAAAGAAGTATCAAGAGTACAATGGACTTTCTTAACTTTTGCATTATCTGGTAATGAAATATCTATAAGTTGATCATATGCACGATTATGAGTAACATATGCATGCTTTGTTGGATCTTGTCCACATTGACCATGAGAATTACTACCCAATGCATAAATTTTATTTTCTGTTGAAATTATACAATGTAGTCGTCCAGCAGCAATATCAAGAATATTTCCACAATCTTCTGGAAGATTAATTTTCTTTCCACCAATATAATATTGTTCACTTCTAAAATAAATAATAGCTGATATAAAAAAAGGTGTAAAAATATCAAACCTTGCAACTTTTTTATCATTCACAGGTCCACCAAGTTGATAAAAATTATTTAATCCTGATCCATATAATTCATTTTTATTTGCAAAAAGTGAAAATCCACATCCAGCAGCAATCTTTGTTATTCTTTTTGAATTACAAAACGCAATTCTTAATGGTCGTAGAACAGCTTCTGGAGCAGTACGCTTTTCAACGAGATACCGTATACCCAGTGCACCAGATTTACTTAATCCAGCACCATAAACACCTTTATGAATTTGAAAATTTCTGTAATCTTGAATAGGCTTTTCTTTAAAGGTTGGAACTTCTGATACTGAAATAATAAAGAAATTATTAAATGTATAAGTTATTGTAAATTTTTAAAGTCAGAAACGGAATCAATGGAGTTGTATATATTTCTTTACGAATCCACAGGTGTTTAATTTTGCCTAAAATTAAAGTGACACTGTCATCTTACAGAACGTTTACGTAAAACTAATGTCATTCATTTTTGAGAGAGATACTAAATTAAACTAAATTTCGTTTTGCAAATTAAAAAAATCTACCGTACCTTAAAAGACTGCCTGCAGCTTTAAAAGATACACCAACTGAAACTTATTTTCATAAAAAAGCATAAGTGAATAATAAAAGTAAGCTTCGAATTGTAAATGGAGAAATATACTAAACTTGGTATTTCCATCAAGATTTACCATTAATTTTTTGAATGATCTCTAGTAAATCGATGATTTCAAAATGTTTAATTTTTTAAGCTTCACATATGCAATGCTGGTTTAAACTGATGTAATTGTAGTTTTGAAAGAACTGGAGAAGAAATGTTGTACCTCAGTAATACAGTAACCTGCTTAAAATAAAGTGAATATTTATTTGAAGTTAACGTTCAGTAACAGATATCTCATGCTGTTAATAACAAAAAAAACTAAGCCTTAAAATCGAAAACAGAATTCGGGATTTAGTTCGTAAAATTCGTTTAAAAAAGAAACATACCACTTCTAGATGATGTTAATATTGGAAAAGCCGATAATCTCAGACATTTGTTTCTGATCATCATGTTGTATGTAGACTATAAGTTAATAAATATGGCTGTTAAATGAGAGCGGAAGCTATGCAATATCGTATTTTCATAAACCAAAATATTTAACATAAAAAAAACAATTTTAATTTCAATGTAAAAGTATTTATCGATAATGCTAACAAAGTTTGATGTAAAACAATAAAAATATTATTAATAATTTATTAAGCGTTACTACAAAAGAAAAGCAATACAAAATTATAACAATTTAGATATATATATTTGCAAAAGATATAAATAAATAAAATAAAGCATCATATTAATGTTGTTGAGCAATTTCAGAAAAGTACTGAAGTACATCTTGAATTGATACTTCTAGATCAGCTCTTGAATGTGGATAACATTTACCAATAAGTTGTTGATAATGCTTCAGTTGTTTTAGAAAATCATCCTGAAAAATTCAGAATTAATGAATGTGTTATAAGCATACTGTTAGAGATACTTACCTGCATTTGTCTCCATACAACTTCTATCAAAGATGAGCCATCAATTAAATGTTTTTCAACTTTTTTATACAAATTTTCTAACCCTTTTTTGACTTCTTTACCCGGATATGCTTGTACAACTTTTTTTAATTCAAGACGAGAAAATTGCTGTTGATATCCAATTTCTTCAGGTCGCATACCATTTTCAAGAGCCTTTTCAATTTGTTCAAAAAATACATGAATTCTTTCCAATGGTCTTCCCATATATTCTTTAACATAACTGTCGATGCTGCTTTGATAAATTTTTCTGGCTTCTTTTCGACGACCATCAAGACATTCAATTTTCAGCGCAGATAATGATACTGAAATTTAGTGTCAAGTCAAGTAATATTGAAATAAATCAACATAAAGATGGATAGAGGCATAGGGGAAAGCTGCGAGTCCCAAGACTCACTGGCTTCTGAGGACAAATGTTTTGCATTTTGACAAAAAAAAAATCGGACCGAGTATGAGACTTCGAAGTTTATGCCCGTATCCATCCTTGAACAAATAAACTTACAATAAAGTTGATGAAAATTTTCCAGTCTTACAACAGCAGGTGGTGATTTTGAATTTGGTGATTCCGCAACACTATTAATACCTTTGAACATTGCATCAATAAGTTTTTCATGCCATTTTTCTAAATCTGTTCGACGTTCACTATTTTCAAATAACATTTCAGCATGCTTTGCAAGATTTTCATATTGTGAAATAATAGGAAGAATACCAACTCGCATCTTTTTTGGTGGTCTATAGGATTCAAATGAATATGCATAGCTTTGCTGAAAAATTAACACATAAAATATTAATCAGTTTTATGGAAAAAAGTACAATAAGTTGATCCACTCTTTGTTTGAATAATATCATACTGCTACCATATAATCCAGTAAAAAATGAGGTTGTATCTTGATGTGTTTGCATTTTCTTTGATAAATTAACGTAAAGCAATATAAGGCATCTATAAAATTACCGTATGCCAGAAAATTAAATTTGACAACAACACTTACAGATTATTTTGAGACCCACAAATTTCAATGAATTGAGAAAGATTTGGAAGGAATGAACTAAAAATTGGTTGAACAATGTTTTTAACTTGATCATTAAATTGACGTTCAATAGTTTTTCCACCACTAAAGGCACCACTGCTATCACCACTTTCATTTGATCGTGTATCAATGTTATTTAATAAATCTCCACTAATATGAAAAAATCTAATACAAAATTTTTGTTCTGCTTCAACAGCATTTCGTGTTTCACCCATAATAGTTTCCAATAAACTAACATAAGCTTGATCAGTTTTTGAAACTGTTCCGACAGAAGAATCACGTCTACCACTAAGAATTTTTGCACGTTGATTTATAGCACCAAAAAATCTATCAAATTCTTTTCGAAATAGCGCTTCAGCTTCTTTGATATATCTTCGAAGTGTTTCTTGATAGGCATTACTTCGAGATGACTTCAGCCAAGATATTAATTCACAAAATGGTAGCAAAAATCGATATCTTTGTGTTTGAATTTGTAATATCATACTATCCCATTCTTGATCTTCAACCATTGTTCCCTGTAAAAATCAACGATAAGTTACAGTACCACATCAATGCTAAAACAAACCATTCTTTCAAACAGCGCAGTAATATGTGAAAAAAATTTATCAACAAATTCATCTCTCACAATATTCAATTCATCAACTCGACTTTGAAATGCTGCCATTGTACATAATTCTGATTTTTTATTCAAAAATTGATTCATTGCTCGAGCAGCTAAACAACACTGATTAATACTTGTTGGATCAGAAAGTTGAGCGTATCGAAGTACACGAATATGATTGTCACTTATAGTATCCAAATGATATAAAAATTCTTCTAATTCTTTTCTTAATTTTTCATTATTTTGACGTTCAACTTGACCCAATGAATCTTTTTCTTCAATCAATTCAACACTATCACGAACAAACTAAAAAGATGATGTGGTTAATATGTTGACAAAATTTGTACAGTATACTAACAAGCAATATATTATCCATTTCATCTAATTGCTTTTCCAAGCATGTCACTTCTTCAATAGCGCCATCCATAAGATTAATTAAATCAGTGACAGCTTGTTCATTTCCCATTATACTTTCAATATTTGCGCCATCAAGTTCTAATAACTTTTGAGTTAAGGTACCAGCAAATTTTTTGGCTTCACCAATTGTTAAATTTGATTTTGATAAAAGATTGTAAAAATCAGCTTCTTCTTTAGCAGACAATGGCTAAAAATGATAGGTTTAAGAGTTGTTACTGACAGCATTAAGGGAAAGCATACCAAGTTCTCTGCAAGCACGGCTTCATTTTGTTCAGGAACTTGATTAACAGGAGCAACTTCAACCGGTAGCTGAATATTCACAAATTCAGGTTTATGAACAGGCAAGTATTGGTTAGCAAATTTATATAATTGTCGAATAAATTTTTCTTTTTCTTCATATGTTGATGTTGCCAAAGTAAAATTTTGATCCATAATTGTCATGTTAAATTCAGGGATTGTCTAAAACTTAAAGCTTATTAAACAAACAAAGAAACAACCTAATACTTACTTTTCTGGGATTAATACCATCCACAGTTCGAATATCTCGCAATGTATATTTTTCTTTTTTACGCCACACATCATTACGATCTGCTTTAACAACATATAATCGTACAGCATATGGTTGTTCGGCAGTCACTAAAAACATTTGTATTTTATAAAGCTATCTTTTAAATGCAAAAGTATTACTTGCAACACACATGTAACATTCTTTTTTAGTCTTTTTTCCATTTGGTGGCAAGATTTGTACAACATCAATAAGGCGTTCTTCACTCGGTTGAAACAGTAATTTGTGCAATGTTGATCGAAGTGCAGCCATTCTATATTTAAAACAATTTAATTAATATATAAATAAAATAGATTACAAAGTAATACTTAAAAAATTGCTTGAATCATCGACCATGGTGAACAATAAATTTTTTTAACAGAGGATTGAGGAGATTGGCAACAAGTCATTACATGCCAAAGCACAAAAACAAAAAGTTTTTACAATTACAGACTGTAATTACAGTAATCAAAAATTTGTTGATGCGAAGAATTACAAAGAATATTGATTTAAAGAAATCAACAACTTGAAGCATATTTAAATATTCTATCTATGAAAGCAGTTTTGGTTACAGTAACAAAACATTTGGAAAGTAGTTTACAAAAAGAATGTTTTGCTGGTAAAATATTTTTCTTTGATCAAAACACTTCAATTTTTGATAAAAATATTAGCTGCTGGTTTGAAATAATATTTACTTATAAATATTAAAACAAAAACTGCTTTAACATTAAAATAAAGTTACTGATGCCTGAATATGGGTTTGTTGATGCCATTGATTATACTGTATTTGAAGAAGATAAAAACTTCATTCTATGTTATAATTTTTTTATGCTGTAAACTGTTAATACTATTACAAAAAAAATAAATAAAATTTTGTGAAAACTATATTTTTAAGTGTCTAAAATTTATAAAAATTCAAAAATCAACAAAATTTCACTACCATTCCCAAAATTTTTATTCATAAACTAAAATTCCTTTTTTACAATGTTTAAAAAAATTTGTTTCATTAAAAACCGTCACCTGTCTTTTCTTTTAAGATTTCAAAAAATTATTAGCAATCTTCACATTAAAAAAATACTAAACCAAAAAAAACTACATTATCTAAGGAAAATAATGATTTTTAAAAAAATGGTTTATTCGATAGCTACAAATTCAATGAGAGTATTGAAAAACGAGTGAACTATGCAAAACATTACTGGAAAGCACCGCTATGATAAATTATTTTTATTGAACATAATACACAAGAATCTTTTAAACAAATATCAACAATATTCAAATATTACCAGCCGGAAACATTTCGATAAGATGCAGAAAGATAAGTCCATTTTTCAGGATCAAGTCGAAATTCAGATTCACTTTTCATTTCAGTGATAATATAATCACTTTGTTGTACAGCTGAATAATGTTTGAAGGTTAAAATGCCATCATTTTCCAAGCAGAGATACCAATGAACACCTTTATTTTTGGTTACGGTAGATGGATGTGTTGGAAGAGGAAAATCCAATCTTTGAAAGCGTTGTTGTGTATTACTGACATCACGAGCATCAGGAGGATAATTTGTACATTGTCGAATATCTTTGAATACATCATCTTTGAATACACCAGAAATAGTTTCGCCACCATTACGGATTACAACTAAATGCAAAAAATTAAAGTAAATAAAGATGTAGACATATGTATTAAGAAAATCACTTACCTCGAGTATCATCAACATGATTTGCTTGTTCTTCGGTAATAATTCCTTTTGCAACTACAAATAATACTGTTATATTTAAAAAAAACCACGTTAAACATACCAACAAAATCCATTAAAAACTGTTTATCCATTCCATGAAATTGAACAAGAGGAAGAACTTCTGCCAAATCGCTTTTGATTGAATTTGCAATATTAAAGCTTTTATTATTGCCAGCTACCATTTTTTTCTTTATAGCTTGAAATTCTACCAATTCATAAACCTAAAATTGTTATTGGATTACTGTAGCAATAATATGCATAAATTACAGATTTTAAAACGTTTTCATCCGCTACACCATTTCTAAATTTATGATAAAAAGCAGCTAATTCACGTGGTAACAAAATAAATCCTTTTTCAACTAAAAAAAACTATGTAGAACTACAAAAAAGATGTGTAACATACGAACAAAATTCATCACAAATTCTAATCTCATATTTGAAAATTTAATATTTGGAAGGATTGTTTCTAATTCAGATATAACAGCTTCTTGAAGATTAAAATTTTCATTATTGCCAGATGTTCGTTGCATAACTTGATATTCAGCCCATTTGTATATCTAAAAATTAAATCATCATTCATAAAAATGTCATCATCAAATAATTTACTGATTCAAAAAATTTGCTTTCGATGTTATCAGCTACAGTTAGGATGTGACCATGTTCATATGCATAATCAGCATATCGACCAACAGTAGATAAAAATTCAATAAATGGCTTTTTGTATGAAAGAAATACTTCAGACTTGAACATTTCATCACTGTAAGAATCAGCAAAAGATTCAATGCTACCAAGTGTACTTGTTAGTGAGTATTTCTTAGCAAATTCATATGATTCTTCAATATTTTCAGGAGTTATTTTCATACCAGGATAAAATCTATCACACATTTTTTTGAGATCAGAAATAGCAAAGAATTCAGCAATATCGACCATTTCACGAATATTAGTAGTTGTTAATTCACATTTGCGAGAATAAATGAAGCAGAGCAATTCATAGAAACTAGCATAAGAGTAACTTTCAACTTTGATGACTTCATCTTTTTTTGTCCATCGATTACTAAGCCAAGAATCAAGAGTTTCAGAAGCAGATGTTAAAACAATTGCATGTGCATGAAGAAGCTATAAACACAAAGCTCACAAATGAGAAGGTAGCAAAAAAACAAACCTTTCCTTCAAGCTCAAAAGTTACATCAAATTTTCCTGTTTCAAGATCTTGTTCTTTGAAAATTTTTAAAAACTTCATTCCCATTTTGAAGAAGTAATCTTTTTCTGCATTCAATAAATCATCAGCAGGTGAAGATCTGTTAAATAGATTCATTTTAACAGTGATTCAGCATTCAATGAAGCATACAATAAAAGCCCAAAATAAAACTAAAATTTTTAACTCGATAAATTTTTTTTTTGTAAAACAAATTGAAGAGAAATCCGCGTTACACAATCACAAGAAATAAACAAGTTGAAGCTTTTTAACAAACAAAGAGGCATTATGTAATAACCGGCAGTCATACAATATAGATGTAATAATATATTTATTGTAGCAGAATAATAAATATCAGCAATATACAATCGAATAGAAATTAGTAGAGAATAGTTATTGCAATGCCATTGGCGTCGTGTGTCAGGAAGCGGCATTCAAAAAAGTTTTTACCGATAAAAAAATACCAAACTTTTTTAATACTAAAAAGTTGCAATGGTTTTGAACTAATTTAAAGAAAAATTATATCTCAAATAATGGATAATGCTAAAAGTAATTGGCGTGAACATTATCCATTTTTTGCAAAAATAGAAGGTGATCTTATTTATGGTCTTTTGTTGCTGTTTTGTGCAGGAATTGCAACATTTTTACGGAAACAAACATCACTTGCTTTTCGTCGTCAATATGAAGGAATTATTGGTATTTTAATTACGATATTAGTGTCTAGAACATTATTATTGTATTCATTGGTGGTAGTATGTGCTCATCTTGCCATATATAAGTTTGTTAAAAACTCTCGGTAAGTTATTTGTTTTTGCTTTTATCTGGTAATCATAGATATGTTTTTAGATCTCTAACAAATATATCTTTTTATGGAACATTTGGATATTTAGCATTTTTACGTATTGCTCATTTTATTGGATTACCAAAACTTGAATTTATTACAAATGCCATACAACTTATAATGACTTTGAGAGTTATTGGCCTTAGCTATGAAATTGCAGATTCTCGTGAAGCAAAGAAATCTCCTCCAAATGAACCAACACATTCACATAGAGAAAAGCGTTATATTACAGAACCAACACCATTTGAAGCTTTTACTTATCTCTACAGTTTTACTGGACTTTTTACTGGACCATATTATTCATATCAAACTTATTACGATGCTTTACATTCTGAATTTCTTACAAAAGTTTCCGTTCGTTGGATGATTATGAAAAAAATGCGTACACTTTCTTGGTCTTTGCCAATGCTTATTTTATTTTATATTTTAAGTCCTTTGGAAGTTAGTTTTTGTTTATTATTTTAATCTACAAATAACAGTAATGATTTTAGATGTTAAAAAGTGAAAGAGTTAGTGAATATAACTTCTTTACTCTTATATTACTATCTTCCCTTGCATTTGTTTATCTTCGAATGAGAATTTATACTGCATGGATGATTGCTGAATCAATTTGTATTTGTAGCGGCATAGGAATATATCCTCTTCATTGTAATTCAAGTACTGGACATGGGCCACGTAATTTAGCAAAATTAAAAGAAGAATCTGGATCATTGGATGTTGAATATGACGCTGAAACAATAAACAATTTAGATATTCCACATGTTGAATGTAGTGATGGATTTCGGTCTGGTATGCGGGCATGGAATAAAACAGTTCAATATTGGCTTGCTAATTTTGTTTATAAACGAACAAACAAATCTTGGAGGTATTACATTCTTACAAAGCTTGCTACAGTATACACTTTTTTTCAGAATGCCATATACAATGTTTATTAGTGCTTTTTGGCATGGAATTCATCCTGGTTATTTTCTTTCGTTTCTTACTATACCATTGTGCACATTTGCTGAAGATTTATTGTTTAAAGTTGTCAAGCCAAATCCAGAAACACAGAAACGTCCATTCTACTTTGAACTCATGTAAGTTCTTATCTCATAGAATTTATCTTTTTTTCTTTGAAAAATGTGTCTTTTTTTAGATGGCGTTTTATTCGAATGAAAGGATTTGAACTTATGGCATGTGGATTTTTACTTCTTTCTTGGACAGATACTGTACGCTTATGGAATGGTGTTTATTGGTGGCTTCATTTTACAATGATTTTTGTTGCTTTAGGCTCTCATTTGGTATTGTTATCAAAAAGAAAATATAAAAAAACTGATTAAATTATTTTTTAATAATAATATATTTGTATTATAATAATAAAGAAAGAAAAATTGATTTTGATTGTTATTATTATTGCTAACCGACAACTAAAAATTTAACAAATGCAACAAATATGAGGCAAGACATTTTGAAAAGAAAAGAATATGTTAGCAGTTCCAAAAGAAAGAGGAGACACAGACGCCTATGTTAGCTCTAAAAGAATGATTACGGTATCCCAATATAAAAGATAGTTGGACATTTTTAAAAATCAAATGATTTTGTAAAAAGGGCAATTAAGTAATATATAAAAAACAGACAGTTGCAGTTGAGAAAAAAAGATACCCGCTCAATCAAACATTTTTAAAATCTTTTTCTTGGGTTGTAAAGAGCGTGCTTGAACTATTAGAATCTAAAAAAGAATTCAGGCTATTTCTATCAAATAATAACTACTAATAATCGGAATGAAAAAAAGTACAATACTAAAAAAAGTAAAAGAAAAGCTAGGATATGCCAACCGAGAAAAAAATATATAAAATAATGTCTCTAACTTGAATGTTTTTTATATAACCGTAAAGATTACTGTAACAACAAACAACTAAGAATCATCAATGAATTAACCTGAGATAATAAAAAAACAAAAATGGTGGTAAAAAAATAGAAAAGTAAATAAGAGAGAGAAAAATGAAAATAGAAACATAGATATTCCAAAGATAGGAAAGGGAAATTCTTTGCATATAAGACTTTTTTACTTTGGTGTTTCAAGACTAGTTGAAGTTTCTTCTAAAGTTTCTTCACTTATATTAACACGTTGAGCAGGTTGTTGACAAAAGATTGCTCGTGGTCTTGAATATCCATGACTTTGATATGATTGTGAATATCCAATTGCATCAGATGCTTCTTCAGGTTTAGTTCCCCATACACGATTACGGTAATCATTACCTTGAATTGAGCGTGATAAAATTTGCATATTTTCATAGATGGATCCAGTTGGAATGGAACCCTACAACAAAATATTATTTAAAAATGTACTCTTTTTTTAAGAAACGAAAAGTTACTTTAACAGATTTTGGTTCTTTTTCAATAGGGCCTCGACGACGATTAAGTGGATCAACACCAAAATTGATATTCATAGGTAATGAATGTGGAACATCTTTTGAGCTATTATAAATTTCTTCTTCTGTTTCATTTTCACCATCATCATCGTCATTCCTGTCATCATCAGAGATATCAATATCATCACCATATTTTTCAATAGGCTTTTCAGGATCTTCATCAAGATCAAACAAAGAATCAATCTCTAAAAACATAATATTTTGTAAATTTGAGGATAACTATTTATTAAAAAAATAAAACCTTTTCTTGGTTTTGATTTAGTAGTTGAGATATTTTCTGGATTACTTTCCTTCAGATCAGCAATAATCGGAGGCTTTCCAGGAAATTCAAGAGGATTGATAGCTTTTTGTGGCTTAACAAAGCCTTTTTCTTCTTCATCCATAAACATGTTGATCTTGTCTGTATATTGATACCGTTTGACAGGTCCGATGTGACGGAACACCGTTCAACCCCTTTAAATGAGATACACGTTTTTACCGAATCCTGAGCAATCAGTTCCTATAAGAAAAAGAAAATTGATAAGTTCAAAAAAGAATTATATTTTTTTCTCAGCTCTTTTTTCTTCTTCTATTTTTCTCGCAACAAATAAAACCGAACGACAAAAGCGATTGTAGGAAGACAAAGGAGTAAAAAAAAGCGACAAACAGACACCCATATCACATCACCAATTCAACCAAAGGCCAACCTTTTAAACGAGAAAAAAAATATTGGTAGAAACTTGAGTGTGGTGCGTACGTTAAATGAGAACAAAAAAATTCAAATTCACTGTAGAAAAAAAGCAGAAAAAAAAATATATATACAAGGCAGCCTTTTTTACATTTTGTGTTCTTTGTTAAAAATATATAAAAAATCTTAGGTTAAGACTTTAAGCATGAAAAAATATAAAAGGAAAACGAGACATTGTAGTAGAAGCAGGAGAGAAAAGAAAATGGTGTAGGAAAAAAACGTACTCGATGGCTTTTTGCTTCGGCAATTGAAAGGCGTGTCTTAATTTTAAAGACCAAATATCCAAAAAAATTTATTCCTTTTTTAAAAGCAATTGTAATAAAACACGCAATTTTTTTTTGTCGTTTTGTAGCAAAAGAAAAGAATAATTTAAAAAACATAACAAAGCTGTAAAATTTTGTAAAAAAAAAATCAAAACGTATAGCATTCAAGAAGATCAAAATATGTTTGTGAGAAAAAATATTAAAACATAATAATTCGTCATTTCCATTTAAAGAAAACAAAATTTAATTCTTAGTTTTACCAAAATTTGACACTACTTTTTTTCTCACAAAACCTTTTTAAAATCATATAAGCAAAACACTACTGTTAAACAAGAAAGTCCCAACTACCAAGTTTTTGAAATTAAAAAAACAGTTATCACAACTCTCAAAATTGTATTACTTTTTTACTACAGTACTGTAACTATGGCTTAGAAAAGCATTTTTAAATCAAAGCAAAAAAATTTTTTTAAAGGGGGCACATAGAGGAAGAAAGCAAGTCGCAAATTAAGCAGAAATTGTCAAATGATCGCATGAACCCTACAAGAAACAAATTTTTCGTTGTAAGAGATTTATAAGAAGTTTAAAGACAATAAAAATTGCAGGTTGTTTTAAAAATTAAACTGGTCCTCTCCTTTGATGAACATTTCAATAATAATATTTTTAAAATTATTTTTTTGTGTTGTCGCAATTATAAATAATTTTTGTTTTTTTTTACCGGAACAAGTTTTACCTTTTCCCTCTACCTTTTTTTATACACAAAGGTTATAAATAGAAGAATAACGACTTTTAAAAAGAAAAATGCGTAAACTGAGATATAAAAAAATATATTTGAATTTTTTTTGTTATAAAAATACATATTTTTTTCTCTTATATATAATTATTTGTTTTTAATATCATTTTTTATTCTACTAGCTTTTCACAAGCATAGCAATAAAACACTGCAAGCATTGTTTTGCGGATTTTTCAAGATAAAAAAAATATACAGCAAAAAATGGAAAAGCGGAAAAAAATAATAGATTTTTGATTTTTATCATAAAAACAGCTTATACGTTTCAAATTTATAAAACTGTTAAAGAGAAAGCATTTAAAAATAAAACTTTTGCATGCTATAATAAAACATCAGATTTTTGCCAAGATGGCAAAAAAAAGTTAAGCGAAAAGCAAGGAAAAAGGAATAGAAGAAGAAGAAATGCATATAAAAACGTTTACGTCTACTACTACTACTGTCTTTACTTTTTTGTTGTGTTAAAAAAAAGAAGGGAAAAAAAGAGAGTGGACTTTAGAAGAGTGTGCTCATTCTGTTGACAACACACTTTTTTTTATCGTCCACTTTATTTCATTTTTTTTGCCAACAAGCATAGTTACACGGCCTTGCTTCTGTTATGGATGCTCCCTCCGGCACTTTTTTCTTGAAAAAAGAAAACTATTTTACGCTTCTTTCTTTTTCGTTATTTTTGTTTTCTTTAACCAACTTTTAAACCACATAAATATGACTTTTACACAAAAATGAAATAGTGTCATGCGTTATTAGCGTGCCAACAAAAAAAACTTCATCATATTTAATGCTAAAATTATTATTGTTTAATTAATATATGTATTTTCTGATCCTTTGTTTGTTGCTTACTTTCGTCATTTTGTGTAAGCAATAACAAAAAAATATAGAAAAATAAAATGTAATGAAAAGGAGCTAATTCAATATATATAACTCATTAATTGTTATTAATCCTTCATTGAAAATAAAAAAATTTTTTTTATTTATTACGTTTTTCTTTCACTCAATTCTTTCTTTCTTTCATGGAATGACATATAAAAAAGTTGACAAATTTTGGGCGACATTTAATTTTGAATGTTGCTTGAATTTTTTTTTTTCATATATTTGTATGCATGTATATTTTATTAAGGCTTAATGCATTGTGCTTCATAGAACATCATTAGATAATATTATTATATACAATTTTTTTTTCAATATTTTTTTTGAAGTGTTAGGAATGGTTATTCCCTATTGAATAAAAAAAATTGTGTTTTTCTAAAGCTTTTTTAGTTTTTTGTTGTTTTATTTTTCATCATTATTTGACTAAATTACAGCATTAAAACAAATGATACTGTAATTTGCTTTTAAAAATAGATTATAACTTTTCTCTCCCACGCAGAAAGCTTTTTATTTCTTTCTTATTTTCTTTTTGAAGTCCAAAGCTTATATTGTGTTTTTTTCTCATAACTAAAAGGATGTTAAAAGATATATTTTTGCCTTGTTAAACAAATATAAAAATTTAAAAAATCCAAAGTGCAATAATTTTCCGGTCCTGTTATTATTTATTCTTAAACTTCCTTTTTTTTGCATTTTATGGTTATATTTAAAAAATCTTAACTTCGTAAAAAATGCAAAACGCCATTTAACAAATGTCCCCTTTTTGGGAACTATGCACATTATTGCTGCTACTAAAACAGTCTGCCCTTTTAGTAACTTAAAAAAAACTATTTCCTTTTTTTTGCAAAAAATACTTTCCTTTTCTACAAATATTTTTTCACTTTTCAAAAACGTTTGCAAGAAACAAAGATTTTTTGGAACTTTATTAAAACAATGGTTTCTATAGAAAAATGAATTTATTAATGCAATGAAAGTATGTGTGTGTGAGAGAGAGACAAAAAAACATATGTCATTGCAAAGACATTCAAAATTTAAATTTTACGTGAAAAAGTTAAAGTTTTTGAAATATCTTTTCTTTTTTTGCTTACTACTTGAAGAAGTTTCTTTTTGGTTTTTGGTTCTTCTGTTTTTTTTTTGTTTATGAAAAAAAAGAAAAAAAATTTGCTTATTTCTTTATGATTTGTCAGTAACACAGTAGAACGACGAGTCTCCAGGGGGAAGAGTGTTAGGGGTTGTCTTTTGTTGAGCCGGAAACATCCATAAGAAACTATAGAAATATGCGTCAACGATGCTAAAAAAGATGCTCACATTGTGGGGATTTAATGTTTTTGTTAAAACAGTGCTTCCATGACGTTGCCTCCTTTCTTTTTTTTTTTATCTCCCTTTTTTGCCTTTCACTTTTTTTCCTTACATTAAATCATTTTTTTCTCAAACATAAAACTTTTTTTTTGTTTAAACTGTTCCCATTTTTTCTTTCCATGGCATTTCCTCTAGGCAACCAACACAAAACTTTTTTTTATTTTTTTATAGAAATAATTATATAAAATATTCATCAAAGAAAAAAAACCTCCCACAAAACAGGTGAAAGTTTGAAAAATTTGTCGTTCACAAATAACAGATCATTTTTTGTTTCCTCTTTTTCTTCTTTCTTTTTACGTATATAGTTAGCCTTTTTTCTCTTTCTAAAACAGAGAGTATGTGAGAAAATAAAGGTAAAAACTTTGGTTAAAACTTTTTCTCCTCTTTTCTGAAGAAAAAAAATGTAAAAAAGGTGTAATTACACGTATCTAAAATACGTATTATTTATTGACTAAAGCTAATTTTCAGTTTTAATAAGGTTTTTTCGCTTTCTTTAAATAAATATATTTTTTTAAAAATATATTAGAGTAAGTAAAAATATATGAAATTTTTATGATACTTTTTTTTCATAGCTTCTGTGGTTTTGCTTTAAAAATGCTGTTTACGCCATTTCTTCCCTATTCTTAATTTTATGCTTAAGAATTCGTTAATAAACTAGTAAAAAGAAAAACATTAAAAAATTTTTCATTTTTGAATACATTTTTTTTCTTTGAAAGAAAATCTTAGAAGCCATTTGATGCAAAAAAAGCTTTTCATAGGTTTCATAGAGGAAATAAGACAAAAAAAAAGAAGAATGGAGCCAATGAAGGATTATATTTTCTCAAGGACCACCGCCTTAATGCATGCATAAGTTCTTTTTTGTGTGTGATTCTTTGATTAAAATTTTTTTTATCTTTTGTTTGGTGCGTTCCATGGATACTGAAATATATTTTTTGGGTAAAAAAGTCTGTTCAAAAAAAAGCTTGTTGAAGAATTTTGGATTAATATGTCTTGCAAAAAATGATTATTCTAATAAGAATCTTTTGCAGAGAATTCATTTCTCGAGAATTGTAGTAGTTCTAATGATAAATTTATGCTTCTATACTTTTTTTAAATTCGTTTCCTTACGAGCTAAAGTGAAAAGAAAGGGCTAGCAAATTAATTAATTGAAAACTTAATCGCTTTAATTCAGCTATTAAATAGGCTTTTTGCTACAAATTCTTTTCAATCTCTCTTTTATCATTGGACACTTTGTGCTTTTATATGTATGTATTTAAACCGCAAAGAAAAATTGCCATCCTTTAAAATTTTAACGTTAATTATCCTTTGTTTCTCTTGCTTACATCTTCATCTTCCATTATCCTTCTTTTTATTTTACAACAAGTGATAGGCACGTGTGTTGATTACGTTAAACACACATATTATTTCAGTACGAATTTCTTTTTGATTTTTTTCGATGTGTAGAAATGAGTGACCGATCTTTGCATTTTTTTCTTTTTGCCTCTTTTTTTTCAACTTATTCATATAGGAAATAGCGTACAGAAAAGCGAGAAAAACTGATTAAAATGAAATTGATTACATTTTTCATTGCCAAAAAAATGATACAAAATTTTTCTTTGATAACTAAACTTTTTAGACTGTCTGCTTCAACATGAAAAAACGATTTGAAATAGAATGAAAAGGAAAAGTTATTTTACATTTGTTTAATGTTTTAATTAGTTATTATTTAATAATAATAACTAATTAAATCCATACTTTCTTTTTGTCACTGCCAAGTGAAATATTTCTGATGTTCGCACTGACTAGCTTTTTTTCACTCCTTTTTTTCTGAAATATAACATATGACGAACCTTTTTTTCTCTTGCTTTCCTCGTGCTTTCCTTTTTTCCCACTTTTTTGTCAACGTGAACTCGAACTGCTTTTGTCTCGTATATTCAAGATCGAACGAGTGTGAGAGACAGAGAAGTGCGTCAGGACCAAATGGCCCCGCAGTCCACTTTTTTTTACTTCTCTTTTCTTTCTTTTTTTTCCAACCAAGGACCGATCATTCACCCTTTCTAAGGGAAAAATATAAACTATTATATGATGAGAAAGAGAGAGGCGAGATTGACAACGTAAAGCCCAACCAGGTTTTTTCATTGAGTTAACGTTTGATTGGTTTATGTTTTTGTTTAAAAAAGGACTCTTACCGTTTTTTTCATCATCATCTTTTTTCATTCATTCCTAAAACATTTTTCTTTTATTTCTGTAAAAGATTAGGTTACAATTTCACGCTTTTGCAACTTCTCCGAAAATTACCCCATTAAAAACTTTTTAAACTGCTCAAATGTTAATTTGATTTTATTTCTTTTTTTTCAAAAGTAGAAAAAAAAACTTTTTTTGCGCATAAGCATAAATATTGATTTTTGTCGTTTTAAAATTTAGTGTCCCCAAAAATGCATTGAAATGATAAAAAAAAGAAGGAAGGGGAGAAAAAGAATAAAAAATAAGAAGAGTAATCAATTGCCTACTACTATTCAATTTTATAATCTTTGAGCGTATTCTTTCTTCTTTTCTTTTTTTCAATTTCTTGGACACTAAACTTTGGCCATGAAAGTATCCTTCTTCTTTTTACTTCATTCTTTAACTCACATTTTTTACATTATTTATTGACAAATAAATATTCTCATGGTTTGTGGCAACTTTTTTTATGATTATATTTTACTCTGCTTTTTTGTTCTAACTACGAAAACCAAAATATAAAATAATCATTTCTTTTTTCTTTGTTGCAAAAAACTGTAACAAATGGTTGCAATATATTTTTTTTATTACTCTTTCAAACTTTTTTTTTCTTTCTTCTTTGTCGTTAAAATCAGTTAAATAATGGGGCGGTTTAATCGATTCATACAAGTTTGAACAAGGCTCAACATAAATTATAAGTGAACATGAACTGTGCGCTCTCTTCCTCTCTTTTAATATTGCCGACGACATTGAAAAAAAATATTTTTATATTAAATATTGTCAGCTGAGCTTTTTTTCCCTCTTATTTCGTTTTTATTTATTTGTGCAACTTTTACTTTTTTTTTGCTTTAATCAATAATAAATTATTACCAAAAAAATCAAATATTTATTGCTTTATTTAATCAAAAGTAATATCAAAGCATTTTTTTTCAAACAACACAAAAAAAAGAAATTTTAAACAAAATGCCTGTAGTGGTGTTATTTTCACGACCATTGAGTCAGCTGATTGTTGCGCGCCGGCTTCCTTTTTTCATTTATTTCTATTTTATTTTACGTGTGCTTCCGCTCTTGTCATTTTTGTTTAATGTATTGCCAGAGGGAAACGGAAAAAAAGGGAAAAAAAGAACTGAGCTTGAAAGAAATTTGATCCATCAGGGTTTAGCTTTCAATTCTTCTACTACCACATTTTTTTTCTGATGTTTCTCCTAAAGCTCTTTTTTGCTATCGTGTAATCAATGCGTTTTCTTATGTTGTGGGGGGTAACGATGTAAAATGGCATAATATTGGGTTTTAATTTGTACAGTTTATTTTTTCAGAGCTTTCGGAGTACTCGGGTGGGCGTCGAGGAAACGACGAGCTTCATATATTTTTGTGGAAGCCCAAAGCCGCCCACTTTGAACACGGAACACGTCAATCCGTGCCATTCACTCCGGGAAAAGAAAGATAGAAACATAAACAAAAAAAGGTCAACACGAATATCATATTTTTGTTTAATTACTATTATTGGTGTTGAGGTATTATTGTTATTATCAAACAAACAAAAACTACAAAATCTGACTTTTGTTACCATTATTATTTATATTATTTCTTTCAACTACTTATGAACTTATTTGGTATTATTATTGGAAAAACGTGATGCTTAGCAGTTCTACTCCCTTGAGAAAATAAAAGAAAAATTAAAACGAGATCTCCTCATTTTATTAACATTTTATTTTTGTTATTATTATTATTAAAAGAAAAACCTTTTTTTTATTTCTCCACTTTTTTTTAAAAAAAAATTATTATTATTCCTTCTGCTGCTGAGCAGCAAAAAATCAAAGCAATTACGCCGCCAACAGCTCGTATAATACAACTTGCCGCAGCGTCACCGGCGACGTTCGGCACATATCATCGTCGTTTAATGGAAGAAGAAGAAGATTCACTGATGAATGATATTTTGCCGGAACATGTTTCAACAATTTCTACAACTGCCAATACATCTTCTGCTCCTGCTGCTACTTCAGGAAGTTCTTCAATGCAACAGCAACAACCTGGTCAATCAACTACATCAACCACTACAACATCAACAACTTCAACATTTACAACTCATAAACGAAATAGTAAAGATCGTCGAATGAGATTAGAAAAAATTGGTTTATATCGCGTTGGTAGAACACTTGGCCATGGAAATTTTGCGCATGTTCGTACAGGATATCATGAAATTGCAAATACAAAAGTTGCAATTAAAATTGTTGATACTCAATCAATTGATGCTGAAAATATAGCAAAAATTAATCGTGAAATACAAATTCTTCAGCGTATTAATCATCCATATATTGTTAAACTTTACGAGGTATGAAATTAAATTCTTGCAGGAGATTACTGTAACCGTAAAAATTATTTTTAGGTAATTCGAACAGATCGTTACTGGTATATTATTACAGAATACGTTGGTGGTGGGGAATTATTTGAAATGTTAACTGAAAAAGGAAAACAACCAGAAATAGAAGCTCGACGATTATTTCAACAAATTGTTTCTGCAGTTGCTGGATGTCATGGAAGTGGCGTGGTGCATCGTGATATAAAAGCAGAAAATTTATTGCTGGATAAAGATAATAATGCAAAGCTAATAGGTACAATTTATAGTAAAAACATTTTAATTTAACAAAATAAAAACATTTAGACTTTGGATTCAGTAACTTTCAAAAACCAAATTCCCTACTTTCCACATGGTGTGGGAGTCCACCATATGCAGCTCCAGAATTATTACTTGGTCAAGAATATGATGGCACAAAATCAGATGTTTGGAGTCTTGGCGTTATTTTGTACATTCTTGTTACAGCGGGTTTTCCATTTCCTGGTGATTCTGTTGAAAAGCTTAAAAGAGCTGTCTTAAGTGAACATTTAAGAATTCCATTTTGGGTGTCAGTTGGTAAGCTAATTGTTTAAAAGGAAGCATTAAATCTCATTATGGTTCAAAATTTTAGAATGTTCTGATTTAATTCGAAAAATGCTTACCGTATCACCATCTAAACGTTATAGTTTAGCACAAGTTTCACAACATCGATGGTTTACTGAAAACATATCAGATACTATGCGGGATTTGGTAAAATCAAGTTTAAATAATGAGCGACGAGCTTCTCCATCACCTGCTATAAGTCTTACTGTAGATCGAAGATTAAGTGCTAAAATTCTTGATCCAGCAGTTATGATTTTTATGCAACAACATACAAATTGGACAGAAGAACAAATTGTAGAGGTTCGCTTTTCTTTTGAAATCATTTGTTTTGAAACTAATAATTACCGTTGTAGGATGTGTTGAAACAAAATTTTGAAGGACCTATTTTTGCTACCTATGAATTGCTGAATAATAAACTTGCTGAATTTAAAGATAATATTATTCAATTAGATAATGATGAACATCCAAGACGTGGATCAAGAGGTTCAATATTATCTGGTAAAGCAAATGTTGAACCTGAAATTCCTCAAACAACAATCCCTGCTCATCACCTTGCAAAATTAAGTTTATCAACAAGTCAAGACTATGTAAGAGTTGAATTTTAACTGTAAGCAAAAAAGTAAAATGGAATTATTTAGGATTCTGATGACAGTAGCGCCAGTGATCTTACAACAAATGAAGAATCTTCTTCTTCATCTCCTCGATATCGTGTTGGTGGGGCATATTCTCGACGTCGAATGAGACGAAATTTATATCAAAATATTCCTGAGCAACAACCAAGTGAACAACGGCGACATACTTTATGTGCTGCTGATCGATTACCAATTAATCCTTTAATCTCTACTCCACAACTTCCATTAGATTCTGTTGCACTTGCAAATGCAGCTGCAATTGCAATGGCAAATTTTGCTCGTTTGCAACAGTTACAACGTCAACATCAACAACTTTTGCAACAACATAAATTAGCAAATACGATAACGGGAAATTTGCCTGCACTTGTTAATATCCCAGTTTCACGTATGTTTATATTTGAAATTTATTTTTAGTAATAATATCAGTTTCTTTTTAAGAAGAACGCCGTGCAAGCGCAAATGAAGCTCTCTTGGGATTAAATAGTTATGCGCATTTATTGGCGGCTGCATGTTCTACCATGGGGGTGCCAAGTGCTGCTGATGTTAATCCACAAAATACATCAAATCCCCCGACGCATCCAACTGTAGAAGAAGAAGGACAATCATACCTTAATCATTATGGACTTTCAAAAAGAAATACGGTAAAATTTGTAGTTTTTTTGGTGGCAAAAAAGTAATAAGCATTATTATTTATTTATAGCTTCATGCTGTATCTGGAATGTCATCATTAAATGGAATTCCATCGGGATCTCAACAACAGCAGCAACCACGGCATAATAGAACACCATATGCAAAACAAAATGGTAATGAAAGAAGAAGTAGTTGGGCATCAGCAACTTCGTCATCAACGGCTGCAACAGCTGGACTTCTTAATCAACAGCAACAAGCACAACTTGAAAAACTTTATCGGCAATCAATTGGTGGTGGAACTTCTTCAAATAGTGATGCGCTAACAGGTGTACAACAATTACAAAGAGAATTTCAAAAGCTTAAAGCATGTACACAAGAGCAACAAACTCCACAAGTTCCAGTATCAAATCGTTCGTTCAGTATGATACCACCAAGCATCTTAGAGATTAATCCTCCACCAACAATCAGCATAACAGATGAACATAATCGTTGTTTTCCACCTGTTTCTGGGGCATATGATCCGATGTCATTTATGAGTCAAAGCAGTCAAAGCCATGCTACCCAATCTTTAACAGGACAACCAAGACCTGCAACAGTTATTGGATTAGCTTCAACTTCTTCAACCGCTAGTACACCAGATAGTCAGCCATCTGGTTCTACTGGAATGACAATTGACTCAAGTGGAAAATCAAATGCTGCTGTAAAATATTATTTTATTCCTGTTAGTCTGGAGGTAGCATTGGAGAGATTGCCAAAGTTTACTGATGCAACTGAAAATTTGATATACGAAATTGCACCAGATACTGATCTAAGTAAAGGTATGAAATTATTTTTACATATTTAGGAATCTCCAAAAAACTGATTTAGTTAGATTCAGAAGTTTATTTAATTTGTTTGCAATGACTGTTTAAAAGTGCAATATTTCAGATATAGCACATGTAAGGTTTTCTCATAAAAATGGTGTACTTTTTGAAATGATTCTTCATCGCATGAATCAATCACCAAATATTTCAAGAACAGAATTTTTTATGTTAAGTGGTGAACAATCTGAATATGATTCACTTCGAACACAACTTCTTGGAATTTTTAATGAAATATGTTAATTCTTTTTATTTTTAAAATTTTTATTATTATTTTTTCCATCTTCCTGTTCCTCATCCTTGCCCCTTGAATTTCTTTGGCTTTCGTGTTTTTTTTCTTGTTGTCTCTCTTTTAATAACATTATTATTTTTTATTGTTTTTGTTTTTCTTTCATTATCTAATCAGTATCAATGGCAGTCTGGTGGAAAGATACTCTAATAACCGGTTTTTAAAAAAGTTAAATGTATCATGAAAAAAAATTAATAATACTTTTTTAATTAAAGCTGATTCTAATGTTTTCTTTTTTTTATTGTTTGTCTTGGTAATAATATTTTTTTCGGTTCAAATCAAATTTTAATTTGCTTATTATCTTTTTTTTCTTTCTTTAACAAATGTTAAAACACAAGTTGGTGTGAACTTTTAAAATATTCTTTTTGTTAAATAAATTTTAAATAATTATTTTTGGTGATCACAAAGTTTAAACGTATTATTTTGCTAACAAGCACCCGCTTTAGCGGGTTCGAACTTGTACACAAATTTAATAAAAACGTTGCTAACCTATTGGAGAAACTATCATAAGCTTTCTAATCGGAAACAAAATCCATTGCTTTGTGAACTTCCAAAAAGGTGTTACAAAAATTATTGTAATGATTGAATTATTTGCTGGAAAAATTGTTATTAATACAATTCCAATTTTAATAATTGTTGCGGACATCTTTTGTCCATCAAGGATGCATTTGAAAGCATTTGTTGCGGGAATGATGACGATAATTACAGGAGCTATCAGCTGAACGCGTAAAGGTTACGGTGATGGTAAAGCTTTTAGCGAACATTAAAATCATCGGAAATGATAATTAGGCTTTGTCATAAAACGTAACTCATCTGAGTAACTAGAATTAATGGAATTCATGTTAATTTTTAGCGGTTCTAATTTAAAAACGTCTTTTTTGTTTAGAAAAGCAGCAATCGATATCGTCTTTTACGTAAATAGGGGGGGGGGGGGGGGTATGACATGACTTCCGCCAAATAATTGTTACTTTCATTTCAATGTCCTACAGTATCCTTTACCTAAACGATAAGAATAACAGTTAACGGCAAATGCATTTTATACGTTTTTGCTGAAAAGCTTGCTGAATTATCTCTTAAAGTACGAATGATAGAAGTTACAAGAAAAATTGCTAAACTTTCATGAATAATAAAGCTTGCCATAACTGAATACCTTTTTTCACCTGTCTTTTCTTTTAAGATTTCAAAAAATTATTAGCAATCTTCACATTAAAAAAACACTAAACCAAAAAAACTACAGTATCTAATGAAAACAATGACTTCAAAAAAATGTTTTTTCGATAGTTAAAAATTCAATGAGAGTATTAATAAACACATGAACTATGCAAAACATAATGGGAAAGCTATGATAAATTATTTTTATTGAACACAATACACAGAATTCTTTTAAATAAATATCAAAAATACTAAACATTTACCAACCAGAAACATTTCGATAAGATGCACTAAGATAAGTCCATTCTTCAGGATTAAGTTGAAATTCATTTTCAGTTTTCATTTCAGTGATAATATAATCACTTTGTTGTACAGCAGAATAATGCTTGAAGGTTACAATACCATCATTTTCCAAGCAGAGATACCAATCAACATCTTTCTTTTTGGTTACGGTAGATGGATGTGGTGGAAGTGGAAATCTTAATCTTTGAAAGCGTTGTTGTGTATTACTACCATCGAGAGCATCAGGAGGATAATCAGTACACTGTCGAATATCTTTAAATACATCATCTTTGAATACACCAGAAATAGTTTCGCCACCATTACGGATTACAACTAAATGCAAAAAATTAAAGTAAATAAAGATTTAGACATCGCCTATTACTTAAAATAAATAATTTTTTGTTTTTTTAATAAATTCATTAACAATCAAAAAGTTTAGAAATTCCAAAACGCAGCATTTTTTTATCTCAAGTAGTATGCATTAAGACAATCACTTACCTCGAGTATCATCAACATGTTTTGCTTGTTCTTCGGTAATAATTCCTTTTGCAACTACAAACAATACAGTTATATTTAAATAAACCACGTTAAACATACCAACAAAATCCATTAAAAACTGTTTATCCATTACATGAAATTGAACAAGAGGAAGAACTTCTGCCAAATCGCTCTTGATTGAATTAGCAATATTAAAGCTTTCATTATTACCAGCTATCATTTTTTTCTTTATAGCTTGAAATTCTACCAATTCATAAACCTAAAATTGTTATTGGATTACTGTAGCAATAATATGCATAATTTACAGATTTTAAAACGTTTTCTTCCGCTACATCATCATATCCAAATTTAAGATAAAAAGCAGCTAATTCACGTGGTAACAAAATAAATCCTTTTTCAACTAAAAAAAAGCTATGTAGAACTACAAAAAAGAAGTGTAACATACGAACAAAATTCATCACAAATTCTGGTTTCATATTTGAAAATTTAATATTTGGAAGAATTGTTTCTAATTCAGATTTTACAGCTTCTTGAAGATTAAAATTTTCATTATTGACAGATGTTCGTTGCATAACTTGATGTTCAGCCCATTTGTATACCTAAAAATCAAATCATCATTCATAAAAATGTTATCACATAATTTACCGATTCAAAGAATTCGCTTTCTCTTTTACCAGTTAAAGGCAACCTTTCATAACCATAATCAGCAGATCGATCAACAGTAGATAAAAATTCAATAAATGGCTTTTTGTAAGAAAGAAATTTTTCAGATTTGAACATTTCACCACTGCGATAACGAGCAAAAAATTTAATGCTACCAAGTGTACTTGTTAATGAGTATTTTTTAGCAAATTCATATAATTCTTCAATATTTTCAGGAGTTATTTTCATTTGAGAATAAAATATATCACAGAATTTTTTGAGATCCGAAACAGCAAAGAATTCAGCAATATCAATCATTTCACGAATATTAGTAGGAGTTAATTCACATTTGCGAGAATAAATGAAGCAGAGGAGTTCATAGAAACTAGCATAAGAACAGGTTTCAATTTTGATGACTTCATCTTTTTTTGTCCATCGTTTAGAAAGCCAAGAATGAAAAGTTTCAGAAGCAGATGTTAAAATAATTGCATGTGCATGAAGAAGCTATAAACACAAAGTTCATAAACAAGATTGTAGCATAAAAACAAACCTTTCCTTCAAGCTCAAAAGTTGCATCAAATCTTTCGTTTTCAAGATCTTGTTCTTTGAAAATTTTAAAAATCTTCATTTGCATTTCAACAATGGAATCTTTTGATTCTGCATTCAATGAATCATCAGCAGGTGAAGATCTTTTAAATAGATTCATTTTAACAATGATTCTGCATTCAGTGAAGCATACAATAAAAGCCCAGAATAAAACTAAAATTTTCAACTCTTTAAATTTTTTTGTAAAACAAATTGAACGCAAATCCGCATTACAAAATCACAAGAAATAAACAAGTTTAAGCTTTTAAATAAACAAAGAGACATTATGTAATAACCGGCAGTCGTACAATACACAAGTAATAATATTATTAGTAGAAAAGAGAGAGAGACAACGTCTCAGCAGACAGAGAAGAATACAACACTAAGAGAATAAAGAAAAGACAACTCGAAGGAGAGGAAGTAGGAGACTAGACGAGAAAATACAATAAAGGAATGCAACAGCGCGAACAAGCATAACGGTTACAACACATTACAACAACATGACAGTAAAAAACAAGCTTTGGAAAATGTTGCTCTACTTTTTTTTAAAAAAACAAAATGTTGGTAAGTATTCGCTGTAAGATTTTTTAAATTTTTGGCAATTTAAAAAAATTAAAGAAAATACGGTATTATTTTTTAATACAAACAATTTTAGCAAGAACTTTAACTCAGAAATCTATATGATCACTATAGCTATGAAAATCAAATTCTAGATACGTCAAAACACCTCTTTAAAAAACAAGAAGGTGCAGCCTTTAAAAATGAGAATTTTATTTACAAAATTATACTCAAAAAAATCAATGTAAAAACAATAATATAGAAAATAACAAAAACCGCCGAAAATTTCAGACCTTTGTCTCAAAGACTTAAACAACTGTTATGACGATAGAACGGGAATACATTGAAACAAGTCTGAAAAAATGATCAACGTAAAAAAATCAAAAAATTGTAGCACATGTTTTTTATTAAAAAAACAAACAATACCAAAGAAAACAACAATATAAAATTAAAAACTATTAATCATTATTATAGAACGTAACATCAGCACCAGCACGTGGATCAATTTGATAAATATCTGAAGAATTCATTTGAGCAAGTAAATAATCTTTTCGATCAAGTCTTGAATAATGTTTGAGAGCCAAAACTTCATCTTTTTTCAAGCATTAATACCATTCACATCCAACCATTTTTGTAACAGCACTATGAGTTGCTGGGATTGAAATAATTACATTGTAAAATCGAAGTTTGTTTACGGTACTTGTCCAGATACGATTAAACCATGGTCTTTTTTCACATGAATAACGAATTTCAAGTTCATCAATAAAGTTGCCAGTAAAAAATTTATTACCATTTTTCAATTGCAATTGAAATAATTGATTTAAAATAAATATATATACTACAGGGTAATTCAAATAAATTTTTAATTGTTTTTCTGATGACAAATTGCTACTCTGAACTTCTGTCAGCTCTGACATTCAAGGAATAAGTTGTTCAACGATAACTTTGTTAGATAACGAAGAAAGTAAAAATTCTTTATTGCAGTACAAAAGCTTAATTAAGCTCTATTTCAAAATATACACAAAACAACGACAATATAAATGAGGCACAAAATGTAAAACAAATAAAAAAAACAAAATTAAATAATTACACGATTAGCATCAGTTCGAATGTAAGTATAATCACTCGGAGCAGGGGTTGCAGGTGGTGGAGGAATAATATATGAACTTTCAAAACCAGAAAAAGTTGGATAATTTTCACCTATTTTATACATTCCACCACCAGATGGATTTGATGAGCACTTTGTTGTTGTTGTAGTATTGGTAATTTGATCATTAGCACACACAAAATGGCCATGCCTTTAAAAATTAAAAATTGTTATGAAAACTTTTTTAAAATGAAGCGTTAAAGAAAAACATACACAGTGTTAGGGTTAAAATTTGGAGGAAAATGTTGTTGCTGTTGAAATTGAAAGCTTGTTTGAGGATAATGTGATGGTGGAGAAAAACTCGGTACTGGTGGAATTTTTGAATTATTGACAGAAATATTGTTTGAATTTGCACGATAATTATTTAACGGTGAAGACGGAATATCAGTTGTTTTTAAACCAACACGTAGAGGTTTACGTTCACGTGGAATTAAATAGCACAAAATAAAGCATACAGCTGTAACAATAATTAAAATAAGAAAACCAATAAAAATACACATTAAAAATTTGCTTGGTCCATCAAGTTCACTAAAGAGATCAGTTGAAACATCTAAAATATTAGAATGGGTTGAGTAAGCTAAAATTTTATCTTACTTTGACAATTATGTGCTACTTGACGCTTTTTATCTAAATCGGATGAATCTTCACAATCTGCAAATCTATTACATGCTAATGCAGATGGGATACATTCACCATTTTTGCATTGAAATTCATCTTCATCATTGCAAGGATCTGAAAAACTTTTTTCACAGTTTTGTTAAAACTTGTCGTATCCCCTTACCACTTGAAGTTGGTTTTCTAAATGCTGACCACAATAATCTAAAGCCACTATCATCATTTTTAATTTCCATACTTGGATCAGTATGCCACCAAACAGTGAGAGAATTATATGATGAAATAAGGGTATGATTTTTATTACCCAAAGGACCACAAAAATTTCCAATTATTGGACCTGGAGTTCTTTCTGAATCACTTGTTTGTGGTAATTTATTTACATCAATGGGTTTTTCATGCTGAAAAAAATGGTATCATAAATTTGTAACTGTCAATTATAAAAAATATTTTTCTTACATCTAAGATATGTAATGAATCTTTATCACATTTATTTGAAATTCCAGGAACATTAAAATCTAATATTTTTAATCTTATTTGATATCCAATAGGTGCAACAACCATTATTACACAATTTTTTGATTCATTATATGGTGTTGTACCGTATCCATGATGAGATATTACTAAACCAGAACTTCCTGCAACTGTTCTTGCAACATATGGATTACAATGTTCCCATTGATTTGCTCCATCCAAATATGTAATACTGCTGTCATAAGTCATTATTGAAATTGTTGTAAATGCCGAATAAAAAAAGTTAAACGTTAAAAGATATTTTATAGCCTTTTGCATGTTTACTTTTTTTCTTGTCTAAAAAGTTTACTGTTTTTATAAAAAAAACACGTAAATAAACAATACAACATTTTCCCGCACAAAAAAACAACAACCCGAAAAAAGTCGTAAATTTAGAATAGAAGCACATATATCAATTTTTAAAGCCACCAAAACATCTTTATAATAAATGACCAAACATAAACACGTCTTTAAAAGTCATAAATTCCAAATGTCACTTTTGCCGATTTACGGAGAGCAATAAAAATTTGCAAAGTACGCTTCCGAAATGTGTCAGAGGGTTAAAGAAGAAAAGCGAGAATTTATTAGTTTTTCTTTCTTTTCTTCTCTTTTTTTCCTGCGGTAGCTTTGATTATAAAAGAAAGGCATAAAAAAGCAATAAAAAAGAATATAAAACTGATTGTTTTATTTTTTCCTTATTTTCTCTTTTAAAATGAAAAACATAATTTTTAAGCTAAACTTTTTTCCCTTAATTGAAAAAGAGTGTTCCTCTTATCAGCTCAAACCAAAAAATGTGAAGTAAAAAAAGGGAAAGAAAGCATATCTGAGGGAGCATTTCTGTCAATATAAAAGAAATAGAAAAAAAACTGTTTTTAAAAAAGTTGACTTTCAATTTGAATGACATTTTTAATGAAAAAAATATCACCAAAAAAGTTCCGTTTTTGCAATACAAAACTAACTCTATCGCAAGAAGGCACTGCTTTTTTTACACTTTAAAAGAGGATGTTTCCTTTATTTTGTCGAGGTCACTTTCGGGCATAATATATTAAGACAATACTAACTTAAAGAAAGAGGATCTTAAAGCGGATTAAAGAACTAAAAAAGAAAGGGTCAAGCATAAGTCAAAACTCTGTCATGAATATTTTTTTTAGCTTGCAAATGGTTCCTTTTTTTCTTTGTGTGCCGATTGACAACTTACAGTATTTTTTCGTTTTTCTTCCATGCCAGCGCACAAATTGCAACTGTCGGGCCATTTTTTAGGGAGTAACAATTTGATGAGTCAAGTGGACATTTGATAGACAACTTAAGAAATGAGATAGAGAGAGAGAAAGTAAACCATCCCAAAAAAAAGCTTAAAGAATCGCTAAAAACTAAGTAAAAAATGCCAAAAAAAGACAAATTTCCATTTTTCTTCGAAAAAATATTTTTTTTTAAAGTCTTTGTGCGCAGATTTGTGACAAGATCGTAAATGCTCTTCCATCATTAGATCAAGACAATACATCTTTTATAAGCCAATTCCTTTCCCTCTCTTTCTTTTTATTAAGAAGACAACAACACAATATTGACCTCGGTCAAGTTAATATCCGTTCTATTTATTTTTTTTCTTTATCTCTCGAGAGAAATACGAAATACAAGCAAAAAAATAAAAACTACACTTCTTCGTCAATCATCAATCTTATTATACTGGCAAAAAATCAGTTGCAATATATATTTTTTTGTATTAAATGAACAACAAACACGCGCCATAAATCCGATTAGACACAAATGATAATTAATTAGACATTTCTTCAACAAACTGTTTATTTTTCTAATGCCAAAAATACTTTATCGTTTTTTTGCTTTGTTTAAAATAGGAATACAGGAGAAAAGTGAATGTAGAAGGAGAAAAAAATACATGACAAGTCAAAAACAAAGTGATATCCTCATGAGATTTTCAGAAGAAAAAAAAGTTGCCATTGTTTAAGTATTGTAAAGAGGGTGGCACATTATAAGTTATTTCCCGTAGGACTTTAACTTAGAGAGAACAACAAGAAAACTACCCAATTGTATATTAAACAACCGCAACAATAGAAACAGAAATAGAAAGTTTAGAGAGAGAGTTAAAAAAAAACAAAATAAAAAGCTTGAAGTTAAAAAAAAGTCACAAACCTTCAAAGTTAAACGTATATACCCTTAGAATTTAGCCCATTCGTTTCCATTGTTGAAGAGTTAAAGCAAATGTCAGAAAAATAAGCTTAGTAGTAGTTGCCAAAACCAGAAAAAAAATTTTTTAAAGCAATGATTAATTGCTAATTCGATAGAAAGATAGAACATAAAGGAATATAAAAAGTTTATATGCGTAATAAACATGCAATGAATGAAACAAAAAAAAACAGCAATTGATTAAAGCTTTTAAACACGCAACATTTGTCATTTAAACAAAAGCTTAATGATTTACACTTTGATTAATTTTATTTATTGGCGATAACTATTAACTTGCATCTCTCGAGAAAATGAAAGACATATTTTATATATTGAGAATAATGAAGCGGAACAAAAAAGAAACAAAAATTTTTGAATACATTTAATTTTAGAATAAATTATAAAAATCAAAGCTCTGTACATTTATGGGAAGAACAAAATTGCAAGAAATTTTTATAAACTGAACACCTTTTGTCCATTTCAGTAAAAAAAATTCCATTTTCGATGCAGATGTTTCAAAAAAACTGAATTAAAATGCATTTTTGATGCCTTAAATGTTATGGCAAAAAGAAGAAGGATGGTAACAAATGCCGATCTCGAGATGATCATATCTTTCAGATTTGGTATGCATCTTAGATAATATTTAGTAAAATAATTTCCATGAATTATCATAAAAATTTTTACAAGATGTTACATTTTCAGCTGTTACTTTAGTAATCAACATGCATTTGTAAAGTACAAAGATGTTACTTTAGTTTTTTAATCTGTAAAAGTGCAACTATTACGGTATGCGATTACATTTTTTCCAGCAATATATTTCGCTTTTTTAAATATAAATATTTCATTTTTAATTAAAACTTATAATAATCTTTAGTCTCTTCTCAAAAATTTCAAATTACATTTCAAAGCGTATTTATCTGGTACAATAAGTCCTCTGAAATTGATAAATTGTTCAAATTAATTGGCCAAAAAGGACAATTTTAACCCTAATTTTTTCAAATAAATTTCTGTATAAAAGCAATTTCATAGCTTTAAGATCACAAGAATCTTGGCGCTTTCAAGCTACAACATGTTTTGGGCTGCTGTTATTTTGAGCTTTTGTAAGTTTTATCTTTAATTAATTTCATCTCTCTACAATTACAGTAATTCTTTCCATCAATGAAGTTCATCCATTACGTGGTGGCCTTGTTCGTAATGGACGTGCATATGATGAAAGCAATGGGGATAGTAATAAAGGTGAACCCTTTTCATTGATCAAGTCCAATCTACCTTCAAATGCCGGATATAAAGTTTTTTATGTTCGTCCCTTTCAAGAATTTATGCGTTTTGGACGCAGCATCTCTTTTCCTGGTGCACAGCAAAACTTTGTTCGTGCTCGTCAAGATAATCCCAATGAAGTCGAATCTGTAGGTTTTGAATAATTTTTAATAATAATTTGCTAACATTTTCTCTCTCTGTGTGTTTTTGATTCTGGGATTTAAACCAAAATGAAACTAATATTACTGTAAAAATAAATGAAAACAATGCTGTAATGTTAAATAAAAAGGCTTAAAAAAGTTTTCTGTGAAAATATAAATTTATATTTTTTTATTGTTTAGTTTTAAATAATGAAAAAACAAATTTAATTTCAAATGTTAAATCCTGAAAATCAATAAATCACGGATTGTGTAATAACAAAAAATGCGTTGAATCTCCTTTGCTTTCAACACTCTTATTTATTACAATGTTATTTCATTCTCTTCTTCCACTTCTAACATTGAAAGATGTTTTTCATTTCCTGAATTTCTTGCAATTGCTATTCTAGTTGATAAAGGTTTAACGTGAACTTTTTTTGGAAATAATTTTCTTTCTGTATCATTCATTGCTCTAAAATCATTTTTATGTGGTTTCATTTCAATGGTTGTTGTTCCTTTTTTCAATAACGATACATTTGCTGCAGATCCAACTAAAGGACTAAATGATCTTCCTGCTGCTTTCACGGTATAAAGTGGAATAATTTGATTTCTATTCCACCATATATCTTTTTCCATTTCTGGTGTATCAGTATTTTCAACAAGTTTAAAACCAGTTATTAAATTTCTGTCAATAATATGATTGCATTCAATGTCATCATCGTCATCGCCTATATTTATGTTTTAATTTCGGAAGGAAAAATATGATAATAATTACCAAGTGGATTTAGCAAAACTTCTCCAACTTTCATCCAACCAAAATAAACAATAAATTGTATCATTGTTAAAACAGGAACCCAAATATCAATAGGAGAATCCTTTAAAAATTGACGACTAATTAAGCATAACAAAAAATATATTCGAACGGATAGCGAAATAAGCTGTGGATAAATTAAAGGAACTGGAACCCAATCATATTTTAATAAATTTGCTAAACCTTGTTGAAATATTTGTACTTCTAGTGTAATCCTATTATAAAATGTATCACTTGAAATTACATTATCACGTCGAGCTTCACGAAGATGTTGATATACCCATTTTAATGGAATCCAATATCTTGAATATTGATCATCAATACCTTCAATTAATCTTCGCTCATGTTTTGTAAGAAATCCAGCTTCAATTACCGTTTCCATTGTAGGGAATCGTTTTCTTACTTGAAGACTAATATCTCGTAAAACAAGAATTTGTGTTAATACCATATGCCGAACTAATGTCCTTCGAAGTAGTCTTGTCTTCTCACTATTTTCATCAATAAAAAATGAAAATACCATTGCAGAATTATCAATCCATCCAATTCCATTTAAAACTGCCAACCATCGAGACACAACAAAACTAACAAAAAATCCAAGCATAAATGTAAGTGGAATAATTTGATAAATATCATGGGCTAAATAATTTGCAATTCTTTCAAAAATTACTTGTTGTGGTTCAGATAAAAATATTCGATATATTATTGTAACACATGCAAATCCAAGACACCAACAAGATAATTGAAATAAAACAGCTTTCCATAAACTTCCTTTCCAACGGAAAAAAACTTTTATTACATTCCAAAAAGATGAATATGAAGAATCTAGGGAATAGGAAACTGTCATTTTCTGCAAAATATCGATTAATAAAAGTAAAAAAAAACTATTTTAAAAATTTACGTATAAAGTATAAAGTAAGCCTTAAAAAGCATGAGCTAACAACACATAATCAATCACCACTTTTTCCCTAAAAACAGTCTTTCATTGCTGCAATATCATTAAACTTAAGCTGTAGAAAAGTAAATTTTAAGCTTCTTAAAATAGGTTGTATAAGATATTTTAGAATATATTTTATCAAAATAAAAAAAAAGCTTGAAAAGGCGCATAAGCTGATTATACCACAAAGTTGTAGGTGCGTAACCCATTGGGTGCTTTGAAAAAAGGCTTGCTTAAACAAATATTAAACAAAACACGACTTAAAATTCACACATCTTTATTTATAAATGCTAATAGTGATTACTGATGGAATTGAAATTCAAATACTGAACTAACAAATCAAAAATCTTGGTAAATTCTCAAATCAAAAATCATAGCAAAGGCTAAGCGATCTACAAAACTTTAACTGCATTTCTAATCCCGTTATTTATTGGTTTAAAACAAGTAACAAATTTTTAACTAAACTTTTCATCGTTTTCAAAGTTTTCGGTAGCAACAAAAAATTGAGGCTAAAAAAAGTATGAAAGAAATTCTATGAAACATACAAGAATAGTTTTCGAGACATTCGAAGAATGATTCATATGACGCTGCTGATTTGTTGCTGTTTAAATTAAATAAATGGTAAAGCTTTCTTAGAATTCACGACCATTCTTTGTTTGTATGAATTTGACTTCGTTTTTTTCAACTGTTATCGTAAAAGTTTTGACTAAATTTTGGATAACTTTTAGGCGATCATTATTTTATGAATTTTCAGGTCCTTGATCAGCATCAAATGGTGTATCATACAAACACATTTTAAACGTAATTCGCTTTTTTAATATCACCAAAATTGTTGATATCTCTAATAATCTTTTTTCTGAGCAAGATGGCTAAATCAAAAACGTATTTTTAACCAAGACATTCAAAGATACATGTAAAAAAAGGGAAAGAGTGTTACATTCAAAGTGTTTACTGTAATACGTTCGCCTAAAACAAAAGTTAAATCAGGTGTATATCTTATATTTTTCTGTTTTTGTATTATTTAAAATAAATAATATTTTAAAGTGAACATTGTGTTATTATTATAAACAAGCGTAGACAAATTGTTAACTAGTGAACCTTTTTTTTAACCTGATTTTTCTGGTGACCGGACGAAAAAACAACTGATAAAGCAACAACTAAAAAAACAACAAACGATAAAAACAACAAAATTTGTTATTAATGTATATTTAATTGACATCTTTTTTGTAATTAGTATGAAATTTATAAATTTTGCCAGGTCTATAAACAACCTTAATTCATTTTTAAATTAAAACATTTTTTATTTCTCATTTTATTTAATTATATTCTTTGCTATTCTCAAACGCACATTAATGATCGTATTCATGTCACTGCTCTTTATTTAAAAAACCAATTCCTTAAAACAGAGGTTATGAATATAAATATAACAATGAGGTTAAAATGGTATTGGTGATATTTATATGTAAAAAAAGCTGATATAAATTTTTAATTATTTTCTTTCAATTATGATTATATTCAGCCTTTTTTTTGTTTATGGCAGCCGAGAAACATTTTTTGCAATAACATTTTGCAAAACAAAATTTCAGATAATAGAAATAATAGCTGTCACGAAAAATGTTTAAAAAATGTAGTTAAGTTTATATCCGGTTTTGTTTATCATATTTTATTGTAATGTTTTCAAAAAAAAGAAAAAAGCTGAAAATCAATCACTTTTTATTTTAAGATTTTCATTTAATTCACGTTACCATTTTTTATGATTTTTTAATTGAAAAAGAATAAGATTTAATTTTGTTTACAAATTTTGTTCCTTTTAACTACCGTAATTTTTAAGACAGTTTTAAAATGTAATTCTTACTAAATTTTTTTTATTTGTTAAAAAGTGCACAAGTATTTTGTGTTACTGTAGCGCTTTTTTGACTGATTTTCTTAAAAAAATGAGATTTGATTATCCTTGTTTTAGACTGTAAAACTTACATTGCATATTTTGGTTTCATCGTGGTTAATTTACTTTTTAACATTTTTGAAAAATGGGTGATATGAAACGTAAACTGAAAGATGTAAGTTTTACTGCTACTTTTATCATAAAAAATATTCTTAAATAAGAATAGATATCTATAAATCACGTGAAGCGTGATTTTGGGTCCCACTGGCATTAAAACTATCATCAAAGACACCACAATCAGGCATTAAAACGTACTTTCTGAACAATGCAAAAAAACATCGGATTTTACTCTATTGATTTTTTGAAAACCTTTTTCTACTATTTTTAAAAACATTTTCTTTTATTTAAGATTAACAAGAGAACATTGGGGCCTCGCTTCGCGAGTCCCCCCAGAAAATTTAGAAATAACATTTCTTCCAAAAAAACTATCACAAAATAAATTGCAAAAACACAAAACTATTAAAAAACCTCACCTGTTTTGTTTGATTAATGGTACTAAGTCATATATGTTACAAACTAAGGCAGGTGAGGTTCTCGCTTTTGGTGTGTGCCTGAGGCTGAGCCTGAGACCTGAGACCTGAGGCCTAAGACTAAGCCTAAGGCTCGGCCTTCGGCCTCGCCCTAAGCCCAGCCCAAGCTGAATTTAAGCATATTCAATTACAGCCACTAAAACCACTAACAATGCAAAAACAATTTTAGCTTTTGAATAAATCACTTCAGAACGTCAAAATTCGTCCATTTTTGAACTTTTCATTTTTGTAATAAAATTCACAAAAAATTTCCAAAATTCAACCCCTAAAATCTTTAACTTTTTGCCGAGTATTAGTTTGCTAGACAAAATGTCCAACATTTCAAGCCCTCTAGCCACTCCACGGCTCTCAGCATTTTAGAGAGTAAGTTGATTTTTTTGTTTTTGGGGTAAACAACCCGAACAAAACCCCCTTCAAACACTAATAAATCATAATTTCTTTATAAAATTCTTATGCTTCTAAAAACATTTGCACATCTTCATCATCACTTGGAAAATCTTCTGCTGCTTCATTATCATCATCAAAAATAGCATTAACTAAAATTTGCTGAAACTGTAAATCGTTATCTTCATCAAAATCAGTTACTTCAAATTCCATTCTTTCATCATTTTCTTCAACATTATCAACGCTTGGTCTAAAATCTGGATTTAGCTCTGTTTCAAGCTCTAAATTTTCTAGTGGATTGTTATCTAATAATTCATGATAAACAATATTTCTTGAACAATCACCCTCTTCAGCAGGCAATTTAATATGTAATCTATGCCATGCTTTAGTTCTTGAAATTGCTACATATAAATGTCCATGAACATAAACTCCTCTACTAATGTCAACTCCAATTTTTTCAAAAGTTTGTCCTTGTGACTTATGAACTGTTAAAGCAAAAGCTGGACGAATTGGAAATTGCTGTCTTCGAACTTTATAAATACTTGATTCATCTAATAGCTTAATTCTTGGAATCATAACTATTGGATCTTCACCTTCTTTGACATTTGTAAGCTTTTCAGCAATAATAATATTTCGATCAAGCTTTTTAACTAATAATCTTGTTCCATTACAAAGTCCTTCTCTAATGCTTAAATTTCTCATTAACATAACTACTGTATTTTCACGCAAGCGTAAATTATAAGCTGGAAAGCCAGATGGTCTAATACTTTCAAAATGCTCTGGTGCGTATGCTAAAGAATGACCTTCTTCTCCAACAGCTTCAACTTCATCAACTGCTTGATAAACTTTTTCCGTTTCTGAATCAAGCATATCAATAACTTCTTCATTATAAGCATCAACATCTTTATTTAATGTTGCAATAATAGCTCTTGAAGCAAATGCTTTATAATCTTTATCATCAATAACATCTTTAAAAATTATTTCTGCTAAATTTCCTTCAGTAATACATCCTTCTGGAATTTTGCATTTTCCTTCATCATCATTTGCACTTCCATCTCCAATCTTTAAAATTTCTTCTGCAAATCCGTCATCAGCATTATTATCAGCTCTTTCATTTTTAACTAAAGTAAAAGTATTAGCAGCAAAATGTTCCCATAATGGGCTTGTTTTAATGCTACTTCTAATAATATCATTTTTAATTCCATTCTTTACTACTGGTGGTAATTGTCGAAAATCACCACCCAAAACTAATACTTTGCCACCAAATGGGATATCATTATTCATAATTTCTCTTAACTTTTTATCAATAACTTCAAGGGCATGTCGAGGTGCCATTGGTGCTTCATCCCAAATAATTACATCAACTTCTTTTAAACTTTTTCCAAGATCATCTGTTGGATTAACACCTGAATTACTTTCATCTCCAAATGGAAAATCTAGCTTAAAAACATTATGGCATGTTCGACCTGTTTCATATAATGAAGCAGCAATGCCGGACCATGCCATAACATTAACTTTTTTACGTTTACCAATTAATGTCGAAAACAAACAACTGAACACAAAACTTTTACCACTTCCACCAGGTCCGTCAACAAAAACACAACCTGGAGAATCACTTGGATTTTCAACTTTTTGCATAACTTCTTTATAAACATCTTCTTGTCGTCCATTTAAACTTGCAAACATTTCTTCACCAATACGGCGATGTAATGCAACATCAACACTTTCATCATCGATTCCAATTTCTTTCGCAATATATTCAAGAATTGGATATTCTTCAAGATTGCGTTCATTATTAACAATCATTCTTAAAACTTGTCTAAATGCAATTTCTTCTGCTAAATCTTCATTTCCATTAAATCTTGCTAATAAATCTCCAATCATCCTTTTTCTAAATAGTTCCCATAAAAGTAAGGGATCTCCAACATCACAATGTGCTACAATTCTTGCATAAAGTGCTCGAAGTTGTTTTGGCATATTATGATATGTTCCTTCTTCTAATGCATCATAATACATTTGATCTGATACAACTAAACCTCTTGCAACACATGCTTCACGAAAAGTATCATAAATAATTGTTGGATCTTCTGGATCACGTCTTAAATCTTCATATCCTGTTGGACCTTTAACAATGGTAAGCAATTTTCTCAAATAAAATAGCTCAGTTTGCTTTGGATTAACTGCATACATTCTTGGACATTTTGGCTTGGAACTTTGTCCTCTTGGTTTCCATTTGCATACATTTGCATGCCATGTAAAATGATAACAAAGTTCTAAATACGTTAAATTTTTATTTACTCCTTCAGGAAATTCAGTATTTAACTCAAACATTGCTAAAAGCTTTGACTTTTTCATCATTGCTCGAACCATTTCTTCTTCACTTGCATCATTTGGCATTGTAATTGTTTGTCTTTCACTTAAATGTACTTGTAATCTTTCGATCGATTCACTACAGTAATGCATATTAAATTTTCTTAAGCGATGATAAGCTTCATGTGAACTAATGTATCTTCCTTGTAAATAACTTTTAATTTCATCATAAACTCCTCGATTATTTGTACGAATTTCAATATCAATTTTATCTGATCCTTTAAAAAGATATTTGTACAAATAATTCACTGATCTCAAACTACAAACAACTTCAACATTAATGTGACACTTGTAAAGCTTTAACAAATGCATATTATATGGAACAACTGAACGATTATCAACAGTAAATGGTGTGCCTTTAAAGTTAATAGTTGCCGTTCTTCCATCATTTCTTCTCATGTATTCTGGGTATGAATTTTCATTTAATCTTGTCTCTTCATTAAAACTTTTTTTATATCCTCTTTTACACTTTCCATTTTGCATACACATTGCATTGGGATCATATTCCCCACATGGTCTATGAATCATATTCTTTACAACTAAAGCAAATCCTTCAGGATCAACATTAATATCTGGTAATTCTGAAGAAATAAACTTATTAATTTTTTCAACATCATCCCAACCTTCTACTGTAGTCCATAAACTATGAATATGCGGTAAACCGCGCTTTTGAAATTCTGTTACATATGTAAAACATTTTAATTTACCAAAAAGTCCTTTTTTCATTCTTCCAACAAAATCTTTTACTTGTAACTCAAATACAGTATCCACTAAATCTGGTCTATCACATGGCTTTTGATTCTCATACAAATTATTAATAATATCTGGATGCTCTGGATTACACGTCATTGTAATAAACAAATGAGGCGTACCATTTTTCTGTGTACATGCCATTGTATCATGCCATGTCTCAGACTGATTTCTTGGTCCCATCAAATATGTTGATGGTAAAATTACTTTTTTTCCTACTGTAACATCATTTCTTGTTTCATAATTATGCAAATAATCTCTTAAACCACTGTAACTTTCAACTCGAAACTCTTTTTGATGAGTACGAATATATTTCATTCGTTCATTATCAACAATCATATATGCCATAACTAAATATTTGCACAACAATTTTCCTCCAAAAAGTAATGGATTAAAATTTTCTCCATCTTCATTTTCTCTTCTTCTTGATAATTTATACAAAAAATATTGTAATGCTGTCATTTTTCCTGATCCTGGATTATCTTTATCTTTAGGCTTATTGTAAAACCAAAAATCTCCTGTTCCATATGGATAAAATAAAACAAAAGTTAAAGGTTCAACATGCGGTGAATATTTACCAATTCTTTCTGCTTTTGGTCTTTCACCTTCATTACATTTTCGCTGAACTTCGAGATCAGAAATTGGAATATCTCCATTTTCATCACAAACATAAATTCCAGCTACTTCATTTACTCGTGGAAAAGCTAGGACATCACTTGTATTATCTGTTGACTTTTTAAAAACAATTTTACAAATTTTTGCATCTCTTCCTTCAGCTCTTGCTTGTGCTGTTTCTTCTTCTTCAACTTGATGCAACATTTTGTACATTTCTGCATATTTATTTTTATCTTCAATTAATCTATGCAAAAAATCAAACATTCTTCTTGAACAATTTTCAGCAAATGGTGCTTGACATCTATATTCAACTGCATCATTTGTCTCAACAATCCACAATTGTCCAAATGCTGGATTACGTCCTGGCAATGGATCTGTATATCTTGGTAAAATATGCATCATTTCTCCTTGAATACGATAATGAAAAATGCCAGGCAATTGCCGCACTTCTCCTTTCGTATATGCAAAACTAAAACTTGTGTTATACTTTAATGCATTTTTGTCAAATTCTTTCCAATCTGTTCCTTCTTGTCTTTTCATTAATCTTTTTAACTCTTCAGGATATGGTCCAATATCAAGTTTAACTTTACCTCCATTACAACAACTATCATATGCACCATTTCTCATTTTTGTCTCACCTTTAAAATGTAATGCTTTACAACTTAAACATTCAAAATTCATTTCTCCAGTTGTAAAACTTTCAACATTTTCACTATTTGCAGCACTAAATTCTCCACGAGGATTATTTTGCCGCTCATGATATGCTTCTCTCATATTTTCAAGTCTCTCTTCCCTTTCTTCATCATTCTCATTTTCACGCACAACATTTTGCCTCTCACGTTGTGATACTAATCTTGCTTCATGCTGTAAGTCATTTTCATTTTCACGTAAAATATTTTGTCTCTCACGTTGTGATACTAATCTTGCTTCATGCTGTAAGTCATTTTCATTTTCACGTAAAATATTTTGTCTCTCACGTTGTGATTGTAATCTATTTTCATACTGTAGTTCATCTTCATTTTCACGTAAACGATTTTGAATAACACGTTGTGACTCTAATCTTTCTTCATACTGTAACTCACTTTCATTTTCACGTAATCTGTTTTGAATTTCACGTTGTGACTCTAATCTATTTGCATACTGTGATTCATCTTCATTTTCACGTAAACGATTTTGAATTTCACGTTGTGTGTGCAACCTCGCTTCTCTGTCTTCTTCATTTTCATTTTGTCGATGTGTATTCATACTATCTCTTTTGCTCTGTAAACGCCTTTGCTTTGCTTCTCTCCCTTCATTATTACTATTAATATTTCTTAACTCTTGTGTCTCCATTCTTTTGCGCTTTCTTTCTTTTGCACTTTGAGCATTTTTAACTAATCTCTGTCTTTCACGTTCTCTTTGATTTTTTTCAATTTGCTCTTGAGCATTTAATCTATTTTTATTAAATTCTGCTCTTAATTTAGTGCTTTGTCTTTTCTTTAATCTTTTACAGTAATCAGCAAAAGTTTCTGAAACTTGTGCAGCTAATTCACTTTCATTATTTAAAACTAATTCATCTGCATTAATTCTGTTAATGTCAATCATGGCACCCATTAAAACAGGTTCACCATTTTCAACATCAATACTTTCATTATTTTCACGTCTTTGTCTCCTATCATTAAGCTCTGTTTTAAGTTTTTCAATTTGCTCTTTTGCACTTTGTTTTTCACTGTTAAATCGTTTCTTTAACTTTGCACATTTTTTTTGTTTAACTCTTTTACAAAAATTGTCATATGTTTCATTAACAACAAAATTTAATTTTTCAATTTCACTATTAATATGTTCTTCAAAATCATTAATACTTTCATCAATAACAACTTCCATTAATTCAGGTTGTGTTGAATTACTTGGCCTTTGTCGTTCATTTATTACTTCAGCCACTATTTCCACTTCCATATCTTGTATACCTGCTTCTTCTTCACTTACAGTCTCCACTTCTACTCCATCTCCAAAAATAATATTTCCGTCCCGAGAGACTTCAACATTATTAACTTCACTTGGTGCCCGAAGGCCTTCAATACTTGGTGCCCGAAGGCCTTCAATACTTGGTGCCCGAAGGCCTCTGTCATCCATGGAAGCATTGCTGCCTCCATTAGACAACCTGGAAATGTCATCAACAACAGAAGCATTGCTGCTCCTATCTGACGACATTTCAGAAAAAAGAATAGAAAAAATAAAATGAGAGAAAAAGAGAAAGAAATGAGAGAGAAAGAAAAAGAATAAATTAAGATTATAGAAGAAAAAAACCCCAGAATAGAAAGAAGAGAAAAATCAGAGAGAGATAAAAAATCGCGTATGGTTGTCGTTGAAGCAAATTTGCAAGAATGAAGGATTTACTTTTAGCAGCTCAGCTTTTATACATTCCAAAAATCCTTTAGAGAAACTTTAACGCGTCTCCAACAACGAAAATACACACACAAAACTCAGCTTTAAATTAAAACGAAAGTCAGCCATACAAAAAAGACAGCTTTCACAAAAAAATATAGGTCAACTTCTTTCAAAAAAGAAAAGAAAACATTTTCGCACTAAGAAAAACACAAAATTCCAAAACTTTGACGCCCCAAAACTTCCAATTCCGGGCACTTCCGCCAAAAATGCACATCACCATCGGAATCAGCATTTTTTTCTCTATAATGTACACCCGAGATTTAACAGAAAAAACATGTTCAATTTTACCACAAACAAACAAACAAACAAACAAACATAGTCAATTCAAATTAAAAAGGTAGATAAAATTAATAAATTACTTTTATAGGAACAAATTTTTTACATTTCTGCTGAATGGATTCTTCAAGCAGAAGAAATAAATAAAATTGATGAAAGTGAAACTGTGTGTGATATAAAAAGGCCTGTGCCAAATTTGGATTCCATTAAATATTTTCTTAAATTTTATCCAAATTCTCTCAAACGATGTCGAGTATTTTTATCCTTGGAAATGGAAGAAAGTGTAAATCTTATTGTAAATGCAAAAGTTACGTGCCAATCTGCTAATTTTGTTGATCATTGGTCACATATTTATAAATCAACAGAAAGTTATGGTTCACGTCTTTGTTTATCTGAAGAACTATTTCAACCTGAAAAGAAATTTATTGTTGGAAATTCAATTTGCATTGGTTTTGAAGCAACTTTAACTCCCTTTGATATTACAACATTTCCTGTCAAAAAAGTCAAAACCGATGCTTTTTTGGGGCTCAATTTATGGGAAAATGAAAGTAGCAAAGATGCAAAAATTGTTGTTGATGGAAAAGTGATTATGGTTTGTTTTTGTTAACTTCTTATAAGAAACAACTTTGTTTGGCTTCTGTTCAAAGCATATTCTGTATGACTTTCCTACTTATTTAATCTTAAAAACCTTATCTCTTTTGCTTGTAAAAGCGATAAAACATTTTTTTGTTATTATATTTAACCTTATCAATAAAATTCAAAAATATGTTATTTTTTATGATGAAACGCAATTTCGAATAGGCTTTTTAAAATTTGAATGGCAATTTGACGAAATATATTATTGGGCCAAAATCTGAGGATTTAGCATCTGAAGTGTGAATTTATCTTAGAAATTTTTAATGCACTAATTTTTAGGTACATCAGTGTGTTTTGGCAACTCGTTCGACCATCTTTGATAATGAATCTTTACAAAAACGTGAACATGTAATGCCTGTATCATTATCAAATATTAATTGTAATACTGTTGGAATCAATAATTACACCCATAAAATTGTTGAAAAAGCTGTAAAGTATTGTTATGACCTTTCATGCCTTGATAAACTTTCTGCTGAAGATGCAGTAAGTCTTCTTGAATTTGCACAAGAGTTTCATATGGAAGAACTCAAGGTTAGAAGTTATTTTTTATTACAAAAGTATATAACTCTATGCACTTTTTTAAGAAAAATGTTGAAGAATTGTGCATCAAGAAATTGTCAAACACAAATGCATGTTTATTTGCAAATTCTTCAATTACAACAAAAGCAAATGAACTTTATAAAAGCTGTTTTAATTATTTGTTGAAGTGTATGAAAGATGGTACAGCTGTAAATAATATTGGAGAACTGGATGATAGTATGCAAAAAAAATTGTTTACCAAAGCTTTTAGTAGCACTTAAATTATAAAAAATTTTTTGTTATTTATACATATTCCCTCACCGTTTTTTGGTCAATTTTTGTTCACTATGAAAACATTTTGGGATGCTAAAACGTCATAAGGGTACAAATTTAAAAATGTTTCTGTTTTTTTTTGCAAGTTTTCCCGGCTTGTAATCTTTCAGTTTTTTGTTTTGTTACTTTTTTTTCGTTAATGATCGATATGTTTTTTTTCAACGGATGTTATTTTAATTTTTCTTTTGTTACAGCTTCTGCTATTTTTCACGCATTTTCATTTGTTCTTTTTACTAATAAAAACAACGTATGCTCTTTTTTCATTAAAAAAATAAAGATAAACTATAACGCATAAAAAGGTTTAAATATCCAGACAAAGTAAAAAACTGCAAGAACATCAACTTTAAACAAACACAGTAACACAAGTTACCGTATCCGTTGCAAAAAAGAGCATGTTGTTATAACTTAAAAACTTTCACAATTGGATTTTTGCCCTTGCATATTACTGTGAAAGAAAAAGTAATAAATAGAGTTTCCATCATTTTGATGCTGTAACTTTACCAATAACATTATGCAAAAACTTGGATTTTAATTTTTATTTCATTTAAAAATTTTTTATTATGTTTTAACAATCATATGTGCATATCAATCATCTTACGTGTTCAACACTTAAAACTTTTATTTGGTTATCCCTTTTGTCATTTAGAATACTCTGCCAAAAAAAGTTTAGTTGTTTGCAAGAGAAAAAAAGGTTGCATTTATTCTTTTATAGTTTCTCTGCATTTTTCATTTAATGCATCATGAGTTCATCACTTATATTAAATGCTGATGCTGAAAGTGCAGATAATACATTTGATTATGGATTTGTTCCAGCCCCTAGAAATTCTAGTGAAAATCCTATACAAGCAGAAGATCTCATCATGTACAAATCGTATGCTAAAATTTTGTTATATCAAAACATTAAAATAAAGTGATTTTTTGTTTATAGTCGTGAATGCCGGAATGGCACATTTCAATTTTATGCTTTAGTAAATGGATTCCGAAATGGACATGTTGTTGCAGAACATGTTGGAAATGCATTAGTACAACGGCTATTTTATAATGATGAGATTGGAAATTTGGATACCTCTGGTTCAGATACTGCCCGACAAGTTGATATAGTCATTACATCAGCTGTAAAAGATGCATTTATTAAAATAGATTCTGATTATTTTAATGCTAAAATTGATTCCGTTTTGGCTGAAAGATTACAGCAGCAATTAGTCGCAAATAATGAAATGACAGTAGATAGTTTTGAACAATTATCTGAAACTGAAAATAAAATTGCTGGAGGCGCTGTTGCAATTATGGCAATAATTATTGATAAAAAATTATATATTGCAAATTGTGGAAATTCTGTTGCATTTTTAGTTAAATTTGGTAAAGATCCTGATGAATTACATGCTTTTCAAGCTAGTGAACTACACGAAAGCCATGAAATAAAAGAAATTGATAGACTTCAAAGAGCTGGTGTTGATCCAATGATTATTTACGGGCCATCAAGATGTTTTGGTGATTATTTTCGTAAAAGTGGATATCTTGAAAATCCTTCTATAAAAACTGCGCTAGCCGAACCAGTTTGTGTTGAACCTTCAGTTATTGGAAGATTTGAAGTAATAAATTTTGCCAGGGTTACTGTAGCCTTAATAATAAATATCTTTTTTTATTTCAGGTTAATGAAAGTTACTGCTTTTTACTTTTACTTTCACCTTCATTAGTACAAGCTATATTAAAAATAGAAACTGATAGAAAAGTTAGTGAATATATTACACAATTGTTTGTCAATCATATCCGTGATGAAGGGTATGTGATATATAAATATTTATTTTTAATAATTTGTTGAACATTTTTTATATTTTAGGTCTTTAAAAGGTGCTGCTCAATCAGTTCTTAATTCAATTTATGAAGAACTTAAAGTTAAAATTGAACAAGGACATCTTAGACCATTGGAAACAAGTCTTTCATTGGTTGCTGTACCATTAAATGATGACATTGTAAATCTTTTACGGGAATCAGAAAAATCTATTCATGCACAAAGTCATGGTGATAATACTGTGGATAGTTATGTTGATTTTTCTGAATATTTTGTTGATATACCAGAAATGCAAGATAAGAGAAATGATATTGAAGCAAAAATTGCATCTATCAAACAATACTATAAAGAAAAGAGAAAACTTCAACCGATTAACGAAGATTGAAAAAAAAATTTTTTTAAATGTTTTTATATCTGAAACATTCCAACTTTATTACTGTTTTTTTTTGTATTTTTCGTAAAAAAAATATAAATATTATCAATAAAAAAAATACTGACTCATCCGTTTTTTTGCATCTACGTTTAATCATTTGTTGGTTTGGCAAGCAAGATGAACGCCAATGTTCCAAAGCATATAAAAAAGTCCGATATCAAATAAGGCTATTTTTATAAATAAAAAAAACAAGCTTGCTTTTTATATTATAATATATTTACCATAACAGTGATTTGTCATTGTTAAACATAAGACATTTTCTCAAGATCCTTGCTCATAAAAGTTGTTATGCTACTGTTGAATTTAAAAAAAATGATAATGTTTAAATTTTGCTTATATATTGCGTGACTTCGATTTTTTTCCTGTCTATCATATTTCCTTCATCATCTTTTTTTTCATCTCTTCTCATAACTCATGTATAAATGCTATTGATCTGTTATTAACTTTTAGAAGAAACGTAAGTCCTTGGAGAATGGTTCCATAAAAGTTTATTCAATCCACATCCGTTTACTTTTTGGAGAACCAGTTTTTTTATCAAACAAAAGAAACATTTTTTCAACAAGAATATTCTTGTAGCAGTTAGAATTTCTTGTATTTCAAAGCTGATTCATCAACATGGTTTCTATTATCAAAAATCAAATTATTAAACATCTTTCAATGTAATGTTTAAAAATTTATATTTTAACATTAATTAATATACTGTTAATTTTCAGATTTGCAAAGAACTTAAAGCCTGAACAAATTAGCTTAGAAGTTCTTGGAGGCACTGGTGAACTAAGAAATATTGTTTTAAATGAAGCTGTTTTAACAGAGAAGCTTGAACTGCCACCATTTTTGAAGCTTAAAAAAGCTGAATGTAATCGAGTAAAAGTTAAAGTGCCGTGGACGAAACTTAGTACATCTCCTGTTCAAATAGTGAGTATTAAAATTCTTTTTATATTACGGTAAACATGCTTTTTAAGATTGTGGATGAACTTCATGTTGTTTTGCAATTGGGGCATGCCAAAGCTCCAGATCCTCCGAAAAAATCTTCTAGTAGTAATAGCTATGGATTTGCGGATAAAGTTGTTGAAGGACTTTCAATTAAAATTAATGTATTGGATGTTAGCTTCGAATCGGATTCTTTTAGTGGATCAATTTGGGTTGGTTGGCTTCGTTTGTTTTTTAAAACAACGTTTTTAATATTTATAATTTTTTAGTTATCTCCTTTAATTGTTGAAAGTAAATCTCCTCTATGGCAGGATGTTACAAATCTTAAACGTTCAAGAATATCAGATTCATTATGTCATCAAGTTATATTTTTTAAACAAATTTCATGGAATTTAATGAAAATTCAAGCATTTGCACATGGAAAAGATCGCAATGATGGAGGGCAAAGATTAAATTCACCACTTCGACTAATTACTCAAGGTGGAAAATGTCGAATTGCAATAAAAAAAGATTCAAATGGTAACTTATTAATATATTCGTCAATAATAATTTTGTATCTTTTTTAAGATGGTTCATTACTTGCTGGAAGAATTCAAACAATTTTTGATGAAATTCATTGGGTTGCTACATTGGCAGAAGTTCGATCGGCAATTGCTTTTTACAAACATATTCTTACATTAGCAAAGGCAAGCAGCCATGAAGCATCTGACAATCCATTCCTTGTTGATTATTCAGCTAAAAGTCGATCAAAACAACAAACTCTACCAAATCCTGCAATAAAATCAACAATCTTTAAACAATTTGATGTTGGACAAACTTCTCATCATATTTATATTAATAAAGTACATATGACACTTATTGATGATCACAATAATGAAATGGATTATCCATCAAATTGGAATACAAAGAGTGGTGCAATTCAAGTAACATTAGAAAAAATTACAATTGATTATTATCTACAAAATCTTATATCTGATGAACGTCGATTTTGGGTACGGTATAATGCACCAAATGAATTTACAAATTTTGCAAATGGTGAATTATTACGACATTTAACATTTCTTTCACAAGGATTAGATCCAAATGCTCGTGAACGGCTTAATCGTCTATGGTCAACGTTAACGTCTGAAACATTGGTTGTTCGAATTGATGATATTATTGTTGAATGTGTTTCTGAACAAACAACAAAACGTGATGATTTACAAGATGCTTATACATCAAAAATTAATTCAAAGCTTCCATTACCACAAAATTTACCTGCATTCCATTTTGAATTTTCAAATTTTTTATTTCCTGGTTCAACAACTCCTGAACCTCCTAAACCACTTGCACATATCGTTGTTGGTCCGGCGAATATATTATTGGATCCTCGTACAATTCGTTGGCTTTTATATGTTGTTGGTAATATTACGCGAAGTATTGATATTAATGAATCTCAAATTGATGCTCAAGTTGTTTGTGCTCGAATTGATCTAGTTATGCCAAAGGTAAGTGCTTTAATACAATTCATAATTGTTACATGTGATTATAATTTTATTAAACCTAATGTTTTATAAAAACCCTATAGAGATTCTGTTCTTTTGTTTTAGCTAATTATCCCTTGTCCAGTGATTGAAGATGATTGCCGTTATCCATTGAAATTTGTTGTAAATGTTTCTACCGTAACAATATCAAATAGAGCATTAGAAAATGAAACATTCTCAGTAGAAAATCTTTTTCAACAATTATCTGATGAAAATATTCAATTTATTACTGAAATCGGTGGAGATTTACAAGATTTAAGAAATCATGTTTTACAAGCAAAACAACTTGCCGCTGAATTGGCAACAAATGGTGCTTCACTTGATCTCCTTCCAACACGATGGTATATTTCAACTTCACCATTATGGATGGAAGCGGTTGTATCTGTACCAAATATTACTGGAAAACTACTTACTGGTCCTACTGTAATTAGTGATGTAATGCTTGCGGGTTGTATTGAAGTTAAATCATCAAATTTATATATTGCTGTTGAACCTTTAAATTCGTTGACTGTTATCTTAGATCATTTTCAATTTGTTCAATTAATGAGAGTTCAAAAATCTATTTCAAATTTAGTTGAACAATTAGAACTTGATAAACAATTCTTTTCAAAATTAAGTTCCGTTCCAAATGAAAATTCACCACTTTCCTTGTATTGTTTTTGTGATGAGGTTTGTATCATTGAAAGTTTTATAGATTATTGTTTTAAATACCGTAATTTTTAGATTAATGCTCATCTTATTTTACCAATTGGACTTGCTCCATCACCTTATGATCTTGTTTATTCTATACCAAAATCCGAAACAGATACATCAATTTCATCAGGTTGGTTTCTTTATTATTATTCGCACATAATTTACCAGTATACACCAACAAAATTAAATATATAATGAGGTGAGGAAAAGAAGTATAGTGAAATTGCGGCAAAATTTTTTAAAAAATTACAGTATACCAAAACTTTATATTATTAAAAAAAGCGAAGATCTTTTTTGGGAATGCAAATTTTGCTTGAGTTTAATTTTAAAAAAAGTTATTAAGCTTGAACAGTTTCGGTTTTATCATCTTCACTAAAATCAACAGTTGGAATTTTTGATTTTTCATTGTTTCGAAGATAGGGTAATAATTGTGAGCGATAACTTTGTGTTCGATGACGTGGTTTTTCTTCTGTTTCAACGACATCACTGTTTGATGGGGCTGATAGTTTAACAGTAGAATCAGCATGTGGGCGCATAATATCTGCTGGAGGATGAGATAAACGCCAAAATCTTTCCATATTTAATTTTCTTGCACGTTCACGGGCAGCATTAATTTCTGAAGCAACAGTTGTGGTTTCAGGTTCTGGAGTAGTAGTTAATTGAGGCATAGTGGTAGTTTTAACAATTGTTCGTAGGCAACATGGTTGTGGAGAAGGAAGTTCTTTACGACGAGGGCATTGATCAGTATTGTCATGAAGATTTTCAGCTTGACAAATAAGATTAGCTTCAGAAGTAAGATTGATTGCTTCTTGTCCATTAAGAACATGGAAACCATCTTGGGTACAAACAAATGGATTTTCTTGAAGTCGAACTGTCATAAAGTCAGTTCCAGTAAGAGCACCAGTTTCAATGGATGAAATTTTATTGCTTGAAAGATCCAGAGTATGAAGATTTGCAAGATGTGCAAAACTGAGAGGCGTAATAATTCGAATATTATTGTTTGCAAGTGAAATTTGTTTTAAAAATGGAGTTCCTTGAAACATTGCAGGGGATACAGAGGTGAGGCAATTATTTGGAAGCCAAAGAAGCAAAAGCGGAGTAGTTGAAAAAGCACCAGCAGCAATTTCTTTAATAGCATTTGATTCAAGATTAAGATGTTGAAGGCTTTCGAGTCCGCTAAACATATTGGAGCTAACTTCAGTAAGATCATTATAACTGAGATCAATAACTTCAGAAGAATTAAATTGTTTGAAAGTTCCAGCAACAATATTTTTAATTTTGTTTTCATTAAGATAAATGTAGCGAATATTTTCTGCTTTTGTAACAAAATCAGGTTCAATTGTTTCAATTTCATTATGAGTGAATGTGAGCATTGAAAGACTTTTAACATTAACAATTTGACGAGAGCCAAGTTTTTTTAGCTAAAAAAGATGGGTGTGAAAAAGATACTTATCATATGTTAATCTCTTACTTTATTATATTTCATGTGAAGAGCGATAAGATTTGTCATTCCATCGATAGCTTCAGTTGGAACTTTTGTAAAGCAATTATTATCCAAAACAAGATTTTGCAAGCTGCTTTTAACATTTTTGAAAACTTCAGCTCCAATATTACAAATTTGATTACAAGCAAGGTTGACTTCAATAAGAGATGGAGTATTATGGAATGCGACATCAGTTAAATTTCCAATATTATTACATTTAAGATTTAAAACATTAAGTGCACGTAATCCTGCAACAGCATCAGTAGGAATATCACGAAGTTTTGTCATTGAAATGGATAAATCTTGAAGAGTTGATTCAAGGCCTTTAAAAGCATGTGCATCAATATCTTGAATTGGATTATTATCAAGGACGAGCTTTTTCAATTTCAATGGTTTAAATGCATTTGGACCAACCTAAATATAATTCGATATAAAAAATGCATGTAACAATAAAATTTGTAAACTTACTTGAATAATCTTAGCATGTTCAAGCCAAAGTTCACGAACTTGAGCACTTTGATTTTTTAGTTGTTCAACAATTAATGGCCCTTCTTTTCCATTACATTTAACAATGGCACCATCAATGTATTCATCGCATGAACAAGTTTTTTGGTCTTTTAAAAATGAAGGGCAATAAAATGCCTGGGCATAACAAAAAGTTGAAAGCAATAAGATGGATGTTATTAGTTTCATACTTTTTTCCCAATAATGTTTGAATTTAGCTACTTTTTTTAAATCAAATAAAAAAAAATAAAAACCTTAAACTCGGATACACGAATGGCTCGACCAGTCACCAAGAAGAAGAAGATGAAGGGCGGTAAGATGGACAATCGTCACCTTTACCACAGAGGTCAGAAGGCGTTCTTTCTTTATGTTTTATTTTGAAGGTTGCCAGTGTCTTCCGTAAAAAAAGAGGTGCCGTATAATTTAGTCATTCATCCCTTTTCTTTATTCTTTGCAAAAAAAAGAAAAATGCTTTTTATGGTCATGAATGTATTGTTTGTCCGTGATAATTAAAGAAAAAAATGGTAAAAGCAGAAGCGCCAAGTTGCAATTGTTTGCTGTGTAAAAAAGAAGGAAAAAACGGAGGCATCAGGTAACAATAAAAACGATCAGACAGAGTTGTAGAGATCATGGTGGGTCAAGCGAGAGTGCTGTGCCTTTAATTTTTTTTCTTCTTATTTTTTTTCGTGCTTCTACAAGGTCAAGGGCATTTGACATTCAGTCATTCTTTCGTTTAACCAACATTATGTCCCGGCCGAGAGAAAATAACTGTGCTTTTTTAATTTTAAAAACTAGGACCGTTTCGTTGGAATTTTATAAAAGTGGGTCAAAAGTTTTTTTTGTTAAATTGATTGCGGTCATACAATTTTTTTGAAATTGTGAAAAATTTTATTCAATAAACAAAAAAATAATTATTAAATTTTATGAGTTTTTTTTAACATTATTAACAAAAAATAGCCCGTATAATCAAAGAGCAAAAAAATAAGATGGAAGGAAAGCAAAAATTTATGTCGATGATAGAAAAAATAAAATGTAAAACTTTATGCTTTTGGATAAGCATTGCAGCCACCATGTCCATAAAGCCAATTATAAATATCTTCTTGAGCTGATAATCTTGGTAATGTTCCTGCTCTGTAAATTAGTTTAGGTTAGACTTGCACATTTTTTAAATGTATTTTTTTACCGTTGATGTGGCAAAGTGCCATATACTGCATTCATTTGAGCTGAAAATTGAGCATTTGTTCGAGCTGTTGTTGAACTTGATGATGATCCAACAAAATGATTATGTCTTTGTCTAGCTACACAGAGGCCAACAAAAACTGCTAACATTACTATTCCAACAATAGATACACATGCAATTAGAATTGCAAGCGGTAATTTTTGTTCCGCTTTTTGTGCAGCTCTTTGATCTTCTAATTCATATGGTTTTCGTTCTCCTTCATTAATTAAATTTGTTTCATCAAAAACTGCAGAAGTTGGCGCTTCAAATTTTTCTATTTTTGTTTCACTTGTATTTTCAGGACTTTCTTTTGTAGTTTCATCAGCTTCAGTTGAGCCATCTGCAATAACAATACTAGGTGGTAATGTTTGTGTTACAGTATAAGCTGGATGCATTTTTGGTGGAGTTTTAAGGAATGGAACTGGAAGAGGGTAATAAGCATCTGGATGATTATCAGGATGATCGGGGTCATTTGGATATGGTAAAATTGGTTTTGTTGATGTTGAATTAATATCCGGTTTTGATTGTTGTAAATTTTTATTTTGACTATTCTCTTCAAATGCTGGACGTTCCGGTACAATAGGCACAGAGTTTTGGTTGACTGGTCGAATAATAGTTGTTGCAGGTTCACCGCTGTTCTGTGATGGAATGGAATGAATATTGATTGGACGGATATTCTATAAAAAAAGTCGTAAAAAATTATGTTTTTAATGAAAAAATGACTAACTTTTGACATAGTTTCAACCGCTGCAGGAACTTGTGGTGTAATTTGAAGGGGATTAAATGCTGGAGTATTGTCTGATTCATCAGTTTTAAAAACATTTCCGACAGGATCTTCAATTTTATGACTTCCTATTACTTCATCAATTGATTTTTGCCCTGCACAGATTTTATCTTCACTGTTTGGAACATACACTCCTAATCCTTGCTGAAGCATATGAACTTTTTCAGAACATACCAAAGGATTTTCTAAAGTTAAAAACTATTATTGCAGCCTTTATAAAACAAAAATACCTTGAAGCAAAACAGTTGCAACTCGTCGACTAAAAGCACTGTAAGGTGTTCGAATAAGTTTATTTTGGCTGATATCAACAAGAAGCATATTCATTTGTGCCATAAATGTTGAAGGTGCAAAATCAATAAGTTGATTTTTTGATAAATCAATCATTTGAAGAGTAGAAATATTTCGAAATGCATTTGGATCAACAACTTTTATCTATAACAAATTTACTGTAAAAAAGAAGAATAATGTTATTAGTTTACTAACCTGATTGTCTTTTAATGATAGTTGTTGTAAGGCTAGCATTCCATCAAACATATTTGCAGTAACTTCTTGAATTTGATTGCTTTCAAGAATAAGAATTACCGTTGAGCTATTTGCAAATGCATGATCTTTAATAACATTTATATGATTTTCACCAAGATAAATTTGTCGAATTTTTGGAAGATTTGAAAATGCATTTGTTGGAAGGCTTGTAATTTGATTGTTACTTAAATCAAGCATTTCTAATTCTTCAAATGAATTGAATTGATAGGGTAGAATATTTGTGAGTTTATTTCCAGTAAGATAAAAGTATCGAAGACTTGGAACATTGAGAAGTGCTTGACGATCAATTGATTCGATTCTATTTGAAGCAAGATTAAGTAAACTTAATACTGGTAAATTCATGAATGATAATTTGGGTAATTTTGCAAATTTATTATTATGTAAATGTAACGCCATAAGCTTTCTAAATCCACGAAGTGCTGAAGCTGGTACTTCTCGCATTTGATTATGTCCAATATTAATTGTTTGTAGATTATTTTTGTTGCTTTCGAACAAATTCTTATGAACATCTGTTATTTTATTGTAAGCCAAATTAATATCATAAAGCTAAAAGTGAGATATTAAAAACTAGCACCTTCATTTTTTGAACACTCGCCTTTGTTAATGTTGGCAAAGCATCTTCTGCTTCTAGTTTTCCCAAATGATTATGAGTTAAATCCAATCTTAATAATGAATTAAGCTTTGATAAAGCAGTAACAGGAATGTGTGTTAAATTGTTATATTGAATATTAAGTTCTTGTAAAGTTGATCCAAGACCATTAAAAGCTTGATCATCAATTTCAGATATTCCATTATTGATTAAATCTAATCTTTTAATATATAACCCATTAAAGAAGTTTTCAGTTAATTTAGGAATATTTGTTTTTTGTAAAATTAGCCATTTAATTAATCCAACTTCAGCTTGTGACGTTTTAAGTATTTGTACAATTTGATCAGCATCAATACTTGTACAGTTAAGCAAAACACCATCTGTTTCATCAACGCATTGACAATAACTTGAAATTAGCTGAGGACAAGCATAAATAGTAATATAAATTTGCCATAAGATGACAAAAAACAAAAATTTTCTAACCATTATTGTAACGTTTTAATGAAACAATAATAAAATAGAAAATAAGAAGATGGGACAAGGTAGAAAAAAAGAAAATGGCAGTGGCCTTCACGATGAACAGATCAAGGCGGTAGAATAAGAATAAGAAAAAAATGCCAATAAAAGGGTTTATCTGTGATGTCTTCTGAGAAGGTCGTCCAACAGCAATTTTGTTTTGTTCACACGTAAAAAATGAATGCAAAAAAAATAATGACCACTCTTTAATGTGTTTTTTATTCTCCTGGAAAAATTGATGGTTAATAAAGGACAACAAATCTTCAACAAAAAAAGTGAATAAAAGCGCTACATTTAAAAAAAACTCTTTTTGATGAAATAGAAATCTTGAGTATTTTTATCGATGAAATTTTTTAATACTCGTTAAACACTTTCCTTTTTAATATGACAAATTATGTCATTCGGTGAAAGAATAATAGAGATTTTAGCTTTTTTTAAATTTTGTAAAACAAATTTTTTTATTCCGTGACGGCTATGTCGCCAGGAGCAAAACAGTTTTTTTCCATATAAAACGTTGTTCTCCGCCCTCCGGCCTTGGCTTTGCCGAACATACAGGAGAAAGAGAGAGAGCAAGAAGTCATCAGTGAGAGATAGAAAGAGGGAAAGAAACTTGTGAAAATGGGTCAAAGTGAATCCGCGCATAGTGTCCACTCTGTCATCCAACCTGATCTAAACTTGTTACCAAAAAAATAATACTTTGTTTGCATTAAAAAAATGTGTGGGCTTCCAGAATTTTTCTTTTTTTGTTGCTTATAACTTTAAAATGTTCTAAAAAAAGTAAATGAGGGAAAAAAAAGGAAAACAAAAGTGAAATATTTTTTTTAAAAAAAAGTTGAAAAATGAATGTTCCAAAAAGTATACTAAATTTTTTACTGAACGTCTTCAAGTATGTTTACTTCTGTTTCGGCGTGATCTCTTTAAAATCATCAATATGATCCTTAAAAGAACTTGACCTTTTATTATTTAAATAAAAACAAAAATTTACAAACAAAAAAATAAACATTCATTTTATGCGATTTTAAAACCACCAATTATTTGATCTATTGAGATGATATGAATCTGTTCCAACATCACATGGTTGACGAGGAAGGCCAACAAAAGGTTTAGGTGTTTGAAAATCGCATGCTAACATTGCATTGCTACCATAAATAGATGCTAAACCAGATGCAGTTGATGAGTCAATACCGTAATCCCCTCGTTCACTGCTTGAATGACTGTAAGGAGTTTTACGTGACCGCTGCTTCATTAAATAATTAACAATAAGAAATATTACAAATATCACGCAAAGAATGGCAAGCATTGAAACTAAAATTATTATCATTTTGTAAAACTGTTTTGTATGTTTTTTAGAGTTTCTTACCAATAAGAATAATGATAGTACTTAATGGACTTGTAGCAATAGGAGCTTGTTCATTTCTATCAAAAGGATTATAAGTTGTCTGAGAATTCCAATCTTCAATTGAATTAGTATTGATTGCTCTCATTGGATATCCAGGTTTAACAGTTTTTTTGGTTGTTGTTGTTAAGGTAACGTGAATCATTGGTTCGGCATTTCGTAAATCTATTCCTGTAAGTTCAGGTGGTTGTGTACAACGTGCTGGTAAATTTCCAGGAGCAGTTATTTGTAAATCGAGTGTCTGACGTAGCCATTTTGCAAGCCAAACAATTTGATGATCGCATCGCCATGGATTATCTGTAACAAAAATAATAGAGGATATTTTAAAGAGGATTTTAAAAGAAGAAAAAAAATAAATACCATAAAGATAAAGAACTTTAAGAACAGATTCCATTGATTTTTCAAATGTATCAAAGAATGTATTTGGATATACACTTTCAAGTTTATTTCCGCTTAAATCAAGTTTTTGAAGCATTTTTAATCTACTGAATGAGTAATCATCAATGATGTTTATCTAAAAACATAAAATAATATCTCTTTTTTTAAAAAGACAAAACTTGCTTGGTTTTGTTTTAAATCAATAGCTTGAACATACTGTAGAGTACTAAACATTGATACTCCGATTCTAAAAATTTTCTTTATAATTTTGTACTAATTTTTATAAAAAGTATAAACCTTTTAAGTTTATTTCGGGCAAGTGAAATTACTTGAATTTTTGGTGTTTTATGAAAAGCTCCTTCTTCCAGTGTGCCAATTGAGCAATCAGTCATCTCTAATCTAATCAAAGATGGGATGTATTGAAAAGCGTTAAATGGTATTAGCTTAAGCGCAACATTGTGTGACATTGCAAGAACTTTAAGCTGTTTAATATAATAAAAACTTTTTGGATCAACAATTGAAAATCGATTATTGCTTAAATATAAATACAGTAATCCAGGAGTATCTTGAAAAACTTCAGGACGAAGTATTTCAATCTGAAATATTGTTATTTTTAGTAATAAAATAGATTTTTAAAAACTTACTAAATTAACTTCTAAACTGAGTGACTTTAAATTTGGCAATGGTAAAGCATTTGGTTCAATAACTTTAATTTTATTAACACTTAAACTGAGGTCTTCTAATGTTTGAACATTTTTTAATGCTTCTGTTGGAACAGATGAAAACATGTTTTTATCCAAAATAAGTGTTTGCAAATTTTCTAAACCCAATAAACTTTGTGCTGGTAGCTTTGAGATCTTATTTGCGCTGAGATCAAGTCTAAAAATAAGATTGTTAGTTGCTTCTTTTTTTGGTAGGTATAACTTACTTTTTAAGATGTGTTCTACTTTGATAATGTAAAAATGTGTAATCATCGATTTTTTCGATATTATTATCAGATAAAACCAAAGATTCTAATGAACGTAATTCTGTAATACCATTCTCAGGAATAGCTTCAAAACCATTCGAACGAATTTCAAGCTCACGTAAACTATTTAGTAATGTACCCGAGAATGCACCTTTTTTAATATCTTGTAAACCATTATTTTGTAAAATAAGGCGACGAATAGATAAACCAGTAAATATTCCTTCAGATATCTGTTCAATTGGTGTATTACTTATTGTTAGACTATCAATGTATTGTGGAGGATTTGCAAGTGCTTTTATAACACTTTCAATAGAATCTGCTCGATCACAATGTATTGAAATTGGTTCAAAACGTGTTGTTGAGCAAGTACATGGAGCCTGAAAATAGAGCATTGTTTTTCCATTTAGTAAGAATAGTGATCGCATTACTTTTATTGTTGGTGGACATTGTCCTGTCGCAAATGCGACGATGCTTAAAGCAATGATTAACAGTTGTTTCATTTTTTTTTTCAATTACATTTTAAGAATACAAATTGTTCAACCAAAAGTTGGAAAATAAAATATGCCTAAAAATTGAGCTTTTATAAAATTACATAATAAAGCGGAAAAATAAACGAATTATGTAACAAAAGTTATTAAAACAATAATATAAAAAAAGTATTTTTGGAGATAAAAATTGCTTTTGGCTGCTATAATTTTTTTTGATTGCAATCTTTTACCGAACCGCCTCGAAAGAAAGTTGCCGAAAGCAATTGAAAAAAATTTTTTTCGATGATATTTTGTGTACAAAGCATATAAAACGGCGGACTTTAAGATTTTGACCATTCATAAGTGCACTTATGGTCACTCTTGATTCAATGCGGCTCAAAAAGTTTACCTTTTACGAAACTCCACCAAAAAAATTGGAGTACGTGTGCTTTTTATCCCCTCTGTCTGTTAGAAAAAAAATTAACAAAACAAAAAAAAAGTAATTTAGCGTCAAATAGAGTGATCAATTTAAATTATAGAACTAAAGACAGCTAATTGCCAACCCGGAAAAAAAATGAAGTGTGAGATTTATAAATTTTTATTTCAAAAAAATATAGTTTAGGAAGTATAGTAGTAGTAAAAAAAATAGCGAAAAAAATCATATTTTTATTTCACGCATAAATACCTTGGTTAGTTTTTTTTCCGAAAGAAGATTTATGTAAACAATCGAAAGTGAAATCCACGAGAAAAATGGACATCTGCAATAACAGCCCAAAAAAAGGAGTGAATTATTATAGGGTTAGCTTCATTTGACTTTTCTTTTTTTGTGTATGTTTCAAAAAAAAGTAGTGGTCAGGTGTCAACGGTTATATATAGTTGTAATTTAAAACCAATGAAAATAAAAGAAGAAGTCCAAGTTTGCGCAGTGTTTCAATGCATTAAAATTGGAGTGAAGTATATAGTTGACAATAAGCTTTAAAAATTTACAAAAAAAACATTACATTTTTGAAGTGTTTTTGGTTTCAAAAAAAAAGAAACAATAAATAGAGAGAGCGCGATGATAAATATTTCTTGTTGAACTTTTTTTAAAAGTAACCAATTCTTCTTTTTCCTTGGTCAAGCAGCAGCAATATCAACAAGAGACAATTGGCTTTAAACTTTTTCTTTTTTTTCTAAACTAAAAATATCACATTCGCAACAAAAAAAATCACAATACTCTTTTAGAAAAAAAAATCCTTGAAGCTTAAAAAAATTGGTTTGCAATGTTTTTTCAATGATGATCGCTTGCTTGTTTGAGAGAGTATGAGACACTGACCACGAGGTGAAAAAGCTTGATCTCGACTTATAAGTTTTTTTTGTTTGCACGTCGAATCAGATGAAGCACATTGTCCCTTTAAAAGTATTTTTTTTGGTGAAATAACATAGAAGTTTTAAGAGAGAGAGAGTTTTTGTCCTTTTGTTTAAATAAAAAACATTAGTTTTTTTGAATGATGCTTTACGCATTACGATAAAACAATCAAGTATTTGTAATACACAATCACGATATAAAAAAAGCAAACATACTCTAAAAATTTCTAATTTAATTATTGTTTCAGAAATCAAAACAGAAAAATTTGAAGAACTTCAAAATCAATTACCACAAGCAAATGCAATTGCAGCAGTTACCGTAACCTCAAATGAAGTATCTGCTGCACCATCACCCATTCCACCAGTTGTTATTCAAACTGTTGATTTACCAGATTTTGGAAATAATGTTGCAATTGCTGATGATCTTACTTCAAATTTTGATGAATCAATGTCAATGATATCAGATGATGATTCAGCACTATTTGATGCTGCAGCTGCTGCACAAATTGATGATATATTCCCTGAAGTAGCTGAAGAAGCAATCGAAGTTGATGAAGTACAAATAACAAAACGCCAACTCAAATTATTAGAAAAGAATGTCAATGCTTTAAGTGCAACATTATCGAATTTTAATGTAATTGTTACAACACATAATGGAAAATCAAATATTACTGGATATTCTCTTGGAATTAATGTTGCAGAAGAGCTTAATGTTCCATTGAAAAATATTTTTGATAAACATCGTGCTCCATCAACTCTTATGGCGGATAAATCGGCTGTATCAACCCCAACAACTGCAGCTCAAAATGATCCACGTGATCGAGGATACAAGGAATCTCAACTTCAATTTAAAGTTTTTGCCGAAGGTGTTGGAGAAGATAAATATGCACATGTAATTGCAAAAATTCGTGAACTTAATTTATCACTTGATGAACAAGTTGTATCATATTTGGGGCCATTTGTTCGAGATGATAACCAAGAAGAAGATCCACTTTATCTGGAACTTAATATAGAAGATTCAAACATTCAAATTGTTGTACGTTTTTTTGATTTTATGCATTCCCATAATGTATTTAAATCAATCATTTTATAGAATCCAAAAAGAAAACATCCATTACGAATTTATGTTGGAGATATCAAAATTGAAGATGGTGAAGAACGGAAACTTTAATCAACAAATTCTTCTTTCTTTAGAATTTTTCACTTTTTCTTTTGTAAGATGATGATGGAAAACGTGTCATACACAGATGAACTTATAAGATTGACCATATTTATGCCATCAAATTATTATTTATCACATTTTCATATTTTAAATAAATTTTTAACACTTTTGTAAAGCTTTTCAACCAGATTACTGTATGCAAAGTGTTCACAATGGAAAGTGTTAGAAATAATGGAAGCCAAAATTTTAAAATTGAACTGATAATGGTGATTGGCTTATAAAAACTTGTAAAAAGGTTTAATCATATCCATTCACTGACAAAAACAGAAATAAAATTCATCATTAAACATTTATATTTTCGATATAAAAGTAAATAACCAATGTTCGATTCCCGAGCGGAGCTAAATTTTTCAAATATCTTTACTTTCCCTTTCTTTTCAATTGTAATTTATTATCAAAATGGTAAAGCTGCCGTTCCTGTAAAATTTCTAAATTATCTTTAGTACTGTTAAGACTTGCTTCAGAGGATTGTCAATAGCACAACTACAAAATTTATAACTCGAAATGAATCAAAACCTATATGTTTGTATGAAGAGAAAAAGCTTAGGCTCGATAATGCTCTAACACATTTCGTCGTTATTAAAAACGGTATCATAATCCATTCACACGACGATGCAGGGAAAAACAACACACTCGAATCGATTTGAGAACAAAATTTCAAAAGATTTTACAACATTAAAAATTTGTCTATGAGAAATTAAAACAATACGGATATATTAAATTTACTGCAAGCCTTGAAGAAGAAACAAAACTAATAAAAGATTTTTTAGTATAACACACAAAATGTGAAAAAACATAAACGTTCAAAATAAAAGCAATCCAATTTGAAAACTACACGTAATATATTTATTATGCTTATAAAACATCAGAATCTAATCCAATATCACAATAAGTGTTTTCACAAGAACTTTCATAATCATTCATCATCTTTTTAAAGTTGACAACAAAATCAGGATCAAATTTAAAGAAAAAGAAATGCATATCAAATACATCATCTCTGTTAGCCTAAAAGATAACATAATAGTACAGTAACCCAAAATCTAAAAAAAAACTTCCGATGCAAAATTTGAGAAATTCATCGAGATTGAACGGTTCGCCATAAACATCATAAAGATAGAACCTATGAATTTTTCCATTAAACTTTTGTTTTGCAAGCCGCTGTGCAGTATTTGCAGTAACTTTAACATTATCTAGGCTATAAAACTGTTCATTATTGAAAGATATTAAAAAAATAGACTAACTCTAAATCTTCAATATTTGGCAAATAATCCAAAATTGCTTCTAATTCAAGATCAATACCATTTTCATCCAATAATCTACAATTAATTGTACAAAGTTGAACAACTCCTCCATGTTGAATTAGAAATTTTAGTTCAGTGAATGATAAATGTTGGCTTTGCACATCAATATATTTTGCATCACATCTGTGCAAACGAGAAATAATCTTTGACATTAGATCATTTGGAATATATTCGCCCCATTCGAAATCAATAACTCCACTGATATAAGCATTTTTCGGAACCAGTTCACGATTTTTTGGACCATGTAATTCAAGACTTTCATCACAAAATCGAATTTCATCTTCGTAATAATCCACATTCACATAAAGTCGATAGCAAATAGGTGTTGGTTGCCGTGCGAAAAAATACTTGCATGAAGAAAATAACTTTCGTAAAACTTGATGAGATGCATTTTTGAGAATGTATGCAATAAATGAATGACGAAATGAAAATGTTTGCCTTTGATAGGTGTCATAAAACGTAGAACAAAGCTTTTTATCAAGAGGCACAATTTCTTTCGTTTCAATATTTTCCACTTCAACATCTTCAATTTTTGCCATTTCTTTTTCAAATTCACAACGATTATCCCATGGAACATCAACAGGTCCATATTCAACCAAATCTCGTTTGTACATTTCTTTCATTTCATGATCATCCAAAAAGAAACGGCAATACTTTGAATAAGTTTCCAGAAGCAATTGATAGCATCCATGTTCTTTTAAATAAGCAAGATAAAGTTTCCAAAGTTTAACATCAAAATAGTTTTCTCCAAGACGTTTTTCAACATTATCTTTGACGAACATACAGTCACCAGCTTCAGCCATAGCATCAATCCATTGTTTGCTATCCCCTTCAGCAGCTTTAATTTTTGGATATAGTGCTTTCATCTTTTCATAGCGATGAACAAGTTCTTTGGATGGAAGACGTGCTGAAAAAAGGACATAACACTTATATCACGTTAAAAATTAATAAATAATTATTTTTTAACGTTACAATAGTCTTCAATTACATCACTTTCATTCAAAAAAACTTACAAGCCTGCTGTTCAAAAGAATCAAAGCAGTGTTTGAGATTGGAATGTGGATAAGAAACACTTAGAACATCTATAACACTATCACTGCCTTTGTAAGATTCAGTAAGTCTTATATATCTGTAAGTATAAGATTCTTTATGTTTATCTCTAAAACCACCAGGATACTGAAATAGATTTTGAATTAATTCATTTGTAAGCGTAGTACAGAATTCTTACGCAGATATCATCTTCCCAAAAATCGTCATGATAATGAAAATATGCACGTCGTGCAACATAAAAACCTCGCTTTCTCCAATTCTTATCATCACCATATGACAATTTAAGTGCTCTGAAATTCCTGAGATACTTAAAATTTTATAAAAGAATCGTACCGTATACATTCATCCCAATATTGTTTTGGTGTTAAATATCTTTTAGAAAATTCGATAATTTCATGATAAATTCTTTTAGCGTGAGATTTTTTGTCAGCTTTATGATTTCTGATATCAGTTAGTTTTTGTTCAAGTTCATCGACAGCGTTCTTGTAAGATGGACAGCACCGATCATAGAATTCTTTTGAAAGAATCATTGCTGTAATCAAGCCTCAAACGTTAATAGATTTATATTACATTTACATGTACACGACACAAATATACAACGGCAATAGTCGAAAGGGAAAGGAAATATGTTTGAAGCGTACAGGAATTTTCGTAAAAATCATGACTGTAAACAAAGACACATTTGGGGATGTCACGCCTTTAATATTTTGCGCCATCGCAAAAGATCATAAAACATTTGTTAATTTCAGCAAATGCCAACAATTCCCCCCTTAAATAAGGGCTTATGTGTTTCAGATAACATTAATAGTATGGTGTCCTCTATTTTTATGGAGCAATATAATAATTAAATTTTGTAGTAGCTATGATTTTTAAATCAGAAGAATAAAATCCCCTAGCATCTTGAATTTTTTGTATGACTGAAACCTTTTGTTCGTGTCCCTCTGATTATGGGAATATATTATCTTCTACCAAATGTTTTTTTCGAGGAAAAGATCTTTTTCTTAAATTTTAAACTGAATAAATCATTTCAAAGCTTGTAAGCATCAGCACATACAATGCCAAGCAAGCGCTTATTTCGAAGAAAGAATGGAGGCAAAAAAAACATAATTCAAAGTTTGATGAAAACATGTTTTTTCAAATTCAACAATGAAACTCTTCTTTTTTTACGTTTATTACTTTTTATCTAAAACCGCTATCGATATAAAAACTACTCCAATAAATACAAGAAAAAACAGTAATAATGTATTTAATTGTTTATTATTTTAAGTAAAAACATAATTTAACGTTTGTATTTGTATTTTTTTTGTTCTAACCCTTTCCAAGACAAACTTTTCATAACTGACTTTGAAAAAAATAATTCCTTGCACGAAACATAAAGTTGAGCGCGAAATTGCTGTGTTAAAAACATTTGTGATCGGCAAAAAATATATTTTCTTTTTCCGTTGCTTTTTATTATTATTTTTATATCTAAATAATTACTTAACATTATTTTTTAGCTACAGTTATTATGGCTCCGCCAAAGCGTTCAGCTGCATATTCAGGAGGTCCTCCTGCTCGTCGAATGTATGTTTTTTATTCGTTCTAATAACATCTCCAAGAAGATGTGTTTTGTTATGGACTGTTTCTTACTTATCCTTACCCAAGCTTATCGTTTTGTAATCAAAAGTGATATTATTAATCACTATTATCAAGAACTGAACGGTGTTGCAAAATAGTTTTTACATCGGGCATGTTATATAGCTCAAAGAGAGATACTGTGTTACTGTTAATGATTGGCTGATATTCAAAGGTGCATAAATCAGCAGTAATAAAAGCCTATAACCCACTATTACTAAGAGCTGAATTGATCGGGGATATAAAATAACTCGAAGAGAGATACTGTGTTGCTGTTAATGTTTCATACAGTATATAATCTCTAAAACATGAATCTATAAACTTTATTTCTAAAAATAAGTTTTAACAATCACTGAAGTATTAAACTGTCCATAACGAAATACCGTAATAATGAAATATGATTTTTATATACTCATTTTACAGGAAAGCTGATCAACCAGAAGGGAGTGGATTTGAAGCGAAACTTGCCAGTATATCAAGTATGTTTTTTAATCCCGCTTTTATATCATTAAATAATTATTTTTAATTTTTAGCTGAAACTTATCAAGGACGAACAAAAGGTAATATTTTTCAACGGTAAACATGTGCATATATGTAATTACTTTTCTCTGTAGAATCTTTATGGAAACGCATTGATCCCACATATGGTAATGATTCAAATTCTCCTATAGCTATGCAAATAGTTGATCTCGATTATGTTACTGGTAAGTACTAGCTTCTTTTTATTTAAAAAAACGTCATTTTGTCTTGTACCTTCTTATCTCTTATGGCTTTTTAAGACTTTTCTTCAGACCTCTCACAGCTCTCTTTTTATATTAATATTCTAATGCACCCTTTTTACTTTTTTTTACTTCTTAATAAATGAAATGAGGCACTATTTTGGCGGAGCATTTAGACTCAAATTAGGCAGGTGTGCGTAAAACTGCTGCAACGGATATAAGCCTTTTATATACTATGGCACTATATCGTCAACAGATTTGGCAAACGGAAGCAAGATTTTATTATTTATATTTTTTTGTTTTTAAATACTATACTATAAAGGATTAATATGTGTGTTTTTTTACAACATAGTTGTGAAAAAGAAATCATATTTTAATGTTCAATATTCTTCAACTAATGCGTCCCAATTTTCTTTTACTTTTTATCGCTCTTTTTTTTGACAGTTCTGCTTTTTCTTTTCTTCTAAAACATGGCATAATTTTTTTTCTTTTCTGCGACTGTATCAGTTGGCCGTACTTTTATTAAGAAAACAAGCAAGCAAAGACACATGTATAAAATGTTAAGACTAAAAATATGCAAGCAAAAAAGTGAATGTATTATGTTTGCATAGGTTTTTTGGATCTTTTTTTGACGACAAAAATGTAAAATTTTTGTTTTTCTTTCAATTTTTGGCTCGTTCTTCTTCAAGTTTTACAAGAAAAAAAGATGTTGTAAAAATTTTAATTGATTCACTGTCTAAACATTAAAAAATTTCACCCTTTTACAACGATTTTTGTGCTTTTTTGAGTTAGTCTTCTTTGTGAAAAGTCTCTTTTATGCTATCTACATAATTTGCTAGCGCGCCCTAATTCTTTGTTCGATTGTCATGGTTTCCTCAGAAAAAAAAAAGAACGGAGACGAAAAAATAGATTTTAACGGTGCCAGATATGTAATATTTTGAAAAATAAAAGTTACTGCGATTTATTTTAGTCATTTTTTAGAAAACTCATTTTTTAACCGATAAATCAAAAGTTATGTTTTTTGTTGAAATGAAAATAAATCCTTTTTTTTCATGTATACCTCAAAAATAGTAACTTTACGTACGACTTGATGTGCCTTCTTTTTCTCTTTCTCTGACCAAGTGACAAAAACAGAAGAAGGCTATTTTGAAGAAAAAAATGAAAAGAAAAATATATGCAAGCTTTGGCCGAAAAAGGTTGGACGTAGCTCTTTTTGCGTTGCTAGGTGGTTTTAGAAACGCTTTTGTCCTAGCTATACAGAGGCTACCTGGTTGCTTTGTGAAGGCGTGGAAACCCGAAAAAAAAGCAAAGGAAGACAAATTTGAATGGTTCTTTTGGCTTGTGCCAGCGCAGGCGGTGGTCTTTGCTTAACATGAAAAAAAACATTGAGGATGAGATGAGGATGTGTAGTGTAAAAATAGGTGAAATATGTATTCTTTTTTGTTATTTTGCTTACCATTCTGTTATGCATTACCTTGAAAAAATTCTTTTCAATGGCAAATCGCTGTTTCTCATGATAGTGCTTCGATGAAATTTATAATTGCGTAGCACCATGTGAAGCTGCTCTTTGCTACTGTTAAAGTTTATTAAATAATAAAAACCCAATAATTATATTTTTTAAATGATGGTGTGTATTTCATTTATTATTTAGATAATTCCGGTGTTACTGTTAGATTATTTGGTTCAACGAATGATGGATTTTCTTGTTGTGCTCATATTATTGGATATCGACCATATTTTTATTCAACTGTACCATCATCTTTTCGTCCTGAACTCTTAGATTCTGTTAAACATAAGCTGAATGATATTGCAAAGGTATTATTTTTAATTTCATCTTTTTTTGGATAGTTTTGTAATAAAATTTTAGGGGTTTGCGAGAAGTACTTATGGTCTGACAGCCGATATTGAACATGTTGTCACAGGTCTTGAAGTTGTTCGTGGTTCAACATTATATGGTTATCGAGAAGGTGATACAACACAAAATTTTTTTAAAATTTATGTCGTTTCTCCACGTTTGATTACTGGATGTATGATTTTATAATTAAATTAAAGTTTTTTATAAAATGTGTGAATTTTTTAGTTCAAAAAGCACTTTCACGTGGCGTTGTTTTATGTGGAGTTCAACCTGAAAACCTTAAATGTCATGAAGCTAATATTGATTTTGAAGTTCGATTTATGGTTGATACAAATCTTGTTGGATGTGGATGGGTTGAATTACCAGCAAAGAAATACAGAGTTTATAATGAAAAAGCAAAAACAACTCTTTGTCAAATTGAAGTTTGTTATTTTTGTTTTCCTTTGTTATTTTAAAAAATAGTTTTTTTAAGGTTTCTACCAATGTAAATGATCTTATTGTTCATTCTCCAGAAGGTGAATGGGGAAAAGTTGCACCATTAAGAACTTTAAGCTTTGATATTGAATGTTCAGGTCGTCCTGGTATTTTTCCTGAAGCTTCAGAAGATGCCGTTATTCAGATTGCTAATATGGTTAAACTTGAAGGTAGTGCAGAGCCTTTTATTCGAAATTGTTTTGTTCTTGGATCATGTTCTGAAGTTGTTGGTTCAGACATCATTGTATGCAAAGATGAAAAAGAACTTTTAACGGTAAGTAGATCTTTTTAAATTTTATTTTATGGGACGACTATTAAAAGTACAGTATATCGTCACAAAAAAGTAGCAACTAAATTATAACATCTGTGAGTTCAGAGCTTCCATGTTCGCTTTTTGTTTGTAAACTTTTTTCATCAGCTGTTTGAGTATTTGTTGAACAAAGTAATAATGAATGTTCTGATGAAGGGCATGATGAAAAAAAGTTTTGAGAATTTAGTGGTACTTGTATTTGAATAACTGAATGACTTCGATATCTTTGTTCTTCATTTTTAACATTAGGGCTACTATTAGATGAATGCAGTGTTGAATATGGTTCAGCTGTTAAAGTGTTTGAATAATTTTTCAAACTTTGTTGTACAGGAAATGTTCCACGATCACTAACTGCTGGCGATGGTAAATCAGAATTTCTTTTAAATTGTGTATAGAATTGATTATCATTTAAGGATGTTTGGGTTGCTCGCCTGCAATTATAAAATAACTTAAAAGAATCCTTGAAATATAAATTACCGTTGTCTAGCTAACTTTGCTCGCTTTTTAAAAAATGTTTTTACTAATAATTCTCGGAATGTTGGATTTAACCAAGCATACAGCAAAGGATTTGAAACATTATTTGTCATTGCAAATCTGAAAAATTAACATTTTTCTTTTATCAATAATTTTTTAAATAATTACCCATGAGTAAATAAATTAATTAGGTATGTGATATTCAGTTCTTCTTTCCCAAAAATATAAAATATGTGACCTTCTGCTTCATCATATTCGATAAGTAATGAAACAATGTTATGTGGAAGCCATGTTAATCCAAAAATTATTACCATGCATGCTAAGATTGCTGTTGTTCGACGAGTACGATTTAATAATCTTTGTTTTTCTTTGTCACGAGTACTGTAGCTTAACTAAAAATTCATGTAAGCTTAAGCATACTTTTTTAAAGATTCAATTAATGATAGTACTTTTGAATTTAACTCATTTGGTATTGAAGAAGCTTCTTTCCCCAATGAAAGGGTTGTATTGTGTATTCTTTCGGTGCTATTACTAACAGGAAATGTTGTTGTTGAATGTTCTAGGGTTAATGATCTTGCTGCAAGCCGCTTTAATCTTACACGTGTTCGGCTTTTTAAACGTGCAAAAATTGCAGCATAACAAAAAGCCATTAAAGAGAATGGTACAACAAATTGTGCAACCATTACGACTAAAGTATAAGCTTGACGTGCATGCTTACTTGGCCAATACTCTGTGCAAAACATTCCACAAATGCCCTATAATAATCAAAAGTCATTTTTAATTACAAGCTAGAAAGCTTCATTTTTTCCAAGAAGAATAGAATTTTTAAATGAAGACTTACGGGGTATGTTTCTAAACTCATTATAAATGCATATGGTAAAGTTACAATGATTGAAAGCGTCCAAAGAACAATTGTAGCACTTATTGCTGCTTTTTTATTTAATGGTGTTGAATGTGGGCGTACAACAAGAATATATCGATCAACAGCAATTGCACCAAGACTAAATGTGCATATAAATATACTTATTCCTTGTATCCATGGAATTAAGCGACAAAGTAATGATCCAAAATACCAGTTTTTGAATACATTTGTTACAGGTGTAATTGGTAATGATAATAAACAAACAACAATATCACTTGCAGCTAAATTCATTATAAAAATATTTTGAACGCTCTAAAGAAATTTAATTTTGATAGTGAATAAAAGCGAAATGCTTACCTGTAGAGATCGATTTTTTAGTGTTACATGTATTACTGTAATATTTCCAACTAAACCAACAACAAAGATTAATAAATACCATACTCCAAATGGAATGTAAGCATAGGGACTCATAGATAAATCCCAAGTTGCATGATGATATACTGTACAATTTAAAGCGTCTTTATCAAAATTTTTTAACATTTTTCCTCCCATAACTTTTTTAAATAATAATTTAATATATTTTTTTTCAGAAATGGGCAGAATTTGTTCGTATGGTTGATCCTGACATTCTTACTGGCTATAATATTCAAAATTTTGATATTCCTTATATCATTGATCGTTCAAAGCATTTAAAGGTTTGTTGCACGCTTTTAAAAAAACAACTATAAATGAATGGCACGCATTTTAGATTGATGCACATGTTCATCTCTTAGGACGTGTTAAAAATTCACCCTGTAGAATTCGTGATGCACAAGTACAATCAAAACAAATGGGAAATCGTGTAAATAAATTAATTGTTATTGAAGGAAGAATTATTTTTGATGTTTTACAAGTTGTATTACGGGATTATAAACTTCGCTCATATACACTCAATAGTGTTGCATTTCATTTCCTAAGTGAACAAAAAGAAGATGTTGAACATCAAATGATTACAGAACTTCAAGTTTGTTATTTGGTTTCAAAAAAATTTTGTTACAAAAAAGAATTTTTTTTAGAATGGAACAGCTTATGATCGTAGAAGATTAGCAGTATACTGTATGAAAGATGCTTATCTTCCATTACGGCTTTTGGATAAACTTATGTCTGTTATTAATTATATGGAAATGGCTCGTGTTACTGGTGTTCCACTCAATTTTCTTGTTTTTCGTGGGCAACAAGTCAAAGTATTATCGCAACTTTTACGAAAGGTAATGGTTTTTATAAGCGAGGGTACCAACTAGAGAAAGGGGGTGAGAGAAATGTAAAAAATATTAATTAGAAAAATAGAAACAAAGTAAATCTCAACTATGTTTATTTGAATAAGCTGGTTTCGAGGAAAAAAAACATTTTAAAATTGCGATAATATTTGTGAAAGGAAAAAACTAATAAGGATAAATAATATGGATGTGCTGCCCATATGCTATGCATATTAGAAGCAATGATTAATTATTTCCATACTTTTTTTTATTATTTTTTGCAATAAACTATTGCTCGTTGCTCATTTAAATAAAATGAAAAATAAAAGTTTATAGAAAGAAAAAAGTTGAAAGCGTCATTGGGTTTACTGCGATAGTTACATTCTGTTGACAAGTTGTAGAATTTTTTAAAGCAAGGAATTATCTTTCTTCGTTTGCAAAAAAGGAGAAAATGTATGAGAATAAAAAACAAGTAAAAATCATTGAGTCAAAAAGGGATAACGTATTTTAAACAATTTTAATATGATTGATGAACGTTTGAAAACATAGGCCCAGAATATTGTTACTCTTGCGCTATTTTTTACTATAATTTTCTAGAAGGCATTTAATAAGTTTTTTATAAAATCTGAAATAGCTGAAAAATATAAGAAGCAACAATGATTTAGAGTTACACCCATTTTTGTTAATGAAAAAGAAGAATATTTTCCACGCTTATATTGTTCATAGATTTCAACCTTTTTTTAATTAGTAAAGTCAAAAATAGCCTTATTTCTCTCGCACTTTTAATTTTTGTGGTTCCAAAATAGCGCATTTTTATTTCATGTTTTACTGCTTTCAAAAAATGGGTTTGCCTTTTTTTAAGATGCTAAAAGAATATCTTTAGCTTGCAATTGTTTCAGAAAAAATGGCGTCGATTAGTTAGAAATGAAAATTGCTTTTGCAAAGACTAAAGAAACATAAGCTCTGAAGATGTAGCAAGAAAGAAAGAGAAGGTTGCAACATTTTTTTTAACAAAAATAACATTTTTAGACAAAATCTTTAAATATTTTTCTTCCTGTAATTGAAGTCAATCAAGCTGAAGAAAGTTATGAAGGTGCAACAGTTATTGAACCTGTCCGTGGATTTTACAATGAACCAGTTGCAACGCTTGACTTTGCTTCTCTGTATCCATCAATTATGATTGCACACAATTTGTGCTACACAACTTTGTTAACTCGTAAACCCGATAAGTAAGTTTTCTATCTTTTTTCTTTTATGATTAAATTATTATGAGACGGGGACGAAAAAGAAGGCTAAAAAAGGCAGCTAAATTTTATCGAAGAAAAGAAACGTTCTAAAATGGTTTGTGTTTGAATACTGCTAACGGGTTCAAGCTATAAAAACATAATTTATTTTAAAAATATTAAACGGAGTTTTTTATGGAAAATCCGTTTATTAAATTTCTTTGGGTATTCAATAAGAGAACTGCAAAAGTATTTGACTTTGATAAAATAAAGCAGAATAAGAACGCACGTTTTGAAAACTATGGAAGCTATTGAACTTTTTTTTCAATCTGCATTTTATGATAATGTCCTTACTTCCTTTTTGATGCTCTTAAAAAGCAATGTTGACTTTTGAGAGAAAAAGGGAAGCAAAATATGAGATTTCAAAGAAAAATTATAAAAGTACCACATGCTTTTTAAAATTTTTTGTAATAATTGTAACATTAAATATTTCAGCTTAAAACTGGATGAAGATTATGTTAAGACACCATCAGGAAATTATTTTGTCAAACCTCATTTACGAAAAGGATTATTAGCTGATATATTGGAAGATTTGTTATCTGCAAGAAAGCGGGCAAAGAATGAACTTAAAGAAGAAAAGGATTCATTTCGGTAATTCATTTTTAAAAAATTGTTTGTAATGTTTTAAAGTTGCATTGTTTTAGACAAATGGTTCTTACTGGTCGTCAATTGGCTCTTAAAATTAGTGCAAATTCTGTTTATGGATTTACTGGTGCTACCGTAGGAAAACTTCCATGCTTAGAAATTTCTCAATCTGTTACCGCATATGGTCGTGAAATGATTGAGCTTACAAAAACTAGTGTTGAAGGTTGATTTTATTATTTTTATTTGTTTACTTGAATAACAATTATATTTTAGAAATTTTCAAAGCTGGTGCATTTGATGGCAAAGTTAAGAAAGATGCAAGTGTTATTTATGGTGATACTGATTCAGTAATGGTTAGATTTTTTGTTGACACAGTCGCCGAAGCAATGGAACTTGGACGTATTGCTGCAACGGAAGTTAGCAAAAACTTTGTTAAACCAATAAAATTGGAATTTGAAAAGGTTTTTTTTCTTTTGCTGTAATTGTTTTGGATAAATGTTTTTATATTTAGGTCTATTTCCCATATTTATTGGTTAATAAAAAACGTTATGCTGGACTATATTATACTAAACCTGATGAATATGATATGATGGATTGTAAAGGCCTTGAAACAGTTCGACGTGATAATTGTCCATTGGTTGCTACTGTGTTGAATACTTGTTTGCAAAAGCTTATGTTGAATAGGTTTGTTACGGCAGTATATTGTTAATAAAAAAAATATAATTAATTTTATAGGGATGCAAAAGAAGCATTAGAATATGCAAAACGTGTTATTTCTGATCTCTTATGTTATCGAGTTGATATTAGTATGCTCATTATTACTAAAGAATTAACCCGTAAAGGTGAAGTAAGTTTAATTCAGAAAGTTGTTTTTATTCGCTGTTTTAATTTGATGCTTTTTTTAGAAATATGCAGCAAAGCAAGCACATGTAGAACTTGCTGAAAGAATGCGTAAACGTGATCCTGGCTCTGCACCACGAATGGGTGATCGAGTTCCATATGTTATTATTGCCAAAGGAAAGAATGTTCCTGCATATGAAAAAGCAGAAGATCCAATCTATGTTCTTCGTAACAGCATTCCTATTGATACAAAATATTATTTGGAACAACAACTTGCAAAACCTCTTGCTCGTATTTTTGAACCTATTGTTGGTGATAAAGCTGAATCTATTCTTATCAATGGTGATCATACTAGAACTAAATCTACACCTCAAGGCAAAGTTGGTGGTGGTGGTTTAATGGCTCATATGAAAAAGATTCCAACATGTATTGGATGTAAAGCTGTTATGCGGGAAGATAATCCTAAAGCTCTTTGTGCTCACTGTATGCCAAAACGAGCTCATATTTACATTGATAAGGTAGATTTTAGCCAGTCTATTTCGATATTGCTTTATATACTTTTTATATTTTAGGTTTCACGCTATAAATTAACTGAACATCATTTCTTCCGTTTATGGACTGAATGTCAAAATTGTGCAAGTACACTTCAAGAAGAAGTTTTATGCTCTTCGTATGTTTTAATTTTTATTTATTCTGATTTAAAAGAATTCTTAATTTTAGACGTGATTGTCCTATCTTTTATATGCGTGAAAAAGTTCGGATGGACCTTCGTGATCAAAGTGAAATCATTGAGCGCTTTAAAAATATTTAAATTTTACTTTGTTTTTTCTTGTTTCAGTTTTCAAATAAAATGATTATTCCAATTCTTGTGTGTTTTGCATTGTATTTACACAACCGTTTGTATGGGTATGCTACAGATTGCTGGGGGAACTGCATAACATATAAAAAAGTATCTGATAAGAAAGTTCCAACTGTGATAAAATTAGTGAGAACAAATAAACAAACATTTTTGGGAGAACAAAATTTTTTTAATAATGGAAAAACAAAAAATTTTCTAAACAAAAATGATGTTGGAGGTGAATGTTACAGTAATATAAGAGCGATGTACTTCTTCAATATTGAGTTTAAAGTTCCGAAAGTGATAAAACTAGCTGGCATAAACATGTGTAAATTTAAGTCTTTTTAGTTCTGATTGTGAATATGTAAAAGATACCCAAAAGTAGCTTTTGGATTACTGTAACAAAGACCAAATTGAAAGAAGACAGTAAACGTTTTCTTTGCCGTTCTTTCCTTTTTTTTAAATTGAAAATAAATTAAAAAATGATAACAAGAGAAGAAATATTTCGTTGAAAAAAGTGTTCAAAAATTGAAAAATTAATTTTAACATTTTGCTTAACAATAGTATATTGCATAAATCATTTATTAATTTAAATAAACCTTGAGCAAATTAAAAAACATTTTAAAAATAGATTAAGCAGTTAAAGGATAAAATACTTCAATATCATTACCTTTATGTTTAAAAGTAATGTTTTGATTCATCTCTGATGGACTAACATGTAAGCAACGCTGCTTTGAACCAAGTGTACACTGTAAAGATTTTCCAACAGCAACAACAAGATTTTTATGAAATCTATCATGCAGATGTGAAGAAAGCACTCCAACAAGTTCTCCAATTCTGTCTTCTTTTTTAGGATTCTCAAGACATCCAACAAAATCATTTTTACCAATATGAAAAACAATTAATCCATTTGAATCATTACTAACACTTATACCACTGATCTATAAACAGTTAAAACAAGTGAATGTAATAAGCATAAGTAAAATAAAGCAATTACCGAAGTTAAATGTGCAGGTTCTTTCATAATTTTAAATTTTTTTGCATCCAATTTTGCAATAAATTGATCAGTAATCAATAAAACTCGTACGGTAGATTTGTTGAAACGATTGTATTTGTGAATGAATGAACTAAATAATACTTTTGAAAATTGATGCTGCTGTTTAAGAGTTTCTAATGCATCACGATATATGATAACAGCAGATGGAGGATTATTTTCACTATCAAGTGCAAGATAATCACCTCTCCAAAATCTTGTATATCCCCATTCTGAACGTTTTCCATGTAGTGCTTCATATGCAGCAATCTTTTGTGGGAATGCTTCTTTAAGATGTAGTGGCATTTTTGAGAGTATCATTTTAGCACGCCATAATTCATGCATTCTTTTAAGTCTTGTCATAAAACCCTGTAAAACTGCAGGTGGTCGTGGCCATGTTAAACGTTTACCGTAATCAGGCATTTGTCGAACATTTCGAAATGTATTGACTACTTCAATAATGTATGAACGTAATTTATATCGACGATATCGATTAATGATTGCATAGACAGCTTTAAGCTGTTTGTAATATCGTCGAGCTTGAACAGCTCGAACCATCTGAAAATTAAACCGTTTTTTGGATTTTTTTATGTATAGATTAAACTTACTTTTTGAAGAAATATAATTACATATGACATTCTTTCACTTCGCAATTGTTCAAGTGTAAAAACAGTTTGAGGACTTTTAATAAAAATTTTTGTTCGACCTTGTTCACAATCATGTGCAAGTCCAAGCTCTTTCAAGATTAGCATTGTATTATCTCTTGGTGAACCATAACGTGGATTGGGCCATGTATTCCTTGATAAAAGTTTATATCTTTGAAGAAAGCGTTCATATGAAACACGATATGCAAATCCAGCTCTTCGAACTCGAACATTTTCTAGCAATCCCAGATATCTCACCTGTAATGAAGAAAAAATTAATCATAATTAATACAATAATGGGTGACAAGATGTTCATCCCGTATTTTCCATTTCTTTAAAAAAAATTTTTTTAGAAAACTGAATTACATGAACTTTTAGAATATGTACATATGGATCAGGGAAACAGATCAATATCACTTTTGGACCCCAATATACCGTTTGACATCATCTGGAGACCCAAGCAACACCCCAAACCCCTTAAAATAACGAAAAAAATGGAAAAATTTTTAAAAAATTCGTGGAAAACCGTAAAAAGCCGTTGAAAGCTGTGGAAAACCATGATAAATTTCCCACGATTTTCCACGAGTTTTTTAAACTTTTTTCCATTTTTTTGTCATTTTTCGGTGTTTGGGATCCAGATAGAGCCACAAGGTGCATAGGGGTCCAGAAATGTTACAGTTTTGTTCCCCACGTTCATATTTACAGTTTCTAAAGCTTTCATCGTTGGTAATTAAGTCTTCCGAAAATGGTAAAAATGGAAAAAAATAAGAGAAAAAAGGGTTCAACATTTTGTTACCCATTGTATTTTTTTGCAATTTTGCTTACCTGATGTTCAACACGTTTTAAATCAAATTCTGCACTTGATTTATTTTCATTTGGTTTAATACATCGAACATATAACGGATCTTTTGATGCTAATTGTTTAACTAAATCATTCATGGAAGCTTTGAATAATGCACCAGCTAAAAAATATTGTCACATTAATCATTACTACCCAATAAGCAATTTTACCAGTTGGTGGTCGTTTATTAACCAATGTAACATCTCTTTCACCATCAGGAAACATTTTACTTAGTAATCGATTTTGACTGCCATACATTAATCGCTTCAAATCTTGGAATAATGTATCTTTATTTTTGTCAAGAAAGCCATTAACAGAATATGTAACATTTCCAGCATAATGAGTAATACGAAAATGGTTTTCAAAATCCATTGTTTTATCTTTGTGATTAAGTGCTCGAGAAGTGTAATGTTTATGACGAGATAAAACTTTATCCATTTCACCCAAAAATATTGCATCAGTAATTTTTCCAACATTATATCCAGCTTCATCCAAGATTGAAATAATACCAGTTTTTGGAGATTCAACCAAATCACAAATAATTTTATTATTAAAATATTCAATCTTTTTCCATTGAATTCCTTCTCGTTCATATTCTTCTTGCTCTTGCTTTAAAACAAGTTCAATAAAAAGTTGTTGTAATTTTTCGTTACAATAATTGATGCAAAGTTGTTCAAAACTATTTGTACCAAAAATTTCAAAACCATAAATATCCAAAACTCCAATAACATTTCCCTTTCCACCATGCGTTGGAGTAATTGAAGCATTAATTCGATCAACCACCCATGAAAATAGTCTTTCATAGACAGCCTTTGCCAACGCATCACGAGTATAATTTGAACCTTCAACATTATGTTCACGTGAAACAATATCTCCTCGTGCTGCAACAATCTGTTTTGAAAGAGCATTCTTTAATTGTGCAGGTGTAACATCAAATAATTGTGCAGCAATTTGTAGCTCTTGTTTATTTGCAACTTCTGAACTTTCTTTTTCAGTTTCATAGAATTCAACATTTCCAAGATGAATTATTGCAGCAATAATTTTCCATAATGATTCAACATCTTTTGCTGAGAATGTTGTAATAGATTTAAAAGCTAGTTGAACTTCTTTAAAATCTTTTGCATCATCAATTCCACTAACATTAGGTGATTTTCCTTGATTCAAATAAAAATTTTTTGAGAAATCTTTTTGTAATTTATATTCTTGAATTTTTGCGCTATCCAATCCTTTTAAAAGTTGATAAAAGATATGAAAATTTCGTTCACCACCTTGTTGACGAACAACCCGAGACTAGAAAATGTCTTTTATTTTTGAATAAAAAATAATATACAAGTACATACCTTTTCAAGTAAATATGTATTAATATGGCCACCCACTGGATCACCACCGTAATCAAAATTAACTTGCATATATTTACCAAATCGACTGCTGTTATCATTTCGATTAGTTTTTGCGCATCCAAGTGCTTCAAGAATGGCAGTGGATCGAATTAAAATTGCTTTAACTCTAAAAATTAATCCTTTGATTTATGACAATAGAACTAACAAGGGACAGCTTCGAAGTGTCTTGTTTTGGCTCAAAACATTTATTTTCGCTAACGAAGACTTGTAACCTCTTTTGATTTTAAAATGTTTCTTATTTTTTGGGTTTAGAATGAATAAATGACTCAAAAACATGCAATTTATTTTTTTCAAAAATAAAGATTCTTGAATTTTGAACAACAACACAAAAATATTGCTTCCTTTCTTTTTTTTAAAGATCTTTTTTGACCTTTTTTAAAATGCAATTGAAAAACAATGGATTTTTTGCGCAATATATTTTTTGGCACTAGGAGAAAAAAACAATGGAGAAAAAAACAACGGAGAAAAAGACAAAAACAAAAAACAACGGAGAAAAAAACAACCGGAGAAAAAAACAACCGGAGAAAAAAACAACGGAAAAAAAAACAACGGAAAAAAAAACAACCGGAGAAAAAAACAAATTTATGTGGAGCGACACCTACACTAAATGAGATGACACCTACACTAAATGAGATGACACCTACACTAAATGAGATGACATCTACTCTAAATGAGGTGACAGCTATACTAAATGAGGTATGCCTGAGAGGCTCGGCCTTCGGCCTCGCGAGCCCATGCTTAGCTTGGGCTGAGATTTTTCCAGTTACAGAGCTGAGCACTGTTTAGTTACCTTAGGCCCTTTTAAACATAGCTTAGAGCTAATATAATTAATTGTTTTTTTCTCCGGTTGTTTTTTTCTCCGGTTGTTTTTTTCTCCGGTTGTTTTTTTCTCCGTTGTTTTTTTCTCCGTTGTTTTTTTCTCCGGTTGTTTTTTTCTCCGGTTGTTTTTTGTCTTTTTCTCCGTTGTTTTTTTCTCCATTGTTTTTTTCTCCGTTTACGATATTTTTTTATACTTTAGCAGCTGTTTTAAGAAAATAAAAAACTCTGTCTTCTTAAAAGATTCTTGAGGGCAAATTATTGCTTCAAGTGACAGATGTCCATAAATGCTTTTTTGCTTCTTTGAAGAATGAAAAATAGTAAGTTTTATTGGTTCTTTTACATTCACAATAAGAGGTAATTGATGTTCAACGTTCTGGTACATCTTATTAGATATTAAATCTGCTAAGAAATAGGGTTATTGGTTTTTATGTTTTTTATAAAAAAATGTTCAAAAAATGGCAGAGTTTTTTATCCTTCCCTTGAAAACTTTATACTTTTATGACTCATTCATATTCTAATTTTAGCTTTAAAAAATATTTCAACATTGAGTGCCAAAAACGGATGCCTATTTCGAAATTCCTTATTTCCTTTTCACATTTATAAAAGGCATTCCCATCGAATGAATAAAAACGCTAACAAAATTTTAATTATATTTTTTAAAACATTTATAGAAGAACTTCCGCACCTTTTTAAAGGCGCGCACTCATCTCTTTAACTTTTTTCAAAAAAAAGTTTTCTCCCTTTTTTTTCATTCAAAAAAAGAGATTGTTGACATAAATGTTAAATAAAGAAAAAAACATAAGTGCAAATATTCGCCCTCATCATTATGCAATTGCTTTTAATTTCAAAGATAGATCACAAAAAATATATTTTTACCGTTCAATTTCATGTTGCTGTTGAGCATTTGTAATTGCAGCTAAATATCGCATAATAATTTTGCTTGTTTCAGTTTTTCCAGCTCCAGATTCTCCAGAAATTACAATGCATGTATCTCTTCCCATACGTTTAAGGGATCGATAAGCTGAATCTGCAATAGCAAAAACATGTGGACGTCGTTCATATAATTCTCGGCCACGATATTCATCAATTGTATTTCGTTCGTATATCGGTAAATTTCGATATGGATTTACTGCAATTAATACTTCACCAATGTATGTATAAATTCGACTTTTGTGGAATCTATAAAAATTAAATGTCAGACTTCAATCAATAAAAGTTGCAACAAAGGTTGAAAAGAAAAAAAGAAGATTAATTTTTTGAATAATCTTTTTGATTTAAATACGATTAAAAAAAATTGAATGACCCACCGAAGTTTTAAAGTGTCAACAATACTTTTTAGAGAAATATCATCAAGCAAAACTAAATCTTCTACACCATATTCTTTCGGATCATGCTCAACCAGAGCCATACTATAAAATTATACAGTATGCAAACAGAGAAGGAAATGTATTGACACGACTTTTAATGTTACACAAAATAAATTTATTACACCACAATCAAATGTTTTTCTTCCTTGCTATCTAACATTCATAAACTTAAAGTTTCACCTTTTTCAAAAATTTTTAGAGGGCAAAAAAAAGAGGGCGCCGCTTTAAATAAAGTTTACACAGCGGTGTGAAGCAAGACAAGCAACATTCACACCAAAAAGCTACAGACAACAACTTTTTTTCTTAACAAATCAAAAAAAATCACTTTAAAGAACCAATTTCTTTTATTCCAGTGTTTTTTTTTTTGCATTCTGTGACGCGGGGTTAAAATCTTAATAGTAAATATTCTACAAAAAACAAATGTTAAATTTTCAAATTCTTAAAGAAATAAAAGTTAACGAAGAAAAAAGCGGCAAAAAAAACTAATAAAAATCATTATAGAAGGATGTAAGAAAACAATCAAAGCGAAAATTCTAAAATGTGCACAACGTTGTGTAGAATCTTTTTTGTTGTTATGTACCAATAAATTTGATATGATAAGAAACAAAAAGAATTTTTTTGCTGAAAGCTGATTATTCTTTAAAATGTTTAAAGCAAAGCAAAATATAGAACAATTATAGCTGCAACAAAGGACAACTAATAAGAAACAAAAAAGGGATAGTCTTTTTTATAGTTAATGTAGACACACTAGCATAAGTTCTTAGATTTTGCTGAATTATCATTACTTTACCGTTTTTAAGTCTTACTTTTATTTATTATCGTAAATTGAACCAATGCAGTCATGACATCAATTGACCTTAAAATTAAAAAAAAACTTTTTAGGCCCTTTTTGAAACAACAAACTAAAATCAAAAAAGAACTGTCAAGGAAAAACAATAGGCAAGATGCTTTCTTTTTTTCCTCTTTTAACCATCATCACCTATATCCCCCGAATATATATCCTTTTTTAATTTTCATTAACAATATTAAATGTGACAAAATTGACAAAAAAAAATGAGTGAAAAACAGCATAAATTGCGCGCAAAAAATCCCTTCTCTTTTTTCTTAGATTCTTCGAAACAGCCGGCTGCGCGCAGCAGCAGCCTTTTGTCCACAAAAAAAAGAGAGCGAAAAAAAATAGAGGGGAAGAGTTTCTTTTTCCTCCTCAAAATGGACAGACTTCAATTCAACATTCAAAAAAAATAAAATGCGCCCGCCTTTCCCCCCTTTTGTATTACTTTGATTCTAACATGCTGTGCTTCTCTTCTGCCACTTACGGAAACCTAAGATGTAAATCGGATTCAAAGGAAGACAATAATTGAAATTTACACCTTCTTCCAAAAATGGGTAAACATCAACAAAAAAGCCGAGAAGAAAGAAAAACGAAATTTAAAGCTGAGAAGCATGCAACAACAAAAAACTAAAAAATGAATAACACTTTTTTTACAGATGCATTATTATTCTGTTAAACAATTTTTTTTTAAAGATATTAAAAAGTTTAACATCGATGAAAGAACAATCTTTTGTTTCTATGAATCACTTTTGCCTCCTAGGGTGCTGGTTTTTTTGCTTGTTTCATTTAAACTTTCAAAAAAGTTGCAATCTTTTTTTTTTCAAATTTTTAAGATCTTTTATGGTTGGTGTTATGCCGCTAATGACAATGTCCATTTGTCAATTTTCCAAAACAACAATAGAAAAAGTATAAAACAAAATTCTGCACGTTCATCAATTTTGTTTTTGTTTATTAAAATTATAAATGTAAGGCTAACAATGCTAGTAATAAAGAGTAAGCTTTTATTAAATTTAAAAATTATGTATAATAAAAATATATTTCAGGAATAATAATATCGCATCAGCGACCACTTCATACTTCAACCATGATATGCTTGGATACAATAAAGAAGCTTGAAAAGAATCGAAATCGATTATTTAAAATTGCTAAAACGAATAAAAGAAATCAAACATATGAAAGAGATAAAATTGATGAACAAAGAGCTATGGCAGAATTTGATTTAGATGAACATCATTTGGCGTAAGTTGAATGCTTTTCATCTATTCTTTTATTGGCATTTTTCTTAGCAGTTTTACAATTGTACATTTAGTGATTTACCAAAACAAGCACATATTTTAAGTAAAACTCCACTTTATTCTGTTAGTGATGTTTATGATAAAGCGCTAAAAGTTTGTTTTATTTTCATTTGGTTATAATAAATATATATTTGCTACTTCATTATAGGTTCACGGAAGTCTTAGTGCAATTAATGCAAGACGTCGTCCGCTACTTGAAATGAGACATGAAATGTCGGATGCTGAAAAAGCTCGATTAAGAATGCGTGTTGAAGCTCGATCATCTGGTACAAAAGGTGCAGATCGAGTTGTTGGTATTGCATTTGCTTTAAATGCATGTGATATGATTTGTAAATTTGGTGCTGCATATTTAACTGGAAGTAAAAGTTTATTTGCTGAAGCAATTCATAGTACAATGGATACTGTAAATCAACTAATTCTTTTTATGGGTATTAGATATTCTGATAAAAATGCTGATCCAAATTTTCCATATGGATACGGTAATATGAGATATGTTACATCGCTGATTAGTGGTTGTGGAATTTTATCATTTGGTTGTGGCTTATCAATGTATCATGGAATTAGTGGATTAATGCATCCAACAGATTTAGAGCCTTTGACTTATGTAAGATTTATTTAAGTTTTTGAATAAATATATATTTAAAAAGTTTCTTCTTTCAGGCTTATTATGCACTTGCAATGTCATTCTGTTTTCAAGGCACATCTGCTATTACTGCTTATCGTGAAGTTAAAAAGAAGGCAAGCGAAGCAAATTTATCAATTATTAATTACGGTAGCTTATAATCACATTGTTTATTTTATCTCACAAAATATTTTTGATTACAGTAAGATCAAGTGCAGATCCAAGTTTGAATGTTGTTTTGTTGGAAGATACTGCTGCAGTTAGTGGTGTTATTGTTGCTCTTACAGCTGTTTCCCTAAGTTCGATATTTGAATCATCTATTCCTGATTGTGTTGGATCAATTGTTATTGGAGGCCTTCTTGGAACTGTCGCAACATTTATTATTCGTACAAATGCATCACATCTTGTTGGACGATCACTACCAAAACGAATTACTGATGATATTGTATGTCGATTAGAACATGATCCAATGATTCGGTAATATATCAAAAGCAATGTTATTATCTAAAAATAAAATTGTTTATAGATCTGTTCATGACGTTAAAGCTACATCATTAGGAGTTGAAAAATCTAGATTTAAAGCTGAAATTGATTTTAATGGCCGAGCAATTTCTCAATCATATATACAAACTCATTGCAATCTTGACAATATGTTACAGGTATGGTTTTTGATGATGTCATTCAGTTTTATATGCTTACATATTTAGGAGGTCAAATCCTTTGAAAAGCCTGAACAACTTGAACAATTTATGCTCAATCATGGTGAAAAAATTATTGATCGTGTTGGTGATGAAGTGGATCGAATTGAACGTGAAATAACAAAGAAGCATCCTGATATTCGTCATGTAGATTTAGAAGCTTTGTAATAATAATCACTTAAACATTTTGCCTTCCGGTTTATTTTTCTTGGTAATCTATTTTGTTATAAATTTTGTTTTTCTACTCTTGTAAAAATTAATAAATGTGTAGACTAGATATACTGTTATCCAAACAAGAAACATTCAAGCATAATTTGAAAAATCATTTATAAGAAGGGAAAAATATAGATTATGCAAGTTCTAGCACGTGCTAAAGACCTACACCTAATCGGATAAACATGAGTCCTAAAGAAGGGCTATCTTTTTAACTAGTAAAGAAATTGTTTAACCTTATTGCTGTTTAGTGAGAGCGATTGTTATAAGAATTACATTTAGATATCTCATATATTTCTGACACGGGGGTTTGTAATGTTCCAAAAATAATACCATCTTGAAATCACTTTTTTGTCAGTTTATGTTCCAACAGTTTTGTTAATTAAAAATAGGAAGCGTTCGTAAATGTATTATTTTCTTCTCTTTAAATTTTTTATTGAATCAATTGCAACCTTTTGGGTATTGTTCTGAAAAGTTGACTTGAATTGTGTGAAAAATATTATATAAAGTGAGACGGCTCTCTTTTTTTCCGCCTTTTGTCGCCATTTCTTTTTCTATTGTTTTTGTTGTAATCAAGAAAGCGCAAACCACCCATTTTTTTAATGTTCATTATTTCTTTACTTAACAAAACGTTTTTTTTTATGACTCTAAACGAAGTCCTATTTTAGAAAGCATTTTAAATTTATTGGAGTGATATAATTTCAAAGTTTATTGAACTTCTGTCTTGGATCTTTTGCGCGTGATTCTTGTCATTTTGCTGAAAATCAAAGAATACTCGTTTTGTTTTCTTCTTCTTCTTTTTTTGGTTATTTTTTTGGTGATATCGATGAGATGAAATGACTTCAGTATTATCTCAAAATAGATATACCTATATTTGAATGAAATGATTTTGTGTATTTTCAAATTTCATACTGTAAAAGCTTTAAAGAATATTTCAAATATTTTTGTTATTGTATTAATTTTTGTTTGTTTTATTTCACATGCTGATTCTTTGACAAATTCATCTTCATCAGCACCATCATCATCAGCATCAAAACAATCAACATCAACAAATGATAATATTATTGTTGTGACACCAGAAATTTTATTTACTATACCTCATGAAGGAAATAAAATAAGATTTGAATGTTCAAAAAATCATGATGTTATTTCATGGATTCTTCCAAATGATAAAGAAATTCACATATCAATAAATGATGATAATTTTACATCAGTAATTTTTGATAATACATTTAATATTACAAAGGTAAGAAAAACATTTTATGACGTCTCTTCTTTTTCTATTATTACAGTACTCGAATATAAAAAAAGAGATAAGAATATTTCCGGCGGAACGGTTCGGTTTTTTTCTTCAGAAAAAATATAGCAAAAAAAATTGCATTCCATCTTCTCTTTTTTTAAAATCTTTTTCTGAAATTATGGTGTTGATTTATTACCCTTTTCTTTTTTTACACATTTTTATAAATATTTTAACAGAAAAAATGAAGATAAAAAAATGGCTGCCACTGTTCTAAGACCACCGAAATGAATTGAAAAAAAAACTAAAGTCAAGAATGACAAAAACGTAAGAGAAAAAAAAACAAAACATAAAAACCCGTTTATTAGAAATTCTTCTTTTTAACATTTTTTAAGGCAAAATTATTTTTTTGAATTATTATCTTTTCCCGTAGATCAATGTTTTTTTAAGTGAAAAATACACAAAGCACAAGTACATAAAAAATTATTTTTTTGAAAGTAAACTCTCGTTATGGCTTCTTTACATGCATTATGACGGCTTTCAAGTGAGGTTGTCAATGTCAGAAATAAAAATGATATATTGCATTTCATTTTTCTAGGAGTTGTTTGGTTTTAAGAGCTCTAAAACATGGACATGTTATTAGAGGTGTTAGACCTTTATTAAAATTGTCTAGTTTTTAAAGTGCTACAGTTATCTCAAACACGGCTGAACCGAACGGAACGAAACATGATTTCGTAAGACCGGAACAGACCGTGGTCCTCGCTTAGGCATGTTTTTACAAATCCAACTCCGGATGACCGGAATGGAATGAAAAAAATGAGCGCAGTTCCACCCACAACGGAATTTTGCTCAGCCTTGATCTTAACGTTAAATTACAATGCTACAGTATGCTTTATATTTTTTTATTATTATAGAATTACCTGGATATCCTTGGAGTTAAACATGGAATGGATGGTAAATATGCTTGCATTCTTAAAGATCATACAAAATACAACTTTTTTATTCCACATATTGTATCTGATGCCCGGATAACAAAATCCATAATGATCTCATTATCTGTAACTGGAATATTTTGTATAATGTGCATAATAATTTTAATGGTTGACAAATATTGCTTTTCTGATATCGATGTTGTTAAAGCACAAACGCTACAAAAATCTTTAAGAAAAAAGAATGTTAGTAGTGCAACAATGACAAAACTCGAATTTGTAAGTTTTAATAGCTCTCAAATTTATAATGCAAAAAACTTACATCTCCAATTTTATAGCCCGCTTAAGTTGCTGCTGATGAAATTTTACCATTTAATGCTGTTTCACCTCTTTTTCCAACAATATTAACCTCAATCGTATCATTATATTTAAAATTATTTTCGTAGTTATTATTTGCATTATTATTATTGCTACTACTATTGTATAGAAGATTATTTGTTGTTTGAAGTATTGATAATTTTTTTGCAGCACGTTTATATTTAAACAAATTATATTTTCTTATTGCCCATCGAATAAATGATTTAATTGTAATAACAATAAAGAATACAATTAATATTGCAGCAGTCCCAATACCAACCATAGGATCATAATCTTTGTAAAAATCTTTTTCACTTTTTTCTGGATTAACATCCATAAAATCACGCTTTTCTGGAATTTTACATGTTGGATAACAGCGTCTGTGAGATGGAATATCCATTCTAAAAAGAACAAAAAATAATGTGCTACACATCGTTGGACAAGCAACGAAACAAAAAGAAGTAAGATGAAGATAAAAAAAAGAAGAAGGAAGAGAAGAAAAAGAAGGCTTTGTTTTTTTGATGAAGAAAAAAACAAAAATAGGTATACTTTTTTAAAATCCTATGGAAACCAACAAAAGCAGGAAGGACTCTTTCTTCGTTCTCCAATTATGGCTTTAAAAAGTTTAAAAAAAGACATTTACAATTATTGATATCAATTTTTTACGCGTTTTTTCTTGTTTGTTTAAACCATGTTTTTTCCATGTTATTTCTTGCTTGAAAAATTTAGGAGAAAAAGACGAATTTGCTTCTTCATAAGACCGGAAGGAAGCTAAGATTTTTAAAAAGTTTTTGAAAAGCTCTTGTAAAATAAAGAAGTTGTTTGAATATATTTGCTTCATTTTTTCAGTTGAAAAAAAACGAAGTAACTTAAGGTATGGATAATATGCAAAAAAAGAAGAGAAGGAAAACATTGATGTCACGCATCTGCCATAAAAACAACAAAAATAATTAGGACCCATACACAAAAAAAATAAAATAAAAAAATTGTATTTCTAAAAATAAATTTTATAAAAAAAGGGTTTAAAGAGGGGTTAAAATTTGTTTTTTTTATAAAGCATCATAAATAAATGAAAAAAGTGTAAATCTCACAAAGTGAAATATATAAGGGTATAATTAAGCCTTCAGGGAAACATAATAAAAAGAGAGGATAGAAACGTGTGTGAAAAAAAAAGCTTTTTAAAAGCAAAGGAATGACAAAATTGTTAATAAAGTGAATGAACAGTTTTAAAAAATAGTTTTTTAAGTAAAACATGGCTACGTTTCTTATCTTTGTTTTGCCAAGGAAGACATCGACTACTTCAAAAACTAAAAGTTAGCTCTTCTTTTTTCTTCTACCGCCATTGCCAAAATAAAAATGCAACCAAAGCCATTGAAAAAAAAACGTCAAATCCCCTGTGAGAACGCCAAAAAATGGGTGATGGATGAAAGCGTAAAAACTACTTATACAATTGACAGACTGCAACAGCAGCGATGGCACCAAAAACAATCTTCAAAAATTTTATTTTACAGGACTTGTTTTTTTTATTTTTCCTTAAAAGATAGCAGCCATCAAAAACACAAAATTTAAGAATTTCGTTCCTTTATTTTTAGACAATTATTAGCTTTCTTTATAAAAGCGCTTTCATTCCACTTCATTAACACAAAAAAACCTAATCTGCAGAAAGAATTGACTATCAACGCTGACTTTGAAATGAAACACATTTTTATGCTATTCCCAAGGCGCCTATTTGCCAAAAAGACATAAGAGCGACAACTTTGAAGCAAAAGAAGAAAAAAGAGGAAAGAACAAGATGTGAATTGAACGAATGGCGTAAATGAGTAAAAATAAGCAAAGTTCTCTCCTGATTGACACACATGCTTTAACGGATTATCTTATTGATCAGCAAAAAAAAATGTGGTGCAAGGTTGTCAACAACCAGCTAATTGGATTTCTAATTTATATTTTTTGATGTGATGAAACTGACAGAAAATTAACTTTTAAAAGCAACCATAAAAGAAAAAAATTTGAATATTAATTTGAAATTTGGTTCTTCAATATTTTTAACAAAATGTTTATTGATGTATCAATAAAAGATGATACTAAAAGCATTTATGGCAAATCAATCCAACAAGCTTATAAAAAGTGTTAATAAAATCAGAAATTCTTGTTTGTTGGTTTTTTTTGCAATTATCCCAATTTTCCCACGACTGGTTATCGTCTTTTGACAAAATGAATAAACAAGTGTAAAGTTGTGTTTTTCTTTTTTTAAAGTACAAAGTAAAGCAAAAATGGAACAATGATAGATGTACTTTTTGGGCACCCTCTAATTTTAAATCAGAAAATGCAAAATATATCGAACAAAAAACGCTTTTCACTTCTTTTGTTTCACTTTTCCTTCTTCTGACCTTTTGCATCAAAACGTTTTTTCTTCATTGAAATTTTTCATCTTTTGTTTTTAAAAAGTTGCATAAAAAATATTTTTGATTTATACTTTTAAATTGTAAGCAAGTTTCGAAAATTTTCTGTTGATATTTTGTTTTCTTCTTGTAACAAGAAGGTTTCTAATAGTGTTCCGCTGCCAACTAAAAACAATGCTAAGGCATCGGTGGAGCCGCTAGGCGACATGCTTTTTTGATCGACTTTCGTTCTTTTTACAAAATCGCCACCGGCGGTGGTAGCTCGCTTGGCAACATTGTTTTCTAGTGATAGAAAAATATATGAGTTTAATTTACAAAACAATATTATCACAGCTTTTGTGATTTTAAGGAGTTGTAACTATTTGAAGCGAGAACGTCAGCTGATAAAAATTTTGCGGCGAATCACAATCGGTTTTAGAGGAGAGATGCTTTTGACCTATTGCCGTTTTTACATGTCAGCGTAAAAACTTCAAACGATTTTTTTAGCTTTGAAGGGACACGAGTTTCTGAGGCCCTACTTTGCTGATGTTCTTGATTTGAGGGGTCGAAAAGTTTTGTTCTTACAGATAAAGTTGTGAATAAGGAAATGAAGATATAACTCTGTCTATAAAAAAACACAACTTTTCGATCTAATTTAACTGGAACTATTTTATGTCAAAAAAGTTTAATGATTTGAGGGGGTTAACAATGAGAAGAAACTATAAAACCTAATTAAGATCAACAGATGATCCATTTTTCATTTAAAGGAAACATGTTAAAAACAAAAGAGACAAATCATTTGATGCCATGGCTGTAAAAATGATTTATTTTAACCAAAGGAACCATATCATTAGCTAGCTACACTCTAGGATATTGATTTTTATTATTCCCTTTTTTTACTGTCATATAAAAAAAGATACAAATGCAAAATGTTGCTTTTGAAATAAAATTGATCGATCATTAAAACAATGACGCACTGTAAAAAGAAGAAGGCACAGTTTTGAAACAGTGAAGCAGTGAAGCTTTTTTTGTGCTTTTGCGGAAGAGTCAAACGAAAAAAATTTTTTTTTCGTCTTCTATAGCGTTTTTGCTGTAATTTCTTTTTTCTTATCACAAAAACGGACAGCAGTAAAAAATTGTGCTTGTTTCAATTAATGATTTTTAGATTTAAATTTTAAGCCTTTAAAGCTGTGGTTATTGTAAGAATAATATTTATATATTGTATTAATTGTTGATTGTTCAAATATGGGTTCTGGTATGAGTGTTCATGATGAAACATTCGATAAACTTAGTAGTGAAAGTGGTCGTAAGTGTTTTGAAATACTTTGCATATTTTTATTGTTTTCATTAAAAACTTTTAGTTAGCAAAAAATCTATCAAATCTTTATATGAAAGATTTGAAACTCTTGCTACTCATAAAGATCTTGCTTTAAATGAAAGATTTATGAATGAAGAAGATTTTAAGAATATTGATGAACTTCATAAGAATCCACTTGGTGAACGATTAATTGAAGCATTTTTTGCTGTTGCTGAGTAAGTTTTTTCTGCACCTAGATTTTTGAAGGTTGTTTTTTTATTTGTTATATTTTATAGTGCTGACAATCATCGAATTTATTTCAAAGATTTTGTTCGTGTTATTGCTCATTTCCGCCCAATTGACAAAAATAATCCACATCCATGGAATAGCAGAGAAGCTAAACTTCGATGTAATAATGATTTTTTTTGTTTAGTTTTCTTTTTATAAAATTCACCCTTTTCAGTTGCTTTTACGATGTATGATTTAAACAAAAGTGGAACAATTACAAAAGATGAATTTACAGAAATTCTTAAGGTAATATTGTTTGTTTATAGTCCTAAAAGCTTCTATTTTTGAGGGCATAGATGTTCATATTTTTTGATTCTTTAGCTTTAAAGATTTTTCAACATCTTTGTTTTTGTAATTCGTTGTTGCTTTCGTCTCGGTGCAAGATCGAGATGGCGATCATAAATTTATCGGTCTTTTAAAAGGCAACTATTTTTTCTGTCATAAAAAATGAACCCCAAAAATGAATGATTGTGCAGTTGAGACAATTGACGTAAAAAGTTTTTATTGCAACCTTATTTTTCAAACTTTCAAACTTTTTTGTTGCATTCTCATAATAAGAAGCAACGATTTTTGATTAACATGGCACAATACAAAATTTGAGAGAAAAAATTTGAATTTTACGGATTAAGAATAATCAAAAATATCAACTTTTTGAAAAGTGCGTGACAAAGATATGCCCCAGTTTGGTAAAAAAAATCCCGGACACTTCTTATAATGCATCCTTTAATAATGATTTGAATTACTGTACTTTAATAATAAAAATTAATATTTTTTTAAGAAAATGATTGGTGCAAATGTTAGTGATGCAAAAGTTGATAGTATTGCTGAACGAACAATGCGTGAAACAGATGGTGATGCAGATGGTTCAATTACTTTTCAAGAATTTTGTCAAGCTATGGAAAAAACTGATATTGAACAAAAGATGTCATTCCGTTTTCTTACATAATTTCTTTAAATCATCATTGTCGCAAGTTTATCATTCTTGAATTGTAAATCTAATGTGTATACAATATCCTTTTACAGATTTTTAAGCTACCTAAATATTACAGTATCCTTTGTTAATAGTTATTATAACCATGTTTTTTTTCAGTATTTCTCATTTTTTAATTAGTTAATTATCGTGTAATTGTTTTCTCTTTATCACCCTCTTCTGTTTTAATAATTTTCTTATTTCAATTTAACATTCCAAAAAACAGTTATTTCTTTGAAACTATCTTTTTATAACATTCGTAAACACTTTTTTTACTGTTTGCAAAAAAAATCCAGTTTTTATGCCATCATTTATTTCTTCTGTTTTTTTAAGTGACTAATAAACATTCAATCAGAAACGTGAGAAAAACGTGAAATACTCATTTCCATTTTTTGCAGAAAAAAAGCTAAAACAATATTTATAGTCTTGAATGAAAAAGGAAGCTCAACTTTGTCCCTTACACATCTTCTTCTTCTTTGGTAGTAAATTTCAAATTTAGTCAACACCTTTTTTTTCTTTTATCATGTGTTTAAAAGCCTATCTGAAATGGCGCAACAAAGAACAGTGCACCCAATAAATGGCTCCTGTTTATATTTCAATGAAATATCGGGAAAAACTAGACAAAAAAAGTTGATCATTTAATAAAAACTTTTTTTTTGCAATAACATCGTTATAAAAAAAGTTAAAATGAAACAATTTAAATAGCGGAAGCACTAATAAAACTTTTCCCCTAAACTTTGTCGATGATATAGTCGATAAAAGATCAAACTGTCAAATTAAAATGATATTAAAAAAATAAATATTCGGGGTCATTATTACAATATTTTTGAAAATTACCGTTAAATGCTAAAATATCCCTTCTCTTTCTCTTTTTTTCCATGAATCAATTGACATCGATCATAGACTGAAAGGGGCGGTTTTCTTTTTCGTAATTTTGTCATTAAAACATGGGGGAAGAAAAAAAATAATAATTTGAACGGTTAAAGAAGAGCAGTTTAAGGCGATATAATGGCCGTTAATTAGGCGCATTCTTAGGTCGTGTTTTGTTTTTCCCAAGAAAATTTTGATATTGAATTTTAATTGTTTTAAAACTTGCTTGTACAAATAACATTTTGTATCTCTCTTTTTAGTAATCACACTTTTTTTAAAACAATAACTTTTTGGAACGAATTATGGCTTGTCCAATGGGATACGGTGTACGATTTCAAGGTGGTGATATTGAGCATGGACATGAACAACCACTTCCTCCACCAAAGCTAGATGATGGTGAAGCAGATGTATCACAAAAAGGTGTCAATAAGACAACAATGTTTAATAATGGTGTAACATATCGAGATTATCTTCAATTAGAAAAATTATTAGATTGTCAAGCTATGAAATCTGCGGATCAAGGCTTACCAGTGCCAGATGAGCATCTATTTATTATTATTCATCAAACATATGAATTATGGTTTAAACAAATTATTTTTGATATTGATCATGTTCGAATGCTTTTAAATAATAAGATTGTTGATGAAACAAAAACTTTACAAATTGTATCATTACTTGAAAGAACCGTAAGAATATTAAAGTTATTAGCAGATCAAATTTTAATATTGGAAACAATGTCACCACTTGATTTTGTTGAATTTAGGTTTGTACTTTTTTTGTATTTTGCAATTACTGTTATATTGTATTTATTTTAGGAAATATCTTACATCAGCATCAGGATTTCAAAGTTTACAATTTCGTTTACTTGAAAATAAATTAGGTGTTAAAAATGATCATAGAGTTAAATATAATCAACAACATTATCGTGATGTATTCCGTACTGATAAAGAAATGGAAGATTTGGTTGATTCTGAAACACAGCCATCATTGTTTAAATTGGTTGAAGTATGTTAAAGTGTTCTATAAATTTTAAAAACGTGTATGATGAAAATCATGCCCGTATTTAAGGGGAAGCTTTTGGGGCCTGTGCCCCCACCCCGAAATTCAAAAAATTTCTTTGATGTTTTGCCGAAGCGTGCCGAAAGCGACAAAAGATCAAAGGCTTGCCTTCCCCTAAAACTTTTTCTGTATACAGCCTCGATGAGAACGCTGCCTTAACTTTTTTTGTACTAAAAATCATTTGTTCAAAATTTCAAAAACAAAGCTCAAAGTTTATTGTGACAATAAATTACACAATAATTTTTATCATTCACTTTTATAACTTAAGATATTTAATTTAATGACAATATATGGTGTCATTAAACTTTTTTTTCTTAATCAAAATGTTTCGTTGAAAGTTTTTTTCTGAGGAGACAGAACAGTTTTTTTAAAGTTGCAAAATTTTTTGTCATCAAAGAATTTTAAGTCACGCTTATTTGGCCTTTTTTATTTATGAAACCTTTTTTTTCTATCATCCCTTTCTTTTGTAATGTCTAATTTTTAGAAATGGCTAGAACGTACACCTGGAGTTATGTTAAATAATGATAAAGATGAAGAAGATGATTTTGACGCAATTTGTAATGATATCAAAAACGTTGGAATTAAAAGTGAATCTAGTGAAGAAGAAAATACAACAGCAACAACAGCAAAAAAATTAAAACATGCAAAAATCATTGAAAATGGTACCCATGAAATTGTTGAAAACGGTACTCACGAAATCATTGAAAATGGTACACATGATAAAATTCTTGAAAATGGGGGAAGAAAAAAGAATAGCAATGTTAAAGTTGAATCAACAGTTGAAAAGAAAGGCTTTTGGCCAAGCTATGTTGATTCTGTTACTGCATTCCTAGATGACTTGAAAAAAGAAGCAGAAGTAAGAATTTAACTTTAAAAATCAAGTTAAGATTTAATAAAACATTTTTAGAATCCTGATTTGTCTCCTACTGAACAAAGTCAACTTAAACAAGAATATGAAAAAACAAAGGTTTGTAAATTCCCATAAAGTGAATTTTCGTCTACGTAAAATTTTAAAATTTTAGTTCAGTTTTGAAACAATTCTTAGTGATGTTGAATACAATAAATACGTAAAAACACAAGAACGTCGTCTTAGTCATGATGCCCTTAAAGGTGCTCTAATGATTTACTTTTATCGTGATATGCCACGTTTTTCACAGCCATACCAAATTCTTACATTCCTTATGGACATTGATTCATTACTACAAAAATGGCGATGTAAGTCTTAAATTTACCAAAATTGATTTTATAATAACAATAATTTTTTAAGATAATCATGTAATGCTTGTTCAACGAATGCTTGGTAGTAAACAAGGTACTGGTGGAAGTTCTGGTTATCTCTATCTTCGAACAACTGTCAGTGATCGCTATAAAGTTTTTATTGATCTTTTTAATCTTTCTACATGGCTTATTCCACGTGTTTACATTCCTAAACTTTCTAAGAAAATGGTTCGAACTCTTTCACATCATAGCAGTCTTAATGCAAATTGGGATTCTAATGATGCAAATTAAATATATATTTTTATATCTGTGGTCTAAAATTTGCCAAAATTTGTTTCAATTGATTTTTTTTCAGTTGTTTGTTTCTCCCAAAAAAAATTGTAAATTTGATAAATAAATCAATTTATTTTTTTAAAAGCATTTAAACAATCTACAAAAAAAGACATTATACTAAAAATACTACTACAAAACACTGATGTTATTTAGGGGAAGAACGCATGTTTTTCTTTTCTTTTGTTTAATATGAATGATTTTCAACAAAAAGTGATTCAGCAGCTGCAGCAGCATTTTCTTCACCACTATATTTTCCTAATTGTGCTTCACCATTTGCTTTTGCACGATGAAGAAAAGTTTTTTGTGCAGCTTTAAGATTTTCATCTTTTCCACCCCATGATTTAATGACAGATGCTTGCAATGCTCGTCCATAACTGAATGAAAGCTTCCATGGTTTAAGAAGTGAAAGAGTATTGATGGCATTCAAATTCTTAGTTGCATCAAGTTCTGATTGACCACCAGAAAGAAAAACAATGCCTAAAAAAGAAATTAAGCATAAAAAACTGTGATATAATTTTTTATAGAGTACCGGGAACAGCAGATGGAACGCCACGACGAAGAGCTGTAACAGTTGCAAATGCAACTTCTTCAGCACTAACCCGCTTAGAAGCTGATTGACCTGGAGTAACCATATTTGGTTTTAATAAAGTTCCTTCAAGGAAAACATGATGATCTGCAAGTGCTTTGTATGTGTAGGCCAAAGTTTGTTCAGTAACTTTTTGACATCGTTCAATATCATGTTCACCATCACAAAGAACTTCTGGTTCAACAATAGGTACAAGGCCATTTTGTTGACAAATTGAAGCATATCGTGCCAAAACATTTGCATTTTCTAATAGTGCAACATGTGAAGGAACATGTGTTCCAATATGAATAACACATCGCCATTTAGCAAATCCACATCCACCTTTTTTAAATTCAGCACATCGCTTTGCAAGATTATCTAATCCTTGGGTAGTTCCTTCATTAAGGGTTCCAGCAAGTGGTACAACTCCCAAATCTAATTTAATTCCAGGTACTACACCTTGTTTGACAAGTAAATCAACAAACTTTTCGCCTTTGTCAGTAGACTAAAAATCAACAATCAATCAAAAAGAAATTGGCAAATTTTTTTTCAAAGTAAAAATCTATCTTAAAGTTTTGCGCGAGCGTTCTTTGGCCACCGTTTTAGAAGGTCAGGTGAACAAAGTTCTATGATCTCTTTTCTCCCTTCTTCTTTTTCTTAAAACAATAACAATATAAAGTTTTTTTTCTCTTTATTGCCTATGATAGACATTAAAATAAAATCTACTAACTTGATGGAAAGTTTCTTCATAAAGAATAACACCAGAAATGTGTTCACCCAAGTTTGGAGTTGTAAAAAGTAATTGACGATATTTACGGCGATTATCTTCAGTATTTTCAAGATTAATTGATTGGAAACGTTTTCCAATTGTTCCTTTAAAGAAAGTGAAAATAGTTAAAACAAATGCAAATTTTTATGTATAACAAATACCTGTGCTTTCATCTGCTGCAAGAATACCTTTACCAGGTGCAACAATCTTTTTTGCAATTGATACAAGTTCATCTTCTTGTTGCTTTGTAAGAGCAGGTTGATAAGAGCCACCAACTTCAGCCATTTTTAAATATCTTTTTTTTTATTAACAACTAAAATTTAAAATTTTGTTAATTAACACAAAATTAATGTTAATTTCAAAAGTTGTGTGAGAAATAAGAAAAAAAATGGTATGCTAAAAGAACGCGCAAAAGTCAGAAATGGAAAATACTCTGACTAACTAACGATTGCAAATATGATAAGGGGGGTTGCAATGTTTCTTCTTATAAGAAGTTCTCATTCTCGTGACAAAGGCGGACAATCACGACGAACATTAAAAATATAAATAAAAATGCATGCATCGAAAAGGGTCGTCCAATGATACTGCTCTTGTTTCTATCATTGTTAAAGGCAAGACAAAAAACTTTTTGATACATTAATAGACAATGAAGAAAACTTTTTAACTACTACTATTGTAAATAAGTTTAAGTTTAAACAAAAAAAAATAACACTTATTTAATAACAAAAAAGGTAAAAATCATTAAGATGAATTACACGCGACAATTTTTTTAGAAGTGTAAGATAATTTTAAAGACAAAGTATTTTGTTTACCAAAATATCGTTTTGAGCTTTACTTTAATTTAATCGGTTTTATCATCACTTTATCTTTTTAGCTTTGGTCAAAACATTGTTTTTTCCTTTTTTCATGCTTTGTTTATTATTATTATAACACAATCCTACTGTAGAACATTTATTGTACACACGAAAATGCTTTTTTTAATTTATTGCATATGACATAACGCGAAAAACTTTTTTATCAAAGTAATCCAATGAAAGTTTAAAAGATACATTTTTAATTTACAAAAAGTCAAAAATTTATCTTACACATTTTGATTTATTGTTGGTTACAAAATTCAATGAAAGAAAAAAATGCGTTGTTGTCTTTTGTTATTTTCTATCATAATACTTCTTTTGTTTTACTTTTATTTTTCAATGCTTTTGTAGATTGAGTGTTTACAAAAAAACATCACCTTCCCTTATGTTTCTCGTCTCTCCATTTTTACTATATTCGATTAAAAAAATATGATTAATACATGCTTTCATAGAATCAATCATTAGGCAAAAAAAAGTGTAGGAGCCTTGGCCAAAGCACATTGAACAGAAAGCATAGAAAAACAGTGTTGAAGCAGATTTCCTTATTCTTTCTTTCCTGAAAAAACCTTCTTTGCTGCTTTCATGAAAGGTTAATAAAAATATAAAGCAAAAGCCGAAAGATCTTTATCAAAACACTGAAAACACGTCCAGATTGTCGGAAGGTGAGGGAATGTTCTTGAGGTTTTTTTCCGGAAATGCCCGTATTTGAAAAAAACAGTTTTTTATGCATTGAATCGGTAGGCAAAAAAATATTTGATTGTAAAAAAACAGAAAAAGCAGTGTCGAAGCAGCAAAAAATATCCCCTTTAAAAAACGAAAGCGTTCAAATGAATGAAATGAATAACGTTGACAGTACCAGTATTTATTTATAAAAGTACTTTTAGACTATGATACAAAGTGCAAAAACAAACTCAAAAACGATCTATTATTACATAAAAAAACGGATCGGAAATAACAATGTTGCTTTATACTTAAAATTTTAATAAATAAAAAAGCTTGAGATAAAGAAATATAAATAAAAGAAAAAAATTTCTTAAAATATTTTCAATTATGGGGCAACATTAACAGGAGAATTCAAACATGTTCCAACTGTTGGCGGAGCATGTTTGGGTGATCATTCAGGAATAAATTTTTCAATCATTGGTTTAAAAGTTTCTGCAAATTCTCTTGATGTGATTCCACAAATCCAAAACCAATACTTAATTTGTTGGTGGCACTGAAAAAATCAAAAATTGTTCATATTATATAAAATTTATTAAAATAATACCTTCATATAAATCGAAAAATTTTCGAGGTTAAAATTATGTGGTAAAATCCACAATTGAAGCTTCTCAAGCTTTGAAGAAATTTTTGTTTCTGCAGCTTTTAAAGAAGAAATGATTGGACATTGACTTCCACTTTAATAAAAAAAAACTTTATTCTAGTAAAATATTCAAAGACTTACATAGTAATACGTCGAGCATTTGGAAGGCATTCACAAATATCTTCAAGTGGAACGATTTCATCAAAATCATTTGTAATAAAAGTTTCTACCATTGTGCATTTTTCAACATTTCCACCATCAGTGAGATACTTGAATTCGTTCATCTTAATATGGTGATTGCTAAAAAGGAGGTTGAATCCTATTAAAAAGTTAAGGAATCATCAAACTACGTGTTACATTTCAATGAATTACCTTGTAACTTGAATTACGCGAAGATCAAATACAGCCGTTTTGAGCAATAATGTTGAAATAGATTCAGGTTCAACTATAATTCTAATTTTTTCAACGAGCCACATTTTTTTAGGAATTTCATCCAAGTCTTCAATTGTAATTGTTTGATCATCCAATGTTTCCAAGATCCAAGTATTACCAGTTAGATTTACTTTTTTGTAAACAGAAAAAGGAAATCCACCTTGATGCTCAAAGAATTTGCAAACTTTCATCAATTTTAATGCCATTTTTGGTTTGGCATTAAGTTTCATCCATTTTAAAACATCAGATGGAAAATATGATGGAGATGGAATGCTTAATTGTGTGACAGTTGTAGAAATTGTTTCTCCATTTTGGTCCATTTTTGAAATTGCTTGAAACAATGATATTAAACGGTCAGAAACTTTCTAAAAATGGAACAAATAACTAGTAATTTACAAAATTACTATAAAAATATTTGATCAAACATGGGAAGAACGGAAGCATTTAACTGATCAGTTGTACCAAAACAGCTTTTTGCTTTAAAACCACAATAAAAAAAGAAAAATGAAGAGAAGTAACGACAAAGGGTTTTATTAAAGACCATTTTTGTAGCATGTTTTTTAAAGCTCAATAATTTGTAGATTAAAGTTTTTTGTTATTAAAGATGTAAATTTTGAAGAAAATTTTGTAAAAAATATTCAATATTTGCCAAAAAAAATAATTTAAATCATTTAACTTTGGATTTCTGTTAAAACCATTTATGCTCTTTTTTTGCATACTTATTATTTTTGTAATGGAGTCTTGCTGTAGACTACGTACATTACAATATTTTTTAATTTATTGCATGAAGTAAAAAGCAAAACAAAATTTTTGATTACTGTAATTCTCTGAAAACAATGCATTCTCATTATCTTTAATTAAGTTAACAAAAAATACATTTATGAGCTAATTGGTCAATATGCACGTTGGCCCATTAATGGCTAAAATAGTCTATTTTCATGCAAAAAAATTCATTGTTTGCAGTTTTGTTTTTTTATTTATTTATTTCCTTTATCATTTTATGAACTGATTGTTAACATTATATTATTTTTTTCTAATGTTTTTTTTTCGTGTTGCTATTTTACTATATTTGATTGAAAAAATTCAATGCAAAAAAATCATTTTTGTTTTGCATCAACTGAGAGTCTCTGAGACAGCAGCATACTTCTAACATTCTTTTTTACCGCTTTTTGAAAGACCTAAGCAATCGCCGATAGATGTTTATAAAAAAAATTGACCATGGCCAAACTCATCGCAAACATTTCCGGGAAAAACCTCAATGGTTTTTTTCTTCGAGAAAAACAGTTTTTTATGCATGGAGTTATTCGGCAAAAAAAAGGTGTGGGAGCCTTGCGTAAAGCACATTGAACAGAAAGCATAGAAAAACAGTGTTGAAGCAGATTTCCTTATTCTTTTTTTCCCGCCCTCTTCGCTGCTTTCATGAAAGGTCAATAAAAATATAAAGCAAAAGCCGATGGTTCTTTATCAAAACACTGAAAACACGTCCAGACTGTCGGAAGGTGAGGGAATGTTGTTGAGGTCTTTTTTCCGGAAATGCCCGTATTTGAAAAAAAACAGTTTTTTATGCATAGAATCACTGGGCAAAAAAAATACTTGTGCTTTGGAATTTTTGGCTATTTGTAAAACACAGATCGCACATACCACCACATACCAAGTATATGTTTTGTCTTTATGTTGAATATGTGAAGGTAAGCAAACATAATTTTTTCGCAAAAAAATATATAATGATTATTTATTAGAAATGTAAGAATATGCGTGTTAATTTGCGTTATAATGATTTTGACTTTTCTGTTAAAATAAAGAAAGATATTGATGAAGTTCTTGGTACTGTAGTATTAGAATAAATATTTTATTATGTTTTTTTGAGTGGTTGCTTTGTGATTGTTATTACGTTTTCTTTTCGTTACGGTAGAAGCAACAGCTCTTATGACAATATTATATCAGCTTTGCCGTGAATTTTCGATGTATCTGTTTTTTTTTGCACATGTGGCTTTCAGTGATTTTCGTTGTCTCATTTTTTGGCGGTTACTGTAGCAAAAAAATTTACATAATTGTTTTTTTAGAGATAATCAACTTTGATCGATATCTTTATTCATTCTTTAAATTCCGTGTTTAATTCGTGTGTTTAACATTCTATCAACTAAATACAATTTGCTTGGTTTTTTTTGTATCTCCATCAAATATGCCAAAAAAGAAAGAATCATCATCCCCTACAACTACAACTTTATCAACACTTAAAAAACTTAATGGTGCAATTCTTCATGGTCAACGATATCAATATTTTGCTCTCCCGAAGAATATTATCTATTATATGGCAATGAATCCTGCATCTGCTAAAGTTTACAAGAAGCTTGTTCGTACTTGCAAATTTTTTTACAACATCAATCCTATTTTGGTTGTTTCTGAATTGAGTTTTTCGATAATTGAATTTCAACCTCGTGAATATGCATGGGAAGTACAAATAAATGAAGATGATGATGCACCACTTTACAAAATTGATATGGATAAAATACCATTCAAAATTTGGATTACTAAATTCGTTTGGATAGGTTACGATGAAACACTTGCTGCTTCATTTGTTCAAAAAAAACTTTTTCGTTCTGATGCAGATTCTGTTTTTCTTCACAATCAAGTTTTAACACTTGATGAATTTTCATTAATTTGTTCAAAGGCCAAGGAAGTCGAAGTCAGTTATATCAAAGTTACTGAAAATGATGGAGAAGATAAAGTTATGTTTGAAAAGATTATTGAAAAGTTGCCTAAACTTCAAGAATTTGAATGGTGAGTTTATTATTCTTTTTTTTTGACAAGGTCATAATGATGTCTTTTTTAGGAGATCTATTTCACGTAATTTTAATTGTTTCTCATCTGATACTGTAAAAAAATTAACGAAGATTCCTCATTTTGGTGATATTACTACTTTCCGTATGTATGGTATTTCATATGAATTTGATGCAAAGGATTTTTTTGATTATATTAAGGTAAGCAGGCTTTTTTCACAGAAAAATTATGTACTAATTTTTTAGACACAAAAGAAACATATGAATGTTAAGTTACATTATATTGAATCTGAACTTTCTGCTAAACATATGAAACAAATTGATGAAATTATTGATGAAATGAGCACAACTGATGTATTTACTTACAAACCACCGTATATCTGGGGTAGAACATCTCGTGATGATCAATCGAAGAAGTTAAATACATGTTATGCTCGTTATGAAAAAACTAAAACTCAATTATAATTTTGCTGTCATGTGTGTAATACTGTACTTTTTGGAATAAATATTTTGTTATAACTTTATTTTTGATGGTTGCTTTAAGATTCTTATATTAGCAAGTTTTTTTATCTCTGTTACGTTAAACACAACAGCTCTTATGACAATATTATATCAGCACTGTCGTTAATCTTCCATGTATCAGTTTTTAAGTTTTCGAAGATAATACAGTACCCAGGTTGCGTTTTTAAAACATTTGTGCTTTTAGCGATTCCTCATTTTTGTGATATTACTTCTTTTGTTGTGCGTGATATTTCTAGTAAATTTGATGGAAAAGCTTTCTTTGAATATATCAAGGTAGGCATTTTTTTAACAGAAAAGTTAGATAATAATTTTTAAGACACAAAAGAAACATATGAATGGTATGTCGGATTATTGTTGCTCTGAATATAGTATGCACATCCATATAAACAAAAACAAACTTCATTAACCGATTTTTCATTTATAAACAATTCTCGGGAAACAAGTAACAATGGAGCAATAACATATCAAAAATCTAATAAAGCTTAAGACTAAAATCTTCAGCTTGCATTAAATCTAAATTTTTTTGGAAGAAGTGCTTGTACTTCTTGTGCATAATTATTCGGTATCCATAAATTAAACCAAAGCCAAAGTTCTCCGTTATCTGTCATGTAGTTTTTAACAAATTCTGCAACATCTTCAGGTGTGATATATTCAATATCTGTTAAAATAAAATGTTTTAATTTTATATTGCTTTGAATAGTTGAATATTTTGCAAAATTAGTTATCCCATATTGAAATGGAAGCCTAAAATAGTTAAATTACTAATTGATTGTAGATAAATAGTAAGCTTACAGTAACTCTTTCACATTTGGGCAATTTTCTATAATATATGCCAATATATCACAGCCTTCTATAATTGTTCGACGCAAATCTATTTTTTCCACATATGGATTAAGCAAATTCATAAAGACTTGACTAGTTAAAAACCCATTATTTATATTTATCTTTTTTAAATTGTTCAAATCTAATTTTGGAATAACTTCGCATACTTCTTCATTCAAACTCAAATATAAATTTAATTGATCCCTTACTTGTAATGGATTAACTTTACTCAAATTTTTATCATTTATACGAAATTCTGCACTAATATATCCATTTTTGGCTATTGATATTGGATGATAAGGAATACTATCAAATTGAACAATAGATAGTCGATCACAATAAAAGCCATGAATTGATTGAATTAAGTATTTCAGCTTCTTGCTGCATTGTGATAGTTTAATAAGTGTGAAAATTGAAGCGCTTTTAATGAGATATCTGATATAGGGAGATCGAAATAGCAGTTCGTTGGAGTTGCTGACTGATATCATTTAATGTTTCATTAATAACTAGAAAAAACAATGAAATAAATTTTAAATTTATGATCGTGGTAAGAAGTTTTAACATGTGATGAAAAAATTGTCCCTCTAACTTCTTTTAAAAACAAAAATATTCTTTTAGACTAAAAAAAAGTTTTAGTTAATTCTTTCTATTTCTTTTATGGTTCACAATGAAAATTCATTAGCAAGATTGATCTGTGAGTTTACTGTAATTTTGTCGATTTATGTTCGTTCCAAAAAAAGTTTTGGTTTTTTGTCAAATAGAAAAAAAAACGAAAATGTTTTGGAATAACTTTATACATTTTATCCCAATCATATATAAGCTGTAATTTGTAATTACCACATTTTATTAAATTCTTTATCTTTACAATTGTTGTTACAATGAAATAAAAATTTTGCATCTTAAAAAAGAAGCACAAAAAATTTTTGCTTTTTTGCGCTGATAAAGCATGTCTAGCTGGCAATAAATGATTCATTCACAATTCCAAATGCAGTTTGGTTAAATTTTAAAGCGTTTCGAAACTTAAAAGCTGGCTTTGAATTAAAACAACGCTAATGTCATGTTGGTTTAATCTTCAGAAATTAAAAGTTGCAGTAGCATCTTCGAGAAATCAATTTTTTTGATTCCCTAATATTGATCATTTAGTTTGTCTTGTATTATGCAACATATTTTTCTAATTTTCTTTAAAACGTTCTTTTCTTTTTTATCAACACACAGTACCTTTCATTACTGCAATATTACTTTTTTACCAACGTTTTTCTACGGTTTTTTTATTACGCATTTTCACGCTTTTTTATATTTGCATGTTAGTTTTTTTTCTATTACAGAACATTCCATTGTGTTTTTTGTTTATTACCTTTTTTCACGCTCTCTTACATAACGGTGAAAAAAAATATGGTGCGATATTATCTTTTCTCTTTTTCTATGCTTTTCGTTTGTTTTTATAAAGATGGACAATTTTTTTTGGCTTTCTTGTCAGTCAAAAAAAATATGCTTTTATTGCTTCTCATTGAATCAAAGATGGAAGAAAAAAATAACATGAATAAATGGAGAAATATTAAGTATAGGTTGAAAAAAAGGAACAGCAAAAAAAGGGAAGAACAAAAGCATGAATAATGTAGAAGAATGTGGTTATCAAAATTATTTAAGGGGTTAAAAAAATCTCGTAAATTTAATATTTTCTATTGCAGATATAAATACATCTAAAAGTTGAGTAATACGATGGTTTTCGTTGAAATCATGGAGCATCTGAAATAATCATAATGTCTAAATTTTTTACCCTGGTACAGTTTTTTGGAGTTCTGTTTTTTGGTTTTATTAGTTTTCAATCTCTTATTGCTTTTAAAATTTCAAAACGCCGTTATTCATTTTTTTGGGGGATTGCAGTTTTGCTCCCAAAAACTTAATTTTATTTTATTTTTAGTATTCGTGCACTAATAAGAAGTAAGTAAACATATGAGAATAAATTTTGTCAACCTTGTTTACAATTTTAGACTACAAGTAAAATAGTTTAAAAAGAGAGTTATCCTTTTAGAAGTAACATTTTTTTGATAAACACTGCTTTTGAGTGGTTTATTTTTTGCCCTGATCCTTGCCTTTGATCCCTAAAAAAACAATTTTTTTTCAAACTATGGTTTCCTCTTTTTCACGAGTGTTATTGCACATATATATTTACCATGCCTTTATTTATTCATTATATCTCTTGTAGATTGCCATCGAAAGCTGTTATTTATTTTTTGTGCTGCTGAAATTTATTATCTCTTTTAAAAACAACAATAATGAATCCTGCATCATTCTCTCCAGGAGCTCCTGCAGAAGATAATACAATTCAACGTGAAGCTGTTGAAGATGCTACGCCAACAAGTAATGGTTTTTCAACACCTCAAAATAATCATCATCCAGCTGGTTTTGAAAGAACTAAACGGACTCCTAAGGTAAGCACCCTTTTTGGGTTGTTATAACTGGGTCAGCAAAAATTATGGCTTTATCATAATTCCTGCTAACCAAGCCCCTATCCCTAACCAGGACTTGAATTTTGACACTTTTTGCAAAAACATATGATGAAATAGTTTTTCAAGGAAAGTTATTGTAGCCAATTCGTCCATATAAATTTGATGCAGTCTTAGCAAATCCAGTACTTGATCAAAAAATTCTTGAAGAACATGCATGGAATCCTGATGATCGGTCATTAAATGTTTTTGTAAAAAATAATGATCCGTTTACTTTTCAACGACGTCTTGTTCCATTTTCAACTGATTGCATTCGTGGAAAAGTTGGTTATACAAATGGCTTTCATGTATGGAAAGTTACATGGCCTGTTCAACAACGTTATCCAAAAGCTGTAATTGGGGTAGCAACCAAAGATGCACCATTACATGCTGATGGATCTAAATCATTGATTGGTAGAAATGCTGAATCATATGGCTGGGTTTTGAGTAAGCTTTGTTTTGCTGAAAGACGTGAACTAGCAAACTATTTTTAAAACGGTTTTTAAAAATACCAAAAAACAACACAATTTAGAAAATTTAAACGCTTCCCTATTCTTTTGTGGATTGCTATAGCTATTTTAATGTTAACAAATATCTTTTTTAGATGAAAATAGATGTGCTCATAAATCAAAACATTTTCCAAGATGGGTATATCCAAATGTTGCAAATAGAAATGGACAACCATATGTTGCACCAAGTAATATTTATTGTATTCTTGATATGGAAGAAGGAACTCTGGCATTTGCAAGTGATAGAAATTATCTTGGTGTTGCATTTCGTGGCTTAAAGGGAAAAAAGCTTTATCCAATTGTTAGTTGTGTATGGGATCACCGTGAAGTTACAATGAAATATATTGGTGGTCTTGATCGTAAGTCATACCGTCTTTATTTTTAAAATAAAAAAAAAGTTTTTGATTCGTTTTGGTTTTTATAAAAAAACGTTTCATTGTTCGTAATGGTTTTACTTTTAATACTATCCGCTGAAAATTGATCAAACTTTTTTGATCTGTTTGTCTTTTATTTATCCCTAATTGTTCAAAAGCTATTTTTTGGTGAAGATATGCTAAGATTGAGGATACTGTAAAAACACAATAGCCAAATTACTTATCCCACTTGTTTTGGACCAAACTGTAAAATATTTTTTTTTGCTTCTATCTCTTTTGTTAGAAGTTACCGTATCGCTAAAAGTGTAATTTTTATCTATTTCATTTTAGGGGAACCTCGTCAATTAATGGATACGTGTCGTAGAACAATTATATCAAAATTGGAAAAAGAAAAAAAAGTCAATGATGATATTGCCACACTTCCACTTCCACCATCAATGAAAAATTTCTTGATGTATCTCCCGTGAAAAATTTTTTTAATGTTCTTGATTTATTAATGGGTCATGAAAATTTTTAACGTTCTTGCGTATTTATTGTTTATATTTTATGCGTATATCTTAAAACTTTCTAAATATAAATGAATTACTGTAACATAAACTTTTGTGTTTAAGTTGGACGGGGACAATTGTAAAAAGTGGTTACGGTATATGAAAACACATAATCTTTTTTGAACCCGATATTTTTTGAAAAAAATTCTCCTATCAACGAGAAAAAACACGTAAGTTTGACCAAAAACTTTTTCATCTCAATTATACAAATGTTCTTTTTGCCATTTCTCGTTTAAAACCTTTATTTTGATCCAATCTGACAGATTGAACAGATAGAAACAGCCAAAACAGTTCAATCCAATGACTATTTGTATTCAAAATCTGATCCAATGATCCGTTTCAACAATATATGAATCCAGTCCAAATCCAATATTTTGGGTTTTGGATTTCATTCACAATAATTTTCTGAAAGATATTCATTTGTAAATAAAATTATGTAATTTTTAGAATGCAATAGGAAATGGGAGTTCGTTATGATGTATACTGTAGTTCACGTAAAATTTGACAAAATATAAATTCTAAGGACATGTGATTATAATAAGATATATTGAGACGATAAAAATTTTTGCACACAGACAGAGATCGTTTTTAAAAATACCCATAAAAATAGCACGCAGTTCATGGATTGTTAAACTGCCGTGGATAAAAAGTTGGAGGAAGTGGCGGTGGTGGTGGTCCAGCTGAAAATTATTTATTTTTCTTAAATCCGAACAAAAATGTAACACAATTTTTACGTGGTAAAGGGATTGTAGATGTATGAAGATGAGCCTTTTCATATTCTGGTGATGAGCCATTAGAAACTTCCATATCTACAACTTCATGCTCTTTATCAGGATAATGTCCAGTTAATTCTGCAATAATTGGAACTAAAATTCGTTCCATTTCAATGTGATAATCTTCTGATACAAGGACCTGAAAAAGGGAAGATGTAAGGGGATATTAAAAAATACTTAAATAATACATGTTCAACTTGTCTCATAAATCTTTCGTTTAAAGTTGAATTTTTAACAAATTCTGTTGTTTTAATATGAATATGAGTTTGCATTAAATTCCATGGCATTGAACGTCCTCTCAATGATTCATCAACAATTCGAATTAATGGTTGAAAATTTACATCTTTAACGTATCTCTAAAGTTTCCATTAAAATTTTTATATATTAATAGTTTTTATTGCTTTAAAGCAGTGACAAATAAATACCTCAATATCTGCTCTTACTGCAACAAATGTTGCTAATTTTTTAATATCTTCATCTGTTATTTTAGACATAACATTTTCAATTGTTGGTCCTTTAGAATCTCCCATTTTGTATAACTAAATATAAATTATTTAAAGATAAAGAAAATAATAATAATTATTTTTGTTTAAAACTTTTAAAAGCAAGATACCACTTCGAAAAAATTCTTGCAACGAATACATTATACCCGGCATAAACCGAACCGTTGATAAATTTTTTTACTTGTGTTACTCATACAAATCACTGCTTCTCTTTTAAAAAAAATAATCAAACTGGTCAATCTTTTAATTTGTTTGTTATTATATTTTTTATAAAGTTTTTTTGCTAACTTTAAATCTTTATTATGTCTTTACCTATACAACCTGATGGAACGGCTAATGCAAAATCTGATAATGACAAGGTAGATGAAGCGGTATTTATTCAATGGATTTTGGATTTAAGAAATATGGATACGCGGGAAACAGCATTGCTTGAATTGAGGTAAAAAATAGCACTTTTAAAGTTTTTCTTTTACTGTTTAACATAATTTTTTTAGCAAGAAACGTGAAAGTTTGCCTGAGTTATCCATATGGTTGTGGTATTCTTATGGTACAATGGCATCTCTAATTCAAGAAGTTATCTCAATTTATCCTGCAATAATGCCAGCAACATTAACTGCAATTCAATCTAATCGTGTTTGTAATGCTTTAGCATTGATGCAATGTGTTGCATCTCATCCTCAAACTCGTAAACCTTTTTTGAATGGTAATTGTTCTTTGTTCAAATTATGCATTTAAAGATTCTTAATCATTTTTTAGCTAAAATTCCACTTTATCTATATCCATTTTTGCATACAACAAAGAATACTCGTCCATTTGAATACCTTCGTCTAACATCTTTAGGTGTTATTGGTGCTTTGGTGAAGAATGATGAAGAAGAAGTTATCAAATTTTTATTATCAACTGAAATAATTCCATTATCTTTGCGAATTATGGAACAAGGCTCTGAACTTTCAAAAACTGTTGCAACATTTATTTTACAAAAAATTCTTACCGATGATACTGGTCTTGCTTATGTATGTCAAACATATGAAAGATTTTCTCATGTTGCTATGATTTTGGTAAACCTTATATCGTTAGACATAATAGTAATAACACTACGGTTACCTTTTTCAGGGAAAAATGGTTATTAATCTTGCAAAGGAACCATCTCCACGTTTGCTTAAACATGTTGTACGCTGTTATAGCCGTTTGTCCGACAATAGCAGAGCACTACAAGCTTTGGTTCAGTGTCTTCCTGATCAATTGAAAGACGACACATTTAAAAATCTTTTGGAAGAAGATCGTTCAATAAAAACTTATTGGAAAGCATTAATGCGAAATTTGCGTAAGTTTTCTTAGAGCCATTAACAATCTGAGGTATTAATGTCTCTTCTTTTTTTCAGATCTTCCATGTGATCTTTAAACGTGTTCATATCTTTCTTTGCTGGAATCTCTCTTTATTGTGGTTACAAATTCATGGCTATTTTTTTTGTATCATTATAACTTACCTTTTATGTACGTAGTATAACATTATATTAAAAATGTGTTTTTATTTGATTTTAAGAAATTTTTATTTAAATAAAATTTGTTTCATTTTTTTATATTTGAATTTGCATTGATATAAGTAGCTTTTGACGTTTCTTCGTTTACTTTACATATACTTTGTTTTTTTCTGCGATCGGTGTTGAATATATTTGCTACAAACTACATTGATTAAAGGCGGTCAGTTCTTGTGTAAAGTTGAGTTGTTCATTTCGACGTAAACAATCTTCTCGCTGTTCTTTGTCTCCTTAAATCTTGGAGCATTGTTTTAAAAAATTTATCTAAGCTTTTTTATAATTCTTTTTTAGAATATGAAGTTAACTGTCGCACAGTTACTTCATACTTCTCGTATCTGTCGTCATGTAGTAAATGGAAAATGGACTACAACACATTATACTCAAAAACCTCGTGAAAAAGATGAACGTTGGAAAGATGTTGATATGACTCGAGTATCTGATGAATATGATGTTGTTATTGTTGGTGGTGGACCCGCTGGTTTGTCTGCTGCTATTCGATTAAAACAACTTGCTGCTGAACAGAATAAAGGTTGGAATAAAGCTATGTAATGCCTATAATGAATAAATTTTTTAGAGGTTCGAGTATGCCTTGTTGAAAAAGCGCCCGAACTTGGTGCACATACTTTTTCTGGTGCTGTTATTCAAACTGATGGCCTTGATCGCTTAATTCCAGATTGGAAGGAACAAGGGTCTCCTGTTTTTCAAAAGGTTACTGTAAGTTCCATTTTAATACTGTTGACCCTTTTTTATTCTTATTATTTTTTTAGTCTGAAAAAATTTATATTATGACTGCAAAAGGTCGTATTCCTGTTCCTGTAATGCCATTACTTCCTATTTATAATGTTGGAAATTATGTTGTTCGTCTTGGACATGTTGTTAAATGGCTTGGAGAAAAAGCTGAAGAATTGGGTGTTGAAATTTATCCTGGATATGCGGCTCAAGAAGTTCTTTATGATGACAAGGGTGCTGTTAGAGGTATTGCAACCAATGATGTTGGTATAAATAAAGATGGTTCACCTAAAGAAAGTTTTGAACGTGGAATGGAACTTCTTGCAAAATGTACAATTTTTGCTGAAGGATGTCGTGGGCATCTTACTAAACAAGTTATTAAAAAATTTGATCTTGAAACTCATCCAATGTCATACGGTATTGGATTTAAAGAACTCTGGGAAGTAGAACCTAGTAAGCATAAACCTGGTTATGTTGAACATGCACTTGGATGGCCTTTGGTTTGTTATTTTATTTGTCCTTCCATATGTTCATAAAGCTGTTTTCAGATGGTTGGACAATATGGCGGATCATTTATTTATCACATTGCAGATAATGGACAGCCACTTGTTGCAATTGGACATATTTCTGCATTAGATTATAAAAATCCTTATTTTAATCCATTTAAAACATTTCAAAAATTTAAAACTCATCCAAAAATTTCTGAACTTCTTGAAGGTGGTACTCGTATTTCTTATGGTGCACGTGCACTCAATGAAGGTGGCTTTCAAACTATTCCAAAGCTTTCCTTTCCTGGTGGATGCCTTGTTGGATGTGCAGCTGGAACTTTAAATGTTGCAAAACTCAAAGGTACTCATCCTGCTATGCTTAGTGCTCAAATTGCTGCTGAAAGTATCTTTCCTGAACTTGAAAATAGTGAACGTATAACACCTGAAAATTATCAAAAGAATTTTGAAAGCTCTGATTTATATAAAGAATTAAAGAAAACTCGAAATATTCGTCCATCCTTTAATACTAAACTTGGATATTTCGGTGGTCTTATATATACTGGATTATTTTATGTTTTTGGTCGTGGAATAGAACCTTGGACATTAAATCATGGTAAACCAGATCATGCAAAACTTGAACCCAAAGAAAATCATAAAGAAATTGATTATCCAAAACCTGATGGCAAAATTACCTTTGATTTGCTTAGCTCTGTTGCTCTTACTGGTACTAATCATGAAGAAAATCAACCAGCCCATTTAACTCTTAAAAATGATGATGTTCCGGAAGAAATAAATCTTAAGAAATTTGATGGTCCTGAATCTCGTTTTTGTCCTGCTGGTAAGCACTTTTTAGTATTACATACATATTGATATTGTTGTAATAATAATAATTTAAGGCGTTTATGAATATGTTCCACGTGGTGAAAATACTGATGAACTTCGACTTCAAATTAATGCCCAAAATTGTATTCATTGCAAAACATGTGATATCAAAGATCCAACACAAAATATCAACTGGGTAGCTCCTGAAGGTGGTGGTGGTCCAAAATATGATGGGTGCTAATTATTTTATGTATCATTTATACTAGCTAAATAATGTGAAAAATATTGTAGGTATTATTTTGTAAACTGAAATAAAATTTTGATTAACTTTTTATCTATTTTTTGTTATTCAAAGATATATCGTGTATTCAGCAATAAATAAGAATCATTGGTGGGGTATACTGTAAAATAGGGAAGTATCTTTTTTGCAATATCATGACTGTTTTACAAACACGAGGGTGTATCATGAATTTGAAAGTTACTATTTCCATATGAATATTGGAATATAAGTTACAGTACACAATCGAAATATAGTATTAAAATAGCTTTAAGTAATTGATGATTTTATGAATACCTATCATCTCTAAATGAAGAATCTAAATTTATAAACACATTTTCTTTGTCATTTCAGAACTAGAAAGAACTGGATTGATTACTTACAAAATGTGTTGAATTTGAAGTAAAGTCAAAACCAATAATAATACTGTATCATTTATTTAATGCAAAAACAAGAGAAAAGCTCTCTCGAATAAGAGTTATTCTTTCATTTAATCATGTATAAGCCATAAATTGGGACTCAACTGTCCCAGGCAATCCGTTATACCTTTATGTTAGAGCGCCTGAATTAACAAGGTAGATACAAAAATGAAAAACCGTATAAAATTAACCAGATTTTCAAGCAACAAATGTGTTCAACATTTTATGTTATTAGCCGTTTTTAATGTTAAAGTGAATTCACCAAGAATATATCTTTTCATTGTTCTTTCAGGAAATGAGTGCTTTTTTGAAATCTTAACATCATTTACTCCAGCTGAAAGAGCATCACTATATTTCATGTTGTGATAGATAATATCATTTAAAATGTGTGTATTGTTTTTACATAACAAATGTTTTGCTGCTAATTTATGCACATCTAAAACAATCAAAATTTGTAGAGAAGAATGAATGCTTGTCGTCAGCTACTTACCAGCTATATTCAAGCTACTGTTCAAAGCTAAGAAAACCACGAGAGCTGCTAATATTTTGTCCGTAATTATCCAATAGCTTTACAAATAAATAAATATATTTTTGAGTCTGAACTCCGAAGGTACTGGAAAACGTCTACAACAAAGTTATTCAGATATTTGCTGTATTTAACTTTATGATATGGTGAACACAAACCTTCATTGTATAAGGGAGCATCCAGAGCTGACGTCAGCAGTTTTGGCATGGATGGGGTAAAGCCAAATCTGACGCTTCACCTTAAATGTGGCAAAAATCAAAGTAATTTTGCTGATTGAGGCATGGAAGGGGTAAAAAATTTTTGATTTTCTGCTGACGTCAGCTCTGGATGTTCCCTAAGTCTTTGAACCCTTCTATGAACGTTTTGCTGTTACTGTAAAATCTCCCAAATTTTTAATTTAATCTTTGCGGGGTTTCAAAAAATGCAACTTAATTATTAAAATGCACATTTTACTTTCAGCCCTTATTTTACCAGATATGATAGTTTCTTCAGTTTGAGCCGTTACTGTTCAATTTAAAAAAAGAGAAAGCCAAAAAAGCAGTGTAATTTTTGTCGAGGACGAATAAATAAAATTTAAAAACGCGCAAAAAAATGGTTTTCGAAAAGAATTTTATGAGAAAAAAGAACTCAACTCTCTTCTATTTGGGCAAAGCTCTAGCGCAATTGTAGAACTTTTTATTTTTTTTATCACTGAAAAAACATCAATCATTTTTTAATTTCAAAATCGTGTTGGAGCGCGTAACATTTGATAATTATTTTCCTTTAACTTAAATATTTTATCACTAGATGTTGTCGCGCTTGACACTATTGTAGTCTTGTAAGTAGTAACAAACATTGACCTTGTAGTATGTCATGTTATCTTTGCTTCTCTTAAATTTGCACTTAAACATTAAGCCCTCTGCTACATCTTCGAGTTAGCGCGTCGCGATTATAGTTAACTAAAAAGCATTCATCACAACCACCATCAAACTTTAATGCATTCATGACCGGTTCCCATGTCGTGTTGTTTATTGTTCTCATTCGTGAAAATGTTCTAGCTATATATCTACATTTTGTTATTTTTCAGTAATCTTATTAATTACTTGCTCAATATGTTTAATACTAGTTCTAATCAAACTAGCTTTGGTATGTTTTTGTTTGTACTAACCTTCTCTGACGTTTAATGTACAACTTTTCTAGGAAGCGTTGGTGGAGGCTTCACACGTGGTAACTGCCAGTCTACTCGAGGTATGTTTATTGTTGGAATCATTGTAAACATATAACTTGTGCATATATAATTTTAGGAGGATTTTCTCAAGGTGGCTTCGCTGCTCGTGGTTCTCAACGTGGTGGTGGTCCTTCTGTTGGTTTGAATGGTACCACTGGAGATAAAAGTTAGTTTTAATAGTTTCGTCTTTCACCCGGTATTAAATGTTTAAATATTTTTAGATGCAGGAACATCTGATTTTGGAGATCAACCACAAAATGGTGAATTCTTTGGTGCACGAGGTTTACTCTTTTGCTGTCGTCTTTCTTTTAAGTATGATGATGTTTTAGGTACTGGCTTTCGAGGTGGTCAAGGTTTCAATCGTGGAAATCATTCTCTTGGAGCTTCTCGGGGTGGTTTTAATAATGATGCATCATTAAATGGAACTTCAGATTTTTCCCAAGGTAGGTTTGCTGTATGAATGTGTTGCATTAATATGCATTTTTTTTAGGAAATAGCTCTCGTGGAAACTTTAATAATAATGGTCATGGTATGTCTCCTTTATGTTATTCGATATTATTTTTATGAATAATATTTTAGGAGGATTTTCTCACGGTGGCTTCGCTGCTCGTGGTTCTCAACGTGGTGGTGGTCCTTCTGTTGGTTTGAATGGTACCACTGGAGATAAAAGTTAGTTTTAATAGTTTCGTCTTTCACCCGGTATTAAATGGATGAATGTTTTTAGATGCAGGAACATCTGATTTTGGAGATCAACCACAAAATGGTGAATTCTTTGGTGCACGAGGTTTACTCTTTTGCTGTCGTCTTTCTTTTAAGTATGATGATGTTTTAGGTACTGGCTTTCGAGGTGGTCAAGGTTTCAATCGTGGAAATCATTCTCTTGGAGCTTCTCGGGGTGGTTTTAATGGTAATACTTCATTTAATGGAACTGTTAATTCTGACCAAGGTTTGTTTGTTTTGTTAATTTATATTGCACTGATATGGTTCTTTTCAGGAAATGTTTTTCGTGGAAATTTTAATCAAAGTAATGATGTTAGATTTAATAATACTGATGACCATGGTTTGTTTTCTTTATTTTATTCGATATCATTTTTACGAAAAATATTTTAGTAGGATTTTCTCGTGGTGGCTTTGATACTCGTGGTTTTCAACGTGGTGGTGGATCTGGTATGAATGATTCTAATGGTAGACCTGACAATCAACGTTAGTCTAAACTATCATATTTATTTACTTATTGTTAATTGCATATATATTTATAGAAGGATATGGTCATGGAACTTCTGGTTTTGGACGTCAACAAGAATGTAATGGAATGTTTGGTACACGAGGTTTACTCTTTTGGAGTCGTGTTTCTTTTAAGTATGACGGGTTTTTAGGTAATGGTTTCCGAGGTGGTCTTCATCGAGGTTTCAATCGTGGAGCTTCTCGTGGTGGTTTTACTGGCAATAGTTCATTCAATGAAGCTACAAACTCTGACCAAGGTATGTTTGCTTTATTACTGTACTGCATTAATTGCCTAAAAGAGTGCCTATGTCTTATTGTTGTTTCATAGATACTGAAAAAATGTTTGATAATGGTAAAGTGGGTGGAAGATTTGGAAAGGATTATGCCAAAAATGAAGATGAAATTATTATTGAAGGACTTGAAATGGGTTATACGCTTGCTGAAATTAAGTGAGTTGACTCTTTTTTTATGCTACAGTAATCTCATTTAATGCATTGCAGGACTTGGAGAGAATTTGGTCTTTTGGAACAATTGATTGCAAATGTTGAACGTGAACGGTATCCATGTCCAAGCAAAGTCCAAAGTTCTGTAATTCCACTTCTTTTGGATGGATATGATCTCCAATTATTAACTGAAAAAACTGGTAGCGGTAGCATTGCTGTAAGTTTTAATTTGTAACAATATATACTAAGATTATAAGTTTTTTATCGTTTTGTAGACATATTTATTACCTATCATTCAAAAATGTTTTAATGAAAAACGCAACCAGACTTATTTTCCTACTCCCTGTGTTCCATATGCAGTGGTCCTTGTACACACACATGATTTGGTTAATCGATGCTTTGAAGAAGCTATGAAACTTACTGCTGGTATGTTGTTATTTTGAAAAACATGGCTTAGCAATACTATTTGAACATACTTTTAGGTACTTTGCTTACTGTAGCTAGAGTTTATGGTGAATTCTCTGTTCGTGAAAATGTTGAGGAAGTAGAAGGCACATGTGATATTGTTTTTGCAACACCTGGTCGCTTCCTTCGTTTGGTTCAACGTAAAGATCTTGTTCTTCATCGAGTTCGATTTCTTATTTTTGAAAAAGGTGATATTCTTCTTTCGGAAGATTTCAAGAATACGATTGATGAAGCATTATTCCATTCTGGTGCTCCTCCAATTCGAATGGTTTGTTCTTTTACAGTAACATGTGTTGAAAATTCACTAACAGCTTTTTTTAGGATCGTCAAACAATTTTTATAAGTGCAAATTGTGATGCTGTTGCTCTTGAAAAATCAAAGGAATATATGCGAAAAGACAAGACTGTTTGCCTCAAAAATAAGACTATTGCACCATCACGATCATTGTTCGGCACTGGTGATGGTTTTAAAAATCCTGCTGGCGGCTTTGGTCGTGGAAAAACATTTGGCTCCGATGCTGGTTCTAAATCTGGCGGCTTTAGTGGTAGAGCATTATCTGGAGATGGTTTTAAGTCTGTTGGTTTTGGTGCTGGAAAATCATCTGAATTTGGCGCTGGTTTTAAATCTACCGGCTTTGGTGGTGGAGCATCATCAAACACTGGAGTTGGCTTTAAGGCTGTCGGCTTTGGTGCTGGAAAATTATCTGGAGACGGTCTCAGGAATCCGGTTGGCGGCTTTAGTTGCGATAGTACTCTTGATGAAAAACGTGAATGTTTTGCTTCTCCTCTTAAAGCTGCTATTCCTGGTGAAATAGGTGAAAATGTTGCTGATAGCTTTAGTGATGATGCGATTGTTACAGATACACGTGAATCTGTTGCTTGTGCTTCTGATGAAAATATTGCTAGTAACTTTACTGATGCTCCTGGTGTTGATGAAATCGCTACTCAACTTCCTGAAGCTAATGTTTATTCTAAAAATGATGGAGAAACTGTTGATGCTGGTAGTGATGCTGCTGAAGAAGAAACACGTGAATCAGTTGATCATTCTTCTAAAGCTGCTATGTCTGATACAACCGATGGAGATGCTGGTGCGGCTAAGATTGAGGAACCACCTCGTCGAAGATTTATTACTCCTTTACCTGCTGATGATATTCTTGTTAAAGAAGAAAAAGAAGTTGCTGATGTTAGTAGCAGTGTTAATAAAAAGCGTCGCTTCATTTCTCCTCATAAAGATGGTACTGTTGATGTAAAAGATGGTGATGCTGCTGGCAACTTTGATAGTAGTGTTCCTGTTATGAAACGTCAATTTATTTTTGATGTTAAAGAAAAACCTGCTCAACCTTTTGTTACTCCTGCAGAAGATGGTTCTGTCAAAGAAGATGATGGAAATGCTGCTGTTGGCGCAAATGATCCGAAGCTCAAGAAAATCACTGGTGATCAAACTGCTGCTCAAGATGATGATGACGAAGATGACGGCTGGTAAATGTCAATCTTTTCAAAAATTTTATTATACATTTTTGTTTGATTTTTTGTTTTTTTTTTTATATGCTTTCTTTGTATCCTTTTTTATAAAGCATTTTTAAAATATTGAAGCTTATGTTTAGATGTTTTGTTGTAGTTTAATTATGTTACAGGAAAGAATGATTTTACAGATATCATTTTTGGTTTTATGTTGTAGTTAAAGCTCCTTTACCGTATTCAGCTGCAAATATTTTTTGTTTGTTGAAAAGTTTTAACATGAGTGTATGTTTTTACAGATGTCTTTTGTTAATACATAGTTTCGATCGTTTAATAGATTTTTTTTACTATTTTGTTTCTTCTTATCGATGGGTGGACATTCGTTTTTAAAACTATTACAATGCCAGCTTATGTCGATGTAACTGCGCAGTTTGAACATTTTTTGTGTGTCTAACCTGTAAACAATCAAGTCTCAGCAGTCATCTTGTTTTTTGATCAAAAATCTTTGAACAAAAAGAAGACGAATGGACACACACACCATATATTCACATTTGTTTATAGCTAGGTTTTACAGTGACATAGGTCACAAAAAATCTCTTAATTTTTCTCTCTCGCTGATTCACAACAGCAGCAGCGGCATTTTAATCGAAGGAAGGAACGAACGCTGACCCAGCCGGGTGCAGTAGTGTTGTTGACAATTGCTGCAATGCATTTGTTGCGCAATACCGTAGTTTTTGTGTGAAGCAAAATTTGATGATAGGTTCATTGGGAGAGGGCAAAATGCAAAAACTATTTATTTAAAAATTTCAAAAATTTATAAATTCCAGATGTTACAAAAAATTTTCAAATCTGATTCCTTACAGTCATGTGTCCATAAAATATGCAAATTAAAATGTGACATATTTAAATAACAAAAATTAAAAACCATAGCTTTAATGACTTTCAACTAATAACTAATGTCTGCTATTTTTGTACTGCCTTGACTGTTTCTTCTCTTGCATCTGCTTTTAAGTCATGTTTAGGCGCGAAAAAAGACATTGGATGTGGCTCATGAAGCCAAAAATTGACTCAATTTTGCGCAAATCATTTTTAGTGATGGACTAAATCTAGTCATGATAGATGTTAATGTTTTTTTTTAATTGTGGCTATGTGATAATAATACATGTCATAATTCCTTTATTATTACTATAATTTTTCTACAATTTTTGAAATTGAATCTTAAAAACACAAAATATTTTTCTTCTTCAAATTTGTCTTGTAAGCATAAAAGTACTGTATATATCTGATTTTTTATACTTCTAATTTTGATTTACTTATTACAAATCTTTACTAATCACGGATTCCATATACAAGTTTATGCCAAACTCTGATAATTTGGGGAACAATTCCTTCAATTCGACCATTTCTTTTCTTGCATTAGTTTGAGGTTTTTTTTGGCACAAAAGCCTGTCTTTTATTTTTCCTCTTGCAGTTGATCTTTGGTCTCTTAGAAGCGCAAGTTACCATTATTTTTACCGTCTCTCATCATTTCCAGCCATCTAAGCTTTAAAAATAGGATGAAACTTCAAAAGCCGTCAGCCGAAATTACGCCCCTCTTTTCTCCTTCTTTATTTTCATTCACTGTAAGAGCTTTCCTCCTTTTCTCCACCTATTTTTTTGTGGACAGTCCGGGTTTTGTTGGCTGCCAAATAATAGATAGAAGTATGGGCTTAGCCAATTGCGGCATTGAGTTTAAAAAATGGCTTGCCGCGCATCGTCTGCCTATCCTCATTCCTGTAGAGTCCATTCTGGCACTCGGTTTTTTATGACTCATTTGCGTTCGCCCTCACGCAGTGAAAAAATAAGAAGGGAGGAAAGACAGGCTCAATAATTGTATAGCACGCCCTAAATCTGATCTGGAATGCCATAGCAAGACAGCTTGTGCCAAATTCTTTTTTTTTCTTGTTTATCCAAGTTATCCGTTTCAAATTTTTTCCTACTTTGTTTAAACCTTTGGGGTATTGTAATTGACTTTTAAAAGTATTATTTAACCTACCTTCTTTTTTTATTGTCAATTACATGAATTTTTTAGGTTCATCGAATACTCATTAAGGGGGTGAGAAACCATGACAGCAGAATTAGATTCATATGGGAATCTTTCATATCAATGGAAGAAAAATAATACAGAAGATTCACATAAATGGATTACTGAAGAATCTGCAAATTCCAATCAAGAAGAGACACATTCAGTATAGTTTTTTTTTATTTATTCTTTTACAATATTTTTACAGTAATTCTTTTTTCAGGAAACAGCATCATCACCGCAAAGTTCTTCAGGTACAATTGGATCAGATGTTGTCTCAAATTCATCCCCAGAAGCTCATACACCTATTGCATCACCTGTACAATCTCAAGAGCCATCAACGTATAAATTTGAAGCAGTATCACAAACTTCAATAACTGAAGATAAGAATGATATTAAACCAAATGAAGAAGTTTCAACAGCTCCACAAGAATACTCTGAATTAAAAGTTGATATTGCTGAAACAAAAGAAGAATTGAAGCCAACAATTGATGAATTATTTAATTTGCCTGAACCAGATCCATCTAATCCTCCAACTATTAGTATTGGAGCTAAATTTGTATCGTATGTTATTTCACATTTCTTATTCTTTGATTAAATATTTTTTTTATTTCAGATTTGCACATTTTGAATCAATTTTTGAGCCATGGAAGCAACAAAATTTTCATCCTTTTCGAGTGGCAAGCTCTGAAACAATGAGACATCCGGATGGTCAACAAGATCTTGTCTTTAAATATCGATATATCGTTTATCACTGTGTTCATTATGGTACTCCTAGAATGCGGGGTAAGTTTTATTTGATTTTTCCTTATGATTTCTATAAAAGTCTATCATTATGTTACATTTAAAAAATTCCAAGGTCGTATATGTCAATAATTTGAAACGTTTTTTCTTTTGCATATGTAACAGGTGTTATGGTATTTTTTTAAACCGCAATCAGCATTGCCTAACTCTTATTTTATTTTCCCCATTATACCATATGTCGTTATTTTGTTTTTGAGGGTTGTTTGAATTGACAGATTCAAATTAGCGACAGATGACTGCAAAAATTAAACGATAGTAAAAATAATTAGACTTTTTAGGAAATGGTAAACGTCCAAATCAAAGCTATCTTCCAAGTGGATGTAAAGCAATGTTAAGGCTTAATTTTAGCTATAATGATAATTCGCTAAGAATTACTACTCTTCACACTGAACATCAAAATCATGAAATTGGGCCTGATCACTTTTTTGGAAAAGTTCGTAAAATTTCTCCACTGTCCGAAATAAATCGTAAAAGTAACTTTTTATATATTTTTTATTTATAAACATTTTTATACCCTGTTTTTCAGAAGATAGTCCAAGATCAATCAAAAGTTCACCATCATGTAAACCTTCACCAGCTACAACACAATCTTCTTCTCAAATGCCTTCATTTCCGTCTTCTCCAAATGTTCAATTTTCTTTAAATACAAATCCCATTCAATCTGCTGCTGTTGATACTGTACCTAAGCAAGAAATCTCACAAGAAATTCCTTCTTCAAATCTTTCACTTGCAACAATGCTAGCAGCTGCATATAATAATAATATCAATATCAATAATAATACTGGTAATACTTTTTCAATGTTTCAATCTTCTCAACCTTGTATAGTACCTCAACAAATTCCTATTGTAAATAATCCAAATGGTAGCAGTAATAATAATAACAATACTTCCCTTGCTGCACTATTATCACAAAAAGAAAATAATTTTTCATCATCTGGGAATGGCTCTACTCAAGTTGTTACAAATACAATTAATCCAAATCCTCCACTAATATATCCACAACAAATTCTTCCAACATCTCAACCATTTCCAAATATTCAAGTTTGCTTTATCATTTATGCATTCATTTTTTATAGATAATTTTTTAGGATATGGTTAAGCCTCGTGATACCGCTTATACATCATTACTTGGGCAACCACAAATTTCAAATGAACATCCACTTGCAAAACTTTATGAAGCATTACAAAAACAAACCCTTCATCTTGCTATTGAACAATACCGTATGAAACTTGTTTTACAAGAAAAGCTACAAGCAAGAAATGAAGAGTATCGTTCAATAATGAATTTGCTAAATAATGGTAATATACCAGTAACGAATTTAACAGCAATGGACCGAATTCTTTCTCTGCTACGACAAGTCGTTGAATGTATTCATACATCTAATTAATTAATATTTTGTATTTATATCATAATTTGGCTGAGATTTGTAAATATGTATCGATGAAAAATAGTTTTTTTAAAAGCTTTTTTTGAATCTGATTGAAGATACAAATTCTCAATCAAATTTTGTAAAACCTCGATGATTTTTTTCTTTTGTTGTTTTTCTATTTATTTTTTACGTGTTAAGTTTTACGGGCTTATGCAATTATCTGGTATTTAGCTTAATTAATATCTCTCCTTCATTTTTGTTTGTCATAGCCTTAATTTTTTATCAAATCTTCCACCTTTCTTCTTTCTTATTAAACGTGTATCTCTTAAAAAGAGCTTTAAAGCTCTTTAATCTATTATTATTATCATTTTTTCGGGCTTATGCAACATATTTTTGCTCATTTTTTCAAGTTTTATGTTTTATTTATTTTTATTAGCTGGTGTAAAAAAGCCAATAAATATTCTTAAGTGCTTAATTTAAATTAAAAATAATAATTTATTTGCTACATTAAAGAAAATGCGAGATAATAATAATAAGTTATTGTTAAAGTTATATCATCATAATATATAGATATAATAGACAAAACCAGGAAGAGAATATGATTGACATGGGTAGGCAGTGAAAGACTATTACTTTTGTATACAATTAAAAAAATTAATGGAATTGTGTTAATGAAATATTTTGTTTTTGTATGAAAGACTAATTTGTTAAATGGGAATTCAAGAAAAAATAAATTGTGTTAAGTAATTTAAGGTATTTAAGAAAATTAATTTAGATTAAAGAAATGCATCACAAATGTGGCATACTGTAAGCGAAAATTAAAACGCAAAACATACATGTCATAATTATAATTTTTACAGCAATACAGTATCTTTTTCGTGAAATATAAAATGTTTAATAACCCTCAATTCTTTAACACTTAATGAAAAAAATGATAAGAAAAAAATATTACTAAAATACTGGTCTTAAAAATTAATTTATAGACTATCACAATTTTGTAATGCTGGTTATAGGTATATTTTTTTAAACGAAAGTTTTACTACAGATAATGAAGAAAAAAAGAAAATTTGTTTTTATTTTTTTAGAAGTAGCATTAAAGCAAACCCATTAATGAACGTATCAACTGCAGCGCATCTGGTGAACGTGCTAAACCGGCAGTTTCAGCATTTTGAATAAAATTTCGAATTTTTAATTGCTTTTGTTCATGCTGGGCTAGTTTTTCCTGAAAATTTTTTGATTGTTTTTTTGAGGATATACTGTAACATTCTAACATTAAGAAATTCAATTTGTTTTGATAAAGCATGATTTAAAAATAAATTTAATGCAGGATTTGCAATATTTTTTGCTTGTAAGAAAGCATTATCATCCATGTATGAAAGAGATGGAAGTGACATTAAACTAAAAGAAGTACATTAATATTGAAGCTAAATGAAATACTGTAACTTTACAGTTGAGAAGTAATAAAGCTTGCATCATAGAAATTTGGACTTTCAAGAGGTTTTAAATGCCGAAATGCGCTTTTTTGTTGATCATTTGAACCATTTCTGAGTTCTGAAAATTAATAAAGCTTTGTTATTGAAATTTCGAAATTATAGCTTACGATTAATAATTGAATCTGTAGGGTTCATAAAAGAAGGACATGAATCATTTCCAATTTCTTTTGCTTTGACATCATCATTACGATGATTTTCATTTTCATCTAAAAAAGAACAGAAATATTACCGTATCCTTTACGCATATTTTTTTTATCTCTCACTTTTTATGACAACTTTTCTTGGAATTGGTTTTAAAATATGATTGCCGTTGATTTCATTTTTTCCCTTTTCATTATTTATTTCACGTTTTGATTTCATATTTGTTAAAACCATTGTCGTTGTTGTTGTGGTATTATCATTTCGCAATTTTCGTTTTCTTGTTCCAGCAAAACCTGCAGATTCATATGCACGCAAATATTCATGCTTTCGTTGCAAAATTCGGCATACATTACTTTTTGCAATTGAATATCGTTCTGCAATACTCGCTTGACTCATACAATTATTTTCTTCTGCCATTTTAATTAATCGAACTTTTTCTTCGAGTGTTAACTCTTTATATGGCTTTTTCTTTCGTTTTTCATGATGATGATGATGGTGTTGCATTATGGTAGTTGTTGAAAGATCATTTTGTCTTGAAGCTGGTGATGCTGCTGATTCAGGAGAATTTTGTCCTGATGATGGAGTACAACCTGCTTCGGGTGATGCCGGCAAGGGCACAGTAAGAAGCACGCTTGCTGCCATTCATTAACTGACGACACAAGAATGCGTTTTTTAAAACAAACAACAAAACAGTAATTAAAAAAAAAGTGAAACTTTCTAAAAAAACGTTCCTTTTTTGTAACAACTTTGTAACAAATGAAAAGTGAAACAGAACGCAATAAAAAAAAACAATTAGCGATAAAGAAGTGAAGGGGAAGAAAAAAGATGAAAGGAGAAGAAAAGAAGTAAATTATTCGCACCAAAAAAGATTTGGATAAAAAAAGAAGAAGGAATCAGATATCAGTGAAAATGAAATTTTTTTGGTATCCATTGGAACAAGTTTCGGTTTTTTGTGATAAAAAACGAAATAATGAAAGTTTTGTGATGTCGTTCAATTTTTGAACTGCATATAATATAAAAAAAGATTGGGATATAATGAGATAGAAGGGATAAAGGGGAGAGATACATGTATATATTTATGGAATAAGATAAATCCGCACTATCATCATTGAAAAAAAAATTAGAGTCAGTCAACGTCGTCGCATTTCATTGACCGATTAGTAGCGAGAAAAAAAACAAGTGAAACAATTGAGACAAACTTTTTGATCACAATTCATTTTTTTTGCATTTTGGAAAAAAAGGAAACAAAGCAAGTTTTGTTTCGGGTTTAAATGCTTAAATTACAAATATATCACAAAAATTATCAATACTTTATATGAATTTTTAAAATGTTGGGCCAAGAAACACAAAAACCATAAATGCTTTTAGAGTTACAGTAACCTCTAAAAAATTTTTAATAAGCAAAATAAATGAGTGAAAGAGTAAAAAAAAGTATGAATCCTTTCGTGTGCCACTTTCCTCTTTTTTATTATTTTGTTGAAAGAATGACCTTCTTAAGGGAGTAGTAGAAAAAATAACAAAGCATGAATAATATGTAGTAAAAACACACTTTAAAAACGTTATTATACTTTTTTCTTCTTTTATTTCAAAGAAACAAATTTAAAAATTAATCCGTATGAATATTACTAATAAACAAGTCAGTAGTCACCTTCTTCTTCTTCTCCGGAACTATACCTTTAAAAAAGAAACAAAAAAATTAAAAAATTTTATATGACTCGACATTTAGAAGCAATAAAGCATGAAAAGAAAATAAGAAAAAAATGAAAATGAGGTAAAAAGATCTAATTGCGCAATCGAATATTTTATATTCCCTTATGAGAAAGATATTTGTTTGAAAAATTTTTATAAATAAAGAAAATATAGCGGAAATCCTGGTTATATTATGTTTTTAATAATAAAAGGAAATTATCCCTTTTTTCCTCTTCTTCTTCTTTTTTTGACAAAGAATAAAGCGTAAAGTTTAAAAAAAAGCTTGCGCGAGACATAAGTGCAGACAATAAATAAAATATCGAAGCCTGTTGCATTCCGACATCAAATTTGTAAACACTGTTTTGAGGTTGGCCAAAAAAAGCAAAGAGACAGGAAGAAAGAAAAAAAAACTGACCAATTCATTATAATACCAAAAAAAATGAAATTTCTTTTTTTAAGGGCTACAATCGTGGAAGCAATTTTATTTTTTTTCAATTTTTTTTAAATTCAGCAAAAAAATTGCGGCGTTTGATTGTGATGATAGTCATAGGCAAAATCACAAAGAAAAAGCTTGTGAAAAAGAAAAAACGTTTTTGAATAAAAATGAATTCAAAATTTTTAAAAGCAAAAAAAAATGTTGGTTTTTTAATTGGAGCAATGTCCAATTTCCCAACCATAAAAAAACTATAATGACCTGATTCTATGGTCAGAAAAATATTTGGATCTGAAAAAATAGCTTTGCCAGCAGCTTAGAATTTAATCCAAGTCATTCAAACAACAGCTTTGCGCATTCACCTGAAACCTTGTTTTTTTTGAAAAAAAAGACTGAAAATCCTTAAGCCTGTTGCAACCTAAAAAAACTTTCAAACATTTTATTTCAAATCCCACTCCTTTTATCCCTCTTTTTTTCCTGCTTTCAATTTCATTATTATTATCTTGACCAAAAAACAGTCAATCTTCTCACAAATATTTTTTTTCCAATAGTAACAAAAGTGAACCGGAAAAAATGACCGATGAAGAAAGAAGGGAAGTTAGCAGCGTCAATCCTCGGACACCACAAGTTCGCGAAAGCTTAACGTGAAGAAAAAGAAAAATCTAAATATAGTAAGCAATTTGACGCAAAAAAGAAATAAGGATGAAATGCTTTGATCAAAGCATTCTTTCTTCGACAATTTTTACAAAAAAAGACATTTTTTAAAAGTGAGCTTTTAACAACCCACAAAGTTTGACCAATGTCTAGCCTACAAAAAAAGGACGCAAACTGTTTGTGTTAAAAAAAAGTTGAAAATACTTTTTCTTTCATTGAATTGAAGCTTTCTGTAAAAGTTTATTTAAGCTTCTGCAAACCTCCAATAACGCGTTGAATTGAAAAACTAACATGTAAAAATGAATTAAAAATGTTAAAAATAGAATTTATGTAATACTGGATCGAATTAAACGTCGTAAAAAATGCAAAAATAAAATTGTAAGCGATAGTGCAGTTGCTGATGAATATTAATCGTTTAAGTGTCATTGCATTCTTTTAAATTAAAAAAAACTTTATTGACTACTGTATTCTTACAATTGGAAAAATGTACGAATTATCAATGACTTTGTTTGTTGTTGATGTCTTTTAATAAATTTTTGATCCAAAAATTCAAAAATTTTTTTGTTCATGTCAAAACACTTAATTAAAAGAGTGTCTCAGTCAAGCAAAAAACATCCGTTTCTTCCCAAATTGTTAAAGTTTTTTTACAACTTCCTCATTTCTTAGCATTAGAAGAATTCTATTTGGCTAATAGTTATAATGCTCTTAATGTTGATAACTTCTTCAATTATATCAAAGTATTTTGTTTAGTTTTCTTAACGTAATTAATTTATTATAAATGTTGTTTCAGAGAAATAAGAAGACTGTTATCGGAATTGATTTTTCTCCATCTATCCTCGAAGCGTATAAAAATTGTGTTGAAGATCATTGATGAAATAATTGCTACTAAGAAACATGCTTATAGACCACCTCGGATTCAATGTTTTGAACGTATTCGTAATAAAAAACTAGGAAAATTACGTGAAATTGCTGAGGCATATGATAATAGTGATTTGAAATCTGTTGTTATGGATACTGTTATATTTTTTGCATCCAGTGAATGTTGCTTTGTATTTAATTTGATAAACGATAAATTTGTATCTGTGCGAATAACTTTTGCTACTTTTTTGTTTTCTTGGCTTATTGTAGTCATACGTTATAACATGATAAGTTTGAGGAACGTTTTTTATCTCAAAGATTATTGTAGCTAAATCCAAGTAAAAATGCAATCAATTTTTTAAACTTCTTTGTTCAATCCATATTAATTGAACAAAAAGTTATCTAACAAAGAAAGACATTGTCTTGTTGTATTAGTATTTTTGATGATACGCTTAATCACTTTCACGTATTGGTATCGAGTAGGTAGGTGTTCAAAGTATTCATGAATTTGATTAATGTAAAACACAAGATTTTGCACTTTAAATAACTGCTTTGTAGTAGCCCTTTGATGATCATTGTCCAATTCTGTTTTTAAGCAAAAATGAATTCTTAAACCATTTATTAAACAGTATTTGGAGGTAAAACATGTTACCATATGACGGGTTTTAAAATCAACAAAAAATAACGACATTCAGTCAAAAATTATTATCTTTCTGCAGCTATTTCGTCGTGTTTACAACTAATCAATAATTAAGCGCAAAACCAAAAAAGAGAAGAATAATTTCACATTGATAGAAAATGTGTAGTGTGAGTGCATTTTTTTTATTTCTCTTTCTTATGCGTATATTTCTTTCACCTTAAAATAAAATTTAAATTTTTACAGATTTTGTTATGTCTTTGCCAACAGCGATGACAGATATAAATTTGATGGAAGGAGAGCTTAGTTTTTATGAAGATGCTTTAGATGATAGTGATGAAGAATTACAAAAGCTTCATCATGCAACAGCAATACAACTTGAAAAAGTTGAAAGACAATCACGGCGTCGACAAATTTTACCAATTGTTACAGCATCTCCAACTGTTTCATCGACAGTTCATCCTCCACAATCATCAAGTAGTGAACATTCAAGTATTGAAAAATTAACTGGTGAACGTAGGTTTAATTTATTATAATATATTTTGACTTTTTAACTGCTGAAATTTATCAATAAAAATATGTTATATTAGCAGCTTAGGCAAAAGTTTCTTTTAATAGTCTTATATATTTTCTAGTAAGAAATTTTACAAATCAAGCTACAGTAATCCTCTTTTTAAGCTGTCAGAAGTAGACGAAGTACTGGAATGCATAAAAAGCGTAGCCATAAATCTGGCACTAGTAGTGCGTCAAATGGCGGCGGTGGAACACCCGATGAATGGAAACTTGTAAATCACGCTGTAAGCTATTAGCTATGCATACATAAATATTTTATTTATCTCATTTTATAGTTTCAAGAAGCAGCAAGTTATCCAATTCTATTTCAATTAAATCAACAACTTCAAACTATTAGTATCCAACTGAATGAACTTTCATGCGCCAATGCATTACAGCTTAAAACAACTTATAGATTACTTCGAGAAACTATTAAAGTCTGGGATATTTTATTTCGTCATAAAATTAAAATTAATATTTTTTGTAGATGAATAAACAACAAAATAGTGCATGGAAGTCATCATGGTTAAAAGCAATATTTTTATGGCTACCAATTATGTGTTCCCCATTTTTTATTAAAATACTGTATCAGTTATATCGAAAGTAAGTTTTATTAACAAAGAATAAATATTAAAGATAAATAATTAAATTAAATAAAGCTCAAATTTTTAGTCGAAAAATTCATTTTGGAAGAACATTTTTAAAGTATATGTAATCTCTTTTTTATTAATTATTTTTTCTTTAAAAGCCGTAAACAATGATGATATTTTTTGTATAAAAAAAGACATGGAATTTCTTTGGTTTTCTTTTTTTCTTTAAAATTGTCGAATCAATGAAGGATCTTCTACTTTCATGTATGGTAAAAGTGCAAGATTATGCTTTCCTTTTGCAAGAAGTTTATTATCAGATTTTCGACGAAATTCACATTCTGTAAATGCCATTGTTCGACCCTTTTTAAGGACTTCTGCATGCATTACAATTGTTGTACCAATAGGAATTGGAAGCATAAAACTAAAATGGACTGTGTTTTTTTATTGTTACAAAGAACAAAAAATGAACTTTGTTACATACCTGCATGAAAGATCTACCGATACCATTGGCATATCTCGAACAGTCATTCCTACAGCTCTTGCAGTTAAAATATCAACCAATGTAACCGTTTGTCCGCCATGCATAGTTCCCTTTTCATTAACATGTTCGTTTGCAACAGTTATTTCACACGTCACACTATTCTCTGTTGCAGCAATGGGAACAAGCTATAAAAAACAGCAAAAAAATAAATTAGTGTTGGAAAAAAGGAAAGAGCAAACTAACAGCTGTTGCAGTGCGATAAAAAGTTGTTGAACCTTGCATTCCATCAATACATTTTTTAAGATATTCAAAATAATCATTTTCTTTTTTGGTTATACCATTTTGAGTCATTTTTAATGTAAAAATAAATTAATACTGGAGTTTAAAATAAGAGAGGAGAATAAAGCTCTATAAAAGAAAAAAGTTTAAATTTAAATTTAATGACCTGCTGAGACCTATAAATGGACAGCGTGGCTCGTCTACTACTCGGTAATCGGCCGGCCGCTCCAAAGAACAACAAATTTTTCTTTTTATGCGGAGCAATGTTTTTCGCGCCAAGAAGAGATCAAAGAATGTGATAAGTCCAGAGTGATGAATAGAACAAGGTGATAGTTGTTCGTTTTTTTTTTGTAAAAAGACAGTGTTTCGAAAGATGTCTCAAAGACTCAAGAATCAATGACAATAATGAAAGACAAAACAAGGAAAAACAGCGATTACAAATTTTAAATTGCAAAAAATAAAATGAAAGCATAAAACCAACTTTTCAGTCCTAAAAACTACTATGAACATTCATGTTCTTTTTTATCCCACAAAAAGCGATCGAAAAAGAAAGACTTTTATTTTTTTACAAGTTAGCATTCCTTACGTTTGACAGGAAATTCATCCATAACGCATCACTTTTTATTTTTATTTATACTAAAAATATCAGATTTTATTCCAAGACAGAGACATCACAAAAAATGTTTAAATTGTTATTGAAACTAAAAATGCATGAAGGATATGAAAATAACTTGAATGAACAAAAAATAAAGCTGCTAAAATTGAAGAGAAAAAAATTACTAGAGTGTTTTTTTATATCTTGAACATTCAAAATTATAATATAGGCGTTTCACAAAATTATGGAATCAGAAGAAAAAAAGGCCAACAAATGCAACTGTAAACACTATTAGCTGTAACTAAAATGTTTAATTTTTTTGTGTTCTTAAAAATTAAAACTCATTCACATTATTGAAACACTTTTTTCGATTTTTCTTCATGCCATTTTTTCAATCGAGTGACGTCAGCCCGGTTAGCTCAGTCGGTAGAGCACCAGACTCTTAATCTGGCTGTCGCGGGTTCGAGCCCCGCATCGGGCTAACTTTTTTTGTAATTGTGTTTTTACATGTAATTTTTTCATTATATTTAATAAAATTCCTTGTCAGCCGATCGTTACAATTGTTATGATGGCTGACAAATCATAAAGAAAAAAATGACCTGGATTTCACTTTTTTCATTTATAGGAAATATAAGTAATTCATTTTTTGGAACATTAAGAGTTGTAGTCTACGTACATCCATATAAAAGTGGAACTCATCAAGCAATTGAAACGAACAAAGATTGCGGAGATTTTGATCACTTTTGTTTTCATTCTTTTAAAAGGGATACCAGTTTTTTGTCTTGAATTATGGCTTTGCCTTTTTTCTCCATTCAAAGCTGCTCTTCTTTTTGTGGTTTCTTTAAAAAAAGCTTGAAAATCGTCGACATTCAAGATTGATGCAATGAAGTTTATATACATATTTTCTCGTAGCACATACGTTTTAATTGTGACCAGTTTAAAGTAAACGTTTACAATCGAAAAAAAGGAGATTTGAAAAATCAGAGAATACGAGAAAAATGAAAGAATGAAGGAAAGAAGACAAAGCTTTTTTCTAAAATTTACGGACGTTTATTCATTTTGTCATTGTCGCTGTTTATGGATTTCCAAAGAAGAAGAAAGGAAGTCATCATCAAAAGTCCTGTTATAGAAGGGATGAAAAACGCAATGGATCAAGAAGGTCAAGAAAGAAAGGGATGAAGATGATTAAAAACCTTTTTTTTCATTGTGACGAAACGTAGTGGATTTACTGCAATTTTCATCATTCAATTGTAGCGTGTTTTTTTATGCTGCTATAATTCTTTTTAGCATTTTTTATATTTGATATTTAACCAAATGTTGAGATGGACGAGATAGTAACGCTGAATGCGACAAATTCTACATATTTTGATCGAATATTCACTAATACTTCATTCGCATATCGTCTTTGGCATCGTCTTGATGTCACCAATTTACGGCATATATTTTACTTTGTTACTCCGAATGAGACAATTGTTGAAAATTGGGAAGATGTTCCAAATTATAATATTGAAGTTAGCGCTTGGTGGTTAACTTTAATATTTTTAGAATTTTTGGTGTTAAGATTTAGTGGGCATGAAGATCGATATGCTCTTAATGATTCAATTACATCAATTTGTGCTGGAATGTGTTCACAAATATTTAAGTATGTTATATTTAGAAACTGAAAGGAAATTGTTTAATTATTTGTGATATTATAGATTTGGTGGTAGAACAATAGCAATATTTGCGTATGTATTTATTTGGAATAATTTTCGTCAAATTGAATTACCATGGGAATCACCATGGACTTGGATACTGTGTTTAATAACACAAGATTTTATGTATTATTTGGGTCATCGGGCTGTACATGGTAAGTTTTTTATAAGCATTTTTTTGTTAAGTCAAACCTCATTATAACGACTCTCGATATAACGTCTCAGTTATGTGATCCCTTTAAGAGGAAATCAATGTAAACTTACCTCATTATAACTTCTGGCTTGTCACACAATGTTCATCCCGTTTTTTCACATTTTATTTTTTTTACTAAACGATTTCTAGATATCTAAAATTCATGAAGTCTTCAGGAACAGTATATATGGATTTAGGGAAGAGATCTGTAGCACCTTTGAAACAGAAACCTAAAAAAGCGAAAAAATAATTAAAAAATTCGTGGAAAATTGTATAAAATCGCGCTAAATTTTTCACGATTTTCTAAGATTTTTTACGAATTATTTAAACTTTTTTCCATTTTTTTGTCATTTTTTGGAGTTTGGAGTATTGTTGGGACTCCAGATGGAGTCAAAGTATAAACAAGGGTCCAAAAATGACATAGATTTGTCAACCGGTCCATATGCGTTATTTCAAGTTTTCATGAATATTGGATATCTAGAAATCGTTAACTTAAAGTAGTTGAAAAAAAAATAGAAAAAGGGGAAGAACATGTTGATGCATTGGCATCTTTGTCATCTACTGTAATGCCATTTATTTCACGGTCCCAAACTCGTTATAACGAGGTTCGATTGTATATTTAAAAAATATTTATCATTAAATGTTTTTATTTTAGAGGCCGGGTTTTTTTGGGGCTTACATACAATTCATCACAGCAGTGAATATTATAATCTTTCAACAGCTCTTCGGCAAGCAGCAATTCAAGATATTGGTTTAGCATTTTATGATTGTATTCAAGCATTCTTTATTCCACCACCAATATTCTTAATTCATCGTTACTTTTCTGAAATATTTCAATTTTGGCTTCATACAAGTGTAGGTTTACTTTTTTAATACATTGTTTAACTTTTATTTTACAATGAATGCTAGACTAAAATCGAAGTTTTCGTTTGTCTTCAAAAAAATAATTCCAAATACACCGATTTCTTGCAATCATCAGCTCTTTTATTCATTCTTGCATCACATACTGCAAGAATGGATAATGAACATACTTTAGCTTTTAAAATTTGACCTTTGCAAATGCAAAATGTACTTTAAAAAATAAGACTTCCAATATTTACTATTCTAATTTATCTTATATTTGCACATTTCATCATCTCACTTTTTATTTACTCTAGCTTCTCGGAAGTCTTGGTCCTTTGGGGATTGTCTTCAATACTCCTTCATATCATCGAGTTCATCATGGACGAAATCCATATTGTATTGATCGAAATTACGGTGGAGTATTTATTATTTGGGATAAAATGTTTTATACCTTTGAACCCGAAAGACCTGATGATCCACCAATATATGGTTTAATTAAAAATGAACATAATTTTAATCAAGTTTGGTTACAAGTAAGCTCTTAGAATTGCAATCAATAATTTGAAATAAAAAAATTTACAGTTTCATACCCTTAAAGAATTATTATTTGATAAATGGCGAATGAAAGATGAAAAAGGAGAACCAATTTTTGCAACATTTAAAGAAAAGCTTAAAGCAATATTTTATCCACCTGGATATTTTCCGGGTGTTGAAACAATGAGATTTTTTCATTGGTGGACATTAGTTGATCCTGCAACCGGTGTACCAGAAGTTGAACAACCGGCAATAAAATATGATCCAACAATTGAAATTTGGAAAAAGCTGTATTGCGTTGGACATTTTATACTTTTGCTATGTATTTTTATGCATTTTGAATATGATCGACTTGAACTTACATGGATAGATTTTGGTGTAAAAATTGCATTTTTTGTTTGTACAATGCAAATGTTTGGTGCATTTTTTGACCAAGAGTAAGAAAATTCTTTTTTTTCTTTATGGCAAAACTTTAATTCAATTTATTTATTATTATTTGCTTACAAAACTTTTTTTTCTTTCAGATGGTTTGCTCCATATTTAGAAATCTTTCGTTGTACAGGTGTGATTTCTTATTACATTTACAAGATATGCTTTGATGGAATTGGATTATTACCTAATCGAGTTTTTATGTTAACAGTATTTGGAATCTCAGCTATACTATGGATAGGATATTTAGCTGAGCAAGCTGTAGTAAAACATATTAGGCTTCAACATTTAGCAATTTTTCCTGCAACAATTCAACCATCATCAGCAGCATCAACGAACATTGATCCAAAAGAAGAAGATAACAAAAAACAGCAACCACAAATTTGTGTTAGTTTTTTTTATTGCTTTTTAAAAAAGCTTAAACAAACTCATCTCTCTTTTCCTCCATTTCTTTTACAGGTCATATCGAGCAATTCACTTTCTCTTCAAAAGCAATAAATGTTCACGGGTTTTTTATTGCTTATATTGTTTTAACATTTTCCCCTGGTTTTTCATTTTTTGTTTTCAAATAAAGTATAATTTAGTTTTTATATTTTCTTCTTGGTGGATGGATATTATGAAAACAAGGCAAAAATGCACAAAATTATTTAAAACATTTATTTTTTTTCTTGATTAACTTAAAAAAATAGGCGTTGCTTTAAGTAATAAATGATATATGCCACCCTTGTACAAAAGAAAGAAAGATATAAGGAGCAGAAATAAAATGTGTTAACTTCCGCAAGATTTTTATGACCATATTTCTTTTTTTTACAAGAATAAACAGTTCATGATCGTCATCAACAAGTAACTCCTTTTTTTTATATTCTTCTTCTCTCACTTTTCCCTTTTTTGACTGACTGTATTGTTATCATAAAAAAATGCGTGAAAAAAGGTAGACATTAAAAGGGGAAGAAGAAACATTAGCTAATGGGAAACAAAAGAGATATATTACACTTTTCATTTTTGCGCTTTTGTTCCCATTGAAATGAGTTGCAGATGTTTTTGTTCTTTTAAAAATTTAACATTTTTCAATAAATTTTTTTAAAACAGTAATTTGTAAAAGAAGCATTGCTCATTTATGATTTCTAAGAGAGAGAGAGAGAAGCCAAAAACAATGATTCATTAAAATTAAGCGTTTTGTTTCAAAATGATAATAAACATTCTTTTATATTTGCTTCTTTTTTTTCTCTCCCCAAAAAATGTTAAAGAAAAATTTCTCACGAACAAGTGTTTAAAAGCTTTATTTTATGATCGCTTCTTTCTGTAAGATTTTTGTTGTTGATGCACGTGTATCTTCTTTTTTCCCATAAATTTCGGGGTCGTAATACTTTTTTTTGTTTTGTTAGCTGAGACACAGGAAACCAGATGGTAAATCCGTCTTTGGCTTCTCCATACTTTTTAAGAAAAAAATAAAAAAATAAAATGATTCTATCCGTCCGTGTATTTTTTTCCTGATGAACATCTTTCTTTCTTCTTTTTTTTGAGGAAGCAATGGAAGAAGCTCTGTCAACAACAGTAAAGGCCTTTTTTTCACTTTAACTTGTTTCATGTACATGTTTGTTGTTAGCATCTGCAAAATAAAAGGAAAGTATAGAATTTATCTTCTTTTCTAATAAGACAAAAACACACGGTTTGAAGTAAGCTAACAAGCAAGGATGAACAAAAAATTTCTATTGTTTTTAAAAATTTTTGACTTTTTTCAATTAAAAAAAACGTTAAAGATGGGATCTTTTAAGGAAGAGCTTACCCTTTTAAATGTTGTTGTCCATTTTAGTTAAATTTAGTTACAATTTGATGCTTTTTAAAGCTATTTTTGTTATTTATTGGGAGAAAAAAAAACAACAAAGACCTCATGTTTAGTATTTCTAACTTTGTAGTTGTTGAAGCGAAAAACAAAACTCTTTTTTATTTTAATGTACACCATCATTCATTGTATGCTTTTCATAGAATTAAGGCAACGTTTATTTTATTATTTCTTTTTTCGAGTTAATTTGATGACCCAGTGAACATTTAATTAGATTTTTTTTCTTAAAGCATGAAGAAAAAGCTTAAGCCACAGATATCTTTTTGTAAGATTTTTACCCCTTCGGTTTCCTTTATTGACATTGGTTTGGTTAAGGGGTATATCATTTTTTTGGGGTTAGATTTCTTACTTTTCGTATTAAAATTTCTTTTGTTTTTGATGGCATCTTTTTTTATATTCTTCCACAATGATAAAAACCTCTAGAGACTTTATTTTGGATGATGTTATTGTTATAGATAAATATAAAAAAGTCCTCTTTCCCTCTCTTTTTGTGGAACTTATTGTTCATTTTTTATTCTTTAGATATTTCTTTTTAATAATAACTTAATAATAGGCTCATTTTTTAATAATTTTTGATCTACTTCGCTTTACACAAAAAACAATAAACACACTTCGGAATTTCATTAAATAAGACCTTTGAGGCTTTAAAATTTGAATGTTACTTGATGAGAAATATATGCATGCAAAGATTAGGTAATTCTTAATATTGAGTTTTATCCAGTTGAACAGTCACGACTTTCTAAAATCCAATTGTTTTTAAATCAGCGTCAAATATATCTTTTTAATAAGCTTTAAATTAAGTAGAAGCCAATGCAGAATTAAATAATAGCCGTTATTTTTAGATCAAACCGTTTCATTTTAAACCCATGTGAAAGTATTAATTTTTTTTCACACTAATTGTGTCTTTTTCATCAAAAAGCTGCGTTTTGCTATTCAGTTTCCTTCTTTTTCTTTCTTATTTAAAAAAATGATAAGATATTCTTAGATTCTTTATTAAACCCCATTTTTTTATTCCATTTTTTTTTGTGAATGCAAGTAGTGAAAAGAAAAAAAGGAAGAAAGAGGAAAAACTTATTAGTTACTGCTTGCAAGGCATTAATGACTATCTCTTTTCATCCATCCTGGAATATTAAAATGTTTTGTCTTTCTATTTTCACTCTTCTTTGTAGCGGAAAATGTTTGTAGTCTGTTATTCCAATTTTATAACTTCTTTTTTATTTTGGGATACGGTAGTTTCCAAGGCGTCAAATTGTATTAAAGGCTTTTTAATAATATTTTGAAAAAAAAAGTTATTTGAAACAAAAAATTCTTTTTTATTTTCTTTTACTTTAGTATAGGGGTTGTTGAATTTTGAAGTTGCTGCGGTACAAATGTTCAAAATCTTTAGATATTTATTATAATTTTCCCTGCAGTAGATTATGTCCTGGAGTCATCCCTTTAATACACATTTTGTATGTGTATCTTGAACATTTAATACTTGACCTCATAATTAGCTATATTTTCATTTCCTACATAAAAATAGGAAATCTTCCTTTTTTCTAAAATAAAATTCATTTTGTGTATTGATGCAAATACAAATAAATCAATCTCTAACTTTTATACCAGCAGGGTAGAAGCATCCTTTATCAAGCGCTTTGATTTATTATTAACTTCCTCGCAGGTGTATTTCGTTTAGGCTTTAAAATTAAAAAAAAACATTTCAAAACTTAAAATGATTTCTAAAGAGCATTAATTATGTTTTATTTACGAAAATTTTATAATATTTAACTTTTTTTTCTTTTGCATAAGCTTTTTTTGGTAACTTGATCTGAAAGGAAGTGAAAGGATGACTGAGAAATTTTTATGCATGATCATTTTTCTGTTTTTTCTTCAAACCAAAAAAGTTAGTGTCCTTTTTTTGCCTCTTTTTTTAATTGCGTATTCAAATGTCTGGAGAAAAAAAAGAACCATTTCAACTGATCACATTTTTGACACTATGGGGTGCCTTATTTTTTTTTATTGTACGTAGACGACATTACATTTTTGGTTTTCGAAAATTAAAAAAAAACTGATTTTTTTAAAAAACTAATAATTTTAAAGTTGTCTTTTTCTTTGCATTCGACGCCATTTTTCAAGTTTTATCACTTTCTTTGACAACTTGTGGATTTAATGAAGCTACTTTTTATAGCTTTTAATTTATGCGTTTATTTAGATTCCTTTTTAGCTTCTTTTCTTTTTTTATCTTTTTTAACTTGCTAAAAATCAAATATTTTAATAGTCTTTTTTTTCTTGCCGTTTCTTTCGCCCCCGTTATTTTTTTGTAAGGAAAAAAATCTTTTTTGAATCAATTTTTATTTTGGAGAGTTCACAAAACATCGCAAAAAAAAGTCTTGGGTTTTTTTCCCTTTTCGTTTTTATTTTTTTAACACAGGATCCATCTGTCTTATGTTTAATGGGATTGCGTTTTATCGGCAACTAGTCGCTTACATATAATTTTTTGCTTTAAAATGTTGCGGGTCGAAACTTTGAAATATCTTCATTCCTTGCTTTCTTCACTCTCTGTTTTTCTTCTTCCTTGTGTTGCTTCAAGTCATGACCTTTTGAAGTACAAAAAGAAGTCATAAATGACTCATTATTATTTATGTAAAAGTATATTTTTTTGTTTTGTTTCTAGCTTCACCTCATTTGTTACGCTTAAATTCATTCGTTTCATTGTTTATTACAAAAAAAAATATTTTTTTGCAGTTTTTTTGTTTCAAAGAAAAAAGCAATATATTAATCCAGTTCCTATTTTTAGTTTTAGAAAAAAATGTCAAACGCAAATGCCTCAGAAAAATGTCTGCCGGAATCTTGGTTACAATTTTCTGCGGATCCATTGGAAAAGATTTTAACAGGATATATTGTACCATTTTTAATATTATTTGGTTTTACTGGAAATCTGTTAAATTTATCAATTTTAATGGCACCTGGAATGAAAACTCGCTCAAATTTACTTTTATCTTGTTTAGCTGTTGCAGATATGGTCTTTTTAATACTTATGTTACCTCATTCTTTTGCAAATTATGATTATTTTGTTCATAGCTATACATTTCGATTATTTTATGTTCGAACAAAAACTCATCTTATTGCTTTTGCGAATTGGTCATCAGCTGCAGCAATATGGTAACAAAAAATTAATTAATTAATTTCAAAAAAAGAGATCATAAATAATAATTTTGTTTTTTAGGCTTGTTTTTGCCATATGTTTGGAAAGATTAGTTGGAATTCGACATCCTTTAAGTGTACGGAATCACCGAGTATATCAAACACATCTCATTTCGGGAACAATAATTGGCTTAACATTTTTGTTAACGTTTTACAGTCATGTATCATATTCTTGTCAACATCGAGTTTTTTGTAATGGAACTCAACCACATGCTTTATGTATGCCTGTTAGTGAAGATATGTAAGTTTAAAAAAAAAAGCGTTTTTTAAAATTAAAACAAATTCTTTCTTTTTTTTTCTAGTTGGTCAAAGCCTTTTAATAACACTGCTTCAACGTTCCATAAAGTTTATGTCAGATGGAGTTTAAAAATTAATGCAATTTTTGGAGTGTTTTTGCCAACAGTTGTTGTTGCGATTTCAAATGCAATGCTTATTTTTACATTACGTCAAAGGTAAAAAAAAAATAAAAGCTACTACCGTAATCCCTCCGTACTATTATAATTTTTTTTCTTCCAATTATAGGCAAAAATTTTTATCCATTTCAATAGGGCATGGCACTAAAACTAATGGAATTACTGCAAATGGAAATGTAACACAATCAGCAGCTCAATTAAGATTGGAGCAGCGCGTGACTTTAACTGTTTGCGCAATTGTTTCCTGCTTTATTATTACTCAGGTAAGAGAGAGAGAGAAAAAAATAAAGCTAAATTGAATAAATTTGATTTTGCATTTTTAAGAAAAAGGCAAATTTAATAAATAATATTTATATACTTTTTTAAGGCTCCATCAGCCGTTGTAAATTTAATTGGAGGGTTTGTACAGCATAGCGCACCAACGTGGCATAAAACAATGGTAAATAAGCTCATTATCCAAGAGAGAGAAAAAAAGAATTTAATTATTTTCTTTTTTTTTGCAGAATACGGTGACAACTTTTATGGTTACTATTGGAAAATCTTTGAACTTTGTGCTATTTTGTTTAAGCAGTGCAAACTTCCGTCATAAACTTGTAACAATGTCAAAGCAGCGTCTTGGTGGAAAGAAACGTTTTAGGTATTAAACATTTTCTTATATTTTTTTGTTTTTCTTTCAAGTTTTTTTTCGTTTCTTCTTTTCTCTCGCTTTTGTTTATAACATTTATTTTTTTAACTCTTTGCAAAGCATTAGTGATAGCTTTTTAAGACGATATTCAATGGATACCGAACTTAACACGCAATTAACAACTTTACAAACACCTTATTCTAGTCGAAATTCTAGTGACTATCGCGGCCAAAATGGTGTTGCACCAGCCAATAAAGCTCGTTTATCTTCACTTACATCAAATCATCCCAGATATATGCCACTTGATAATGCCAGAAAATCATTAATAGAAGCTGAAAAAACTTTATTGTAATTAACTATTTCCCTTTTTTTGCACAATGTGCAATCGATTGAATCAATAATATATCTACTTATGATCTTAATTGTAAATACGGTTGACAAAAATTATTGTATATATATTTATATCAAAATGTTCTTTTTAATTTTTTTCGCTGTTTAAATAACTCTTTTTCTGTGCCAGATAATGCATAAATAATATCTATTTAAGTATGTACAACAAAAATAAATGTTGAAAAGAAAGGATAAAAAAATTTAAATTTTACACAATTTCGCTAATAGCACGAAGTCGTCGAGTATGTGTTGTTTTTGAATTCTCATCAGAAATTTGTGTCACTGATGGAGAGGGAGATGGAGACATTCGATCACTTTGAACTCGCCGCACACTTGTAGCTGTTGGACGAAAATAAAGGACATCTGCAAGGTATATTAAAAAAAAGGCATTTTGTTTTCCAAAATAAAGTCATAAAAAAAGAACCTTGATGTTCTGGAACATTACAAAATGATGTTGTTGAATTTTTTCGACTATTTTTAATCATTGAAGGATATATATCGTATGTTTGAGATCTTGGACGACTATTTTTTACAGCTGGACCACTTCTAAGTATTCCTAACGTTGGTCGAAGATTGTCGATTCTTTCATCAATTAAAGAATTTGTTCGAGTTCGCATACGTGAAAATAATTTTTGCCCTAATTTTGTATTTTCTGCTTTTAGCTTTTCACCAATTTCTTCTTCAGCTTCATCATTAAAAAGTGGTAAAGCAAGTGCAAGCAACTATAAAAATTTGTTTAGAATTAATTTGGTTAACTTTCAAGTGAAACTAAGCAAACAAGGCCGTATACAGAAATGATTTTTTGACAATTTCAAGGATGACAAGCCTTTGATCTTTTGTTGCCGTTGGCACCCGTCGGCGAAAGATCAAAGAATTTCAGAGGCTCATGTCCCCTGCTCTTTAAACACGGCCTTGTACGCAAACTACAAACTTGTATATTTGGTCCTAAAAGTTTGAATGTATGATATCCTTCACGGCCATGTCGATGAAAGTGAATACTTTCAAGCCATTCTTCAAGTGTATCAACAGAATAAAGGAATCGTCTTTCCATTTTTTCATATACTGTACTATTGACAACACTTAGCAAAGCAAGACCAAATAAAAACATTATTGCAAGCATTGGACTGTATTCAATGTTATTGGGCATTACGTCTCCTGTAAACAAAACGCATTCAGTTGATTTTTATTATTGTTGTTGTTAAGCTTTAAAATTTACCTAATCCAATTGTACTCATTGAAATAAATCTAAAAATAAGACAAATATAAATAGAATTAAAATTAGAGATTAAAAAACTTACGAAAAATACATCGCATCGCCCAATGAAAGGCCGGGTGTTATTCCATCATGGTAATCAAAAAGAGCAACAAAAAGGGAACATAAAACTAAATAAATAATAACAATTGGAACCGATAAAGCAAGCGGAAAGTCTTTGTCTTTATAGTCATCATTTCGTTCAATTTTAAATAAAAATTTGCATAAAAAGTTGAAAACTTTCAAAGCTCCTCGTCGTCCAAGATTATATGCAGCTGTAAACCATCGAAGTAAAACTCTTCCAACATCTGATAATACTACAAGCATTAATGGAATTCCAATTGTTGCATATATTACTGCACAAACTTTACCTATAATATAATGTTAGCCGTTTTTTTTTATTACTGTAATTATGTATTTAACATTACCAAGTACTGTTTGAGTTGCAATTGTCCCATATCCAATTGTTGTGAATAAAGTCATTGCTAAAAACTCAAATGTGTGAAACAAAATTTTTGTAAAAGAAAAGTTACCATAAAATACAGCACTACTATAATACCATGTTAATCTCATATTTATTCTTTCATATTTATGATACACTGAACCCGCATATTTTCCTTCTGCTTTTAACATTTCACGATAATATTCTCGAATTAATAAAATTACATCTTCTCGATCTTCTGGCGTAACAGTAACATTTGCAATATCAAATACGTCTTGTGATAGCTGTGATATCATATTTGTTAAGACATGTCGAGTTTCTTCCAAATTTTGTATTTCATTTTTCGATTCTAATGATAAAAATAGCAATCCACCCAAAGCTGAATAAAGCGCAAGTAGGCCAATAAGAATTAAATGTCGAATACCAAATTTATGATGAATTCTAGAATGAAATTAAACTTAGGTATTTTTAAATTTCATAATATTGATAAAAAACCTTGCCATGTGTTGAAAAACTGATGGACGTTTTTGATTAAAAAGATTTCTTCTGATTGCACGTGGATCAACTTCAATTTTTGGTCCAAAGAAACCCATACCATCTTGAGCTTCCATTTTAAGGACTCCATTATGTTCAGTTAAATACTCATTTATTACCTAAATTTGTTACCAAAATATAGATATGAAACAAAGAACAATACTTTCATAGATTTTCTTCTTGCACTTAACTTTCCGTTTCCTTTTTGAGTGCTTTTAATAATTGGATGTAAGATAGGCTCTTGATTTGGACTATGTACATAAAAATGATCTTCAAAGTGTTTGCTTGCTGCTGCTTTTTCATTCTTATTTTCTTCTTCTGTTGATTCACTGTGAAGAAATGCTACATGCTTCCTTTTATTAGAAGAAACTTCTAAAAAGAATTAAAAAAAAATATCAAAAAAACCAATTATTGTTTTTATTACGTGTTAAATCACCTTCACTGTTTGATGAATCAGTTGATGATACCGCTGAATTTATGGATTTCCCTCCATTTTCCATATTTTACAATCAAATATACACACACAAAGAAAATAATATGATTTTCAATGAAAAATCCATAAAAATATTTTACTTTTTATCATCATCGATGAACGAACCCAATTTTGACGACATGATAAGCTTCCATTTTGGAAGCTCTTTTACGACCTATTTTATAGCAGTAAAATTTTTAATTGTATTGAAATATGCATATAAAAAAACTGTTACGTATTAAATGAACAACAGTTAACTTTTAATGATAGAAAATTATTTTGAACATGATAATTGTTTTATACAAGAAATTTTTCTCCGCAAAGATACATAGAACAATACTATAATGATATCAAGGAATGTTTTGTAGGCTATATCTTTTGTGACGCTATCAAATGAGTCATTCTTTAATTTTATTATTTTTTCTTTTTATATCAAGCATAAGAACTTGCACATATTTATCGCGTTGCTATTGTTTTAGAAAGAGCTGGTGAACATCTTGGGTTTCCTGTAGGTGGATTTCATGACCGTGATGAGCTTGAGGATATTAAAGATATTTTTTTTGAAAAATTTGAAATTGCATACAAATATTCTATGAATATATATGTTGCAGCCGATTTGTTGAACCAGCCGTTTTCAAGAACGGCTAGCCGATTTATGGAACGGCTAGCCGATTTATGGAACGGCTAGCCGATTTATGGAACGGCTAGCCGATTTATGGAACGGCTAGCCGATTTATGGAACGGCTAGCCGATTTATGGAACCAACAACTTTTTTTTTTTTTTTTTTTTTTTTTTACATTTACATAGCCGTTTTATGGAACGGCTAGCCGGTTTGTTGAACCAACACTTTTCACTTTATTTTAAAAGTGTTTTATTTTAAAATATTTTTGAAACATTTTATTGAAAAAACAAAATCTTATCAATAAAAATTAAATTAGCTGTGTTAGCAGCTTTTTTAACAATTATAGCTATATGACAGTCAAAAGATAAAGAAGAATTATATGATACTCCTAGATCTTTGAACTCAGACACAACAGGTAGTAAGGTTTCATTTAAATAATAAGGACAACAAAGATTTTTTGTGCCGATGTGCATAATTGCTGACTTTTTTTCGTTAATTGGAAGTTGCCAGTCCAAGTGTTCGATTCAGTGTACTCCCGCTCCCGCCCCGCTCCTCGCTCCCGCTCTCTTATTAAGGGAGCGGGAGCGACTTCAAAATAGGGTTGGTGCGGGCGCATGCGCCCGGTCTTTTGCGCCCGGGCGCGCCCATTTTGCGCCTGGCCACGCCCATTTTGCGCCCGGGCGCGCCCGGGCGCAAGCTCAAAAATCGGGCGCGCCCGCAACCCTACTTCGAAAGAGCTGGGAGCGACTTCGAAAGAGCGGCTCCTTCCAAGTTCAGAGTTTTTTTGCAATATTTTCTCAAAAAATAATCAATTTTACTCTTATGTGAAAAAATGGATGTGATCAAAACTCCAAATCCAGCAAGATCATCAAAACCCAAGAAAAATTTTTTTGAATCTACAAAACTTTCTGAAGCTGTTCTTCAACAACAAGAACTTAACTTAGCAAGACTTATTGCAATTTCGTTTAATTAAATAAAAAATTTTTTGAAAAGCTGTTAAACATGGGAGCCGGAGCGGGAGCGGGAGCGAGCGGGAGTAAGTGAAAGGAGCGGGAGCGAACGGGAGCGGATTAAAAAACGGCAAAAGCGAGCGGGAGCGAGGAGCGAGATGCTACGTTAGGAGCGGGAGCGAGAAATTAGGGAGCGGGAGTACACTGGTTCGATTATATGTACTACTTGAAGGAAGATTTGAAGGAATGGGAATACTTTTTAAAGCTGTTCTTCTTGATTTATCCAAATCCATTGGCTTCTCAGAAGTTTTGAAATTTTGCATTTCAAAAGTATTTGGTGGGTAATATTGATTTTGAGTTCTTTTAATATCCATAGCTATAGCAATAAGAGCAACATCTTGTTCGTCATTAGTTATTTTTGCAATACCGCGTACCTAAAATACTTGTTACCGTTTGTTAATATTTCTTGGAATAAATTAGCCTTACAATTACACTACCATTTCCACCAGGTACACTAATTAATTTGATACTTAAAACAGTTGTTGATGATGTTAATGTTGCTCCAAGATCATGTAATACAGTATCTTTAAAAAAAAAAGAGAATGTAAGAAAACAAACATGTTTCAATTTAACAAGTGTTAAAAATAAAATAGTATTATGGCACGTTTAAAATTATTTTTGAGTTTTTAAATATGTCTTGATAATATACTTCTTCAAGTGATTTTCATAAAGAAGAAAAGCAATAAATTTATTAATCAGATTTTTTTATAAAAACACAGTTCTAGCAAACCAATTGTGTTAATGAGATGAGTTCTTATCCCCGAATACATTTAAATTAAATATTTAAAAAAATTGTAAAAAAAACTATCTTTTGACTGTCATATAGCTATAATTGTTAAAAAAGCTGCTAACACAGCTAATTTAATTTTTATTGATAAGATTTTGTTTTTTCAATAAAATGTTTCAAAAATATTTTAAAATAAAACACTTTTAAAATAAAGTGAAAAGTGTTGGTTCAACAAACCGGCTAGCCGTTCCATAAAACGGCTAGCCGTTCTTGAAAACGGCTAGCCGTTCTATAAAACGGCTGGTTCAACAAATCGGCTGCAACATATATAGAGATGTTGAACAAAGTGTAAATTTTTTGAATCGACATTTATCTGAATTACTGAATTACTTGAATATAATGATTTTGAAAATCATGAAAAATCTACTCTTCAAGCTTTTATTAATTATAACTTTAATGAAACTAGCATTAAACAGAGAGAAAAACTCTGTAAAGCGGTAAGCTTTTTTTTAAATAAATTTTTCAAGCTTTAAGTATTGACATTTTTGGATTTATAAATGGGGTGAACATCAAGCTATGGTAAACGACGATATGCCAACTGAAGAAAAGAATGAACTTGTATTACGTTATATCAAAAATATTCTTCCAAATTTACAGTATGACGAAATGAGTTTTAAATTTCTTTTAAAATTTGCACGTGAGTCTAGTTACGGAATAAAAATATGAAGATGAAAAGCTAATTGATCGTGGTGAAAAGAAACGTTGTTTTTGGGATAAGAAATTCAAACATCCATCAAAACCAAGTAAAGTAAAAAAAATGAAAGGTGTTTATTGATATTTGATACGCGATATAAATGGAAAACTAAATCTTAAACATTATTCATTGAATAAAAGAACTGATTACGTGCTTGCTGAAATGAAAGAAAGGGGTGATGGTTTTACTCTTGATAAAAATCATGAAACTTTTGCTACAGTATATCGTTAGAAATGAATATTTTATACTTCTTTTTATTTTTATGCTTTGTACTTTTTTTGTTAAACTTTCATGTTTTGTTGAATACAAAAAATAAATATTACATCTTTGTTTAATTGTTGTAGAATGTATTGTTTTTGTTTTATCTTTATCAAATGGAATGCAAGACACTTTGAGTTTTGTCCAAACATGCAAATTTTAAATTTTTTATCCTTCATTTTCTTGCTTACAGACCAAAATCAGCAACAAATTGTGTGCATTCTTCTTCTATTCTTTAATGAGCAACATCAACGATGTATTTTGTTACTCCATCTGATCAAAATATCTTCTTAATAGGAATATATGAAACTCAACTCTATGGTTTTGGTGAAAAAGATGGAAAACTTTGTGTTTATAAGAAATGTGTCTTTCATATTGGTGGTTGAAAAGAATTTTAAAAAATTGATATAAACGTTGTAAATTGTAAATGTTGTAAAAATGGTATACATGTTCAACGATAAATCATTATTGTTTTTAGTTATGCTTTATAAATTGCTATAAGCCATAGCAAACATAAACTTTTATAGCTGTCGAAAACATTGGATAATGGATACTGTAAAATTCGATGCACTTTTATTTTAGACAAATTATATTCTTTCATTCTACATTTTTTGCAGATAAAAAAGCTAAACAAATGCAGCTGCAAATTGTGAGTACCTGAAAAAATATACTATCATTCATGAATTGAATGCGCACGCAAATAATCATTCAGTAGATGATCGTTTTTGGAATGTTAAAGGTTTTACAACACGTATCCATCAAGAACATGAACCACATCTTGAAAAGCTTCAAGACCTCATAGTTCAGAAAAATATAATGGTGTAAATCTTCCTGAAAAATGGTTAACAAAAACTATGAATCAACATGTAATGTTTTATCTTACAAAGCTACATATCAATGATTCAATTCTCACTCATGCAGAATTAAAAGCAGTAAGTGATTTAAATGCATAAGAAACAATTTATATTGATAATGTTACGGTAAATACACCACCAAAAGCAAATGAAATAAAAGGGCTTCGAAGTTCGTCGTTTTTACAGATATAATTATAGCTTTTACAAAATAATTAATCCTATTGTGTGAGCTGCTCAAATTATAAATATCAGCATTTTATCACCATATTTGTCGATTTTTTTCAACAAGTTTTATCAGCGAATGCTTTGTTGCTGATGAAAATATGCAAATTCAAGTGGGTCGAAGTTCGTCATTTTTACAGATAAAATAAAAATTGTTACAAACTTATTCAACGCATCATGTAAGCTGCTCAAATCATCATTATCATCATTCCAGCTACAAAAATGAGGATTTTCTTTAAGAAGCTTCTTTAGGAAACACCGTTTTTAACATAATTATGCAAATTCAAGTAGGTCGAAATTCGTCATTTTAAAAGATAAATGAAAACTTGTTACGAATTAATTTAACCCATCATGTTAACTAGATAGTCCAAAAATTCTTACAAAACATTAAAGACCATGATTGCTGCTATGCCTAAACTTAAAATCATGCTGATTTATCCACATGTGCCGAAATTTCCTTAACACTATATGCAGATTTTGCTGTTTTTATGTGTTTTTTGAACTTTAAATTGCCCGGCACTCATTCCACTACTATCTAGACCTTAAATTCTTACAAAATATTGAAGACCATGATTGCTGCTATGCCTAAACTTAAAATCATGCTGATTTATCCACATGTGCCGAAATTTCCTTAACACTATATGCAGATTTTGCTGTTTTTATGTGTTTTTTGAACTTTAAATTGCCCGGCACTCATTCCTCTACTATCTAGACCTTAAATTCTTATAAAATATTGAAGACAATGATTACTGCTATGCCTAAACTTAAAATCATGCTGATTTATCCACATGTGCCGAAATTTCCTTAACACTATATGCAGATTTTGCTGTTTTTATGTGTTTTTTGAACTTTAAATTGCCCGGCACTCATTCCTCTACTATCTAGACCTTAAATTCTTATAAAATATTGAAGACCATGATTGCTGCTATGCCTAAACTTAAAATCATGCTGATTTATCCACATGTGCCGAAATTTCCTTAACACTATATGCAGATTTTGCTGTTTTTATGTGTTTTTTGAACTTTAAATTGCCCGTCACTCATTCCACTACTATCTAGACTTTAAATTCTTACAAAATATTGAAGACCATGATTGCTGCTATGCCTAAACTTAAAATCATGTTGATTTATCCACATGTGCCGAAATTTCCTTAACACTATATGCAGATTTTGCTGTTTTTATGTGTTTTTTGAACTTTAAATTGCCCGGCACTCATTCCTCTACTATCTAGACCTTAAATTCTTATAAAATATTGAAGACCATGATTGCTGCTATGCCTAAACTTAAAATCATGCTGATTTATCCACATGTGCCGAAATTTCCTTAACACTATATGCAGATTTTGCTGTTTTTATGTGTTTTTTGAACTTTAAATTGCCCGTCACTCATTCCACTACTATCTAGACTTTAAATTCTTACAAAATATTGAAGACCATGATTGCTGCTATGCCTAAACTTAAAATCATGTTGATTTATCCACATGTGCCGAAAGTTCCTTAACACTATATGCAGATTTTGCTGTTTTTATGTGTTTTTTGAACTTTAAATTGCCCGGCACTCATTCCACTACTATCTAGACCTTAAATTCTTACAAAATATTGAAGACAATGATTACTGCTATGCCTAAACTTAAAATCATGTTGATTTATCCACATGTGCCGAAATTTCCTTAACACTATATGCAGATTTTGCTGTTTTTATGTGTTTTTTGAACTTTAAATTGCCCGGCACTCATTCCACTACTATCTAGACCTTAAATTCTTACAAAATATTGAAGACCATGATTGCTGCTATGCCTAAACTTAAAATCATGCTGATTTATCCACATGTGCCGAAATTTCCTTAACACTATATGCAGATTTTGCTGTTTTTATGTGTTTCTTGAACTTTAAATTGCCCGGCACTCATTCCACTACTATCTAGACCTTAAATTCTTACAAAATATTGAAGACAATGATTACTGCTATGCCTAAACTTAAAATCAGGCTGATTTATCCACATGTGCCGAAATTTCCTTAACACTATATGCAGATTTTGCTGTTTTTATGTGTTTTTTGAACTCTAAATTGCCCGGCACTCATTCCTCTACTATCTAGACCTTAAATTCTTACAAAATATTGAAGACAATGATTACTGCTATGCCTAAACTTAAAATCAGGCTGATTTATCCACATGTGCCGAAATTTCCTTAACACTATATGCAGATTTTGCTGTTTTTATGTGTTTTTTGAACTTTAAATTGCCCGGCACTCATTCCACTACTATCTAGACCTTAAATTCTTACAAAAGATTGAAGACCATGATTGCTGCTATGCCTAAACTTAAAATCATGTTGATTTATCCACATGTGCCGAAATTTCCTTAACACTATATGCAGAATTTGCTGTTTTTATGTGTTTTTTGAACTTTAAATTGCCCGGCACTCATTCCACTACTATCTAGACCCTAAATTCTTACAAAATATTGAAGACAATGATTACTGCTATGCCTAAACTTAAAATCAGGCTGATTTATCCACATGTGCCGAAATTTCCTTAACACTACATGCAGATTTTGCTGTTTTTATGTGTTTTTTGAACTCTAAATTGCCCGGCACTCATTCCACTACTATCTAGACCTTAAATTCTTACAAAATATTGAAGACCATGATTGCTGCTATGCCTAAACTTAAAATCAGGCTGATTTATCCACATGTGCCGAAATTTCCTTAACACTATATGCAGATTTTACTGTTTTTATGTGTTTCTTGAACTTTAAATTGCCCGGCACTCATTCCACTACTATCTAGACCTTAAATTCTTACAAAATATTGAAGACAATGATTACTGCTATGCCTAAACTTGAAATCAGGCTGATTTATCCACATGTGCCGAAATTTCCTTAACACTATATGCAGATTTTGCTGTTTTTATGTGTTTTTTGAACTTTAAATTGCCCGGCACTCATTCCACTACTATCTAGACCTTAAATTCTTACAAAATATTGAAGACAATGATTACTGCTATGCCTAAACTTAAAATCAGGCTGATTTATCCACATGTGCCGAAATTTCCTTAACACTATATGCAGATTTTGCTGTTTTTATGTGTTTCTTGAACTTTAAATTGCCCGGCACTCATTCCACTACTATCTAGACCTTAAATTCTTACAAAATATTGAAGACAATGATTACTGCTATGCCTAAACTTGAAATCAGGCTGATTTATCCACATGTGCCGAAATTTCCTTAACACTATATGCAGATTTTGCTGTTTTTATGTGTTTTTTGAACTCTAAATTGCCCGGCACTCATTCCACTACTATCTAGACCTTAAATTCTTACAAAATATTGAAGACAATGATTACTGCTATGCCTAAACTTAAAATCAGGCTGATTTATCCACATGTGCCGAAATTTCCTTAACACTATATGCAGATTTTGCTGTTTTTATGTGTTTTTTGAACTTTAAATTGCCCGGCACTCATTCCACTACTATCTAGACCTTAAATTCTTACAAAAGATTGAAGACCATGATTGCTGCTATGCCTAAACTTAGAATCATGCTGATTTATCCAAATGTGCCGAAATTTCCTTACCACTATATGCAGATTTTGCTGTTTTTATGTGTTTTTTGAACTTTAAATTGCCCGGCACTCATTCCACTACTATCTAGACTTTAAATTCTTACAAAATATTGAAGACCATGATTGCTGCTATGCCTAAACTTAAAATCATGTTGATTTATCCACATGTGCCGAAATTTCCTTAACACTATATGCAGATTTTGCTGTTTTTATGTGTTTTTTGAACTTTAAATTGCCCGGCACTCATTCCACTACTATCTAGACCTTAAATTCTTACAAAATATTGAAGACAATGATTACTGCTATGCCTAAACTTAAAATCAGGCTGATTTATCCACATGTGCCGAAATTTCCTTAACACTATATGCAGATTTTGCTGTTTTTATGTGTTTCTTGAACTTTAAATTGCCCGGCACTCATTCCACTACTATCTAGACCTAAAATTCTTACAAAATATTGAAGACAATGATTACTGCTATGCCTAAACTTGAAATCAGGCTGATTTATCCACATGTGCCGAAATTTCCTTAACACTATATGCAGATTTTGCTGTTTTTATGTGTTTTTTGAACTTTAAATTGCCCGGCACTCATTCCACTACTATCTAGACCTTAAATTCTTACAAAAGATTGAAGACCATGATTGCTGCTATGCCTAAACTTAGAATCATGCTGATTTATGATTTATCCAAATGTGCCGAAATTTCCTTAACACTATATGCAGAATTTGCTGTTTTTATGTGTTTTTTGAACTTTAAATTGCCCGGCACTCATTCCACTACTATCTAGACCTTAAATTCTTACAAAAGATTGAAGACCATGATTGCTGCTATGCCTAAACTTAGAATCATGCTGATTTATCCAAATGTGCCGAAATTTCCTTAACACTATATGCAGATTTTGCTGTTTTTATGTGTTTTTTGAACTTTAAATTGCCCGGCACTCATTCCACTACTATCTAGACCTTAAATTCTTACAAAAGATTGAAGACCATGATTGCTGCTATGCCTAAACTTAGAATCATGCTGATTTATCCAAATGTGCCGAAATTTCCTTAACACTATATGCAGAATTTGCTGTTTTTATGTGTTTTTTGAACTTTAAATTGCCCGGCACTCATTCCACTACTATCTAGACCTTAAATTCTTACAAAAGATTGAAGACCATGATTGCTGCTATGCCTAAACTTAGAATCATGCTGATTTATCCAAATGTGCCGAAATTTCCTTAACACTATATGCAGAATTTGCTGTTTTTATGTGTTTTTTGAACTTTAAATTGCCCGGCACTCATTCCACTACTATCTAGACCTTAAATTCTTACAAAAGATTGAAGACCATGATTGCTGCTATGCCTAAACTTAGAATCATGCTGATTTATCCAAATGTGCCGAAATTTCCTTAACACTATATGCAGATTTTGCTGTTTTTATGTGTTTTTTGAACTTTAAATTGCCCGGCACTCATTCCACTACTATCTAGACCTTAAATTCTTACAAAAGATTGAAGACCATGATTGCTGCTATGCCTAAACTTAGAATCATGCTGATTTATCCAAATGTGCCGAAATTTCCTTAACACTATATGCAGATTTTGCTGTTTTTATGTGTTTTTTGAACTTTAAATTGCCCGGCACTCATTCCACTACTATCTAGACCTTAAATTCTTACAAAAGATTGAAGACCATGATTGCTGCTATGCCTAAACTTAGAATCATGCTGATTTATCCAAATGTGACGAAATTTCCTTAACACTATATGCAGATTTTGCTGTTTTTATGTGTTTTTTGAACTTTAAATTGCCCGGCACTCATTCCACTACTATCTAGACCTTAAATTCTTACAAAAGATTGAAGACCATGATTGCTGCTATGCCTAAACTTAGAATCATGCTGATTTATCCAAATGTGCCGAAATTTCCTTAACACTATATGCAGATTTTGCTGTTTTTATGTGTTTTTTGAACTTTAAATTGCCCGGCACTCATTCCACTACTATCTAGACCTTAAATTCTTACAAAAGATTGAAGACCATGATTGCTGCTATGCCTAAACTTAGAATCATGCTGATTTATCCAAATGTGCCGAAATTTCCTTAACACTATATGCAGATTTTGCTGTTTTTATGTGTTTTTTGAACTTTAAATTGCCCGGCACTCATTCCACTACTATCTAGACCTTAAATTCTTACAAAAGATTGAAGACCATGATTGCTGCTATGCCTAAACTTAGAATCATGCTGATTTATCCAAATGTGCCGAAATTTCCTTAACACTATATGCAGAATTTGCTGTTTTTATGTGTTTTTTGAACTTTAAATTGCCCGGCACTCATTCCACTACTATCTAGACCTTAAATTCTTACAAAAGATTGAAGACCATGATTGCTGCTATGCCTAAACTTAGAATCATGCTGATTTATCCAAATGTGCCGAAATTTCCTTAACACTATATGCAGAATTTGCTGTTTTTATGTGTTTTTTGAACTTTAAATTGCCCGGCACTCATTCCACTACTATCTAGACCTTAAATTCTTACAAAATATTGAAGACAATGATTACTGCTATGCCTAAACTTAAAATCAGGCTGATTTATCCAAATGTGCCGAAATTTCCTTAACACTATATGCAGATTTTGCTGTTTTTATGTGTTTTTTGAACTTTAAATTGCCCGGCACTCATTCCACTACTATCTAGACCTTAAATTCTTACAAAAGATTGAAGACCATGATTGCTGCTATGCCTAAACTTAGAATCATGCTGATTTATCCAAATGTGCCGAAATTTCCTTAACACTATATGCAGATTTTGCTGTTTTTATGTGTTTTTTGAACTTTAAATTGCCCGGCACTCATTCCACTACTATCTAGACCTTAAATTCTTACAAAAGATTGAAGACCATGATTGCTGCTATGCCTAAACTTAAAATCATGTTGATTTATCCACATGTGCCGAAATTTCCTTAACACTATATGCAGAATTTGCTGTTTTTATGTGTTTTTTGAACTTTAAATTGCCCGGCACTCATTCCACTACTATCTAGACCCTAAATTCTTACAAAATATTGAAGACAATGATTGCTGCTATGCCTAAACTTAGAATCATGCTGATTTATCCAAATGTGCCGAAATTTCCTTAACACTATATGCAGAATTTGCTGTTTTTATGTGTTTTTTGAACTTTAAATTGCCCGGCACTCATTCCACTACTATCTAGACCTTAAATTCTTACAAAAGATTGAAGACCATGATTGCTGCTATGCCTAAACTTAGAATCATGCTGATTTATCCAAATGTGCCGAAATTTCCTTAACACTATATGCAGAATTTGCTGTTTTTATGTGTTTTTTGAACTTTAAATTGCCCGGCACTCATTCCACTACTATCTAGACCTTAAATTCTTACAAAATATTGAAGACAATGATTACTGCTATGCTTAAACTTAAAATCAGGCTGATTTATCCACATGTGCCGAAATTTCCTTAACACTATATGCAGATTTTGCTGTTTTTATGTGTTTTTTGAACTTTAAATTGCCCGGCACTCATTCCACTACTATCTAGACCTTAAATTCTTACAAAAGATTGAAGACCATGATTGCTGCTATGCCTAAACTTAGAATCATGCTGATTTATCCAAATGTGCCGAAATTTCCTTAACACTATATGCAGATTTTGCTGTTTTTATGTGTTTTTTGAACTTTAAATTGCCCGGCACTCATTCCACTACTATCTAGACCTTAAATTCTTACAAAAGATTGAAGACCATGATTGCTGCTATGCCTAAACTTAAAATCATGTTGATTTATCCACATGTGCCGAAATTTCCTTAACACTATATGCAGAATTTGCTGTTTTTATGTGTTTTTTGAACTTTAAATTGCCCGGCACTCATTCCACTACTATCTAGACCTTAAATTCTTACAAAATATTGAAGACAATGATTGCTGCTATGCCTAAACTTAGAATCATGCTGATTTATCCAAATGTGCCGAAATTTCCTTAACACTATATGCAGAATTTGCTGTTTTTATGTGTTTTTTGAACTTTAAATTGCCCGGCACTCATTCCACTACTATCTAGACCTTAAATTCTTACAAAAGATTGAAGACCATGATTGCTGCTATGCCTAAACTTAGAATCATGCTGATTTATCCAAATGTGCCGAAATTTCCTTAACACTATATGCAGAATTTGCTGTTTTTATGTGTTTTTTGAACTTTAAATTGCCCGGCACTCATTCCACTACTATCTAGACCCTAAATTCTTACAAAAGATTGAAGACCATGATTGCTGCTATGCCTAAACTTTAAATCATGTTGATTTATCCACATGTGCCGAAATTTCCTTAACACTATATGCAGAATTTGCTGTTTTTATGTGTTTTTTGAACTTTAAATTGCCCGGCACTCATTCCACTACTATCTAGACCCTAAATTCTTACAAAATATTGAAGACAATGATTGCTGCTATGCCTAAACTTAGAATCATGCTGATTTATCCACATGTGCCGAAATTTCCTTAACACTATATGCAGATTTTGCTGTTTTTATGTGTTTTTTGAACTTTAAATTGCCCGGCACTCATTCCACTACTATCTAGACCTTAAATTCTTACAAAAGATTGAAGACCATGATTGCTGCTATGCCTAAACTTAAAATCATGTTGATTTATCCACATGTGCCGAAATTTCCTTAACACTATATGCAGAATTTGCTGTTTTTATGTGTTTTTTGAACTTTAAATTGCCCGGCACTCATTCCACTACTATCTAGACCTTAAATTCTTACAAAATATTGAAGACAATGATTGCTGCTATGCCTAAACTTAGAATCATGCTGATTTATCCAAATGTGCCGAAATTTCCTTAACACTATATGCAGAATTTGCTGTTTTTATGTGTTTTTTGAACTTTAAATTGCCCGGCACTCATTCCACTACTATCTAGACCTTAAATTCTTACAAAAGATTGAAGACCATGATTGCTGCTATGCCTAAACTTAGAATCATGCTGATTTATCCAAATGTGCCGAAATTTCCTTAACACTATATGCAGAATTTGCTGTTTTTATGTGTTTTTTGAACTTTAAATTGCCCGGCACTCATTCCACTACTATCTAGACCCTAAATTCTTACAAAATATTGAAGACAATGATTGCTGCTATGCCTAAACTTAGAATCATGCTGATTTATCCACATGTGCCGAAATTTCCTTAACACTATATGCAGAATTTGCTGTTTTTATGTGTTTTTTGAACTTTAAATTGCCCGGCACTCATTCCACTACTATCTAGACCCTAAATTCTTACAAAATATTGAAGACAATGATTGCTGCTATGCCTAAACTTAGAATCATGCTGATTTATCCACATGTGCCGAAATTTCCTTAACACTATATGCAGAATTTGCTGTTTTTATGTGTTTTTTGAACTTTAAATTGCCCGGCACTCATTCCACTACTATCTAGACCCTAAATTCTTACAAAAGATTGAAGACCATGATTGCTGCTATGCCTAAACTTAAAATCATGTTGATTTATCCACATGTGCCGAAATTTCCTTAACACTATATGCAGAATTTGCTGTTTTTATGTGTTTTTTGAACTTTAAATTGCCCGGCACTCATTCCACTACTATCTAGACCTTAAATTCTTACAAAAGATTGAAGACCATGATTGCTGCTATGCCTAAACTTAGAATCATGCTGATTTATCCAAATGTGCCGAAATTTCCTTAACACTATATGCAGATTTTGCTGTTTTTATGTGTTTTTTGAACTTTAAATTGCCCGGCACTCATTCCACTACTATCTAGACCTTAAATTCTTACAAAAGATTGAAGACCATGATTGCTGCTATGCCTAAACTTAGAATCATGCTGATTTATCCAAATGTGCCGAAATTTCCTTAACACTATATGCAGAATTTGCTGTTTTTATGTGTTTTTTGAACTTTAAATTGCCCGGCACTCATTCCACTACTATCTAGACCTTAAATTCTTACAAAAGATTGAAGACCATGATTGCTGCTATGCCTAAACTTAGAATCATGCTGATTTATCCAAATGTGCCGAAATTTCCTTAACACTATATGCAGAATTTGCTGTTTTTATGTGTTTTTTGAACTTTAAATTGCCCGGCACTCATTCCACTACTATCTAGACCTTAATTTCTTACAAAAGATTGAAGACCATGATTGCTGCTATGCCTAAACTTAGAATCATGCTGATTTATCCAAATGTGCCGAAATTTCCTTAACACTATATGCAGAATTTGCTGTTTTTATGTGTTTTTTGAACTTTAAATTGCCCGGCACTCATTCCACTACTATCTAGACCCTAAATTCTTACAAAATATTGAAGACAATGATTGCTGCTATGCCTAAACTTAGAATCATGCTGATTTATCCAAATGTGCCGAAATTTCCTTAACACTATATGCAGATTTTGCTGTTTTTATGTGTTTTTTGAACTTTAAATTGCCCGGCACTCATTCCACTACTATCTAGACCTTAAATTCTTACAAAAGATTGAAGACCATGATTGCTGCTATGCCTAAACTTAGAATCATGCTGATTTATCCAAATGTGCCGAAATTTCCTTAACACTATATGCAGATTTTGCTGTTTTTATGTGTTTTTTGAACTTTAAATTGCCCGGCACTCATTCCACTACTATCTAGACCTTAAATTCTTACAAAAGATTGAAGACCATGATTGCTGCTATGCCTAAACTTAAAATCATGTTGATTTATGCACATGTGCCGAAATTTCCTTAACACTATATGCAGAATTTGCTGTTTTTATGTGTTTTTTGAACTTTAAATTGCCCGGCACTCATTCCACTACTATCTAGACCCTAAATTCTTACAAAATATTGAAGACAATGATTGCTGCTATGCCTAAACTTAGAATCATGCTGATTTATCCAAATGTGCCGAAATTTCCTTAACACTATATGCAGATTTTGCTGTTTTTATGTGTTTTTTGAACTTTAAATTGCCCGGCACTCATTCCACTACTATCTAGACCTTAAATTCTTACAAAAGATTGAAGACCATGATTGCTGCTATGCCTAAACTTAGAATCATGCTGATTTATCCAAATGTGCCGAAATTTCCTTAACACTATATGCAGAATTTGCTGTTTTTATGTGTTTTTTGAACTTTAAATTGCCCGGCACTCATTCCACTACTATCTAGACCTTAAATTCTTACAAAAGATTGAAGACCATGATTGCTGCTATGCCTAAACTTAGAATCATGCTGATTTATCCACATGTGCCGAAATTTCCTTAACACTATATGCAGAATTTGCTGTTTTTATGTGTTTTTTGAACTTTAAATTGCCCGGCACTCATTCCACTACTATCTAGACCCTAAATTCTTACAAAATATTGAAGACAATGATTGCTGCTATGCCTAAACTTAAAATCATGTTGATTTATCCACATGTGCCGAAATTTCCTTAACACTATATGCAGAATTTGCTGTTTTTATGTGTTTTTTGAACTTTAAATTGCCCGGCACTCATTCCACTACTATCTAGACCCTAAATTCTTACAAAATATTGAAGACAATGATTACTGCTATGCCTAAACTTAAAATCAGGCTGATTTATCCACATGTGCCGAAATTTCCTTAACACCATATGCAGATTTTGCTGTTTTTATGTGTTTTTTGAACTTTAAATTGCCCGGCACTCATTCCACTACTATCTAGACCCTAAATTCTTACAAAATATTGAAGACAATGATTACTGCTATGCCTAAACTTAAAATCAGGCTGATTTATCCACATGTGCCGAAATTTCCTTAACACTATATGCAGATTTTGCTGTTTTTATGTGTTTTTTGAACTTTAAATTGCCCGGCACTCATTCCTCTACTATCTAGACCTTAAATTCTTACAACATATTGAAGACCATGATTACTGCTATGCCTAAACTTAAAATCAGGCTGATTTATCCACATGTGCCGAAATTTCCTTAACACTATATGCAGATTTTGCTGTTTTTATGTGTTTTTTGAACTTTAAATTGCCCGGCACTCATTCCACTACTATCTAGACCTTAAATTCTTACAAAAGATTGAAGACCATAATTGCTGCTATGCCTAAACTTAGAATCATGCTGATTTATCCAAATGTGCCGAAATTTCCTTAACACTATATGCAGAATTTGCTGTTTTTATGTGTTTTTTGAACTTTAAATTGCCCGGCACTCATTCCACTACTATCTAGACCCTAAATTCTTACAAAATATTGAAGACAATGATTACTGCTATGCCTAAACTTAAAATCAGGCTGATTTATCCACATGTGCCGAAATTTCCTTAACACTATATGCAGATTTTGCTGTTTTTATGTGTTTTTTGAACTTTAAATTGCCCGGCACTCATTCCACTACTATCTAGACCTTAAATTCTTACAAAAGATTGAAGACCATGATTGCTGCTATGCCTAAACTTAGAATCATGCTGATTTATCCAAATGTGCCGAAATTTCCTTAACACTATATGCAGATTTTGCTGTTTTTATGTGTTTTTTGAACTTTAAATTGCCCGGCACTCATTCCACTACTATCTAGACCTTAAATTCTTACAAAAGATTGAAGACCATGATTGCTGCTATGCCTAAACTTAAAATCATGTTGATTTATCCACATGTGCCGAAATTTCCTTAACACTATATGCAGAATTTGCTGTTTTTATGTGTTTTTTGAACTTTAAATTGCCCGGCACTCATTCCACTACTATCTAGACCCTAAATTCTTACAAAATATTGAAGACAATGATTACTGCTATGCCTAAACTTAAAATCAGGCTGATTTATCCACATGTGCCGAAATTTCCTTAACACTATATGCAGATTTTGCTGTTTTTATGTGTTTTTTGAACTTTAAATTGCCCGGCACTCATTCCACTACTATCTAGACCTTAAATTCTTACAAAATATTGAAGACCATGATTGCTGCTATGCCTAAACTTAAAATCATGTTGATTTATCCACATGTGCCGAAATTTCCTTAACACTATATGCAGATTTTGCTGTTTTTATGTGTTTTTTGAACTTTAAATTGCCCGGCACTCATTCCACTACTATCTAGACCTTAAATTCTTACAAAAGATTGAAGACCATGATTGCTGCTATGCCTAAACTTAAAATCAGGCTGATTTATCCACATGTGCCGAAATTTCCTTAACACTATATGCAGATTTTGCTGTTTTTATGTGTTTTTTGAACTTTAAATTGCCCGGCACTCATTCCTCTACTATCTAGACCTTAAATTCTTACAAAAGATTGAAGACCATGATTGCTGCTATGCCTAAACTTAAAATCATGTTGATTTATCTACATGTGCCGAAATTTCCTTAACACTATATGCAGATTTTGCTGTTTTTATGTGTTTTTTGAACTTTAAATTGCCCGGCACTCATTCCACTACTATCTAGACCTTAAATTCTTACAAAAGATTGAAGACCATGATTGCTGCTATGCCTAAACTTAAAATCATGTTGATTTATCCACATGTGCCGAAATTTCCTTAACACTATATGCAGATTTTGCTGTTTTTATGTGTTTTTTGAACTTTAAATTGCCCGGCACTCATTCCTCTACTATCTAGACCTTAAATTCTTACAAAAGATTGAAGACCATGATTGCTGCTATGCCTAAACTTAAAATCATGTTGATTTATCTACATGTGCCGAAATTTCCTTAACACTATATGCAGATTTTGCTGTTTTTATGTGTTTTTTGAACTTTAAATTGCCCGGCACTCATTCCACTACTATCTAGACCTTAAATTCTTACAAAAGATTGAAGACCATGATTGCTGCTATGCCTAAACTTAAAATCATGTTGATTTATCCACATGTGCCGAAATTTCCTTAACACTATATGCAGATTTTGCTGTTTTTATGTGTTTTTTGAACTTTAAATTGCCCGGCACTCATTCCACTACTATCTAGACCTTAAATTCTTACAAAAGATTGAAGACAATGATTACTGCTATGCCTAAACTTAAAATCAGGCTGATTTATCCACATGTGTCGAAATTTCCTTAACACTATATGCAGATTTTGCTATTTTTATGTGTTTTTTGAACTTTAAATTGCCCGGCACTCATTCCACTACTATCTAGACCTTAAATTCTTACAAAAGATTGAAGACCATGATTGCTGCTATGCCTAAACTTAGAATCATGCTGATTTATCCACATGTGCCGAAATTTCCTTAACACTATATGCAGAATTTGCTGTTTTTATGTGTTTTTTGAACTTTAAATTGCCCGGCACTCATTCCACTACTATCTAGACCCTAAATTCTTACAAAATATTGAAGACAATGATTGCTGCTATGCCTAAACTTAAAATCATGTTGATTTATCCACATGTGCCGAAATTTCCTTAACACTATATGCAGAATTTGCTGTTTTTATGTGTTTTTTGAACTTTAAATTGCCCGGCACTCATTCCACTACTATCTAGACCCTAAATTCTTACAAAATATTGAAGACAATGATTACTGCTATGCCTAAACTTAAAATCAGGCTGATTTATCCACATGTGCCGAAATTTCCTTAACACCATATGCAGATTTTGCTGTTTTTATGTGTTTTTTGAACTTTAAATTGCCCGGCACTCATTCCACTACTATCTAGACCCTAAATTCTTACAAAATATTGAAGACAATGATTACTGCTATGCCTAAACTTAAAATCAGGCTGATTTATCCACATGTGCCGAAATTTCCTTAACACTATATGCAGATTTTGCTGTTTTTATGTGTTTTTTGAACTTTAAATTGCCCGGCACTCATTCCTCTACTATCTAGACCTTAAATTCTTACAACATATTGAAGACCATGATTACTGCTATGCCTAAACTTAAAATCAGGCTGATTTATCCACATGTGCCGAAATTTCCTTAACACTATATGCAGATTTTGCTGTTTTTATGTGTTTTTTGAACTTTAAATTGCCCGGCACTCATTCCACTACTATCTAGACCTTAAATTCTTACAAAAGATTGAAGACCATAATTGCTGCTATGCCTAAACTTAGAATCATGCTGATTTATCCAAATGTGCCGAAATTTCCTTAACACTATATGCAGAATTTGCTGTTTTTATGTGTTTTTTGAACTTTAAATTGCCCGGCACTCATTCCACTACTATCTAGACCCTAAATTCTTACAAAATATTGAAGACAATGATTACTGCTATGCCTAAACTTAAAATCAGGCTGATTTATCCACATGTGCCGAAATTTCCTTAACACTATATGCAGATTTTGCTGTTTTTATGTGTTTTTTGAACTTTAAATTGCCCGGCACTCATTCCACTACTATCTAGACCTTAAATTCTTACAAAAGATTGAAGACCATGATTGCTGCTATGCCTAAACTTAGAATCATGCTGATTTATCCAAATGTGCCGAAATTTCCTTAACACTATATGCAGATTTTGCTGTTTTTATGTGTTTTTTGAACTTTAAATTGCCCGGCACTCATTCCACTACTATCTAGACCTTAAATTCTTACAAAAGATTGAAGACCATGATTGCTGCTATGCCTAAACTTAAAATCATGTTGATTTATCCACATGTGCCGAAATTTCCTTAACACTATATGCAGAATTTGCTGTTTTTATGTGTTTTTTGAACTTTAAATTGCCCGGCACTCATTCCACTACTATCTAGACCCTAAATTCTTACAAAATATTGAAGACAATGATTACTGCTATGCCTAAACTTAAAATCAGGCTGATTTATCCACATGTGCCGAAATTTCCTTAACACTATATGCAGATTTTGCTGTTTTTATGTGTTTTTTGAACTTTAAATTGCCCGGCACTCATTCCACTACTATCTAGACCTTAAATTCTTACAAAATATTGAAGACCATGATTGCTGCTATGCCTAAACTTAAAATCATGTTGATTTATCCACATGTGCCGAAATTTCCTTAACACTATATGCAGATTTTGCTGTTTTTATGTGTTTTTTGAACTTTAAATTGCCCGGCACTCATTCCACTACTATCTAGACCTTAAATTCTTACAAAAGATTGAAGACCATGATTGCTGCTATGCCTAAACTTAAAATCAGGCTGATTTATCCACATGTGCCGAAATTTCCTTAACACTATATGCAGATTTTGCTGTTTTTATGTGTTTTTTGAACTTTAAATTGCCCGGCACTCATTCCTCTACTATCTAGACCTTAAATTCTTACAAAAGATTGAAGACCATGATTGCTGCTATGCCTAAACTTAAAATCATGTTGATTTATCTACATGTGCCGAAATTTCCTTAACACTATATGCAGATTTTGCTGTTTTTATGTGTTTTTTGAACTTTAAATTGCCCGGCACTCATTCCACTACTATCTAGACCTTAAATTCTTACAAAAGATTGAAGACCATGATTGCTGCTATGCCTAAACTTAAAATCATGTTGATTTATCCACATGTGCCGAAATTTCCTTAACACTATATGCAGATTTTGCTGTTTTTATGTGTTTTTTGAACTTTAAATTGCCCGGCACTCATTCCTCTACTATCTAGACCTTAAATTCTTACAAAAGATTGAAGACCATGATTGCTGCTATGCCTAAACTTAAAATCATGTTGATTTATCTACATGTGCCGAAATTTCCTTAACACTATATGCAGATTTTGCTGTTTTTATGTGTTTTTTGAACTTTAAATTGCCCGGCACTCATTCCACTACTATCTAGACCTTAAATTCTTACAAAAGATTGAAGACCATGATTGCTGCTATGCCTAAACTTAAAATCATGTTGATTTATCCACATGTGCCGAAATTTCCTTAACACTATATGCAGATTTTGCTGTTTTTATGTGTTTTTTGAACTTTAAATTGCCCGGCACTCATTCCACTACTATCTAGACCTTAAATTCTTACAAAAGATTGAAGACCATGATTGCTGCTATGCCTAAACTTAAAATCAGGCTGATTTATCCACATGTGCCGAAATTTCCTTAACACTATATGCAGATTTTGCTGTTTTTATGTGTTTTTTGAACTTTAAATTGCCCGGCACTCATTCCTCTACTATCTAGACCTTAAATTCTTACAAAATATTGAAGACCATGATTGCTGCTATGCCTAAACTTAGAATCATGCTGATTTATCCAAATGTGCCGAAATTTCCTTAACACTATATGCAGATTTTGCTGTTTTTATGTGTTTTTTGAACTTTAAATTGCCCGGCACTCATTCCACTACTATCTAGACCTTAAATTCTTACAAAATATTGAAGACAATGATTACTGCTATGCCTAAACTTAGAATCATGCTGATTTATCCAAATGTGCCGAAATTTCCTTAACACTATATGCAGATTTTGCTGTTTTTATGTGTTTTTTGAACTTTAAATTGCCCGGCACTCATTCCACTACTATCTAGACCTTAAATTCTTACAAAATATTGAAGACAATGATTACTGCTATGCCTAAACTTAAAATCAGGCTGATTTATCCACATGTGTCGAAATTTCCTTAACACTATATGCAGATTTTGCTATTTTTATGTGTTTTTTGAACTTTAAATTGCCCGGCACTCATTCCACTACTATCTAGACCCTAAATTCTTACAAAATATTGAAGACAATGATTACTGCTATGCCTAAACTTAAAATCAGGCTGATTTATCCACATGTGCCGAAATTTCCTTAACACTATATGCAGATTTTGCTGTTTTTATGTGTTTTTTGAACTTTAAATTGCCCGGCACTCATTCCACTACTATCTAGACCTTAAATTCTTACAAAAGATTGAAGACCATGATTGCTGCTATGCCTAAACTTAAAATCATGTTGATTTATCCACATGTGCCGAAATTTCCTTAACACTATATGCAGATTTTGCTGTTTTTATGTGTTTTTTGAACTCTAAATTGCCCGGCACTCATTCCACTACTATCTAGACCTTAAATTCTTACAAAATATTGAAGACAATGATTACTGCTATGCCTAAACTTGAAATCAGGCTGATTTATCCACATGTGCCGAAATTTCCTTAACACTATATGCAGATTTTGCTGTTTTTATGTGTTTTTTGAACTTTAAATTGCCCGGCACTCATTCCACTACTATCTAGAACTTAAATTCTCACATAATATTGAAGACATTGATTGCTGCTATGCCTAGAGTAAATAATATTTTAAGTTTTAATGGCCTAACTTTATTTGCTTGCAAACCCGCAACACCTGAAGATGTCAATTTTACCAGTAACATTATAAAAACATTGCTTCACAGAAATTTTGTAAAAAAGTTGTTATTTAAATTTTAGTTATATCAGATTTTGGTACATTTTTACCTGGAGTAAATAATATTTTAAGTTTTAATGGCCTAACTTTATTTGCTTGCAAACCCGCAACACCTGGAGATGTCGTTTTTACCAGAAACATTATAAAAACATTGTTTCACAGAAATTTCGTGAAAAAGATGTTATTTAAATTTTAGTAATATCAGATTTTGGTACATTTTTACCTGGAGTAAATAATATTTTAAGTTTTAATGGCCTAACTTTATTTGCTTGCAAACCCGCAACACCTGGAGATGTCAATTTTACCAGAAACATTAAAAAAACATTGCTTCACAGAAATTTCGTGAAAAAGATGTTATTTAAATTTTAGTAATATCAGATTTTGGTACATTTTTACCTGGAGTAAATAATATTTTAAGTTTTAATGGCCTAACTTTATTTGCTTGCAAACCCGCAACACCTGAAGATGTCAATTTTACCAGTAACATTATAAAAACATTGCTTCACAGAAATTTTGTAAAAAAGTTGTTATTTAAATTTTAGTTATATCAGATTTTGGTACATTTTTACCTGGAGTAAATAATATTTTAAGTTTTAATGGCCTAACTTTATTTGCTTGCAAACCCGCAACACCTGAAGATGTCAATTTTACCAGTAACATTATAAAAACATTGCTTCACAGAAATTTCGTGAAAAAGATGTTATTTAAATTTTAGTTATATCAGATTTTGGTACATTTTTACCTGGAGTAAATAATATTTTAAGTTTTAATGGCCTAACTTTATTTGCTTGCAAACCCGCAACACCTGAAGATGTCAATTTTACCAGTAACATTATAAAAACATTGCTTCACAGAAATTTCGTGAAAAAGATGTTATTTAAATTTTAGTAATATCAGATTTTGGTACATTTTTACCTGGAGTAAATAATATTTTAAGTTTTAATGGCCTAACTTTATTTGCTTGCAAGCCCGCAACACCTGAAGATGTCAATTTTACCAGTAACATTAAAAAAACATTGCTTCACAGAAATTTTGTAAAAAAGTTGTTATTTAAATTTTAGTTATATCAGATTTTGGTACATTTTTACCTGGAGTAAATAATATTTTAAGTTTTAATGGCCTTACTTTATTTGCTTGCAAACCCGCAACACCTGAAAATGTCAATTTTACCAGTAACATTAAAAAAACATTGCTTCACAGAAATTTTGTAAAAAAGTTGTTATTTAAATTTTAGTAATATCAGATTTTGGTACATTTTTACCTGGAGTAAATAATATTTTAAGTTTTAATGGCCTAACTTTATTTGCTTGCAAACCCGCAACACCTGAAGATGTCAATTTTACCAGTAACATTATAAAAACATTGCTTCACAGAAATTTTGTAAAAAAGTTGTTATTTAAATTTTAGTTATATCAGATTTTGGTACATTTTTACCTGGAGTAAATAATATTTCAAGTTTTAATGGCCTAATTTTATTTGCTTGCAAACCCGCAACACCTGGAGATGTCAATTTTACCAGTAACACTATTAAAACATTGCTTCACAGAAATTTCGTGAAAAAGATGTTATTTAAATTTTAGTTATATCAGATTTTGGTACATTTTTACCTGGAGTAAATAATATTTTAAGTTTTAATGGCTTAATTTTATCAATGTTTTCAGTGTTGCCGATTCAAATATGCAAATAAAAGGGCTTCGAAGTTCGTTGTTTTTATAGTTACGTTAAAACCTGTTACAAAATAATTAATCTTATCATGTTAGCTGCTCAAATCATGAAAATCGTCTTTTTATCTCGACATTTGACGATTTTCTTGAAGAAGCTTTATCAAGGATTGCAGTGTTGCTGATGCAAATATGCAAATTAAAGGGCTTAAAGATGAATATTTATGTAAAACACATGTTGTTAGACATAATGAAAAAAAGCTAATTAAAAATGCCATTTTTAAGCTCGGTTTTTTTCTACTTCATTATTGCAAGTTGGTTTGGGAGTTTTCTAAGCGACGCCAGTCATTGTAAAAAACATTCGTCGCAACAACAAATGTACAATTCAAAAAATATATATAAAAACAAATACAGAGTAAAACAGCATTAAGTTTTTTAATAAGCATTAAATTTAATTAATGGTTTTGGAGAACGTTTTGGCCAAAAAGTGGACGGCTAGCCGATTTTATGGATTTTTATAAGTACAAGTTGAGATTATCAATTTTCCACCAAAAGTGATAAAATGATAGAATAACTATAGTAGATGATAAAAAAACAAAAATGAGGAACATCTTGACAGTTTCACAGTCCGTTATCAGTGATGGAAAAGTCGCTATTAGCGAATGTTAAATTGGAAAAAAAATATGAACCGCTTTACAACATTTTTCTTAAAATTGTACTAAAATCCATTAAAGTATTAATTTAATGTTTCATGTTTAACAGTTTAACATTTCCTAACTCATGCATTCATGTTCCTTAATAATTTCAGAAAGTTTCAATCTACTAGCTCAACCATAATTGCACAAACAAGCAGTCGGTCCACAAGATCGGCTGTAACATATATAAAGCAATGAAAAAGAAAACAAAGCAGACATGAATGCCTAAAAATTTTAAAACATATTTTAATTAATTCAATAATATGAAATTTTATTTTTAGAAACAAAAGAGTAAGAGTTGCTAAATAAGAAGATGCACAAGCTTAAGCTTCAATCTAATTTAATCAAAATGAAAATAATGCAACTGTAAAACAAGCAACACCTGAAAAAACTGATGCCAAAACGCAGGAAAGATACTCTGCTATACAACCCCCAACAAACGGAGTTCCATAAACTCCAAATGTTGTAACTTTTCTTTTATCCTCCTCAGCAAATTAACCATTGTCTCTTATTACACAAACTGTCGGCATTTCAATAAAACTTTTTTTTACTTTTGCACACTTTTACTAGATATGAAACAATTGTTTAATAGCGAAAAAATTAATTTAATAATCATTCATTTATTCAATTGATTACGTAAATGGATATGGATTAAATACTTAAATTATTTTTTTAAAGCTCTGTATGGAATTGAGTTTTTTTATGAACCACGCGTTAGGTAGTTACTACATTTCTGCAATTGACCCATCAAGTAGTCCAGTGAAAAATAGCATATTTATCCAGTTTTTAACAAAAAATGGTTTCATTATTTGGCATTTATACCAAACATACTGCATTTATCAAAGTTTAAAGTTAAATTTTTAAAATTAGTTTTTTTCTGATTTTTATAATATCACTAGAAATATGGATGAGCTGTCATTGATATGATTCATCATATGAGGAATGTTTTAAAAAACAGAAGCAAATTTGATCAGTTTTTTTGTTGCATCATTTTTAGTTTTTGAAATTTTAAATTCCATACTTTTTATGACAAGAATATGTTAATTGATAGCACTAAAAATCAGTCAATCATCTGGTATAAAAGTTGATGTAAATACAAACAAGAAAAAATAAACAGCAGCAAAATATGTTAGTTCTTTTGTCGACCTTGGATCGATTAACGTGTCGTAACACCTTTAAAAGAGAGAAAGAAAAAAAAAACTACGAAAGGATTATAAAAAAACTTTTTTTTTCTTTGAAACTGATCTCAAAAGAATGTTGTAAATTGAAGTTTTGTGTTAAATACTCCAGGAGATAGTTTGTTTAAGAAAAAGGCCCTGTTTTCTTCTTTCCTTCTTCTTCTTGAACATAACACCCATATCAAACAGCCCTAGGGTCTGTTTGATTATTTCTTTAAAACAAAAAATATTTTGATTTGTGAATTCCTTGCTGCTTCCAGGAATAGTCATCATCAATGCTTTTGCTTTTTCTTCTTCTTCCTTTTTTTCCCGTGAAGATGGCTTTCTTAAGAAAACAAGTGGGTCCAGACTCTCCTTCTAAACTTCACGCTTCTTTTTTTGTAAGGAAAAAAAGGAAAGAAAAAAAAACAAGAGTAAACATTTCCTAAAAGGCCTGATCAAAGACGATCACCTTTTTATGTCCTTTTATTTTTTACTTTTTTTTCCATGGTTATTTTTTTCTTAAAAACATTTGTAAGTAATCATTGTATTGCTAATATTTTTTATGAATAAAATTTTAAAACAATATCACCAAAGTGATATTTATTAGGGGAGACAGAGATTGTCTATTGTGATAGCAGCACAATAAATTTCCTTTTTTTGTCCACTTTTTATGCATGAAACTCACTTTTTTTGTTGTTTCCTTGATCACCGATGTGTCTATCACTTAAAGTTCGATTATTGAATAAAAAAAAGAGAGAAAAGTGTTCAACTTTTTTTTTGTTTTATTGTTGACGTGTACAACACACATTAAGTCCTTAGATAATTTCTCAAAATTATTTTTTTAAAAGCTCTTTTTTGGGAAAAAATATTGTATCACTGATTGCCTTCTCTTGTTGTTCAGAAAATATCACAACTGTTTATGCAACACATTAAAAGTTTTCTTCTTTTCTGTCTTCTTCTTTTTTCTTTCTTTTTATTCTGATGATCATCATTTCTTGCTTGAAACTTTTTTAAGCATGTTACATAAAAAAATAAGGAAGGAGTCATTTTCCTTAATAATGAAATGAAGAAGAAGAAGAAATACACACAAAGGATTTAAAAACTAAAGTTGCTAAAGTACTTACATATGTGTTTCAATAGCTTAAAAAACCTCATTTTTAAAAATAGTTTTTAAAGAAAAAAATTAGGAAGCTATCAATTATCATTTTCTCACTTTCATGTTTTTTTCTTTGATTGTTTAAAAAAAATTAGTTCATTTTTTTTGAAAATTTTGATTCATTACGTCATTATTACAGGTCAATCAAAATAACAACCTAACTCTTCGAACAAACCTGTTTAAATTGCTCCCTTTTCTTTTACTCTTTTAATATTCGCTAAATATAATCAAACTTTTTTTTGTTATTTTTGTTTCGACCCATTTTATTGTTACATTTTTTTAAGGGTTTGTCTTACATGTTTTTAGTCCGTTTTTGTGCACATTGAACTTTACCGAAATGTATATGTTTATATATTTTTGACAAAGTATTGCTCACATTTTGATCCCCCCTTCTCTTTTGTCATGATTTCCATTTATTTCTTTGACTTTAAAACTTGTAAAAAAATGATGACGTTTTTAATGCTCCACTGTTTTTTGGAAAACAATACTACTTTCTCCTCACTTTCTTAGTAATATCCATATTGCTTTACCATTTTTTGGCGTATGTTAAATATACGTCATAAAACAAAAAGTTTTTTCTTGTATAAATATCAAAAAAAGTATCCACGTTCATTTTTTTTCTTCTCGACGACGATTTGTTATCATTCATACCCGATCAATTCTTTTCCATGTTTCTTCCACAATCGCTCATCTCTCTTCTTCTCTTTTTTTGCAGAAGTTAAATATCAAAAAAAAAGAGCTTGACCGTTACACAAAACTTCGTGATTGTATTTTTTTAAGTGGACTTTTGTTTTTAATTTATACTTTTTTTTAAGCTTAGCCTTTCACAGTATATTTTTTTCAAAGTAGCTTTTTGATAACCTTCTTTTAATTTTTAATCATATCAAATTTAAATTATGGTATTTGCGGGTTTTATGTTTAAAGTTCTTTCATCGTAATCAATTATGGTTAGTTTTTGATTTTATTTTTGATTTCTGTACGGGACAAAAAGATAGAAGGCAAGGTCTAAAATAAATCATTTTTGCTTTAAACAAAGTTGCTTTTAAAAACTTACATTTTTTATGAAAGTCCTAAAATCTCTTTGGTGATCCCATATCTTAAAAAATATCTTTTAAAACAATCTAATAAATAACTTTTAAGCCACGTGAACATTTTTTACCATCTGCAAGTGCTGACGCATTTCATGGAACTCATCTTCGAATTGGTGATGTCATATCACTTTATGCATTAGACACATATAATAGTAATGGACGGCATGAAGGCTTTTTAAGTACTCTTGGTCTTGTTGATGATCGATTATTAGTTGCAAAAGATAATGGCTCCCTATTATCACCACCAAAAAATTATCGTGGTAAGCTATTAGATTTATTTTTTTAAATAATAAAAACACATTTGTATAATCTTAATTGCAAATATAGTTAAGTATCAGCCGATAATTCGTTTTTTATCGTTTAGAACTTTAAAATCAATAAATTATCTAAGCTGTGTTTAAGCTTCACTGACAGTTGATAAGAACTTTTTAAAACAATTATTTTACTCTTTTTATTTTATTTTCTACTTTTCTCCCCCAAAAAAACTTCAATCGAAAAAAAGCAATTTTCCGCATTCTTTTCATATTTTTTTATTTTTTTAAGATTGTCTGTTTCGAATTTGCCCTGTTAATCGATATGCCGCACAAAAACAGTATTGGACAGAACAAAAGAAATGTCAATTCGGTGATATGTTTGATGAAGAAATGCTTAATAAGCTTCAAGTAGCAGCCGATAAAGAAAGAGAACAAAATGATTTAGAATATCGTAAAATGCTTGGAAATGTAATACAATATGGTACAAGTATTCAATTAGTACATGTAAAATCAGATAAATATTTAACAATGCAAAAAAATTCTCCTGCTCGACAAGAAAGAAATGCAATGAGAGTTTATTTAGATAAACTTGGAAATGAGGGTTCATGGTTTACTGTTGAGCCGGTGTATAAGCATGTTTCAATCGGTGATAATGTAATGTCGGGTGAAAGGATATGCTTAATACCATATTCAAATGTAAATGCTCCAACAACAAGCCAAATTAAACAGCAATTACATCTTTCACAACATTATTTACATGATCATGAAAATGCATGGGAAGTTAATTGCTTAAATGAGCATACAGAATGGCAAATTAGTTTATTTTTACAATTTGATGAAAATCAACCAGGCAATGTTAAATCAGTAAGTTTTAGCGCTTTAAATTTGCATATTCTGAAAACAGCTAACTAACAAAAATAGAGCTTAAGAATTGCAAATTAACCCTAGAAGAGCTTTAGCATTCTTATAGGGTTTGATTGCGTCATTGCAGGGTGATGTCGTTCGATTGTTCCATGCAGATCAGCAAACATTTTTAACACTTGATGAAGATCCGAAATCTAAAAAAGATGTTGTATTCCTTCGAATGACAAATCGTCCATCTGCAACCGATGCAACATCTTCTAGGGCGTTATGGGAAATTCAAGTTCATAATGAAGAAACAGCATATCGAGGTGGAGCTGCAACATGGAGAAGAAAAATTCGTTTTAAACATTTAGCAACTGATTTATATTTATCTGTTGCTAAAAAAGATGACAAAGAAATGCCATCAGAAAGTCGACGGCCCAGTTTAATGATAAAACCTGGTGAAACATTATTTAGTGGATTGGGAATAGGTGGTGATTTACGGCATAGTTTTGGTAAGTGTTCACTAAAAAAATTTGTTTATGTGAAAATTGTATGTCGAAAAGTTTTGATCGTTTGTTTGAATTTTAACTTCCCCATTTTTACAACTTCTAACTTCTTTCATTTCACAGCCCTATTAAAATTCCTTTAGAAATTGTAGAAACTGATGGAAATAGTACATATTATATTGTTCCAAAAGAATCAAAAAATCCTGCCAAGGATCAATCATTACTTTTTCTTCTTGATCCATGTGCAAAGACAAGTACCAAAGAAGCTCGAGTACCAATTAATTCATTTGTTCGTTTACGGCATTGTGAAACAAATAAATGGATTCATACAACTGATCCATCACAAAAACAAAATCTATATTATAGTAGCAAAAATGAAAAGGGATGGGTTAAAGTTGTTTGTGAAGATGTTAAAATTGATAAAGAAGCATTTGCTTTATCACCTGTATCCCCCAATGAAGTAAGAGATTTGGATTTTGCAAATGATGCATGCCGAGCTTTGCATCAATTTGTCCAACTTATTAAAAGTGGAACTGCTGTCAGCAAAGAACCAATCAAGTAAGTTAGCTTTTTAAAACATCATTTCTCCTGCATTAATCATATTTCCAGCTTTACAACTCAACTTTTAATTGAATGTATTTATTTTGTTACAAATGTTAAAAATCATGTCGTAGATCCACTTAGAATTGTTGATTTTAATCCAACTCGTGATCGACAAAAACTTTTACGTGAACAAGGTGTTCTTGGTCAAGTATTTGATCTTCTTCGAGCTCCATTTTTACCTCGTCAAGGAACATCTGAAATGCCACCATTATTAAATTCTCCACAAGAACTAACCGAATCAAGAAATGAAGTTTTTCAAAAAATGTTTCAACTTTGTTATTCACTTCTTCGCTATTCACAAGTTGGATATCGTAAAAATCAAGAATTTCTAGCTGAAAAGTTTGATCAAATTCAAGAACAAATTGGTTTTAATTTATTAGCCGAAGATACAATGACCGCAGTATTACATAATAACCCAAAATTATTAGAAAAATATGTTAAAACGCCACATGTTGAAAGATTTGTTGAATTAGTAAGAAATAATCGATGTGGAAAATTTTTGGATTATCTGGCAGATCTTTGTGTTTGTAAAGGTGAAGCAAATAAAAAAATTCAAGAACTTATTTGTAATAGTGTTTTGAGTGAAAAAAATCGAGATATTTTTATGAAAACAGAAATGGCAAACGCAAGTGCAGAAGATGGAAAATCTGATATTTTTATTTGTTGGGAAGAAACTTTTATTCGTGGATCTTGTAAATCTCTTGTTAGTTGTGCCCATTCACAGCTTGATGAAGACAAAGAAATGATTGACTATTATCGGTAAAGAATTTTTTAGGCAAACGTTTTTATTGGTCCCAGGACGACCCGAAGGGGAGTCTGGGACAATTTGGGTTCGTTTCCCTGGTTGCCATATCTTCCTAGGCTAACAATGCAGTTTTTGGGCTTATTTTTTGTTTATTCATAATTTTGTTGTTTGGAATATGTTTCCGGGCTCATATTAAAGTAAAAAAATAAAAAAAAAATAAAGAAAAACGGGTGGGTATAAACTGAGATGCATAACTTTGTCACAAAAAATGATGTTGATTCTCTCCTTCCGTTCGTATGTCACAAAATTTTTTCTTTTGAAAAAAAATCAAAAACTCTTAACGCGAAAAATAATAATAGCGCGCGCTTTCTTTTTTTTTTAAAACTTTTAAAAAGAGTTGTTTTTTTTTACAACACTGCTATAATAAAAACTGCGGTCCGCATTTTTTTTAGACCGGGCTGCAAAAAGTCCGACCCGAAAATTTTTCAAACTTTTTTTTTCATTTTGTGAGTATAATTTTTTGAAATCCATAAATAATAATAACCTTCAAAATTAAGGGGCAGACCATTATGGTCGGGCTGGCCCAAAATTTTTTCTTTTTTTTGAAAAAATATTACCACAGAGCCCGATTTCATGCCTCACTTTAGTATAGGTGTCATTTCAACCCCAAGCTTAGGATGGGCTCGCGAGGCCGAAGGCCGAGCGTTAGGCTTAGTCTTAGGCCTTAGGCCCTCAGGGCTTAGGGATGCTGGGAAAGCGAATTCATATCATATTTAGTGTAGGTGTCACCCAGCTTAGTGTAGTCACAGAGCTAGCTTTATACATTTAAAAAAACTTCGTAGCCATTTATTCATTTTTTAAATTTTTTTCAAACTATGTGAATATCTTCGATATCAATAAAAGCAGTGAAATCGCTTAAAAAACCTGCAAAAATACAAATGGAGAGAATTTGGGTGATGGCAATAAAAGCACTGAAATCAAAGAAAATTCAACCCGATAAAAGTACAGAAATCAAAGGAGAAATTTCACAAATTTCTAAATTCCTAAATTAAAGAACTTTTTACACTTTTAGGAATTTAGCAATTTGTGAAATTTCTCCTTTGATTTCTGTACTTTTATCGGGTTGAATTTTCTTTGATTTCAGTGCTTTTATTGCCATCACCCAAATTCTCTCCATTTGTATTTTTGCAGGTTTTTTAAGCGATTTTATTTAAAGAAGACCATTTTAGACATCAGCTTGGTCTTCTTGCTCAAATGTGTCAAGATCAACAATATTTAGCAATTGATCCACCACCAGAACGAAAACTTTTAAATTTATCCAGTGAACTTCCAATTGGTCTTGTCTTACAATGTATTGCAGATAATCGTTTACCATGTGATATTCGAGCTTCATTTGCAAGATTAATGCTACATTTACATGTTGTTCGTGGTTCACCAGTTACTGCAGTTCGACATGCAAGGCTATGGCGAGATATTCCTGAAAAAGTTAGTGTTGAATATTATCATAGTAATGCAATGGAAGATTCTACTCGCACACGACACAATGCACCAAATAATCACCATTTCAAGAAAGTTTTATTAATTGTTGAAGAATATCTTGAAGGATTAAAGAAAAAAATTGTTATTGGTGAACCAGTACTTAAAGATTCTGCAGGATATTGTGATGAAAACCGATTAACGTTTGAAGTGAGTTATAACTTATAAAAACGTATGTCACATACAACGTTTTCAGATTGTCACACTTGCTCGTGCACTTGCCCAATTTGGATTTTATAGTTTTTCTGATCTTTTAAAACTTGCACAAAATCTTCTTGCTATCACAGATAGCAATCCCAAATTTATCAGCAATCAAAGTAAGTTTTCTTTCGATCCACTTTTTCACTGTCCATTAAATACACTTGCTTTTTTTGCAATAACTAAAGCTTTGCAGATCAACAATTGGCACCACATACAAAGCTTTTGCGACAATTCACTAAGGGCATGCTTAACTCTATTATGCAACCTAGTCATGGAGGAAGAGCACCTAATAATTCATCATTTAAACGACAAAATGATGTTCCAGAAGATTCAGCTCGTGCTAAGCAATCTCGTGAAATGATTCTTCAAACAAAGCTAATTGTCGTTGAAATTTTACAAGTACGTTAAAGAAGGGGTTTTTTATTGTAAGATTTAATCAAATACTATTTTTAGTTTATAATGGATGTTCGACGAGATTATCGGATTACTGTAGCATTGTCATGGTTTAAGAATAAATATCCATGTAATGAAAATGGTGAACTTGATAAACCGATGAGTATGCTATTTTTCATTTTTTAATTTTTTTACATATATCTTTTACAGTAATCACTGAGCAGACAGTTTCTGAACTATGTAATGTCGTGTTTCAATATACAGAAAATGAACTTGATTTCGATGGTGAAAAAGGTCAACAACTTCTCAGAATTTTACTTCAAATGACAATGAATGATTCTCCACCATTGACAAGCATGGCATTAAAAGTTTTATTTCGGCATTTTACACAATATCAAGAACTTATTGAAGATATGAAACAAGTACAATTATTGGTTTCAAACAATGATGTTGATCATTATCATCAAATTGATCGAGATTTATTTATTTTAAAAAATTTAACTGAAAAATCAGAGTTATGGGTTCATTGGGATAAAAGTTCAACACCTGCTTCAAAACCAACTCCACATCCAACATCAGAAGATCGAAGTCGAAGTTTAAGTGGAGAAGATTTGAATATTGAGTAAGAGTTTATGAATATATTTAAACTAAGGATTTTTTTAACAATTGTTAACAGAGGTGACAATTAAGGCAAGCGCAAAGCTTTATAAAAACTGCATTTTTATAGATGAAAATTGTGTTACATATAAGGGGTGACAAAAATTTCATCCCTCTTTTCTCTTTTTTTCCATTTTTTTTAATTTAACGATTTCTACATATTCAAAATTCATAAAACCTTCAGAAAAAGTACATATGGACACGGAGAAGAGATATCTATATCCCAAAAATACTTTAAACCCCCAAAAAATGACAAAAAAAACGGAATAGCATTTACACAATTCGTGGAAAATCGTGAAAAATCGTACAAAATCGTAGTTAGTGGTAGAAAATCGTGGAAAATCGCAGAAAGTCGTAGAAAATTGTGCTAAATGTTTTACGATTTTCTATGGTTTTCCACGATTTTTTTAAATGCTATTCCGTTTTTTATTTTATTTTTTTGTCATTTTTTGGTGGTTTGGGGCTCCAGTTGTGGTCAAAATCAATATAGAGGTCCAAAATTGACATAGATCCGTTCCCCAGGTCCCTTTGTATAGTTCCTAAAAGTCTCATGTAAATTGTTTAATTAAAAAAAAGAAAAAAGGAATGGACATTTTGTCATCCATCGTATGTTAAAAACGTTAAATTTTTTAGAGATCATGTTGATGAAAATGAACGTGCAACTTCAAGTACTCCAAATGAATCAAGAATTATTCCTGATAATGAAATGCCACCTCATACATACATTGATTTTTTGACAGAACAATATCCATCTGTAAAACAAAAATGTATTGGATATTTACATGAAATGCTTTATGATCCTGATAAAGATCTTATGGCAATTTCATTACATTCAATCATGGATAAAGCACCACTAATTGCATATCTCATTGTAAAAGATATTTTACATCGAATGTTAAAACTTTGTTTTGATAATGCTAAAAATGATTTAATGAATCAACAACTTCTTCGAAATATGAGAGTTTACGAAGTTGTTTTGGAATTTTTATCTATTCCATATAATAAAAAGAATGATACAGAAATGCCAGCATTAATAACTTTAAGCCATAAATTTTTACGAGGATTTTGTAGAAATAATAGAGAAAATCAAAATCGTCTACATATGTATGTTTCAATTGAAAGTGATGCAAAAGAAGGATCATTATCTGTTGAAACTGTAAGTTTTAGAAAGGACTTGAATATAAGGATGATTGCTTTTTTAGGTAGAAGAAGTTCAAACTCTTGTTTCAATTTTCCGTGGAAATTCTGATTTATCTGAAAATGTATCCGAAAGCCTTATTGCACATGTGGTTGGATTAATTGAACATAAACAACGAAATGCTGTCTTTCTTGAATTTCTTCAAGTTATCGTATCTTCATGTGAAAAAGAAACTGATAGTGTACAATTAAAAGTTGTTGAAGAAATTAGTAAAGCATCAGATGATGTTCGGCAATTTTATGTTGATTCTGCAAGTTGTGAACAACTCGTTGAAATGATGAAAGCAACAGACGATGATACACCACTTGATTCTTCACATCCATTAAAATTCCATATTGAAATTGTTCGACTTTGTGCAATGTGTACTCGTGGCAAAAATGGTACAGCAGAATTAAAATGTGCATCTTTTATGCCAATGGATCATATTGTTAGAGTTATCAAGCATGATAGCTGCTTAATTGAAATTAAAGATGTATATCTACAATTTATGCTTCAATGTTATATTGATACAGATATTGAGCTGAAAGATGCCTCGAATGCCGAATACATTGAAGCAATTGTTGATAACATTATACTGGATATGAAGACATTGAATCAAATGTTAAATGCAAATCGAGAGCCACCAAATGCTTTAAAGCAATATATTTGCCAAACAATTACAGAAATTTTAAAGAAATTTTTTGAAAGACCATATAATAATAGTCAAGCATTAATCGATATTAAACAACATCAAAAACGTTTTAATAATATTTTAAAACAATTGTATGAACTTCAAAATGGGCCATTAACTTTAAATAAATATGATAAAAATTGGTATATGGTTGCAGAATGTGTTAAACGGTTACGAAAATGTGCAGATGATTTGGGAATTTTTTCCTTAGGAAATGGTGGATTTTCACCTTCAATGGCACCAAAACAATTATGGCAAAAAGCTGCCCATACTGCTGTTTTTATTTCGGTATGTCTTTATTATAGGCTATAAAATGGATTGCAAATTATTAAGCAAAAAATGAAAAACTTTTCACTTTTTATGGTTTTAAAAAACAAAGATTCCAAAACAATTTAGACAAAAAAGCATCTAATACCAAATAAATATGCTAAATTTTAGCGTAATCAGACGTCAATAATTGAAAAATCTAAACGTATGATGAGCGGCCCACGATATTCAAAAACTGTTGATAATACTACAAATGTTGTAATGTGTTATCAACAATTAATAATTGATTTTAAATTATTTTTACAACCCTTACAAGCTGCAGAAGGATCAGTTCTTGTTGATGTTCTTCATTTCCCTGAACGATTATTCCCCCTTGGTTCTGCGTTAAGAGTTAAATGTGAACATGGGGGCGTTGTATCAAAGCTAATACAGCATTGTAAACTTTTATTAATAAATAAACATGAAAATTTATGTGTAAGAGTTTTACAAACTCTTTGTAAAATGACCACCAGTACTCAACATGCCTTTAATGCACAGGTAAGTATTTTCATTCTTTCTTGATGGCTTTTAGTTTTTAATTAAAAGCGGAGAGAGAAAAGTATCATAGATATTTATTAACTTAAAAAATTTGCTTTAATTTATTTTAAGCCTGCTTACTTCTCACAAAAATTTACTTCGGATATGATGGTAAGTTTGATTTTGGAAGCGTGCATTGAAAATTAACAATTGTAGCGCCTTTTATTTCTAACACACATTTTCTTTTCTTTCTCCTCTTCTGCTGCTTTTTCTTTTGATATTTTCTTTTTGTTTATCTAAAATCAACTTGATGCTATATTCTTGATCTTTATAGGGAAAAGCTGTAAGAATGCGATTACTTCAAAGATATTTTGGGTCAGATGCTGTTCAAATTCCAAAGAAATTAAAAAATGTTACCGTACAAGGAATTGATGCGCATAAGCTTGGTATGATATTTTTTTTGATGTAGAAACAGTAATCCAAAAATTTGTTATAGATCATATTTTTGATAGTGAATTAAAACCGCTGAGAAATATTTCACTTCATGAAATTCAGTGTAAGCTTAATGATGCCGGAGCTGTTGGTATGTTTGCATATTTTCATGCTATCTTTTAATGTGATCAAATGTTTTTTAGAACTTGTCATTGATTTAATTGTAATGGATGCTTCACATGAAATTTTTCTTAAATCTTGTCAACTCGCAAAAGCTCTCCTTCATGAAGGAAATGAAGAAGTACAAAATGCCTTTTATCGATTACTACGCGAGAAGAAAGTTGCTGGCAAATTTTTTAAAGCATTCATTATCAAACTTCAAGCTGCTCAAAATAGACTTAAAAGTGATATGATGTCAGGAAGCAATGTTCGGGCAAAAGGAGGTAACTTTAATAAGCCAAATCTGCAAGCACTTGAATATCACTTAATTAATTTCTATATTTTTTTTTCTTTTTAACAAGGCTTCATTTGGTTTTTTTTGCAGCAAAATTGTTTTTAGTACATATGTTAAGTTTCAGCACTCTCATCGACGTCAATCAGTAGACGTTGTGAGTAAATTTATTTTATGAGTGTGCCTTTTTCCACCTTTCTTTCTGTTAATTGTGACTGTTACAAATATACATTTTTCACCCTTTTTTATTTAACATTCTTCTCACTTTTTCCCCACTTTTCTTTTTTTCCTGTCTTTAAATTACTTTCGGCATGAATACTATAATATAAAAATTTTAGCCTCCAATGCAATGACCCCCCTTCCATTTGGTGCAGATCAAAGCATTTTTGAACAAATTGGAAATAATCTTCAAGCTGGTACTCGTCAATCATCTATTTCTGATAATGCTTTAACAGCAGGAGAATTTTCACAAATTGGTTATTCTGGTTCAATACCAGATATTTCAAATTATCAAGATGAAGAAAAACTTCGTGATACTTTACCATCTGAAGTTGCAATTATAGAACCAATTTTGCGATTCCTTCAACTACTTTGTGAAAATCATAATACAATGTTACAAAATTTTTTGAGAACACAAGGTGGAAGACCTGATTATAATCTTGTTGCTGAAACTTTAATGTTTTTGGATACTGTATGTGGATCGACAAAAGGTTCATTAGGAGTTTTTGGTGAAATTGGTGAACATAATTTTTCATTGATAACTCAAACTCTTATAACTTTGACAGAATTTTGTCAAGGTCCATGTCATGAAAATCAAAATACTCTTGCAATGCATGAATCTAATGGACTGGATATTATAATATCTCTTGTTCTAAATGATATTAAACCATTGGCAGATGAACATATGGAATTGGCATTAGAAATTAAAAGTAATGCTTCAAAGCTATTATTAGCTATTATGGAATCTCGACATGATAGTGAAAATGCTGAAAGAGTTCTAAGAAATATGGCACATATGTCTGGTGGTCCTAAACAATTGATTAAAGCTATCACGCAAGCTTATGAAATGTCAAATTCAAATGCATATCAAGTAACAAAAGTTCGACAAGAATTAATTGCACATCATGTAAGTTTATCTTAAGTTTCTTGTATTTATTGAAATCTCTAACTTTTTTTCAGAATAACAATGTCCCTGAAATTTCTGTAAATCATTATGATAATGAACAAAAAGTTAAAAGTATAGGAATTGTCCAACAAGATCCAACCAAACGTGGCTCACAATGTTTACAAAATTCTATTGTTGATCCAAAAGAAGTTGGGCATAATGTTTATATTCTTGCACATCAGCTATCACGACATAATGAAGAATTAGCAGATTTATTAAATCCAGATAAGGTTAAAGATGCGGCAGTTAGAGCAGCTCTTACATTTTATAAAGAACATACAGCACAAATTGAAGTAAGCATCCAATTGAAAATTAAAATATTTACAAAAACGATTTAGATTGTTCGAAGTGATCGAAAAATGGAAAGAGTTGTATTTCCGATACATGAAATTTGTTCATATTTAACACCAGAAACAAAGCAAAATATTTTTGTAAATACTGAAAGGGATGCACAAGGAAGTAAAGTTCAAGATTTTTTTAATGGCTGGGAAGCAATGTATGAAGAGATGAAATGGCAAAAGAAGCTTCAAAATCGTGTAATACTAAGTGCATGCACAAAAAGATTACGATTTTGGGGAAAAATGGCATTCTTCAATGCAATTTTAGTTAATATTATTGTTGCTCTTAATTACCCCTTTGAAAAGCATGAAACTGGTTATTGTATGTTTTTAGAAGATTTTAACACTAAAAAGTTTTTATAAATTGTTTAGTGGATTTGGGTGGATCTACTTCTTTTATTTATACTTTTATTGCTGCTGTTCTTATTTATTTTTATATTTCATGGAAAGATGGGTAAGTTTAAAGACATGTTTTTCCTTAATTATCTAGATAGTTTTTAATTACAGTACCTCATTTGCAATACATTCAACTTCTCAGTTATCTATATTTTCATTTATGTCATGTCTTGTAATGTTATTAATGTCATATATTGGAAATACTACAACATTGCACATGCTAGGTGTATTACAGGTTATTATTCCCAACATCTTTATACAAAAAAATAATTATAAATTTATATTGTAGTTATTAAATAAAACAATACATTTGGTCAGCTATATAGGTAATCGAGGTTTGATTGATCGGCAATGGAATGATAGGCTTGTTGATTCAACAATTTGGTATCATACAGCTTATCTTTTATGTTGCTTTTTTGGTTTACTTGTACATCCATTTATTTATTCGTTATTAGTAGGTTTACATTTACGGATCTCCAGAAAATAGTAATCTCAATATTTACAGTTATTTGATATTGTTGCAAGTGAGGATACATTGAGAAACGTTATTCGATCAGTAACAAGAAATTGGCAATCTATTATTTTAACTGGTTTATTAGCATTGATATTAGTTTATCATTTTTCAATTCTTGGATATCTATTTTTCCAAAAAGATTTTCGATTAGAAGTTGAAAAAGCTGAAGTTGTTGGAATAGAAAATGAGGTGACAGGAACGTGTGAAACATCAGATCAAACATATTCTTTTGCAAATGAACATAAACCTGGTAATGGTTGTTCAGTTGATGTTGTAGTGGTGGAAGAAAATGGTGATGATGATAAATATCCATCTTGTGATACTTTAAGAATGTGTATTGTAACAACATTAAATTGGGGTCTAAGGAATGGTGGAGGTATTGGTGATGTATTACGAAATGCGCATCCAAAGGTAGCATCAATGATGATATTTTAAAATAGCTAATATCAAAATCTTTAGGAACCATTATTCCTTTGGAGAATAATTTATGATCTTTCATTCTTTATTGTTGTAATTATTATTGTACTTAATCTTATTTTTGGTGTTATTATTGATACATTTGGAGATTTGAGAACAGAAAAGAATGAAAAAGAAGATATCTTAAAGAATACTTGCTTCATTTGTGGATTAGAAAGAGGACGATTCGATAATAAAGCTGTAACCTTTGAAGAGCACAATGAAAATGAACACAATTTATGGCATTATCTTTATTTCATTGTTTGGTTACAAATTAAAGATGAAACAGAATTTACTGGTCCTGAAAGTTATGTTGCTCAATGTATAAAGGTGAGTTTGACATTAAAAAAGCTACAATAATTTTTATATTTGCCATAAATGAATAGCTTTTTATTCAAATTTTTTCTTTGTTTAGGAGCGTAATCGTGATTGGTTCCCTCGAATGCAGGCAATATCTCTTAAAGAAGAAAATACGGATAGTGATCAATTAGAAATAAAAGATTTACAAGAACAAATGAGAATGTGTCAAGCAGCTTTAAAAGATATGGGAAAACGCTTCCAAGATTTGCAACAGGTACTAAAACAACAAGCTAAAGCTTCTGCATTATAACACTTTTTAGATTTTGACAGATTTGGCTTGATAATATTTAACATGTTTTATTGCTTACTTACCAGTTCTTTTTTTCTTGCCTTTTCTTGTATGCTGTATTTTTCCTTGCCAATCACATTTAGCATACACACTCACACACACATAATGGCCACAATCATTTTTTTTGCACCAATGCTTTTTTGCTGCAAATATTTCTACACTAGTCAAAATAGTACATATTATTTTTTTAAAATTTTTTTATTGTTAGGTTTAATTAATTTTTATTCCGGTTAATCGCTTAATATTTGTGCCTTTCCAGGGTTTTTTTTTTGTTTTAAATAAAAATACAATAAGTTTTACAAGTTTTATCCTGTAATAATAAAAAAAATTTTCAACACAAATTCTAACACGCTCAAAGATCGAAGTTGCTGATGAAAACTTGTAAAAATTTACGTAAACTGAAAAAGTGATAAACTTTTATAAAAGGACGCAACCAGGAACCAAAAAACATCAAGAAAACAAGTGTTCAAAACAGGAAAAAAAGATTGATGAAAACAAAAGGCAAAGGACAATCATATACACAAAATATCGGATTTGGATTGTCGGATCTCCGAAAACATAAAATGCTCAAAGTAAAACCATGAATTTCCACCAGCTGTGTTGTCAAAGACATGTCTTATGTAAAAATGCATTTTTATTTGAACACGCTTAAAGACAAAACTTGATCCAGGGAATTGTTTTTGATTTTAATTAAGTTTTTTAACTTATTTTTGAATTAATTTTACAGTGAGATTTATTCTATAATCAAAATTGCAAAGACTAAAATTGGCTTATCAAAATAATGAAAAACACATCATTGCAATTGTAAGGAACTGAATATTCTTCATAATCCGACATCGCTGCCACATATTCAGAAAATATATTTTTGAAAATGTAAAAGACCACTTATTTTCAATTGTAATAGTTACAAAAAAGGAGAGAATGAAAAGAAAAAAGCCGAGTAAATTCTCTTACGAGCTCTTGTTTTTTAAAAGCACAAGAAAAATTTTGGCGTCTTAAAAACTATTTGTGCCAAAGTTGTTATTGCAATGGCATTTTTAATGACAAAAAACCAAATCATTTTACTTGACAATTTTTCCATATGTTGTAGCCGATTTTGAGGACCGAATGACTTGTTTGTGCTTTCATGAATTGGTAATTGATTGTAACAGTATCAAATGATAAAGAAACAATTATTCTATGTTTCTAATTTGTTTATAAGGCAAAAGTAGTAAAGTAGGTCATAAATTTCGACGATCAGCAATGATTATTCGATGTCATGTATGTTCATATGAAAATCTACTGATAATTCGATTAATATTATGACCTACTTTACTACTTTTGACTTGTAAACAAATTAGAAACATAGAATAATTGTTTTTTCATCATTTGATAATGTTTCAATAAATTACCGCTTCATGAAAGCAAGCAAAAACAAGTCATTCGGTCCTCAAAATCGGCTGCAACACATATATTTTACTGCATCATTTTTTTGTTGCTAAAGTTTGATTTTGTTTAATTAATATGTCATATAATGAACTGCGACGACCCGCCCGGCTTGATCCACCTGCCAACAATTATGCTGTTATTACCGCTTCATCGCCATCAACTGAAAAGCGAGATGAAAAGCTTCTTTTTACAGAATATTTTAAGATTATGCAAAGCTTTAATGTAGAACAATCTATGGTAACTGGATTTCCATCTAATGTCTAAAAATTTAAATATTTTGTTTTTGTAGGCAGTTCGTCAATTAGAATTTAATTATGGATCTGTTGAAATGGCATTAAAATCTCATTTCACAACACCTTCAATTCCAAAACTTGGTCCATCATTATGGACTAAAACTCAAATTAATCATTTTGTTTTGGAAATTATGAATGATAATAAGAATCTTCAAAGTATTTCTGTTAAAGTAAATTCAATAGTATTTTTCATTGTTAATTAAGAAATTTTTCAGTTAAATCAACCTATGAAAGTTATTGTTAATGCCTTTTATGGCACAAAGAAATTCAAATGTTGTGATTCAAAAATTTTCAAATGTCAAAATATTGAACAGTAAGCTTATTACAATAATTTTTTGACTGCAATTTTAAATTTTTAGGGTTATAAATGGAAGGGCTGAATCTTCTAAATGTTATGAATTGTTATTATCAATGTTTTGTATTCAGAATAACGTTGTTGAAACAAATGTTCAAACTGAAAATTCAATTCCAACAGAATTTGAAACTGGAAAAGACGTATCTTCTATGAAATGCGAATTCAGAACTGGTTCAATGCTTACTGAAGCAGATGCTGAATATCAAGAAGCTTTCTCAATTGGAAATAAAGAAAAATCAAAATATCATGTTAATCAACATACTGAGCTTTGGAAACTTGATGATACTGTATTCTGGAAGTGTATCCATTGTACTCCTGATAAACTCAAAGTACCATTTTTTGTTTGTAATAGTAGCACTTATTACAAAATGTATGATCATTTACGTCAATGTCATATGGAAATCATAAATCCTGGTGGTGCAACTTCATCCAAAACTAAAAGTGTCAAAAAAGCTTCATAAATATAATTTTTCAAAATTTTTAATTGTTTTTACTTTGAAAAATATTGTGAATCTTTTTATGTTGGTTAATTAATTGTGTTTTACGTAATAAAGTTCTTTGTTTTAATTATTGCTAATAGAATAACTATATATTTCCGTTTGCTCTAAAAATTAACCACATTGGCAGCTTTAAGTTTTATAATGTTCCACGTTTGAAACAAACTCCTGATCTGATGGGATACTGCAGTAAACTGTTGGATACTTAAAAAACTTGTAGAGCTGTCACACATTTCGCAAGTCACTTTAATCATAACCTTCAGAATTTGTCAGCAGTAACTGTTTAAAATTCACAAAGTTTAAGCTGATGAAAAAGCTAACCGTAGACAAATTCCCAATCCATGTTTTGCTTAAGTCTCCAGTATATAAGAGCTGTGTGACAAAAAATATTAGCTACTGAATCCGCTTGCATCACATACGTTTGTTATCATAACAACAGCTGATGACTACATTCGTTAAACATTTTTTAGCCCATTGTGTATTATATTGCAGCAATTCTTACAACACACTTTGTGTCTCACATTTTTAACAAAATTTTGATTCTACGTGCTCCCATAGATAACATGCATTCAAATGTCTAGAGAATTTTGTCAGCAACTTTGTAATGACATGTTTAAATACATAAACTACTTTGTTTCAACTTTTTATTGCAGACAGACACAAATAGTTTCAACAACAAAAGCTTTTTTTTCTCTCATCTCTACACTCATAAAAAGAATTCATTAAACTTGGTTCTAGAATATATTTGTTTTTTGAATTTTTTCTTGTTTCCATATTCGTCTATGGATGTTGCGTTTTTTTCAAATTTTTTTTGCCATCACAGACATTTAGGTTTTTGTTAGATATAAATAATCCACAAAATAAAAGTACAGTTTTCTTTACTTTTTTAAATAATTTTTGAAAAAGCAGAGCACAAGCTTCTGTGACTGTGTTTTGCTTTATCCCAAAGATATTCATTTAGCATTCCCAATTTAACTTTTTTTTGCAGACTTTGTGAAAGTAGACAAGGCAAAAGTTTTAATTTCAAAAATATCAAAAAAAAAGTTTACTTTTGTTTGTTTAAATATATTCCATACCAGTTTATTTTAGCCTTCTGTGCCTTTTGTTACTGTTTGTCTTCGTGCTTCAATGACAGTGGTCTTTCGTCATTTCCCATGAATCTTTGATGTCAGTATTAATGTTACCATTAAAATGTTTGCATCGATGTCAACTATTATTAAACAGATACTATAGTATTATGATTTATTGAAATGTTGTTAAACCTGTAATTATCAATTTTAAATGAAAATTGTTCCAGAAAGAAAAATTATTTTAAAAAGTGCATGTTTCTTTTTTCTGTTCTTTACTTTTCCGATTCTTCTTCTTTTTCTTGCCATCATCATCTCCTTCTCTTATTTCTTTCTCCTTTTTTATTCCAACAGTTTTTTTCCTCTCTTTTTTTGCTTTTGTTTTTTCTTTGTCTCTCCCAAAAACATTCGTATACTCTTGCATGCAAAAGCCAAAGAAATTCGTGTAAAGCTTTGCCTAATTTTAGAAGAAAAAAATGGCTATTTGACGCTTTAAAAAAGTATCCGAATAAAATTACAGTTTAAAAACAAAAGAAGAAAGAGTCATTTTGGGCACGCCCATTTTTATTATTTTGGAAGTGATCAAGAAACGTCAACGCAGAAAAAAAAGAATAAAAGAAAAATTATGAAATTCTATCAAAGTTCAAAAAATTGCCCGCCCCATTTTTTTCGTATTTGCCTTTATGCAAGCTAACCTTTAAGAACGTTGGCAGTTCCTGGGGTTATATTCTTTTTCTTCTTCTTTTTTTTTGCTGTGGTTCTTCTTGTTTTACACCAGATCTTCTTTTACTCGTACTTCCTCTAGCAAAAAAATAGAAGTCATTTAACCTTTAGTTTTTTTTTATAATAAATATTCTTGTTCACAAAAATATATTATTGTTTTTTCACAGGATACTAAAATAATTTCCGCCATCACATTTTTTATCGTCGTTTTTTCTTCTATTCTGTTTTAAAAAACATTATTATTATTATTATGTATAAGCACTTTTGGTTTATTTCTTGTTCACAAAATAGTCTTGTAAAATTTGGTGACTAAAGAAAACTATTAGCTTTACTTTGTTTCTTTTTTCTATTATTGATGAAGCAATATGGATAAAACAACACAATTATTATCACCTGTTTATCGGGTTACTTTGGCTTCTATGAATTCTGTAGTAGCTACAACGATAACTACATTAGATGATGGAACATCATCATCATTATCATTTTTTTCTGGATCATTATTTGATGATCATCCAATGTTTGCATTTTTTATTTGTTTTATTGTTTCATTGCTTATTCTTGCAACATTAATTGGAAATGTGATGGTTTGTTTAGCAATTTTTATGGTTAGAAAATTAAAATCACAACCAGCTAATTTATTGCTTATTTCTTTGGCAATGGCTGATTTAGGAGTTGGATTTTGTGTTATGCCAATTGCGCTCATAAATGTTGTTGAAGATAAATGGATTTTGGGTTCGTATATTTATTGTCATATTTCACATTTTTGAAGATTAAAAAATATCGTAGCCTTATACACTTGCAGTTGTTTTTTAAAGAGCGTTCAAAAAACATGACTATAATGTTCATGCCTCTGCATTAGTAATCTTGTAATCTTTATGAGATGTGCCTAAGCTATAAAACTTTAAGCAATCTAATTATGCCCTAAACCACAAAAAGTTATTACAATTTTAGGTGATGCAACATGTCGATTTTGGACTTCTGCAGATTTAACTCTTTGTACTGCATCTATTCTAAATTTATGCATGATTAGCGTAGATCGCTATTTAGTTGTTACAAGGCCATTACGGTATGCAGTAGTTCGAACTCGACGTCGAATATTATTTTATATTGCTATTGTTTGGATTGGCGCTTTACTAGTTAGTGCTGCACCATTAATTGTTCTTCCATGGAATAAAATTGAAAATACCTGTCAGGTAAGTTGTTTAATTAAATCAATTTTGAGTTATTAGTTTTCGAAACTTATCTTTCCATCATTATTTTTATCCCATAAATTTTTTTCTAAAAATAAATTATACCCAAAAAAGCAAAGAAAAAAGAATTAGTTAAGGTTGCATTTTTCTTTTTTCTAGTATAAAAAAGTAAATGGGGGCTGTAGAAGTGGTGGTAGTAGTAGTAATAGAAGCAACAGAAATAGTTTTTCTTTGATTTATTTACCATTTGTTCAAGCTTTTGCTTCAGAAATCTTCCTTTGCAAAAGAAAAAAGCTAAGTGGACTCTTGACACGTTGTCTTTGAAGCTCAAGCTTTACTCCTTTTTTATGTTCTTTTATTCTTTCAACCAAAAAAAATGATATGCTCAAGGTTTTTTTGGCTTTTTTTTTGTTTTTAAAATGGGCTAAACCAAAAATAAAAATATATTTCCTTTGTTTTATTCGACACTTTATTATTTTTAGTTGCCGCAAAAGGAAATTTTAGTAAAAAATTTTAAATTTATTTTAATTTAAAAACCGCTGCATGCATGCTTCTAAAAATTATAAAAATTAAATACTTCTGTTTTAAAGGGGTTTAAGAAAAAATTTTTATTCTAGATAGAAAGAAACTAAAAAAATATTGTGTGTTAAAAAAAAGTTATAGCAGCATCATACATACACATACATCTGTCGATTATGGCTTATTTGCAAGCGACACCACAAAAATCACTAAAAGGTTTTTTCTTTCTTCTTTTGTGGTTAAAAGAAAATATAATAAAAGCAAGGAGGATGAAGCAAAAAGAAGAAAAAAAACTCAAAAATGACTAATGTGTATCAGCATTTGGGGATAATAAAAATGATTTTTTTTGTTAGCAAAGAATTTTAAAATTTTAAATACTTTGTGCATTTGAATGTTAGAAAATGTGTAGTAAAAAATAGCTGGTGGTCTTGGAATAATATAATTTGTGACCCCCTTGGGGGAATGGGGTGGTCTTTTGTGTTGTTGTTTTTTTTAAAGAGAGATGTTTTTGAAGAAATTTTTGGTTGATTTTTTTCTATAAAAAATAAAGAAATCAAAAAGAAGAAAGCTTTCTTTTCGGAAGAGATGAAAGGGAAGCAATTGTTTTTATATGGTTTGAAAGAAAAATAAGAGACAAGGAAATGCTAATGGTTCTATTGGGAGAGGGAATAAATTTCTGAACATTCTTTTTGAAAATTATTTGGAGAGATGTGATAAGAGACCGACTGCTTTTCTGAGATTTTGTGTTGCGTAGAAAGGAATTGCAGTATACTGTATGCTTTTCTGTGTCGTTTTCAAGCAGTTAAAAATGTGTATCATGATATCATGAATATCTGTTTTGCGGAAGATCTGAATTCGGCGAAGAATTAATTAGCCTAGGCACCATTAGATCGCATATTGTCGTATATTGTCCACCCTGTCCCATTCAGTTCGAAAAATCGTCACATTTTTGAAAATATTTAAAAATAACGAAAAGTTTCATTCATTAAAAACGATTAAATTATAAAAGACATTGTTAGTCAGATGAAACGTCGAATACTGGTAACCACCCGGGGCATTTGATATCTACCAATTCTTCAAAACTGATATACTATGTCGACGTCGATTTGTATAAACCCCCATTCACATATCGTTCTCGATTTACTTCGTATTTCGCTTAACACCCCCTCTCATGCCCATTGTTAAAAATACCGACATCAAATATGGATGATACTATTCAAGTTCTTTCTACCATATCTTCACCTGATCTTTGTTGCTTTAAACAAAACGTTCTTCACCAGAAGCCATTTTTTCCTCCTTGTTTTTGTTGTTGACACCTTGCAATGCAGTAACCTTTTCTACCAAATTAAACTATTTTGCGCCGCCGCCGTCATTCATAAAAAACTTTTTTTTCAATTTATTTTTAACTTTTTGATTGAATTTTTGCACCAGATGCGACAGCAAATTCGTCGAAAAAAAATAACAATATTTTAGATCAATGTAACTTTTTTTTAAACTTTTCACAACTAAAATATTAAAAAAAACATATGCAATTATAACTTTTTCTTTCATGTTGTTCAATCATGCAAAACCTTGAAATGTTCTATTTTTAGAACAACAATAAAGATGAGAACATTTTATTTAGTATGTATGCAATAAAGATCCTCAGCTGTGATAGATTAAAACCACAATGTTAACGATAATTGCCAGTTAATAAAAAAATATATTTTGTAAAGCATAGAATTCATAAAAATTTTACACTTTTTTAATGGATGTTTTTTCTTTGCTTGTTTTTTTATTATTGAGAATAAAAAGAGATCTACAAATTAAAAGGGACAAAAAACTCAATTATCCATTAAATGTTTTTATTTTTTGCATTTTTATAGGTTCCCCAAAATCACATCTATCAAATATATGCTACCATAATCTCATTTTATGGACCATGTTTGATAATGGTTATTTTATATATTCGAATGTGGAAAGCTGCTAAAAGGTTACAAACAAAAGATAGATTAGCGACAAAATGGAGCCTTACAATAAAAGATGAATCAAATAACAATATTGGAAACTTAAATAATAATGATGTTGAAATCAATGGTGAATCCCCAACTGAGTTTACAATGTTAAATGGAAATGCTGGTGCAGGAGGTGGAGAAGGAGGAGGAGGAAAGCGTAATAGTTCATTTGCAACAACACCACCTCCACCAAAAACTTCACCAAAACGTTTACATCGACCAAGTCATTTTTTTCGAATGCCATTAGTTGAGATTGGAATTTTATCAATTTTTGGAAATAAAGCTCGTCTTCAGATGCACACACGTTCCACCGAAAAAGGTGAAGATAAAGCAAGAAAAACATTGGGAGTTATCATGTCAGTATTTATCATATGTTGGTTACCATTTTTTATTCTGGCCCTTGCAAAATCTCAACAACTTATTATTTATACTCCTAAATGGCTGGATATGTTAGCATTATGGTTGGGATATTCAAACAGGTTATAAATCTATTTCATTTTTAAAATATATGATTTAATTGAAAAAGTTATATTTTAGTATGTTAAATCCCTTGATATATTGCAAATATAATCGAGAATTTCGGATACCATTCCGTGAGATGCTTTGTTGCCGTTTTCGAACCATTCAAAATGTTATGAGAAATGAAAGCTTTAAAAGCAAATTTGGGCCACCAAGGTAAGATTTTGCCTCTGTAAAAACATAATTTTACACGTTCACCGAAAATTGAATTTTGTTTGTTTGATATTGAAAAAAAGCCTTCCATGTGTATTCATTAGAAGACGATATCTTCTGTCATTTCATTTTTTTGGGCAAAAAAGAACTAAATGTGGAAAGTCAAACATGCTAAAAATCGTCTTGGAAAAAAAGAATAAGGAAAAAACTTCTCAGATTACCAGAGACCGACTCTCTCAAGGGGTCAAAAAGCTTTTATGCTATTGTTTCAAATACACTTTTTTTTATAAAAATAAAATTTTTTATTTATTTAGGTTTTGTGAATTAAAGCGTCGAACTACTGACGACAGCACTTTAAATGATGCACAACAACATTCTGAAAATGGAAATAGTCCTGTTTATCGGGAACGCATTGATCATATTTGATGTCATTCAGATAATTTAACACTCATTCTTTTTTTTTAAACAACGGTGCTTGCAACTTTTTTTTGTGTGTTTTAAGAAAAAAAAGTATTTCTCGGGTTACTACTTTCTCTTTTTTATTTTAGTATTTTTTTGGTATTTTTTCTTTCTCTTCAATTGTTTTGTTTACAAAAATAACTATTTTAATGTTTGAAATTATGGTGCTAAAATTACAATAAAATATCTTTGATTACACAAAAATTAAAGTACACTGTAACAGACAACAAAACATTAAATGTCAGATAAATTTTGCAAATGCTTTGTTAAAACCAGATACACTAAAACTGTCATCAGAATTTAAAATGGGGAAAGGGAAGTTTTCTCTTACATTAATACAAAAACAAAGATAAAAGAAACTCGCCCTAAACAAAACTTGATTTCGGAAAAACTTTATAAGGAGTTACTCCTTCTTTCATTTATCATAGCTATGGCACTGATGTAACATATTTTGACTTATCAAACATTTTCCTTGCAAGGATATTCGCAGGGTTCTTTTTCGGGTTGGTACGCCTTTGATCTTTTGCCGTTTTAACAGGACGATAGCAAACGATTAAATGATTTTTTCAATTTTTGAGGGGGCACGTGCCCTACCCTGCTGACATATTTTTTGTACCATTTTTTTCAATAAATTAAAAAATGCCACAAAAATTTTCTATATTTTTCTCTCCAAAATTCAATTGTTTGTAAGGTGTGTTTGAGAAATCAAAAAAGTGATTCAATTTTGACATGTCAACAAAAGTCCACGTAACATTTTCTTTATGCTAAAAAGCTTTTCTTCTTTCTTTATGTCGTCTAATATTTTTTCACAAGCCATAAACTGTGAGAAAAACAAAAAGAAAGGATATTCCTTTGTTTCATTCTACTTTAAGATATTTTAAATCATATCTAAAAGCGTCATCCCCAAATCTGCATTTTGAAGACTTTTTTTAAAGTTTCAAAACTTTTGTCTAAAATGAAACAAAAAAAAGCTCATCTTTATTTGCTCTAAGCCTTTGACTTCACTTTAGTTCTTATCTGAGCTAGAAAAAAGGAAAGGAAGCAACCGTTGCCCTTTGTCTTATTATCGGAAGGTTTCTTTAAAAGATTTTTGTGCTTTAGTTTAAGTCGTATTCTTCTTCTTCTTTCCTTTTATGCAATTTAATGCCAATGAATGAAAAAAAGGAAACAAAAGTTCAAAGTTTCCCAAAATGGTAAAGAAAACGATTTATCAACAACCTTTTGAAAGAAAGTTTGTGAAGGATAAACAAAAGATAAACAGACAATAAAATTTATAAAATATATGACATTTAATGAATTTAAAAAGATTTAACAAGTGCTGCAGTGCGTTTATATTCATCCAAAGTTTTTAAATTTACTGCTGGTCTAAAATCATAATTTTGGAAAACATATGTTGCCATAAAACCAAGGAACCACATTGACCATTTTTGTGTACGAGTACGTTTCCTAAAAAAATTGAAATAATTTTTCTTCAATGTTGTTAAAGATAACAAACCATGCAAACATTCGAACAAGAAGAGCCCAAAAACCAGCATTCCAATATAAATTTACTTGTTTTAACCTAAAAAAATGTTAATGGTTTTTTGAATGAAAAATATGGATATAAAACAAACCATGCAAGATTTGCACGTGCAGCAGGTAAATTATCAATATTTTCTTTAAGAAGATATACTTTGACACCCATAACATAGTCAAAAAGATAATCATCCCAGTTAACTTGTCGAATATCAAAATTAAAAACTTTTTTATCTTCTGTATTTAAGCTATCCCATAGAGTGAGAATATTCTTCGATTCAAATTCCCATCCACGTGTGGTAAAGTAATGCAAAGTTTCAACCATTTTCCATATTTTTGAATAAATTCGAACAAAACTAAAAAAGGAAAATGATGTTACCCTACAAACCAAAATAATTACAAAAGTTACCTTGGCTTCTTTCCAGCTGCACGATAAGCCAAATCAAGAATTTGTGCTGGAATGTAATGTTTATAGTAATAATTGAATAAAAATAATTTTCTGCTTGTGTGAAAGCATGTTGAAGGTGGACGTGAGCATTGATCTAGTGGATATTGACTGTAGAATTTTTGTAAAAAGATTACTATATGTCCCCATTTTAACGGATTAAGAGCTCCTGAAGCACAATGTAATACGGGAACTTCGGTGTAACTAAAAACGATTAATAATGAAATAGTTCTAATACATCAATAAAATGTTAAACCTTCTTGTTGCACGATGTGCAGCTGCAACAATTAACATATTTGAAACAATGTCCACCGGGATAATGTCGGCTTTGGAATTACCACTTCCACACATATTTGTTAGTACACCTTTGCCAACCTTAAAACATTTCAGAATTTATTTTACAAACAGAAAAAAGCCTTACAGCTGCAAAAATTCCTGTTGGCCCATTGAGATTATCAGTCCAACCAGGAAGTGGTTCACGCCACATTGCTCCAATAATTGATGGCCGAATAATAATTACTGGTAAATCTTTTGCATCTTCTAAAAGTTGTGTTTCTGCTAATGCTTTGGTAAACGTGTATGTGTTTGGGCGCTTTCCAAGTAGTTGTGGAGTAACAGTATTAATCATGTCATCAGGCATCCATTCAATTGCTTGAATAATTTGTTTTGGTTCTACAGGTGGTGTATAAACTTTTTCTTGAGTTTTTGAAAGATTACAATTTGCATATGCTGTACTTGCATGAACAACAGACTAAAAAACGGTAAGTTTTGAAAAAGAAAGTTTTAGCTTCCAAAAATAACCAACAATAAGATGCTTCATTTTATGACAAAGTGCTAAAAGTCGTCGAGTTCCAATTAAATTCATTTGAACTGATGCACGTAAAATATCATCAAATTTTACGGTAGCTGCACAATGAAAAACAATGTTAACATTTTCACATAATTCTATTGTTTCAGTTTCATTTAAACCTAAATCTTCATGCATCAAATCTCCTGAAACTGCAATCAGTTTTTGGAATAGTTGAACATCAGTTTGTCGAATTCGATCATAAATAGGTGAATGTAACATTTTTTCTAATCTTTCTTTAGCTGGATGACCTTTAAGTGGTCGAATCAAAACATAAATACATTTAACATTTGTTGAATAAAGTAATTTTTCAATCAAAACTTTTCCCAAAAATCCACTTCCACCAGTTACAAAAACACTTTGATCCATATAAACATCCGCAACACTTTTTAGCATATTATTGTCCATTGTTTATCCGTCAAAAACTAAGTGAATACCCTAAAATAAAACAAGTTATAATAGTTTAGGCATCAAATACGGCGAAAAAAAGCTCAACGAATAGACAATAATATACAAAAGAAAAAGGCTTGTCGGAAGTAATGATTGACATTTATTCTCTTGCTGTTGTTATCATTTAACATGAGCTTTAAAGAAAAAGAAAAAAGAATGAAAGACATAAATTTCTTTCATTTATTCAATATACAAGCCCAAGAGTACTTTACTCATTGAATACCCTCATATTTGATAGACTTGCGCCTTATCTTTAACCACGCCAGGGTTTTTTTTTTGAATAATCACACCATTTTTAGACAAAACTTTTTTTAAGGTACAAAGAGTATCATAAAATGAAATTTCCCCTCTTTCATTGCAATACTCTTATTATTTTATTACATAAGCAAATACTCTAATCTTCTTTTGCAATAGATGTCTTAATTTTTAGATTTTTATTAGCTTTAATAAAATAATTTTTAAAAAAAGTTGGAAAAAAATTTATATTATTTATTTCTTATGTTTTTGTTTCTAGTTTACGATTCGATCAATCCTGCGTAAATATTTTTGACCGATCAATTTCATATTATCTTTTTTGATTGCAATTGCCAAACTTCATCGTAGTTAAATTTACATCATCACTCACATGCAAGAAATTTGAAAATCCTTTTTGTTTAGTTTTGTATCAAAAACCACTTTAAATATGAGGTGTTGTTTGTCATGTTGCATTGGTTGCAAAAAAAATACATACTTTGGGCTCTGATAACGCTTAAACGCCCTTGTAATCTTTCTTGTTGTTCAGGCAATGTTTGTAAGAAACAAAGAAAAACGTATTTATGATTTCACAAATAAAAAAATTAAAAACTTAATGAAATCTGTTGCATTCTACTTTTATTCTTGATAAAACAGCAAATTTTATTTATTTGTTTTGTTACAACATTAGGATTCAATTTATCCTTCATGGAGTAAATAATAACAAAATGAAAGAATACATAAATTGTAATTTTTGTTGATTAACATTTCATCAACATTATGCATCCACATTTGTCTAAAGTTGCATCCATGCAAAAAATAAAATCGCCATAAAAATAAAAAAAACATTTTTTAACAATTTATGGTTAATTACTGAGCTTTTATGGCCGCATTTTAAAATATCATCAGTTTATTAAACAAAATTTACCTAGCAAAATTAATGATTCTCTTTTGGCATAAATCAGTAAAATTGTTCGGTAAATTTTGCTTTAAACTGCTGAATGGGGGAATACAATACCCGATTTGAAAATAAAATGACACTATTAACATGTTTTTGACTTCTCTCAAACAAATTTACCGAAAGATAGTGAACACATTTTTTTCTTTTCAACAATCCATAGGTAAATTTTTAAAAAATATAATGTCATTGAAAAAAAATAGATTTCATGAATTCAGCTAAAACAACAAAATTCGTGACACATGCTTCAGGCATTGTTTAATTCAATACTTGAATTATGTGTAACAAATTCTATCATTTACTGGAAAAGCAGATCATACCGTAATACCATAAGTCATTTTAAATATTATTAATTAAAGTTTGTTTCTCATGATACTAGAAAATAACTTTGTAACATAACATCTTTAACTATGATCAAAAATCAGACATGATTTTTATAATTTCAGTTCCTCTTCTTACATTTTTATGTTTCGTATAGTTACAAAATATTTTTTATAATAATAGAATGATTGCTAAAAAAAAGTATAGGAAAATTCGATAGAAAAGCTTTTAGCAGCATCAATGCATTTAAATATTGTCTGACTGCATTACAAAAAAAATAAAATAATAGTGAGGTTAAAAATCATGACAAACAACGTTTATTGGCATTTTTTACAAAGCATGTGACCCAAAAATCGTAATTTTTAAACAAGACAAAGCATTAAAATCTTTTTTTGAGATAACTGTAACGGCTGTGTTTATTAATACTTTTCAGCAACAGTCGATAGAGTTGATTAAGTTTGATTCAACCTGATAGGCTTGGTTTCAATGATAGTGGGATAACTAATTACAAACGGAACACAAAAGATTCACCATTAAATTTTGTCGTTATTATTAATCCGATGAAGTCAGTATCGATCAGAATAAATAAAAATATTAATGCCACTTTCTGAGTTTAAATAAATTTGGTTTTAAAGATTTGTTCATTGAATTCGAATTAACTGCTTTAAAACTCTTTTGGTGGGACGATTGTAATAAAAACGATTACCTCTAAAAATTTTAAAAATTCAAAATCGTTTTTTTCGTGCCAAGAAAATATGAACACTTTTCAATGATGTTTTTTTGAGCAAGCTCTGAAGCTGGCATATTAAAAATGTTACCACAAATCGTTAAAGATAATCATTTTAAGCAACAAATTCGACGAGAATTACAAGGTTAGTTTATTGTATAACGGCACTGCTGATTAACATCTTTATTACTTGTAGAAAAAAAGAAAAATGAAGCAATTGTTGCTGCACATTCATTTTCAAATGCCATTGTGGATCATTTAAATGCAAAGTAAGTTTTTGTATTTGCTACATACATTTATATTTAACATTATTTTCTTTTAGAGTATCACATGCTTACAACAATCAAAAAAGAATTGATGTTGAAGGGAAAAGACTGGATAACAATGCTGCAAAGTTAGTTTTACAAGCTGAACAATGGGCAACTATGATTGAATCTTTTACCAATGCTATTAAAGTAAGATTTTTATGGCATGTTTTTATATATAACTTATGTATAATATTTAAGGAAATGGGTGATGTTCAAAGTTGGGGAAATGTTATTGAAAATGATATGAAAATTATTACTAAAACTTTGGAAGAAGTACATTCAAAAGAAAAAGAAACAACACAGAAGCAGTAATCTAAATTATTTATTTCAATTTGTGTGTATATATTTGCGTTGTTGATGAATAATATATATGTATGTTTGCTGTAATTTTATTGCCATGTATATAAAATACAAGATTTTATAACACTTTATTGTTTTCACAAACATTTATTATTACTGTATCTAGGAAAATTTTATATCACTCTTTTGGCTGTCCATTTAAACGACTTAAAGACTGAATATACGTATAATATGCTGTTATACTTATGGCATCAGATAATGCCTTCACTTTGTATTACATCAAGCAACGGAAAACTTAAAGCTTACATTTTTAGGAAGTTGTGATATTATATGATGTTTGACTTTGTCTTTACTGTATCCGTGTTGTCTCTATCATCTATCTGATATAATTATCTCAAATCAACTGCATTGTTTTTGTTTAGCCAAAACACTTTCTAACAATAGACAAAAGAGAAAAAAATAAGTTGAATTCTTTTTCCTTTGTGCTTTTTAAAATTAACTACGGTAATTAAAAAATGTTAATGAAATGAAAGAAAAAATGCGGTGGACAAGAAATACAACAGAATTTCATATGATTGTCAATCATGGATAAATAGTTTTTCGAGAATCTTAACTTTTTGAGACACTAAAATTCGCTGATTACCGTATACAAATTTGGGAGTTTTCCTATTAAGCGTAATTTTTCTATTATTTTATTAGTTTTTCCTTATTTTTTGTGATTACCGTAGTCAGATTATAATATACAAGATTGACTTTGGCAGAATATCGGCTATAACAAAAAAAAGAGCACCCTTTTATTTTTTAGAATAACGATCTTGAAAATCAAAATAATAAGCCATTTAATGATCATGAAATTATTCAAAGATTAAATCTGAATGAAGCAGATTTAATGACAGTAAGTCAAGAACTTCTGGATGAAGCATTGGAAGGTGATAAAAAGCTTGCAAATTTACATCAAAATGATACAGTTTAATCTCAGTAATAATGGCATTTGTTTTGTTTAGCAAAAATAACTAGTCATATTTTCCGAAATGAAAAACATTTAAATAGAAAAAAAATGCAAATTTTTTCGTTGGCCAAGTTGCAAAAATTTTTCATTCATTTCATTTTGGAAATGCGGGTGACAAATTCATGCAACAAAAAAAAGAGCTCATGTTCAAAAACAGATTTAAGCACTTTGGTGAAAGTAAAAATTATGATTTTGGTATCAATGGATAGAGGAAGGTATTCGGCATATATAGAATTATGAGAATTTTTCCACTGGTATTATATTGCTGTATTTGATTTGTAACCTTTGTTTTGTTTTGTACGAGTATTCTTACATAGTCTCTTGTTCCCTTTACCGTTTTTATAGCTGCTCTATTTCGCGTTTGAATATGTGCGATATTTTTTTTCACCTGGTTCGTATCTGTATTTCCTGTAATCGATAACTTTCTATTATTTTTAAGCATGAATGGCTTATAATAATACTTTTTAGATTATAATCTTTTATTCAACAAATTTTATTGAATTAATAATATATCATTTGAAATTAGTAATAAAATGGAAAATCAAACTTCTCAGGCTTCTTCATCACCTGTATCACCTGAAAATGACAACAGTGGTTCATCTTCTCCAACTTCTGAAATTAAAATTGTATTTGAAGAGCTTATGGAAAAGCAAGCTGAAAATGCTGAATTGAAACTTCGAATTGCTCAATTGACTGAAGCATTGGAAAAGAAAGAAAAATCTGAAGCTGCATCATTTAATGAAGCTTTATCTGGCATGGTAAGAAATGCAGTGTTTTTTATTATTAAATCATTCATTTAATTTTAGGCTAGTCGTACGCAATCAGGAACCAATACTCCAAATGAAAATGCAAAATTACTTCAGTCTCGTATGTGTACTGTAGATGAAGTTTTTGTTGATGGTAAAATTAATTATGGACAATTAAAATATAAGATTTGTTCATTATTTCTTGTCATGTGAAGCCCCCACCCCCGAGGATTGATGAAGGACAAGGGCAAGAAATTTAAAAATGCAGGGGAAAGGGGAGGGCGTTGAAGATGTTTTTGAAAAGTGGAGGAGATTCTCGGGGGATCAACTTTCCATCATAAATCTGTTAACGAATTTAGCAGTTAATTTAAGTTTTTTATTACTCTATACTTAATTATAGCTGTCGCCTTCACTTTTTTCTTGCATTTATTAAAGAATATTAGAATAAATTCCAAATTTCTAGCTATTTTAAAAAAGTTTTTCTCCAAAATCCTTTGTTGAAAAATTTTTGAAGGGGGAAGGGGAAACTTTTTGATACAAGCGGGGAAAAGGGAGGAGAACAAAAATGGCTACTTCACATGATTGCTCTTTTGTAATTTATTATACACAATTTGATTTCTTAGATGCTTATGGTTAAACTTCTTAAATGTAATGGTGATAGATATCTAGCAGATGGTATTAAAATTTCTCTTGAATATCCTGATTTTCACATTTGTGTCACACATCAATTTAAAGCATTTGGAGCTAATTATTTACTTGGACTATCTCGTGTTTTCTACAGTAATATTATGGTTTTGGATTTAAGTCGTTCATCCATTACATATTCTGAATATAAGAAATTGGTTGCATCAGATAATTTTCATACATTAACTATGTCACAATCAGATGTTATTGATGAATTTGGAAAAAAAATGAAAGTTGCTGATATTTTAAAAGAAGTACCAAATATTAAGGAATTTTCGTGGTCAGTTTGGTTAAATCTTAAAAACGACGAACTCCATTGGCGTTAAAGTTGAAAAATCTGTAAAAATGGTAGTTTTTAGAGAACTTTCTTACAAAAAATCGACAATTCTTGAGATAGAAGGCTGAATCTCGTTTTTTGAGTACTTCAGATGATGGGCTTCAATAATTTGTAAGCCGTTTTCTATAAATCTCAGAAAAGACGAACTGCATTGGCGTTAAAGTTGAAAAATCTGTTAAAATGGTAGTTTTTTGTGAACTTTCTTACAAAAAATCGTCAATTCTTGAGATAGAAGGCTAAATCTCGTTTTTTGAGTACTTCAGATGATGGGCTTCAATAATTTGTAAGCCGTTCTCCATAAATCTTAAAAACGACGAACTCCATTGGCGTTAAAGTTGAAAAATCTGTAAAAATGGTAGTTTTTAGAGAACTTTCTTACAAAAAATCGTCAATTCTTGAGATAGAAGGCTAAATCTCGTTTTTTGAGTACTTCAGATGATGGGCTTCAATAATTTGTAAGCCGTTCTCCATAAATCTTAAAAACGACGAACTCCATTGGCGTTAAAGTTGAAAAATCTGTAAAAATGGTAGTTTTTAGAGAACTTTCTTACAAAAAATCGTCAATTCTTGAGATAGAAGGCTAAATCTCGTTTTTTGAGTACTTCAGATGATGGGCTTCAATAATTTGTAAGCCGTTCTCCATAAATCTTAAAAACGACGAACTCCATTGGCGTTAAAGTTGAAAAATCTGTAAAAATGGTAGTTTTTAGAGAACTTTCTTACAAAAAATCGACAATTCTTGAGATAGAAGGCTGAATCTCGTTTTTTGAGTACTTCAGATGATCGGCTTCAATAATTTGTAAGCCGTTTTCTATAAATCTCAGAAAAGACGAACTCCATTGGCGTTAAAGTTGAAAAATCTGTAATAATGGTAGTTTTTAGAGAACTTTCTTACAAAAAAATCGTCAATTCTTGAGATAGAAGGCTAAATCTCGTTTTTTGAGTACTTCAGATGATGGGCTTCAATAATTTGTAAGCCGTTCTCCATAAATCTTAAAAACGACGAACTCCATTGGCGTTAAAGTTGAAAAATCTGTAAAAATGGTAGTTTTTAGAGAACTTTCTTACAAAAAATCGTCAATTCTTGAGATAGAAGGCTAAATCTCGTTTTTTGAGTACTTCAGATGATGGGCTTCAATAATTTGTAAGCCGTTCTCCATAAATCTTAAAAACGACGAACTCCATTGGCGTTAAAGTTGAAAAATCTGTTAAAATGGTAGTTTTTTGTGAACTTTCTTACAAAAAATCGTCAATTCTTGAGATAGAAGGCTAAATCTCGTTTTTTGAGTACTTCAGATGATGGGCTTCAATAATTTGTAAGCCGTTCTCCATAAATCTTAAAAACGACGAACTCCATTGGCGTTAAAGTTGAAAAATCTGTAAAAATGGTAGTTTTTAGAGAACTTTCTTACAAAAAATCGTCAATTCTTGAGATAGAAGGCTAAATCTCGTTTGTTGAGTACTTGTGATGATGGCCTTCAATATCTCGTAAGCCGTTTTCGTTTAATCTCAAAAACGACGAACTCCATTGGCGTTAAAGTTGAAAAATCTGTAATAATGGTAGTTTTTAGAGAACTTTCTTACAAAAAATCGTCAATTCTTGAGATAGAAGGCTAAATCTCGTTTTTTGAGTACTTCAGATGATGGGCTTCAATAATTTGTAAGCCGTTCTCCATAAATCTTAAAAACGACGAACTCCATTGGCGTTAAAGTTGAAAAATCTGTAAAAATGGTAGTTTTTAGAGAACTTTCTTACAAAAAATCGTCAATTCTTGAGATAGAAGGCTAAATCTCGTTTTTTGAGTACTTCAGATGATCGGCTTCAATAATTTGTAAGCCGTTTTCTATAAATCTCAGAAAAGACGAACTCCATTGGCGTTAAAGTTAAAAAATCTGTTAAAATGGTAGTTTTTTGTGAACTTTCTTACAAAAAATCGTCAATTCTTGAGATAGAAGGCTAAATCTCGTTTTTTGAGTACTTCAGATGATGGGCTTCAATAATTTGTAAGCCGTTCTCCATAAATCTTAAAAACGACGAACTCCATTGGCGTTAAAGTTGAAAAATCTGTTAAAATGGTAGTTTTTTGTGAACTTTCTTACAAAAAATCGTCAATTCTTGAGATAGAAGGCTAAATCTCGTTTGTTGAGTACTTGTGATGATGGCCTTCAATATCTCGTAAGCCGTTTTCGTTTAATCTCAAAAACGACGAACTCCATTGGCGTTAAAGTTAAAAAATCTGTTAAAATGGTAGTTTTTTGTGAACTTTCTTACAAAAAATCGTCAATTCTTGAGATAGAAGGCTAAATCTCGTTTTTTGAGTACTTCAGATGATGGGCTTCAATAATTTGTAAGCCGTTCTCCATAAATCTTAAAAACGACGAACTCCATTGGCGTTAAAGTTGAAAAATCTGTAAAAATGGTAGTTTTTAGAGAACTTTCTTACAAAAAATCGTCAATTCTTGAGATAGAAGGCTAAATCTCGTTTTTTGAGTACTTCAGATGATGGGCTTCAATAATTTGTAAGCCGTTCTCCATAAATCTTAAAAACGACGAACTCCATTGGCGTTAAAGTTGAAAAATCTGTTAAAATGGTAGTTTTTTGTGAACTTTCTTACAAAAAATCGTCAATTCTTGAGATAGAAGGCTAAATCTCGTTTTTTGAGTACTTCAGATGATGGGCTTCAATAATTTGTAAGCCGTTCTCCATAAATCTTAAAAACGACGAACTCCATTGGCGTTAAAGTTGAAAAATCTGTAAAAATGGTAGTTTTTAGAGAACTTTCTTACAAAAAATCGTCAATTCTTGAGATAGAAGGCTAAATCTCGTTTGTTGAGTACTTGTGATGATGGCCTTCAATATCTCGTAAGCCGTTTTCGTTTAATCTCAAAAACGACGAACTCCATTGGCGTTAAAGTTGAAAAATCTGTAATAATGGTAGTTTTTAGAGAACTTTCTTACAAAAAATCGTCAATTCTTGAGATAGAAGGCTAAATCTCGTTTTTTGAGTACTTCAGATGATGGGCTTCAATAATTTGTAAGCCGTTCTCCATAAATCTTAAAAACGACGAACTCCATTGGCGTTAAAGTTGAAAAATCTGTAAAAATGGTAGTTTTTAGAGAACTTTCTTACAAAAAATCGTCAATTCTTGAGATAGAAGGCTAAATCTCGTTTTTTGAGTACTTCAGATGATGGGCTTCAATAATTTGTAAGCCGTTCTCCATAAATCTTAAAAACGACGAACTCCATTGGCGTTAAAGTTGAAAAATCTGTTAAAATGGTAGTTTTTTGTGAACTTTCTTACAAAAAATCGTCAATTCTTGAGATAGAAGGCTAAATCTCGTTTTTTGAGTACTTCAGATGATGGGCTTCAATAATTTGTAAGCCGTTCTCCATAAATCTTAAAAACGACGAACTCCATTGGCGTTAAAGTTGAAAAATCTGTAAAAATGGTAGTTTTTAGAGAACTTTCTTACAAAAAATCGTCAATTCTTGAGATAGAAGGCTAAATCTCGTTTGTTGAGTACTTGTGATGATGGCCTTCAATATCTCGTAAGCCGTTTTCGTTTAATCTCAAAAACGACGAACTCCATTGGCGTTAAAGTTGAAAAATCTGTAATAATGGTAGTTTTTAGAGAACTTTCTTACAAAAAATCGTCAATTCTTGAGATAGAAGGCTAAATCTCGTTTTTTGAGTACTTCAGATGATGGGCTTCAATAATTTGTAAGCCGTTCTCCATAAATCTTAAAAACGACGAACTCCATTGGCGTTAAAGTTGAAAAATCTGTAAAAATGGTAGTTTTTAGAGAACTTTCTTACAAAAAATCGTCAATTCTTGAGATAGAAGGCTAAATCTCGTTTTTTGAGTACTTCAGATGATGGGCTTCAATAATTTGTAAGCCGTTCTCCATAAATCTTAAAAACGACGAACTCCATTGGCGTTAAAGTTGAAAAATCTGTAAAAATGGTAGTTTTTAGAGAACTTTCTTACAAAAAATCGTCAATTCTTGAGATAGAAGGCTAAATCTCGTTTTTTGAGTACTTCAGATGATGGGCTTCAATAATTTGTAAGCCGTTCTCCATAAATCTTAAAAACGACGAACTCCATTGGCGTTAAAGTTGAAAAATCTGTAAAAATGGTAGTTTTTAGAGAACTTTCTTACAAAAAATCGTCAATTCTTGAGATAGAAGGCTAAATCTCGTTTGTTGAGTACTTGTGATGATGGCCTTCAATATCTCGTAAGCCGTTTTCGTTTAATCTCAAAAACGACGAACTCCATTGGCGTTAAAGTTGAAAAATCTGTAATAATGGTAGTTTTTAGAGAACTTTCTTACAAAAAATCGTCAATTCTTGAGATAGAAGGCTAAATCTCGTTTGTTGAGTACTTGTGATGATGGCCTTCAATATCTCGTAAGCCGTTTTCGTTTAATCTCAAAAACGACGAACTCCATTGGCGTTAAAGTTGAAAAATCTGTAATAATGGTAGTTTTTAGAGAACTTTCTTACAAAAAATCGTCAATTCTTGAGATAGAAGGCTAAATCTCGTTTTTTGAGTACTTCAGATGATGGGCTTCAATAATTTGTAAGCCGTTCTCCATAAATCTTAAAAACGACGAACTCCATTGGCGTTAAAGTTGAAAAATCTGTAATAATGGTAGTTTTTAGAGAACTTTCTTACAAAAAATCGTCAATTCTTGAGATAGAAGGCTAAATCTCGTTTTTTGAGTACTTCAGATGATGGGCTTCAATATCTCGTAAGCCGTTTTCGTTTAATCTCAGAAACGACGAACTCCATTGGCGTTAAAGTTGAAAAATCTGTAAAAATGGTAGTTTTTAGAGAACTTTCTTACAAAAAATCGAGAATTCTTGAGATAGAAGGCTGAATCTCGTTTTTTGAGTACTTCAGATGATGGGCTTCAATAATTTGTAAGCCGTTTTCTATAAATCTCAGAAAAGACGAACTGCATTGGCGTTAAAGTTGAAAAATCTGTAAAAATGGTAGTTTTTAGAGAACTTTCTTACAAAAAATCGTCAATTCTTGAGATAGAAGGCTAAATCTCGTTTTTTGAGTACTTCAGATGATGGGCTTCAATATCTCGTAAGCCGTTTTCGTTTAATCTCAGAAACGACGAACTCCATTGGCGTTAAAGTTGAAAAATCTGTAAAAATGGTAGTTTTTAGAGAACTTTCTTACAAAAAATCGAGAATTCTTGAGATAGAAGGCTGAATCTCGTTTTTTGAGTACTTCAGATGATGGGCTTCAATAATTTGTAAGCCGTTTTCTATAAATCTCAGAAAAGACGAACTGCATTGGCGTTAAAGTTGAAAAATCTGTAAAAATGGTAGTTTTTAGAGAACTTTCTTACAAAAAATCGAGAATTCTTGAGATTCATCAATTATTAACAAAATAACAAACATTTTCCCAATTATTGTTTTTAGGGGAATATTAGTGAAGAAAATACCGAATGAACAGAAGCAATATGATTCTGACAATCAAATAAAGGTGGAGCAAGTTCATTTTTTTACTAATTACATTTCATTGTTCTCTTAAACTTTCGAGCGACTGGAAAGTGGAAATGGAATCAAGGTGAATAAAGAAAAGGATGTGTCACAGCTCATATAAGCAATAAAAATTTTTATTTCTCAACAATGGTGGTTACTGTAATAAACAAAGATCAGATTGAAACAGTCAATAAAAATGAAAAAGTACATACAAAACAAAGTTTGAAAAGAGTTAAGGTTAAAAAAGATTACAAAAACAAAAACAAAGATTTATCAAATCACTTGAATAATGGTATCATCATAGAGTGCAGCACATAAATTAAGCAGCATCACCATTACCATAAGTAATACAATCCAAATCACTTTCGGAAAAGATATCATCTTCTTCTTTTTCAAAAGCATAAACATCAGCTTCAAAAATTCGATGTTTTCTTCTATATTCCATACGACGATCAAAAGCAGTTTCAAATTGTGCATATGTCATTGGAAAATCATCTTCTTCAATAAAATCTGCAACAACTGGTGGAATTTTAAGATGGTAAACGTAACAAGAATAAGCATGAGTAAACAAGTAGAGAATTTTCAAATTTTCAAAGTTGCCTTCATTGATTTGTTTGAATTTCTCTTGTGATTTTTGGACAAGTTCATAATCATCGCTGGAAGGATCAACAATAAAGCGATCTAAAATATATTTAAGCACATGTAATAAAAAGCCATAAAAAAACTTACCAGGACTTTCATGCAATTCAATAGCGTATTTGAAAAAAAGTTCATAATAAAGATCTTCAATAGAAGCAGCATCTTTAAAAAATCCAGTTGCAACTTTATCATAAGCAACAACATTATGCAAAGCAATATCTTCATATTTTCGATGATTACGAAATTGATCACGTGAAATAATAAAAGCACCATATCTTTTAGCAAGTTCAAGCATAACCAAATCATCTTCTTCTTCAACACGTGAATGCAAGCCATAAATACATAAACCAGTTTTTTCAAGTTGCTAAAAAAAGAAAATATATACTTTAAATAACCCTCACAAAAACTTACTGTAAGAACATATGAATCAGTTATTCTCTTTTCTGGTGGCAAATTTTTCAATACTACACGAACAACAAATCCTTCTTTGATGAGATTATAAACCAATGGAATCAAGATCAAAGGACACATCTTTCTAAAAAAGAGAAAATCAGTTATATATATACAAGCAAAAAGTTTTACTCATTATAAATTGAATTCTCAAAACACATATTTTTAAAATGATGCATAATATTAAAACCATCAATTAAAATTAAACGTCGTAATTCATTTTCTTTAAGTTTGCTTCGAAATCCAACTTCATTATTGCTGCTATCATTGTGAGGTTGAGCTTTTGAGGAAGACATCAGAAATAATTTGATTAGTAGTTAGTAGAAAGAGTATGCTAAAAGATATTATTATTACATATTATTAATATTTAATCACGCAAAAAAAATAACACAGCGACGAAAAATTAAAAAAATGGGCAAGCAAAAAAAAGAAGAAGAAAAATTAGCCACTCGATAAAAGTGTGATTTCGAGAAGCTTCGTTGAAATTTTTGTGAGAAGAGAGGCTTTCGTTGGAAGAGATTCTGATTGCATTCGCTTCACAGCCGATGCGTGGAAGCAAACTTCCTCCAAACTTCAGAAAAAATAACAATTTCTTTCGTTTTTTTTCAGCATTCTTCGCGCAGAGCTTCGACAAATGTGAAGAACTTCGTTAGCCTGCAACAACATCTTCGTGCAGAGCTTTAACAAAAGTAAAAGGAATTTTTTTTGTCTTCTTGCTGATTTTCGGCACGAAGTTTGTTGACGCCGGAGTCGATAGAATCTCTCCTTTAAAAAACCATTTAAACAAATATAGATATATCATTATGTCTAATAAATGAAGCCAAATTCCAAAATCCGATAAAAAACTTTTTCGCTTTATTTGAAATCAACTGCGATTGTATCGCAAAAAATAATAACACAATGACATCGACTCAAGCTTCGTAATTGTCACAACAAACAATGACTGCACCTAAAAAAATCAAGTCATACAATGACTGAATGCACGAATAAAAAAAGTACAGTATTCCATCAAAAATTCAAATTTATTTAATTCAACAACTTCACGAGACATTTTTAATAAACTCTAACGAGTGTTACCGTAATCAAACAAGAAACTCTAAATTTGTTGCGTAGAGAAATGTCTATGGCAAGGCATGTCTTGATGCCAATTTAAAAATAGAATATCTAAAAAAGGGATACTGCATGAAACAACTTCTAATAAATAAAAAAGATTCTGTAATGAATTCCAGAAAATATATTTTAAGTAATTATCCATTACAATTACAGTTAAATTTTATTGATTTGTATAAAGTTGATATCATCAATAGATTGAATCAAAATGCAAATCTATGGAAAGAATTTTCTTGTATTGTTGGAGATGCAGTTATTGAGGAATATTCATCAAAACATATTGATGCAGCAAAGGAAGTAAAACATAGTATTTCTGAAGCATTATATAATGAAATGTTGAATTCGCAGCAAAATTATTTGCTTTATACTCAAATAATTGATTTCATAGAAATGGGTAAGATAAACATTCCATCACCTTAGTTATATAAATGCATTTTAAGTTGATCAAGAACTTTATCAAAGTTTATGCATTGATAAATGGAGAAATGAAACATTTTCATCAACATTTCAAAAATTCTTAAATATTTTACACAAAATTCGTCCAATTTTTGATATTAAAAATGTTGTATGGAATTTGAAGCAGTATTCATCTGATCTTGGACATCATTATCAACCAGTTATTGTACGATGGGAAAAGAAAGAGATAGGTATACTTTATAAAGTTTCATGATAAAGTGATAATATGAGTTTGAAAGAGTTACAGATGATGAATATACAAAATCTCTTATAATTCGAACACTTTGCATTTTGGTTGATGGAGCAACATATCATCTTTTATATGCAATTTATAAAAGTAATGATACAGCAAAAGTAGTAATTGAAAATATTTATCCAAATTTTGAAATTTTTTATCAAAAAAATATCTTTGAAGATCGTGATGGTAAGCTACCGTAATCCTACGGAAAAGAAAGAAATAAAATTCTTTAAGGAATCGTTCATTTTGTTCATAATGGTGATAATATTGCTGCTGCTATTGAAGATATTATGACAAATGGCAATGAATCAAAGCATGCATATAATCTCTTTTTTGGAAGTATTGCACCATATCATCTTAGGCCTTTATTGTATGAAAATACTGCAGGTTTGAAGTTTCTTCCACTACGTTCTTTCATTTCTATATTTTAGATGCTCCTTTAAATCTTCATGATTATCAATATGAGCTACTTGAAAAAGCTCTTGAAGGTGAAAATACTTTAATATGTGCCCCAACAGGATCTGGAAAAACTGTAATTGCTGCATATATTATTCGAGAACATATATGTCAATTACGAAAAAATTTTAAAATGGCTAAAATTGTTTTTGTTGTTCCAAGTGTTCCATTAGTAGAGCAACAAACAAATCAGTTTGAAAAATTTATGGGTCATGCTGTTACAATTCGGGGACTTCATGGTGGAAGTGAAAATTTAGATTTTCATTCACTTATTAAAAGTGTTGATATTATTGTTTTGACGGCACAAATTCTTGTGTGAGTTACAGTATCTATAAATTTTCTTTTCGTTTTATATTTTTGTTTTAGAAATGCTGCTGATCCAAAGTTTTGCAAACATGAAGGAATTGAACCTATTTCTTTGGATGTATTTACTTTGATCGTCTTAGATGAAGTACATCATGTTGATAAAGGACATCCATACAACGGTATAATTTTGTTTTAATATGTAGCTTTTGTATTCAATATATTTTGCAGAATTAATGAAACAATACCATCGATATAAATATGGCGATTCAAGTTTTCCGATTCGTCAAATGCCACAAGTTATTGGTTTAACTGCTAGTTTGGGATCTCCTAAAAATCCAAAAAATGTTGATGATGTTATCAAATATATGATAAATAAATGTGCAAATTTTGATGCAATAAGTTATACAATTGTTAACAAGAATACTGAAGAATTATATTCAAAGATTAGTAAAACAAAAGAAAGTAAACAGAAACTTTTATAAAAATTATTTACTATTACAAAATTTTTAGATACTATTGTTGTCAAAAACAATGATATATTGGTAAACGAATATTACAGCTATTTACGACGTTTGATTGAAAGTATTGAAGTGTATTTGCTGAACATTGATGGAGTTTTACGTAATCCAAAAATATTTGAAGGACATTGTGACATAAAAAATTCTGATTATAAAACTTGGTTAGCCATTACACAATCAACAACAATAAGAAAAGCTGTATTATCACCTTCTTCAAAGATGGCTGCAACTGAATGCTTGAATTATTTGGATACACTGTATCAGGCATATCAATGTGCGCAATTATTTCCAACAGAAGATACAACACAATTTTATTTAAAAGATCTTGGCAACAAGGATGGAAATGATTTGGATAAATTTGTTTTTGGTAAGTTTGGGGTACTGTAGCAACACAAATGGGCAAGGTGGTAGAAACAAAAATAATTTTTTGCCATGTATGTTTAAAAGTTTGCTGCGCCATCTGTTGCACCATCCAGTTTTGAACAACCAGTTTTAACTTTTAAAAAAAGAGGTATTTATCTGCGCCATCCAGTCGAGAAATTTACTACCCATTTCTACCACTTGCCCATGTTTGTGTAGCAAGTCTTTTATCTTTGAACTTCTGTTTTTTGTTCTCGAAATACAGTATCCTTTTTTTAGAAGAAAAACAAAAACTTGGAAAGAATCCATGCTCTGAATGTGATATATTTAAAGAACTTATTAAATGCATTAATACCCAATTCAAAAAAGATGCTGATAGTAAAATTATTATTTTTACACCTCAAAGATATTACTGTCGATTGGGCTCTGAAATTATTGAAAGATATACAGACAAAAAAGGAATTTTTATTTCTGGTTCTAATGCTTCTACGGAAGAAGCTGGTTGTAATCCAGCAAAACAAAGTGAAATTGTCAAAAAATTTAGAAATGGTGAAATTCAAATTCTTTTTGCTACAACTGTCGTGGATGAAGGCTTTGATATTGCTGAATGCAATCTTGTCATCAAATACAATTTAGTAACAGATAATATTGCTCATCTTCAAAGAAAAGGGCGTGCAAGACAACTTTTAAGTGAAAGCATTCTGATTACTTTTGAAGACAAGAAAAAAGAAATGGAAGAAAAAAATATGGCAAATATTAGATTAATTGATGAAGCATATCGAAGCTTAGAAAAATTATCTGATGCAAGAAAGCTTTCTATGGTTTGTTATTTATTAGAAATTTTAATACCGTATTTTAAGTTTAATTTGTTTTAGTTTGAAAATGCTATAATTGAATACAATCAAGTAAGAGTCGAAGAAGAAAAGAAAGAAGCAGCAATAAAAAAAGAAATGTCATTAAGAAATGCAGATTTTGTTCTTCAATGCGGGTATGGTTTTTGTCTACTGTTTTGTTTATTAATGTATCTCAAAATTTTTAGTAAATGTGATGCTTATATCACAGATAGCTCAAATCTTCGTTTATGTGGCTCATATTATGTTCCATATGACCCTGAATTATGGAAACTTGTTGAATTTCATCCAAGTACTCCTGAAGAAGACAAATACAACAAAGAACGTAACCTTGGAATTTTGGGAATGGTAATTATTTCTTGATATTTTCTCATTGTCATTTTATTTAACTATTGCAGATTCATTGTAAAAATGTGGCTGATGGCCGACTGTGTGATGCAAAAATTGGCTGTGCAACCAGCTTTAAAGGTATTATGCTTCCAAGTTTGGCTTGTAAACAGATTACATTTGTTGAAAAAAGAACCAAAGAAATAAAAACTGCAAAACAATGGAAAATTGTATTTCAAAATTTATTTTATCCAGAAGATATCAGCCATGATGAACTTGTTGCAATGAAGGAATTTGAATGTAAACCAAATCTTGATGAAGTTGTTGAAGCTCTTGGAAAAGCAAGTCTTGAAGCTTATGGAATTCTTTCTGTTAAATCTGTTGATGTTGAAAGTTAAGTAATGTTTTTTATATTGTTGTCATTGATTATACTTTGAAAAAATAAATTATTATTATTCATTTTTTCATCTTGACTCAAATTGTTTTTTGCATTAATTGGAAGCAAAAAGAAAAGTTTTAACAAAAGGTATTGTACAATAAAAATGATGAGCCAAAACTAACTTTTGCTCTTTTTCTATACTTTTTTTGTTCATAAAAAAAGAAAAAAATTACGGCATGATGCTTGTGTTTTTTTCTCTCTTCCTTTTGACTCATAACTGGGGAAATGTAAAGGTGATTTATAAGTTAACCATGGAGTAAAAATGCTATTCTTTCAGGTTTTTTATTTTTTAAAAAATCTTTATGATTTTAATTGCCACAAAAAATCGTTTTTCTTATGCAATGGAAACCATTTTTGTGCATATTTTTTATCCTAGTTCTTATAGACTGGTTACGGTAATCTTATGCGTTAAGCTTTCATAAACATTTTAGAGATTTTCATAAAAAAGTTATCTTTCTGCCACATGAAAAACTTATTTCTGTGGTCTATTAAAGAATTTTAATCACTTTTTGTCTTCCCTAAATCGATTCCGTATTTAAAATATTTTTATTTATACAATAATTGAGTCATCAATGAGAAAAAGTGCGACCATTTCTTTACAAAGAAGACCAATGCTTTGTCCAGTAGGTGTTCTTTTAACCTTTGTTTCTTCTCTTTTTCTAAAAGATGAGCAGTCAAAAATGTAATTGCCGTAGCAATCAGTTTTTTTGACTCTCATAATACTACCTCACCTGCTTTCTTCGATTGTTTCTATTTTATAAAATCTATAATTCTGACAAAGCTTTTATTATAGTTCCAAAATCGTCTTAAATTAATGTTGTCCCTCTTTTATAAAGCTTCGTGATTGTAGTGACATTTCTTCGAAGTTTTTTGTTTTGATGAATAACAGTATTTGTCAATCATTTTTTAAGTCGTGCCTTTAAAGCTTGTACCGATGTATTTTAAAATAATAAAATATTCTCTTAGAGTTTAACAAATCTTTTATTAATCATTCTCTTTTGTCAGGATGTGGGTGCAAAGAATTTTTATATTTCTCACGTTGTTGCTCGTTTTTATCGATGTAAAGTCATCTGAAGTTGATGAAAAAGTTGTTACTGATCTTAAAAAAATTTTTCAAGGTAATCTAAATTTTTAAATTTCTTTTTCTTTTATCCGCCATCTATTTTAAGATAACAATGATTTTTCTGAGGATGATATTTTCTGTTATTGTAATCATCTGGATTGTGATGAAGAAGTTAGAAGTGCAACCAATGAAACGTATTCCGGTATATGCCGTGTTGTTGGAAATTGTAGAAGAACAGAAGTTCGTGGAAATAATTCTGAATTGATTTCTTTGGTATTATCATGTGTTCAACAGGAAGAATTAATACCACCAATGAGACCATTCCCTTGTCAAGCCAGCAAATTCGTTAAAAATCGTTGTTGTGATAGTAATTTATGCATCCCTCAAGAAGTATGTTTTTTTTAAAAAAGTAATAGATACCATTAGATAACTCAAAAATTGGCAATAAAAAGTTTCTTGAAAATTTTTAACAAGAAAAGTTCCAAAATTTTTTTGGGTTTTTCTTTTTCCATTAGTAACGACGAAAACACTTGCACTTTTAACACTTAATTTTTGAATACTATCATTTCTGTTCATCAGATGTCATACAGTAACTCTCTTAAATTTTTAGAATTTTTTTTCAATTCAACAACAACAGTATCGGGAAGAAGTAGAACATAAACAACATAATGAAGAAGAAGAAATTCAGCAAAATGCTAGTAATGAATTATTAATTTATGGTTTTATTGCTATTGGTCTTGCCATTCTTCTTTTTGCTGCAGCTGTTTTTGCATTAAGCCGTTATTGTTCATCTAAAAAATTTAATGCAAGCAGCAAAGGATTTTCAGCACTTTATACTCCTCCAAATGATGCTGAAAATGGTCATGCACAAGATGGCCAAGTTGCATTCTCTGTAACAAGTTCTCGGCTACCAGCTGCTGCAACGGATTCATCCACCATTGATAATGGATTGATAAATCAACGTACAATGATTCATCAAATTCAAATGGGCAAATTAATTGGTAATGGGAAATTTGGAAAAGTTTATGATGGTATTTATCGTGGTGAAAAAGTAGCTGTTAAAAAATTTTCTCCAACTCATTGTAATTCTTGGAAACGTGAAACAGAAGTATATCAAGCAGCATCACTGAAAAATCCATGCATTCTTCAATGGGTTGGAAGTGATGAACAAAGTATGTTAAAAAAGTTTTCAAAATCATTGTAGTAGCAAAAATTATAATCATTAGAGTTTTATGAACTTTATTTTAACATATACTAAAAAATTATTAGTTACCATATTTGAGAATGTCAAGTAATAATTTTAATGTTTTAACTGTAGTTTTGTGCTGTCTAAAAACATGAGATAAAAAAATTTATTGCATTGTAAAAATGTCATTGACATTCCTGGAAAATGATGTTTTACACAAATTTTTAGTTACATTACAAGCACAAGAATATTGGCTTATCACTGAATACATTGAATTTGGAAATCTTTATGATTATCTTTCAAATAATGCCATCAATAATCTCACTGCAATTCAATTTATGCGTACATTGATTATGGGTGTTTCATATTTGCATAGTGAAATACGGTCAAGCTATTCATGTAAGCTTTTTGCTAAAATTTTGTTGTCCATGTATTTTCATTTGCAGATAAACCAAGAATTGTTCATCGAGATATTAAGCCAACAAATATCCTTGTTCGAAATAATTTGACTTGTGTTATTGCTGATTTTGGTTTAGCCATTTATTGTTATTACAATGATGTCAGCCATGAAGCTGAAAGCCAAATGAAAGGAACTCCAGTAAGCCTAAATTTTTCATCACTAAAATTTTTTATTGTTACTTATGAATGTTTAGCGCTACTGTGCCCCTGAAAAACTTCAAAATACATCTTCATCAAAGAAGTTCCCTTCAATGTTAGAGCAAGACGTTTACTCTTTATCTCTAGTATTATGGGAAATCTGTCAAAGAATTGATGTAATCTTTGATGAAAATGGAAAATTGCCACTTTATGAAACATGCTTTAATACACAAGTTTCTGAAAATCCTACTGTAGCTGAAATGATTGATATTTTATTCGAAAAGAAACAAAGACCTGAATTTTCTGCAAGTTGGTTAGATAACAATCAGGTAATAATTATTTATTAAAGGAATAATAACTTTATTGCCAATTAAACTAAGCTAGAGACGAAAGAAATGTAATTGATGTTTTCAAAACTTGCCTTTTTAAGGAATCCTAAAATTATTACATCTTGTCGAAATCTTTTTTTGATTATATCTTTTAATGTCATGCATATTTTTAGATGCTTGAAAGCTATGTTGAAATTATTAAAGAAGCATGGCATGAAAATGGTTCTGTTCGACCAACAGCATTAAAGATTCGAAATATTTTAGATAAAATTATTTCTGATAATCAGCTAAAAATTTTTTCTGTTTAAACTTGCTTTCATTCGTTTTTCTTTCTTTCACTTTTGTTTGAACTTTTGTTCTTTGTTTTTTCTCTTTCCCATGTTACCGTAATAATTGTACTTTTACATTGTTGAGTCAATCAAATGAGAGTTGTTGACCGTTTAAAATTCTTTTTGTGTTATTGAAAAAAAGGTTCCGTTTTTAAAATATATTGTAATAAATCATTAAAAAATCTATCTTTTTTCCTTTTTTAATTTAAAGTAAAACACTGTTGCTTCTTTTTTTTTATTTTGATGTAATGAAACAAGGAAGTAAAAAAAATGCTTGCAAAAAAGTTCTCTCCTTTTTTTCATCTCTTTTTCTTTGATTGATAATGATATAAACGACAACAAATTGAAGAAGAAAAATAGCCCAATTTTCGGTAATACTAGTAGTTTAACAATAAAAATGGGTGTTTAAAACAGGCACATTAATATTTTACATTGTTGTCTTGGGAAATAATAATAATGATTACAACAAAGTCATGCAAGCTTACTGTATTTCATCTTTCGATGTATGCCTTTTTTCCTTCTTTTTTTTGTCTGTAATTTTAACCTTTAATATTTTAGTTGTTTCTTTAATAAAATTACAACCCTTCTTTTTTTATAAAATCTCAAAATTGTTCGTAGCATTATTATTTAATTGCAATAACCGTAAATGTTAAATATATATACTTTAATATTAATAGCCACCTTTATATTATTTTATTACATGAAAAAACTGGGGATAAAAAAAGAGAGAAAAATAAAATAAATTTTATTATAAACCCAAAAAAAAGACTGTGAAAGAGCGTAGTTTATAAAATTTTTCTCCCTCTTTTTCATCGAGATGCTCTACAGAATGATAAAAAAAAATTATAATCCAAATATGATTTTTTTTTGATTTAAAGAATATAAATTCTAGCATAAAAAAACTTGTTGATCAATGTTGATAATTATGTAAAATCGGGTTTATCTCTTTGTTCATTATATCAAAATCTGACATCACTTTTTTTGATTTTGAATGATAATAATTTTATCATCATTGTTTTTTCTCTTTTTATTCTGTTATAAGGTAGACAGTTTTTTGGTATAAGTTACAAAAGAAACTTTTTTCTTCTATAAAAATCACGGTAGTTTCCACTTTTTTCTCTCTCGGGGGTAGGACGTTTCAAAGTTTTTACCATTGTAGCCAATTGTACTTGGTAGGAGAAAGGTGGTGACTACGTTCATACCTGTGTAACTAATTAAAAGTAAACAATTTTGTAAAACCTTTATTAAACAAAACTATAATCATAAAAAATATACTTCAACATCGATGCCTTTTGTGACCTATAAAGTGATCAATGTTTTTGTTTTTATCAGTATACCTTTTCATTTTTCTCCTTATTGACATCTTCACCATCACTTCCTTATACTACGATAAACGATTAATTTAACTTATTTGTGGCAGCAATTCTGTTTTGACAGTTTTTTACTGTAATTGTTTTCGGTATTATAAGTTGTAAAAAGCAATGTTAAGGACGTCTCAATATTTAAACTTTAATTACTCTTTGAAGCTGCCAGACGCTTCATTTTCTATTTTTTGTGAATATTTTTCCTTATTAGCCTTAGCTTTTATCAGTGTAATTTGGTTCCTCATTGCTTTTTCGCGTATTTTTTTCCTAACGCAACTTTTTTTTGTTATCACACCATGTTGCACTTTAATGACACCGTTATTTTTTTTTGTTTTGACAGTTTTGTGACAACTTATATTTGTTCTTTTGCGCTCAACTGATGCTTATTGTAGAAAAAACATTATTATGATGTATTCTCAAGCAAATCTTATGGCAATTTTGCCATCACTTTCTTTGCCGTCACTTATCCAACAACGGCCACAGCTTAATTCAAATTGTTGCCACAATTTTGCAATAAACAATTTGCCAGTCACTACTTACAATCCATATCTGTTATCACCAACAGTAATGCCATCGAAATCCCAAATATTAGCTGAAATGGAAGTAGAATATCAAAAACTGAAATTTCTTGAATCTTTGCTTTATTCTTCTCCTACAGGTTTGATTTTTTTCTATTATTTAATTAACTTTAACCAATAAATTTTTAAGGATATCTTTCAAATTCGACACCTTCTTTACCCTCTGCACTTTCACTTCCATCTATTCCACAACCACCATTACAGTATCCCCGTGCAACATGTAACACACCAACATCATCGAATTTTTGTCCTTCTTCTTCTCCAATTTCCCCGCCTTTATCTACAATACAAACAAATGAAATTGAAAAAAATGCAACACCACATTCACCAATACCAGGATCATCATCATCATCAGCAGTATCAGATAGACCACATCGATGCAATGAATGTGGAAAAAGATTTAAATTTAAATCAAATTTATTTGAACATAAATCTTTGCATTCCTCTCAACAAACATATCAATATGTTTGTCCATTTTGTTCAAAATCATGTAGACTAAGTAAGTTATTACATTACATTTAAAAATAAGCAATGTTATTAATATAAAAAATTGCAGAAGGAAATCTTAAAAAACATCTACAAATTCATATGGGCACAGCAGATCAATTAGAAAAAGTAGGTTACTGTAGCAAAAAAAGTATGGAATGAAATTATATTCGATAATTTTAGTTTTGGAAAGCTCGATTTTCTCGTAGCTCTGGAAGACCACGAAAAGTTGCATCTTTGCCTCAATCCCCATCAATTTCATCAGAAACTTCAGAACATCCAAATTTAAAAGATTTTTTAGTAGATGTTGATAATTAAATTGTTGCTTTAAATTTTACAAAATAAAGAGTTCAAAAACATATAAACAAGCCACAAAACAAGATTTTTTAAAAGCAATCTTTTTGAGCTGTTTTTCTGTTCTCTTTGTGTTTTTTTTTCTAGCTCTTGATCAATATATTTCTCTCTTTTTTTGTCAGCGCTTTTTCCAAAGATTTCAAGTGTCTCATCTCTCTCTTTCTTTTTTTCCTTGAAGATCTTTGTTTTTTTTAACACGCCAATGGCTAAAAAGTATGGATCTCGTGCAATGAAAAAATTCAACAAAAAAAATCATTGCAGTGACTAACTTTGTTTTTGTCGCGTGTCGTTTCAAGATATCGCTACTACTGCCTTTGCAATTGTTATTGTTATTGTTGTTAATCCAGTATAACTTCTTGAAAAGAATTGACCATTACATGTCAAAGTGAAAAAAAGAGAAGATTTTCGCAATCCTCCAAAAACAGCTGATTAATTATTTGTTTTTGAAAAAAAGAAGACGAAGAAAATTTTGGTTCCTTTTTGTTTTTAAAATTATTTTTGGTTTTAAAGAAAGAAGAAATAATAGTCAGCTGCATTTTTGTCTGTCTTTTTTTTCAAATTTATTCTTAGAATTTAAAATGAAAAAAAGATGACGGCAATTATTCCATCAAGTTCAAAACTTCCGCAGTACAATAATCATCATGAAATTCCATCACTTTCATATTTATCAAATCGAGTTGTATGCTTAAAAATTTTTCAAGCAAATGTTCGATGGCGTTCATTGAAAGATGTTGTTGTGGATTTAAAATTTCAATTACGACAATGGCAAATTCCAAATAATGTTAAAAATGGAATTTTTGATGGCCTTACTGAGACATTCCGAGAATTACAAAGATGGAGTTTGTGTTATGATTATGAAATTATTTATTAAAATTAAATGTCTGTTTTAGCTGAAAAACATTCACAAATGTTTCCGGAAACAAATTCAAAAATCACTTCTCGTCGACGCCTTGCTGGACTGGCTGTTCATCGGGGCGAGCATCTCAGAATTTTCTACGATCATCTTGTGTGGTCTCAAAAAGGGTAAGATTCTTTTTTATCAAAGTAAATGCTTCAAAGTTATTTTAAAGCTACAATATTGATGATCTTCAAACAGCATATGCAATTGCAAAAATAGCATGTCATGATTGGCCACAAATGAAATTTCAATTTGCATGCTGTTATGCTATGACAGATTTACTATACAATGATTATTTATTTGATAAAATTCGAAGAAAATGCTTTCGAAAACAGCTTGATGATCATCCTGTCTATGACTTTTGGTTAAGAGTATTGGATAATTCAACAGAATGGAAAAGACTTTTTCGTGATGATAGAATGATTGTTGATCAAAGGGTTGTATTAGTTTTTCAATTTGCAATGGTTAATGGATTTATTGAATTGCTGAAACATTTATGGGATAAATTAACTCATCCACAACAAGAATCTATTGGTAAGAAGAAGCAAGCCCATATCCAGCTTGAGGGGCTGAAGCTCACCTCGAAATTAAAAATATCATTTGATCTTTTCTTGCCGCAGACGGGTAAAAGGTGGCAAAAGATCAAAGACCAATCCCTCTGGATTGCTTCAACCCCCTCCTGGAAATACCTTCTGGATACGGGCCTTTGAAGAAGTGAAAGTTATTAAAATAACGATAAAAAACATTTTTAGGATTTTTATGGTGGAAAAAAGTATGCTTTAGTGCAAAACATAAAGAAGTTATGCACTTTTTATGTCATCATTTATGTGAAATAAACCTTCAAGGCATGGCAAGAATTACATGGGATAGCTTCTATCATAAAGTTTATCTAAGTACACAAGTAAGGATCAAAGTTTTTCATCATATTTAAGCATGAACAATTCAGGGCGATGAGTTATGCGTTGCAGATCAAAATGAAAATTTGAGACAACTTGAATGTTTGCTAGAAAACTTTTGTCCCAATTTACGTGCAGCAATGCTCAAAAAAGAAAATTTTAGGTAATTTTCTAAAGTTGCCTTGTCAAACCTTTCAATTCTTTCATTTTAAGGGTTATCACTGATACTTTTCTTTACAATAAGCCTGAAGCATTTGCTTTGTTGTTGGATTATCTTGATCGTCAACAACTCACAGTTGCTCGTGAACATGTTGATCGATTTTATGATAAACGACGAACTACAAAGTTCACAAATCTTCGAAATACATTTATCCATCGTCAAATGACTATTGATTAGTTTGCATCATTTATTGTTGAATTTTGATTCTTATTCTATGTCAAAAATTTAAAAGTGCATTTATTATTATGAAAGACAGTTGTTGAAAAAAAAGAGTTGCAAAATTATATAATATCTTTTAAGTGGTAAGAAAATATATTTGAATATTGTATTTGTTTCACTTCATTTTTGTACGTACGTCATATATACATAATTTATTTAAAAAAGAATTTTAAGTATAAATAAAATATTTATAAGTATTTTTTTAAAAAATTGAAAAGAATGAGTTAAAAATTATCTAAAACGTGGTAAAGCGCATGGAATTATACAGCAACACAAGTCTGAATCACAGCAAATGTCGCCGACCAAGCAGCCGCAACAGAGTGTTAATAATGATATTAGCCAACATGTATTTGCGCTTGGGCCATTATCTCGAGGTGCATCACGATATCTAAAAAGATTATTACAGTAATTATTGGAAAACATTTGAAACTAACAAGGGACCGTTTTCAGATGTCCACCCCAGATTTTTTCGTCATAGTGGGGAATCGAAAGCTCATAGTAAGGTATGAAAAACCCCCAAGGGATTTTTTGCTGCTTTAGCTTTTTATGGATTTAATAGCATTTTGCTATTACACATTAAGTAGCAGACGATGAACGTCGTGGTTTATAAATTACGTTTGTGATGATTATAGATGGATGTAATGGCATGAAATATGATTAATTATCTATGAAGAATTATGTTTTAGCATATTCAACCATCTATAATCATCGCAAACGTAATTCATAGACTAAAACGTTCATCGCCTGCTACTTACTGTGTTATAGCAAAATGCCATTAAATCCATAAAAAGCTAAAGCAGCAAAAATCCCTTGGGGGTTTTTCATACCTTGCTATGAGCTGTCGATTCCCCACTATGATGAAGAAATCTGGGGTAGACATCTGAAAACGGTCCCTTGTAAGTTTTGTACATACATTATTGTTGGTTGCTGTTGTGGATAGTACTGACCTGCCGGATAACTTCCAGCTGGTTGGTATGGATATGGGTCATAGTTCTAAATAAAGAAAGCAATTACAAAGTAAAAGATTAAAATATTTTAATACCTGGGGATAAGGATGTTGACGCATTATTACAAAATAAAATTGATACCTTTTCTCAACTTTTGCGAACTCCTAATATACCTTTTTTTCTCAAAAACTGATGACTAACAAAATAAATTTTTTCACGTCTGTTTTTTTGTTTCAATATACCAAAATTTCTTTTGCTACCAACGGAAACCACCTTTCTTCTTCTTTCATGCAGTTGTTGCTGTTGCGCGTCAACATCCCAAGCTCCTACTACTTTCGATTTTCTATTTCATCCTGCAGTACAACTTGTTTGTTCAGTGATGGATAGAACATCAGCAAAAAAACATATAAGAAATAACAATGCACCGCAATACCACTTTTTAGTCCACAGATCTTTTTTTTTCTTCATTCCCTTTAAAAAAAATTTTTCTGTGTTGTTATTTCAAAAGTTAAATGAAATTTAATTTTTTTAAAGAAAGATTTTTTTTCTTCAATGAGTCATTGAAAATTTGAAACAAAGTTTATATTGAACAAAAAAATAGCATTTTAGTGCTCTTTTTTAAAAGGGTAATTAGCAAAATATAAATACAAAATAATATATGTTGCACTTTAATGGCACCTATTTATTTAACTTTGAAAAAAAATTTTTTTATTGAAAAATTGTGATGTCTGTTTTTTTAAAAAAAAGAAACAAAAAGCTTTAAAACAAAGAAAAGGAAATGTACTTCATTTTTTTCCCTTCTAATAAATACAAACAGTACTTAACAAAGCGTCAGAATTTTACTTTGATTTACAAATGATGTGATAAATATTTTAGCAAATTTTGAAAAAGCTATCATTTTTTTAAACAATTTTACATTCTTCTTCTTCAACACTTATTTCCGTTTTTGTTTTTTTAACAATTTATAAGTGGTTTTTAGTCTTGAGTAGTACGTAATAAAAAATGAGGGACACAAAAAAACTATAACAGAAATGTATCTTTTTTCTTTCTTAGAAGCCAATTTAGATTTTTGTCTGAAACCAGGATTGTTAATTGCCAACTGTGGGCTTTCTTCTTCTTCTTTTCTTCATTTTCTTTCTTTCAGTGCATCAAAGAGCGTATTTGCCAAAGAAAACTTAAATGGCTGAGTTTGATGGAATTTATCTTTTTTTCAATTTTTTTTTTGGAGAATGAGAGAGAGAAAGATATTTATTTTCAATTGTTTCAATTATTTTTATCACATTTTTCTCTTGTTGTTTTTGTTGTACTTCAATCCTCTTTTTTTGGTAGTATATTTCTGTTTTGTTCATTTTTTCTTAAATATTAAAATTATTAAAAGTTTTTTTTAAATAATAAAGAAATACAGTCACAAGAGAGAGATGATGAATAAATAACTAAAAATCATAAAACAATCTTCTTACTCATTCATTCATGGTGCCTTGCTTAATAAGATAAAAATACCTTTAAAAGTAGGCGTTTTGACCTTTTTTTACATATTATTTTTCTTTTCCTTCTTCTAGCTTTTTCTTCTTTCAACTCTTTTATTGTAATTAAAGTCTAAAAAATGTGGCTTCCAATATATCTATAAATGATATTTCTTTTTGCTTACGTCGGCAAATTTGTTTTAAGAATTTTAATTTTTAAAATAAAAAGAAGAGTGTTGCAAATGAATTGCGTAAAAAATCCGATATCAGTTTCTTAGAAGCTTTTGCAAAAAAAGAAATAAATAAACATAAATAAATATATCTGAGTTTAAAAACTTTCAAGCCAAAAAAGAATTAGATCTCCTTTCTTTTGTAGTGCATGACTTAATACATACATATACGATGCGTGTCTCTTTTTACTATAAATTTGGTAAAATAAAAATACAACTACAAAAGAAAGAACAAACATTTTAACATTTTATATTCTCTTTCTTCTTTTTTTTCTTCTTCCGTCTTCTTCTTCTTTCTTCATAATTTTGATGATGTTGTTTTTGCCATCAGCTGACTTGTGATAGACACATTCAAAAGGCAGAAAACGATGCATCTTGTTTTTACTCTTGCACTGATTTTTTTTAAAACCCACTTTTGTTAACACTAACAAGCTAAAGATATCTTTTTAATCATTTTTCTTGCTGCTCACTCTCATCTTTTTTCTCTCTCTATCTATCTCTTTCTTGCTTAGGTAACAAAAAAGTGAACCATGTGAGTTTTTTGAACTAAAGTGAGGAAAATAAGAGAGGGAAAAAAGCATATGCCCGGCTGCCTTTTTTCCGCCACTTGTTCTGTGCAGACGACTGACTGCCCAACTTTGTCTCACGTCTGTTTATGTCGAGATAGTGAATAAATTCTATTTTTTTCTGTTCAAAACTTGGTAGTCACCGACCTCCAACCCCAAGACTTTTGGAACCACGTCAAAAAAATATATATAAAAAAGAAGATGTGCGTCGGGCAAAACGCCAGCTATGACTGTACGTGTGTCTATCTCCTCATAGTTCAACATTTAAAAAAAAGTCTTTGCCTATCTTTTTTTTCTGTTCCAGAGGAGGGAAAAAAGGTCTCCCGCCAACACACGCGCGCATTCCATTGCTCACGTTTTGCAACACTGCGCCCTCAAGAGTAGTTTTTTTTTCGGCAAAAACGGCTATTTGGACGTTACGTAACGATTGATTGAAGTCCCCTTTCTTCTTTCTTCCTCTCTTTCTCATTCTCGTTGAAAAAGTTTCGAACCACTTTGAAATGAAATGCCTTGAAACATTTTTTAAACAAAAAAATTTTTTTGTGCTTTTTTTCTTTTTTAAAATTTTTCTTTTTCAAAAAAGTTGTTTGACTTTCTTTGGTGATTTGTTTTCAAACAGATGGCAATAAAAAAGGAAGAAAAAAAGGCGTTTAAAACTGATAACGCATTTATTTTATTCCCTCTCTCTTTTTTTATCGCTGGCAATAATTTTATTTACTTTTTTTTTTGTTTAGTCCCCCTCTGCGTGTTGAAGCTTGAGATAATCAACTTATCTATAGCCTTTTTTTGCATGATGACGTTTTTAAGCTTTTTATCCATTTTCATTTTCTTTCGTCTGAAAAAAAGAATATAATTGCAAAGGTTTTATTTCAATAAAAAAATATTTCTTTTTCTCATTTTTTTGTTTTAGAAAAAGAGCCTTTAATCGTATTTTTTTAAGTTTCTATGAGTAATAGTATTCATCAATCAATCATATATAATCTACCTATCTGACAATGATTGGTTGTTTAATTAAACAAAAATGAATGGTTTATATCTTCTTTTTAAATTTTTTCTTACTGTTAAAAAAGTTTAGGAATTTTATGGAATTTGTTCTTTCTTTTTGAAAGACGTCAGTTTTTTCTATCATTTTTCGATATATAAAATTTTATTTTAAATCTATTTTTTTTTGGAAGGAGATGTCTATTTTGAGATCACAGGGTTCGTTTTTTTTGGATGTCTATGAAATTGAAGCTGCAGACGTCGTTGATTCACAGAGATCTAAAAAAGAACAGCTTTTGCTTCCGGTGAAAGCTTTGGCATTATCTCTATTTGCTTTAATACCAAATTTAGAGCAAAGTCTAAAAAAAGAGTTTTTATATAACTTTGCTTTTGAAATGTAAAAAAGAAAAACTCTAAAAAATTTAGCTTATCAGTTGTAATTGAGCTAATCTTTTGCTTTGCTCTTCTTTTCTTTTTCTGCCCACTGCCCTTCGTTGGAAAGGTTAAACAGTATGATGGAGGAGTTTGCATTGTTTGCTTGAATCAAAAAGTAAGCGACATTTTGGCGCCCTTATTATTGTACCCCATTCTTATCGATCTTCTTCTCGTAAATCAGTAAAGTAAAAAGTAAAAAAAAAGAATGAAAAACTTTGTTGATTTGTCAGATTTAAAGAGATTTTTTTTAGAAAACTTTGATAAATAAGTATTGGCTATTTTTTTCTTCTTCTTTCCTTTTCTTCTTGATAATTCCACTTCCGCTTGAAAAATAACATTGCTTATCTGTTTTTGTTATCACGACATAAAAAAAGCAGATTTTCATGGCCGGTAAAAAAATTCTTATGTTAAGAAGAACCAAAACAACGTTTAATTACGCGCTTTTTCAACTTTTTTTTCTTTGTTTCGATCTCTGATTTATCACTAACTCTGTCTTCTCGTCTACATTTCAATGCGACCTTGAATAAAGAGAAGTAGAAAACGGTTCTGTTGGCAAAAGTATGGCGCCGGCCCATCTTTTTTTCATTTTTGTTCTAAGTTTTTTTTCTACCTCCATTTTTCCTTTCATCTTCTTTCCTTGGCTCTATTGTCAGCGTGTTGGCGGTAAAACTTTTTGTCCCCACTATGTTTCATTCTGGTTTCTTTTTTTTCTCACTCATCATCATTGTTTTATGATAGTGTTTTTGTTTTCTGTTATCTTAAAACAAAAAAATGAAACATTGTTGTATATATATGTATGTACGTGATCAACGTTATAATTTTTTCTCTTCACTAAAAGCTAATACCGTATATTTTTTAAAAAATATTTTATTTTCCCATTAAAATGTTGCTTTTTTTTGTTAAAATTTTTTGTTGCTTGTGTGAAGTTATTTGGCATTTTTCTTTTCCTTTAAACTTTTTACTTTCTCATTTACGTCAAAAAAGGTAAATGCTTTTAAAAAACTTGAGAACGAGACATTACGTTTTTTTATATTTTCTTTTATTTAAAATTGAATAAAATACCTTTTTTTTTATCAAAAAAAAGAAACTTTTTTTAAGTCTAGGGAAAATAAAGTTGTATGTTCAGGGTCAAATAATTTTAAAAGTGTATGACCTTTTCTCCTTCTTCTCGATTTTTTTATCACTTGTTAAACACAGTTGTTTTCAACCATCAGATTTTTTTGTCTTTTTTAACTATTAACACTTGAGCAGCCGTTTTAACTGATTTATATGCGTCGGCATTTTTATTTTGCGACTTATTTTTTTTCTGAATACCCATTAGTTTTTTTTTTCATTTTCTTTTACATTTGACGTATCAGCAGCAATATTGGCTTAGTCTCGGTTTCCAATAAAGGGGAATAAGAAAAAAAGAAAAAATGGGGAAGGTCAAAGATAAGAAGTTTTCTTTTTTTTCGTCTTCTTCCTTGCGCGTGTATTCTTTTTTATTGCCTTTTAGTCTTTTCTTATTTAACTACCGTTTGTTTAGTGATACGCGGTTTTTCTTTTTCACTTTTTTGGCTAATCATTTTTTAAGTGTTATTTTTTTTAGAATTTAAAACAAAGTATCAATCTTTTATTCTTCGCTTTTCAAAAGTTCCTGAATCAAATTTATTTTGGTAATAATCCTTTATGAATTTTAAATATTCTGAAATAAACTTTTAATCTTTATTTTACAGCAATCAATCAAAGTAGTATCAAATAAATTGATTCAAATATAAAAAAGCTTTTTACATAATTGTGGTGATATATATTGATAAAATATAGAAATATCTATTTCTGTTATATTTATTGGTGATATCAATTTTACAATACTCTTTCCTCCTTTCTTCTCATCTTCAGTATTTATTACTATTATTATAATATAGTTAATGCCATTTGGTTCACCTACTACAACGGCGCATCCAATTCGACAAAATCAATTTGTTGGCAATCCGTTTAATGCAGCCACAATAGGCTTGCATAAAACTTCGCCAACATCAAATCCACTTTTTAATATTAAAAAAGAGGAATACGATATGATGCAAGCTTCGCATCCACTTGATCTTGCAGCAGCTCGGAATAACTTTTATCATGTACGTTTTAACTCTTTTTTAAAACTATTTTTTTTATTGAATATCGGTCGTTGGATTAGATCAAAAAAGAGTCAAAGATTTTTTTAATGTAAAAAAAATCTCTTCAAAGTGTCAATTAAAATTTAGTTAAAAACACCTGTTAAATCATCAAACCGAAAAAAAAGATACTGGTAGTTCAGTTACAGAGCAAAAATCATCCTGTTTCTCTTTATTTTTTGTTGACAATCTTGAAGCTTCTTTGTACGATTTCTTTAATGTAACATAATCTGTACTTTAACTTTGATTACAATATTTCAACCCCCCAATTTTTTTCGTTTTTTAAACATTTTCAATTCTTTCGTTCTTTTTTTATTACATAAGAAGAGTCAAACACCGGATGCACCCTTATAAAAAAAACTTGCGACCAACGTTTATAAGGGACCAAAGATTGACAAAAATGTTCGCTCATTTTTTTTTCGTTGGGTTTTTTTTCTCGTCCTCATTTTTTCTTGTGTTTATACTTACTTGTGTGAATAGAGAAAAACCGCTGCTGCTGTTGCGGCTGCTACTACTGCTGATATTTTGGCTTATTGCCAATAGACCATGTGCGGGGAAGAACCCCCTTTTTCTTTCTTGAACGTAATAACATGATGAAAAGAAGAAAAACGAAAGAGCGAGAAAGATAGAGAGCAATAAAAAATAGGCGTGTCGTTATTAAAAGAGCAAGTTTGTTGTTTTTTTTTTGCCGTCATCACATCTAACATTAAAAATACCGAAAGCCACGTGGGGAGAAGAACCATTTAATAGTAGTGTGTGTGTGAATGATGAAATGATTCGTTGCGAACAAAGCTTAACTATCAAAAAACATTTATTTGACAAATTAGTTTTTCTCCTAAAAAAGGGATGATTAAAATAAAATAAAAAAAACATTGCTTAACAAATGATATGTCCAAAAACAATGGTATCTAAAATAGGATTCAGATGATGATGGGTATGAAGGAAGTTTTAAAAAAAAAGAATTTGGATTTGACGTTTCCCTTTACTTTGCTTTCTCTATATTTTTCATTTCCAATAAAAAATTATGCAGTAGAAAAAGGATCGTTTTTAGCAATTTTAGGACTTTATTGAAAAAAAAAGTAGTATTTATCGATGATGAAAATCTCAAGTTAGGTACAGACAGCTTTTTAGATGACTATCTAATTTTTTTATTGCTTTGAAAAAAACCAGTATTTCTTTCTATAATGTGGAAAAGATTAATATTGCAGATTTTTGGCAGCAAAAAAGGAACATTTGCATTTTTTTATTTAACTGCTTTTTGATTAATTAATTTTTGGGTTGCTAAAGGTTCAGCATGAAAGCTCAACTCTACGTCTTTAATGGACAGACAAAGAAAGAAAAGGAATCTGAAAAAATACAAAGAACAGTTTTTTGTTTGACATTTAATTTTTTAGCTTGTAGTTTCCGTGTTTCTTGAATGAGTAATATCTTTGGTAGGGGTGGTATTATTTAAAAAGCGAGACATTTTTATGGTCTAAAACTTTCATTCATATAAAAAAACAGGTGCAATTAAAATTCTCGCTTGTGGTATGTCTCACTTTTTCTTGTTTCTTGGCAAACTGAATATTTATGAGAGCTCATAATGTTAAAGTGAAAGATGCCTTTAAAAAACTTTCAAACACTTTTCAAAAATAAATCTTTTTACTGTTAAATGCCGTTGTTCCTTTATTCCTTTTTTAAAAAAAAATGTGAATTGAATCGATTTGCTGTCAAATAATGCTTCTTTTCTTTATTTGAACAAAAATTTATTGTTTCTTTTTGGACATCCTTTTCTTTCATTTCTTATATATTTTCTTTCCAATATTTTGACCTTTCTGAAGTCGAGAAGTAACAATATTTTTTGTTGGGTTGTTTTTTTTCTCTTCACAGCTTTATATCGGATGTTGTTTAAATTGTTGTTTACGCCGGCTGCTGTAACATTCATTCTCAATCTTTTGTTGAATAAAGGAATGTGTTTTTTCTTCTTTATGTTTACCATTCCAACTTTTTTTTCTTTCCTGATTGTCTACTACTTTATTTTGGGCTCGAGTCAATTACCTTTGCACTTTTAAAGTTTTTTTGTGGTTGATAAGGAAAAGAAGATGAATGTGATTGGGTTGTTGATGTCTTAGATAGGAAATGGCTTCAAGCCACTGAAACAAAAGACCAAAAATTTATTTCATGGTATATCAATGTAGTTGAATGACATGGCACATTGCTGGCATGGCTAAGTTTCAAAAAGCTTTTTACAGTTTTCGCATAAGAAATCAAGCCTAAATTTTATTATCTTGCAGCCTTTTTGCATTTTAGTTGTTCCGCTTCATAAACCTTAGCTTTCGATAGTTTAAAGTCAAATAGCTTAGGGAATAAAAGATTTTGATCGTTGATAAAAGCAAAAAAAGGCACTGTTGCTGCGTTTTCAAATATTTTCGTTTTTATTTCTTTTCTGTTTTTCTAAAATTCTTTGAAAAAAAATATAAAGCGTTACAGTGTCATTAATCCTTACGCCTTCTTTTTTCTTCTTTCTTCTTGTTTTAAACCATATAATGAAAAATGGCTAAAGACTTGTTTTTTTCTACATAGTTCTCCTCTTTGTTCATTTTACAATAAATTACTATTGCCATTGGGAGGAATGAACTAACTGCTCTTTTTGGTCGATGCACTTTTACTTTGTTGTCGTTTTTTTGCCTCCATTGTGTTAGAAAAAAAAGGAAAAGTATGACCATTGACGGCATCATAAAAAAATATGTTTTACAAAGGAGGTAGTATTTTCATGAGTTATAAAAATAGAATTTTCATTTCATCGTTTTTTTTCATCTCTCATTTATTTATTTATTTTGCCTTAAAGGCACGGAAACAATATCATAGTACTTTATCATTTATTTCTTTTAAAATGAGGAAAAGTAGCTTCTTTTTATGGAGTTCTGTAGTAGTTTGAGTTTTTTGTTTCATACATATGTTTTCTTTTATTTTTTGCGTGACTGGTACCGATTTTGCTATTGCAAAGCTTTTGTTCATTGATTATTTAGCTTTTTCTAAGCTTTTTTTAAAGACATGGTTTGTTTTTTTCTTCTTCCTCTTGATATGTAGAAAACGTTACAGCTGGTAGTATTTTATGCCATCGTCACATGGTGTTAAAAATGCCTCTTTTTTTGCTTCATCTTCATCTTATGTTTTAACATTTCCTTTTTTTGGTGTTAGTAGAAATGAAGCATTTTTTCTCTAAAAAAACGTTAAATCTATAAGCAATCAATTGCTTATATGTAAATTAAGCTTACGTTTATTGCTTGTTTATGAGAAGCATGCATTGTATTGATGGGAAAAATATATTCAATACATAATTTATACCTTTATTGTACGGTATACCCATAAAATGAAAAATAGTAGTATATATATTTTTCGCCTGCATGAGAAGCAATTCATATACACTTTTTTCCATTACTTATTAGCATGTTTTTAAGCCTTTGTGTTCATAGAAGCAAGAAAATAAAACGAACATTGTGAGAGAAAAAATTGATTGTCATTCATTTCTGCATTTCTACTTCATAGCGCACATTAAACTTTCTTTTCCTTAAAAATTTCTGGATTCTTCAAATTTATATTCATTAAATTAGTTTTGCGCAGCTTATGACACCTTGGCAACGGTTATGTTCACTTTATTTTTTTCTTTAAATACATTGATTAAAAATAATAGGATTTTGTTGCATCTTCTTCCTTTCTACTGTCGGTAAAAAAATATGTTACTCTTTGTTCTCAAACAATTATACTTACATACATATATATTTTTGTGCCATTCTAATTGCTTTTGGCTTCATGAAAGGATCTGTTTTCTTTTTTTTTCTTGTTTTTAACAAAGAATATATGACAAGTCTCTCATTCAACCGTTTTTGAGTTAAAAACAGCATTATGCCTATTTTTGAAGACCAAAAACAGACATATGTCTTTTCACTTTTTTTTCTCTTTGTCTTCAACCTCTAAAATAAAAGAAAGAAAATGATCCAATGTCGTTACTCTTGACTCAATTTCATTATTTTAGCTTTGTTTCTTTTTTTAAAAAAATAGAATTCTAAAATTGAGTTATAAGAGTTTCTTCACGAAAATGAAGAAAAAAAGGTTCACTGGTTTCAATTTTATTATTTAAAAAATTTTTCAAGTAAAAACTTTTTTTACATCCTCTCCCTTCTTTCCTACAATTATATTGTATTTAAATTGGATTTTTTAAAATAGGTATTACATTTTAAATCTCAATTTTCGATCAATTATACCTCTTTTTTACTCATTTTTGTTAATGTTTTTAGAGATGTGAAAAAAAGGGAGGAAGAGTCATTTTGCGCAAAATTGTTAGTAATCCAGAAACTTTGCGTTAATAATTTATGAATTTTGTTGTTTGGCCCAAGTTTTTTTGCGCATTACTTGTTTTTCTCTCTTCTTTCCAGAGGACATTCATTTTTCAAAAATGGAAAATTCATTTTTGAAATTGTTTCATTTTTTTGATTTTTTTAGTTAGAATAACTTTGTAAATTTGGCATGCAAAAATACAAAGTTGTAAAAGAAGAAACGTAAAAGTCCGAAGACCAGAAAAACTTCTTCGATGTTGTTGCATTGTATAAAAAATCTAAATGAGTTATCCACACGTACTACTGTGTTGTGCCAATGTCATATGAGGCAAATGGGGACGCCCTAAAAACGCCATTTTTGTTTTAATTTTATAAGCAAGAAACTTATTTTTGGCAAAAAAAAGTTTGTAGTTTGCGTTTTATTAAATTCATTTTTTTCAGAACTTCTAATACATTTTCTTGTTGCATTTAAAAGTAAACATAACTTTCTTATTAGCTTTTTTCTTTTTCAACATTTTAGTAGAAAAGGAGAAAAAGAACAAGCAAGCCTTGCGAAGAAAAAAAGAAGTTTGTGCTTCAAGATCATCTTTGTTTGGCCTTAAATGAAATAAAAGGGCGCCGTTTGTCTTTAAACGGAGGTCCTCAATTTCCCACCATTCAAAAAATGTTGTTTCAAAAAAAGTGCGACGTAAAGCCAATTGTTTATGAAATATCTTCCACTTTTGTGGTAGTAGTGTGGTAGGGGTGAGGAGAAGAAGAAGGTTTTTAGTTGCCTTTTGCTGCTGAATAATAAAAAGCTAGCTAAAACAGAATATTTCTATTTTAAAATAGTATTTTTTTAGTTTATTTTTCACAAAAATTTTTTTAATACTTTTTTGGAATCAACGGTCAAAAACCAAGTTATTTTTTTTTGCTATTTTGTTAACGACAACAAAAAAGTAGTAGTATTTTTTATGAGTACCAATTTCATATTGAGATAGCAAAAAAACTGGATATATTCAACTTCTTTTTTTGGCGTTGTCATCAACAAAAAAGTCAATTTTTTTGGGGTGTCTAATTTTCTTTTAAAACCTTCATACACACATATATGTACATATAAACATGCTCGTTTTTATTTTATATTTTTTTTCTCGGTTAACCTAACAGACAATGGATTCAGTAGCGCGACGAAAATGACAACCTAACTTTCAATGTTTTTAAGTTCATTGATTTTTGCACTACTTCCTTTATACAAATTTTCTGTTTATAAACGCCCGGAGGCCGATCATTAAAAAAAGTGGCAGGCGATGAGAAGAGGTATATGTGTATACATCTTTTTTTATTGCAAAAATAGAAAGAAAATTATTGGCATGTTAGAGATAGGTTGTATGCGCAAGAGATAGACCTCCTGCTGATACTTATTTTATTAGCTACAAAAATCTATCGATAAAAAAAGCAATGTATGTGCTACATGAGTTTAAAAGAAATATGAAAGAAATATGATCCAGATTTAATGGAAATAATTTTTTGAGTAATTTGTTATTTGTTTGTTTGATTGCCGCGACAGCAACTACACAATTTTCTAAAACCCCAAAAACAAAGCTAATACGAATGCGCGCGTAATTGACCAGATTTTTTACAACAATGCCGACCTTGGAATGCCATCCCTTTTCTTTCTTTCTTTGACTGACCATCATCTTCTTTTTTTTCACAAAGACATATATGAACAAAAGGTATAATTGGCAGAACATTTAGTTGAAGAACAAAAAGAAGCTTTGTTTTTCTTTCATTGTAAAATACTTGTTTTTGCCGATAAAAAATTAAAATTTTCTTTCTCTTTTTTTTGCGCAACTTTTAATTCACTTTTTTTTGGCTGTTCTGTTCCCCTTCATAGATTGATTTCTTCTTTTAAGCTTTTATATTATTAATCTATTTTAATCAGAAACAATAGAAAAAATATTGCCCTTTGAAAAATGCTTTAAATAAATATAACCACTTAACCTGTTTGAAGTCAATGAAGCCAGCTGAGTAAAGCTCTATTCTTTTCTCTTCTTCTTTTTTTTAGTTTTTAGTGCTTCCCGTTAAAAGCTTGAAACGTTCTAAACTTGTGCCGCACTAAATAAAGCAAGCCATAAAAAATCTATTAAAAGTATTTTTTTCTTCACACAAGAAAGTAATATGACCAGGTGTAACGCTCATTTTCATTCTTTAGTTGAAGTACTGTCAATCAGTAAAAAAACATATGTACACCAATGTTATTTTTTTTTATTTTCCTGTTCTAAAAGGTTACCTCCTTAATCAGTGTTGTGTTTTTTTTCTTCATAAAAGGACAACCTTTCAATTGCATTATTTCTTTTTTCTTTCGTCTATTCTTTTTTTTCGTTCATTGTAGTATATCGATGATGGAGGAGAGTGAAAGTTTGATTGAACTTTTTACTTGCTGCTTTCTTTATTGGCAATGATCATGATATCAAGCCGGTTTTCTATTCTTCTTTTCTGTTTATGCTTGTTCTTCTTTTTAAAAAAAGTTTTTCTTTAAATACATTGCGTTAAAAACAAACTTAAAAACCGACCTCAGAAAAACAGGCAAAAATACAGCAATAAAGAAGAAGAAAAAGAAATTCTTCTCTCCATTTTTGTCGCCATCGTTTGTTGTCTTCTAGAAAAACTGTCGCCACATTTTAGGTTCCCCTTTTTTCTATCATATATATTTTTGTGAGGCCCTGTTCTGTGTTGTTGCTTTTTTGGTTGTTTAGTGCTGTCGTCGCAGCCAACAAAAAACACTGTGAGGGAAAAAAAGACCCTGTTCTTCATATATTTTTTTTACTTGCTCCTTCTATATATCGTTTTTTTTCTTTCTTTTTCTTGCTCAGCTGTTTTGAGGTCTTCTAAAAAGCATTGACGCATTGAACGAATGAAGCCTAAAAAGAAAAAAAAATTGTGTGAAGCTTCTTTGTGACTATCAAAATGCAGTTTTTTTTCTTCTCCACCATTTTTTTTCTGGCTTCTTCTTCTGCTAACATTCACGGAAAGAGCTTCTTTTTTTCTGCTCAAGTTTTTGCTTCCTTTTTGATCAATAAAAAGAAGAAAAATAAGAAAGAGCAAGCAAAAAGTTTGCATCATTTCTTAAAAAGCTGCATTTTGATATTTTACAAATGTCATTTAAGTCGTTTCAAACACATTTTATTGGTTTTATAACAAAAAAAACAAATTTTTAGAAGGTAAAAAGCTCATTCTAAATATGTTTTAAAAAAAAGCATCATATGCCATTTTTAAAGACTATTAACGTTTTTCTTTCTTTTTTTTCATTTGTCATCCTTCTATTATCAGCCAAAAATTTCAATCAACAATGAAACTTTTTTTGAACTCATTGGAGCTTAGCTTCTCTTCTTGCCAGTTGTTCTTTCTTTGAAGAAAAAGAAAGTTTTTTGATTGTTGGTTCTTTTTTTTAGAAAAAAAGTTAAAAGCTCATTTGTTACTTCGCTTTTTAACCTTTTATCCTTTTCTAATTTTGTTTTTTATTTTACTTCGCGGATAATTTATTATTTTGTGTTTTATTGCAAAGTTTTTTAATTCCAACTTTTATTGATCAATCTTTTTTTTATTATTTCCAATTCATTTTGTAGATTTATATTTCTACCTCAGTTTTCTATTTGCTCCTGTTTAAGAACTACCAGTGATTTTTTTCTTTGCGATTTTTTTATACATTTCAAATAAAAAATCGCAAATAATTCATTTTTTGATTCCGGTGATTTTTTTTTCAAATTTGCAATCCTGAAGGCCACAAAACGTTCAAAAATTGGCGTAACTGCCGAACCGCCAATTGAATCTGATGTTATTGTTGATGAGCCGGTAACAGCAGAATATGTAACAAGAAGTGGCCGACGACGCCGTTTAATATCTGCACCATCTGCAATTGTACCAGTATCAAATAATGTTGTAAGAAAACCTAATAATAATTCTAATACTAATCCAAAAACTAATGGGGTCCCTATAAAAATTATTGAGAGCCCAAAAACCGTTGTTGTTAATAATCTTAAACGTCCTACTGCAATTGTTGTTCGAAGAAGTCCCGCATCTTCTGCATCGAAAACTCCATCACCTGATAGTAGCAGTGTTATAAGTAATAATACACAACAAAAAACATATATTATTACAACAGCAGATGGTACAAAATTTCGTCGAAATGCTAGTGGTATAACTTTATCATCAATACCAATAACAAGCAATTCAAATCCAACAACTAAAACATATAAAATTTGTAATCCAACAAATGTTCCAATTGTTGGTTCATTGGATAGTGGAATATCACTTGGGGGTTATATTTATGAGTCATCTGAAACAACAACTTCTTCACATTCATCAGCTAGTAATTCTAAAAAATCAACACCTAATGGCTCTAAAAGATCTAGTCCAACGACCACTAAATTTCCTATTGTTACTCAAACTTATGTCTTACAGACTCAACGAAACGGTGAAAGTCCTACTGAAAGACAAGTGTTCTTATCTGAAAGTCCAAATTCATACAATACCCGTGAGGTAAGTATTGATTTTTTTTATTTTATTTAAAACTTAAAAGTTCTTTTAAACTTTCACTTCTTCCCCTATATTTCAATATGAGAGAAAGATTTCTTTATCAACCATTAAGGCTATTTTTTCCCTTTCACAATGAAATAATCAGCTGATTGTGAATGATTACATTTAAATGCTTTTTTTTCAAAAATGTAATCTTTGATGTTTGTTAGTGTAGCAAAGGCACAAAGAAATAAAAAAAAATATGAGCGCTCAAAAATTATATAGAAATATAAGTAATATCATAATCACTGTTTACTTGCTATTAATTTCTTTAATGCAACAGAATCCTTTTACGCTTCGAATTTAAATTTCATTTGTGGTTTGTAGTTAATGCCGCGCCTCTATAAAAATAAGACCAACAGAACTGTCTTATTTCATTTTTTTAAATAAAAAGAGACTAAATTTCTTTCTCTCTCTTGAACTTTAAAAATACTTTTTTGCTTGCTTGTTTTCCGGTACTGTTAAAGTACAAAATTGTTTATAAAATAGAGCTAACAAAGTTTTTTCTCTCTCTCTTTTTTTTAGTTGCTCATCTTCCGTTTAGTTTTTTTTATTGAATGAAAAAAATCTGTGCTGTTAAATTGGATGCATATTTTTTGTAAGCTTTTTGAGGAGGAAAAAAAGTTTTGTGTTCTTTGTTGTTGACGCAGATGGTTTTCATTTTTATCCTTCTTTTATTTTAGAGGATTTCTCTTTGTTAAAAATTTTATTAAATTTTTTTATTTTCGTTAAATAGGTACAAAAAATTTTAGTTACTATTAATAACTACGGAAATTGCAGCTTCCCTGTTTCTGTTAAAAGCAAAACAAAAAAAAATTGCAATTACATTTTGCATGTTAAATTTCTTCCTAGACGATTATCTTCTAGGATTTGTATAAGTAAAAAAGAAAGAAGAAGGAAAATGCAAATTTTACACTAACAAATTACTCAACACGCATCCAATTAACCATAAAAGAAGTAATAATGGGGGTTGCTACAATATTTAGTTCCCATGACACCAAAATAGGAAGGCCTAGAACCATAAGCAAAAAAAGTAGAAAAAAGTATAAAAATAACGTAACGGAAAAGAATAAATTCGTTAAGTATTTTTTGTTGTTTAAAAAATAACAGTTTTGTTAATTTTTTTACATTTTTTGTTTCTTCAATTTAATCTCCTCCCCTTTGGCGCCAAAATAATGATTCTTTTTTTTCTACTTTTCTTTGCGTGACACGCGCAACTGCAAGAGATAATCACTGCCCTTCAAAACTAGACGTTTCACTAACCTTTAAGAAAAAAAAATACGGTTCACGTTTTTGATGAGTAGCATCCTCTCTTCCCCCTTTTTTTCTTCTTGTTTCTCTCTTCGTTTTTTCTCGTTTCTTTCCTATCAGCTGTCTTTGCCCCGACGCGCAGCAGCGCATACATGCGACATCTTCCCATAGCATCATTGCCGGGAAGCGATCAATTAGCTTGTGTTCCTGAAAATCCCGATGATGAAGAAGAAGAAGTGAGTGTTGATTAGTTTGTTTATCTTCTATATCTTCCCCTTCATTTTTTTTGCTTATTTTCGCCTTTTAGCATTGTAAAAAAAGTTTTTTTTCTTTTTTTAAAATTTATGATTAAATAATAAGGCATTAATGAAAAAAAGAGAAATAAAAAAGCACAGAATTGTTGTTAAATGATTGCTTCGAGCTTCTTTTTTTTATTTTTAACAAATTGCAATTTATTTTTTGCTGCTTAAATTTGCTTGCCCTTCTGTTATTATTATTATGATGATGGTGAGTGGTTGGTTTTTATGTATGAATGTGTAAACTGTATTTTTTAAAAACATAGAAAAAATAATATTATTTTTGGTATAAAATAATTGTGACATATCTTTTTTCTTTTTTTCTTTTTTTTCTACTGTCACAGAAAAATAAATATTTATTGCTTTTCAAAAACTTTTCTCGTTTAAAATATCACCAAAATCAATAATAGACTGACGACTATCGATACCCATATAAAAAAAGGAAGAAGACACCAAAAAAGGAAGGTGTAGATTGCTTTTTAATTGCATTTATATACGCCAGCCGCTATCAAACACAAAAAAAAGAGAGAGAGAAAACACCAAGTCAGCGATAGAATACAATCATTTTTAAGAAAGACAAAATGGCGCATAATTAATTAGAATAATTTTAAAAGCAAGCTTCCTCCCTTTAAAAAATTTTTTTTATTTTAAATATACAAGCTTTATAATACTGTAGCTATCAAAAGAAAAATATTTTTTTGTTTTATAGCTCGACGACATTATTATCGACGAGATTCTTCAACTTCAAGACGAAGCTTTGCAGCGCGGTTCAGCAAAAAGTCAACCGGTAGGAAAATATTTTATTTCTTTTTTGATTATTCAAATTAACTCTTTGTTCAGCGCTTCTGAGCTTTCGTCTAATATCAATTTAATTGTTTTTTTGTTTGTATTTATTTTCATTAACAAACGCAAGAGAAAAAGAAATAGAAATAGAATTAATCTTATCATGGCGCGACGAAAACTGTAGTTTTCTTTATTGTTTTTGAAAGCAAAAACAGTGAGCGAGTATTACCCCTCTTTTTAATGGCTTAAAACTGTTTTCTTTTATTTTTTTCTAAAAAAATTCTAAAAACTTTTCTTTTTCTTTTCTGTTGTTTGTTTTTTTATAAGCAGTACTAATAAATTCTATAAATTTTTAGCTTCCAATAAGCGTATCATACAGTGATAATTTGACGACATTACCTTCAAATTTGCATGGAGGTATGGGCTCCAATCATATTGGATCGGGTTCAAGACCCATTCCGAGTGGTGGATCATCAGGTAATTCACTACAAAGTGGATCACCGAATGGACCAATGGGTATTCCAATAGCAAATTCTGCAAGCTTTCGACAAATTGTATCATCGTCTGCCCCAACTTCATCATTTGATATGGAAGCATTTGTACGAGGTGGAAGAGGTTCATCAAATTCATCCAATCAATCAACAAATCCAACTGTTGATTCTGATTTTTATCGTGATAGAAGAAAGAAAGATATACATAATATGAGTAAGCGATTAACAAAAAAATGATATTTTTAGATCATCAATGTTTATATTTGAGTTTATTTATTTTACATTTCTTTTTTTTTAGTTGAACGACGAAGGCGATATAATATCAATGATCGAATTAAAGAACTTGGTTTAATGTTACCAAAAAGTACTGCAGAAGAAATGAAATTGAATAAGGGAACAATTTTAAAAGCTTCATGTGATTATATTCGACAATTACAATCTGATCGTGATATAATGCTTAAACAACAACATGAAAAGCAGCAACTTGAAGAAGCAACAAAACTATATGCAAAAAGAGTTCGAGAGCTTGAAGATGCTTTACAAAAGAATGGCTTAAATATTCCTGAAGGTACAAATCCACCACCATTACCTACAAAAACAACATCGGATAATCCAACAAATGCTCGTCCAATTAAGCAAGAACCTTTTGAAGAGCCTTTATCACCATCACAAACTCCTACAGGATCATATGTAAATAATTTGCATAATCCGTTGTAAATTAATTAATCTTTGCTTTTTTTAGCCTTCATCAGGTTTTATGAGTCAAATGCAAGAAATGCAAATTACAAGTCCTGGATATCATCAAAGCTCACCATCTGGTGGCCCACTTGTTGGCTCTCTTCCATCTGATACATCATTTGGACATTATCATCATAGACAAAATAATTATTTTAATGCAAGTAGCCCAATTTCAACTCCACAAAATTCAAGTAATCATGGATCGTTGAGTGAATACAATACTCCAAATACTTGGTCACCCCTACAACAGAGTATGCTACATGGTAATGGGCCATTTGATTTTGTTATGGAAGATTTAACATCTCAGGTGAGACAAGACTCCTCCGAACTCAAGAATTTAAGGCGTTAATACCTTTTTTTGCTTATGTTTTTTTATCTAACTTTTAGTCTTTTTGAAATTAATTAATTAACTTAACATTTTTTGCTTAACTGCTAATTTTATTAATGCTTCTTAATACAAAAAATGCTAAAGAAACTTTATACATATATCTGCCTTTAATTTATATACTAACTTTTGTGGTGGTGCAAAAATCTAACAAACAAATTTACTTACAAAAGACTATTAATTAAATGCCAAATTATCATTATTATTTTTTATTAGTTTATTTTTTTTCCTTGCTGCTAGAAATAGCAAAAATCTTTCAGAATCGTAATTCCCTTCAACAAGGTGATCCAATGCTTGGTGGACCAAATCTTGTATCATCACAAATGAGCCCGGATATTCAATGGGATAATGCTGGCTTTTCACCTGAATCACAACACAATACTGGCAACACCCCAAATCCACATTCATCTTTAAGTATTGATTATTAAAACAAAGAAAAAACTGAAACAAATTCTTTTCTTTTTTGTTTTCTCTTTACTGTATATTCTTTTTTTTATTTCTGAAATTCAACGGGAGACTTAAATTAAATACGGCAACAAAGAATTCGAAGATTTAAAATTTATTTCTAAAAAAAACAAAGAATTGTCTTTATTCTCTTATTTTCTTTTTTTTAAAGTTTCTAAATCTATCCTTTTTAAAAAATGCCAAGCCTTGTAAATAACATTGTAAAAAGTGTACATTCATTCATCTGATTCGTTTCTTCTTTTTTGACAGTTTCTTCAACGGTTTACTTCTTCTTTACTTTTTCTATCGTTGTTTCTTTTGGTTTTTATTTTCTGCAAAAAAAATCTTGGGATTTTTGTAAATTAAATAAATTACTTTTTAAAAAATAAAACCAAAATCTTTCACCAGTTTCCTTTCTTTGCGCACGAGGTCATTCTTCTTTTCTTTGTATTCTTCTTTATTTTTCGTTATCGTAATATTATTTTAGCCCCAACTATCTATCTATTTTTTTCGTTGATTCTAATAAGTTTAATCAGAAAACATTTTCAATGCGCTACAAAAATTGCCGAAAAGTAACAAATGATGATAATTTTTTTAAAAAAATGCCATATTTATTTGCAAAATTTTTTAAAGAAATAGCGCGATTCTTTTTTTTTCATTTGATAGTGTAAATATTATTTCAAATTTTTTTTCTCAGGTCCTTACTTTTTTCCAACATCAATATATATATTCTGGATCTTAACTTTAATTTCATTTTTTTGCTCTTTTTATTAAAGAAAGAATGTGTTCAAATCAATCAAATTTTTCATACAGGGATCTTAAACTTTTAGTAAAATAATATATTATTTAATTTTTTGTCACATTTTTTATTAGAATAGTCTGTCTTTTACTTCTTCTTTTTTTATTACTGTACATTGTAAAAAAGAAATTTTATACGTTAGTGCTAAAGAAACTGGTCATCATCCACCCGTTTGTATTTGAACAACAACCTCAACCTTTTTTTGTTTTATTTTAAAGTTTTTATTATTTTTATTTCTTCAAAAGTATGTCAATCATTTAACCTAAATCAATGATAACAATTTTTTTGAAGTATAAACGAAAAAAATTGTCTATTAAACATTCTTCTTTTTCTTTTTTAATTGATAGACATAATGATGATCGTTTTAACTGCCATCATTAATCTTTTTTTTCTTTTTCATGTTTATTTTTTTCCAAACAACAACAAAAAAATGCAACAAATTATTATTTTTTTCATTGATTTAAGTTTATTTTTGTTATCTTTTTTTCTTATAAAATAAATTTAAATATAAATATATATATTATATAAATTCTATATTTTTTGGTTTTCTTCTTTTTTTTTCTTTTTTTATACTTATAACTGCCGCATTGTGGTTGAAATCACCCTTTTTTGTGTAAGGCTTTGTGTGATAGAAGTCTCTCCACTGCCTTTCTTTAAAAACTCTGGGAATTTTTTCAGCCATTTGCGCTTGTTAAGGTAAAACTTGCGGTGTAATCTGGTTTTGAAATATATATATATATATATATATGTTTTTTTTCTCTTTACTATCTTCTTCTTTTTTTAAAATTTATTGTTTTATTCTTTTAAATGAGAGAGAAAAAAACTGCTGTAAATATTCTTTGCATTAATTTCTAAATATGTTTTTGGTCTTAAAAAATCTTTTTTTGTACATTTTTATGTTTTTTTGTCCCAATGTAAATATATTTTTGAAAGCAAAGATAAAATGGTTTGCAGAAGATAAAATTTGGCTGTTGTAACTGATTAAGCAAAAAAAATAAATGAAACACATCAATAAAAGAAAAATGAATTTTTTTTAAAAAAAGATCACAAGGACAAAGTCGCGTGGAAATGGAAAGAAAGAAAAAAAAGTGATAAATTACATCATTCCGGTTTTGTTGTTTTCTCAGGGATTGTGTTAAAGAAATGTAAAGCAATTAATGTTTCAAAAAACATAAAGGTACATTTATCGAGAAAGAAAATAAATTACTAATGTAATTCTTTGAATTTTATTAAAGAATAAGAAATGCACACATGGGTAATAATATAGAGAAAAAACCTACAATATACCATAAATCGGATTTATCCTTCTCTCACGTATTCATTCATTCGTTCATCAAAGCTATAATCGATAAATTAATTGATCCAAAAGGATTATACCAAAGCATTAATAATAAAAAATCTCTATACCATTCTTTTTTCTTTCTCTCCACGTTTTTTTACCATTATATTAACATCGTGTCAAATTGGTAACACGTTAAAAAACATTGGTGATATGCAACTTTCATGGATATTGTTAATATTTTGTAATTTTTTATTTGCTTCCAATGTTGTTGTTGGTCTTAATTATTGTTATGTTTGTCAAGGAACAAATGCAACAACAGGACAATTTTGTAATCTTGATAAAACATGCATGGGTAACAGCTGTGTTTTAGGTAACTTTTGAGTTTTGTTCACAAGAAAGTCATTAAGTAATGTTTAAGCTTTGAGCCCTACTGGTAGTTGGACATCAGGTTGTATTGAAAATGCCACAAATGTTCCAGCAACTTTAGCACCGGGAACTTGTGCATTATCTGGCACAAATATTTATTGTTCATGTGCAACGAATTTTTGTAATAATCCCAGAAATCTTACTGACAAAGTTAAAGCTGTTTCCTCGTAAATTCTTAGATCCCTTTTTTAAAATTATACATTTAAATATTTTAGTACAGCTTTGATTAATTTGCCTCCCGCATCTGCAGATACTTTGACGTGCTTTGAATGTGGTACAGTATATGGTGACAATGTTGGAAATGGTAATAGTTCACTCAATATTACATGTGATGGAGCAAAAACCTGCCAAGGAACTGCATGTTTAACTAGTAAGAACATGAAAACCAAAAAGTACAATTTAAAGAATGTATTTTAGGACGATCAAAGAAACCTCGCTCCTATTGTGCAGATTCATGGATGGGAAATCTTGAAGTCGGTTGCACAAAAATGAATGGTGTTGATGAGCTTTGTGTTTGTAAGCAAAGTATGTGCAATTATCCTTACAATCCAATGAATGGAAGTGATACAACTACAACGTAAATTAAATAGTATTTTTTTAAAATATATAGAAAAGTTGTAGAACTAGCGCTGCAACAACGCCTCGAGCTACAACTCCGACACAATCACCATCAACAGTTGCTGTAACAGTGACATCAAGACCAGTGACTACAACAACACCTCTAACCGGTAGCTTTTACATTTTTTATATATGTTTGGAACTTTTGCTTTCAGTTACCCTTCCCGACGGCACAATTATCTGTCCTGATGGAAAACAATATGGTCCAAATGAGCAGGCAGTATTCATGGGAGAAAAGTTAAAAGCATCAATTTTGAATAATTTTGGCAAATTTGCTGATAAAGAAGCTGTTAAAAACTTTGAATCTGGTATTAATTACCATATATGCAATTATAAAGATTAACTCAACTAGAAATATATATTTTTTTATCATAAATGCATAAACATTGTTATCCACAACAATCACAAAGTTTTTGTTCATCACTAATTTCATAAAGTGGCCCTAATATGAGATATCCAATAATATGTCCTAAGATCATTGAACCAAAAAGGGGAACATTGTATGTCATAGCAATCATCATTAAACTATATGATAAAAATATTTGAACAAAATAAAGGAATGCTTGTGTCCAATGAGTTGTAGAAGTTAAGAATTGCGATGAAAATCTGAAAAAGAAAAATGTTCTAAGATTTCAAAAGACAACAATTACGGTAGATTCATAAGTTTAGGAAGTTGTGGCAATGCTTTTGTACTATCGACAGTTGACTCTGCGCAATCACATTCAGGATCTTGTGCAGTAGCTGGATGGGCACGACCATGTACAGCTTGATTTGTTATTCCTGCGTCACAACATGTCTGAAAAATGAGTTTTAGCATTATTATTACTTAAATATTAGACTTACATCATCTGTTAAAGTTGATTTAAAAATTAGAGCTCTTATACATTTTAAACTTTCATATGCAAATGATAACATGGCAATTGCGCAACAGCTTACAACAAAAGCTTAAAATGATTTATTAATTAATAAAGTTTTAAACTGCATATTTTTACCAAATGTTGTCTCTGGTAACCATTCTTTCAGCAAAATGTATTCCTTTATACGAAAATGAAAATACATTTCCATCATCATCATATTCATGGTTAAAACTATTAAAAAATTCAGCTAAATACAGTATACAAATAGTTATTGAATATTTCATGGTTCAACCATATTTTTCAAAAAAAATTTATCGATAAAAGTAATATTTTATTTTAAGCTTAAACAATGGTTATAAAAAACAAATATAATTTTTTTGCTAATGTTGTGCATGATCCTGTGATGATACAGTTGGATTTAGCTGAGAGAATGAAACTTCACGAGCACCAAAAAGTAAATAGCCTGTTGCTGTTCCAAGGCAAACTGCAAGACCTAACCAAATTGAAAATGTCATAAAAACAAGCATAAGAATATAACTTATGCAAAGTTGTAAACCAAAGAGAATAGTTTGAAGAAAATGTGCAGATGAAAGTAGCCGTTGCTTGTATAAACTGAAAATAGAAAAGGCTATGAAAAAAAATCACATTTTTGAAAAAGCGTCTTTTGGAGATCTAAGTTTGGCCTGAAATTCATACTTTGTTCTAGACATATTAGCAGCAGACATATTTTGATGATATCCATTAGAAATCTTGTGCTTCTGTTCAAGATAATATCGAATAAATTTAACAATTTCTAATGAAATCCCTAATAAGAAGAAGATTGCGCAAGCAAGGATCATTTCTAAAATTACACCATGATTTTTCAAATTATAACAGATCATTACCTCCAACAGTTGTAATTTCCCAAAAATTGAATAACACTTTATCAGCTAGCGTTGTATGAAAATACATCCACATATGAGTTTTTGACATTGGCATATCCATATCCATTTTCATTGTTGATGACATATCCATTCCTTCCATTTTTGAAGCAATTATTTTTTGTGCCAATAAAAAGAATTTTTAACAATAAATTTTTTTTCTAAACAAATGCTTTGTCAACAAAAAAATTGTTGAATGTTATATGCTCAAAGTTAAGACCTTATCACTAATAAACAGACTAGCAAAAATCGATCAATTGACCTCAAATAAAAATTATTTTCATTTAAGTAAAGTGCATAGATTACATTTTTTGATTTTTAAACTGCAAAAGATGTCTTAATTTAATTACATTTTATAAAGTATTACTCTTTTTGGAAACAACAAATAGGTTTTACAACAATTAATGACATGTTCATTTTTAAATAAGACCATCAAGTGTTTTTTAATTAGCATTAATACAGTATCTTTTAAATGTTGATTTATTTGGCAAAGTAAATCATTAAAAAAAATGTTAAAATTATTTTCAATTACAACCTACATAAAAAGCATAATGCTACTTCAAGTATCTAAAACTGAATATTTGTCTTTGATCCTCCTGTTTACATGGCAATATAATAATTTACTGCAATCTCTTTGCTGTGTAACGTAAACTTTATATTAAATTTTAACTCTGGAGATAACATTATTTAATAAACGTTTACTGTATAAATTTATTGATTTCATCATTTTCCTGGTGTTATACACAGAGTTTTTGACATTGTGTATAACATCAGGAATATTTATTGCTTTTACAAAAGTATAAAAAGTGTCTAGAAATAGATTTTTTGCCGTTTTTTAAAAATTCAAAATACTTTAACACCTATTGTCGGATTTCGGCTTTGTATTCATTGCTTGAAAACTTTATTTTCAAAAATCAAAGGCACATCCTTGTTTTCATGAATTACAAAGAAAAGTTGTGACATTTCTTAAAGGCATAAAAGTTAGCCTTCAAAAATTAATCAAAGTGTTTATTGCAAAAATATTTATTAATACAATAATAAGTCCAAAAAAGGAAAGAATTATTGAATAAAAAATAAAGATGACACACTTCATGAGATGTAAGAGTTGTCAAACATTGTACCGCCTTACAGTGTCTTATTGAAGAAAAAAAATATAATTTTTCTCATTGGCAATATTGAAAAAAAGCAAGCCTTGATCGAAAGACGAAGTCTTCTTATTTGGGTCGCAAATTACTGATAAGAAGTTTTTAACGTTGCTCAAGTGCTTGGTTATTCTCTTCTTTTTTCCTTCTTTTGCACATAAGGGCTACCTTTTTTCATTTTTGGCTTTTTATACTTTTATAAAGTATCGAAATCAAAAGGAAAAGGTACCAAAAAATAAAATAAAAAAATTAATGATAGTGTATCGAAAAAGAAAATAGTGATAAATTGAGATTATTAGAAGTTGTTTCGGAGATAATAGATAACCTCATACACACTTTTAACTGAAAAAGTGATATGTTAAAGTTTATCACGCTAATTTTTTTGTTTACCAAATTTTAATTCATTTACTCTTTCTTTATCTCAAATTTTAGTGCAGATAGAATGGAAACTGGGCCGCCTTCTACAGCTTTTCTTACACCCCATGCATTGCCATTTGCTTCAACGGTCAATGCTACAGAACTACCACCAACAAATTTTCAGCTACTTAATATTGGCTCTGCAAATTATCATACAACTTTGGCACCACAAAACTATGGATTTGATATTCAACAACAGTATAATAATTTTAAAATTTTTGTTATCACTTATCAGTAATAATATCATATTTTTAGAGCATATTTTACTTTACCCCAACATAATTCATATCTTTATGACAGTACAACCTTAACAACAGCCGACTTATCACAAATTTATCCAAATCAAACATATTTAACTGTACCACAAACTTTTCATTTAAATAATAATGTGCAAGAAAGACATGAATATTTTGAAAATGCTCAATGTACTGCATGTGGAAAATTTTTTCATTATGCCGAATTAATCAAAGATACAACTGGGATGGCAATTTGTGCATTATGTTGTCAAAAATCATCACATCATAATATTGCGGCTACAATTCCAACAAATGTAATTACTACAGTATCAACATATGAACAAAAAGATTTACAATATCCTACTCCAATAATTGCTCCTCCAACTTCAAGTAAAGGAAGCAAAAAGCTAGAATCAAAAAAACTTAGTAATGTATGTTTTTAATAATGCAATTCAAAAACAACTGCAATGATGAAAGTTTTTGTTTTAGGATGGAACACCAAAAGAACGCAAAAATCGTGTATGCTCAAATTGTAAAAAAAGCTTGACAACTTTATGGAGACGTATTGATAATGGTGAAATTGTTTGCAAGTAAGAACTTTTGCATTGCTATGAAGGATATATAAAATTTTCAACAATCATTTAGCGCATGTGGTTGTTACTACAGATTACATAAAGTTAATAGACCTGTTACACTGATAAAAGATGAAATTCGTACACGTAAAAGAAAACCAAAAAATACAGAAAATGTAAAAGAAAGAAGAAAAAATGGTGAAAAATTTAAAGAAGAAATTAATACAAATAATATAGGACATGATCCCAGTAAACTTTTTTATAACACTTTATTATTCATCTAATTTGATATAAATTTAAGCATATGTTTATCAACAATATGAGCCATTAACACAACAGCAATATATGTTAGCTGCAGATCCATTAATTGATCAAGCAAATGCATTTGCAGTTTCAACAACTGGTCTTCCAACATTTTCTGAACAACCTTACAATAAAATAAATGTTGTTGAGCAGCAAATTTTACAGCAACATTATCAATTCTTTGATAATTCACAAATGGTTTCTAATTTAATACAAACTCAACAGCAACAACAACAACAACCACAACTGCCAGTTACAATAGAAAGTAAACCATTAGATGAAAATATACCTTCAAGTTCTGGATCACAGAATGTAAGCATTTTATTATTTGATTCAACAGATCAAATTAAAACGGAGTGTAAAAGTATTTTAAAAAAACTTTTAAATAGACCTGCAAATTTTAATAGAACTAAAAACATCCATATCAGTAACAATAATTCAAATTTGAGTTTAATTGATAACATCTCTTTAACACCTTATAACTCAGCTGATCAATTTTTTGTGCCTCATGATGATTTAAGATATAACAGTACTGACTTATCTTTTATTAATAGCCCAAACGATGTCGTGATAACCTCAAATTTTAACAAAAGTCCTTCGAGCTCTTTTAACAATTACGGTAGCAATACTTCCCAGATCTCTTTTGAAGAATGTACTTCCTTTTCATCAGAGATCACCAATGATGAAAATGTTAACATTTTACAAAATATTACTAATACATACTAATTTTTTTCAGTTGCAAATGATAGCAAGTGAAGCTGAATAACTTTTCTTCTTTATGCATTTTTTTTATCAATAACACAATTATAAGCTAACATATGCCTTCTTCTTCTTCGTATTTTCTTTTATTAAAAATACTGGTAACAATGAAATTATTAATCACATTTACCTTAATTACAGCACTTTTATATGTTACAATGAGATTCCTTTTCTTTATATTATCTAATTATGCATTTTTGAAAAGCTTAGCTTTATTCGAAATGTTTTGTTTTTTTTGTATGTTTTTTTGTAAATGCGATAATAAAAGACCATTGATAAATAAAAGAATAAATTCTTTGATAAGTTTTTTTGTCATACAATTAGTGTCAGTTAAATTTTGTTAAAGCATAATTTATCAAGATATACATCCATCACGGCAACTATTGTGGTTGCCGAAAACACAAAATAGTTTAACCAATGCTTAAAGTGAATTAAAGCTAAAGCTAAAGAAAACCTACAAAGTCGGTAGCTATTGATAAAAAAAATTCAATATAAAAACCGTAACAAACAATCTCAATCCTGTAGAAGCTAAATTTACTAAAATAAAACCAAAGTATCAGCTTAAGGAATTTTCTGACATAATCATCTGCGTTTAACTTTAAAATGTAATGAGCTTGGGTAACATATATTCATTGTATCAGCCTTTAGTTGAAATCAAGGCAACACAACAATCTTTTCTTTCCCTTGTTACCAATGATAAAAATTTTTTAATGTAGTTTCCTTTATTCAAACACTTTTGTTTAAATTTATAATATCGTAAATATGAGGGTCATGAGGGAGGGAACTTAGTATTTTACAGTTGAATTTTAAAAAAACAAAAAAACATGGAAAAAAAGCAAAAAATTTTTGTCGATGACGAATAAATAAAATTTAAAAACGCGCATAAAAAATGGTTCTCGAAAAGAATTTTAGGGGAAACAAAAGAAAGCGCGTTCACCTCTCTCGCATTTGGGCACAGCTGCTCTTGCGCAATTCTAGAACTTTTTCTTTTTTTTATCATTGAAAAAAATCAATCATTTTTTAATTTCACAATCGTGTTGGAGCGCGTAACATTTGATAATTATTTTCCTTTAACTTAAATATTTTATCACTAGATGTTGTCGCGCTTGACACTGTTGTAAGCAGATGTAGTGGCAAACCTTATGATTCACAGTGATAATGTTTACCACAATTTGTGATATGTCATCTTTAATTCTTTACTATTTGCACCTAAACATGCAGCTTCTGCTACATCCTCGATTTGCGCGTCGCGATTATAATCAACTAATAAGCATGTTAGGATTCATATGTGATTAGATTACATTCGGGCACGTGTTGTTTACTGTTGTCATTATTAAAAATTACTTTTGCATACCTCAAAATTTTGTTACTTTTCAGTAATCTTATTAATTACTTGCTCAATATGTTTAATACTAGTTCTAATCAAACTAGCTTTGGTATGTTTTTGTTTGTACTAACCTTCTCTGACGTTTAATGTACAACTTTTCTAGGAAGCGTTGGTGGAGGCTTTACACGTGGTAACTGTCAGTCTACTCGAGGTATGTTTATTGTTGGAATCATTGTAAACATATAACTTGTGCATATATAATTTTAGGAGGATTTTCTCACGGTGGCTTCGCTGCTCGTGGTTCTCAACGTGGTGGTGGTCCTTCTGTTGGTTCGAATGGTACCACTGGAAATAAAAGTTAGTTTTAATAGTTTCGTCTTTCACCCGGTATTAAATGTTTAAATATTTTTAGATGCAGGAACATCTGATTTTGGAGATCAACCACAAAATGGTGAATTCTTTGGTGCACGAGGTATACTCTTTTGCTGTCGTCTTTCTTTTAAGTATGACGATTTTTTAGGTACTGGCTTTCGAGGTGGTCATGGTTTCAATCGTGGAAATCATTCTCTTGGAGCTTCTCGTGGTGGTTTTAATGGTACCACTGGAGATAAAAGTTTGTTTTAATACTTTCGTCTTTTAACAGTTATTAAATGGAGGAATGTTTTTAGATGAAGGAACATCTGGTTTTGGAGATCAACCACAAAATGGTGAATTCTTTGGTGCACGAGATTTACTCTTTTGCTGTCATCTTTCTTTTAAGTATGACGATCTTTTAGGTACTGGCTTTCGAGATGATCTTCGTTCAGGTTTCAATCGTGGAGCTTCTCGTGGAGGTTTTAATGGTAATACTTCATTTAATAGAACTGTTAATTCTGACCAAGGTTTGTTTGCTTTGTTAATGTATATTGCACTGATATGATTTTTTTTCAGGAAATGTTTTTCGTGGAAATTTTAATCAAAGTAATGATGTTAGATTAAATAATAATGATGGTCCTGGTTTGTTTCCTTTACTTTATTCGATATCATTTTTACGAATAATATTTTAGGAGGATTTTATCGTGGTGGCTTCGCTGCTCGTGGTTTTCAACATCCTGGTGGATCTGGTATGAATGATTCTAATGGTAGACCTGACAATCAACGTTAGTCTAAACTATCATATTTATTTTCTTATTATTAATTACATATATATTTATAGAAGGATATAGTCATGGAACTTCCGTTTTTGGAGGTCAACAAGAAAGTAATGGAATGTTTGGTACTCGAGGTTTACTCTTTTGGAGTCGTGTTTCTTTTAAGTATGACGGGTTTTTAGGTAATGGTTTCCGAGGTGGTCTTCATCGAGGTTTCAATCGTGGAGCTTCTCGTGGTAGTTTTACTGGTAATAGTTCATTCAATGAAGCTACAAACTCTGACCAAGGTATGTTTGCTTTATTACTGTACTGCATCAATTGCCTAAAAGAGTGCCCATGTCTTATTGTTGTTTTATAGATACTGAAAAAATGTTTGATAATGGTAAAGTGGGTGGTGGAAGATTTGGAAAGGATTATGCAGCAGCCAAAAATGAAGATGAAATTATTATTGAAGGACTTGAAATAGGTCATACTCTTGCTGAAATTAAGTAAGTTAACTCATTTTTTATGCTACAGTAATCTCATTTAATGCATTGCAGGACTTGGAGAGAATTTGGTCTTTTGGAACAATTGATTGCAAATGTTGAACGTGAACGGTATCCATGTCCAAGCAAAGTCCAAAGTTCTGTAATTCCACTTCTTTTGGATGGATATGATCTCCAATTATTAACTGAAAAAACTGGTAGCATTGCTGTAAATTTTAATTTGTAACAATATATACTAATATTATAAGTTTTTTATCGTTTTGTAGACATATTTATTACCTATCATTCAAAAATGTTTTAATGAAAAACGTAACCAGACTTATTTTCCTACTCCATGTGTTCCATATGCAGTGATCCTTGTACACACACGTGATTTGGTTAATCGATGCTTTGAAGAAGCTATGAAACTTACTGCTGGTATGTTGTTATTTTGAAAAACATGGCTTAGCAATACTATTTGAACATACTTTTAGGTACTTTGCTTACTGTAGCTAGAGTTTATGGTGAATTCTCTGTCCGTGAAAATATTGAGGAAGTAGAAGGCACATGTGATATTGTTTTTGCAACACCTGGTCGCTTCCTTCGTTTGGTTCAACGTAAAGATCTTGTTCTTCATCGAGTTCGATTTCTTATTTTTGAAAAAGGTGATATTCTTCTTTCGGAAGATTTCAAGAATACGATTGATGAAGCATTATTCCATTCTGGTGCTCCTCCAATTCGAATGGTTTGTTCTTTTACAGTAACATGTGTTGAAAATTCACTAACAGCTTTTTTTAGGATCGTCAAACACTTTTTGTTAGTGCAAATTGTGATGCTGTTGCTCTTGAAAAATCAAAGGAATATATGCGAAAAGACAAGACTGTTTGCCTCAAAAATAAGACTATTGCACCATCACGATCATTGTTCGGCACTGGTGATGGTTTTAAACATCCTGCTGGCGGCTTTGGTCGCGGAAAAACATTTGGCTCCGATGCTGGTTCTAAATCTGGCGGCTTTAGTGGTAGAGCATTATCTGGAGATGGTTTTAAGTCTGTTGGTTTTGGTGCTGGAGCATCATCAAGCACTGGAGGTGGCTTTAAGGCTGTCGGCATTGGTGGTGGAAAATTATCTGGAGATGGTCTCAAGAATCCGGTTGGCGGCTTTAGTTGCGATAGTACTCTTGATGAAAAACGTGAATGTTTTGCTTCTCCTCTTAAAGCTGCTATTCCTGGTGAAATAGGTGAAAATGTTGCTGATAGCTTAAGTGATGATGCGATTGTTACAGATACACGTGAATCTGTTGCTTGTGCTTCTGATGAAAATATTGCTAGTAACTTTACTGATGCTCCTGGTGTTGATGAAATCGCTACTCAACTTCCTGAAGATAATGTTCATTCTAAAAATGATGGAGAAACTATTGATGCTGGTAGTGATGCTGCTGAAGAAGAAACACGTGAATCAGTTGATCATCCTTCTAAAGCTGCTATGTCTGATACAACCGATGGAGATGCTGGTGCGGCTAAGATTGAGGAACCACCTCGTCGAAGATTTATTACCCCTTTACCTGCTGATGATATTCTTGTTAAAGAAGAAAAAGAAGTTGCTGATGTTAGTAGCAGTGTTAATAAAAAGCGTCGCTTCATTTCTCCTTATAAAGATGGTACTGTTGATGTAAAAGATGGTGGTGCTGCTGGCAACTTTGATAGTAGTGTTCCTGTTATGAAACGTCAATTTATTTTTGATGTTAAAGAAAAACCTGCTCAACCTTTTGTTACTCCTGCAGAAGATGGTTCTGTCAAAGAAGATGATGGAAATGCTGCTGTTGGCGCAAATGATCCGAAGCTCAAGAAAATCACTGGTGATCAAACTGCTGCTCAAGATGATGATGACGAAGATGACGGCTGGTAAATGTCAATCTTGTCAAAAATTTTATTAAACATTTTTGTTTGATTTTTTGTTTTGTTTTTTATATGCTTTCTTTGTATCCTTTTTTATAAAGCATTTTTAAAATTTTTTGAAGCTTTGTTCTTGGGGGAGCGATTGTTTTTAGACTTTAGCAAAAATAGATACGGGATTTAGATGTTAGAATGTCGTAGGTATTGTGATTGATTTGAAATTTGAAGATTTTAAAACAAACTCAGAAGAAGACTTTTTTAACACTGATATTGTAATTTAGTAAACTAAAAGGTTTCCACAAATAAATATAAATAAATTGTTTGTCAATGCACAATCTTAACTTCTTTTTAAATTTGCTTGCATCATAGAAAATCATAAATGACTCATAGACTATTTGTTTTTTTGTATGTCGGAGACGTAAAAGCACAAAAGCTGAACGAAAAGAAACGTTAAAAGTTATTTCTGTAAAAGTAAACAATTTTAAAATTTTTGGCATTAAGTTGTGTTTTATTTAACAAAATGAAAGTGTTTACTCAACAAAAATCAAGTAAGGATCTATGCAGAAAGTTAAAAAAATGAAGACATTCTTCCACGGCTAGTTTTTGGAATTTGCGGTACTAAAAAAGTTAAAAATAAATTTTGCATATTGGAATTATAATCATACAATCTTTTTTGCGCAAAAATGTTTGTTCACGACCTCAAGGGTGAAAGGGATATGTTATAACAATGGTAACGTAAAAAGTTAATACAAAATTATTATTCTTCCAAAGATTATGTCAATAAACAATATTCGCTTTTATGAGGTATAAAAGTAATGCAGTTTTTTGAAATTGTTCATAATAGGTGCTTTACATTTGTATATTGAAAAAATGGTTTCTGGAAAACTGTAAGTCTTAGTTAACTTTACAAATATAGAGGAGCTTCGTCGAACATACATTTAATAAAATTTAGTTATTGTTAAGCAAATTTCTTTCTTTTAGCTTTTCAATTGTTCTCTTTACTTTTGTTATGGCAATTGCGATAGAACATTCACATGCACAATACTATTATGGTGGATATGGGTATTACTATCCTTCATATTATTACATCCTTGGTAAACGTGGTGTAGGCTTTTATGAACATCCACAAACTTTACCAGCTACTGATCGACAAGGCAACAATATCCGTGTTCAACCTCGACCATATTCTCCTGATCTCTATGAACAAACATCCAACAATAATCGTGCATATCCTTGATTGTTGTTACTGATTACAACAACATTTTTTTTGACTCTTCTTTGAAAAAAATTCTTTTTTTTTATGTTTTAAATGTAAATAAACTTCTCATAAGCAATTTGTTTGCATTTAACTTTCAGCTTGAAAAAAGCGAGTAAAATTACCTTCTGCTTAAAAAAATTGTTGACACAAACTTGCATAATTTGTGTTTAAAGCTTGAAAAAAAAAAGTAGACAGAACTTTGTGCTTGAGATTTCAAAAGGCGGGCACAAAATAAACTGTTTAAAAGAGGGTAAAGGTTGAAACAATAAAATTAGTTGAAGCTGAAACCATTACAACAAAAAAGATGAAGGGAGCTGCTTTGTAAGTTTTTGTCCTTAAAATAGGACAAATCAAAACAGTAATTTAAAAAATGTTTTAGCATAATTCTTACTGTACTTCTTTTGGCATGTTGCATGCAGATTGCTGATTCTGCTTGGACTGTTTACTATGTAAGCAAAGCTTTTAAGATAAAAAATTAGAAAGTTGTATTACATTTATGACAACAACAGCATGTTTTGTAGATATCCAATATTTTAAAACCATGTGTTTTTAGATTAATCCAAATGGTAACAGCAATGGCTATAACAACAACAACAATGGATACCGTACTTACTATTATCCCAACAATAACAACAATAATGGATATCGGTATTACAATCCATCAAATGGATGCAGCAATTGCGGATATAACAATAACAATGGATACCCATATACCACATATTACTACTATAATGGAAAACGATAATTTCTTTTCTTTTTTTAGTCAAGAATAAATCATTTTCGTTTTTTTAAAACATTGAATTTGTATTAAAATTTTTCTTGAAAGTAAAAAAAATAAAGACGATCATTCTTTTGATGTTTCAAGCATCAAAGCATGAGCAATTTTAATCTTTCACACAGAATGCTGATAACAACGTTATTTTTTTCACTAAAATTGGGAAAAGCAAAAAAACGTAATAATAAAAATTATTTTTCTTTTTAGTACAACGTTCATGCTTGTGGAATTTAGACAAAGATCATGAATGAGCCAAAATCTTGTCCCGAATTAGGAATGAGTGAAAGTGAAAAAGCTGATATATGGAAAAAATTAACAGAACGAAGATTAAGCAAAATTCGTAAGTTAGCTTTTTATTTATATTTTGAACAAAAGATCATAGAGATCAAAGGAATTTGGGTAACTTAGAAAATTTTTTTATTGGAATAGTTTTTGAGCCAGTCACACGTAAAAAATTTGCTTATTTTTTGGTTTACAGTTTTACAAAAATAATCTCACGAATGTTGATATAAAATAAGCATCAACCAATAGCCTTGAGGACGTCAACAGAAAAAAATTCGGTAGACAAAATTGCTTTTCAAAGAGCATGCTTTTCATCTTTTGCCGCTTTTATACGGTTGCTGCAAGACATCAGAGAGTTTGTAATAATTTGGGAGAAAACACGTGCTTTTAGAGCCCCGCCGTGCTGACCCTCTTTGGAGAGCATGAGAGAATCTCAAAAAGCCTTTGATGTTTGTAGTTTTTAGACGGCTATAAAATTAGCGTTAGGCAAAGTTTTTTTCAAAATAAAAATGATTCTAACTTTGAAATAATGGCAATTTTCCTTGAACTTTAGAGAACTTCTTCTGTGACAAAGTCACAGTAATAATGAGACAAGTGATTGACATATTTTTCATTGTCAAAATCTTCATTAAAAGTATTTCTCATTTTTTGGAGAAAAATTTTAAATATAACTTCCTGTTTTAAATGATTCAAAATTGTTTTTTTCACCCCATGTGATTCATATATTTTTAGCAGCACAAAGTCATGCATTATTCTTCGAAGAAGAAGTGAATGATGTTCCAGCTGCTTTTTGTGAACTAGATCAATATGTTATTACTGATAAAAAAGAGAATATTGGACAATGGCAAGAATCCACACGTTGGGTAAAGTTTCAAGAAGTCCTTGATGAAGAGGGTAAAAGATGGTCAAAACCTCATGTTCCGGTTATAAGTGCAAATGCTCTTTTTCAATTAAAGTGTGTTTAAAAAAATAATACTGGGCTTTACATGCCTAAAAATAATGTATTTTATAGAGAATACTTTTACTATGGATCTGTTTTCTTTGATGTTCATGCCGAGTCAATCACCGATATCATAGGTAAAAAAAAACATTTTTTTATCATTAATAGACTATCACTTTTTTTCATCTTTCTTTACAGATTTGTTTATCACTGAACTAACCAAGACAGGACAGTTGAAAGATGAAAATGGTCCATTGATACGTCAGCTGCTATTACGTAGAGAGGTCAAAAATTCTCAAGCTACAAAAAATGGAAAAGAGCAATCAAAATCAAACAACAAAGAAACGGAATTATTACTGACTGAAAGAACTCGAAAAGAGAATAAACGATTACATAAAAAGCTTCCAGAAGGTGTTGAAGCAACAAATATTTTAGTTGGAAATGTTGATTTCTTGGATAAACCATTTATTGCATTTGCAAGGTTACGAGAAGCAAAAGTTTTGGGAAATTTAACAGAAATTGATATTCCAACAAAGTTTGTTTTTATTGCATTGGCACCAAAGAAGGGTGATCTCAATGCTGTTGAAGTTGGACGTGCATTGGGAACTTTAATGTCTGATGAGGTGATATTTCACATGCAAAACAAAAGTTACAATAAACAAATTTTTAGTTATTTCGAAGAATTATTTATCGTACTAATGTCAATGAAGATCTAAAAGTTGCAATATCAGAATACATTCATAATGCAACAATTTTACCACCATGCAGTTTAGATCCACAAACAAGAATTGAACCCGTGGTAATTGTGACAGAAGAAAAACGAAAAGATGTAAGTAATACTGTATTGCCTTCAATTACTATATTTTCTTGTCTTTAGAAAGTAAAACATTTAATTTTTAATCTTGGTGAAGAAACTGATGATGCAATTATCTTTGATCATTTTGAAGATCCATCTTTAGTATGGACAGGAAAATTTGCAGGAGGCCTAATATCTGATATTAAACGAAAAGCTAAATGGTATTTATCCGATTTTACAGATGGTCTAAACATTGAATCAGTTTCAACTTTTTGTTTTATGTATTTTGCTTTGCTGTCACCCATTGTAACATTTGGTGGATTATTGGAAGAAGCAACACAAAAACGAATGGCATGTTTTTTTTATCTTGAAAAACATTTAATTTTGAATTTTTTTAGGCAGCGATGGAAAATCTTTTTAGTGGTGCAATTTGTGGAATTATTTATCATCTATGTAGTGGTCAACCTTTAACAATTATTGGTTCAACTGGACCTGTACTGGTTTTTGAGACAATTGTTTTTGAAATGTGTACTGAATTTGGTTGGGATTATCTATCATTTCGAACATGGATAAATTTTTGGACTGCTTTATTCCTTCTTATTATCACTTTAACAGATTCGTCTGCAAGCGTTAAATTTATTACTCGATTTACTGAGGAATCATTTGCTGCTTTAATTGCATTCATTTTTATTTATGAAGCATTTGCAAAATTAATTAAAATTAAAGATAATTTACAAATTGCAACATTTGGAGGTGATTGTCAATGCTTGTTAAATGACAGAAATATTACGGTACATTTTCTTTAAAAAATAAAATTGTTTTAGTGCTTTCATTTAAGGGAAATATGAGTGAATGTATAGCTAATTCTGGAACTTATGTTGGCGATGGCTGCTATGTGCTATATGATAAATTTTTGATGTCAATTATTCTTATGTTTGGTACATTTGTTCTTTCCATAGCTCTCAAAAAGATGAGATTAAGTGGATATTTACCAACGAGAATTCGAGAAGTTGTTAGTGATTTTGCTGTCATTATTTCAATTGCCTTAATGACAAGTGCAGATATTTATGTTGGAATTAATACACCAAAATTAACAATGCCATCAACTTTTACAGTATGTTTTTTAATTCACATTTTTATTTATTTGTTTCTTGCTTTTAGCCAACATACAGTGGCAGGGGATGGTTTATTCCACCATTTGGTCCAAATCCATATTATACTGCCCCAATTGCTGCATTACCTGCAGTTCTTGCATGCATTTTAATATTTTTAGATCAACAAATTACTGCTGTTATTGTTAATCGAAAAGAATATAAATTAAAAAAAGGTTCTGGATATCATTTAGATTTATTTGTACTTTCATTATTAATTTTAATCACTGGTTATCTTGGTCTACCTATTTATGTTGCGGCTACAGTATTGTCCATTAATCATGTAACTTCTTTAAAAGTTGAAACTGAAGCATCTGCCCCTGGTGAACCACAACAATTTTTGGGTGTAAGGTTTGTTTTTTAAAATTTTAAAATTAAATTCAATCAAATTTTTTAGAGAACAACGATTAACAGGTGTTATGACTTTTATTCTTATTGGAGTATCAGTTTTTATGAGCAAAGTTTTATGTTATATTCCAATGCCAGTTCTTTATGGAGTTTTCTTATACATGGGAATAAATGCTCTTGGAAGTATGAAAATTTTTTTTATTTTTTAGGGTGTTTTTAAATTTCTGTTTTAAGCTCTTGATTTCTTTGAAAGAATATGCCTTTTATTAATGCCAATGAAATATCAGCCTGATCGACAATATATTCGTCATGTTCCAATTAAAATTATTCACTTTTTCACCTTTTTTCAAATTGTTTGTCTTGGAATGTTATGGGCAGTTAAATCGATCAAAAAAATTTCTATTTTATTTCCAATTATGGTAAACATCATATTTATCTCTGAATAACTTCATTCATTCTTTTAGCTTCTTCTTATGATTTTTGTTCGAAAACTTATGGAATTTGTATTTTCTCCTAAGCATTTATCTTATCTTGATACTCCAATGCCAAATCTTTGTGGAAAAAAGGAAGACGATGATGATGAAATTGATGATATATCATCAGAAAGCTCAGTGGAAGTATTTCCACAAGATAAAAGAAAGAAATATCCTTTTATGTATGATAGTTCAAAAATAACAAGAGAGTCTTCAATGGTTGATGAAACAATCAAAAAAAGGGGATAAACTTTTAATTTTTTTTAATTTGTTAATTTATAAAATAAACGTCATTCTTAATAGTTTACGCTCATATTTTTATTTAAAATTTCAATAATTAGTTCACATATTTAATGCTATTTTTTATATTTCCATATACTTGGAAAGATAGGATGTGATCCAAATAACCATTGAAAGCTGCAGTAATAAACATCAAGCAAGCAGGCTTTTTACTTTTTTCGAACTAAACTTGTAGAATACAGAGTTTTTTCCTCTTTATATTTTCTTATTTAATTAGATACATGATAACAGATGAGGCGGGCGGGTGAAAAAAGTTATGCAATCGGCTGGTACAGCCCCGAATTTGATGCCGCGCGGCCTTTGTTTACTTAAAAGTTAAATTTATATGCCGCGGCCGGCTGTTTTTTCGCTAACTCTTATCTCTACATGATAGTAGATTTAGACATGAAATCCCAAATATTAAAAATAACAATAAAAATACGCATACATGTTAAATGTTTTGGTCTGAAAGTTTGTTGTTTTTAAAGTTTTTCTTCTAATGAAGTTTGTTGTTTAAGCTTTGTAAGAATTTGTTTCAAAAGTACAGTTGCATTAGAGAATCTTTATTAAACATTATTACAATTAACAATCAACAATTAATACCTAAAAATGCCAATTTTTTCTAGACGAGGACACAGGTTGTAATTACATGCATCGTCTGCATTGTCCAAAGCTTTTGTGATTTTTTTGAAACATTCTGGTTTTTTAACAGCTCGAGCAGTGTTATTACTGCTATCAAATGGATCTTCAATAAATATTGGAGGTTTTGGTGGTGGAACTTTTGTTCTAAAAAAGAATTTCAATCACAATGAAACTGAAAAAAGAAAATGAAACGTACCTTTTTATAACACGACCTTCTTTGATCGAAATTGCGTATTTATCAAAATCAAAATCAGAATAATAAGCAAAAAATCCCATTAATAAAGCAGTAAAGTCCGCACGATTTTCAGATTCGAAGGTGTATTCATCTTCAAAAAATCGTAAATCTTCAATTGGTACTTGTCCATTAAAAATATCGGGGCAAACTTGTTGTAAATTTGGTAAAATTGGAGGTTGACAGGCACATTGCATAAAATGTATGACCATTAATATCCACGAATAACTATTCAAAGTTCCCTCTTGTGCCTTATTAATTTCAGCATTATGAGCAAAATGCTTAATTAAAATGCAAAATACTCGAAATCTTTTATCTTGTCGAGAATAATGATGAATCAAATGAGAATTGTAAATTCCACCAATATTATTTATATTCAAATCAACTTCTAATCCTGTAATTATATTATTTTATAGATTTATGGGGATAACAGTTAAACAATATTAAAACGAACCTTTAAAATCAATTAGTTGTTTCATTTTTATGATTGGCACTGAAGCTTCAATTACATTAATCTTTTTACCAGTGACAGGTGGTTCAATTAAATGACGGAATTTACTTTCCAAACGGCGTAGTGCTTCAATAAAACGATATCCTCCATGAAGTTTAGTATTCATTTCTTCATTTCTAATAACAGCACAAATATCCACATCAGATTTATAATTCCCACATCCATTCATCGTTGACCCAAAAATAAACAATTTTGTAGAAGGAAATACTTTTCTACATTCTCTTTCAAGAACTTCTTTTGCACGTTGTTTGCTTTCAAAATTTTCTTCCTTCTATAAAATAGGAATTAAGATAGAAAACGTTTTGAAACAACAAACTTGTTTATGATATTCATAATGTTTTAGAATATCAGCGTTGACTCTGTCATAAAGTTTTGAATCATCTCGTTTGAGCTTTTCAATTTTCATTTCAATGTTGCGAAAATTGTAATCAGGATAGGCTCCAAAATTAGCTGCATTAACTGTTTTTTTCTTTACGGGAACATTTTGAGCGGCATTTGGAGATGATGGTAATTCTAAAAAAATTGGGTACTGTAAATAACAAAAAGTCAGTTTTTATAAAAAGATCTGATGATATCTTTTAAAAATATTACCTTCAGCTGCTGATTTAAATCTTTTATTTGCTGATTCAGTTTCCGGAGTTGCTGATAGTTTTCTTTTCTTTGAATTGTTGCTCAACTTGAATTCATTCAAAAAAATTTTTACTAGACGTTCTTCTTCATCAGTTACTTCTTCGTTAAATGGCTTTGATGGAATTGATAGAAATTGTGCTATAATAATCAATTTAAAAGCTTCAAAGCGTTTAATTACAAATGACATACGTCGTTTCAAAAGTTCAGTAAAAATTTTCCATCGCTTAATGCAAATTGATTGAAGTTCAATGCATCCTTCAAGTTTTTCATCTTGAGCAATTTTTAAAAATTCTTTAGGTATAACTCCAACTTCAATCAGAGTTTCCAAGAAGGATTTCATTGCTGATAAATGGGCCTGTTTTTCATCAGCACCAAAACCACCGCCATATATTATTAAATTTGATACATCTTTGAATTTTATTGTACATGCATGTACAAATTCCACATCAAATTTTTCACGAATATGTTCATTTGTACCTGTAAAGTAAGACAGAGTTTTTATCAAATATTTACATGTATATCGATGTAAACATACCATACAATGTTGCTTCAGTTACTGCATTTGTCCATACTTGCCACATTTTCAAAGCTTTGTCGTAACATTCTTTACCTTCAACAGAAGGTGTATTATAATACATTGCAAGAGGGATTCCTAAAAAGAATTTAATTATTAGCAAAAAAAACTACGAAAACAATGATACTATTAACACGTTTAAAATAAATAAGTCTTCAAAAATAGCAAGTAGGCGGATTTTATTAACCTTCTTTGAGGGTGATAAAGGTAGAAATTCAAAAAAAATTCCAAAATATGCGTTGATTTATTGGCAATATTTTGCAATCCGTGATTCATCCAAAAAAGCATTAGCGTGTCTACTTGATATACACACTATTGGTGTTACTATTTCTGCACAGCTACTATACTTATTACTAACGGTAAGATCCCGCAGGATATTACCGTTGTTGAGATATGTGACAAAGGTATGTTGGGGCTGCAAAAATATGAAAGAAGAAAAATACATAAAGTTTTTGTTTAAAAACATGAAACTAATATTTTAAAATTTTAAAAGTTAAATAGCGGATTATTACATTAATTAATTTCGGACGGTTTTCACGTCTCCTTGTGGTAACGGAATATACAAAAATTACTTATTGGATCTCCAATGTGTTACTTTAACCTTTGACTTGATCAATCTTTATTAAGGCATAAATATAAAGCATTTTAAAAATAAAGAAGAAAAGGGATAGTTTTGCGGTTGCACAGTTGCAATAAAAGAGAGAATCAAAGACAATAACTGAAAAGAAAAAGAGAAACCGAGACAATAGCTAAAAATAAACGACGATTTTTCCGTGTTTTTTTTCTTATAGGGTCAGTAATGTACAGTATTTCGAGTTTAACATTTTTAAAAAGGAGTTGATGTTTAATAAAGACAATTGGGCATTACAAACAAATCAATGAAGACATCAGCAAAAAATTTAATAGCATTCAGTTCAAACCTTCTGAAGGCAGAAATAGACAAAAAAGAGCAAAAAAAAATATTTGATTTAATAGGTTATCTTGGTAATAACACAAACAAATTTTTTAAAAAAGTATCGATTTTTAGAAAGCACATTGCCATGCATGATTCATACAAAAATTAAATCGACATTCTTTGTTTTATAAAACATGGTTAACGCGATCAAAGCTGGCTGCAAAATGATGTGCCAGCCAGTTGATTGCGCACATCAATTTGTATCTTTGCTTCTTCCTTAAAAGTTTTCCTTGCCCAATGAGTGAAGTTTAAAAAAAAGCTTTTCTCTCCGTTTGAACTAATTTTTGACATGCCCATGTTTTAATGAAGTGATGCTTTTATTTTTTAAAAAAATAATCTTATGCTAAAATTCGCAGAATTTTTTATAAATTGTTTGGAAACTTGCACATCAAAAATTATTTCTTAAAGACAACTTTAAAAATTCGTGATTAAACATGCTGCGTGCACGCAGTTCATGAACTTGAGCCAAATTTTTTTGCAGTTATCATGTTTTTCAATTCAGTTTCACTTTGTTTTAGAACTGGAGAGTATTATCACATCAAAAAAAAAACGTTTGAGTTCAAGTAATTGTTGTTGCAGTTTAAAAAACGTTTTTGTGAATGTTGGTACTGTATATCGATGGGGAAATCATAAATCATTTTTTATTACAAGCTAATATAAATCATTATTTTTCATTAAGCACAAATGTTGTAATGATTGCATTAATGGCTAAATTTCTTTTCCTTTGTTTTTACAACTATTTGTGAACAATGGTGTGAAAATATTTTGCACATGTGTTGCCTGCCCGTTAAATGGGTTTTAACCGCGCAAGCAACTTTTTTTTATATTTTTTCCAAAGTTCAAATAGCTTTGAGCTAAAAAATCGAATCCAAATATCAAAGACAAAACCAAATTGGAAAAAAATATCCACAAGGAGGTCAGATAAATAGCTCTCACAAGAGAAAAAAATAATGCTAAAAGTAAAAACAATTTAAAAAAGTATAATTTTTTAAAACTAACGTTACTATTATTGTATGAGTTATCATATTGTGAACAGAGAATACAATCAATTGCACCTTCTTGTCCAATGTCACCATTATAACCATGTATTCTTGGATGCCGCAAACAATTCCCTAAATCTCCATTAACTGTTGATCTTGAAAAGCTTCGTTCTGTATGAGTTTTCAATAATGGAAGATTTAATGGAATGCTTTCATCTTGCATTGAATGCAGTACCGGATTTCCCATTTGTTCAATTAGCCCTGAATCTATTGAACCTTCTCTTGCATGTGGCATTCACATTTTTGAGTGATAAAATACTGCAATATAATTACCGATGGGGTATGCACAGGATTCGACTATTTGTAAAAATATTTTGATTGCTGTATGAATAAACATTTTATCTTTCCATGCTGTCAAATTCATATGTGTTACACTTTTTCTATGTTTAAAGCTGATGTTCTGCATTTATTAAAACATGACTTGCACACGATTTATTAATTATTAATAATCATGTTCTTATTTTGTCGAAGAACAGTTAACTATTTCAATACTATTTTATATAGGCGCCAATATACTTTGAAACATTTTGCCAAAACGCTGTTTGCCGTCGAATTTGTCATTGCAGAAACGTAAAATTAGCAATTATGAAATTATCATTTTGTTGTGTTTGGCAATTTATCTGGATTCGTTTCTCCTTTTTGCACCTTCTTTATTAGTTCGAGGTTCTATTTTTATCTTTATTTTTTATTGAATGGCCCGAAGTTCAATCTCACAGAAACCTAAAAGAATTTATGTGGTTTCTGTTTTCTGAAGCAAATTTTTGTTGATTTTTTCGGATAAAGCTTTCAATTTTTTAATTGTTTTGCTTAAAATGCATTTTTAATTTTGCTGTTTATTAAATAGCTTGTTTTCCATGAACCTTAGAATTATGTCAAAGTATTTGTTATAACTTTATTTCTCGCGTTTCGTTTTTTAATCATTAATTTTGTCATCCGATTTCAGTGACTCGAACAGCTGTTAAATAAGTGATATAGTAGATATTTCTGCTTATCGTTCTTCATCTTCAGTTATTGTTATTGATTTAAAACTCAATATGACTTCTAAAAGAATTGCATGGCCTGAAGGACCATCTATCAAACAAAGCTTTTCACTTCCACCTTCAATTATTTATTATATCACTAAAAATCCATCTTCGCCAGAAGTATACAATAAAATAATTCGATCATGCAAATACTTTTTTGAAAAACTCCCGCTTCTGGTTGTCGCACGTATGTCTGGTTCAACAAAAATTTGTTCACGTCCTAATTGTAATGGTAATGGTCCGTGTTGTGTTGCAGTTGATATTAGAAAGCTTAAAAGTAAACTTTGGCTTACTCATAAACTTGATCTTGATGAACATCCTGATGCTGTATCCTTGCTTTTATCAAACCTTTACCGTTGTGAAATTTCTCATCTTCTTGCTGGTAATAGAAATATCATTTATGAGGATTTTAAGTTATTGATTACACCTGCAATGGAAAATTTATTTTTCGAAGATGTTGCAATTACCGATAATGATGGAAAACCTGTTATGCTTGAAAATATTTGTGGTTTGCTTCCAAATATTGAAGAATTTTATTTGTGAGTTTTTTTTTCTATGCATTTCTGTCAGTGAGGAACGTATATTTCAGTACATTTAAAAATGATCTTTTAATGGCTAATGCTTCTACTATTAAAAAGTTTCTCAATCTCAAACGTTTTAAACGTCTCAAATATCTACAACTATCTTCTATTCCTGAAATTATTAGTGTTGAAGATCTTTCTGCTTTGCTTAAGGTAAATATTTCATTGTTTCTAGGTGCATATTTTATTTATTTGTTTTTAGTGTTACAAGGATACAAAAATTTGGCTTGGTTTTGATTTAAATGTTTCTGAAGAATACAAAGTTCAAGTTGATGCTTTGATTGATGATGTTATCAAATCTGAAATCCCTGATCGCCTCATTTGTTATCGTGGTCAAGATAATGATAAGTTAATGGCTATGAAAAATCGTTATTCTGATGTTTTTTAAAAAAAGATTTTTTCTAATTTTGAAAATGTTTCACTTTAAAGTTTGTATGTTTTTTCTTGTTAATGAAAATGTTTTGTAATCAACGGTATTATATTTTCTGCATGCATAACAATAATGTTTATTCTTTATATAAGGGTTACTGTAATGATGATGTTTATCAGGTGAAATGCAAATCAATTTCGGTAAGATTTTTAATTTTGTCTATTTTAGTTCTACTATTACATTTTTGACATTTAGATGTCAAAATTATTGCTAAAAACGAATTCAAGAAGGAGAAAATTTTTCTTGTTCACCAGCTGCGATGCTTCTAGTAATTTTGTTTCCATTGTTTTAACATTTGACATTGATTACCACGAATCTTGAATACTTTTCATGTAAAACAGATTCTACCATAGTGAATTATATTTACTTAGCTTATTCTGTCTTGCGGACAAGGTACTGTAATGCTAAAACAACGTCTCTTCGATATTAAACAAAATATATAAAAAACCGTTAAAAGTTAGCTGTTATTTTAAACATCTTTTATTATATTCATTATTCTAGCGAATCATAAATTTTACATAATTTTACACGTCAAAACAAAAAAAGCTTTTTTCTTTCTAATAACCTAGTATGTTGAACGAATACTGGTAACAGCAGCATGAGCAACCAGTAATTCTGCAAGAAATCGTGTAGCAAGATGTTCCTTTGTATCACAAATCCAATCACGAGCAATTCGAGCAGGTTCACCATGAAGAAGCTGCATTACACGTACTGCATTATCAAAATCATTTTGTTCAACAAAATATTTTGCACGAGCAATAACTTCATAATTATCCATATGATTAAGATCAACTTTATCATCGGGAGAGAAACGACGAGGTAATTCTAGCATAAATAAGGATTGAATATATGATGATACATAAGACATAACACCACCACCATTTTCATCAACTTTAGCAGTACGTTTTGCTAGAGTATAAACCTAAAAAGATTCATTGATAATAAAATTAATCGAAGCAAAAAATTAAACATACAGTTGAAAAACGATTTTTTAAATCTTGTTCAGAATAAACACCTTTGCTTAAAGAATCAGGAGAGAAGAAAGTCATAAGATTTTGAACAAAATCGTCTTTTTCACATGCTTGTTGAATAACTTGAAGTTCTTTATCTAAAGGCTTTCGACGAGCATCCATATCCATACCAGCTTTTTGACCATGAATAATTGATTGAACTAAATTTTGACAAGCAAGCCAATATTGTTTAGCCCGACGATTTTCAGCATCCTATAATTAAAGGGGTTAGTCTAAGCAGTTAAAAAACTAAAAACATACAGCTGCAACACGACCTTGTAGAGCAGTTTCGATACCACTAAGTTTTGATAAAGCAAGATCAACTTGTTTGCTGTGTAAACGACGTTCTTTTGTAACAGCTTCCTAAAAAATTAAAAATTTTGAGAGAGATACGGTAGGAGGCAAAGTCCTCACTTCAACAGCTTGCGCATTTTCAATATCATAAAGTTGCTTCTGAGTACGAACAACTTGTTCTAAATGCTCGGAATGAGCTTGAGCAGCACGACGAAGACGTTCTTCGAGTTGAGTTTCCCAATTTTTACGTTCAGTTTGTAGTCCACGTTCAACTTCAAGACTTTGATCTTCTTTAACACGTTGAACTTCAAGTTGAAGTTGATTGTGAGCAAGTTGAGAATCAGCAATTCTTTGTTCTTCAATAGCTTTAGCAATATTTTGCTCTTCACGAATCTAAAAAATAATATGTCCAGTAAATAGTTTTTCCAAACAACAATTATTCAACACAACTAACTTGTTGTTCAGTAAGCTGACGACGAAGATGATCAACACGAAGATGTGCATGTGCAATAAGAGCATTCATTTCATCTTCAGATAATTTTGTGCCTTTAGCATTTAAATCAACATCGGGAAGAATAGCTTTAAGTTCGGTACTAAATTGTTGACGACTTTTATCAATTAAATCTTTGTATTGATTTAATACACGACTTTCATTACGAGCTTTTTGAACAAGAGAATTGAGTTCATCAAGTTGATAGCTAAGTTTATTGGCAGTTTCAATAGCATTTAGCAATAATGGATTATTTGCTGTTAAAGAGTTACTTTTACCATCATTAATTATTTTTCGTAATGAATCAATATAATTTCGAGAATGACCTTCTTCACTCATATCACTTTTGGCAAGTCTTTCGGAGTTGAGTAAAGATTCGCTAACAACATCCCAATTAGCATTTGCGCCATCATCAACAGCTTTTTTAAGTTTTTGAGCATGTTCTTGAATAGCTTGAATTGTATGAACTTTAGCATCATTTGCAGCTTTAACCTTTTTTTCAGCGCTTGAAATTGCAGCCAAAATTCGACTTTCAAGTTCTAAAAATATCTAATCATTATTTTACATTAACTTTTATACAAGTTTTACGCTTATTAAGTTCATTAGCTTCAGCGGTAGTAGACGGCGAAATTGGGCCAATATGAGAAGCTTTAACATCAACAGGTTCTACAATTCTAATAGGTGCATCAGGCTTTTTTATTGGAGCAGGCGTTGGCTGAACCTTTGGCATTGATACAGGTTCTAAAAGCAATATATTAGTAAATAATAAATAAAATTAGCAACCATACCTTCACGAGGCACTACTGGTATTGGTAATGGTTTAATCTTTGGTGGTTCAACAGCAATTTGACGTTTATGGCCCATGCCAAGTGTTTCAAGTACAGGAGCAGGAAGACTTTCTTCCATTTTTTCTTTAATCATATCATAATTTTGATAACCATAATATGCTGCACCACCAGTGCCTAAAGCAACTAAAATTTTTCCAAAATGTGATGAACGTGGTGGTTCAGGTGGTGGTGGAACAGGTCCACCAGGTGGAGGACGAGGAACATGTTGTTGTTGTTGATGATTTAATGTAGCTTCATTTCGAATAGCTTGAACGACATGTTGCTGCCGTGCTGCAGCTCTTAATTGAGTAACTCGCTGCATTCCGCATTCAAAACCCTGAAAAAGGAATATATTTTATTAGATTAGTATAAAAATTGCATCACGCTTTTTTTACAATCAAAAATAGTTAAAATAAGAGGTATAAATAACGAATGATTCAATAGTACTTTTTTTTAAAAAAGATTTAAATAGTAATGCCGCAATTATTGTTGTTCATTGCCTTCATGCAACTTTAAAAATTTGCAACAATCTATGTTTTCGCGTTAAAATGAGATCAGGGGTCTCTCATATAAAAAAACGTCAAACAAATTTTTTTTCTATTTTTATTTTTTTTGTGAAAGGTGTTGTTATACTTTCGCGGTGTGAACTTTTTCTTTTAGCTTTTAGCGGAAATTGCTAACATTAAATTTATTTCTTGTTGTTATTCAAAGCATTAGCATTAAACGAATAATTATAATCTTATTTATGAAAAATAAAGATTTATTTATCTATTTCTTCATTTTTACTTATATCACAAAAAATATGGATCTCGAAGAAAAGGTTTATTTATTAGATTAAATAAATTTATAACATTGCAAGATTTAACAGGAAAATAAAGATCAAGGAATGGTATGTATTGTAGAGTATAAAAAGGCAACATATTCAACACAAAATCGTTGAAAAATAAAAATAGCATTCATTTATAAAAAGAATTGTTACAATGCTTATTTTTAATCAAACGCAGAAGCTTTTCCCTATTCCATTTAGACAATGGGATACTGTAGGTGCTTGAAATTAATCCTTTCACTATGTATATCTGTTTAGAACGAAAATTATGTAGTTCATATATATATACCCAAGGTCGAAATATTTACTTCGACTACGGTATAAGTAACTATATACACAAAAGTTAATGTATACATCTCACTTTTTTCGATAATAATGTCTGGTAATTCTTTTTCTTCCTGTTATAAAAGAAAATAAGGGAATTTTAAAAAGACATTAAGAATAATTTTGATAAATTAGCTTTTTCTTGTATTGCTGTTGCATATGATAAAACACAAGATGATTAAATATTTGTTTGTATTTGATTTTCAACTGCATTTTCACAAATTTTAATATAACGTGTAATGGTGTATTTCTGCCTTTTAAGTTGTCATCAATCTTGTTTTGCGATTTATACCCCTTTATTTTATCGTCTTAAAGATATTTTTAATTATTTTTTTAAAATTAATTTATCAAAGCCTTCTAAAGTAAAGTACGGTAGATTACTTGATTCTTTATGTACTGTGCTTTGGGAGGTCGTCATTTTCAAAGATACAACAACTACGGTAGTTATTAACAAAACAACACTTTAAAAAATTTTAAAAGCAAATTAACAGAGAAAGCTTTACACGATTAGTGGAAAAATATTCTTAACCTGTTAATGTCATCTTTTTTCACTTACGAAATTCAGTTCGGTTCAATTGCAATGAATTAAGAACTGTTGTTTGTTTTTTTTTCGTTCAATGCTTAAATGTAAATATCTTACAGTAATAGACATGTAGTAACATTTTCTTACTGTAACGAAATAAAGCTTTTAAAAAAATATTTTTGCAAATCATATTTTTGGCAAAGTGTCACATAATCTATTCATATTGCAATGTGGCGATGTCATTACATCTTCTTCCTTCATCTATCATACGTAGCTTCAGTAAAAAAAGTTTAATTAAAAATTTAATATTATTTTTTATTAAAAACAATGCAGCAATATCCTGTTGTTCCCCCACCCCAAGTTACAACTTCTAAAGAAATTATTGAAAGTCCAACAGCTATTTCTACTTTTGCATCATCTGGTACTCCTACTTATCATGTTCAGCAACAAATTCAGTCTAATGTAAATTCAAATACTCAATCAGATGAAAATATTGCAACAATTTCTAAACCTAAATTTGTACAGTATCCATCCAGTACTAATAAAGATGATGCATCAAATGATGATAAAAAAGAAGAAGCACATTCTATTCCAAAAATTGTTCAACCAAATATGAAAATTAGTTACACGTCAAAAAGAGTTTTTAAGGTTTGTAAGCTCACTACAAATAAAACCGTAATAATACTATATTTAATTAGGTTATTATTATTGGAGATGCAAATGTTGGAAAAACGTGTTTAAGTTTTCGTTTTTGTAATGGTAGATTTCCAGCACAAACTGAAGCTACAATTGGTGTGGATTTTAGAGAACGGGCTTTAGCATTTGGAAAAGAATTAATTCGGGTAAATATAGAATTCTCTTTTTTGAAAATAAAAATTTTAATTTTAAAGGTTCAACTTTGGGATACTGCTGGACAAGAAAGATATCGGCAATCAATTGTTGCACATTATTATCGTAATGTAAATGCTGTTGTATTTGTATATGATGTAACAAATCCTCGTTCATTTAAATCTTTACCACAATGGATACAAGAATGTCGTAAGCATGCATTAACATCAAGCAGTGATACCCCTCATATATTGATTGGAAACAAATGTGACTTACAATCTGCAGAACGAGTTAAAACTGATGAAGCACAAGTAAGTGCAAACTTTTGACAAAAAATGAGCAAAGACTATATTCTTTTTTTCTCTCTCTCTCACTTTTCTCTTTCAGGTTTTTGCTGATCAAAATGACATGGCTTTATTTGAAACTTCTGCACTTGCTGACTCTGAGGCTGATCATGTTGAGTCAATTTTCATGACTTTAGTTCACAAATTACGTCAATGCAAGTCAATGCACGTTCAAACAAATGAAGAAAGAGTTGAAAATGAAAAAAAGCTTTTATTAAAAGCGAATGAAGCCTCTGATCTTGATGACAATGAAGGATACTGTTGTTAACAGCAAAAACAAACAAAGAAAAAAATGCTAACAAATTTTAACTAAAAAAAGGGGTTTACTTTTTTTTGATTTTTTGCAATTTCACTTTTAATATTTTTAACTTATGAATGTTATGGGAATAAATAAAAAAAGAGACATGGGAAGAAAATGTGTTTTTAAAGGTTCTTTGTCCAACATCTATCATCATCATCCATAATTGTTGCGTGGCGTTGTGTCCAGTGTTATCGTTTGCCTTTTACACCTTAAAGACAGAGCCGTGGCTGTTTTCTTTTTTGTATTTTTCATTTCTTGTTTTCATTGAGGTTTTAAAAAATATTTGCTGGTTTATTTTGTGGTAATAAATACAATGCAACCAGCAACAATGTTACGTGCTGCTGCGCGTATTAATGTTATTCGTAATGAAAGTGTTGCTTCGGGTAATAATTCATCAACACGTCCATCAAATCCTCCAGGAAAAGGTGGATTTAGCAAATTATTAGTTGCTCTTGGTATTGGTGGTGTAGGATATTTTGCATATCAAAATTTTAAACCTATGACTCATATTTCAAATATTGAACCAAAGCCTGCTCCACAAACATTTGTTCAAACTTCAATTCCTCTTCCAAATGCCGGTGATCCAGAAAATATTTCACCAAATTTAATTTTATCCAAAGATGCTTCAACTCTTGAAGGTCAATATTTTGTTTTTTTTAAAATGGTATTTAATAAAAACCTATAATTTTAGATTTGGAAAATCGGGTTAAAGCTGCACTTATTACTGCTATTTCAAAAATCAGTCATGTCACTGAATCAAAATTCCCTTCAAATCATTCCCATCATTCTCCAGAAAGTTCAACGGGTTCTGTTGTTGAACTTACGGGTGTTCATCGTTATGTTGATAAATTGGATGATGTCATTACTGATGCACGCAATGAACCTTCAACCAAAAATCATCCTTTACTTCCACTTGCTGATGCAACATCCAAAAAATTGCACAGTCAACTTGATGAACTTGAAAAAGTTCATGGTCCATCATCACATTTTTAAAAAACTTTTTTTTATCAAAAAATCATTGATACTCGTTTTTCATATCCTTCTCACTTTCATTGTGTTTTTTTATATTTATTTAGAGAAATTATTTAATAAACTTTTATTACAAATAATATTTAAAAAGACAATACGAGAAAACATTATGATAATTTACGCAAATTCAGTGATAGCTGTAAATTCCACCAGATGCTGAATTATATTTTTCTTGTTCTTTGATAGATAATTTATTTGCTTGCCTAGTTTAAATTGATTTTTATGGTTGATGAGTACAGAAAAGACTGTTTTTCCATGTGTTTTCAGCGTCGGTTGATAAAAAGAGTCCATGCAGAAATTGTGTCGGTTCATAAAAAGTACAAAGGTCATTTACTCGAGAATGTGCCCAAAAAACTTTTTTGTGTATTTTCTGATTACGTCATTTTTATGATACCTAACAAATCTTTGAGTTAAAGATCAATGTGTGAAAAGGTTTAAATTAAAAATGTTACAAATTTTAAAAAACTGTAATCTGATTTAAAATAAATAATGCATCTTTATTTAAAAAAATACTGTAAAATTATTTTATAGCTTATTAATGTATTCTTTCAGAGTGTATGTTTTTTTCCTAATATACATTTTCGAAAGTGTTGATTAAAAACGTAAACTTTTTTTTAAAAGACAGCCCAGTCATCAATTGCATCATTCTTATTTTTTCAGCTTTACACTTTCCCAAAAATTGATTGTTTTTTTTTAAATTTTTCTTTTACAAAATCTTTGTTCAAATGTTCAAATTGAAAGATTGCTCACTTCTAGCAACAAAAATAGCTGAAAAATACTTCTTTTTTGCCAGTGTTTTGTCGTGGTTACATGTTTCGTCATCATTATGGTGAAGCTGTTTGATTGATGCTTATCGTGGCATATCTCTAACTTTATACGACTTCTTTTATTGTTTAAATTATGACATTCAAAAAAGAAATTTCTGGTATTAAAATTAATTAAAAATTTTCAGATGGCAACAAAAAATCATTGCTTATCTTTTACTGATAAGCAGGTTTTTGGCCAAGATAACTCAACTTCCAATTTTGATGTTCAATACAATAATCTTAATTTAAATCAAATTAATAAATCTCATAATGATGATATCACTAATCGCCAACATTTTTTTGGTAAAGCTGGTAAAAGGCTGCAGTCTCATGAATAATAAGCTATTAAAATTTGAAGCATAAGAAGCAATCATTTTCAACAGTACTTTGCAAAGTATAAAAATTTCGGATTTTTTTACAAATTTTACTACTTTGCTTTTGTTTCATTAGTCGGATATAGGTGCTAGCAACGATCATATTAGTTTGAGACTGCAGCCTCAAAAATCACAGTATCACATGATCGTAATGTTAATCCATTGCAAACTAAAAGCAATTACAAATTATGGGATAAATCATTTCCATCTTCCAATTTGTATGACTCTTCTGAAATAAATCAAAAGCAAAGAAATGAAAGTAAAACAGATTCAAATGTCAATAGTAGCACCCTTTCACTTCATATTGCTGCTTATGAAAATTCTGTTTCAAATGAACAAGATGATTGCAACAAAAAATCAAAGATGGCTCAACAAGTAATACTTTGATATTATAAAGAAAAAAATTTTCCATGCATTCATACTATTTTCTGGCATTTCCTAAATACAATGAGTAACAAAATGTTCATTCCGTTTTTCCATTTTTTTTAAATTAAACAATTTCTAAAAGACCAAATTACATGAAGCTTTTAGAAAATGTAAATATGAGCCGGGGGAACAGACTTATATCAATTTTGGACCCTTATGAACACCTTGTCCCCAGTTGGAACCCCAACAATACCCCAAACCCCGAAAAATGACAAAATTAATGGAAAAAAGTTGTGGAAAACCGTAAAAAATCGTACTAAATTTTCCACGATTTTTCACAATTTTCTACGACTTTTCACGATTTTTTACGGTTACGACTTTTTTCCACTAATTTTGTCATTTTTCGGGGTTTGGGATGTTGTTGGGATTCCCAGTGGGGGCAAAGGATACATAGATATGATATAGATGTTTTCCCCAGGTCCATATGTACATTTTCTAAATTTTTCATGTAATTTGGTCTTTTTGAAATTGTTTAATTCAAAAAATAGGAAAAAATAAGAGAAAACAGGGATGAACATTCACCCATTGTACAGAAGTTTGTAAAATGCATTTACAAGTTTTTGTGTACTTCTGAATTTAGCTAAATGACAGCAAATGGCATAAATGAGTGGAAAGCTTTTCATCTGAGACAGAATATCGTGCAAAATTATTTCAATTTTATAGAGTTCTGGTGGAAAAAGACGGAAAGATGTTGGATGCATTTTTAATTCTACAGTAATTCAAGTAAATCTATTAGAATAGCTGAGTATTATTTATAACATCTTACAACATTTATAGAGCCCATTTGAATTTCCTAGACAACAAGAAAATCGAGCCATGGATCCAGAAGTTATGCAATTTAAAACATCCCAAAGATTAATGAATCCTTCAGAAACGAAAAAAGTGGTTAGTTAAAGTTAATTTAATTCAGAAAAGCATTACTGTGAAAATGAAACATTTATGTTTTTGTTTGAAAAATTTTCTAAAATATCTATCATACAGTATATATTTTTTTGTTACGAAACAAAACTTCTGAAAATTATGGAATCTAACCTTTTGGAAATTATGATATAAACAAAGCATTTTCGTTGATGAATTCCTAGCACGAATAAAAAAGTTACTTGGTTCTTGCCTTGTTGGAACATCCGTGGAAAAGTTATTATCAAAAAAAAAATAAGAAGAATTATAATTACTGACGTTTAACGTCAAAAGATATTGATTTTTGTGTTTTATCGTTTTTGTATTTCTTTTCTTGGACTTCATTTATTTTTATTCTTATCAACTTATAGGTCATGGAGAAGAAGGATGTCTCTGAAAAAGATGCAAAGAGATTGAAAGGTATGAACATTTTTTATATAAATTTTGTATTTGGACTTTATGAGTACCTATGAAGATATAAGGATATTTAATTTTTTAAAAAATGCTGTGTAAAGATATATAAATTTTTGGGATCACTGAAACTTTCGTTAACTCTTTTTTTTACAGTTAAAACTGAAATCGGAAAAAAATAAATAAAATTAGTTATATTGAAGATATATCTTTTTACACAATTTAATAAGCTTATTAAAAAATTTAAATTTCAAGCTTACATTTAACCGTTCCTCTTTTTTAAGAAGCCGTTGGCCAGCTATCCAAACTTGTTTCAAATTCAATTTGTGCCGATTGTCATCAACAACGTTCATTATGGGCTTCTGTGAATTTCGGAGTATTTTTATGTTCAAGATGTGCTGGTATGCATCGTCATCTTGGTGTTCATATTACACAGGTATGTTATATTTTGTCTTTATGAAACAGAAATTTTAATAATATAAATATATTAGGTTCGATCCATCAATCTTGATACTTGGACTCCAATTCAACTTCTTTGTGTTACAATTAATGGAAATATGTGGACAAATTCATGGCTTTTATCAAATAAATCACCAGATTATGGCAGACATATTCTCGATGATCCATCTATGAGCCGATTTATTCAAGAAAAATATGAATCTATGAAATATGGTGATAATTCTGGAATTTTACGTGTTACAAAATCAAATTTTCCTTATATTACTGTTGAAAAAGCTTTAGAAGTTTATAAATTAGCTATGACACTACATGTAAGCTTTATCATAACAATAATAGAAAGAATAGTTATTTAAACATTTTTTCAGCGTCAACAAGTTGATCATTGTCTTATCCGTCCACAACTTATTGCTGCTGCAGGTTTTGATTATCCTGTACCAACACATAATCCTGGAAATCGTAAACTTCTTTTATTATTGGAAGATTCAAAAGGTGGTGATCAAAAACATATTACTCAAGCTCATATTTCTGGTATTCCACAAGGAAAGAAAGCTCCAAGTCCGGTTATTCCAAATTTTAAAACTACTAGTCATCATCAACTTGGTCATACTGCAAGTGCTTCAAATATTCGTGTATCTAATTTTATTGATATTGATGATTTTGGTATGTACATAACAAACATGTTTATTCCTCTATTTTCGTTTCATAATTTGTCCCAGATTGATGTTAGATTTATTGGTTACTGTAGCTTTAGAGGTTTTACACTTTTCAATCATCAAGGCTACAGTATCCCATATTAAACTCTTGCTGCTGTTTTTGACTTTATTAAATATTCCTGTCACTTTATTTGCTTTCTACCGTAACCCTTATGCCTCAAACCTTGTTAAAATTTGTTTCATTTCAGGTGTTAGTGATAGTACTATTGGAATAGCACGTGTAAATATTTCTGGTGATCCTATGGAAAAACCTACCCATGCACCTGCAAAATCTTCATCATTTGGAGTATTTCCTACTGAATCTCATAATGAACCTGCTTGGCCAACAATTAGTGCTTCATCTGGTGATAATTTGAATTCATTTTTTAAAGAATCACCTGCGCTTCAATCTACTGTTTCTGCAGCAGAACAAGAAATATTTGGTAGCTTTAAAACTTCATCGGATCAAAATATTTGGAATGATACGACAGATTCAACTCAAAATGCATTTATTCCAAGTTTTGGTTTAACAATTAATGAAAAATATGCAGATAATGGTAAACAGAAATCAAATAATGATAATTCAAATGGATCTTTCTTTATTGAAAATATTCTTGGTCCTTCAACATCTACTACTCCAGCTTCTGGTAATGAACTTGGTGATTTTGTTATTCCACCGATGACTGCTACTCCTTTCTCTTATACCAATACAATATCATCTTCTAATGGTGAGTAGAAATTTTTCGGAGTTTCTATTGTATATCCTTACCGACAAGACGTCCGTGCAGTTAAGATATGATCCTTTTGAAAAAGCTTGAGTTTTTGCTCTTTTGTTTTTTGTACTGGTTTAAGTTTACATTATAATATTAGTTATCATTTGTCGGTTAAGCAAGGACGTCAGCAAAAGGGCACATGCCTCCTCCGAAATGTGTATGTTTTGTCGTCGTCGTGTAAACGGGACAAAAGATTAGAAGCGTGCCTTTCCCTGCTGACGTCTTTGCAGTTAAGATATGATAATTATTAAGTATATTAAAATTATTAGACAAAAATTGTGAATTTCCAAGACCATAGATTAATTTTGACGGAGCTTTGGTGTTATATTTTCTTTAACAGTATTGCTGCCAGCTTCAATAGGTTAAAGAAATTTTTACATAATATTATTATAATTCCTGGGGAGGCATAGGTACACATTGACCTTGTTTTTTATTCAGCATTCTGAACAGTTATTAATATTTGTTATCATTTTCAGGTAATTCAGCTAAACGTGAAGCTAGCGGTGATGCTACTCAAGACAAGGATTTTATTTTAAGTCTTTATAGTAAATAAATTTGTTAACAAATGTGATATTGTTTTTATTGTCTCATAGTGTTTCTTTTCGAATCTTTTAATTTTTTTCATGTTTTTATTGTTTTTGTTTCGTTAAATGAAATTTATCTTGTTAAAAACTTTCCATTTTTCTACGATAAATTTCTTTTTTTTGTTTTTACTATCATCTTTCTTTCTTCCACCTCTCAAGCAAACTTTAAAAGTAGAGAAAAGGAACATTGTTTCAATTTTCGTGATAATTTTTTTCAAAATCTAGTTCATTTAAACATCTTTTTCCATAACAGGGTTAAAGATTACTGTACCGGTACTCGCTTTTTTTCAAATTTTTTAAATTGTTGTTTTATCACTTTGTCTTTCATTATTCAAAAATTATGACACTTGAATTATCACTCTTCTTCTTTTTACCATAAAATAAATAACATTGTATTGTATTTTAAGAGCAATATAGAATTTTTTTAATACATTACATTTGTTTTTTTATCTTACGGTATGCAATATTTTTTGTTCTTTTTTTATGTGATGCCAAATACTGGAGTAGTAAAAGCTGTAATGGCAAATTAAATAAATGTGATATTATTATTATTTCTTTTTCTTTTGTGATTTTTCAAATAATGCAAAAAAATTCAAACTATTTTTATTTTGCAATTCTTTCTTTTTTGGATTGTGGTTGACTTCTTTCTCTCATTCATTCAAACAAACACACAAAAATACGAAGAAACTTTTTTTTACAAGAGAAGTGAAAGCAACAACACGCTTTTATTGATTGATTGAAGAAGTTGAAGAGAAAAGAAAAAAAGTTAATAAATTTTTAAAGCATTTTTTGAAACCGGTGTATGATTAACGCATTTTCTCTCCTCTGTTTTTCATCTTCTTCTTTTTCAACTGCGCTTGTTGAAGATGGATGGATAAACATGAATGAATGAATGAATCATCTTCCAAAATTGTTGTTAGCATTTTTATTAGTTTTTTAAAAAAGCAAAAGATTTGTACATTGTTGATTTTTCAACAGTTTCTTTGCTCTTCTAAAAAAAACGATAGCTGATGAAGAAATAATGAAAAGAAAAACTAAGTAGGAGTTTGTTAAAAAAAGAGCAATAGTTTTTTAATGATTTTTGTCTTACTTTTGAATCGTTAAGTTTATGCTCATCATCATCATTTTTTGATTTTTTTTTGTGAAAAAAAACGAAACAGTAGAAGATGAAAAGAAGAAGTATTAGGCGTTACTAACTGCATGTTCGCAGATTTTTAACACACAAAAAAGTTTTTATTTGTTGAAAAAAAACTGTTGGTGTATTTATTATATTTGTTGTGCTCGTCTTCCGCCATTTACTATATGTGTTGTTTTTTTTGTCCGATGCGCAAGAAAAAATACTCCCGAGGAAGTGAGCATCGCGCAAAAAGCGTGTGTGTCAAAAAAAAATTTTTTTTCTCTATCGTCGTCCACGAGAGCTTATCTTTATTTCTTGTATTCTTATTTTCAACCTTTTTTTCTGCATTAAATGTTTCGCTCAAAAACTTTTTTTTTATTTTGAACATTATCGATCATTTATCTTCTTAAGTTTCAAAAATTCGTGCAAAAAAAGTTATTAAAATTTTTGATTGATTTTTTTATTCGAATACTATAGTTTTTTCAGTTGTGGTGTAGTTAGAAAAGTAATCAATGATGGGATTACTACCTTGTTGTTCAACACCTGATGATCCACAAACAAAAACAATTGAACAAGAAATTAAAAAAGAAAGAAAAAATTTACGTAGACAAGTTAAAATTTTATTACTAGGAGCTGGTGGATCTGGTAAAACAACATTTCTGAAACAAATGGTTATCATTCATGGCGCTGGTGAATTTACTGCTGATGAAGTTCGAGCATATCGAGCTCAAATTTTTCAGGTGTTTTTAATAATTCATTGTCAATAGTGTTTAACATAATTCTAATTTAGAATATTATTAGTGCAATGAGAATTTTATTAGATGCTCGTCAAAAATTGGGATTAAAATGGGAAAATGAAAAACGACAAAAAAATGTTGATATGATTATGCGGTAAGCTTATTATTGCTTAAATGATTTCTATTGAACACAGTAAACTCGAAAATATACGGTTTTTTGAAATGTTGGTGCTTTGAGTTTTTAAAAAGTTTTAAAATCATGGGTTTTTAAGGGTCTTCAGAAACTTTTTGTACTATAAGCTTAAAAAAATTAGTAAAAAGTTTCACTTAAGTTTTATTTGGGAATTTTTCTAAAGCGCAAATTCCGAAAAGCAAAATCAGTGCTTTCAATGGAATTCTATTTTCTTGCATTTTATTTTGTGTAACAATTTACCTCGTTTTTTCTTCTTCTTTCACTTTACGATTTTATTTTATTGATTTTGCTTCTTCTTTTTTACAGGTTTACTGCAAGTGACTTGATGCGGGGTGTTGATCAAGCGACATTCATTGAAATAGCGCCTATTGTTCATGACTTTTGGAATGATCAAGCAATTAAAAAAACATATGAGCAAAGAAATTTATTTCAAATTGTAAGTTGTAGATTTATAGTTGTTAAAGATACAGTATCGGTAGTAGCAAACTAACTTGGATCAAAAGAAAAGAATATTTTATAAAAAGTTATTAAAAACAAAAGTATTTTTGCTAATTTAAAGAAAATTTTTTTTAGAGTGAATCATGTGTTTATTTTTTTGAACATATAAATCGTGTTGCATCTCCTGATTATTATCCAACAAATAAAGATATATTATATTGCCGAAAAGCTACTCGAACAATTACTGAACATGTTTTTGAAATTCAAAGGGTTCCATTCAGGTATAATTTATGCAGTATTTAACAGTCACTTAAGCAAAACTTTTTCTAGATTCATTGATGTTGGAGGACAACGATCACAAAGACAAAAATGGTTTCAATGCTTTTCTGATATAACAAGTATACTTTTTATGGTTGCTTCATCAGAATATGATCAGGTTCGAGTTATAGATAAATGAATGCAATAATATTTATTTTAACTTTTTATAGGTTATCTTAGAAGATAGAAGAACGAATAGAGTTGTTGAATCAAGATCAATATTTGAAACTATTGTAAATAACAAATCATTTGTTAATGTTTCAATAATATTATTTATGAATAAAAGTGATTTATTAGAAGGTAAGCTTTAACCTATACATTTTTTTCATTGAAAAATATATAAGCCTTTTTTTGCTATGACTATGAATAACCTGAATTAAAATAATCCTAGTTTTGTTTTCGTGGGGAGTGCAATAGAAAAGTGCAATAAGACGTCATGTTTTTTTCGAAGTAAATGATTTTAAAAATTTATGTTAAAGTAAAACAGCAAAAGTAAATAAGCAAGCAGCTTTCATCCTTTTTTTACATCACATTTATTTCGACGAAGTTGTACTGTAAAACTACGACAAAATATATCCTATTATTATCTAAAGAAATTTTTTTCTAATTTTTTACGCTTTACGCTTTTCTAAAATAAAAAAATATTTTTGATGTCTGCTCACAGTAAGCAGTAATTTGTTACGTAATATTTTCATAGAATACGCATCATTCTAGAATGAATCTGTTTTCACATGTCTAAATTATTAATTTACAAATTTTAGCAAATTTTTAATTTTCTTAATACAACTTTTTTTTGTTTTCATGCCTTAATTGCTTTATTCATTAATTTGTGTTGCTTTTTTGCACACAAAATTTACCAGAGAAAAAAATATTTGTGGTTTTTGAATTAATTGTAGCTCATTGATATCAGATCATAGTACAGGAATACTGTAGCATTTAAAGAAAAACCTTTTTTGCAAAAACCTCTTGGGATATTATCCACTAGTGGTGGTGAAAATGGCAAAAACTAAAAAGACCACTAATTTGCAATAAAAATACAGTAATACATTGTTGTTGTTTTTTTCAGAAAAAGTGCCTCGATCAGATATTCGTAAATATTTTACTGATTTTACTGGTGATCATACATCTCCAAAATCTGTTCAATTATTTTTATTAGATAAATTTGAAAAAAGTCGCCGTGATCGTACTGTACCATTTTTTTATCATTTTACAACTGCAATTGATACTGATAATATTCGACGAGTTTTTGAAGATTGTCGTCAATCAATTCTTGAACAAAATTTAAAAACTCTTATGATGCAATGATTTACTTCCTTTTTTTCTCTCTCTTTTTTCTATTTTATCAAGATACACAGTCAAAACTTTAAAGCTTGTAAAATGTTTTATTAATTTGTTATATTTTTTCTTTTCTTTCAACGAAATGTCACATGGCAATAATAATAAACAAACATTAAAAGGTTTTTTCATTGCAAAAAAAGTGAGATACAATAAATTAAGAATTAAAAAAATTAAGATTTGGGATTTGATGATTTTTTTGGAAGAACAATGATATCATATGAATGAAAAATGCAAAATTGTCGTCTATACTACATATTATGCAAACAAATATTTAGTTAAGTCATTTTTTTTTTTTGTTATCATTTTGAAAGGATATGAAAGTGAATATATGCCCCCGCTTATTACAAACAATGTTAATAATGCCAATATTTAATGACAGATATCTTTATATGGATTCCCTTGAGGCTTTTTTAATGTTGTAAAAATATAAAAAATGGGCTTCTTCTGTTTTTTCTTTCCTCTTTCGAATTGTATTATTACAAGCTGAATTCCTAAGAAATGCTCTAAATGAATACCTTGTAAAATACACAAGAAAGTACGTGTGACCGAACTAAACATTTGTTTTAAAATTTCAAAATAAATTAAGTGTTAGATAGACAAAAAAAGAAAGAAAGCAGAAAGTGTAAAGAGATCAAAAGAACGATTTTTTAAATTAAGCCCGTAAAAAAGAAGATCATTGGTTTTATTTAAACACGTACATGTGTCACTTTGGCATCTAATGAATGCTTGCTTGGTAAATCAAGGGATGCTTTTCTTGGTGTATAACTAATAATATCAGAACCAGAAAATCTTGCTGTAAGTTCCATACTGCTTTGTTTTGTTGAATTTCCACTAAGTAACAAAGGACTGCATTGTTGTGCCCGATTTGGTTCTAAAAAAGAAGAATAAATGAAAGAAAACAAAAGTAATTTCCTCCTCTTTTTCTTCTTTATCTTTACTTTTCTTCCTCCTAAGAGACAAAATACTTGCCTTGAGTTTTAAGAACATTTTCTAAATTTGAAGTATTATCATGGGCTTTAGTATTTTGAATAACATTATGAGATTTGCAACATGGCACAATCAAAAATATTTGTTTTCGAAATCCATCGTTAAGTAAATAAAAGCATGGGGTTAAAACAACACCAAGTAATGCGATCATTGAAGTATAGATATATATTGACAGTGAATCATTTTTAATAAGTTTATATGCATGCAATACGCCAACGCTAAATAATGGAGACCAGCATAAAATCTAAAAATTTGAAAAAAATAAATAAAAAAATTGTAGTTTTTTGATTAAATAACAACAACAGCAGAAAAAAAATCCAATGAAATTTCGTTTTACGTTTACGTATTTGTTTGTTTAATTAACAACAAAAAAAGCTAAGATTCAGAAAAAAAGGAAGGGGGAGGAAAAAAACACACAACAAAACTGACCAAAAATCCAACAATTGCTAATAAAGTTAAAAGCATTCGACGTCGTCGATGTTGTGCTTTACGAAAACGTTCACGACTTTGAACACCAATTGTAGGGCGCTGCCATAGAAAAAGTGCAAGATGACCGTAGGTGGGGATCATAACACATAGTGGAATTCCATATTGTGCAATAATGGTTGTCTATAAACACAGTTTATCATTAAAAAAACTTTTTTTGTTATTACTGTAGCACATACAATTTGTAACACTCTTTTACATGATGGACAATCAATTCCACATTGTACTCGATTAGGAATAATATCTGGATCATGAATACCAGAGAATTCTTTTCCCATAATATTTACTTCACCACTTAAATACAAATATGGTGATGCAACGGTAAATGCAATAAGCCATACAAAAGCTGTTAATCCAATACATTTTCTTTTATTTAAACGTGATTTTCTTCGAAATATTGCAAGCCACCGATCAATAGCTACGAGTGACATAAAATAAAATGACCCTATAAATAGTTTATAAATTAAATTCAACAACATTTTAAGCTTATTAATTTTTTTTAAAAAAGTATATAATTATTATTACCTGTTGCAGTAACATACATTATTGAAAATGAAGCCTTACACATAATTGTACCTAAAAATAGAAAAAAATGATATTAAAAGTATTAAAATTTAAAAAGCATTTTTTTTAAAAAAGTAGTAGTAGTACTTACCAAATACCCAATTTGTTTGTAATATGTATGTTGACATAAAAAATGGTGGATGAAATAATAAAAATAATATATTAGATAAAGCTAAATTTGTCATAAGCATATGGGTTACGGTATGAAGCTTTTTAGATCTCCATATAACATAACAAAATATACAATTACATAATAAGCCGGTAAAAGCTAAAATGCCATAACTGAATGCCGTTGTAATTCTAAACCATTCTTCATTGATATGGTTATTATTATTTGTATTAGGTGATATAAAATCTGATACAGCAATATTATAGAATTGTAAAAATTGTTGTTCTGAGAATCTGTAAATGTTAATGACTTTGCAAGGGTTAGTTAAAGAATTATCAACACTAACTTTTCATTTTCAAAATCACTCCATGATGATGATCCCATGGCTGACAAAGAAGATGTCTACAAAGAAGATCAAAGATAATAAAAAAATGTGTCTTTTATAAAAATTTTATTCTATTCTAAAAATGAAGAATTTTTAACTCATTTAAACAGAAAAAAAGAAAATGAAGACGACTTCAAAAGTAGATACGAGACATGTATAAAAAACAAAACACGCTTTGTGACATTGGGTTTTAAATACAATCTTATTTTATTATGTTTTCCTGCCCCTTTATCTTATGAAGAAGAAAAAGAAAAATACGCGGCTCATCACCTAATGACATCAAAAAGTTAAGTCAAGTGTATAAAAGCAAAAAATGAATGATATTTTAAAATTAACAAAAATAATACTATTTTGTATAAAAATGAATTTTTGTATTTGACAAAAATGAAGCAGGTTGCTTCTTTCTTTTGTTGTCTACGTAAAAAATTGAAAATAAAATAGAACGTTTGGGAGGCAAAACACACATACAAAAAAAGAAAGAAGAAGATGAAGCAGAATAAGAATGAAAGTAAACAGATGCTGCTTATAAGATGATAAAACAATTGTTTTGTTTTTTTAGTTGTTTGAAACATGCCGCTTAAATAATGGACCAAAACAAAAGAAATGAAGATGATACTAGAAAAAATAACTTAAACGGTCAGAAAAAAAAACTTGAAGAGGGAAAAAAAATTAAATAAAAAAGTAGAAGGCAAAAGACACAAACCCAACAACGAACGAAGGGAAATTAAAACTATGAAAAAGGAAGGGAAAGGAGAAGAACAAAAAATTTATTATGCATCATTCTCTCAGAAATTTTTTTTGTTTTATTTTTTTGAATGAAAAATCTTATCGGATCTTCTACTTTGCAATAAATAAAAAATATAAAGAAGATGAAGAAAATTGGGTAAGAATGAAAAAAAGAATAGAGAGAAAGAAAAAACACAAAGCTTATTACTTTCACATGATATTTGGAGGCTACTGCCAAAAAAGGAGGGGGGATCTTTTGAAACAAAAAGAAAAAATCTTTTTTTTCTTTAAGAAACCTTACTTAAGCGTTAGCATCCTAAATGAAGTCGTTGAAATCAAAATCCTCTCCTTTTAGTCACTAAGCAGTTCAAAAAATAAATAGCTGAAAAAAAGAAAGGCATAAATGAACAATAGGAGCGGCATAAAAAAGTGAAAAGGAAGATGTTAGCTTAAAAAGGCAAAAACAAAAGAAAACAAAAAAAGCGGTTTTACTTTTTTTTGCAGAAAAAAGAAGATAAAAAGAAGAAGGGTAATAATTGCCTTTTTTGAAAGCCTTTGAATAACGAGGTGAAAATAGGAAATTAAAATTTAGCATAAATCAGGCTAATCATTTTCAACCCCATTTTTTAAAAAAAGACAGCCTCCTGGATAAAGTGAAACTCTTGAGTTTTTCTCTTCAAAAAAAAAGAAATTGCCTATTTCATTTTTATCTGAAAGAACATACCGATTATGGTAGCTCCAAAAATGGGGAATAAAAAAATTTCTTTTTTCCTCTTCGTTGCTTATGAAAATTATGGGTGAGAAACTGCACAATTTTATCAAAAATTGCCTAAAAATGAAGAAAAAAAATATTTTTAAATTAAAAAAGTTTTTGATTAACAAAAAATTAACAAGCTAAAAAATGAGGAAATAAAGAGTAACCATAGCCACATGTTTGTTACTGAAAAAAAAGAAGAAAACCTTTTTTTTCCCGCCTACATCTGCACTTTTTTTAAACATAAGAAAGGTCAAAAAAAGAAAGCTTAAAAAAGTATTTGAAATGATAGCCCTTGAAAAAAAGGCAGTGGAATGTTTTTTTTGGGTACTTTTGTATGTTCTTAACAAAAACAAAACAACAACTACTCACAAACTTTTTTTTCTTCTTTAAGATTAAAAAGCAAAGAAACGATTGTACGCATTAAGCATGAAAGAAGAGACACAAAAATTTGAAATAAATCTTCTTTTTTCAAAAGACAGTTTTTATACAACTTTTTTCTGTGTTGATATCATTTGTTTTTTACAGTAAACAAAAAACACGAAGACGTATTCTTCAAAAAATAAATAAAATGATTTTCTTTTGTTTTCATGATAATATTTTTTTTGGTTAAATCAAAAACATACCAGAAATCTGATTTTGATAATAATCATATAAAACGGAAATCATGCTTTAAAATCTGGGATCAAAAACAATTCTTGTTTAAAAAACAAAAAACGCTTCAACGGAAGTTTTTGGGATTGCATCAAAACAGTGATAAGCAGGCTTTTTGAATACGATTTTTCACAAGTACAAAAACAATAGTTTTCAAACTCTCCCAAAATCTTATGGAAATTCAGCCAAATTCCTATTTAAGGGGGAATAGGGGGTAGTGGGAGTAACTGCGCTCTGAAATGATTTTTTTCCTGTATACGGTCTAGAATCCAGCTAACTTATGCAAATCTTTTATTTACCTATTTTTGTTGTTTGAACTTTTGCAAAAAACCAAAAAAAAGGATTTGTTTTGCAAACCTCATTAAATAAACTCCTTTACTTTTTAATCCTGCTTTTCATTAAAAGTTTCAAAAGGATAAAACTGAAAAAGGAGACTATAAAAATTAAACCAAAATTTTTTTAAAAATGAAATGAATTTTTGTTTTTCAAAAAGTACGATAGACGAAAAGAAAGCACGTTTTTTTATGATTATATGCCTGTTTTACAGCTATAATGACAAGGTGGAAGAGAGCATAAAGTCAAATAAGAATAAAAATTATAAAAAAAGTACTATAAAATTATCTTTTTTGAAATATAGGCAAGAAAAAATTTTATTTAAAACAAGACTTTTTTTACCTAATTTGTAAATTCTCGAAATGGTATCCTTCTCACAAGGGATCTCACACCTCTACTTTTTACAACTTTAATCATTAGTTTTTTTGCTAAAAATTAGCTTTTTTTCTTAAGGTTTTTTTTCTTCTAAAATTTTGATGACGTTGTAGTCCCAAAAAAAGATAGATAGAAAGAATAAAGATGCCGACAAATAAAAAGTCTTGGGAAACTGGAGACGACAAGAAAAGAATCTTACACCACCTTGAATCAATGCATGAGAATTGAAAAAAAATAATGTTTTAAATAAGCTTTTTTTCTTGGCCTGATAAAATATGCAGCAAAAAGAAAAAAGTATAAATTGTTAAAAAACATATACAGTGAACAGTGAACCAGCGTCGGTTTGTTTAGGGTGATATAACTAAACTTTAAGTTATAACTAACGTTAGCAAGCAGCAAGTTGTGGTTGAAAAAACAGAGCTTTTTTGATAGTACAAAAAACCCAAATTATTCCAAATGATATAAAGTTCTATTGACAGACGTGAAGTATATTAAAGAAATATTAAATTAATGCTTACGAGTTATATTTTAATTAAGGCATAGGAAGCTTCTTTTAAAGTTTCATTAATTTTGGGCTTCTAAAGTCAAAAACACTTTTCGAAATTTATGAATTAACTTAATTATTAGTAAACAGCTTTCATAGAATGAATAACAATAGTTATAATTAATGAAGAAACATCATAGTATTGGAATTGAGAAAATATTTTTATTACTTTTTTGGCAATGATAAACAGCAAAAGATGAGCAAAATTTGGAAATTCAAAGATTTCGAAGGATTTCTTTATTACTAAAATGGGCATTAGTACCTAGAAAAGTTTCATAGCGATAGTATTTGACAACTTTATTAAAGAATTTCGAAAAAAATAAACCTCATCTCAACATCAAATTCCTAATTAAAAACATCATGAAACTCTTGGAGGTGTTTGTTTCAATCTTCATTGTTTTTAAGATTGTTTACAAAATGTGTTTTTTAGTTTCTCTTTATCTTTTTTAAGTGAGTTAAAAAAATGCTCATTTTCGTATTTTGCAACTAAACAAAAAACAAGACAACAAAAACCTAAAAGAATATCATTACTTACAATTAAGGCTAAGATGACAAAAGCAAATGCAAGTCGGAAGTCTACGAAAAAAATATGTTTTTGTTTAAAGAATAATTAAGAAGTAAAAGATCGCTAAAATATATCTCGCCTCCACTTCTTTATACACTTCATTTGAAACATTCAACGAAAAAAAGAATTCCAACTAAAAGCTTTTTTTTCGGTAATTAGTTTCGAAAGTGGTATGAATAATTATGCACAAAAGCCAAACCTAAAAAGATTTTTTCTGCATTTTTAAATGGCGAACTGAGTGTGGTTTATTATCCTTTAAACACAGTAGCACTGGCTTAAAGACCGAAGAAGCAAGACTAAGAATTTTTTTCGGTGGCAAAAAATCTGTTAAAAATAACAATTTATACAGTAAATAGTATTTAACTTCTATTTCTAAAGTTTATTTTCAAACATTTTTGTCTATATTAGAATCAAAAAAGTGGATGAAAAAAAACGCATTAAATATATGTTATGCTTCAACAGTTATATCCCGTGATAGACACTTTGAACATTGACATCATAAGGGGTAGAAAAAAAAGTGAGAGAGAGATAATAATAACTCGTCGCTTTTGTTTTAATTAGTTCTCTCTTTTTAACCTTTTTTTTAGAAAAAATAGACAAAATTACAAACTGTCCTTAGGGAATAAAACCTTTGATCACATTTTTTTGAGCAGGAAAACATATATATCAAAAATTATTTAGCATCCAAAAAAAAGTTATAAAAGAAGAAAATGCAACATTTAAAGGCAATTAACCTTTTTTATATTTATATATTTTTACAAAAATAAATAGAAAAAAAGATGTTCAAAGCTCAAATCTACAAGAAGAAGAAATTTTTTTTTATTAAATGAGTATTTTTGTGAAAAATGAATGAAAAGCCATTTAATGATGTAATGACGAAAAAAAAAAATGTGAAAAATGAGATGAAAAATAACTAATGTAAATGTTGTGGTAATCATCCTTAGATATTATACACATATATTTTACTTTTAAAAACAAGGCGGAAATTCCATAAACAAAATATGTCTATTAAGGAAAAAAGAGGAAATAAAAAAAGTGACACCAATGAAATGCAAAAATATTAGAATGTGTAAATGCTCATTTTTGTTTGTCTTAGAAAGGGATTAAATTTGAGAATCAAGTTTAAATATAGTTCCGGTTAGTTATGAATCAGACTTTTAATTTGATAACCTTAAAATGTTAAAGAAAAAAAAATGCCGCTTCACAGAAGTTTGTTCTTTTTGACTCAAAATATGAAAACAGAATTGCAAATGACAAAAAAAACTACCACTAAGTTTTTATATGTATCAGATACAAGAATGTCCAAGGGCAAAGATTTTTTTCTTGTAGTTTAGAAAAAATGAAAAAGAAAAAATGAAATCATGGGCCATCAGCTCCAGTGACAGGGGCAAACAGGGCCAAAAACAGAGGTGTGGGAATATGGCAAGTTCAATTTGCTTAAAATGCCATTTATTAACAAATTTTTATCTATTCTATGACTTAATGTGAAACTTTTTGAAGCTTTTTCAAAGTCATACCCCTAGAAAATGAGATATTTACTGCCTTAAGATCTAAGTTTAGGGACAGAGCTGAAGAAGAGGTCCATATTTAAGAGGGGCAACGGGGGCACTTGCCATATCCGAAATTCAATTTTTTTTGGACATTTTGCCGTAGTCGTGTTATAGCGACAAAAGATCAAAGATTTGCCCCGTCCGAAGCTGATTCCCCCTCCCAAAATTTTTTCCAGCATTCGATCATGCCAAAGAACGTTGGTTCAAATCGTTATCCCAAAAAATCTCAAAGTATTTAATTCACACATTTCACTCTTTGATTTATTCTACCAATATTCTCTATTACAAAACTCTGGATAGTAATATTTTTTAGACTGTAAGAGATCAGAAACAAGGTTAGCAATACAGTTTAAACAAAACAGCTTCAAAAACAAAAAAAGCCAAAAGAAAACTGTTTAAAATTCTTCTTCTTCCAAACAAAAACGGCATTGTCGTTGTTTTCTGTTTAAAGGTATTATTTTTGTTTTTTTCTTTTCTTTTTCATCTTTTTTGCTAATTTTTAAAATCTTCAATTTTAAGTGCTTGTCGTTTTGCAATAATAACCTAAAGTTGATTGTTTTGTCGTCGTAGTTTTTGTTTTTTTCTTTTTACGATGGTTATTTCCGACTTCTAATAACAGCGGTAAAAAAAGAGAAAAGAAAACTTATGAAACATTTTTTTCGTCTTTCAAAGAACACAAAAAAAAGAAGTTTCAGGTTTTTTATCAATGCCATAACATGTTTTTTATTGAATCTCTTCAAAGCATTTTTTTTAAAAAAAGTAGTTGACTTCAATTCGATTTTAAAAAAATTTGAATTAGGAGATGTTTTTCGCCCTTTCGTTTTTTCACGTCATTGGATTTTTAAAAAAATTTATTTTTCTCGCATTTCACTGATTGCTCAACACAAAAAGAAGGGATGCCGAGAATATTGTTCCGCATTTTTTTCTTCTGTTGTCGTTTGCTTCTTCTTGTTTCTTCAGTATCAAAAAATACATATATAATATAAAGCAAACATTTATGTCAAGTATATTTTTATATGTACTGCTTTCAATAGAAAAATAAAATGTTGCCAATGTTGTTATGTTATGTTATTTTAAGCGGTGTCGGGTTGGTTATTATTTATCGCTTTTATTTTCATTTATCCTTGTTGATGATTAAAGTTCATCATCAAGTTTATATTCTATATTTTTTTAATGATTATGTCTTTTTCCAATTATGTTATTATTTTTTCTTCTATATTTTTTTTGCCTTTAGTTTTCCAGTGCTATCTAAATGTCAATGGTTTTTGTTTTACCAAAGAAAAGATGTTTTGAGTGATGATGCCTTTAAAAGCTATTGTCTAATATTCTTCTCTTTTTCTTTGTCATTGTTTTTTTAACATAAACATCGGCAATGCGGTTGTTGAAGGAAGGATTGATGTATTGTTGCTTCATGATCTTAACAACCAAAATGAGAATCTTTTTTTTAAACAAAAAAATAATTTATTCCCCTTTTTGTCGTCATCAAAAAACAATGAAACAAAAAAATGGATATCTTTGTTGTGAAAAAAAATAGAAATAAACTTTAACAAAAGAAGGAAAAAGAAGACAAGCAGGCATCGATGATAGTATGATGATGAAAGCACATATCTCTTTCGTCGTCCTTAAATAAAAAAGCTATCATCAAAAAGAAGAAGAAAGAGAAGAAGGACAAAAGAAAAAACAAAGAAACAATTGATAGGTCCAGGAAAAAAAATTAGATTAATACCATCATGTGATAGAGCTAAATAAAGCCATTGATATATTTTAAGCAGCATTAAATTTAAATTCGTGACGTACAAATCATCATCATCATCTTGAAGGAACAGCAATGGGAAAGAAGAAATAAAAGTACCAGAAAAAAAAGTTAACCGTCTGTTTAAGTTCCCTTAAAAAATATTTGAATGCAAAGGATAAATAAAAAAAAACAGAGTAGCTTGCCTTCTAGACTGGACGACGTTTGTCCGCTACTTTTCAAACGATAAAATATATAAAAAAAGGAAAGCATTTGTAACTTTTGGCACCCTAAATTTCTTTTTTTTCCACTTTGCTCCCGGTTCCTAATGTTTTTAGTGCTTCTGTCTCACAAAAATATAAAAATTCTTTTAGGGAATGCCAAAACATGAGTGGCCAACTGGTGTTCGAGTCAGTATATTTTTTGCGTGCAAAAAAACTTTCTTTTTTTTGTGTTAATAGTTAACACCCAATCGCTTGCAGTTTTGCTTTTTTTTTGTTTCTTTTTTATCGTCAATGACGCCAATAAACAATGAAGCAAAAACGAAGGAAAAAAGAAAATAGAAAGAAAAACGATGGATTCTAACTTCTTTTTTTCTTCGTCAACTTCTTCTTCTTCATCGTTATTTTTGTGTAGAAGTCTTCTTTGTTATGTCATTTTTTAAAAAGGCATTCTTTACTTTTATAACAACAGGAGAGAACAAAATAAGAACAAAGAAAAAAGGATTAAGCTTTATTTTATAAAGCTTTGTTTTTTTGGATGAATCTTATATCTAAAACAAAAAGAGTTCTTGACATCATTGACTAGCTTTTCATACGGTATCGGTTTGAAGTTTGTTCCTCAATTATCATCTCTTAAAATCTCTCTTTTATCCTTCTTTTTTCTTACATACTTTAATTGAGTTACTTTATTCTTAATCTTTTAAGAATAATATGATAAAAAAAGCTTGTTAAAAGCTTAAAATTTTTGTTTTTTGCCGTTTTTAACTGCTGTAAAGAAAAAGAAGCAAAGTCTTTCTATTTTTTTCATATTAATAATTGGGATATGCTTAGCTTTTCACTTGGTAAACTTTAGTTAGTTTGGTAGAAGACGTAAAAAAAAGCTTTAGTCTCAACTTAAACATTTTTCTCGTAAAAAGGACCCAAAAACTTATTGGTCACCACCACCATATTTTTTCATTTTCTTTTCATTTGCCATGTCAGTAAATATGCTTTTCTTCTCCCTTCTTTTTTTTCTGCATTTTTTCATGCTTAAGATTGTCAAAAGATTAACGTCCATGACGACGGACTCAAGCTTGAAAATAAAAAGGTTCAACTTTGGATACATTTTCTATACTCAACAAATTTTTTTGGGATGCCAAAAATTCCGCCATCTCCATTTACTTTTTTGACTAAATTGCGCACCGAAAAAAACCCTCTTTTAAAATGTAAATAAACGAGAACGTCTTTTTTTATTTTATTTTTTTCTCTATGCTCTTTTAAGGTTTTAAGAGTTATTTGATACCAATATTTAAGAACCTAACTACTACTACTACTACTATTCTAGCAAAGCTTTATTTGTTTACTCGTGTCATGGCTTGAATATATTTTTTATGTACTTTTTAAAGCTTTTACATTCATCGTCTAGCTTTCAGGCGATTATTTTCTTCTACCATAATTAGAAAATCAACAACTTCTTTTTTTCTTCAAATATAATAATTAATTACGTTTACTTTTTTGAATAACAGAAATTTGAATGACGACGACTTTTATATTGCAATATAATAATTTAAATCATTTAAATAAACGATTAAAAAAATTATTACATAATTATTATAATTTTTTTAATAACATCATTATTACGTCCATCCTTATTGGGTGGTCTTAAGATTTATGTGCTGTTGTTGTTGTAACTTACACAGGCATCAAGTCCATCTTATCAGGTAATTTATTATTATTATTTTTTTAAATCTTTTATTTAAAGATCAGTTTTTTATTCATTCATTTATTTTAGTTATGGAAGTGTTGCATTTTCACTCATTGTTACGGGTCTTGTATTTACAGTTTTTGCAATATTTTATAAAGATACACAAATAGGAAAAGGTAAAGCTTCATTTGTAACTAATTAATTAAATTTTCAATTAAATTTTTTAGTTTGGTTAGCAGGTCCTACAACTATGGTTGTTGGATTAGTATTATGTGGAAAAGTTATTATTGATTGGGGTCCTGCAATGTTACATGCAAGAGAAGGTTCAATAGATTCAGGGCTAATTGAACAAATGGGAAATCCGGTACTGCATTCAATGCAAGATGAAAGCATTCCATTATCAAAAACTCATACAGAACGAAGCTTTTCAAGATCAACAGTTAATGGAGATTTAGGGAATTGTTTACGGCATCCAAGAATACATGGTTATAATGGTGACATTGGACAAGAAGGTGCAATTGATTGCATTGTCTACTCCCAATATGATAATTCATACAATAATAGTAATGTTAGTTTAATGAATTAAATCTTTTTAATAATGTTCTTTTTTTTCAGCGAGGAAGTCTTAGTCATTCACAACAACCATCAAATCGATCTACACATGGATATTCTCTTCCAGAAATTGATCAATCTCCGCAATCCCCCCTTGGCCCATTACGAAGTAAATTTGGAATGAATCGAACATCAAATAATCAAATCACATCCTCTGGTGCACCAGTAATAAAACCACATTTAATAAATCATTCACGTGCAACTTCACCCATTTATTTTACCCCTAAACCACAAAATTATCATTTACAACAACAACATTATCATCATCACCATCATCAACATAACCAGCAACAACAACAACCCCCTACTTCTTCTCATCAATATCTTGCTCAACAACAGCAACAACAACATCAATCACAGCATTCACAATCAGCTAATCAACATCAACGCCCTATTGATGCAACATCATCATTACTTCGTGCCTATCCTTATCCACATTATTCCCCTCGTACAAGATCATTGGGATATGAAGCTGAATGTAATTGTTCAGTTCATCCTAATCCTACAGTATTTTATCGACAACCTTCAAGTGTTGATTATGGTACTGTACAGCGTGATCCACCTATTACGCATGGATCTTCTCAAGTATATCAAGGTGAAACATTTGTGCTCAATGAAAAAAATTATTTTATTTAAATATAGTTTTTTTACAGTTATATAATAAATAATATAAAATAAATTATTCATTTCATTATCTCTGAAAAACAGTATAAGCATTCATATTTTTTAAACAACAAAAAACATCTAATTTCTATTTAACTTTAATAGAGAACAAATAGCTCACAAAAATTTACATTTTTTTAAAAAGAAAAGTGACCCATGGGAGCTCTGAAAGGAAAATGAACAAAAGCGTGCCAAAAGTTGAGAGTTTTTTCTTTTTATTCTTTTTTGATTGTTTGCCAAGGTCAAATCTTTTTTCTGTTGTTTAAGCTGCAAAATAACAGATAAACTCAAATGTCACAGATTCTAGATTATTACGTGCTAAAAAGCTATGTAAATTTTTTTTTCTTGATATAAATACATGTAATGCTGATAAAAAACAACAATGAAAAAATAGGGTCTAAAAGCTGAGATCTGTAGCATTAGTTTTTGCTAACAATAACAATAGAAACATGGTTTCGAATGCAAATGATTTTTTGGCATGCGTTTGTTCACTTTCCTTTTTTTCGCTGCCATGTATCGCTTTTCTTCAATTAACAACTCGTGAAACTGTTTGACCTGAGATTGCAGTCTTCACAGTTTTTGCATATAATTATCATTCAACATTTAAATGCATCACTAAAACAAAAAAAACATGCCAACAATTAGTTCGAACCGAAAAAAAGTTTTTTTACAACTTTGACCAGTGGACTTGAACTTTCTTTTATGTCATTGCAAAGTCAAACTCTTCAAAAAAGAAATAACGACACAAAATGGTTTGCGCAACCAACTGGCTGGCACACCATTCGATCGCGTTACCAGTGTTTTAAGAAACAAAAAATGTATGTTGCTTTAACTTTTTGATGGATTGTGTTTGGCAAAAATCAATATCTTTTTTAAAAATTTACTTATTTCATAGTAACCTGAAAAATTTGTGAATGAATCTAAGATTATCTCTTCAATATTTTTAGTTAGTCTTTCGTTTTTAACACCCTTAGAGATTCGGGCTTGGTACAACGGAATTTCTTACTGAATATTTTTATCGATTTTGTAATTCTTTCTCTTTTTAAGGGTAATTTTATGGGTAGCTATTTATTTATACCTTAAAGAAACATGGATGGATTTTATAATGAGCCATCCCAAGAAGGTCTAGAATGTTACGATAGTGCCATGCTAATGTGGACATCATGGACAAATACAAATTCAGATTTAAAAGTTTTGCGTACGTTTATAATTTTTTACTAGTAAAATCTCTGGTGTATTTTTTACAGCTTTATCAGAATTTATTCGTCAAGAATCTAAAGTAGATCAAAAATTTCAATATTATACTACTTTAAAATTAAAGAATGTATCAAATTTATTAATTTGTGGTCGAGGGTTTGGTATTGACGCAGAACATTCACGACTATCGGCAATGCATTCATTCTTTCAATATCTAGTTGAAGTATTACTTTTACCAGAAGAATTTTTAAAAATTGCTCAAGATGAAAAACTCGAAGGATGCATTGAACTTCAAGCAATTTGCATTAATCGATGGAAATTATTTACTGAACTTTTAAAGCGACGTATGTCATTTGTAATAAAGCGTGTTAAGCTTTTAAATTAATTTTATAGCACAATTTCTATCAACTCCATCAAAACCATTTGATGAAGAAGTAACTGATGAGCAAAAGCTTCAAGTTAATGCATTTTGGAATGCATTTAAGCGAAATCTTCACACGTATTCAAGAAAACGTAAACTTACCGTAATCCCAGAAATTGAACCAAGCAGTAAAAAATATAAACCAACCGTAGAAGGTAATGTTCTTAATATATCATCAATAAATAAAGGTATTCATAGTGTGTTTTACAGAACCATCGATATCATTTATAAATGCTGCTCAAAATGTTTGCATAAAAGAGGAAGTAAATTATTTACAAGATAAAGGTGACCCAGTTTTTAATGAGATGGCAATAGAAAGAACTACTTTAACTGTTGATAGTGATTCAAATTCTGATGAAATTACAATTAATGATGATAGTTCAATAGCTCCACCAGAAGAAGAAATAACATCATCGCAAGTTCAAGCTGTTGAAGTAGAAGCAGAAAATGAAAATATTTTTAATTCTGGTGCATTTCCAGAATATGATTTTAGTCAAGTTCAAAAAAATATTGTAAAATTAAAGCAAAATGCTTCAAATAATTATGAAAAGATTAACAATAAAATTTTGCATCATTTTAATGCTAAGAAACAGGTTTTTTCTTGCTCAATTTCTTACATATTTTACTGTACATTTATAGAATCAACGAACACTGATGTGGAAAGAAAGTGCCCGAGCTTATTTAGAAGATGTATGCCAAAGAATTTTTCCTTCAACTAGACTTTTCATTATTGGTTCAACAATGAATGGATGTGGTTCTTATAAATCTGATATGGATATTTGTGCTGTTATTAGAGAAGAAGAAATGAGCCGCTTCTATGAAGGAAGAGAACGAATAATTTATGCATTAAACAGATTAAAAATTATTATTTACAAACTATCTGTCACAGAAAAGGTTGATCTAATTCGAGCTGTTGTACCAATTTTAAAAATTAAACTTCAAGATGGTTTGTTTTAAAATTTATTAGTTTATTACTCCAACATTGTAACTAAACAATTCATTATATAATTACAGGATTAGAAGTTGATCTGAATATAAACTGCTTTGGTGGAATTTATAACACTCATTTAATTCATCATTATTCTCGACAAGATAAAAGATTTCCAGCATTTTGTCTTTTCACTAAACGATTTGCATATGAAGTTGGAATTAATTCTGCACAAGAGGGAACTTTGAATAGTTATTCGTGGATTTTGATGGTTATACATTTTATGCAATGTGCCTGTCAACCTCCAATTCTACCAAATTTACAACAAGTTTGCCCCGATATTTTTAATGGACAAGTACCAATTGAAGATTTACGATTTTTTGAAGATGTATATCATTGGAGGTCAGAAAATCATTCAAATTTTACTGAATTATTAATGGGATTTTTTGCTTACTATTCAGAATTTGATTTCGATAAATATGCCATTTCAATCAAAGAAGGTCGTGTACTTGAAAGGTAAGTTTTGTTTGTTTTCTTGGTTCCTGATGTAATCAAACAGAACATTTTTAGGCAATTATTACCATTGGACGATCGTGAAAAATATGCTATTTTTATTGAAGAACCATTCGATCAAAATAATACTGCTCGATGTGTTACATTCAAAGGTTATGAAAAAATCAAGAAAGCTTTAAAAGAAGGTAATGAAATTTGGAATCATGGAAAACAAATCAAGGATATTGAAGGTTCTTTACTTAAAAAACATTAGTGACTGTATTGTTGCCGGATTATGATTTTATTATTTTTTTTTATTGTAATGCATACTTTTCTTTCTGTTTCGTCCTTCTAGAACCCAAGATATTTTTATTATGAAAAACATATTGCTATTAAATTTTTTATTTTTGTCAGAAATTTTATCTTGATAAGAATTTGTTTTGAAATGTATTTTTTTAAAGCTTAACATGGCTGATGCTGTTATATTTAAAATAAAGTTGTATGTGGTGTTTTTCATTCTTTTCGCGCAAGACATACTCATGAAGCAATGTTGATTATTAACATTGAACTTTTGCACTTTCAGCAATCTCAGTCGTTTCACTCTTAATAATATTAACTTAAGGGAATATTCTCTTTTTTCCTTAAGTATAGCAAGGCAAAAATCTCTCGCCTTGCTTTTTTGAATATTGTTAAGGTACTGCTATGACAGTAAAAAATGACATATTTTGTGGCATCAAAAATATTTTATGCATTTCCGGAATTTATTTGTAATTATTCAATATGTTAGTTTAAAGTAAGCATTCCTTGCTAAAAAGTTTTAGTTTTTAAAAAAATTGATCGCTTGCGTGATGATTAATCGATGTTGATTTTGTATTTTTTTCGGCTGTCTACTTTTCATTCATCTCTTACGAAATAGGAAAAAAATTAGCCTTTGCTCGAAAGTCTTTTTGCCTTTTTTGAAACAATTTTTTACGAACATTTCCTTTTCAACACTTTTTTTACTGCCCTTTCAATCTGCACACACAAATATTGTTTTCTAGAACATCAGACAAAATGTTTTGATATTTCTTTCAGCGCCGCCTTTAGAACATCTGTCGAGCTTTTTTCACATCAACATTTTCTTTTCATTTTCATTTTCCTTTTCATTTTTTGCTGTGTCGATGAAAAAAGATGGTAGCATTATTGGATTACTTTGATTTTTTAAAGCGACGTCATCATGATCATGATTGGGTTGATAACCTTAATAGTCGTATTATTTGTATTTTTGCACTTGGTGTTGGATTTTTATTGTTTGTAAGTGAATATGGTGCTCGATCAATTGAATGTTATGAAAAAGCAGTTTGGAAGGAAACATGGATTGAATATGCTAATGATTTATGTTTCATTGAAGGATCATATTTTGTTAATCCTAACGAAAACCTTCCTCCTTATTCTCAACAACCTCAAAGCAAAAAAGTGTCATTGTATCAAGTAAGGAAATGCTTAAAAGATTACAAAAATATTTATTAAGTTATTTTTAGTGGACTCCTTTCATTTACATTCTTATTGCCCTCATGTTTCATTTGCCTCGAATTTTTTGGTCTACAGTTAATTCATCCTCACGTAAGTGTTTTTCTTTTTAACATCGGTTATAACAAGTAAAAACTTGCTATATTTTGTAAATGTAATAAATGGTTTTGGTTCTTATCATCGTCGTTCTTTAAAACCTTTTAAAGCATTTTTGGTAATCATAAATTGAATTTTTTTGGGCTTTTAGTGATTTGAATTTTTGTGTTTGCATTAAAATCTAAAAAATATTAATAAAAACCATTTATAAATTTTTTTTTGTGTTTCATCATCGTTGTTTTTTGGGAAAATGTTTTTAATATTTACAAAATACTAAGACTTTTAAGCCCATATTTAAACGGATTCATGGAAACTTTTTCGTCCAAAATTGGCGAAATTCCATTGATATTTTGCCAAAGCATGTCAAAGCGGCAAAGTATCAAAGCCCCAAAGAAAAACTATACCGATATTACCGCATTTTCTTTGCAAAAAATAAGAAAAAGAATACAGTAATTCTTTAAAAAAATTTTATTTATATCCGTTTAAAAATGCCATATTTAGATATGTACTTCAAAGAACTTACTGAATCATCATTGACACCTCATGATGGTAAATATAAAGATTATGCTCAAAGATATGAACAAGTTGCAATGGTCACTCGTTCACCAAAACCTGCTGATTCTTGTTTTGGAAAATTATGGCGGTAAAGAGTTTTTAAAGTTTTAAACTTGACAAAATTGTTAGTATTTTTAGATACCTTTGTAAAAGATATTTAATTTTAACATATTTTGTTCTCAAAATTTGGAATGTTGCTAATGTTATTGGTGCTGTAAGTGTTCTAATTTTTGTTTATCAAAAACCTTTTTTAATGCTTTTCTGTTTTCAGCAACTTTTGCTTTGTGTTTTGATTGGTGATAATTCACAAGATCGTTTTGGCTTGAAAGCTTTCTCCAATCTTATTTGGTATCGTGTTGGTTGGAAAAATTCTGGTGATTTTCCTCGTCTAACAACATGTGAACTTCCAATTCGGCAATATGATTTGGGAAAATTTGATAGAATTAAACGTGAACAAATTCAATGCTATTTATCGGCAAATAATTATATTGAAAAGTTATTCGTTGCTACATGGATAATTTTTGCAGCTTTATTTGTGATAAATGTATTCAATTTATTTCTTTGGATTTATAAAATTTGGCAGACTGATAAATGTCTTACTGAAATTGTTCGAAGCCGTGTAGAAGAAAAAAAAGAAAAGTTTGAAGAAAGACTTGCTGAATTTAGAAAACTTTTATTACCTGATGCAAAATTTACTTTTTTAATGATAAAAGCACAAAATCCTGGATTGGTTAGTGGAACCTTTATTGCTGAAGCCTTCAATGAATATGAAAGCACAGCTGAAAAACTTGAAAAACTTGAAAAATCTTAATTTGTTTTGTTTTTAAATCTTTTTACAATTTCTTTTTGAATTTATTTTCTGCTTATTTTTTATGCTTTGAAAAATGTTGATTGAATCTTTGATTTAAATGTAGCATGTGTTAATAAAAAATTATAAATACTTTTGCAGTTATTGTTATCAGTGAGGTTTAGTTTCTTAAAAAGGTGTCGAAGCTTTATTTGTAAAACTAAAAATTAAGATAAAGATGGATAAAAATTGGCTCGTAATTACAAACTTTAAAAAAAGTATCAAAAAATGGAGCAAAAAGATAAAGTCTTTTTTTGCAAGAAAAAATAATAAAAGAAAATGAAACAAAAAAAGCAATCAATTTTTCTTGACAAATCAGGTAACCTGAAATGTACCTGAATAGACACTACCTGAACTGTGCCTGAATTGTGCAAGCACTACCTGAATTGGCCATGTTCAGTCAGATTACCTGAATTGTCTCGGCGACGCTAGTACGGGAATAGAAAAAAGTCAAGTGCTTTGGCAAAAAGAGAGAAGGATAAAAAGTAGAAGCAATAACGACAAAGGAGAAAGATCTGGAAAGAATACAAAGCAAGTGTAAAAGATAGACGAAAAAGAAACAACAAAAAGCGGATACAATTAATTCAATTTTATGCAGTATTAGAAACAAGATTGTTAAAGTTCAAATAATATTACATCATACAGTAGGACATTTATTTTAAAATGTTTGTAAAAATTATTCTAAATATAAGAAAAAAGCTTAAAAGTTTAAAAAAGAAATGGTTTGATAAAGATTATATCCATTAAAATTTGCAAAATCACAGTAATACATTAAATAAATGTAAGCCTAAGATCAAACTGTTTTGCAGTTGTGATAAACGCAAATATTTATTTTTTTACGTTAGATTATGACAAACACTTCTAAATGGAATAGCGGGAATGGTAAAGAATGAATGCAAATTGCATTGGTAACTAGGATGAAATTTGTTTTTGGTAATTGGGAACAAAAAAATGAAAATGAAAAGTTTAAAATTTTAAAAAGCTCTAGAATAACTAAAAAATAGCAAGCAAGATTAAGCAGTTTTAGCAAAAAAAAGATAAAAAAGATTTTTAAGAATAGAAAAAAATACAGTAACCCTTTTAAAGTAAAAAAAATAGAAAATGCACTTTAACCTGAATTTTTTGTGGCGCCAGAATTGATGGAAATGTTCAACAAAAAAAAGAATTTAATCAAATGATTTTTTGAGATAATCCTTGGAAACTGTCATTTCGTCAAAAAGACAAAAAAAAAGCGATAATTTATTTTTTAGCAGAAAAAAGAAAGGAAAGGCGCCTAGTTTGGATTGACAGGTTTTGACAAATTTGATCGGTGAAGTCAAAGAAAAAGGAAATCATTGCTTTATCAGTGATAAGGAATACTTCGGTTCACGTGTGTTACTTTTACCTTCTTCAAAATCTATTGAATTCAATGAGTATATAAATGCTTGCTCAAATTCAGATTTCTTCGTAGTACTCTCTTTTATTTTCATTCTTTTCTTACCTACTTCAAGTTCTTTTACATCTGAAGGAGCTATTTGAATCAGGGGTAAGGATGAAGCTTACCGCCTTTTTACTGTTTGCCTTTGTGGCTACAGTAGTTGCTAGTCGTCAAAGGGCTAGCAGTTGGGAAAGAGAATCACTTCGAGTTGCTGAGCCATTTATGTCTGGTTATGCTTATCAATTCCGTTATGATTCACAAATTTCATCTGGTCTTGGCTCAATGGATTCCAACGAACAAACATCAACCCATCGTCTTTCAACCATGGTTAACATTAACTTTGAAAGTAAGTTTTTTTTACATTAACACTTATAGTTATTTAATGACAAAATAAACTTTTTAGCTGATCGTTCTGCAACTCTTCGTCTTCGAGATATCAAAATTGCATCACTTAATGGCGAACTTCCTGAACTTCGACGTGTTCAAGCTCTTAAACTTTTTGATGAAGAAAGAATTGATAGCGAAAAATTGGAAGAACTTGAAATGCCATTCTCTTTTGATTACTCTGATGGCCTTATTCAACGTATTTATTTTGATGCCAAAGATAGTGTATGGAGCAAGAATATTAAACGTGCCATCTTAAATCTTGTCCAACTTAATCTTAAAGAACGTGATAATCAAGAAGATCTTATGCGCCAATCAGAATCAACAGAAGTTTCATCATCCAAAATGTTTGCTGTCAATGAAGTAAGTGTTTTAAATTTGGTCTAAATAGCTTAATTAATTAAATTTTATTCAAACAAAACATAGTGTTTTTCGGCGTTATAAAAATAAATAAACCATTAAGTTTAAATTTTATTCATTTCTTAAATCCAAAAAACTGGTAAAAAAGATACTGTACCTTTTTAGGTTCTTTTTAATTAGCATTGAAGGAAAGGCAACATAGAATTTTTTTTCGCTCTTTAACTTTCTTCATTTAAAACTTAAAAATATTATGTACCAAATTTACTTTTTGACCAAATCTGAGATAACGAAACTTTTCGATTTAATAAAAATATGAAGCAGTATCCGTGCTCAACGATCACTTCGCAACGGTGAACAAGAAATTGATTCAATCTTTGATGATCTTAAAATTAAAACTCGTGAAGCATTTGAACGAACACCTTTTGGACTTATCAATCTTCGAATTCGTGATATTGATCAAGTTGTCTTTCCACTTGGTGAAGAACACATGCCAAAAATTCTTCAAGCTATCTACAATGGTGAAAAATTATCAGCTAAAAATATTCATTCTCTTCTTCTTAATGGAGAAACAATGCGCTTCACAACCGCTCTTTCATTACAAGAACGTGGCATGAAAATTGCTACTTCTGCTGGTATGCCACTTTACATCCTTCACAGTCTTCCAGTTATTGCTGCCTTCAATGGAAAAGTCAAAGTTCATCTTTCATCTGAAAATGTTAAAGTTACTGTTAAAGCTCAACCACTTCTTTCTGGAGTTCAAACCCGAAAAATGGAAATTTGGTGCCCCGTTATTAATACTGGTGTTGAATCTCTTCGCTCTCTTGAACTTAATTTCCCAATTGATATGGATGCAACTGTTTCACATAAAGATGTTGAAGAACGAGTTAAAGTTGTTCTTCGAATTCCTGAACAAAAAACTCGTCTTGTTAGCCTTCATACTCTTCCATTAACATTCATCCGACAATATGATGCTAAACTTGGACTTCATGGTAAAACATCTGTAAAAACTATTCACAGCAGCATCATGGATTCACGTCATAGAGAAATTGAACCAACTGAAACATCTTTCACTGTTTCCGGTCACTACTATCAACCATCTGCATGGACATTACTTGAATTAAATGCCTTAACATGGGGAAGTGAATGCCACATCCACATTGATTTTGATCGCAAACGCGAATGTGCCAATTCTCTTGAACTTATCATCTCTGGCAAGCTCTTCCAAGATGCTGAAACTTCATCAGCAAAACCACGATTTGAACAATTCTATGAAGATAACACCAAATTCCAACCCGTTTTTGATGATGATGTTGAAGATAATGATGAAACTGAAACTCATAATGATCGTAAAAGCCGTCTTACCATTTATCTTTCTGATGAATACAAACCACGTGCAGCTTATCGTCATTTCATCAAAGCTGATGTTAGAACAATGGGTGGAAAAGTTGATCATGAAGTATCAGCAAAAGTTGAAGCAAAATGTGATTCACATATGGCTTTCTGCCGAATCAATACTGAAGTTCGTCGTACACCAATGCTTCATGGAGAAAAATCTGAATGGACACTTAAATCTGAAGCCCAATTCCTTAATCCAGAATATGTTCGTGATGTTTCTGAATTAAATGATAGAAAGATTTCTGGATATAACAAACTTGCTGCAACACTTAATGTCGAATGGGGATGCAAGGAAATGCAAAAAGTAAAGGTTCAACTTCAAGGTGAACGTGCTGTTTCACAACAATGGATTCAACGCTCATCATCTGATCAACAATGGCGTCGTGTCCTTGCTACTGCTTTTATCAATAAATATGATCTTGATGTTGAATACAAGCTTAGCCCAAGAACAAAGTCTCGTCTTCAACATTACTTTGAACTTGTAAAATATTGGAATTATTGGAATTATGATTCATCTGGCTCCGTCGAAGGCATTGAAAATGAAGTTAAAGCTACCGTAATCATTGATTCTCGAACTCGTCAACAATTTAATGTCTCCATCAAAACTTCATCTGAACGTACCCGTTTAACCAATATTCGACTTCCAATCACTGTTAAACCTTTCCCACTTATTCGTCCACAAGAACAACAACGATATGAAATCAATTCATTCGAAGATATGGTCACCGAATATTCAGATTCCCGACGTGCTGAATGCCGTGTTGATGGTCGCCGGGTTAAAACCTTTGATTCCGTCACCTACAAAGCTCCAATCGGCCGTTGTTATTCCATCATTGCTAAGGATTGTGCCCGCAAATCCTTTGTTGTTTTGATGAAAACAATTGATGATGAAACCGATGCTAAAAATGTCAAGATTGTTACTGCCACAAAAACCATTGAAGTTGAACTTGTTCGTGAAAAACTTGTTGTTAAAGTTGATGGTGAAAGAGTTACTGATGAAGAACGACTTCGTGAACACAATATTGATTATTCTGAAGATTTGGTTCGTGTTATGCTTCGTGAAGGTGTTTCTGTTCGATTTGATGGAAAGAAGGCTACCGTAAAACTTTCAAATTACTACAAAAATGCTCAATGTGGACTTTGTGGTGAATACAATGGTGAACAAGATGATGAATTCCGAATGAATGATAACAGCCTTACTGATGATGTCAAAGATTTCCATCGTTCATATTCAATGCTCAATGATGATGAATGTAAAAATATTTACAATGAAGAAAAACTTTTTGGAAGATCAGCTTCATCAAAATCTTCACAACGACATCAATATTCTGATGACTTTGAAAATGATGACATGGATGAAGAAGTTGAAGAATATGATATGTTTGATCGCCGGGATAAATCTGAAGATCGAAGAATCCAAAATGATGATGATGATGTTGAAAATCAAGGTAAATTTTTTTATAATTTGTTATTGTTTATTAACGCATTAAATTTTTTAGAACCAGTCATGAAGACACGCGTCATCGAACATAATCATAAGCTTTGCTTCTCACTTAAACCTGTCAAAGATTGTCCACGTGGCACATCCATGCAAACATCAGAAAATATCAAGATTCCATTCACATGCAAAGATCGTTCTTCAACTGAAGCTCGTCGTCTTCTTCGTGAATCAAAATCCAATGATATCACTCATAAACTTTCCAACAATAAGCAAAGCTTTGTTGAAACTGTTCGTTCTGCTCGTATTTGTGTTTAAAACTTGCAAATAATGAACACTGACCCCCCTTATTTTGTCATTGTATATCCCCCCTCATTTTAATATACAATGCTTTTAAATACAAATTGTAGTTCGTTTGTATTTAGTAGAGAATAATAAATTGATTCATTTCAAAAGCTTATGTGTTTTTTTTGCAATAACAGAGAAATAACATTCATAGCAAAACATATTTTAAAATACTTAAAAAAAAGAAAACTTTGAAAGCTACCAACGTCTTTCTTTTATCACATTTTTGTTTTATGTTAGTCATCTATTTTTGCTACATTATACATTTTTGAAGAAGCATGCTTGTTTGTTTATAAATTTAAATTGCTTGAATAACAATCACAATATTTTGCACCGATAAACTACTTCCAAAATTTTTTTAGCATAAAAAACACTTTTTTATTTTCATTTGCTTTTTTGAACTTTAATTAAAGCTTTTCTTTATAAAATTGTACATGCTTTTTATGCTTTACTGCTCTTTTTATAAAACAACACAAACGCTTTGCTTTTATAAAACAATCATTTAAATAAAAAGTGCGATTTGATTTTATCTTTTTCATTTATTTGTTTGTGATTAAATAGCTTTTAGCAAATTAAAACTTTGTCGTAAATCAAGGGCTAGAAAAAAATTGATTGAAAAAAGTTAAAAACATGTATTGTTGTCGAGAAAAAATCTTAGAAGTTCAAATAAAAATAAATGGCAAATAAATTTTTAAAATGGTTTTATTGCTTAATAACAACGTTCAAAATTGATAAAATATAACTTAAAAATATAGTATTTAAGAAAAAAAAGTTATTGGTAGTCATTATAATAAATATATTTTGGTGTAAATCCAATGCTTTTGTCGTCTTTATCTTCTACAAGTGTCCCTTTTCCAAATACTGAATCTCCATAACTCACAGAGCCTAAAAATATTTCATTTTTATATTATATTAAATTTCTAATTTTTTTCACCTGGAATAATTAATGCTTCTTCTTCAATCTTTGTATCCATTGGTTGTGGGGGAACAAGATAATCTTGTGTTAATATGGTTGTATTCTGTGGTGGTAGAACATGTCTTACAGGTATTGTTCCAATTAGTAATGGTAATTCTCCTGTTATTGATCGATTAAAATGACTTCTTGTCACTATTTTTACCTATAATAAAATTTGCACTCTAAGCATTTCTTTTTACAAAGATCAAAAATCATTGTCTGAATAAAAAAGAAAAAGTGCGTACTTTGAACTGATAATCAACTTGAATAATAGGACAAATATTAAAGCTTGGAACTACTGGAGGTATTGCTAACATTCTCATATATGTTGATGTACTGTTTTTTGAAACCTAAAAATGCTATTTTAATTTTTGACATACTATGTTATTTTAAAATAACCTTAAACTCTTCGATATATTGGACAACTGTTCGACTTTCTTTCTTTTTTTCTGTATCACTATGACGTGTTCCTAAGCCACAATGAAAATGATGAAGTCTTCCTCGATGTGCAGTATATGTTGTAACTTCCATTAAAGCAGTTTCTATTCTTGTAACATCTTTTGTTGTGCCATTTGTTATCTCAACAGTTAGAACAATACTCTCCCCAGGAACGTAACCACATTTTGAAAGTGTTACCTAAAATTTTTTTTTGCTTTCAAAGTAGAAAAAATGGTGATAAAACAAGAAGAAGCTACTTTTGTATTTAATTCACCATGCTTAAAACAAAGAAATCCCATTTGTTTGTCAAAAACTTTTGTCATTGGAAATGCAGAATAATAAACAGAATTTAAATCAAAATGTGGTAAAACAGTAAATCCTGTTCGAGTTGTATCATCAAATTTCCATGGCCTATCTATTTTTGCTTTACAATAATATCGAATAAAACCTGCATTTCCTATAAAAAGAATAACACAAAATTTTTTGTTTTGCAAAAAATGCAAAAAAATTGCTACCTTCAAAACTTGGAGGACAATTGGTAGGAAGTGTAAAAAGAAAAGGAAACCGATGCGTGCCAGGATTTAATAGTTTTTCGCCATCTTTTCCGTGCCAAACAGTTGCTTGCAAATCAATGTATGTTTCATCAGCAGAATATGGAATAGCTTCACTATGTGTTGAACGATTACTAAAGACATGAAAATAGATCAACAAAATTGATATAGAAAAAATTTGCATACGAGCTATACTGTTCCCAAACAGTCCAAGAAGTTCTTGATTTTCCAATCATATTTACAATTACTGCTTTAGCTTTGACGGCATCTTTAAGTTGAATAACAACATGTCCATGAACAACATCCCCTGGTGAATATACACACGTTAATGAATCATATTCAATTGTAAAATTTTCAATTCCTAAAAATTTTACTACACGTTGAAGCATTATTCCTCCCTCTATTTTATTCAAAAAAATTTTTAAAGCTACCTCTATCCAAAAGAGCAAGCTTTAATGTAAGATGAGGTAAATGGGATGCCATTGTTAAAAGGCTTCAATAAAAATATTGTTGTAGCTGCTACTACAACTGCTGCTTTTGCCTATTCAACCACCACAATATACAATGTAAACGTTCACCAAAAAAGAAGATATAATTTTGTTAATAGAGAGTTCGTTTTTTTATCGTGCCGTTTAGTAGTTCATGCAAAATCCATCAGTTAAATTGCTTTTTTGCAAGAATTCTGAAAACAACGAGAAAAGTTTATAAAATTTAACAAATTCTGTATTTCTCTAAAAAGTTGAAAAAACAATGAGTTCCAGATAGCTCTTCTTTTACAGGTTAATCAACTTTTTATTAACGAAATTCAAAAAAACAAACTTTTACCAAAACAAAAATTGCCAAAAAAGCACGGCAAAGATGAAATTGGAATAACATGCTTTTCTTCCTTTTATTTATCCTTAAAGAAACACTTTTTTGTGGACCCCTTTAAAACTTTTTTGATGCGGAAAAACAAGCAAGTTGAAGATCGGTGAAGCATGATGAATCAAATATTTTTTTTCTCTTGCTTTTTACTTTATTCATGTTTTTCTTTAATGTTTATTACTTTTTAATAAAAATCAAAATTCAATTCAAGAAAAAAACAGCAAAAAATCTTTCATAAAAAAATTTCAAATTTAATGTATGCAAAATTAATCAATCACTGATAATGAAAGTGTGCTGAAATGACTTTTTTTTATTTGACCCAAGAAAGAAAAAAAAGAGCTAACGAAAGCACATAAACGCATTGATCACTTTCTTAAGTATTTCTTTTTGTTTTTTTGTTTCGATAACTTTGTCCCGATTGACCAAAATGAAAGATGATAGAGACATACTTTTTTCCCCTCTTTTTTTTCCTTCTTCGTTTTCTTAACCCGGTAGACATTGGCACAATCAAATGATGAGAATGGGATGACAACTTTCGTTCATTTTTTTTTGATAAGATGTCAGTCCATAGTGCATGATCGATAAGATAGTTGTTTTGCTATAAAGAAAACTTTTTTTATTCACTAGTTGATCATTCATTGCGGTATTAGCAGTGAACGAGCAGTAGCACCACCACCATCAACAGCCGTAGTGATGCGGCAAATTTTATTTGTTTTTGTAGCTTTATTAGCTGTATCAGAAGCAAGCAGAAGGCATCATTCATCATCAACATTCTTAAAAAGACCAAAAGAAATTGAAAACAGTCCTGTTTATAATAATTATAAATTGAGAGAAGTTTCATCTGAAGAAGATGATGAAGAAATTGCTGATACTGTATTTGATAAAGCTAATGATGTAAGTAAACCTCAATTAATTTTGATTCAAAGTTATTAAAAATGATCCTTTCAGAGACCAGAATATCGTCGCGTAAGCATTTGCAAAAAAGGCACTGAAAATGATAGCCTTGAAATTGTTGAAGGTGAAACATGTGAACAAAAAGTTGCAATTGGCCGCTACCGTAATGATGTCAATAAAACTGGATGGGGTGTATTAGAAGTTGAAACCTTCCCAGGCTTTCCTGAACAACTTCAAGCCTTTGCAGCTGGTGTTGCAGAAGGACATCTTACAAAACTTCAAATTTATTATCATTGGCAAAATACCGTTGAACAACAATGCAAAAATCAAAAAGAATATTGCAAAAAACTTTACAAATATATTCAACAAAATCTTGATTGGATTCGTAAACAAGTTTTATCCACTCCTGAAACAGATCTTTACTGGCATCATGTTAATCTTACATATACTCAATTAACTGGTATTCATGAAGGTTATAGAAAGACACAAACTGCTGAATTTGTTCCAAATCTTTCATTAATGTTAAATCCAATTTTAATGATTCAACTTTCTGGTGAACTTATTGATCTTAATAAAGCATTAAATCGTACCTTCGATGCTGCAGTTGATGATCCAGAACCAAGTAAATGCTCTGGCTTCCTTAAAGCAACTGATGGAAACAAAGATTTACTTTTTGCTCATGTTTCAATGTCTGGTTTTAATACAATGAATCGTGTTTTAAAACTTTACAAATTTGCATTTGATAAGAAAAGTGTTCCCGGACATACTATGTCATTCTCTGGATATCCTGGTGCCCTTGCTTCTGCGGATGATTACAATTTAATTAGCAGTGGCCTTGCTTCAATTGAAACTACCATCTCTGTATTCCATGAAGAATTGTATGCAAAAGTAAAGCCTGAAGGACAACTTCATTGCTGGGTTCGATCAATTGTTGCAAATCGACTTGCACAGTACGTGAAAATTAATTTTTTTTATATTTTATTTAATAATTTCTTTTTAGCAATGGAAGTGAATGGACAACAATTTTTGCATGGTATAATTCTGGAACATACAATAATCAATGGACAATCGTTGATTATAAACTTTTTAAACCTGGACAAGCCCTCCCACAAAATGATCTTCTATGGATTTCTGAACAAGTTCCTGGATATATTGGAAGTCGTGACATGACATGGTTCTTGAATAAATTTACATATTGGCCAAGCTACAATATCCCATATCTTAAATCTGTTAGTACCAAATCTGGATTTGATGAAAAGGGTAACTCTCTTAATTGGTGGAGATGGGGATACAGTCCACGTGCAAGAATTTTCCATCGTGATCATAGCAAAGTTAAAGATATTGATACATTGCGTGCATTAATGCGTTCAAATGATTATACTCATGAAGAATTCAGTAGATGCAAATGTAATCCACCATATACTGCTGAAGCAGCTATTTCAACTCGTGGCGATCTTAATCCTATTAATGGCACATATGAAATTCCTGGCATGGGACATCGTAATCATGGCTCCCTTGATTACAAAGGTACAAGCTATGAACTCTTCAAGAATCTTCAAATTAATGTTGTTGGTGGTCCAACATATGATCCTTTGCCACCATTTAATTGGAACACTACTGATATTGATGCTCCACATTTTGGTCAACCAACTCTTTGGAATTTTAAACCATTTACAACTCAATGGGAAGCTAAAGTTGAAGTTGATCTTTAACTCTTTCAACTATTTCCTTTCTTTTTCTATTTGTTCTAATTTTTTGATATATTTATTGTATTTTTTTGGTTGAAATAAAAAAATTCAAAAAAAATTAACTTGTTTGCCTTTTAAACACACATAACAAAAGAAAGTTAAAATAAATAACCAAAAAAGCATCATCATTTTTTGCAACAGCAGCAAGAAACAAATTTGTTTTCTTTTATTCACACCGTTGTTGTTTTTTTTGTCCTTCTTTGAGAGAAAGGAAGCGACTGCAAACCCAAAATATGTCTCCGTTCACTTTCGGCGAAGTCTCGTTTTATTTTTTTTGTTATTGATGTCTGGGCTTTTTTTAGCAATAAGGAAAAAACGAACTCATTGAAACAAAGCAAAAAAAGCTCAAACGTTCGGGTCGTTATTTTTTTGTGGTGGAGCTTTTTTTGATTGTCCAGAATATTTTTCTTTGCATTTTTTTGTAAGTTGTGCCACAAGGAAGCAAGTCAGTCAGCTAAAATTATAAAAAAAGAAGGTAGACGAAAGAAAAAATAAATGCATTAAATGGATTGACCATTGAGGGCGGCTGCTCACTGACCTAAGAGTATGAATGTACTTGGCAAAAGCTTAAATAAAAAAATTGACAAGATGCGCTCTATATTTTTATTTTTCTTATTTCTCATTATTCTTGCGGTTGTTCTTGGGTTCTTCTTCTTCTACTTTCTTACATACAATTTTTTAAGTAAGCTTTTTCTTTTGGCAAAAGACCTTTTACTTTGCTTCCTTTTTTTGGTTTTCTTTTTTTTTAAAAAAACCCATTTTTAAATAGGACCCCAAATATTTTATTTTCCATCAAAATAATCCTTTGTTCTAAAGTTTTTTTTAAATTTTACGTGTATTTCCCAGCTTAAAATTTTTCATTATTCAAACGCTTAAATAATTTTTTTTTACTTCTATTTAAGAAGAGGAAGAAATACGTCAGGCAAAAAAAGCTGAACGATGTTTGCCTTTTTCTTGATGCTATATTTGCAAGCAGTAAAAAAAAAGAAAATAAATTCATTTAGTAATGAAATGGCCCAAAATAGGGAAAGAAAGAAAAAAATTTGACGGGCTACCTTTTCCATAAAATATATAAATTTTAAATATTAAAAAAATATAGATGCCAAAAACAAGTATTTTCTTTTATTGATTCTACTCTTTTTTTAAAGTCTTTTTTTGGATGACAAACGACAAAAAATGTTCTTTCATGTTTTTCTTTTTCTTATAAGCCTTTTTGGCACTATTAAAAAGCGGACTTTTAAAAGCTTATGGCTGATAAGTAAGTTAAGAAAATAAAAGTAATAATAAAAAAGACCACTCGAATTGACAAAACGTGACAAAAACTAATGTGAAGCCAAAGCAAAAACATTTTATTTATTACAAAAGATTTTATTTATGATACTGTTAAAATAGAACATTTTCGTGTTTTTTGTTTACACTTTGACCCTTCAAGATTTAACTGTGTTATGTTTTTCTTTTATCTTTCATCAATATTTCTCCAATCAACAAAATATATTTATCATATTTTTTTAATGAAGAATACGTTTATAAAAAAATAAAAATGTTTTTTGTGTATTTTTTTTTATCGCAGCCAAAGAGAAGAGAAAATAACCGTTTTTGGGTCAGCTGTATCAGTTATCTCTTTTAATCGCTTTCAATGAATGAACAGAAAAAAGAGAGAAAAATATCTTTAGAGATGTTTTTCTCTCTTCTTTTTACGACTGAATAAATAATCATTGTCTGCTATCTTTTTAGTTGAGATTAAGTGCGCAGCGTACCGCTATTTTAGGTACATAATCTTTTTTGTATTTATTTTAATTTATTCAAATTGCCTTCTTTCTTTCTTGTTAAACTTTGTTTTTAAATGAATGTGACTAAAACGTACTTTGGAACCCTACTCATTCTTCTTATGATCTCCGATAAACTTATTTTTTTAAATTATTGACCGCTTTCTATTTATTTAGCATCTTATTTTTTTTCTGTCGCCATGTGATAAAAAAATTTTTATTTTTTTTGGAAAATACCAAATTTAACATTGTAAACACATGATTGCAATCTTATCAATTTTTTTTGCGCAAACATTTATTTTTCACATGGAAATTGAAAATTCTTTTTTGTTTTGTTTTTTGCTCGACTTTGATCAATTTGCACTCAGTGAATTTGATTCGACTTGTCAATATCAATGTTTTTGTTTTATTTTGAATTCTAAATTTAAAGAACAGTCTAGTTTATAATTGGTTGTAAATCAGAATATATTTTTATGACTTGTCAAATTTGTTTTATTTAAAAATCCATTTATCCTTTTACGCTTTTAAACCCCGTAGTTCATTTAAACATCAAAGAGAAGAAGACAAAAGTTTACGAGTTTAAAAGATAAATAAGATATTCTTAAACGTGATAATACCGCGAAGATTGTGTGAATAAAATGTGATTTTTCTTCCTCTTTATAATTTTTTATAGTTTTACAACATGGTTGTACTTACTCAAGAACAATTTAAACAAGCTGAACATAAAACACTCTGGGATCCAAAGCTTGAAAAAGATGCTTGTGGCGTTGGATTTGTTACTTCCATAAAAGGGGTACCAACTCATAAGGTAAGTCTTAAATTTTTAACAAACTCACAATTTGTAAAAACATTTTTGAAAACGATAAAGTTGCACTGTTATCATTTCTTTGTAGATCTTAGAAGATGGCCGAGTGATGCTTGAACGTATGGCTCATCGAGGTGCTTGTGCATGTGACAATGACTCCGGTGATGGCGCTGGTGTTCTAACAGCTATTCCTGATGACCTTTATCGTAGTGAATTAAAAGAGTAATTATTTCCTTAAATTTCCCTAAAACATTTTTTTTTTTAAATTCTAGAACCCTTGGACTTGAACTTCCTCCCCTTGGACAATATGCAACTGGACACATTTTTATGGAAAATGACTCATACAAACAAGCAAAAGAATCAATTTCTGATTTAATTAGAGGATGTGATCTTAAACTTATTGGATGGAGAAAGCTTAAAACAAATTCTGAAATTCTTGGAAAAGAAGCAAAAAAGACTGAACCTTGTATTCGACAAGTTTTTGTTACTGCGGATTTTGCAGATAATAAAGAAAAATTTGATCGTCAAGTATATCTGTTAAGAAAGCAAGCAACTCATCAACTTGCAAAACAAAGTGTGCCATGTTATGTTGTGTCACTTTCGGCTTCAACAATTGTATATAAAGGACAATTTACTCCTCATCAGCTTTATAAATATTATCTTGATTTAACAAATCCTAATTTTATTACTCATATTGCATTAGTTCATTCAAGATTTTCAACAAATACTTTTCCAAGTTGGAGCCGAGCTCAACCTAATCGAATGTTAGCACATAATGGTGAAATTAATACATTGCGTGGAAATATTAATTTTATGCGTGCAAGAGAAGGTGTTATGCATAGTGCAAAATATGGTGAAGATATTCAAAAGCTTTATCCTGTCGTTGAAGAGCATATGACTGATTCAGGATGTTTTGATAATGTTTTAGAATTTCTTGTACGTGCTAGTGGAAGAACGCTACCAGAAGCTGCCATGTTAATGGTTCCAGAAGCATGGGAAAAAGATGAAGTAATGATATAAAACTTTTTTAGAAAATTATTGTAATTTAAAAAAATGCTTTCTAGGATATGGGTCCTGAAAAGCGTTCATTTTATCGTTGGGCTGCTATGCTTATGGAACCTTGGGATGGACCTGGTAAGTTTTATTATTCCGCATAAACTTTATTTGACCTTTTTATTTCAGCTTTATTGGCATTCAGTGATGGCCGATATGTTGGTGCAATTTTGGATCGGAATGGTCTTCGTCCTGCAAGATATTATCTAACATCTGATGATCATCTTTATCTTTCATCTGAAGTTGGTGTTAATGATATTCCAGTTGAAAATATTATTAAAAAGGTTAGTTTCATTTGAAATTTAAATTTACAAAAAAAAACACCACACCAGCTTTGTCATTGCTTACGTATGATAGAAACATAGCTAAAATAGTTGAGGAATAGCGCTTAGTTACAATATATTCATGCCTGTTTAACATATTCAATGAAGCATTAAATGATTGCTTTTAAATCCCAACCATAAGAAAAAAAGTTATGATCATATTATGTCAAAAATAAGGCAAAGTGTTTGTTTAAAGGAGAAAAAAACAATTTGTCATTTCCGTCTAAAGCCTTCCAATTTAAGGAAACAAAAACATTCAAAATTGATTCCCTGTCTGTATTTTTATCTTTGCAAACATTCTCAGTAAAAGTTCAAAGTCTTATTTTTTCTCAACTTTTTGTTTACTGTTTTTTTTTCTTCTTCCTGTCAATTAACAAACAATTTTAACATGAGAATCATTTTATTATTGTTCAACAATATACACATTTTTCGGGAAAAAACACAAAATTCTCTTTTTTCTTTGCAGTAAAAAAATTTAACAAAAAAAACGCTCAAAAATATTATTTCTTTTGACCCTCAAGGCTTGACTTTTTCTTTGATTGATTGCAATTTGAATGATGCACAAAAAAGGAAGAAGAAGAATAAAAAACACAAAAATAAGATAAAAACACAAATAATCGGCGCAACAAAAATATTTTTTAAATGGAGGTTTGATTTCTGGAAGAATGGATGGATGTTAGTGGAGGAGCAGACGTTCATTTTTATTTCAAAAAAAAGATTATTAATAAAGGAAGAAGTTTCAACAACTGCGGCTAAATTGAATGTTAACAAGATAGAGAGAAGAAGGAAATATGAGAAGTTTAGTCAAAAAAAAAGAAGTATGGAAAACAAGCTATTTTTGACTTTAAGTTGTTTTGTTTGAAGAACGTATAATAACAAAAATAAGATTTATTAGAAATCAACAAAAGCACTTCGTTTTCCAAAACGCATTGTTCCAAGTGGATTACGTTTAATAAAATCATATTGAGTTAAATCACGTTTTCCAAAGCGCATTGTTCCAAGAGGGCTTCGTTTACCAAATCGCATTGTTCCAAGAGGATTACGCTTTCCAAATCTCATTGTTCCTAATGGATTTCGTTTTCCAAAACGCATTGTACCAAGTGGCGATCGAATATCTCGTTGTGCTTCACCTTCCGACATTTCAGTGGTGCTACGCTTTTGATATTGTTCATAAGATGAATCATCATTTACAAAATTATTATTAAATGTTTCAAAAACTGTTGGTGGAATTGCTTTCATTTGTGCAAGGAATGCTTCTTCTTCAGAAAGTTCATTAGATTTTGATGCTAAAAAATATAAGATTCTTAGAAAGTCATTAAAAGTGTAGCTTAATATCCTTACCACTGATAACATTAATACATACAGCAATTATTAAAACAGTAATACAGTAACTGAACATCATCTTTAAGCAATGAATAAAAGTTTTAAGAACAACTACGATTTAGTTTAAAATTATAAAATTTTTTCTTTAAAGCCAAACAATCTTTTAAAAAAAGAGTGAAAGAGCGTTATAGTGGATATGCAGCAATGATTTTTCGTTGAGCTTTATGTATATTAAATTTTTGTATGCTTGATTTGGCATTGAAAAATTGTATTCCAAAATTTAAGAATGTAAACTATACAAATGTGTGTAACAATAGTTTTTTTCTCCTTATTTCCTGGGCGTTAATATTTACATGTCTCTTTTTTTGTAAAGCAAGATTCTTTAAAGGCGGCGCCTTTTAAACTTTGTAACATTTTTGGATATTTTAAAATGGTTCTTTTTTTCTCCACAAATCCACCCACCAAAAATACTATTACATCATTTTTTTTCTTTAGCAATCCATTTTTAATGCTTATTTGGACATTTAGCAACAATGACAAAAAAGTGTTTTTTTTCATCGAGTCGGCTATTTTTTCGACATCACAGATTTAAATATGCTTATTTGAATTCGTAGCAAAATGATTTTTGTCATAACTTTCTTTTTTATAAATAAAAAATTCATAGAATTGAATTGCAAATAAGATTTATAAAGTTTAAACTGTATATGTATTATCCTTCTTTGTGTTAACATGATCTTTATTAACGGGGTACGCCAATGATTTTTTTTGAATAGCCTCTCAAGGATATATATTAGATTAGATGCGTTTGCAAAATATTAAAAATATATTTTAAAAACATACAAATTTAAAATAATAAAACAATCATTAAATCAAAAAAAGTACTTCTTTGTGAATTCAAAAAAAAAGAAGTTTTAAACCTCAAAATCATACAAGTATAATATTAATCATTTACTAAAATGTATATAAGTATAAAAGTGAAAAAAATAATTAGCTGTTTTTTTTTATAATGTAAGGTAGTAGCAACATATTTTGTCTTGAATAAAATTTTAAGAAATAATATTGAGAAAAGAAAAGTTAGGGAGTCTCCGGTGAAAAGGCTTTTTAAAAAAATTTTTTTGGTTCTTCTTTTGATTATTTTGTTCCATCAAATGAAACAAATTCTGAATCATATGCTGATGGCCAGGCACGTTTTCCAAATCTTACAGGTTCACGAAATGGTGCACGTTTTCCAAAACGAATTGGTTCACTTCGAAAACGTTTAACTTCAGAAAAACCCGGAACAAAGACATTATCAGATGGAAGTAAATATGCACTTGGTAGACGCATAGCAGAATTTGGCTTAAAAAATTATTCATTATCTTTTGAAATCAGTATTAATAAGGGTTTTAAAAACCTACCACAACAAGTACACATAAAGTAACAAACATAACAGCGGCAAAAACCATTTTTGAATTCATATTGGCGCCTCGAATTTTGTGTTAACTCAACCCAGGAGTTTTAAGTATGAAATTTTATCTAAATTATTAGTTCATTTATATATCTATAAAGTTTGACATTTAAAGGAATCGCGTCTTATGGGATTTAAGCATGCGGGTTTTTATATTTCTGGTAATAGGAAAGACCTAAAAGTGGTTAACAAAAAAAAGGTGTGGAGGCACAAAAAAACTTATATGAAAAATCCCAAAAGACACCACTTTGACGTTTTTCTTGCCCAACTTTGAACAAACAACTTTTAATGAAATTATGATCTCACGAGATTCATAAAAAAAGGTTATGAAAAAAATAGTAAAAAAATATAATATTTTTTCCTTCTGGTATGACAAATTTTTTTTCACTAATGTCTCAATCGTTTAACAAGGTTTTATAAAGGCATGTCAAAAGTTATATGAGAACATATATTTGAGAATTTTATAATTGCGAGGAACAAATATCATATTGAAAAAAAATAATTTGAGAAATATTTCGTATTTTAACACACGTAAAAAAGCAAAAGCACGGATGTCATTTCAATGCCGTTCATGAAAACAAATTCCATAGGTTTCTGTTTGCGTCCCAAGTATATCGAAAAAAAAAAGAAATTTACGCAGTCTTAATAAGCTTTTTTCCCTCTTTGAAACATTTCAAGCTTTAAAAAAAATACGGATTAAAATTAGTGCAGAAATAAGATTTTTTGTTTCTGTCTTTGTTTCAATGTTTTAACATAAAAAAAGAGCACAAAGAAATGATTCAATGATCCCCAGAGAAAAGAGGCGCATATAGATGTTCGTTTGTAGTTACAGACATTTTACGATATTTCCCTAGTGATATATAAAAGTTATATTTAAACGTATGTAAACAAATATATGAATGTAATAATAATTGAGATAAATCGTTAACTGCAAATAAACATGACAAAAGCTCATTAAAGAGAAAAACTGCCATGGCATTAAAATGAAAAAAAAGAAGAATAAAAGCCTTATTGTCATTAAAAATAAAAATAATAATGCATCAACATTTTTTAGGATCGTCTTCGACCAGGAAAAATGCTTTTGGTTGATACACAAAATAAAAAGATTGAAGAAGATGAGGATCTAAAATACAGAATTTCAACAACACGTCCATACAAAAAATTAACGCATAATCGTGTATATCTTGATCAAATTCGTAAAGATGATGTTTTATCCCATGGTGCAATAACCAATGAATACATTATTAAAAAGCATTTACAATCACAAGGAGTTTTGGATACAAGAATTGAAAGACGAGCAAAAACTCCAACAAATCGTAAACGTGATTTGGTTTTACATTCTGATAGACGTTTAATGTTATTCTCATTTACTCCTGATACTTTTAGTATGATTCTTGTACCAATGATTGCAGAAAAGTAACATTTAATTCTTTCAGTTTGCAATTTTTAAAGAAGTCTTTTTTAGGAAAGAAGCATTAGGCTCTATGGGTAATGATGCTGCCCTTGCTTGTTTATCAGAATACAGCCCACTTTTATCAAATTATTTTCAACAACTTTTTGCACAAGTTACAAATCCTCCAATTGATCCATTTCGTGAACAAATTGTTATGTCACTTCGATGCCCAATTGGTCCTGAATCAAATCTTCTTGATCCAGATCAAGAACTTGAATCTCGACTTTTACTTGATCAACCAGTTCTTTCATTGGTTGATCTTGAAATTTTAAAACGAACAACTTATAAACGTTGGAGTTCAAAAACCATTGACATTGTTTATCCACGTCGACATGGAGCTAAAGGTCTTCTACCAGCATTAGATCGAATTTGTAGTGAAGCATGTGCAGCTGCATTAGATGGATATCAAATTATTATTTTATCTGATAGAAATGTTGACAAAGATATGGTCCCAGTTGCATCTATTCTTGCATTAGGTGCTGTTCATCAATGTCTCATTAAACAACGTCTTCGAATGCAGGTGGCATTAGTGGTTGAATCTGGTGAGGTCAAGCAAGTTCATGACTTTTGTGTTCTCTTGGGATATGGTGCTGACGCTGTTTGTCCTTATATGGTTTATGAAACTTGTTATCGCTTACGAAATATGGGACTCATTAGCAAAGATCTTACTGATGATGCTGTATGTTTATTTGTTATTCATATTTATTGTATTCTTTATTCAAATACTTTCTTTTAGATCTATGAAGGCTATAAAGCTGGTATTGAACGTGGTATTTTTAAAGTTATGGCAAAAATGGGAATTTCAACATTACACAGTTATAAAGGTGCACAAATTTTTGAAATTGTTGGATTAGCTCAAGAAGTTGTTGATAGATGTTTTACCAATTCTGTTTCACGTCTTGGTGGCGCCGATTTTGATATTCTTTCACAAGAAGCAATGCGGCGCCATGATATGGCTTTTCCAACTATCAATGATGCCAATGACAATTATCTCTATGGTGATAGCCGTGTATTAGTTAGTTATGGAGTATATCATTGGAGAGCTGGTGGAGAAAAGCATATTAACGAACCATTAAATATTGCAAAATTACAAGCTGCTGCACGATTAAACGATAAAAAAAGTTATCAAGAATTTTCACAGGCATCAAATATGGCACAACGTCTTTGCACACTTCGAGGGCAACTTGAAATTAAAACAAATGCAACATTACAAATTCCACTTGAAGAAGTTGAATCTGCAGCTGAAATTGTCAAGCGATTTGTTACTGGTGCGATGTCATTTGGAAGTATTTCATGGGAAACTCATACAACACTTGCAATTGCAATGAATCAAATTGGTGCAAAATCAAATACTGGTGAAGGTGGTGAAAAACCGGAAAGATATCGTAAAGGTCAAGCAAAAGATAATAATATTCGATCATCTATTAAACAAGTTGCTTCTGCAAGATTTGGTGTTAATAGTTCTTATTTAGCAAATGCAGATGAACTTCAAATTAAAATGGCTCAAGGTGCAAAACCTGGTGAAGGTGGTGAACTTCCAGGACATAAAGTTACAAAAGAAATTGCTGCTACCCGTAAATCAACACCTGGTGTTGGACTTATTTCACCTCCACCACATCATGATATCTACAGTATTGAAGATTTAGCTCAACTAATTTATGATCTCAAATGTGCTAATCCTCGTGCAAGAGTTAGTGTAAAATTAGTTTCTGAAGCAGGTGTCGGTATTGTCGCTGCAGGTGTTGCTAAAGGAAATGCAGATCATATTACAATTTCTGGACACGATGGTGGTACTGGTGCTTCCAGTTGGACTGGTATCAAACATGCTGGTCTTCCATGGGAATTAGGTGTTGCTGAAACACATCAAATCTTGACAATGAATAATCTTCGATCTCGTATTGTTTTACAAGCAGATGGACAAATTCGTACTGGACGTGATGTTATGATTGCTGCATTACTTGGTGCAGATGAATTTGGAATGTCTACAGCACCCTTAATCGTTTTGGGATGTACAATGATGCGAAAATGCCATTTAAATACATGTCCCGTTGGAGTTGCAACTCAAGATCCAGTACTTCGTGCAAAGTTTACTGGCAAACCTGAACATGTTATTAATTATATGTTTATGGTTGCTGAAGAAGTTCGATATTTCTTAGCAAAACTTGGTCTTCGAAAACTTTCTGATGCTGTTGGACGAGTTGATTTATTATATGCAAATCCAAGTCCTATCAATAAGAAAGCTACTTTGCTTGAATTTGGTTCTATTCTTGCCAATGCTTCACATATGTTCCCAGATGTAAATACTAAAGGTGGCTCAGTTAAACAACTACATGATATTAGCGCAATGGAAAAAGAAATTCTTGAAGTTGATCTCAAAGGCTTCTTTGATAAACCACAAAAGAAAACAATTGGCCCAAAAATTATTAAAAATACTGATCGATCATTTGGTGCTCGATTAAGTTATGAAATTTCAATTCGATATGGTGAAGATGGTCTAAAAGAAGATCAAAGCCTTGAAATTAATCTTAAAGGGGCAGCTGGACAATCATTCTGTGCATTCCTTGCCAAAGGTGCAACAGTTCGACTTGAAGGTGATGCAAATGATTATGTCGGAAAATGTCTTTCGGGTGGTAAAATTATTATAAAACCATGGGAAAATGCAACATATAAATCTGAAGATAATGTTATCATTGGAAATGTTGCACTTTATGGTGCCACTTCTGGAACTGCATTTATTCGAGGAATTGGTGGTGAACGTTTTGCTGTTCGAAATTCTGGTGCCACTGCAATTATTGAAGGAGTTGGAGATCATGGTTGTGAATATATGACAGGTGGACTTGTTATTATTCTTAAAAATTTTGGTCGAAATTTTGCTGCTGCTATGTCTGGTGGTATTGCATATGTATTTGATCAGTAAGTTTATATTTATGCATAGAAAATAAAACACGAAAAATTCGCATAAAATTTTTAATAAAAAGCAATTTAATTATTTTCAAGATATTTAGTTACATAATTATTTTTAAAAACATTTCGTTTTCCACGATCATCGCAGCAATCCAAACCGCAGCAATATTGTGCATAGCGTTGACATTGATAAATAACGTCAACAATAGTTACTCCATCTTCGTATTCTAAGCCTGCGCGTTCAGTTGTATTCATTCGATATGCGCAAGTATCACGAGTTTCAAGATAATAATAGTTATCCTAAAACAAATTTAAATGTGAAAAGTCTGCTTTGCAAATTATATTTACCAAATAATAATATCTGGAGCCAAGCCAATAACTTCTTCGATATCGTGATAGGAAGATGCGATCATTAAAAGCTTTAACCTTTCTTCTTGCATATCCTCCAAGTAATCCCACAGTAATTAAATTGAGTACCATTGCATTTGTAACATTATTTCCATCAGTTGCTGGGCCACCGGAAAGACTTCGAGTATGCAAAGCTTCAGGGGATTCAGGAAAACGAATGCTACAAAATTTTAGTTTTTAGCAGATAATAGTTGAGTAGAAGTTTTACTTTTTTAATCCAACGGCTGCTGCGCATTCAAAAGCAGCTACAAATGCAACAAAAAAGCTAACAATTTTCATTCTTTTTTTGGTTTGATGAGAAAAAATAGAGATGTAAAATGAATCAGAGGCAAAAAAAAGTAAGAAAGAAATTAAGTCAAATAGCTGCTGCTGACCAGCTGGTCTCAAATAATTGTAACTGGGAGTGTGCCTGTTAAAAAAAGGGGATCGGCAAAAATCAAAAACAACAATGAATGTTCTTTTTTTTTCGGAAAATGTAAACATTACTCACTTTTTTGTGAAGGAGTCAATATAACTTGGAACAACCATATGTTTTTCATTTATAAAAAAAAATCCTCCGAAACATATGTTTACAAAACAATTTTTAAAAAGCTTTTTTATAGTGATGGAAAAAGTCGTCGTTTGATGAATACAACAACCGTTGATCTTGATGATCCAACCGATGAAGATCTTAAAACAGTAAGAGATTACATTAATGAATTTATCAAAGAAACTGGATCAACATATGCAAAAAATATCATTGATAATTGGCAAACATTACATTCAAAAATTATTAAAGTTTTTCCAAAAGATTTTAAAGCAGCTTTAAAAACTTTAGAATCTGAAAAGAAGGTAGAAGCTAAAGAAGCTGTTAAAGAAAATGATGCACAAGTACAAAAGCAATCACTTCAGGTTGGTAATGATTTTAGAAAACTAGAAAAAAAATATCTGTTAGAAATGTGTTTTGTGTTATTGTTGTTTTTTGTTTGTAGAGTATTGAAGAAGAAACAGAACCACAAAGAAATAGAGCTCTGTCAATGGATATGCAAATTAAACCTGAAATTACCACCATTAAAGCTCAACGAAGACGTAGTGTAATATTATTGTTTTTTAAAAATCATTTAATAGACTTCTTTTCATAATTTAATTTTTAGATTATTCAACAACGTCGACGAAAATATTCAAAAAGTTTAAGACCAGGTGATTATGCTGGTTTTGAAGCAACAGAAGATTTACAAGAAGCTGCAGCTGAAAATGAAGAACTTGAATTAGAACAAAATTCTGATAGTGGTTCAAGCTCTAATGAAGCAATTGTTCGACGAAAGAGAAGCTCAATTGGAGATATTGAAAATCTTGTAAATCATATCAAAAATGATGAAAAACTTGATAAACTTCGTGGATTTGTTAAATATCGCCGACAAAAAATTGTTTATCGTCCTGCAGATGAACGTTTAAAAGATTGGGAAGAAGTTGTTGATTATGAAGCTGTTCGATCAAATATTCGTGAACAAGCAGCACGTTGTATGGATTGTGGTATTCCATTTTGTCAAGGAAATACTGGATGCCCATTAGGAAACATTATTCCTAAATGGAATGATTATGTTTTTAAAAAGAACTGGAGACAAGCTTTGGAACAACTTCTTCAAACAAATAATTTCCCAGAATTTACTGGAAGAGTTTGTCCTGCACCATGTGAAGGAGCATGTTGTCTTGGAATTAGTTCACCACCTGTAACAATTAAAGGTATTGAATGTGCAATTATTGATTATGCATTTTTACAAAATTGGATTGTTCCACAAAAACCTGTTGCACAAACTGGTAAACGTATTGCAGTAATTGGAAGTGGACCATCTGGTTTAGCTTGTGCTGCACAGCTCAATAAAGTTGGACATGCTGTTGTTGTTTATGAAAGAAAAAATCGTGTTGGTGGCCTACTTCGATATGGTATTCCTCAAATGAAACTTGATAAATATGTTGTTGATCGTCGTGTACAGCTTATGTCTGAAGAAGGTATTCGATTCATTACAAATACTGAAATTGGTAAACATGTTCCTGCTGATTTACTGTTAAGAGAAAATGATGCTATTGTTGTATGCACTGGTGCAACAACTCCACGTGATCTTAAAATTGAAAATCGTGATGCAAAAGGAATTTGTTTTGCAATGGAATTCTTAGAAAAAAGTCAACGGCTTCGTGCTGGTGATGATATTTCATGGGAAGGATTAGATGCAGCTGGAAAAAAAGTTATTATTCTTGGGGGTGGCGATACTGCTACTGATTGTATTGGTACTTCATTGCGATTGGTAAATTTCTATAAAATTTCAATTTTATTTACTAAGTATATTTTTACAGGGAGCTAAATCTGTTCGTGCATTTGAAATTCTTCCTAAGCCAACAGAAGATCGAAAACCTGATAATCCATGGCCACAATGGCCTCTTATCTTCCGAATTGATTATGGTCATGAAGAAGCTGCCCTTAAATATGGTGTTGATCCTAGAACTTATGGAATTTCAACGAAAGAATTTATCGTTGAAACAAATGCTGCTGGAATTAAAGTTTTAACTGGTGTTAAAACCGTTGGAGTTGAATGGGAAAAAGACGAAAAAGGTGCATGGAAAATGAATGAAATTCATGGTTCAGAAGAGATTATAGATTGTGATCTTTGTATTCTTGCAATGGGTTTCCTTGGTCCTGAACGTGTAAGTTTTAAAATCTTAGTAATTTATGTAGCGGAAATTAATGCAATTTAATTTCAGACTGTTATTGAACAACTTGATCTTAAATGTGATCCACGATCAAATATTTTAACACCTCATGAAAAATATGATTCATCAGTTGCAAAGATTTTTGCTGCAGGTGATTGCCGTCGTGGTCAATCACTTGTTGTTTGGGCAATTCATGAAGGGCGTCAAGCTGCTCGACAAGTTGATTATTATTTAATGGGTCATACAAATCTTGCAGGTCCAGGAGGCATTCAAACACTTATTAAATAAAAAAAAGATTTACATTTGCTTGTATTTTTATTATTTTAAACGTTTATTTTTAAAAAAAAGCTATGTTGAACTGTTATTACATATGATTAGAATAAATATTATTTTTTTCTTCAAAAGGAACAAATCCATTACAAAACAATCATACATCAAAAAAGGGAGTTACTTTAACACTTATCGAAGATCTTCGTCACCTTCTTGTTACCCATTTGTACTTCATCGTTATACTAATGAGGCCACCAACTTTCTCAGATTAAAAAATTTTATGTCTTATTTTTTCCCAAAAATTTTTGACAATAAAAAACAAAAGTTTGAGTTTAAATAAGTGTCTTTAAAAAAAGGCAACAAAAAATTGATTATGACAAAAAAAAACGACGGTGTATAATCTTGTTAGCTTAATTTGTTTCTTATCATAATTTTATTACGTTAATAACGATAAAAAAATTTGTGCTGCAAGAAAAAGGGGAACCGCGCCCGAGCTGCATTTTTTTTTGATTGGAGGAAAGAAAAAAGGAGTAAATTTCTGAAGGAGGCAAAAAGCACAAAAAGCTATACTTGTCTAAATAATTTGCTGCTGTGAATTTTTAACAATGCAAAAAAGTTTTAGCATTGTTATTTTTGTAGCTTTAAGTAAGGATTTAATTTTGAAAATGAAAATAATAATTTTATCCAATTTTAGTTGGCCTTGCATTTTGTGGTCAGTATTGTTTTGACAAATTAACTGCTGCTCAAACTGCTTTTAATCAAGCCTTAGGGGTCACTTGTAAGTTTATGGCTACTTTAATGTACCATCTATTACATATTGTATTTTAAGCGAATTTGGATTGGAATAATGTTGATTCATTATGGAATTTTGTTCAAACACATTATTATAGTGATCCACCATTTGGCTTTAGACAAGTATGCACTGCTGTAAAAGCATATAAATCCGCACTTATGGCAAATGGTGACTATAATACATGTGTTAGAGTTATTCAACTTATTCGAAATGATGATGGCACAGCAACTAATGTTTCACTTATTAATGCTATGAATTATTTTGCACTTATTAATTCATTCGATTTTACCTGTGGTGCTGGATTTGGAAGTAATTATTTTTTGAAAAACAGTTTTAGTTTTTGAATCAAATTTTTTTTAGTTTTTGCAAATAATGCAGATTGTCTTAGTAATATTTTCCAAAATTCCCATGAAGCCCTACAAAGATGCCGAGATAATTTAAATTATCAATTAATGAATGGTGATCCAAAAATGGCTTGCACTTATGTTGCTGATTCTCTCAATTGTACCAGAACTGTTTTCCGTTCATGTGGAAATATGGCAGATTATTTTGGGTGTGAATATGCTCGAACTCCATCAATAAGTTTATTCCCAAGTTGCTCATCAGTCAGCACAAATTGTTTGGGTATGAGTTTGATTTTTTATAGAAAATTAATTTACATAATTTTTAAATTTTTTAGTTACAAACTACAGTTAAACAAGTAATATATCATCACTAACACACCAGCAATCATGGTTGTAATATCTTTTAGCCTTCTGGTTTTCTCTCATTGATATGTTATTATTATTATTTTTGTCATAACTCTTATTTCTTTCAAAATTTTATATTTAAAAAAATAAAGGTTAAATATTTGACGAAATATTGTTTATTTGCACAAGTAATAAGCAGCAGATTTTAAATAAGATAAATTAAGAGTTTTTTTCTCACATTTTTTGTTGCCAATTTAATTGGTCTATAAAATTATTTTTAATGATTATTATAGAAAAAAATTAAGTGTGTTATAAATGCCACTGATAAAGTTGATCAGCATTAACGGGTTTTTCTTATTGACGACTAATGGAGGAGCCGCCCTTGTGTCGCTAATTGTCTTATCGAATAACAGAAAGTAAAAAAAAATAGGCGAGGTAAAATTTTGTTTGAAGAATAACGTAAGGCCCCTCTTTTTTTTCTGTGACGGGGACTCTTAAAGTTGTTACTTACCTTTTTTTGCAAATTAAAAGGTGAGGAGAAAAAATAACAATGAGCCGCATCATATTAGCAGCCTTCATTGTAATTGTAGCTTATGGTAAGAACATTTTTGTTTTATCTCTTTTTAAGCTTTAAAGAAGTTTAACCTGGGAAGGTGTTGTAAAAGAAAACGTGCCAAATTTCAAAAATTCCTGGCTCGGTATTGAATTTCAACAGTGCTGTTGATTTTTGTAGCAAATATCAGTATGACTAATTTAATTTTACACTTTTTTGCTGTAAAATCGTTGTAACTGAAATCCAGCTTTTTTTCTTGAATGTGTGAAAACCTAAAGTTTATGTAGTTGAAATTGCTCTTTTTTCATGACTTTTATCTTTTCTAAAGTTTATTCTAGCCATGTTCTTTCATTTTTAGCTTCAAGCGTCAGTGCACAAGATAATCCCTTCACATGTAATACTACACTTTTTGATCAATGTATGACAACATTTTCAACTGCACTTAATTTATCGTCAACCAGACCATATGATGATCCTCGACAATTTCGTTTTCAAATTGAACAAAATTATCAATCTGGAAGCTTTAATGGATTCTTTGCATTTTGTCGAACCTTTCGAGCTTTTAAAGCTTGTCTTGGACCAGAATATATTAATTGCATGAGTATACCACATTTTGCAATTAGTGGAAAAACAAGCTTACAAGGAGCTTATGATTTTGTTTCAGTTTTTAGTCAACAACATTTTGCATGTGGAGCTGGATTTGATAGTAAAAATTTTAATTTTATTTTGACAGCTTTTTCAAAAATTTCATTTTTTTAGCATACGTTCGTAATGAAGATTGCGTATCATCTACATGGTTAAATCATCGATTCCATTTTGATGAATGCTACAGAAATTATTATCAACTCATTGATGGACAAACTCAAGCAGGTTGTACAGCAGGAAGAATTTTAAGTGAATGTTTTGAAAGTGAATTTGCTGAAAATTGTTCTGCTGCTAGAACAGATGTTGTTTGGTGGGGATGTGAATATGGCCGTACCCTTATGATTACACAATTCCCTCAATGTGATCGTACTTGCACAAGTAAGCATTCAAATTTTTATAAAAAGATTTTATTAAAATTTTAACTATTTTTTCAGCCAGACGTATTGGTGTTATTTAAATTCTACTTGTGCTATTAATGTTTTTTTCTTTTTAAACAGTTTCATTTTGTTTAATTGAACAATAAATTTTTTATAGTTTTTTTTATTCTTGCATTGATGAATGTTTCCTTCATTTGTAAACTAAACGTAAAAGATTGATGACAAATCTGATCTTGTCTTGCAATGTTTTGAAACAAAATTGACTAACTATGGAATTTTTTGCATTCGATTACTAGTCCAATGGAATACCTTTTTCAGCAAAATTATAACAAGATTTTGTTCATTTCACTTGTTTTAAAACCAAAGCAGATTTTATTTCAATATTTTTATTTAAAAAATCTTGCAAAAATAATAAAGATATACAAATAAAATGCATAACAAAAAAAAAGAAAAATCAATAAACATCAACAAATAACAGATTAAAGATATGGACTCCAGCCAATGAACATGGATTCTAAAGTATCAGCATCTGTTGCCATATCAATTAATTTATCAACTTGACTTTCAACGCTCATTGAAATACAGCTTTTAGTCAATGGATGAAATCTTTTGGTAACAATTTTACCTTCTAATCGAGCTTTGATTAATGAAATAGCAGCTTCCAACAATTTAGTATCAACAACTGGTTCAAGATTTTTTGGAGCTCCACGAATTTGTTGATTACGATTTTCAATTTTTCCCCATTCAAGAAGGGGATCATGAATAAATGTTTCAAGTACAGTACATAAAGTTGCTTGTTCTTGTCGAAGTACTTGCATAACAGTTTCACAAGTTTTTCGGAATGTTCCTTCAACACCAGTTGGTCCAAAGCCATCAATAATATTTCTTGTAAGACGAAATGGAACAATCTAAAAATTTAACCTCGTTACTACAACATGACATGAGATACAATAATTATACATTCTGTAATACAAAGCCAAAATAACAAACATACCTCTGGAACTGGTAAATCTTCACCTTTATTGAAAAGAATATTAAAATCAACATGTACAACATCACCATTTGTATAATCAATAAGAATATTATCACAATGTCGATCACCAAGTCCCAAAATAAATCCAACCATGCTCATTGTTGCTGCAGTACGAGTAAAAGCAAGTCGAGCATCATACCATTTACATGGATCAACAAATTGTTTTCTAAAATAATTCGAACATTTTTAAACAGCTACAACAAAAAGAAAAAACCTTACCTTAAATAATCAGCCATTCGCAGAGGATTCTTTTGATAAAGTTCATCAAAAAATTTTCGACGTTTTAATTTATCATTTTTAACAGCTTCCCATCGTTTTGTTGTATCACTTGTAACAGTATCTTGCTTCTTTGTAGAAAATGCTTGACGTAAAGGTAATACATTTGGTACAACTTCAATTAAGCCGCCACAAGCTTGAAGTGGAATAACAGAATATGTACGAATATGAAGTTGACGTCGACGAGCTTCTGAATCACGAAGTAACAAAGTATTCAACATCTAAAATAATTAACTACATTATAGATATATAGATTTTACAGTAGATTTAAAACTTACACGACAAAAATCCAAACAACGAGCATCTTTTCGTAATTCATCACTTCGTTTAGCAATTACTTGATACCATACATCATTTGTGCCAATCAATGTAATAAGTTTTGGTCGCTCCAATGAGCTAAAAACCTGTAAGAAAAAATGTTAAATAATAAGGACAGTATAATAAAAGCATTAATTACTGTATATTCATCATCAATACTTTTAATATATACTGTAGAATTATGATCATTATCAGGCAAAGAAATTTGAGAAGCAAGAAAAGTTGGCATCTTCTTTTCAACCATTGTAATAAAAGGAATTGCAATTTTAACATTTGGTTTTTTAAAGAAAGCGCTAAGTTTAGCGAATTTCTTATTGAAATCTTTGTAAGTTCCTGATTGCGATAGTGGTTCATGTTCTGCAACTCTGAAACAAAATATCGTAAAAAAATGTTATGAATTATACAATAATTACTCAATTAAAAGTTCAGCAAAAAGACGATAATTTTCAATAAGTTGATTGAAGTCATATTTAGGATGACCCTTTGCTTTACTAATTGCAGTTCGAAGAACTTGTTTTGTCCTTTGAAATCGAAGCTTTTCAGTTTCAGGATCAGCACGGTAACTTGCAACAGTTTGCCATAAACATTCATGTGGATACGAAATAATTAAATCACTAATTATTGTTTCAAGTGTTTTAAAAACACTCTCATCTGGATGACAAAGACGGGAAATGAGTTGAGCGTATGCAGTAAAAAAGTAAAACTTGTCAAGTTTTTTAAATGTATTTAAAATGAGTTGAGTGACCTAAAAAGGATTAAGAAATTAGTTTTTGAATGCACAAAAATGCAGAATCTAACTTTTTGTGAATCAGGTCTTTTTGGTGGAGCAGGAGCTCGTTTTTTCTTTACTGCTGAAGGTTGTACTTGAGGTTCTTGAGCTTTTTCATGCACAGCAAGAGCAAAATCCAACCATACAGTTAACAATCGAGGCATGACATGTAAAAGATATCGTCTTCCATATGATAAAACTCGAAGATAAAGATTAACACAAGTAAAAACATTATCTGGATTTTCCTGAAATTTAGAAAAATATATCACAGTAAAACGGCAAAATGGGTAAATGACTTACAGGGCCTCGGCAATAATATGCATTATCATAGAACACTGCAAAATCATATGCATGTTGTTCATTGCCTTCTGCAAGACCATCCATAAAAGAATATTGTAAATAAAGATCACCAATATTCGATGCATTAGCTTTTTCAATAAATGATGTAAGTTGAAGTTGAGTATTAACAAAATCTGCACGATCTTTCAACGATAACTTTGCTTCTTCTGCAGCTTTTTTTGCAACTTTTCCAGCATCCCCAGCTTTTGTACTTGGATGTTTTTTAAGTTTTTCAACAAGTTGAGGAAAATGTTTTTCCAGAGTTTTTCGTAATGAACAAAGTGCATCACCTTTTTGCCCTTTTTGAAAGAAATATCGCGCTTCTTCCATATCAATATCTAATTCTTTTTCAACAACAAGGGATCGAGCATTAATGAGATGAGCCCATGATTTTGAAAGATTATTAGCATGTCGAGAAAGCTTGCTACTTTCAACCAAATAATGAGCAATTTTATCTTTATTCATCTGAGGATCAGCAAAACGAAGAAGTTCACGACGAACCGAATAAATTGGTTCTAAGACACTGCTGCATTGAATTGCATTATCAGATCGAATATCCCATTTTTCAATTAATTGATCACAATTTTGCACTGGTGTTGCATTGAAAAGTTCCATTGATTCTGCAGCATTTTCAATTTCATATAAAATATGAAGGCGTTGAATATATCGATAAGCTTGTGAATATGTATCTGTTCCTTCCATGGTTACAGCTTTTAAGGAATCCATCAATTGCATACGAGCATTAACGATACGCTTTTCAAATACTGTTTTTGATTTGTCATGAATTCCACCAAAAATTGATGCAACATGTGCTCCCCATGTAATAACTGGAATAGATTTTTCTTCTGCATCTTTCATAAGATTATCCAACTTTTGCCAATGTTTTTGGCGATAAGCTGCTTCAATTTGATAATCATGTAATTTATGTTTAATTTTTTCATCATCTTCATCTGAAGCAGATCTTTCTGCAACATTATAAGCAATAAGAGGTTGATCAAGGTGAAGTAAACATTTTATCATTGGTAATATTTGAACCGGCTTCTGTTGATATAATGGAAGAGCTTCTGTATAATTACCAGTTGCCTCAAATGCTACAACTTGTTCTTGTGGTGATGCAGTTACATGTTTTCGAATTGTTTCATATGCACCAAGAACTCCATCAGTATCACTTAATTGAAAATAAATTCGCTAAAATTAGTAATAATTATATTAAATTATTAATATGAGAAATAAAAAGCATACTTCAAGACCATAAAAGGCAGTGCGATTAAATTCATCAACATTAGATGAAGCAACTTTAATTCCATGTTGTTCAAGCCAACGAAGAGCTCGACATGCACAATTATATTTCTCTGCTACTGCAACACTTAACAATTCACTGGTTCCTTCACGAAGTTCACCAACAGATTTTTTAAGGAATGCTTTAACTCTTTCATGTTCACCAGGAATTGGAGCTCGAGTAATTAAATTTTCATGATGAACTTCAAATTTTTCAATAAATTCAATCACTTGAAAACATGTTTGAGCAGCCATCCGAATCCAGCCATTATCTGTTTGTAGAGCTTGTTGAAATACACCAGAAATTTCAGCACATGCCTAAAAATGTGCCTTTGCAATACAGGAAGAATACGGTAAATGGAGCTTTTTAAAATTTGTTTACACCTTTAATGTTGGGGAAATAATGAAAGAAATGATGATCCAAAAACGTGCAACTAATTAGTGAAAAACAAAAAGATCGAAAAAAACGAAAAATGCAATAAAGAGACCTTTTGGGTTTAGGTTAAGCAAAATCCCCCCCCCCCCCCTAATACTTTTTTATTGAAGAAATATTCAGATTTTGCCTACAGAAGATTATTCCACTTCTTATGGACTAATAGATAAAAGCGTGTTTCAAAACACATAGTATCTGGCAGTTTGCATACCTCATCAATAATAGCATTATTGTTTTCCAAAAGCCCTTGTAGAATAATTTGTGAAATCATTGATTGAATAATTCCTGTATCACCAGTGTAATAAATATGTTGCAATGCACGAAAAACGCGACTTAAACATGGTTCACGAATTTTATCAGATGCAGCAAAATACCATCTCCATATCCAATCAATATAACTAGTAGAATAATTTGCATATGGCCTAAAATTACTCTATTTAAAAAAGATTAAACACTAAACAAGAATTACTGAGATGTTAATGTTGGAGTTTCTTTAACGCTTAATTTGAATTTCGTAGTTGAATATGGATCTATTTCATGCTTTACTTCTTCTTTCATAGTAGAATCAAGATATTTTTTGACAAGACTTAAATCAGGAGAACACAATTCCTGCAAAATAATTTGAACTGCCATTCCAATGAAATCTACTTTTGTTGCATCTGTACATTCAGTTAAAAGTTTTGCACAATGTTCAAGAACGCCTTCAAAGAATAGATTCAAATCATCAACAAATTTCAAAGGAAGTGCTCGACGATCAATATATTTGCTATTATCACCAACTTTTCCAGGATCAATTGCACCAATCTTGCCAATACAAATACCAATTAGCTGCCGGCTTGTAGAAGATGTTGAAACTTTAAGAGCTTTTAATAAAGCACGAAGTAATTCATTAGAAATTTCAAAAGCTAATTCATTTTCTTCATCTAATAATTGAAGAATTTTTGGAAGTACATGTGAATGAACTTCTGGAGGTTCTTCAGTTAGCATCTTGGCACAGCTGAATAAAGCATGTTCATCTCGAACTACAGATTGATAATTATCAAGCATAAGCCGTTTTTGATTATTACAGAAAACAAATACAGCACGATCAAATCTTTGACTAAAAAAAGGCATAATTAGAGAGAAAAAAAAGGTGTTAGTCACAATAACTAACCATGAAGGTTTCATTGGATCTGCTTTTTTTCGAGCATTGAAAATATATTCAAAAATTTTCTTTGCACCAGGTAAATTAATTAATGGTGCAGCAGCAATTAAAACATGATGAATTTCATTTTCTAATGCTGGTGGTTCAAGTTTTTGCAAAAATACCATCCATAAATCAATTGAACGTTCAATTGGGACAACAGCTTTCAAAACGCTTAACATTCGGCCACAATTATCTGATAAAAGTTCAGAACCGATATTGTTAATAAGTGCAGCTAAGCCATTGATCATATCATGCCGATAATGATAGTACATTTCATCAACAAATGTTCGACGAAGTTCAAGCAAAATTCCAAGATAACTAAAATTACAAAGGTATACTGTAGAATCAATTTTAACAAAAGCTTACTTTGCACGAAGTGATTGTGTAAAATCAAGAGGTTTAGGGGTATCACAAGAAGCTTCATAAATCTTAAATAAATATTCTTTTGCCTTTTCTTCATTTTTTCCCATACTTAAAATTATTTCAACACAACATTTATTGTAAGTCAAATGAACCATAGATGTCTAAAAAGATGTTTTTAACGTTTTGTAATCAGATCAAGAAGCTTACTATATATCCTTGACTAAAAGCTTCAACACGATGAAAATAGAAATCACTCCAAGAAATATTTTTGTGATAGCATAGATACTGTATCATTTGAGGCAAAGCATGTTTAACTACAGCAGGTTTCTCTTTTTTAAGAATACCACAAATTTTTACAAATATAATTTCAAAATATGGTGTTTGATCAATTGTTGAATTTTTTTTAAAACAGAATAATGGTGGAAGTAAAAAATCTGATGCCAGAGTTAAAAATGCTAGAGATGCTTCATTGATATCACTTTTTGATGAAATATCAAAGATAATAGCCATTGAAGCGAAGCAATTTTCAATTACTGAATCACACACATCTTTTCGTTCATTTTCAGCAATATTTTCATCACCATAAATTTGAGCAAAAGAATTCAATAATCGTTTGACAATATATTCACAAAGTGAAGCAAAATTTCGAATAAAATATGTTCGTGGAGTAATTTTTCTTCGAGCAGCTAATATTTTAAACATTAAAGCAGCTTTTTCAACAGCTCTTGTATTTTTTGATAAACGAATTGTTGATTTTCCAAGTACTTCCAAAATACAATTCAATGCAAAATCAGATTTAGCAGAATTTAAACCACATACAATAAAATAATCTAATTGAAGTAATGGATCAGGAAGATAATAAATTTGTTCATGAAATGAACGCATTATTGCTTCTGATAAATTTGATTTAACTGCTTCTTCAATAAAATCACTGAAAGATTACTGTAATTAATAATATATTAAAAAATAAAAAATTCATACAGATATACACTCGCAGTTCCAGAACTTGAGCTAATCATTGGTAAGCTAAGTTTAATTAATTGTTCAACATTTTCATCACTAATTAAAGTATGCCGTACTGTAGCAGAAAGTAAATGGATTAAATCTAAAAAACGAAGAACCATTCATTTTCTTTAGATACTGAAACTAAAAATAGTTTACCAATTTTTAAATCACTTTCTTCTTCTTCAATTTTAACAATTTTTGTAAGTAATTCAAAAGTTGCCGATGGAAATACAACACGAACAGTTTTTCTATCACCTTCTTTGATTTGACAAAGATTACAGCACATTTCTTTGTTCGGTAAAACTTTATATTGCTCACCAGAAACACAAATACAAAGTGAAATTGACCGAATAAGAGATTGAACAAGTGAAATCAAATCAGATGATTCCTGAAAAATTTTGTTTACAGTAATACGTATCATATAAGAGAACATCTAAATTGGACGTCATTTTAAGGGTGTATGGGATTGAGTCAAATCTCACGTATAAAAATAGCAGTAAAGATCAAAGGAACTAAGGATGGATAATTTCAAAATCTCAGAATTTTTGCTAACTTCAGATCTGGACGTTCCCTAATTTTTAAAGAAGAAGCTTACAGCAACTTTATCATCTTTTGCTAATCTTTCAATCAATGGTGCCAAAAGATCAAAGAAAGGATAATCTGCAAGTGCGATAAGGATATTCGGTAATGAATCCAATGCAGCCATTTGCAATTCAACTACAGTATCAGTAGAATATAAAGCTTCTTTGAAAATCATTGTTCGCCATGGATGTCTTGAAGCAATTCGTGATAAAGCTTTCAATGAAATTGCTTTTAATGTAACAGCTAAAAAAAGGAATAAAATAATTTTTTTAGTTAAAGAAAAAAACTTACTTGAAAGAAGTTTCTTATATTTATCTTCATTTTTTTTGATTTGTACCAAATGTGTTAAATCTTTCTTAAAATCTTCCCAAGTTTGCCATTCAAAATCCTTAAAATTATGTTATATATTACATCAATAAAAAAAAATCAAAGGGACTTACACAAATCCAAGGTAATGAAAAAAATGATACGATAGTATCACGATTTCCAGTATAGCAATCAATTGATTTTGCAACGATATCAAAAGAAGCTAACAAACATTTTGAATCAATTTCCTCATATTCTACATCTTCAAACAATTGTCGAATTTCATTTTCATCTGCAACAACTCTCAACAAAAGCTTTTTTGCATTTGATAGCGGTGATAAAACAGAAATTAAAATTTGTCGAACATTCAAATATGTTATTTTGCCAGCAGTTACATCATATTTAAGAAAGCTTTGAATTAGATTTGAAATATCACTAAAAATGTTAAAATTTATGTCTAAAAATTTATTACCGTATATAAGCGATAGCTTACTCAAAACTCTTAAATTTCATTACAAATGATAAAATCTCGCTAATTGATTCAGAATCTTTTCCACCACGTTGAACAATCAAAAATTGAAGTAAATTTTCACATGAATCTGGTAAATTATTATAATCTTCCAAGATATCAGAGCTTTCCAAATTCTTCAAAGAATTAACAACAAATTTAAGCACCGTTGGATCTGAAAATGTATACTGTAACTATCAAAAACTGCTGTCGCCAAATATCTTACTATCAAGTTGAAAATCAAGTAATAATTTAATTCCTCGTGCAGTAAATCGCAAAAATGTTGTAGGCTTGCATAATGAAAGTTGTTTCAATGGACTTGGTAAAATAATAATGCTTGAAATTTTATCTAAGCAAGATTTAATAACACTTTCAATGCAAGGCTTTTCTTGAGCTTCAATACTTCCAGGAGGGATTGATTCACGATGATAGAAATCAAGAAAGCTGAAGATAATATCAAGTGTATGCATCAAGAATATTCCATTACAGAGATCAGCACAAATAAATTTATGTAACAATGAAATAATTAACTAAAAAATAGGAGGTAATAAAATCAAAATCTGAAAACAAAAGAAATCTTACATGTGAAATTCTTGAGCTAAATGCATCTTTCATTAAGCATAAAAATAGCATGGTAAGCTTTCCATCTGGTAATTGTGTGAAATCAAAAGATCCATAAAGGAAAAGTTGCCTAAAAAGTTTTAATAAAATTATAAATGTACAAAGAATGTCTGGATCCGGATTATCAGATTATTATTTCATTATGATTTCCAAAATTTTTATCCAGATTCTGAGTATATGTACCATACATCCTTTAATTGAAGCACTGACCTTTTATTTTTCAAACATATATTTTGCTGCATTTTTAATTTTGAAAATTGCTTTTATTTTTGGTAAAAATTTATTTCTTTAACTTTTTTTTCAATTAATACATCTAGATGATATCTGACACTATCCCGTTATCTAACAAGCTCAGCGATTTCATCCCTGTGCTTCAGTTAGAGGATGTTGTAAAATCAACCAAAATTAAATTTTTACATTAAAGAAATTAACTAAAGTGTAAAAAATTTTCCAAAGACTTCGATGTCTTTGAATAATTTTGATAGTCTAGTCTTTGAAAATCTTTAACATGAGCGATATTTATCTTTTATTACGCCAAAAGCTTTTTTGATAAAAGTACTTTTTACTGTTTTACAACTATATTTACTATAATGCATGCTAAAATCAGAACACAATCGAAAAAAAATTGACGTTTTTTGGGCATTTCTAAAAAGCTCTTTTAAATTTCCAGATTCTGGAAAAAAAATCCAGATAATAAGTTTTTAATCCGAATAACACTGATCTGTATCGTTTAAACTTACAAAACACTTCGAAGAACAAGAATTCTTCGATCATTATCACCTTCACCAAATTCACATATAACAGGATAAAGATCAAATTGATAATTTTCATAACGAAACTGTTTCATCAGTTCTTCATTCACACAAAAAGTATTTGAATCATCATTTAATTCAGCCCATTGATCAATAATAGCTTCGACAAGCTTTTGATGAAAATTATCAGGTAAATATTTGGAATATGTTAAAATACTATCCATTAATGTTCCACTAAGCTTATCACCAAATGGTCGATTTGAAATTACATTAAGATAAACAGAGATAATCCAAATTAGTACTTCTGTAAAAAAATAATTAATATAAAAGAGTAAAAAAAAGTTAACTGTTAACCTTTTGGTAATCTTTTTTCAACAATATTAATAAATGTTTTAGCAACACCAGCAAGAGTTATATATTCCTTCATAATTTGTTCATCCTCAAGATTATTGCTTATTTCAAAATTGATAAAATTGCTTTCAATAAATCGACACAATTGAATAATATCATTAACACAACTAAAATAATAGCTGTTTTATATCAGAAGGATACAAATGTAATCAAAAACTCTTACATATCAAGCTTTTGACTGCTTCCTTCTTCTTTTGGAGTTGTTGTAAATGTATCAATCCGATCACACAAATATTGAATTGTACGATATGGTGGCATACTGAAAGTCATGGGGGTGGTATTATAGTAATAAGTATTAACTTATAAAGAAAAATAAGTGTATGTACATATTCATTTCATAAAAAAGAGATCCGAGCATTAAACTGGGGTTTAGTTATATTTTTAAATTTAATTTTTTGAAAAATATTATTTTGGCAATGTGTTTCGTATTTCCAAAACAAGGACCAGCTAAACTGTTTTGCAAAAAAAGAATTTTTTAAAAATCTACATAAGACAAGCCTAGATTTTTTTTACATAATTTGACATTTATTCGAAGCACCTTGTAAAAATTTATCAACCTTCAGATGCGTCCCTTCTTCAGAAAAACATTTTTTAGCTTTAGTTTAACGAAAAAGTTGCAATATTAGCTTTAAAAAAGAAAAAATTTGTATTGAAACAAATTGTGTTAAAGAAAACTCATTTTAATGAGATAGTCTTTAAGATCATAGTTTAACCTTTCTTGTCTTTTTTCTTTTGTTAAAGTTGATGCAGAATTTGATGATAAAGTTTGACTATCAGGATTTTCTTTATCTGCTGTACCAGTAGGATTAAACAATCTTTGGGATGCTTTGAATTGCATAATTTCTGGCTCCGTTGGTTGATTTTCTTGTTGGCGCGGAATTTCAAAGATACCCTGGAAAATTGCAGTTAAAGTCATGTACAGATATTTATTGTTTTTAAAAACCTTTGATGAAGCATTAGATAAAAATTGTTTAGTATTTTTTGAAGTTTTTGTTTCAGTGATAGCCTAGAACATTTCATTGATTATAGTTTCATATTTAATATATCATTATTATCTTCCAAACTGATTCGGAAAAATTTAGCTTGAACTAGCAAGCTATAAAAGTCAAATGCCGACCCCAACGACATATCCAGAATGTTATTTTGGATGCTGCTTATCTTTGATCTTTGCCGCTTTTATTCTTCTTTGTAGCAAATGATCAAACGATATCCCTAATTTTTACGGGGGCTTCAGCCTTATCAGCTGCTCCTTGTATACAGGCTTGGCAAATTCTACCACTTAACAAGAAAAATGAATTTGTCCGAATTTAGTCAGCACATAATAAATGCGAAACACTGTACCTTTTTACCAGTTTTTGTTAAAGTTTGATTTGTTTTTTCTTTATTATCGCCACCTTCAATGGAATTTTCATATGCAGCAATATGAAGTGAAAGGGTGCTGCTGCTGGTTTTGGTATTCAAAGTTTTACAATTTTTACCAGTACTTTTATCTTCTTGTGGATAATTATGAAGATTTAAATATTCAGATGCTTTTGAAGATGGGAAATCTTTATTTATTGTACCATTTAAATTAGCTGTAGTTGGATTATTATCATTACTCCAAACTAAAATTTTGTCAGTTATTGAATGTTGCTTTTTAGTTTTAAAGCTGCTTAATATCTAATGGAATAGTTGAAAAATTTCGAAAATATAAATTTTAGCTTTATTTTGCTATTTTTACGAGACGTTGAAAGATTTTTCGATAGATAAGACGATAGTCCTTTTTAAGATATTTTCAAGTATTCTGACAAACTTACCATTGCTATCAACTTTATTGGTATCACTTTTGTTGCCAATTGATTTTGCAGAATTAACATCAGAAACTGAGCTATTGAATTCATTAAGATTTAAATTTATCTTATCAATTTTAGATGAAACTGAATTTACAAAATTATGCTGCTTATCATCTTTTAAAGACAAGCAACCGTCCTTTGTTGCCATCTAAAAAATAAAGCACATTTATTTTGTAAATATCGACATCGATTGATGTTATCAATGCTAATATTGATGGTAAACTTTTCTCAGTTTTCACGCGTTTATCGAAAATGAAATTACAAATTTTAGAAAAAATATTTTCTCTAAAAACATCAGACATTTTATTGTGTCGACAACAGCTCTAAAAAGTTTCATAAGACTGAACAACAACAGGAAGAGAAACAAAAATAGACAACTTTTGACTGGCTTTGTTGAAACTGAAAAATAATAAGAATGATGCAATTTCCATATTTAGAAAGAAAAAGAAAAGCAAAAATAAAAGATGGTAATCAGCAATAATAAAAAACATTCACAAAACTGTTTTCCAAGAATAGTTTCTGTAATTTGTTATTTTTCTTTTATGATAACAATCAACAAGTTGATATTTAATTAATGCAAGAGTTGTAAAAATTTTGATTAAAAACCTTTTAAAAACACATGTTTTGATGATAAACAAAAGCTCGGTTAATATAAAAGACAAAGTTTTTAGAAATTTCAGTGGAAAATGTTCTAAACAGATAATCTTAAAATAAGTAAAAGAGAAGTTAAATAATGTTGAAACTCAACAATTATTGCTTGGGCGTCTTCCGTCTAATAAAAATCTTCTCTCTTAGCAGCACTTAACTCTCAAGCTCAATTTAGTTGGTGTACATTTAAAAAAGCATGCACCAGTATTCGTTCTTATTTCTTAAAAGTGTTTTAGTAGTATTACGCTTTTCAAAAAATACTGTAACAATCGGCCAACAAACTGCTACTTAAACAAAAATACATGATTGCTGAGTGTTTAAATATTTGGTGACAAAGGAAAAACACATACAACTCCGCAAAAAATGTTTTAATGTAAAAGATAATAACTTTAAAAAGCATTTTTCCTGTAAAACGTCTGCATCATTTTGCTTAACACATTTTTTTTTGCTTTTTTCTACTATAATAACAATCTTACTTTGAAAATGAAGGTGACTTATAAACAATATATTTTTCTGCTGGATCACTTCCTGTAAATGCACTTAAGTGCTTTTCTTTTTACTTTTTATTAGGATGTTTTTTCAAATCTTTTTCAAAGTTGTATCAAAAATTAGTTAAGCTTTCAACAATCAATGTTTGTCTTTTTGGATCTAAATTTACGTTGATTCAGATCACTAAGACGTCAGCTTTTTTAGGTGGTTTATCAACAACTATTTTTTCATTACTTTATTTTATATGAATCATCCCCAGGTTTTAGCTGTCTAAGATGAAATGAATAATTTTATCTTTTGCAGTAATGTTTTTTTAATAATCTTTGGTTTTATAATGTTGCATTCACCCTTTTTGTTATTACGAAAAGAAAATAAAGAAATCACGCGGAACACATTCTTAACATTTACAGCTTTTTTGCCTTATTTTTTTGGACAATTTTTATTCATATTGAAATTATGGCTGACAAAACCCTGGCCCTTTTTGATGCTTCTTTTTTCTTTAACACATACATAAAAAAAATCAAACGTGCCTTTTTGCATTGCGCTCCCAGCAATGCTTTTTTTACTATCCCAACAAACAAAATTTCATAAATATGTTTTTCGATCTTATTTAGTGTTTTTTGGGTTATATGCTTCATACAATTATGACAGGACAAACGTTTTTTTCCTCTGATTCATCTCACTTTTTTTTTACTTTTCCTCTTTTTCATCCAGCAATAACCCTCTATTTTTACTGCCTCTGTCTTTTGTAACGCTTTTAACATACCTGTGTTGTTTACGTGAAAATTTGCCATAGGCGGAGCTAATGTTGATAGGAAAAAAATCGAATAAAGCATTGGTCGTTTTCGTGTTGTTTTTCAGTTTTTGACGCCTGTCTTTGATAAACAATTCTACAGTATTTTTTCGAAAAAATAAATGCTGTTGTCTTTTTTTTGTTTTTTGATCTTTTTTCCAAATGAATCAAAAATTTAATCCTAACCAGTCTCCGTTTATTATCAGCGTTTATAACTTTTTTTTGTCCTGTCCCCGTAGACGTTTGCCCTGTTTTCTCAAAAGTTTTTACCAGGACTTGTTTTTACTACTGTAAAGTAAAAATTTCGACTTTTACCTCTATTTTGTTTCTGCTTTGCTAAAAAATTCATTTTTCCCGAAAACACGGTTTTCACATAAAATTATCTCCTTTACTCCAAGTGTTTCATTCTCCTCAGTTAAATTGTTTACCATCGCAAATTATTTTTTGCCTTTTTTGTGAATCCTATACCGTTTCTACTTTTAGAGAGATTGTTTAAAGCTTTTTTGTTTAAACAACAATGGACAACAATCAGTTACCTTCATATCTTTATGGATGGGGAAACAATGGATCAATTGATCCTTCAACCAATCTCTATGAAACGCTTCTCAATTATAATAATGGTTTTACTCAACCACAGCAGCAACTACAACAGCCAATTCAAACGTAAGTTATTTTTTGAAAATTTTCCTTCTCCCTTTTGATAATTTTTGGGGGTAAAAGTAGAAGATATACAGTTTTACTTTAACTCCTTACATCAAAGGCAATGCGTTTGTTTATCCCATGTCTTTTATCACGAGATATTCGTTCAAAAAAATGTCACCAGACGGCATTCCACGTTAATCCTTTTCCAAACTTGCCCCCACCACCACTATCGCCCACGGTCACCGGTGGCGATGGTGGTGCCACCACAAGCTACTGGTGGCGTAGTTTGGAAACACTGACTAAGCACCTAAAACGTCTTATTAATAACTTTTATTTTAGTGATTATACTGGACAATATCGAACTCAAGGTGGTAATTATCAACCACCCGCAACTGGCACCACTCCTATCATCAATTTTCTTCCAACTGTTAATAATAATCTTACCACAACTGGTTATGGGCATCCATATTTATTTACAAATGATGCTAGAAATAATTCTGCACCCCAATATCCTCCTGCTTCAAGTTTTTGGAATCAAACAACTTCTCTTACACCCTTGTTACCAGGTTTGCAAAATCTCCTTGATGTTTTTCAAATGCTTTCGATTCGCACTCCAGCTCAACAATATTCAACTGCTCCTCCAAACATTCTTGGTCAAGCAACACCCTATTTTGCAAATTTTGAAAATGTAAGTTAAATACAACTCTTTTTTTGGGTTTTTATAATTTCCTTTTTAGGCATCAACTCTTCCTAATCCTTTTCGTCTTGCTGAAACTGTTCCACGACCAGATTCTCCAATGCCAATGCCAACACCACCTCCTCGTCTTCGTCGTCAACTCCCACGTGCAACACCTTTTAACAAAGTAATTAAAAAGAAGATTGTTCAACAAAAACTTCTTATTCAAAATCATTTTGAAGCCCCTTTATTACCTGCACCAATTTTAATGCCATCTCTTCATACACCTGTTTTAATGCCATCACTTCTTGATGTCTATCCTACTCCCACTCCTGAACCATTTGATACTCCTGGTGAATGTAAAATTGAACGTGTTGAAAATGGATCCTGTCCTCTGGTTGAACGCTGGTTTAAAGATGTTGAAGAAGAGTTAAATAAGAATGATGACAAAGAAGATATTGACGTCGAAAAATAATGTATTGTTTTGCTTTTTTCATTATTCTCTTAAGATGTCTTTTATTTTTCTCTTATTTAACAGCTCTGTTTTGAAATGCTTTATCTCTTTAATTATTTTCATATATCACTGCTTTTTACTACAAGTATGAAATATATATTTTTAATATCATGACTTTATTATTTGTCATTTAAATTTTTTGTATGATTGATTTTGTAGTGTTGAATAAAATATAAAATGGCAAAAAAATGTGATGTTTAATTTCCCATCTATGTTTTTTTCGAAAGCAGGATGCAGCATTTTAAAAATGAAAACAGAAGAAGAGAATTGCGATAATGAACATGTCTAGCTGGTAATAAATCATTGATTTACAATTTTAAAGGCATTTTGGTAAAATTTTAAAGAAGAATAAAGGGTTTCGAAACTTAAATTAAAAACAACGCCTATGTCATGTCATCTTGGGTTAAAGTTTTTTCTTCAAAAACTTAAAGTTACAGTAGCATTTTTGAGGGATCAACTTTTTTGATTTCTTATATTTGTCATTTTGTTTGTCTTGTATTATACAACATCTTTTCCAGTTTTCTTTAAAACATTCTTTTCTTTTTTATCAACACACAATACCTTTCATTACTGCAATATTACTTTTTTACCAGTGTTTTTTTATTACGCATTTTCACGCTTTTTTATATTTGCATGTTAGTTTTTTTCTATTACAGTACATTCCATTGTGTTTTTTGTTTATTACCTTTTTTTCACGCTCTCTTACATAACGGTGAAAAAAATATTGTGCGATATTATCTTTTCTCTTTTTCTATGCTTTTCGTTTTTTTCGTTTGTTTTTATAAAGATGGACAATTTTTTTTGGCTTTCTTGTCAGTCAAAAAAAATATGCTTTTATTGCTTCTCATTGAATCAAAGATGGAAGAAAAAAATAACATGAATAAATGGAGAAATATTAAGTATAGGTTGAAAAAAAGGAACAGCAAAAAAAGGGAAGAACAAAAGCATGAATAATGTAGAAGAATGTGGTTATCAAAATTATTTAAGGGGTTAAAAAAATCTCGTAAATTTAATATTTACTATTGCAAATATAAATACATGTAAAAGTTGAATAGAATAATACGATAGTTATCCTTGAAATAATGGAAAACTTGAAATAATAACACTGCCCATATTTTTTACTGTAGTACAGTTTTTTGGAATTCTGTTTTATAGTCTTATTTTTTTCACTGTCGTATTTCTTTTGAAATTTCAAAACGCCGTTATTCATATCCGACATTATTTTGAGCTTTTTATAAACAAGAAAAAAAGAAATCAAAATAAAAAAAATTTTGTGTTCAATAATTGTTCGAAAAAACGTGTGCCTTTTTAACTACATATTAATTAAATACAAATCGCGTGCGTAATGTAATCAGTGTATTATAGCATCAAAATTTTTAAGCTTTAACTCTCCTACTTTATTAATTTCAAATTATCAACAATATGTCTACACCTGTCCAAAATTGCCATGATGGATTTTCAGCCATCATTGATGCCATTTGTCATGTTGAAGGTGATGCTTTCTTTGAAAGTGAAAAACCATCTGTGAGTAGTTTTTTTACTGTCATTTCATCAGCGAAACTTTTTTGACTAGTGAAATGTTACTAGTTTTTATTACACAAAGTCGTATACAAAAAAAATTTAGAGAGCGGCAAATCTTTGATCTTTTGCCGCTTTGACGCGCGCCAGCAAAAGATTAAAAGAATTTTGTCAATTTTGGGGGTTTAAAGTTCTTGCAACTTCACCATGAAATCTTTTAATTATTCTAAATTATCAAAGACTTATTATGGTATCATTAATAATATTTTTTCGTTGTTGTCAAATTCAAACCCATATTTCCAAAATAAACAAAATGACATTGATCTTTTGCCGACCCAAGCAACAGCAGATCATAGGCATTCCATCCACAAATTATGTTTGTGTATAAGGCGTTGGGTTCATCCAGATATGGCGTCATGCAAAAATCGAATTATTTCGACCCCTCCCTTCCTATCCGTCATACTTTTCTTTTGATCTTTTGCTGCAACTTCAAAGTCGTGCCATACTTGGAATTACCCCCTCCCTACCTTTGTATGAACATCTGGATGAACCCTTTGGCACAAATAAGTTATAAAATATGTTTCAAACTAGCTTACTGTTTGTGAGTTATCATATTACATTTAAGCAATTTTAGAGCCATATGGGACCTCCACCAGAAGAAGATGTTGATCTATTATTTAATATGGCAAACACGTTGATCGTAAGATACCCATATTATGCTGAACAACGTAAGTTACATCAAAACGGCGAAAACAATTTATGACAGCTTTTTTAGTCTTTTTTTCGAGTAGTGAAACAGTTTTTAACGCTGTCTAACAGATGTTTATGCCATCTTTTGATGTCTTCTGTACACTATTTCTTTTATCTAAAAGATATCCTTTTTCAGTTCAAGAACATTGGTTTGAAGCGCCTAGTGATAAATGGTTTAATGATGTATATTCTGATTTGAAAATGAAAGTTAAACATTCAAGAATTAATGCAATGAAATTGAAGCAAATGGAAAATATGCAAAAAATTTATAAACCAATAAAATGGCATAGAGTTGGATCAATTAATTCATTATTTCGATCATTTTCATATTTATTATTTGGAAAAGAAAAGCATGCTGAAATGCTTAATGAAATAATTTCTGCATATAAGAAAATGATGGAAATTAACTTTAATGAAAAAGAAATAGCTGAAAATGATAGCCTTCGGGCTTTTGCAAAGTATTTTGCAATCAATGTTCTTGTTTACATTGAAGATAATGATGTTCCACGATGGCGATGTTATGGTCCAGGTGAATTTGGGTTTGTGAAGTTCGATGACTTGATTAATAAAGAATATAAAACAAGCAAATGTAAGTACTTTAAAATGCCACAAAAGAGTGCGATTGAGAAAGTAGTTGAAAAATTTGCTCCCAAAAATTTTTGTTTCATTTAGAATTCTTTGTTTAAGAATAATGTGTAGAAATTAGTGCTTAAAACTGCTAAAGTACAAGTAAACTATAAATGTTTTTATTTTAGATCTTGAACAAAAATCTGGATGTCCTTGTTTATGTTTATCTCTTAAACAGAAGCGTTATAAAGCCATAACTGCTTTATCATCAAAGTAATTAGTGTAAGTTTGTTATCAAAAGAACTATTTCTATCATTTTTGCTCATTTTTAGATTGTTGTTCTTCAAAAGATATGATTAAGACATATCGAATTTTAATGAAACAAACACATCATATTTGCTTCATCATCATTAACAATAAGTGTAATATAATTTGAAGCCAAAGCTGATGGCAAAATTTAAAAAACAAAAGGTTTTAAATGTCTGCCGTTCATGTAATTATTTTTTATCACTCGAATAAAAAAAATTTGTTCACACTTCTTGTTTTTTCTAACAAAGTTTTTGTTGGCCCAAAAACAAATGTTTAACCACTCGCACGAAAGATTAAGCTTTCGAGAACTCAAATAAACAGTGTAATATCAATGCAAGATTGAGCTCAGCGCCAGTGACTAAAAGAAATACACTTTTGTAATGCAAATTTTTTGTGCATTCTTTTTTTTCCAACATTTTTTGTTGGTTTTTTCACCATCATCATTTTTTTTGACTGCATTCTCTCGAACGTTCATTTATCAATATATTTTCGTCGTCGCAGCTTCAACACTTTTTTTCTTCAACACTTCTTTTGTTCGTCAGTCTTCTTCTCTATCTGCTTATTGTTAAACATGTCTCTATCAAAAATGTCTTCCTTTGTAAGTTATATCTTTTACATTTTTTAAACTAGTCTTATCATTGTTTTTCCAGGATATTCCAATATCAATTCGATGGAAAGTTTCAAAGGCAACAATTGAACTACAAAATCCTGGACTCTGGTATCTTCCAACAGAAGAGTTTCATATTGATCAACTTCCTGGTGTTATATACTATCTTGTATTAGCATGTACTTTAAATAATGTTACCATGGGACTAATCATTGAAACGGAAGAACCATCAAGCATGAAAATTAGCTGTAAACTTGCCATTCCATCTGTTAATCGAACAGATCAAGGAAGTAAAGAAAGCACTGGTAAGAAGCATATTATGGCTTCTGATATTGCATCAGCTGATGATATTCTTGATACTTCCAACAATTATTTTATTAATGATGACTTAATCATTTTAATGGAAGCTGTTCTAACTGTTGAAAAGCCTACACCTGCTGTTGCTGATTTTCAAATGAAAGGTGATAGCTTGGGACCATTGCTTTGGGAACGTGAAAATAAGGATTTCACTATTGTTGTTGACGGCAAGCAAGTCATGGTATGCTTTTTCATGTATAAAGATGTAACCAATCGATTCTTTTTTTAGGCTCATAAACTTGTTATTGGTACAAAGTCTCCTGTCTTTAATCGAATGATTCAATCTGGTTTAGCTGAAACACAGGAAAATAAAGTAGCAATCATCGATTTTGGATTTGATATTGTAGAGCTTGCTATCAGATATTGTTATGGCATGGATGATGGAAAGCTCTTAACAACTGATACTGCCTTTGAACTTATGCGCTTCGCAGATAAATATGATATTGGTGATTTAAAGGTAAGTATTTTTTATATAACATGCACTGTGAGCTGTATACCGTATTTTAGGCTTCAATGGAAAAATATCTTGCTTCTCAAATTTCTCCTATGAATGTTGGCGAAATTGCCAATGCTTCAGTTTTGTGTAATGCTGTCAATCTTCGTAAAAGATGTCTTGATTTCATGTTAGAAAGTAATCAACAAAGAACTTTCATTACAAATTTGGATCAATTGGATGAAGATTTTAGTCTTGCATTATTGCAAGCTTCCTTTTCTAATTAATTATGTTTCTTAAATAATCTTGTAATTTATTGTAATTTAACTCTGTAATTTATATATTATATTTAATCTTCTAATTTATTGTAATTTAATCAGTTATCTATATATATATATATATTATTTGTTTTTTAATGTCTTTTTATTAGTGCATAAATTACAGCATCTCCGTATAAAACTTAAAAAGCTTTTACAGTCGAACCTCGATTTTACGTATTTCAAGGGACCGCGAAAAAAGGACGTAAATCGAGGGAGACGTAGAATCGAGGTTCGGCTGTATTACCTATATCCTCCAAATAAAGCGAGAACGTGACATTCTTCGTTATGGTCTTTTTATTATTGTTCATTCACAAAAAGATAAAATTTGATAAAACAAATTATTTTGTAACATTTATTTATTATTTCTAATCGGACAACACCGCTGTCTTCTAGCGATAATACTCAAGGCGAAAAAAGGCGTACCTTAAAAATCTTAAAGGCTTTAAGCTTTTATCATAAATTAGATTTTTTCTTTATTAGTAACAAATAATATACATGCAAAAATATGTACATGAAAACGGTAAAACTAAATATTGCATTTAATCAAGCTGTAACACGTTTTTTACAAGGAATTATATAAAGTTTTTCTTTATCAGGTTCTCTGAAAAAATCCGGGAAATTTTGTAAATAATTAGTTATAACTTTTTCTTACCGTTTACTTAGTTCACACAAGTGATGTTCAAATATGCATTTATTTCTGTAAACATCGCCATTTTGATCACAAACGGGCTCCAAGTAATTATTACAATCTAGTTCGCAACATTTATCTTTGTAAGATAATGAAAAATTTCCATTATTTTTTCCATGAACTTTTTCATAAACACATTTACTGTTATTAAAATGGCATAGAGAAAGATGTGTAACACCCCTTGAATCACATACTGGCTTATTTTCATCAATACATTTATCCAACAAACAACATTGCCCTAAATTAAATTACTTTTGCACTTCGAGTGTCTTGTTTTAAAAAATGGTATTATTAATAAATGCTTACCAACATGAATAATTGAAAGTAATTTTGGTTGTGTTCTTTCAATTACACATTTCTTGTATTCATATTCACACATATTCTTATGTGACATTCCATCAGAATCACAAACAGCTGTTAAATTTGTACATTTTTCTATTGGCAAAGGACAACATTCACCACTATAAGCAACATTCAATAGAACTCCTGCTTTTTCTGCTTCACATTTTTGCATTCTGGAATATAAATTTTTTAAAAAGTAATTGTTCTTTAACTTACTGAAATTCACATAAACTTGCATGTGTTCTTCCATTTGTATCACAAATCGGTTGATTGTCATTTACATTATCACAGAATCTGCTGCAACATTCTCCTTTATGTTCAATTGTAATATTTAAACCATTTTTCTTTTCTGATAGACATGCTTCTTGTCGAAATACACATTCATTTACATGTGTACGACCTTGTGAATCACATAAAGGCTCAAAAGATAAATCACACACTTCTTTTTGACAACAAATTCCTTTAAAAAATATCTATGTTAGCTATCATATAATTTTATTTAAAACCTGGATAATCAACTGATAACATAGTTTCTCCTGCATTATTTAAGATACAAACAGCTCTTGCCAGCTCACATTCACTTGAAAATGTTTCACCAGTACTTGCACATACAGGTTCATAAATAGCTGGGCAATTTATATTACATGGTATTTGTTCACATGCATTATACGATATAATTGTCATTGTTTTTTGTTTCCCTTTTCTCATTGCCAGACATCTTTCTTTTCCAAATTCACAAATATTCTAAAACAATTTTTTTAAATATGTTTTTAATTAAAATTCCTAACCAGATGTGTGACATTTTGTGAATCACAAACAGGAGAATAATCAATTGCAGAACACTTTTCTTCACAGCATGCTCCATGATATTCAATTTCAATTTTAGGGCCATTCTTGTTGTTACAAATTTTTTGTTGAAAGTTGCATAAATTTGTATACGTTATTCCATCAGTTCCACATATGGGATCATATTCAGTAGAACAATTTTTCTTTTGACAATTTATATTATCACTTTCAAGCCTTTTAATTGAATCTGGACAATCAACTTCTATTAAAAGTTCATGTTCAATTTTTTCTGCTCGACACTTTGAGACATTAAAGTAACAAGCATTACGGTAGTGCTGTCCATTTGATGCACAAACGGTTCTATGTTCCATTGGGCAAAGTTCATCTCTTGAACAACATCGACCATCCTAAAATTAATAAATTTGTTGAGCTTTTAACAACGCAATAAAAATAAAACATACATAGGCTTCAGTAATATTATACCCAAATTTTATCTCATAAATACATCGGAGCATCTCAAATTCACATTTACTTTTTGTTTCACCATTTTGATCACAAAGAAATATTGAATCATTTAGAGATGCATTTGAAGGATCAACAATTGGACATGGAATGTTTAAGCATTTCTTACAATCACCTTTAAAAAGGATTTCAATCTCTTCTTGATTTTTGCATTGAGCTTTACGAAAATGACACATATTTGGATATGTAATAAAATCTGTTGCACAAATAGGATCTACTTCAGTGGTACAAATTTCTTCAGTTGCATTAGAACAAATAAAATTTTTTGTGCATGATTCTTCAGGAAGTATGCGTAAAATCACACCCCGCTTAGCTGCTAAGCATCGAGCATGTGCAAACTCACAATCATTACTGTAACTTTTTTATTGTATATTTCTTTGAAAAACACAAATTTAAGTAACTCACGCATGCGTATTTCCTTCATTGTCACAAATTTGTGAGTCTTCATTTACATCTGAAGGACATTGTGGTATTGGGCAATCAAAAGAATTATCCTTTCGAGGTATTGTTGGAGCAGTTGAAGAAGAAGGCGAAGAAGGACACTCTTGCAAAATTAACAACCAAGCAACGTTAATATTACCCTATATAGGCCATATTTGATAATTAACTTTCTTTAAACTTGACCTACACTTTTTCTTTGCTGACAATTAAACATTTGAAAAGTGCATAGATTTGGATGGGTCATTCCATTTGTATCACAAACAGGCTTATAATGTTTTGAACATTTTGAGGGACATACTTCTTCCTATAATTTTTCTTAATAAAAAAACTGTCGAACAAAAAATTACCTCCATTGAAAATAGAGGTGATTGGGATGTACAATTTCCAACATGTACAAGGACTCGCTCTTCCAACCCGGTCATCCTTCTTTTGCAATTCCATTGTGCAAAAATACAAATACTTTTATGGGTTTGATTTAAATTATCGCAAATTGGCACTTGATCTACTTCAGATTCACATGTAATACAATTTTTGAATAAAGAAGGTTCCGATGAAGTCTAAAAATAATATAAATTTCTTTTTGCTATTTTTACAAGAAAAAATAAAGCAAAGCTAGCAAGTATTATGAATGAAAAGAGAAAGCTGCAAAGAAAAAATAGCAGCAAAAAATGGAAAACGTCGTGTGGGGTCTTTCAAAAACTAACCGAGACCAGCAAAGTTGAAGATGCTGGAGATGGACTTGGCGATGTAAAAGTACTTTCTGGCTGCTAAATATACAAATTTATTTATATTTTTTTGTTTTAAAAAGTACAAACCAATGATGGAGGAAATGTTCCAGCTTCAGTAATAGCAGAAGTAGCTTCTGGAATTGTTTGATATGCGGTTGAAGGTGATAAATTCTAAAGAAAGTTTTTTGATTTTGTTTTATATATGTATATAATTAAGATCCTACTATTTTAGTGGAAGATGTTTCAATAGCTTTACCAGATGTTGGAGAAGCTGGTCCAAATCCATATGAATCTATATCAATTGCAGAAGTTGTTGTATCAACAAATGAAACAGGAGGTGGTGGAGCAAATGTTCCAAAATTCCATATTCTTCCTGCTTTAAGCGCTGATGGTGTTGCTGTGCTTGTTGTAGAAATTATACTTTGAGTTCTACGAATGGGATGTCCTAATACTTTTCCACATTCTCCTGTTTTAAAAATCTCTGGAGCTTCAAGTCCACGATTAATTCTTCGACATTTTGCTAATTCAAATTTGCACAAATTTTTATGTGTATGACCTAAAACTTTTATATTTAAGAAAAAATGACTGCCTTCAAATAATTACGTCACATTTACTGACCCATGTTGTCACAAACAAGTTCTTCTGATTCATCACAATAAAAATTGCAATCCAATGGTGGTCTTTTAATGATTTCTTCATTTTTTAAATTACATGATCCGCGTTTTTCAACTTTGAGTATAAAATTATGTGATCGTTTTGCAACACATTGCTTATATGAAAATATGCATTCATTTTCATGTGTTTCACCTTTAAAAAAATAAAATATACTTATCCTGTCTTTTTGAACTTTTATAACAATAAAAATTTTCAAGGGCAATCAATGAAGATGAAAAAGAGAGAGAAAAAAACAAGTACTAACCAAGATTATCGCAAATTGGGTCAGAAAATGTTGTACAGAATTCTGCTTTTGGACAACATGTACCAGAATAAGCAAGTTTTAAAGCTAAAAAACGAACATATCATTCAATCATTTTTCAAAGAATCATGAAAAAGAAAGATATGAAAAAAGAAGAGTAATTAATCATTTTTCATTAAAAAAATCTATCATAATTAAGGATAGAAGAAAGCGCTTTCCTTTTTTTTCTCATATCTTTTTACTATACTGACCTGGTCTAAGACGTTGTTCACACGTCAAGCTGCAAAGGTTCTCGTAAGTAATTTCATCTGATCCACATACCGGTTTGAAAATACGATCACAACCGCAATCATTCACGCTTACAACTAAAAAATATGGCAACGCTATTTAGGTTTTTTCTATTTCTTCTTTTTTTGTTTTGCTTCAAAGCTTTTATTTTCTCTTTTTTTGCAGAGGTGATAAATTTTGAATTTATGATTTGTAAAAATTATTTTCTTTTAAAAAGTTAAAAAGGAATATGATTAATATAAATCGGAAATTGTGACGAAAGCAAAATTTTCTCGAAAAAAAAGTAATTAATATAGGTCCGAAAATTTGTCAATAAATTTTGTCTACTTTTGACATTCTTCATATTTATAAAAAAAAACAAACCTGATAAAACAAAATTTGCAAAAATAACAAAAGTAATTGATATCACTTTTGTCAATGATATTAATATCAACATTGAGGTAATACCTCGTTGTTAAAAAGTCAGTCAAAAGAGAGAGTGACTGAATTTTTAAAAATAGAAAAATTGGTAGCCGAAAAAAGAATGCAATAAAAATAAATAAAATCTTGTCTTTAGTGAATAAAGGCAGTTTTAAATCAGGTATACACGGTAATAAAAAAAAGAATTTCAAGAAATATAAAACAATTTTTCCTTCAGAAAATGTGTGTTTTAAAAAAGGCAAAATTCTAATTAAAAGAACACTGTGGTCATTTAAGTTTTTTTTTTCGGTTAACAAAACTTTGCTGAATTATGTGTGAAAAAAAATATTAAAAAAGGCGGTTCTTTTAATTTTCAAAAAGTTCAAAGGAATTTAGTGCGTACGCAATTTTGAAAAAAAATAACGTAAAATTTCTACCTTCGTGAAATAAAGAATAGAGAAAAAAAGGTATGGAATGAATTAACCGACCTTTACCGCGCCTTCCGATAATAACGCTAGACATTAAGACGTCTGAAAGTTCTTCTCTATTTTGAACACAAAGCTTCAAAAGAAGATATAAAAAAGTGTTTAGAGATAGAGAGAGATTTGTTGCATAACCCAATCTATTGTTACATTTACGTAGATGTACATATTCACATAAAAACGCGTTTTTTCTCTTCGTTTTCTTATTCTGTTTTCGTAATCAAAAAGCAAAATGAAGAGCTTTCGAAAAAAGTGATATAAAATGTTGTATTTTTATTATATTAATTAAAGATGTTTGATTCTAAAAAAAATATGGGAATCAAAGTGCTGGCGATATATTGTGCTTTGATGCCTAGAAATCACGTATTCAGGGAGATACAGGATTTCTTGACAGTCTCTAAGTGTACTGTAAGCCATGTGAAAACTGTGTTAATTAAATTTGAAGCTGATTTTAGTTGTTATGGTTTACGTGAAAATCTCCTACAACTCTTTAACAGATTTTGGGTTGAATGAAAGCCATACTAAGATTGCATGTTTCAATAGTGTTAAAACAACTATATTAATTTATTTATCTTTTCAACCATTTATAAAATTTCTATACATACAGTATCACCCGTAATTTAAAATGACACATATTAGCGAACAATAAAAAATTTACAAAACAAAAAAGCAACAAATCACACAAAAACTTTAAGATAAAATACGAGTTACAACAAGCTTCGATGCACCGTCAAGCAATAATACCATGAAACATTTTTGTGCGAGCATCAGCAAATTTCATTTGAAGATCTGCATTTCCCATTACTGCAGCAGCTTTTTCCAGCTCACCTAATAAATCATGCACTGTTCTTAAGCTTTCAAGTACTTTACCTAAAAATAATAAAATTCATCAACAAAATATATTTAAGGATTTTTCTAATAATTACCTGTTTCATCGTCTACTAAGGCGCTTATTTCTTTGAAGGATTTGCCTTCTTCAACCCAAGAATAAATTGCCATCATTCGACCATTGTTTATATCTGGTGTCACTTTGATTCTTTTGCTAATTTCTTTTTCTAAGCTTTTGAGCTTTCCAAAAGATTCTTGCAAGCGTTTATTGATGTCTCTATCAAATTTATCATAATTTATACATGATACAAGAGCAGCAAGAGTAGACGTATCAAAATTTTCAAAGAAATTCGTCGATAACATTTCTGTTAAAAAAATTCCATCAGCAATATAAATTTGTGACGCAATTTTTCCCTAAATGTTTACCATTTAATTTATTATAATCTTGAAAGAGCGTTATTTGTTTCAAAAAAGTTTAATAAAAAGGCAATAACTTTGCAATAAAGAAAGCAATTTTGTTACTTTTGCACGAAAAATGGGGGAATTTTTGTTAAGTGCGGTACTTTTTATTTCCAAAAAAATTAAATTTGGCTTACCTTCAGTGTTAAAGTATTATCAGCATTTAAATAATTATGTTCTTTTAAGAATGCCATCGTATTATTGAAAGAAATAAATAATTCATTATTGTTTATATCATATACATGCTTTTCCATAATTTGTTCACGTAAGCTTTTCTTGACCATGGTGTAATTTTGTTCTTCAGAATTTTGCAAGTTTCCCAAATCTCTAAGTTCTTGTTCCTTGCCATTACATCCTAAAAAATATTTGTCTTTTTATTATTACTTAATTAATTAATAATTTTACCTTGAAAAGACACCAGCTTTTTATTTAAGTAATATGCAAATGTTTTTTGCAATAAAGCTTTTGCATTACAACCATGCTGTGATAATAGATTAAGGACCATGGTATTCTTTATTCGAAATTGAGAAATAATTGGATCATATTGGCCAATTAATAATTTATCCAAATTTTGTTCTGTTAAATGCTTGCTATCCATTATAATAACATTGCCTTTTTTATCTTTCCCACGACGGCCAGCTCTTCCAGACATTTGTATAAATTCCGTGACTTGTATTAATTCTGAATATTCATATTGTCCTTTTGAAATCGAAGTAAATATAACAGATTTTGCAGGCATGTTAATCCCCATTGCCAATGTATCAGTTGCAAATATAACCTATAAATATAATAGCAAAGAAATATTAAAACTTTTGGAGTATATAATTTACCTTAATTGAACCTTCATTGAATAAAGTTTCAATTAACTTTTTTAAAATCGGCAATAATCCAGCATGATGTACTCCAATTCCATGTCTGACATATTTTGATAATCTTTTAACTTGTGGCAATTCTTTGTCGTTGTTGGATAATGTTGAAAGGGTTTTATTTAATGCTTCTTCAATTTTTTCTTTTTCATCATCTTTCAAAAATGTTGGAGCATAATGTACAATCATGCCATAATTTTTAATAAAATGTTCTGCATGATCATCACATTCATCTCGTCGAAAAGAAAAAAAAATACATGGAAACATTTCTTTTTCAATAAGTGCAGCAAATATATCCAATGCAAAAGTATTTTTATCAATTTGTTCTTCACGAAAATGTACAGCATTATTGAAATCTTTTGCCATGATTGTTTTATCAGCATTATTGATACCATAAAATTTAATACATTGTTTATAGGGAACAATATAGTAATTGAGAGGAACAGGTCTCACATCAGTTCTGACAACTTTACATTTAAGATTTTGTATTGAAGAAATCCAATCTAAATTTATAATAAAATAAAATCAGTATTTAATTCACAAACAACACAAACCAGCAAAGTCTTCAGCATTTAAAACTGTAGCAGATAAAAAAAGAAATTGAACTTTGTCAGCTAAATGAATAATACATTCTTCGTAAACACTTCCGCGACCTGAAAAATAATTATTTTTAACAAAAGCTTAATTGATTTTCTGAATAATTTTAAACATTTCGAGGAGTGAATTTCTTTCACCTTTCGTCATCTTCGTCAAAAAGGTCAAAAGCCATGAAGAAAAACCTTCACTGGTGATGAATTCATCACTAATATTGACGCTTTAGTGATTCATTAGTTTTTTCTCACTGTCAATGATGCTAGCACACAAATTTAAAATAAAAACCTACATAGATTACGCATATAATGAATCTCATCAAATACTATTACACCAATATCATTAACCATTGCATCATTTTGATATACCATCTTTCTCAATACTTCTGTAATCATAACAATACATGATGCACTGGAATTAATAACATCATCAGCCGTAATAAGGCCAACTTTTCCATCAAAACATAAATTAAAATCATGGAAATGCTGATTGCATAATGCTTTGGTCGGTGCAGTAATTACAATTCTTTTTCCATAACTCAAAGTTTTAAAAATTGCAAATTTTGCAATTAATGTTTTTCCAGCAGATGTTGGAGCAGAAACAAAGACAGAATGATTCTTTTCGAGCCATTCCATTGCATCTTTTTGAAAAGCATCAAGAATAATAGGATTATTTGGATTCAGAAGCTTTGTCTAAAAAGGGAAATTAAGGAAACCAACACAGAAACAGAGATCTTACAATGTGATCCATTGCAATATCTATCAACGAAAATTGTTCTAAATTATTATTTACACTTGATGATTTTGATTTCTTAAGAATAACATCATCACCATCGTCACAATTTCCATCAATACTTCTTTTTGGTGGTCTTTCAGAAGTAACATCATTTTGATTCATTTCCATAATTTCTTATAGAAAAGAACAACTAATTCAAAAAATTGATAGTGTTTTAACTAACTTTGGAGATAGTTCTAACTAAAAAATTAAAAAGGTCTGGAAAATTCTTTCATTTAAGGAATTTAAAATTAAAACGAATGAACCACGAAACGAAAGCGTTACGGTAGAAACTTTGTTGAAAAGCAGCAAACATTTCACATATTATTATTCCCATATTAGAAGATAGAAAATGTTTAGATGTTGCAAGGAATTAAAAAAAAGAGATTCTTCAAATATTTAGGTATAAATAAAATGAACAATGAACAGTAACATTTTCTAATAAAATCGTAGAACATTGTTAGATATGATTATCCTCGTTTGAAAAAAGTTTTTAAATGTACAATCTGTTATGTGATCTTTTTTTAAAGTCAAAAAAGATATGCAAAGGACGTGTTTTTCCTGCGTTAAAAAAAGAATAAATCTGTGATATTAAACTTGAAAACTGTTTCAAAACTTAATTACAAGTATTACAAAGAAAATAGTACAATAAAAATTTGAAACAAATTAGCAATGAAACGTTAAAGATTTCGAATTAATTTTTGATAGTGTCCTTTTGTAAAGTTAAAACATAATACCATGATACATTCAGTTATAGTGCAAGCGCGTGTTGGGGGCAGCCCGCGAGATTTGAAAAAAGTAATTATCGATTTATGATATCTTCATTTGCTTTTGATTATTGCGACAAATAAATAATAACAAACTTTTAGCTACAGCAATCAACAATGAAATTTTTACCTCGTAAGCGAGCGCGGGCGGCATTTTCAACTTCTAGAAAACTAGGAACGGGAAAAAAAGAGGTAAATTTAATAACAAAGAAAAACTACAATGAAAATTTGAAAGAAAAATTTTACATTAAAAATGTTCGTGATTTCGAAACCTATCCTGTGGTTCTTTTTGTCATTGGTAACATTTTACCAAAATCTGCCAAGTTTAAAACGCATCTTTTTAGCAACATTTTTTCTGAAGAAAGATGGGGCTTGCTTTTTTGAGATTTGAGAAAAAACAACAAAGGGGGAAATGGCGAAAAAATTTGAACTTAAAACAGGTCCGAGAGGGCCTGTCAAGCCCTGTCGGGATGGACCTTCAAAAATTGAATCTGTTTTCATGTCTACAAAAAATACAAACTCATAATATTGGTTATGCAGATGTTTTTTTAAAAAATATAAAGACATTTATCGTTCATTATTTTGTTGCAAGCTACCAAAATAAGCGGATTTTTATCGTTGAATCCTTTAAACGACAAAAAATGCTTCAGCCTTTTTTTATTAGTATGTTAATTTTTAAGACAGCTTAGTTGAAAACATTTGCGCAGTTATTGTATACAGGCAGCAGCAAATGTCTTCCTTTTTACAAAAGTGGCATATGTGTGTCCGCCTATTGTACTCAATTATGGCTGCGGTAAATGAACAGACTCACTCAACTGCTGATGAGAAAGAACAACAACAAAAATTGATAAACATTTAGGGGCAATTTTTAATAGTCTTAGATCAAAATTTTCTGTAAATATAAAGTAAAACGTCTAAAAAAACCAGCCCGTATCCCGGGTATTGCAAAAGCCCACCTCGAAATTTAAGATATCCTTTGATTTTTTGCTGCAAAACCAAAAAGGCGGCAAATGATCAAAGGTCCTCCTGAAATGCTTTAGCCACCCTCCGAAAAGAAATCCCGGATATAGGATTGAAAAAATACAGTTCCTATTTTTTATCATTGTACATATGAGCATAAGTATGATTCATAAACTCAAAGAAAAAAATATTACAACTATTTTTAATGGCAACCTTTTTTTCAACCGAGCGTGATAAAACAATGCATCTTTTACTTGTAAAATTCATTGCATTCAGCTAACAAAGACCGATGCTGAAAATAAAAAAGAAAAAAATCTTTCTCTGTTAGGTTATGTATTTCTTCTTTTCCTGTCGATAGCAAATGGTAACATACCATTTTTTATACTAATGTTATATTAAAAGAAGGTATATTTCGAAATCATTTAGAAAGGAATGAACTTGCCAAAAATAGTTGTACTTTTGCTGATTTTTGTTTTCAAAAACATTTTTCAATCCACTTTTTTGCAATAAATTTTCAATTTTCACACAAAAATTTTTTTTCGCAGAATAAAAATTTCATCATTTGTTGTGGATTTGCTGTTAAAGGGGGCAACATACCTAATATAAAGTTTTTTAAAGGAGCCCAGCAATGCTTTCATCAGAGAGAACAGCCAAAAAAGACATTATTTTCTAGTCAGAGAAAAGAAATACTATCCATATTGCCGGTTTTTTTATTTGTCAGGGAGACGAGAGAGTTGCGCTCCTTTGAATCATAGAATTTGATTAACTTTTTTTCCTGAAAAATTTTTAACACACTTTCTGTTTGCAAATGAGGGATGACGACAAAGCAATGTTTCAAGCATCTGGAGAACTGGTAATGAATATCAAAAACAATTATGGATGTTCCCTTTAAAAAATCATGCTGCCAAAGAAAGTGTTTTTTATGCAACAAATAATATTTTAGAAACATGAACTTTTTTATTTTTTTTAAATGTTTCTTATTATGTAACATGACCACCTGAAATTAATCAAACATTTTTACAGCTTTATTACTGAGGATTTTATTTGACACATTGACAATTTATTTTTTTTCAAAAGCGGTTCAACCAACCTCAATTTTTTGAAAATCATGTTAAAAAGATAAAGCATAAAAAAAGAAGCAAAACAGAGCCACTGATCGCCTTTTTCGTGACTCATTCAGACAGTTAGATGCGGAACTATATTAAAAAATCCATGGTTTTTGATTATAGAAAGCATGACATTTATCTCTATTTGTTTCACACATTTTCTAAACTAATGCTAAAATTCTTGATTTGGTTGATAAAAATTAGTGAGTTAATTTATATGTACGTAAAAAGCTTTTTATTAAATGAATGATAAGCACAATAATTAAAGCAAAAAAAATTATTTTATACAATAATTAATAAAAGAATAAAAAAGAGTGAAAGAAAAAATGAGAATAAAATTTATTTTGTTGATTCTGGAGATTTAGGTTGAGTTTGAGTTTGCGAATTTGGATAAATCATTGATTGCATTGGTAAGAGATTTGCAGCAGCTGTTATGGCAGGATTATTTATCAATGGTAACATATTACTAAAAATATTAATTAAGTAATTAAATATTAAAAGATAAGTTCCAAATTGAAAAACTTTTTTTCCTGATTATCCTCTATAATCATGCATTCATTGCAACAGTTTTTTTTCTAACTTTTTGCAGCTTCAATGAATGTCTGATTTTCAAAAATAGCCAAAAAAATAAAGTCTATGATCTCTTTTTAAACTTACTTTTGTGAATAAAATCGAAATGGTGCTTGTCTCCATGCTTCATAGCTAACCATATATGCAGTCATTTGTTCAATGGACATTGGAACAAAAGTTGGTCGCTGACGTTTATCTTTCATTCGACGATTTTGAAACCAAACCTATAACAGGAAAAAAAACATATATTTTGTTTTTCATAAAAATAACTTTTTATATGTTATTTATCTTTTTTTCTATACAGTATAGTACTCAATCTCTTCATAGGCATTCCAGAAAAATGTATAGATATTTCCTTTATCCATTTAAAAAGTTAAAACCCTTTGGGAATAGCATCAATGTCAAATAATTCGCTTCAAGTTAAAGTATAAAACTTAAGAAGGATTATGTTAAGCTTAAAGCTTCTTATACTCTCATGAGGATTACTGTAGTTTAAAAAAAGAGAAAAAAAAGTTTGAAAGAAGAAGTGGAGCGGGTAATAAAAGACAAACCTTAATTGTGCCTTCAGGCAAATTAAGTTCTGCAGCAAGTTCACTTCGACGAATTTTTGAAACATAATTTTCACGGGCAAATTCATTTTCAAGTACATTTAATTGTTCACGAGAAAATGCTGTTCGATAACGTCTTGCTTGACTATCTGAAATTAATTACGGTAACACTCAATTTGAAACATACTAATTGATCTTTTCATTTTTTTTCATTACAGTATTTTTTTGCACATATTTTCTTGTTTATTTATTTTTCTTATTGCGTAATAAACTATTGGTTACAATTTTCGCAGTCAATTGAAATTAAATGAAACTAAATTGGCTTCAAAAAATGTGTATATGTTTTTTTAATGCAATACGAGCGCGCATATATTTCATGACCGTTTTTTTATGACTTTAATTGAGAACGATTGTAAAAACATTGAAGCGTTATACGCGCATTTGTAAGAAAGAAAGAAAACGGCTTCACCTGCTTTTTCTTTTAGTTGCTGTTAAATTTTTGATTAACCAATGGAAATGAAAAAAAGAAACAATCAAAATTAAATGCATGTTTTTTTAAATGGTTAATAAAAATCTGTGAAACATGTAAGCATGTTTTTTTTTTCATTTCTGTTTTGAATTTTAAATAATAAAAATAAAGAAACATTAAAAAACGCTTTTGCAAATAATTTTTTTGTTTAACATTTTTGAAGAAAAAATTAGCAACTATGATTTTAAATTATTTTAGGTTAGAAAAAGAATTTGTGCGCTAAAAACTTTTTTTCGACGGTAACCAGGCATACATTGACACAATTCTATTGTTATTTTTTGCTACTGTAATGAGTGAAAAAACCGTTCCTGTAAATGCTAAATTTTTACAGAAACAATATAAATGCCTTTTTTAAAACAAAAAAATATATCTTTAATAAAATAAGGATTGCAGCATTTTCAGCAATTCTTTCAAAGCTATACTTTTAAAAAAAAGAAGAAAGATATTGGAAAGTATTTTTGACATTTTCCTCGAAAAATTCTATGTTAGCTCATTGATAAGATCTATATTATTGCTACTGATAAAACTAAAACTTACCAATTGGTGATGAACGTGGTTGATGAGAAATTGGACCATGCATTTTTGAAATATGATCATGCTGAATTGTATCCACTTTTAATTCATCAGGATAGCCCAATTTTAAATTTGCATAATTTTCTGATGATGGTAATGATAATGATGTTGTTTCACCACCAAATCCACAATCATTAAATGCATTTGAATCATTTGAAGATGAGCATTGACTTTCATTAGCATCTTCTCTGTCCTTGGTTGATGAAGGCTCGTCCTTGATATTTGCATTTGCTGCTGCCATTGTTGACAAAATCCTTGAAGCTTCAGAACGAATAAGAGATTCAATTGCAAATGACTGCATCATTGTTGTAAATGCTTTCAAAATAAAATAAAAAAAATAAAAAAAAGTTATCACAAAAAAAGAATAAAAAGTTTTTTTTTTCTTTTTCGATACAGTAGTAGATCAGCACTCAAATAATATTTTTTGCGAACAAATAAATGCGACTGGTTTTTAACGGGTCGTAACGATCTCATTCCATTTCCCCCTTCTAACTCTTTTTCTCTCCCTCCTCTTATGTCCCCGCCCTAAGCTATCAAAGGATAAAGAAGAAATTGTGGCGAATCAAAGGACGCGTTTATGACAATTGGTGCTCCGCCTCCCTTTTATCTTTTTTTAAGTTAAAAAAAGTTATATTGTAAGACAATGAAAAAAAGATGAAGTAAAAAGCAATGAATTGTAATAAAGTAGTTTTTTCTTCATAAAAAGCATTTTCATTTTTTTTTCCTTCGAAAAACATAAGCGGAATCGTTTTCATTCGTTTAGCACGAAGATAATAATTAATGAGTTTCTTGTCGAAGCAATTTTAAAGTAATATCTCATTGTTTCGTGTTCATATAATTGGCTTTTTATTCTTTTGCCGCAAGAATTCCATCAAAAATAAAAATAAAGCAACAACAATTCTTTTTTATATGCTTCTCGTTTAAGCTATTTCCTGACTAATTGCTTCATTTATTTATTGGACTTTTGAAAAAAATTATAAGAAGAAAACATTTTTTACAAGTATCAAACCGCAAAATACTGTAATCAGAGCTGGGCATTAGCCGTAGCCGTTTAGCCACGGCTACGGCTAGCCGTTCGAATTTCAACAGCAACGTAGCCGTAGCCGCAGCTACGGCTATTTTTTTCAAGAAAGAACAAAGAAAAAAAGATTTTCACCCAAGGTTTTCATTTCTCGGAACGAAATCAGATAGCCGTAGCCGCGGCTACGGCTATTTTTTGCCGTTGTACAAACGGCTACGGCTAAGCTAGCCCGGCTAATGCCCAGCTCTGACTGTAATTACATACTTAAAAAATTTTTCTCTATTGTTTCACAACATTTTGAACTTTTTTGTAATTGCCGATTTACTACTTTTCCATTTTTTTACCTTTCTATTAAAAGTCATAAAAAAAGTTTTTTTTGCATTTGTCTTCAACGTAATCGACCTCTGTAATAGCTTTTAATCTGAATAAAAGAACATCAAAGATACAACAAATTGGTCATTCAACTTTCAATTACAAAGAAGGAAAAGGAAGGCATACCCATGGAAAAAAAGAATGTTATTGTTTTTGACCTCATTGGCATAAGATTATATATCGCGCAACATGTTCTTTCTTTCCTCTTCTTTCATTTTTGATGGAATATTTTGCAACGCCTGTCGACAATACCTCTGATTTACAACAACCACAGCCGGCCTTGTACTAATAAAAGTTTTTTAACACCTAATATTGTTTTTCTTTTGTTTTTTATCGGTGATAGGTAATGCCGAAACAAATTTTCAGAGAGAGAGAAGGGAGTGCCGCATTCATTTTTTTTGTGTGCTGCCGGAAACGGATATAGATATCATCAGAAAACAAATGCGCGCGATACGTAAGCGCGGCAAAACAAAAAAAATACATATTAAAGATCCGATAATCTTTTGTGATCAAAGAAAAACAGATTGATCTCTCTTCATTTTCTTACATGTACTCATGTTTCTTTGAGGTTAAGCAATAAAATGATTTTTGTATTCTTTTTTTTGATTATTAAAAGTATATAATTATCTTGTCATATTTTTTGGAATAAAGTAAAAAAAGGCATGATAGCTTGAAGTCATTTGTCGCATGCATTCGTCGGCTGTCAAGAAGAAAAAAATCCTCCAAAAGATGCAAATTAGTTGTTGGCGTTCTTAAAGTATAACGACAGATGGCGAAAGAATAAAATGAAGATCGAAATAAAATTACTTATACATTACCCAAAAAAAAGAAAATGAAAATGAAGAAGAATATTTGAGAGATAACAAATCTCTTTCACCAAAGGTGCGGTTTTGTGAAAAAGTACTAAATTATTTTTGATCTTTTTTTTTGTTATTTAAACTTCCGGCTTTCCTTTTTCTTTTAGAAACTTTATTACCGTAAAACTAATTTTCTCCTTTTTTGGAAGGATGTTTTATCTTTTATTTCAATCAAAAACTATCAAAGAAATATGCCAATAAAATTCAAATTACATATTGCAAAAAAAATAAAAAGAAGAAGATTCTCTTTTCTTTCTGTTTTTCGAAGAAGCGTCAATGAATTTTTCTTTGTTCCAGTATTGAAGATAAATCATTGTTGCGCCTTGTTTTTATCCCCTTCATGTCTTCATAAAAAGCAAACGTTAAAAATATATAAAAATTTGAGTTGTTTTAAGCTTGCTTTTTCAAGCGGTCATAAGGGATTTCGTCTTCTTCTTTTTTTCATTTTTACTTGTCATATGCTTGTATAAAGAAAAATATTTTAAGTTTAAAATATAATAAATAACTTTTTTGTTGACTTTATATTAAAAAAAATCTTTTTTACAAAGCTACTTTGTACATCTACCATTATTAACAAATAATTGATAAAAAAAAGTTGTAAATATTATTAACGTTAAAAAAGTGAGACCAAAATGTTAACCGTAATATGCAAAATTAATTAATAGTCAAAATTTTAAATTTATTCTTTGTATTCTGGTGGTGCATCACCTTTAATTTGTTCAGGTTGTCGTGATTCAGTGGCAAAGGTTGGTAGTGGTGTTGTACTGAAGAAACCGGGTTGACCAGTAAGGGCATTTAAATTTGCAAAAGGAGTAAAAGTTGTTGGAGAAGGATTATTCCGTATTAAAACTTCATCATCACTTGAATTTTCACTTGATAATGATCTACTTTCTGCTTCTTCAACATCGGATTCTTCACTCTCAGATTCTGGAGAAAGTAATAGTTCTTTGTTTGAATGACTACTTTGTGAATTTGCATAATTTGTTTTATCAGCTGTTAATCGAGCATATGAATCAATGATAGGTCTATTCATATCAAAATATGGACCTCTGAAAGAGTATTTTATCAATTTTTTGTTTTCGTAATTCGTAAACATTAACTATAACATACTTGCTAATAGAAAATTCAACAGGATTATCATATTTTGCTTTTGTTTTTGCATCCATTGGTGGAGGGATGCAATCTTTTGGTCGTTCAGTAACAATACTATCTAGCTCTGTTTCTTGGGATAAAAGTGTTGTACATATTGTTGAATCATCGTATGGCATTTGTAAAGCTTTCCATTCTGTTGCTTTAAAAGCATTTTTATCTTTTTTATAAATGTAATAGAGAATAAATGCTGGTAAAGGAATAATTGATATCAAAGATAGAAAATGCCAAAATTGAGAATCTCCAACTTTCTTTTGTTGTTTACCACTTTCACGAATAAATAAATCAAAACAAATTGCAATCTATATTTAGCAAGATTATTTTTACTATTAATCGTATTTTTTGTATTCATACCAAAACTACCGTAGGACACATCCATGTCCATGCATGTTTGACATACATTCCGGTGGGGCCTAAATATCTCATCCATCGAACTTGAATTCCAGTAGGTGGTAAACGTAGCATTAAAGAAATATCTCGAAAAAGATTGTCAACACCATAAATAAAAACAATTACAGCAAATTGACAAAGAGCAACAATTTTAATATTCCAATGCATACTATAATGTACGAGAAGATTGTAAACATGTACACCGCTCTAAAATTAAATGAAATCATAAAAATACGAAAACGGAAAAAAACTCGTACTTGAAAACAACAAGGAATTGTAAGAAAGAATAGAACAATGGCAACCAATCCTCGTAAAAAGCATGGACGATTTTTAAGAAATGGAATTTTGCAATCAAGTGCTGATGCAAATGATTCACAAAGGGTAAAAGTACATTCAATTGCTCCTAATGCAAGCATTAATTGATACATAAAACTAAAGATTGATGCTTCATATGGTTGCATGTATGTCATACTTCGAAGAATCTATAATAAACAAAATATTTTTATAAAGTTAGAAATCCCAAAAATCCAAAAGCAAAAAGTTTTGAACTTCATGCAAGACATTAGCGCTTACTTGATCCCATAAAAGATGTGGTGCAATTTGTCCACGGCACATAGCACGAATATCACTACTTTTTAATTTAAAAGCTAAAAATCCCAAAAATCCAAATGCAACTGCTGCCGCAAGAAGACTAACAATCATATCCCTAAAATTGTGCTGTAACGATGGCTAGATTTCTATAAAACTTACATTGTAACCATTAAAACAGCATCTCGAAAAACATTTGTATGAAATCGATTATGTTTTGAAATCGAAATTAATACTCCAACTCCAACTTGCATATCAAAAAATATTAATTTAACAGCATTTTGCCAAACAGATTTTTCCATTATTCGATCAAATGTTGGATATAAAAGATTTATACCTTCCCAAGCTCCAGGTAAATGAATAACTCGTGCAAATAAAACTGCCAAAATTAACAATGGCAAAGTTGCAGTAACATAAACGATTCGATTCATTGTATGAACAGAATTATGCATTGTGCACATACAAACAATAATCCATGATAGAGCTAGCGCAGCAACCATTCGCATTTCAATTGTTCCTAGTGTTATCTTTTTATCAATGACTTTTAGAATCATATCTTCATCAATACTCATAACCATTTGTGGAGCAGAAGTATGATAGAGATGGCTAAAAATTGAAAGCATTAATGATAGCAAAAAAAGCTTTGACTTACTGAAAATAACTTGGAGTAGTTGTCATTATTTCATATGGTCGTTTTAAAGTTAATGAATTAACATCAGAATGATTATTTTGTGAAACAATTGAAAAGAAATCAATCAGCGAACTTGGAACCTCATTTTTTGCAACTTTTGCCGTTTCTTGATATCCCCATGGTAATGGTGTATTTGTTATGATCGATGTACCGGAGACATACATGTAATATAAACTCCATGCTGTATTCATATTTGATATTACCATCATTGGTATCATTAGCAACAACCAACTCCATCCAATTCCTTGAAAAATAAAAATAACCTTGAAAAACGGTGATTGATTACAGTAATCGAATTACCTTTAAATGCTGGACATAATTTTCCGAAAACATTATTTGGATTACAACCAGAATATTGTCCAAGACACAGATGTAAATATGTTAATGGAAATCCAATTACAACAATGCAAATAAAATAAACAACAATAAAATTTCCAGCTTGACCTTGAGCGCATATCGCTGATGGAAAAAATGCCATATTAGCTGTAAAGTTTTAATGTTTCATAAAATTTAAACAATGAAAATGCATTTGTCATTACCTAATCCAGTTAAAAAACCAATAGATACCAAAAATCCACCAACTTGTGTAGGCCATACTGATCGATGTCGATTATTTGCCTGTAAGTAATAAGTCAGCGTTGAAGTTGTACGAGGTAAAAAAATAAGCTTTTCAGGATACATCATTTAATACAATTTTTTTTTCAAAAAATACTTTTTTTGATTTATTTTTCTGCTTGTTCCACGTAAATTACTTGTGAGGTCATTATTTTTTTTGAGTTGAAAAGTGGAAAAAAAGTTGCGCAAAGAAGGAAGAAGATACTATGGTGTACTTCAGAAGGGACAAAATTATCAAAAGTAAAAATCTAATTTTTATTTTGAAAAATGAGTGACAGCAACACCAAAGTAAAAGCTCGTTTTTTTAGCGGAAAACATTATAAGAAGAATAGATATTACAACTTTGATGAATGCATTTTTCATCGAACAAGAAAAGTGTCAAAATACGAAAAAAAAATTACTTACAGTTTTTCCATCCTCAAGCGTCATCATCCTTATATTGTTGTTTCTTTAAAATAATTCAGCTTTTTCTTTTTCTTTATTAATTATGCAATTCCAAAATTATTTTATTCTTCTATAACAATAAAATTAGGTTATACGCATTTATAAAAATAACCCACAAAAAATATAAATATAAATGATTCAAATAATGATAAAAAAAACAGCACTTTTGAGACAGAAAATATATTTGATTTAAACAACCGCAACAACTGTGAATTAAATGTTAAAAACGTCATAAAACAAAAAAAAAGAATTTTGAAGAAAAAAGAATTTAAAAGAAAATCAAAAAAAGATCAAAATTACTTAAGTCTTTCAAGGCATAAAAAGGACTGTAAAAATTTGTTAATTCATTTGTTCACAGTCTTCTTTAGTTTACTTTTATTTTTTTAACAGGCAATACGTGGAAATAATGCCAATAGAATGTTTTTAATTTAAAAAAAAATGTTTTTAAACATAAAATACTCTTTTTTTCTCTTATTCCGTAACAGGTTTTTTATCTCTTTTTTCTTTTCTCATGTGTTATGTAAGTTTTTTATTCGTACAATTATTGACAATAAAAATTTTGAGAGTTAATATTAGTTAATTATTCAACGAATTGTAAATGGAGGAAGCGGTATATTGCAACGATGTTGTGAACAGGTACAATTTGATACATTAAGCACCATATTAAATTTAACACTTGAATGTGCATATATTGTTTCAAGTTGTCGTAATCGATATATTGCGGATGTTGCAGTATCCGTTAAACCAGAAAAACGAGGTCGACGATGCTGTTCACTTAGACAATCCATTAAAAATGACCAACTGAAAGAAACAATTTTGATCATGCAATTAATTTATCTTTATTGATATGTAAAATATTGTAGCTTACAATTCCATTGGACAATTTGGTGGACAATGTAGCCCTCGATCAGGTAATCCAAAAGATTGTTGAATTTCTTCAAAGGTTCGTTGAAAATGTGGTTCTGCACCAAGTGTAGCACATTCCCATCCCAGTACTCCAAACATCCATACATCACTTTCTGGTCGATGTTTTGGTGATCGATCTAATGAACATACAATCTCTGGCGGAAGCCATGGAATTGGTAATCTTGGCCCGAAATCAATTGGAAGTCCAAAGTCCCCTAGCTTGGCAACACACCTAAAACATATGATTGCAACAATATATGACATTATTTAAGTAAAAGAATAAAAAAAAAACATGACATTATTTAAGTAAAAGAATAAAAAAGTTTAAAGTGCAAAAATCATTACGTGTCCAAATTCCGATTTGTTAATAAAACATTTCGAGCTGCTACGTCACCATGTGTAAATTCATTACCTTCATGATCACGACTTTCATGAATATATTTTAAAGCTTCACCAACTTGTCTTAAAACATGAACAATTTCTCGAACATATACTGTCTTTCTTTCACGCTCATCTTTTCTCTTCAAAATCAAGTCTATGATAAAAGCAGTTATAAACACTGAAACATACTCTGATCTCATCTCTAAAAAATTCAGCTAAAGATCCGCCAGGAAGCCATTCCATTGCAAACATAGGTCGAAATGCAGTAAATGATAACTTTGAGACAGCAATAATCTTGACAATATTTGGATGATTTAATTTTGCCATTCTCGCAGCTTCTTCTAATAAGCCAATAGATTTTTGTGGCATTGGATAGCTCATCTGTAGTTGGTATGGTATTTAAATGATTGATAGAAAACAATAGAGTTTACCTTAACTGCAGCAAAAGTTTTTTGTTTAAACCGTGTTTGAGTTTTGGGAAAAACATATCCCTTAAAGACAAAACCAACTGCGCCTTGACCAAGCTTACTATCAGTAAGTTCAATAAACATATCATCAACTAATAAATAATCAAGAACTAAAAATATGGCTTTAATGTATCTATTTAGTTTTATCATTTTAGATTACCTGTTTTAAGATATTTTAATCTTCGTTTATATGGATATATGGAATCTGGTGAAGGTAAACACACTTTTTTGCCATCTAAATTCAGAACATTAAAATTTTTTCTTCTTTACTTTTTTTCAAAACTTACGTCTACAAAACCATAATAATGCAATTAAATATAATGCAAACATTGCAATAACAGTTGCCCATGGTGTCATATAACTTTCATGGCATCCACTTTCTAATGATTCAACCATATCTTTTTTAGGTGGAAGATCATCCATGCTAAAGTTGAGATTTATGTTTTTAAAATACATGGTTCCTTTCTATTCTTTTAAACTTTTTTTTACATTGACAACAAAATCATTATTTTTGTGTTCAGTTTTTAAAGTAAAAAGTAAAAAAATGTAAGAATTGTACCGCGTCTTTTTTTATGACCACAAAAGGTTAAAAATTCTAGTTTTTTCATCATCAAATTAGCCCTCTTAGAATCCCCCACATTTAAGAAACAAAAAATAATAAATATAAAAGGTCCTCAAGTATAGCAAAATTGTGTGAAAACAGGGGCACAAATGTCGTCTTTCTTTTTTCATGTTTCGTTTTCTTTTCTTGCGCATTTCTTTGGAACAAACATCGATTGTATATTAAAATTACCATCAACTTTTTTTCCCTTCTTTCTTTCTATTGATCCTTCAACTTGATAATGTTTTTGCCTTAAAATTTCAAAAAAAAACATTTTCTTTCAACAAATTTTTTATTGCAACAAGCCAAATCGACACAAAACCATTAAAAATGGTATACAAAAGATAATAAACAAAATGGGAATGCATCAAAAGTGTTTACAAATTTTTTTACAGGTAAAATTTTTTTAGATATATTGTTCAAAATTGTCACCAGGACATTTAACAATAACAATGATATAGTACAGTAAAATATATATAAGAGTTAACCAGTAACTATGAATGAGTGTGTTAAAGTTATTTTCTTTTTTGATTGTTAAATATAAAAAAATATTAGTGATAAAAAAAAGTGAGATTACAATGTACAAGTTTGAACAAATAATAATTAATTAATTAAAATATAATTGTTTTGCACGAATAAGTTATTAACCTTGCTTAGTTTTTTTTGTTATTGTATTATAATTTTTACAGTTTTTGACTTGGTTATATTTTTTTCGTAAAATAAAGAGTAAGGAATTAAAGAAAGACACAATTTTCTTGTGGTCAGCTAGTTTTCTTTATCTGATCCACCATAGAAGAGATCTTCAAGAAATGAAGAGCATGAACGAAGCTCTTTTTGATCAATCTGAAAAATAAATGAATCAATGAATTTTACGAGAAAAAAGAACACAAAATTTTACTTCAAAAGTTTTCATAAGTTTTGCACATAACTTTAAGCTTTCAAGGCCATCTTCATCTGGATTCATCACAACTGAGATTAAACTTAAGGCAAGTAAAGATGGACGATATTTTGACATTAAATTCCAACAAATAAATAAATCTTCAACTTTTTCACGTAGTGCAATGGGATCAACAGTAACAGTATTGCCTAATTGTGAAAGCATAACAAAAATAAATCTTTCAACAGTTGGTGAAATTAAATGCCATTTAAGTTTTGCAAGAATGCTACGTTCCATGCGTAATACTTCATTAATTGAATATTCAACATCAAAGTCATTTAAAATATCTTCAATGCCAATGGAATCAAGGCTTTCTTCAAATAATTTAATGGCAATATACAATGACGTAACAGCAACGCAATTAGCATACCTATAAATTTGGAAAATAAGTCTTAAAATATGAAAAGTGGCTTATGAATTTTTGAATTTTTTTCTTTGCGTCCTTCAAAAATGTGTTTAAAATGCGTTTATCCTTTTTGTTTTTTTTGCAGTTTTTCTAAAGGACGTTCTAGTACAAAAAAAGCAGTTCTTACTTGGAACGAACACATGTTTGTGTTAAAACTCGATCAAAGATTGAAATAGCTGCTCCAACAGTATCTAATCCAAGGTCAAGCTGTTTACCCTGTTTACAAAGCCATTGAACTTCAATATTACGTTGTTCTTCAGTGACACAGTCGTCGCCCTATAATAATAAAAAAAGATAGGTTACATCAGCTGATACAAAAAAAAACAGAAACTAACCCTTGGAAGAATAAGAGGATTTTGACAAGTTAGTTTTGTTTCATTCAAAAGTAGATTTGAAATAATGGTACTTCCCGTGATATTTCCATTTTGCTTCATAAATAAAAAAATATAAAATGCAGAGTGCAAAACTTTCGAGCAAAGCTGTAAATAATAATGAAACTTTTTTTTGATAAATAAACAATTGTAAAATTTTATTATTTTCTTTTCACGGACCGCGCCTTTGGAAATATACCTGGCTCAGTTTTCCTTCTTTTGATATGTTTTTCTTTTATTTTCACGTGGTTTTCAAAAACACGAAGAGAGGAAAGAACAATACTAACATTTGTAAAAAAACGCCGTTATTTCATTTTTAAGTATAAATGCGCATTAAATGAGATTTCTTTTTGTCGTCTTTAAAGGTTGAGAAAAAAAAGTTTTTATTGAAAATGTCAGCTGATTTTGCTGCCATTTTTTTCTCTGCAAAAAAAGGGAAGACAAATCTGTGTTTTGTTTTCTCGCTTCTTTTTTTCTACCAATCTTACACAACTGTTATCAAAAAATGTGAGATCGAGCGGCTTGCAGTTGACACTGCCCGGGCGCCATTCTACCCCCCGCATACATATGTCTTTTTTTCCAAAATGCAAAAATCACGTGCCAATATAATGATTAAAACGCTGAACGGTTACTTAACAGAAATTCAGTATTTGTAAAGAAATACAACAGCAAAAAAAGTCTTCTTTCGCGAAACTTTGCAAAATGAAATCATGTTTTAGCGGATTTACACAGTTTTTTTTGAATCAATAAAAAAAGAAACACAAAAAAATAACAGAAAAAGTCGAAGAAGCATGCGCAAAAAAATGAAGGGGAAAAATGTGGAACGCGCGGTGTTTTTCCTTCTGAAGGCAGAAGTAAAAGATGGCACATGCACTCTAAAAGATGCATACACACAGAGACATTTTTCATTCGTTGGCAAAAAAAGAAAATCCTCTGGTCGTCAGCATACTAACTCCTCTATTCAACAACTCAAAATGAACTGAAATGGGAGCGTACTTCAAAGAAGAAAAAAGAAAGAACGAAGACAGAAAAGAAAGCACTCCTTGATGACGACATCATCAATGGAGACACTGACTTTGTTGTTGTTGCCGTACATTGAAATTTAAAGGTTGGAATAAAAAGAGTTATATTAGTAAACAGTCGTTTTTTAAAAAACAAGAAAAATATGTAGACAATAGAGCTTGTTTATGCTGATTGATGTCAGATGAAATTAAGTAATGCAAAAAGTTTTCTTTCTTTTTTTTTGAAAACAACCGGCTGCAGATGACAAGCAAACTACGAAATATATTTTTATCGGAGAAAAAGAACTACTGTTTATACAAACAAAATAAATGCAAAAAAATATTATTATAACCATAATAAGACAACAATATTTTGAGGAGAATAATAAAAAAAATATATGGGGCTTGCAAACAATCACATGCATGTAATTAAATCTGTGATTGACGCTTTGTAAGGGTGTTGTTGTTGATGTTCGTGTCGGTACATACCATCAATGGGGGTCAGTCACGAGGGATTGTGTCGACGAAAAATGTTGCGCAGGGGGGTCGTCGTCGTCGATCGCGCTCTTTCTTTTTTGCTCTCTTTCTCTCTCTCTCAATGGACTTATCGGTGAGTTATAGTCCTTTGTTGGAAAAAAACTAAAAACGAAATTGCAGCCACCCATCAAAAAAATTTTTTGCACCAAAAAAAATTATGGTTGGCATAAACAATAAGTTCCCTTTTTTTAGTTTAAATCTAAATATATTTAAAAATGAGAACAAAACGTGACTTTAAAAAATATATATATCATACGCAAAATAAAGTCATGAGAATTTGAAGTTAAAAAGAGCAATGAAGCGTGGAAATTTCTTTTTTCTGTTTTTGTTGGAAAAAAATTGGATAATCTTTCAACAAAATCCCGTATATTTTTTTAATAGAGTCAAAGTTCTATTATTATTTTTCGAAAATAAATAAAATTTTTAATCAATACAATAACTTTCACAATGTTCTTTTGTTACATAAGTATTAGGAGAATGTGCAAGATTTGGATTCCACATAAATTCACGGCATTGCTTTCCATCATAATACCATCGTGGAAGCCATCCATCGATATCAAGTTCAACTCCATCATCTGGAGAGCAAGAAACTTCTAAAAAAAATGAATTTTTTTGTAAAAAATGAAAAACAAAAGAAATTTTTGGAGAAAAAATGTATATAGTCAGTAGCAATGACGATATACGTACCTTTTCGAGGACAGCATACACCATTCCATTCCGATGAAAATTGTCCTATTGTTTGAACACATTCATAATGTTTTGGGCAAGGTTTTTTTTCTGAATCACAATATATAGCAGAATTGTCTTCATCTTTTAACAAAACTCGAAAACCAGCTCCATCTGGTAGGGGGCAAGTTAAGGGTGGACCAATCATTGATGTGGCTAAAATAGCAATTAAATAATTTTTATGCAATGAAGAAACTACTTACAAGCATCCAATAATGATAAACAAATCCATCCTCTTGAATCACTTTTTCGTCGAATATAATTTTCTAAACATGTACAACGATTTCGTTTACATGTTGATTGAGGCCAATGCCGTTGACAATCAGCTTCTGTTTCGCATTCTTTTTTTCTTGCAAAGATGCATAATAAATAGCTTAACAATAGCAAAATAAATATAATATTTTTCATAGGTTTTTTTTTCGATTATTGATCTTACTCTTACTTTAAAGGTAAAATTTTTTATTATTGTATTTAGATTGACCGCTTCTAGACAACAATTACATTTTTTGAATTCGGTAGTGGTCATGCACTAGTTATATTGGTGCTTCGCGCAACATTGACTTCTAAGTAAACAATTGTCTTTTTTATTTTTTGTTCAAACAAGTTTCAAATAAATCTATGAAAAAAATTTATTTGTTACAATCTTTAATTTTTTATGAATTATAATTTTTAGTCTATTGATAATCCTTGAATTTAAAAAAAACCCGATATAAATAAAAATAAACATTTGTAGACTATCTTTTAAAAATAAGTGAAATATACTGTGATAGAAGGAGGTAGTAAAAGTACAATACAGTAACAGAAGTAATAACAAGGTTTTTTGATGACTGGAATTTTAAAAGAAACTGAATAGTTTGTAAGATAAAAATAACACAGGTATATATTTGTGAATAATAAAAGTTTAATAAATTTCTCCTTTTGGTGGTGATTTTGATTCTTCTACAATAATATCATCCTCTCGAATACCGAATAATAACTGCTTTGCAAAAGGTGAAAATTTAATTTGTTCAAAAAAATTTGCAACGACAACTGCTTCTTTCATTTCAACAGCCATTGTTGCAATTACAGTACCAAGAAGTAATAGCTTTCCAAATCTATCTGCAGCTTCTTCATTTCCTCGCTTTTTAACCATATATCGATATAAGGCATTTGTAATTGCTGAACGACCATCAGCAATTTTACTTCTAACTAATGGATTCAAGTCATCAGCATCTATAAATAAATTTAGTATTAATCTGTTTTGTCAAAATTTGTATTTTATTTTTGCAGTTTTTTAAGAAAGTAAATACACACATTAATCTCAAAAGCCTTCTTACCTGGATTTAAGAAGAATATTGCTTTAGCTGCAGCAAATTCATTTGCATCAATATTTAATTTTCTCATTGGTTTTAATAAATTATCTAGCATTTGATGCTTCTTTCTTGTAAACCCAGCTGGTCTAAATTTTTTGTCATATTAGTTTAAACTTTAAATATATATTAAAAATTTTACCTTGATGGTTCAGGACTTTTATCAAAAAATGCTCCATTTGGAAATACAATTACATCTGGGCCTTTATCAGGTGTATAAAAGCATTGAATTAATGATGGATATGGAAAAGCGGAATGTCGTAAAAGTGCCAACTGAAAACAAAAAACAATCTTTGTTATGTATTTTAGAGTTTGAACATGTAAAACAAACTTTGTCACTTAAATCAAGTTGACTATATACTGGAATTGTTTTAGCCCATTCAATCATAATTGCCCATTCTCGTTCATGCCAATAATGATAATCACCTTGTGTTGCAGGCCTTAGCACTTCAATTGTATGCTTTGATTGAGCATGAAATTCAAGAAATTGTGGATTATCAAATATTGATGGAGATAATACTGCTTCAATTAATGCCTTTTTCATTGTCATATGTGAATTTCTAAAATTTCAACACTCAAAAATAATAATATATCGGGCAAAATAATAACCTAATTGATTCAATATGTCTTTCAACTTGCATTAAATTTTGTAATAAAATATCTTCAGCTTGATGTTCTGGATTCCACATTGGATCTATTGGTTCAATGGATACGGGATTACTTGTTTGTGCATTATTTGCTATTATTGGTGGAGCTGTAGCTACTATCTTTGCTGCAGGATATCTTCGTGTTCTTTTTGTATATCCAATTGGATCACGATTTTGTTGAATTGCTAAAAATTTATACATATATAAGTTCCACGGTGTTAGTGATAATACCTTTAGGATCCATTCCAACTGTTAAACATTTTTGAAATCTACAATGTCGACAAGCACATCTTATACCTGAAAAGCTTTTGTTTGGATCAAAGCTATAGAATGTTAAAATTACTTTTATCAATTATACATTTGCCATCATATTGACATACAAAATTTTGCTTTTTCATTATTGTTCGACGAAAAAACGTTTTACTAAAAATTATTGCTTTAACAATTTTATTAATTTTTAGTGTTTTAGCTTACCATCCATTACAACTTGGTGTATTATAATGATATCCTGTTGAAACATCATTGCCTAAAGAAAAAAGGAGAAATAAATTTTATTTTAAAAAAGAAATTTAACTAACAAACTAAACAAAGTTCAGGTTCATTTGTATTTGAACCACCTTTGCTTTCAGTACTTCTTGAAGTCGCCATCAATTCTTAAAATTTTTTTGCTTAAATAAAAGAAAAAAAGCATAAAACTTTTAAAAATATACTTTTCTCAAAAACACGTGAAAAAATGCAACACAACTTAAAGTGCAAATCAGTGAATAAAAAAGTTGTCTTAATATTCTTTTTAAACATTTAAAAACGAAAAAAAAATCATAGAAGAAGAGAATCTTGAGAGTAATAAAAATAATGGTAATATAAACGAATGCGTTTCAGATCATGTTATATTGAAAGACAAAAATAAAAAAAGAATATTTTAAAAATAACGTGAACTGAAACCAACCTGGCAAAAAGTGGATAGAGAAAGCCAATTCATTTTTATTTTTATGTGTGTTATTTTTTTTTATTTGATTTTCCACTTCTTTTTTGTTGTGCACCTTGTTGCTGGGAAATGAAGAGACACACAAGTTCCAAAAAATTTTTTATTTGTTTCTTTTTTAGAAAAAAAATTATTAGAAAAACATGTTTATTAATATCCATTTAAAAAAGTTTTTTAAATAAGGCAAGTTGTGTTTAAACATAAAATGAAAAACTTCAAGTTCCAAATAACGTTTAACGATACTTAAAGTAATGTTAGATAAATGTGTTATATCACATCTACCTAAAAGTAGTTTGAGAAACCATAAGAAATTTGTTGGGTAATACGTAGATTTTGCTATTTAAAAGCTGAAAAAACAAAACAAAAATTTTTCCGTAAAGCTAAAAAAATCAAGAATTAATAAAAATTAACAAGCTTCTATCAATTTTATTGCTTTCTTTGGCTATAGCAAGTCATTTTTTCTCTTGTATGACGTAATTGCTTATTATCAGTAAAGTTCAGAATGACAAGAACTTCCATTTTCTGACATTTTTAAAGGTATTTCTTGCTGTTTTACAACATGAACGAAAGCAATGGGGTAAATATTACAAGAATACTGTATTGTGCTTGTTCAGGGCAGAATGCATTATGCTTTCCATAACAAAAACACGTTAAGCATTGACAAAAGATTTATTATTTTGAAATTTAATTTAAAAAATTTCTGTCTAATTTTAAAACTGCGAAAATCTTAAAAGCTAGACACAAACAAAAAAAATTAAAGTTTTAAAATGTTTAAATTAAAACACATTAATACACACTAAAAGCTATAACAAAGATAAACAATAAATTTACCAAACTTAAAAAATTACATTTATCATCAAGTAAAATACTAATCTCTAAATTCTATTATAAAGAATTTATGCAAATTTCGTTTATGAAGCTAAAAATTACAGAATTTATAAATCAGAACACTGCTTAATGGCTCAAAAAATTTTTTAAATATAACTTAAGCGTAGAGACCGAAACCGACATTTTCTGAGAGCTGCCTTGATTATCCTCTTGAAAAACTCAGTATTTGCGGCAGCTTCAAAGAACAAAAAACACTACTTTTTTGAAAAAGTAGTATTGGAGAAGAGTTTAATCAGTGGCACATCAATACAATATCATTCTTTTTATCGTTTTTGCCACTTTTTAACATCACCTTATGTTTTTTTTTCAATGTCTTCAAAGTTTGAATAACAATAATCTTTATTTATTATCTTTACAAGCGTTGTGTTTTTTATATAATGAACCTTGTCATTTAAGTGGATATGTTTTGCTTTTTAAATAATAACACAATGTTTGAAGGTGACAAGACAGATAAAAAAAGTTCATTTATTTTTTAGGTTTTTTGACAAGCTAGAGATTCCACAAAAAAAGAAAAAAATTTGCCATTCATCAACTAAATGATGATTAAAAAAACAATTCTTTAACAAGAACATTGAAAAATGGGAAAACAACTGTTGTTAATGCAAATTGTAGACAATTGAAACTAAAGCTTACCGGATGTTTTGAAAGATAATAAAAAAACGAAGAAAGAAATTCGCTCTCCTCCTTCTAATCATTAAGAGTAGAGCAAAAAGAATGTTAAAAATTTTTAACATTTTTATAGAGTTATTTGATCGCCGTGATGTTTAATAGTCTGCTTTAAGTGCATTATGTACTTAAGAAAAAAGTATTTGCTTGGTTCATAAAGAAATATGTTACGTTTGTCACTAAAATACCTCCAATCGAGATGATATTTAATCGTGCTAAGTAATCTTTTAATAATTGTAATAATTTTTATAAAACCTTTATTTTTTTCTTGATTTAAAAACAAATTTTAAATCAAATGTCAAAGAATTTTTTGACAACTTAACACCTCCTACGATCAAAAAAATCTTCACATGTCGGAAGTGATTGTCTTCTTCGTCTTCTCTTTTTTTATTCAATTTTAAAGACATATGTGATTTTTAACGCTTCATTGAAAAAAAAGAAAATCATTTTTATCTTTTTATGCATTTATATAAATTTGCAACATATCCTCCCTCTTTTTTTCCTTGCTTATGTTTTGTCAAAAAATGAATATTATTTATAAAATTTTTTAAACAGCCACAGAAGATAATTTTGTCTCCTTCTTCTTCTTTTGTTTGTGACAGGAAATGGAAACAAATTGCTCATGGAATGAATGGCATTCCTTGGACATTGATTCCCATTGTAATATAAGAGTCATCTCCAAAAAAAATATTTTTTTACTTCGCTTTTGGCTTTCTTCTCTTTAAAAACTGCCATAAAGAATATAAAAAACTTTTTTTTTCCTTTTTTTTCAGAGGTGAGGAATATAATAACGACGCCTCTCTTTTTTTTCTACACTTTTTTCTTTCATTTTTAAGTAGTATATTGGGCACAACTGTTCAAGGAAAAAAAGGTGAAACTAACTTTTTTTTGCCGATCTTAGAGTAAAAAGAAAATTGACTCGTTTGTGTTGTCACTGGATGAGGAGATATATGTATGAGAGGCGATAAGAAATTTTAGAGAAAAAAGAGGGTGGTAGATTGGCGTGTCTCGATGGCCATTGTTCACGTCTCTTTCATTAAAGCAAAAAAGAGAGAAATATCGACAAGATCGCAAATTTTGTTAAAGATTTTTTTTTGTTGTCTTGTCAATAATCACAAATAATCTTCTATTATGATTAACTTTAAAATTATTGCTTCTTTTTATAAATGATTATTAATTTTTAAAATAATAAAGATTCTTCTGTTGAAAAATATGGTAGAGTTTAAAAATCAGTCATTCGTTGAAAATTTTTTGCGTCTTCTGTTCTTGTAATCGGGTGTTGCTTCTATTTTAGGAATTTTAAATAAAATAAAACATTAAAATTTATTTTTGCAACTTTGTTTTTTTCTTTGATTTCAATAGACATCACTGATTTATGCTTTATTAATTTTTATAAAAACATTCTTTTTGCTTTTTGATTCATAGTTCTTGCACAATTAATGAGAATCATTTTAGCAGAAAAAGATTGCGTTCAAAAAACTTTTTTTGCTTTATATTGTTGTTACTCCCATTAACAAGCTTTTTTTCACTCTATTTGTCAAATTTTTCATGTTGTTTGCAATTTTACCATCAATCAAATAACTATCATTCACAACCAACCTTTTTTTCATTATCTTTGAAACAAATTTGTTGATTTTTTTTAAAAAAAAAATTTTCATCTTTTTATTTTTTCCTTATTGCAATTTTTTATATATCTCATTAAAAATCTATTAGTCCTTTTTCACTGCTCTACTTCCTTACCACCTTCTTCTTCATCTTTTTGCCATCTTCTTTTTAATTATGCTTAAACTGCCTTCCTTTTTTTAATGCCGTTCTATTAAACTTTAAGTATGCAACCAAATAAGAGAAAATATTTTTTAGAAAAAACATCTTTATCATATTTTTCTTTTTCATTGTTCTTTTCTCTGATTGTTTCCTTTTTAACAGTTACATGGTCTATTGCATTTCAAATATTTTTAAAAAAGGTTTTTTTAATCCTGGTGTTTGTCAAAAGACAAAAACAACATCCTTTTTGGCATCTTCAAGCAATGACAATAAGAAAAAAAACATGAAAGTAAAAAAAAAATTGGAATAAGTGTTGTTGTAGCATTTCCGCATTTATAATAAATATTGCCCCTTTTAAGCGGTCTGGTCCTTTTTCTTCCTATTTTTTAGCTAGCTTTTTGAAGATTAACTTAAAAGTGTCTTCTTTGGCATTCTTCTTTTATTCTTTTCCTTCTTTTTTTTTGTGACAAGTAAAACACTGTGAGGGTTTAAGGAAAAATAATTTTTTCCTTCAAACAATGAGTTGAAGATAGCTTCATTGTTTGGGTAAAGAAAAGCAAAAGAGGAGTAATGATCTTTTATTTTTTAAAGAAAGTTTTTTTTGCAATTCAACAACATTCTTTGGTCCAAACGCAGTAGTTGGCTTTGCAATCATTTTTAAACTTTTGTCTGATTTTTACCTTTGACTTTCTCTTCTCTTTTTGTGTGCCACTTTTTTTGAATGAACTTTGTTGTTTTTTTAATTTATGTGATCGGTTAAAAGCTTCTTTGAAATATTAAATCAATATGCTAAAATATCATATTTGTAGATTTATTTCATCATTGTTCAACATCATATATTTAAAAATAATTTACATATGTTCCCATGATTGCTGGAGACTGGCGACGCGGTGCGCGGCGTGTCGCCAGTCCGGCGGTTCGTTCCGCGTTTACCATATATTGTGCAATGCAGCCATTCTTCCAATATAATAAAATTATATTTAAATGTTTTATTATTTTTTTACACATATCATTTATTAATGGTGGGTCAAGTAATCATAAAGACTGGTCAAATTCTGCTTATCCTGATGTTCGAGGTCCTACATATGAAATGTGTGCAAAAGATTTACCTAAACAAGGACTACTGTATATTTGTGATCCCGATAGAATATTAAATTCAACACAATGTGGGTGGTTTGTTTTTTATTATTTCCGTGTTTGACTAATTTTATTTTTATAATTTATGAAAAAAAGAAAAAAACGCGGAAAAACACTTAAGCTTTTTCCCATGAGGCAAGCGTTCCTTGTAACTTCACACACTTTTTTTTGTTCGCTTCCCTACAATTTTATAAGATGGCATACACATGATAAAAATTGTTTTTTGTTTTTTTAGTAATCCGTATTAATGAAGGATTGGAAAGATTGGCAATTGGAACACCATGTCCATGCCAAAGACGATCACAATGTAGTTCCGGTGGCGAAATTGGGAGTCCTTTTCATGGATTTGTTGTTTCCATTGCAATTGTTGATAATCTACAAATGACTTTTCATAGTCCTTCTGAACAGTAAGTTTCAATTTTTTGTCATTTTAAGCTATAATAAAATTTAAACTTTAAAGGCAATTAACTGATCGAGCTGAAAGTTTTTGCAAAACTCTTGAAGGTCGATGGGCTCTAGGAGATTGTGGAAATTCTGTAATTGTTTTTGTCTGGAGGCATTACAAAAAAGTAATATTATTTGTTTTATCCTTCTTTTAGTACTTAAGTTTTTTTAATTTAAAGGTTATAATTTGGCCAGCACGTTTAGCTGAAAGATATGTCACTGTTGATGAAAGAAGAATAATGTTGGCAAAAATTAATGATCTTATACAAGCTGATCGTTGGGCTGAAGCACTTTCACAAATCACTTGTATGTTTAATTAATTTTTAAAAAAAATTATGATTCATATTAAAAAAATCATAATCATTTTAAGATGAATTACATCAACAACTCAAAGGAGAACCTGAAGCCAGGGTTGATACGGGTACTTTATCTCTTATTGTTGCAGTTGGAGTTGCGTCACTTTTAACTATTTTAATTACATGTACGTTTATGGTTACTGTGATTTGTAACTTTTGATAAAAAAAACAATTTTAGGTTGTGTTTGCGCATTTCGATGCTTTGGTAATCTCAGCAATGAAGAAGATGGCAAATCACTCAATCACTTTGATAACATTCGAACCCAGGTAAAGCTTTAATTTTTAACTGAGTTTTTTTTTCAAAATGATGTCATTACTTTTTTGTAGGACTTTCTACGACGAGGAGGAAGTATGCGTCGATCACTTTCACGTTCACCTAAATTTCCATTACGGCATAAAACTCCACCTCCATTAACTACTTTGAGCTTTCTCAATGATTCCGATACGACTATGGTATAAACAATTGTAAATATTATATTTTAATTCCTTTTCATTTGTTCTTTGATCTACTGTAATTTTGCCAGAAAAAATCTTTTTTTGATGATCTCAGCTTTTTCATATATTTTTTGCTCAAATTTTGTTTTATGATTAAGATACTCTCTTTTAATAAAAAAACACTTCTCTTCATTTTCTGTTTCACTTCTACACGCCTTTGATGTGGTCTACAATAATAGAGAAAAAGAGAGAAAAAAATCTGGGAGATGATGCTTTTGCTTTTTTGTTCATCTTGCAAAAAAATTTGGCTTTTTTGCAGTTATCATCAATCAGGTAGAAAAAGCTTTTTGCAAGCATCACTGTAAAAGACTCCATGACGTGTTTTTAGAAGATCAGTGAAATAAAAGCTCAATATTAGCTTATTTTGGGTTTTTTAAAGGAGACAATGTCTACCAGTTTTCGAATTATTTTAGATAAATATTTTCGCGGGTTTATAGCCTTTTTTTGTCACGTAAATGAAAAAATATGTTTTGGATAAGAAAAAAACGGGGCAAATTTTGTATTTCAGTGTTTTGCAAAAAGCTAAAAAATCCTTTTTTTAAGTCTCAATCAACAGAGCGTGTTTTTATAACTCATTATCTTCAAAATATGTCTGTTATCTTGATGAATGGTCATATTCGTCGATGTGCAATGAGCCCTTGTGTTTGTGAAATTTGTCATATCCGAGAAGAAGAGCATCTTGAATACATGAGCACAAAAGAAATTTATGATAAAATTTTGGAAATTCAAGTTGATTACAATCGCAGAAAACATTTGGTAAGCTTTTCGATAGATGCTTGTTTAGTAAAAAATTTGACATTTATGCCGTTGTAAAGGTCAAAAGTTCTTTTTTGATTACCCAAAGCACGGTTTCCTTTTTTATTTTTTCCATGAAAAAAAAAGATTAAAAAGGTGATCGATTTTTGAGGGGTTATTACTAATGAAAAAATGCAGTCGAGCCTCGTTATTAAGTTTACCTCGATCTTACGTTGTTTTTTTTTCAGTTCCTTGGGAAACGTAATAACTAGGTTTTACTTTATTATCAGATGAATAGTTTTACAGAAGTCTTTGTTATTTATCTGTGATTAAACTGCTTTTTCCGTTTTGTCTAAAAGGTTGAATGCCAAAAAATTTTCACTAAAAATATAATGTGTTTGGCTAAAATAAAATTTTGCTCGTTGTTTCGCTAAATTTTTGAGCTGATTTTTTCATGGTTGTTTATTGTGCATGCATGAGATGAGCAAATGTTTCAAAAACAAAGTTTCGTAAAAAGGGCAAAATCAATGTGGTTGAAATGTTTTATACACATGATTTTAGTCACGTGAATGACACAGCCAGCTTCAAATATAGATGAGATCATTGTACTCCTAGTACAATGATCTCAGAACACTCTCTTACGTCATTATACTCCCGCTCCCACTTTTAACGCGTTCACTTTCTGAAACCGCTTCTGAAGCGCTTTCATTTCGAATTGCTTCTATCCCTTTCGTATTTTTTTAAAAAAGTTTAACGAAAACCATATTGTTAAAATAATTAAAAAATTTAAGAATGGAACGCATTAATTTTATGACTTTTCTGTGATATTAATAGTTTGACAAAAACGAAACTTGTAACCATTTTACAGTTTCTCAAAAACTTTGGCAACAACAAAATACAAGCATTTCCACTTTTAATCGCTTCTGTTTCTTATTATGTGAAAGCTAGACTATACTAGGAGAGAAAGAGTACAGTAGTTTCATAACTTTTAAAGCGCGTCATTCCATCAGCTATTTTTTCTTATCATCTTTTGTTGCAGTATCCACAGCATGTCCGGCCTTCACAAGAGATTCTTAAAGAATGGGATTTGGTATATAAATGTGCTCGAAAAGTTATGGAACGAACAACAAATTATTCAATTGATTTTATTCGATTTGTTGTTGATCATGAAAGCCGTGAAATTACTAATCAAAATATTGGAAATGTTATTATTTTAATTATTCATAATAAATTAAAAATTAATTATCATGATAAAAGTAAAACAATCTATTTGAGTAGGTTTTTAATTTGCATGTATACTACTGTATTTTCATTAGTTTTTTTCATTTTTAGCAGTAAATTCTCAAATTAATCCAATGCCATTATGCGAACTTCGAATTGATAATTTACCATTTTGCAAGCTTTACAATGCTTTAACTGAAGATATTTATAGAGTATGTGTTTATTTTTATATTTTTTTGTCTTTTTTAACATGTTGTAATTATAGGATCTTAAAAAAAGATTCCAACCATGTCGCCCATACATTAGCTTTGCAGTTGCTAATCGTTTTTAATGTTATTATTGCATAACTGGTTCATATCAAAAATTTAATATTATATTATCATCTCATATTTAATGAAAAATTTTTCACTTATTCTCTTTTTTTAAATTTCTATATTGTATGTATATTGGGTTACAGTTGACTTATTGCACTTTTTAAAAAAGTTTTAAAATAAATTCTCTTATCACGAAAATAATATACCCCTTGTTGCTAACGAGATTTTTTTAATATTATAAAGCACGTGAAAAAATTAATAACGCTTTATTGAATATTGTTTTTTTTTATTTCATTTAATATCAGCTGTTTTTTGTTGCCATGGGAGTTTCAGTTGTTGAAGATGAACTTCATACCGGTAACGGAAATGGTAATAAAATGAGTATGAAAATAGATATTCTTGAAAATTTATTGAATTCTGTTGGATATGGAAGTTCAGCAAAAGTAAATTCACTTCGGCAAGCATTACGTCGAAATAAAGCTGACATTGCTGATGACGCTTATCGATCTTTAGATTTACTTCGAATGGTAAGTTAATACAAATTGCTAAAATTATGCATGTATACACAGGTTGTAACTTTTAAAGGTTTTCCAAGCTGAAATGACTGCAGAAATTCGACAAATTATTGATCGACATGTTCGAACAACTTTTGCACCAGCTTTTGAAAATTTAAGACGAAACGGACAAGTATGTTTAATCCCCCTTGTTCAAATTTATCAGTAATACCTTATATAGGATGTTGGCCCCAAAGAGATTGCTGATCTTTCAATGGGTATCCTCGATGGTGTTAAAGAATCTTATATGCCACCAAAAGAATATCCAGCTTGCTTACCAGCTGCAGATGTATTAAAGCCTTTACCAGTAACAGAACTTGGTCCACCTCCATTGCCAGCATTACCAGAATCTCGAAGATATGAAAGTGATGACAATGAAAGTGATTGCAGTGTTGTCAGTTCTCAACTTAGCCAACATCAATATCGAGGTAGCAAAAGAGCATGTTTATAAAACGTTTTACAAAGATAGTTTGCAGGTCAGTACCATCATGAATACCATGGATCACGCCCTAAAAAACGTGGACGTCCACGTAAAATTGATGTTGATAGTGGACGATCTGGTACACCAATAATGAATGGATCTGAAACTGTTACATATGCAGATGCAATGAAATGGTGCCCTGATCGATTAACAAATACAACCCGATTTATCCTTGGTTCAAAAGTAAATAAATTATTAGCAATGGGACATCGAGGTCATATCTTTGTTAAATATCCTCGAATTTTCCGTTATGTTGGTGATGATGAAGATAAGGCATGGCTATTTGATCGAAATATTTCGACGAGAATGAGCGGAAAAGTCTTTTTCATGCTATTACAAGATGTTATTGAATTAGCTCAAAAAGAAAATGCACCGTATGTTTTATAGATGTTTGTTCATCAGTGTTTAGCTATCACTTATTTTTAGGCCACACATTCAAGGTGATTTAGCTAGACATGCATTTTTGGTACATGAAAAAATTATTGCTAAAATGAAGATAGCAATGCGGCCCCTTTTTGAACAATTACAATCTCGTATTTATTATGAAAATGATGCACATAATAATGGATCATTTAATGCTTTCCTAATGCAGTAATTCCAGAAAAAAGAAAAAAACACAGTACACTTTTTTAAATATTATTTTTTATTTTGAACTGAAATTTTTTGTACAAATAACAAATCCCTTGGTGATATTTTTATTCCGTATATATTTTTCGTGCATAGATTTTTGTAGAATTTTTAAACAAATTTATAATAAAATTTTTTTATAGTTTTTTTTAAATAGAATACAAACAGATTAAAAAAAATGTTTCAAGTTTACATTTAAAAGATTTTTTTATAGTTTTTTTGAAACTGCAATGCCGCGCGGCCGGCAATGTTTTGATGCCGCATTTCCCATCCCTGGTTTTCATCACTTTTGCCTCACTGACGGCAACGAAAAACCTCTCGCGGGTGATAATATCATCATAATAATATCATAACAAGGTATCGATGACGCTTATCTTACTTCATATCGAGCCTCAACGCAAAAGACCGACTACCAACCGGCACTTTTTTCAACTGGCACTTTTTCAAATCCAACCGGCACCCCGAGCTAGCCGGCACTAACAATAACTTTGAAAATTTTTCAATTTTTTGAGGTCATAAAAATGCTTGTCAAAGCTTAATTTTTAAGTTTTTTTCATTTTTATCATTTTAACGTTTTTAGAAAATGGCACCCATTCGTCGCTCTGGTTTTGTTGTGGTCTTTATGGCAAGAATTAAAAAACATGGCCTTGGATTACAACATGAATTTCAAAATCGAATACAGTATGTTGGTATAAAAACCGTTTCAAATGCAGTTACTCTAATGGATAAAGCATTAACATTAAGAAATGGATCTATGAATGAACGTATGTTTTATATTTTTTATCGATGAATTTGATTAATTTTATTGTTTTTTGTATGTATTACTTTTATTACTGTTTTTTAAAAAACAGGTTTTTATTCGGCATGTAAGAAAGAATAAATGCTGACAACAAACTCGAAGGAATAATAATTTTTTTCTTTCATTTTTGATTAAAGTTGTCGTTTTATGCTTTGATATTAATTTCAAATCTAAAATTGATGCCTTAAAAACAATAGTTTTTATTCATTGATGAAGGTATAAATTTTATCTTTTTATTTCAATCGCTAACAGAAGTCTGGAGAATTCATTTTTTTATTATTGTGAGTGGCATCCATTGTAATAAGATGCACTCAAATTGTTTTCTATCGGTATAAAACTACTGTATGTAATACAATGATGGATAGAAAAAAGGGGCGGAGTGGAAGAAGAAATTTTCTTTTCTTTCACACAGCATCTTCAAAGCGTAGTTGAAGAAAGCTTACAAAATTTGTATTTTCGTGTCAAAAGCATTTTCGCGCACCTTTTTTATGTCGAAGGTAAATTATTACATTCTGTTTTATGGTATTGCGCAAATCTGTTTTTGAAAATTATATTTTTTGTTTTTAACACATCTTAAACAACTATGACTAGCATGATATTTTCTGACCACTAAATTTTGCCTCCATTTCTTTTTTTAATATGCATTACAAACAAACAGCGTGTTCTTGATTCCTTTTTTTGGTGTTTATGCTTTCGTCCTTATTTTCTTTTTTTTTATTTTTGTGATAATTCATAATATTGACTGTTTTAGATATGGAAACCTTAAATGATGTTTCTGAAGAGGAAATGAAAGCTCCGGAAGTGAAAGCTAACGAAGTAAACGATTCAACGATTCAAGATGTTACAGCTGAAATACCAAAAGCGTATGTTTATTTTTTTTATTTTTGTATTTATACTTATTTAATTTTTTAGTAATACTACTTCAGAAATTCAAAATAAGTTTCATGTTGAAGGTATTCCCGTTTTATTGCCACCAGGAGTAACGCCATATCGAAGTCAAAAAGCAATTATGGTAAAAATAATTCAACATTTAAATAGAGGAAATAATATTCTCATTGAAAGTCCAACTGGTTCTGGAAAAACTTTGGCACTTCTTTCACCAGCTTGTGCATGGCTTGAAAATTATAATGAAAATATTCAAAAATCTGAAGAACAATGCTTGAAACATGGAAAGGATGCCGTTTCTGATGGTGCTAAATGTACATGTAAGAAGTAAGCAACTAAGATCTTTTTTATGTACCTTAATTTTTTTATTTTTATAGAATTATTAAAGTTTATTATTCAACACGAACTCATAAGCAAATTGCACAAATTGTTAAAGAATTTAGAAGATTACCATATGGTTATGCCAAACATGATAAAAGCCCATTTCGACATACTGTATTTGCATCACGTAAACAATTGTGTTTACAAGAAGCAATTAAAGAATCAAAAGATCCTAGTGAAAGTTGTAAACATTTAATTGAAAATGTATGTTTTTGATATGTTATGGTAGAATACAAGACACTTAATAATTTTGTTGTATTTTCTAAACAGTTTAATTTTTCTTTTAGAAAAGCTGTAAATATTATCAAAATTATTCTGATTCTAAAATTAGTAATATTCGTAATGCAATAAAAGCGGGAATTAAACGTGATGATGAAATTTTTGATATTGAAGATCTTGCTAAAGCATTAGAAGAACTCGAAATTTGTCCATATTATTCATCTCGACGTAAATTGTTTGCAAATGCACAAATTATTTTTACACCATACAATTATTTAATTGATGCAATGATTAGAAATTCGTGTCAAATTAATCTCCAAGATGCAATTGTAGTGCTTGATGAAGCACATAATATTGAAGATGTATCACGTGATGCTGCAAGCTTTGAGTTCACAGAATCTGAAATTCGTGAAGCTATTAAATTCATGAATATTTGTTTAAAGAAATTCAAAACAACTCGATATGAAAATGTTTTAAAAAGAGTAAGTCTATGCTAAAATAATTTTGAATATTATCTTTAAATAAGTAAATTATATAAAATTTCTGATGTGATTACCTATCTTTTCGATTTTGATAATTTTTATTTCAAGTACTACATTTACAATTTTCTTTACATTTCAGTTAAGAATTTTTCTTTATCAATTGCTTGATTTCTTTTTCAATCTTTTACCTGAATTTAACAATCTTGATACCCGAACATGGAATATGAAAGAGAATGAATTTTTAGATAAATTGAAACAAAAAAATCTTTATTTTGGAAAAGATGATCAACAATTTAGTCAATTTGAGGTATTGTTTGCATATTTGCATATCATGTAGTTTTATATTCCTTTTTTTCAGATGGACTTTGGTAAAATTACATTATCTGAAAAAAGCGCTGATTCAGTTTCTTTTAAAGCACCAAAAATTATTATTACTGTATTACAAAAATATTTATATTTTATGAAATATTTCCAAATTGAATCAAATCAACATTTTTACAAATGTAATGTAATTTTTAAAAGAAAAGAAAAAACTTCAAATGAAGATAAAAGTGAGCAAAAGCCTGGAATGCCAGTAAATAATGAAGATTCTGATGATGATGGTGACGTGGATTATACTGATAATAAGCAATCAAATGATGTGAAACTTAAAGGACCATTTCGTGCTGGTTTTGAAGGAACCTTAAGTTTTTGGTGCATGTCTCCGTCAGTTGTAAGTTTTCTTTTTTTACTGATGTGGATGTATTTTTGGCTTTTGATTTGTTACAGGCATTTTTGGATGCTTTTAAATCTTGTCATTCTGTTATCCTAGCATCTGGAACTCTACATCCTACTGAATCATTAAAAACTGAACTTGGAATGAATTTTGAACCAGATATTATTGGAAATCAAGTTATTCAAGAAAAACAAATTTTTGCACGTATTATTTCTAAAGGTTCAACGGGATATCCTATTGAGTGCACATTTAATAACAAAGTTGAAAATTTATATATGGAATTATTACGAACAATTTTGGAAGTTTGTATAAATGTACCAAAAGGTATTTTAGTATTTGTTAGCAGCTACAGTATGATTAAAGAATTTCAAAAATATATAACGAATCAAAATTTGAAAGAAGAAATTGAAAAGCATAAGGTATGTTTAAAGAAATTTTGCGCAGTAAAATATTTATTTTTTTCAGACCATTTTTTATGAACCTCAATCAAGTGAAGCCTTCAATGAAATGTTCGAAAATTATAAAATTGCTGTAAATAAAGGTGCACTGTTGTTTGGTGTTTATCGTGGAAAAGTAAGTTTATTTATGGGATTTCGAAAATTACAGACTTGTCAATGTCGAAGCATCATTATTTTTTAATTTTGAACAAGTTATTTCATTTTTGAATTTCGTCATTTTTTTGGCAAAAATTTGAAGTGAATTTCGAGTAGTTTTGTTTTTGATTTATAATCAATAATTTTTTATAGATTTCTGAAGGCATTGATTTTCCAGATGATTTAGCAAGATGCGTAATTTGTGTTGGAATTCCATTTGCATATATTGAAGATGAACAGATTAAACGAAAGAGATCTTTCAATGATGAAGAATTGAAAAAGCAAGAGCAGTTGAAGAAGCTAGGATCCGTTCCTAATATTAATACAGTATCTGGTAAAGAATGGTATACAATTCAAGCATATCGAGCATTAAATCAAGCACTTGGAAGGTAAGACAAATTTTTTGTTACGCGATTTGAAAAAAAGCATAAAGAGCTTATAGTTTAAAACATTTGGAGAGCTGAAATGAATCAGCGTTCAGCAAACATTGATCTTCAATGCCACTGCCTAACCGTATTCAAAGTACGGTAGTGTGTTCTGTTAGCTGTTTAGCTTTAAGTGGTTCTATAATTTTCCAAGTAGTGTTTGTTATACATTGTTTGATTTGTAATTTTTAGATGTCTTCGTCATCGAAATGATTATGGTGCAATTTTACTTTTTGATAAACGATTCCTTGAACCAGAACATCGCAATAAAATTTCTAAATGGGTTTGTGAGAATATTGTACGGGGTCACAATCCACCAATTGATGGCAATCAACTTGATCATCTTTCAAGATTGAAAGAATTTGAATGTAAATCTATTATGAACGATCTTGTTGACTTTTTTAATGAACGATTAAATGATACAGAACTTCAACCAAATGATGTAATTATTGATGCAGGACTATCTACTTCAATTTCAACAACTCCGAACGCCAGTCGAAATGGAAGTCCTGCAAAAAAGAAAAAGAAATCACTTTTGCAAATTTGTTAATCTTTATTTTTTGTTTTGTTTTGATAAAAAAATAATATTTTTTTGTATCAGGAGTTATTAATAAAAAAATGAATGACAGAAAAAGCAGAGAAAGATGGATATTCATTTTTTACTAAAATACAATCTTTATTTTTCCTTGTGATAGTTTGATAAAAATAAAAAAGCTGTGTTGTTTTTGACGTTTAGTTTATAAAATCGGTCTTTTAAATGAATTCAACACTGGTGATGCTTTTTTGCTAATTAGAAAAGAAAGAGGGAAAATAAATAAATAAAATTAATAGATGTTAAAAAAGTCCTAGTTTCTGCCCTTTCCTCTTTACTATCAGAAAAAACTTTAACACTTAATTACAGTATCAAAATTGCAACATCAGCTTAACCTCACGAATGCTACCAAAAAGCGAGGTTAAAGTTTGCCTGCTTTTTTTCATGTTCGCTTTTTTTCTTTATTTTTTTAAAAAATAATTGTTTTTCCAAAAAAAAGTTTGTTACAAATCTTTTGAGAGAAAGATAATAGCTCTCCCTAAAAATGCCGTTGGTATCTAAAAAAATGAGAAGAAAAAAAACGAAAATAAAAATGAAAGAAAGATCTTCCGGTAAGTAGTTATTCACTATCGTTTTTGACACGCTTATTCTTTTTGTATATAATATATAGAGACAGGAAACAAGTTCCCGGGAACGATAAAATTCTTAGCTTCAACTCAACACTCTTAAAAAAATAAAGTAGTGTCAACGGCAACATTTTCATACAAACAACAAAAAAATACTTATGTAATAGAGACTTCAACTTATATTTTTTTGTTAAAAAATATTCTTACTAAAGCTCCATCTTTTCTTCTACATTTTTTTTCCTTTTTTCTTCAACGATTATAAACGATGGTGGAAGGTAGAAGACACACGGTTGCTCAACCAACATTCTCTCCAATATCTTTTACTCGTGGAGCTATTCATCAATTTAGTCAACGAAAACGTCGCGGAACATTTGATTACTATTTTGAGCTACAAAAGAATCTTGCTGTTGCATCTGTAAGTGTTCCATCAATTACAACTCCTCCAACTACTACTGCAACTCCAGCAACCACTTCTAGTTCAACCACGTCGGCGCAAGGTGAGATAATTTTTTAAATAGTTTTTTTAAGATGTTATACTGTATACACAAAAAGTGAAGCAAACATTGAGGTTAAAAAAATGCTTACAGTAATTTCTGTATAGCTCCACAAAATGATGTTCGATTATCAAGTTTGTTATTATTGACAAAAACTTTGGTCAGCAAGCCCTTTAATGCTTTTTTTATGTTTACAGATTCTCACAAAAATTGTCTCAAATAATAATAGATTTTTTTAAACTTCATAAAGTGTTATGTTAGACATTCAAAAATCGTTAAAAAGACATGCATTAATGAGTTTCCGAAAAACCATAGCTTTTCACTTCCTCTTCTTCTTTTTTATAAATAAACTGTTGTACAGTTTTGTATTTTGTTTATTTTTTCTTTCATTCAAGAAAACATAGAAAAAATCATAACTTCATTTAACAAATGGCAAAGCTTCCTTTAGATTACGAAATGGATGAACGTGCGTGCCTTAATCATAAATCAACAGATCGTGGAAGTGCTTATCGATCAGTTGATGAAAATATTTATGATAATTTAACACCAAAAAATCGTGCTTCAGTTGTTTTAAGAAGTGAAGGAACTGTTGTAGTTGCAACGTCAGAATCTGGTGGAGGTGAACGTGAAACATGGGGAAGAAAAATTGATTTTCTTCTTTCTGTCATTGGTTTTGCTGTCGATTTATCAAATGTTTGGAGATTTCCCTATTTGTGTTTTAAAAATGGTGGGGGTAAGTTTAATTTTGGGAATTTAGCTTTTATTTATTATTTAAAAAATCTATATAGGAGTATTTTTAATTCCATACATATTAATGGTATTCCTAGCTGGAATTCCATTATTTTATATGGAACTTGCTCTTGGTCAATATTATCGAAAAGGTGCCGTTACAACATGGGGTCGAATTTGTCCACTTTTTAAAGGAATTGGTTATTGCGTTGTAATGATTGCATTTTATACCGATTTCTTTTATAATGTAATTATCGCATATGCATTACATTATTTCTATTCTTCTTTTACAACTGTATTGCCATGGAGCACATGTTCCAATGACTATAATAGTGTAGCATGTTATGAACCAAATAGTTGGATGGATCAATCAAACAAATGTGCAGATTCTGAACATTTTATTACAAATTCAACTTATTATGCACCAGTTTCAGCAGCAGAAGAATATTTTTATAAAAAATTTCTTGGCTTACATACCCAAAAAGATCCATTACCTCATGTCGCTCAAGGCATTACTGATTTAGGAGAAATTCAATGGGAAATTGTTATTTGTTTAATGCTAGTCTATGTTATTTGCTACTTTTCATTATGGAAGGGAATTAAAATGTCTGGAAAGGTATACCGTCTTCTAAAACATTTTTAAAGCAAATTTTAAAAAGTTTATTAAAGGTCGTCTGGTTCACTGCAATTTTCCCTTATGTTGTACTTTTAATTTTATTTGTACGCGGTGTTACATTGCCTGGATGGGAAAAAGGAATAAAATATTATTTAAGACCAAATTTGGAAATGCTTAAAGTTCCTCATGTCTGGCAAGATGCGGCCACACAAGTTTTCTTCTCACTTGGTCCTGGTTTTGGTGTTTTAATGGCCTATTCATCATACAATGAATTTCATAATAATGTTTATTTGTATGTTTTTTTGATTTTCTTTGATTGATTTTTCAAGCTATTTTTTAAGTGATGCTCTAATCACAAGCTCAATTAATTGCATGACAAGTTTCCTTTCTGGTTTTGTTATTTTTGCGGTTTGTTTATAATAAGCATCCACCAATGTTATCGTAAAAAACTTTAGGTACTGGGTTACATGTCTTGTAAAAGTGGAAAACCCATTTCTGAAGTAGCTCAAGAAGGTCCTGGTTTAGTTTTTGTTGTTTATCCAGAAGCCCTGGCAACAATGCCAGGAGCAAGTTTTTGGTCCGTTTTATTTTTTCTCATGTTGTTAACACTTGGGCTTGACAGTTCTGTAAGCATTTTGAATTATTTTGCTTTCATTGCTTGATTTGCTTTTTTCACTTCAGTTTGGCGGTTCTGAAGCAATTATCACAGGTTTAAGTGATGAATTCCCTATCTTAAAAAGAAATAGAGAAATCTTTGTTGGAGTATTATTTTTGTTTTACATGATTATTGGAGTTTTCATTTGTACACAAGGTGGAATGCTAGTTATGGAATGGCTAATTGTTTATGGTACAACATGGGGGCTTTTAATTGCAGTTTTTTGTGAAACAATGGTTATTTCATTCTGCTACGGTAAATCACATTATCTTCGATGAATTACTACAAATCTTTTTTCTTCTAGGAATTAAACAATTTTGCAAAGATATCAAAGAAATGCTTGGTTTTAGCCCTGGTATTTATTGGCGAACATGTTGGGCTCTTGCAGGTCCATGTTTCTTATTGGTAATTTATTAGTAAAAAAATATTAAAAATTCACTAATGTTTACTTTAAGATTATGATTATCAGTAATTTTGTAAATTATTTGCCCCTCCAATATCAGGATTATAAATATCCATATGGGGCTAATCTTGTTGGAGTATTTTTTGCTTTGTCAGCCGCTTCAGCAATTCCAATTGTTGGTGTTTATCAATTTTATAAAGAAAAAGGTGACACATTTATGGATGTAAGTTCATTTTATTTGTTGTTGTAGCAGAAAATTTTTTTAAACAAAATATTTTTCCTTTTTATGATCTATGAAACCCTTTTAAAGCATGCTATAGAATTAGTGCTTTTTAAAAAAAACAAACAGTAATTTAAAAGTTCTTCACTTTGTTGCCTTTGACTCAGTTCATTTCGTTTTTCATAAATTAATTTGTAGAAGCTTCGGATGGTTTTGACACCATATCGTTGCCGACCTTCCAATTTTGTTCATGCTCAAGATGCAGTCAACAACTTTCATGCAAATACCGATATTATGCTCTAAATTATTTTATTATTCTTTAACAAACAATTTTTTTGTCGTCTTCTTCTTTCAACGGGTGTATTTCGCCCTTTTCTTTAGAATAGTTTACAGATATAAGTAATAATATAGCAGTAATAGTTATATGATTTTTAGAACACAAATTGCTTAGGTGCATTTTTTTGTCAAAAAAAGAAATTTTTTTTCACACATTCGCAATAAATAAATAAATTTTATACAATATGGTCATAACTGTTTTTTGTTGTAATAAATAAAGAAGAAATAAACAATAAATATATTTTAAAAAAATTAAAAATTTTTGTTAGTCTTTTATTCTTAAAGTTTTTCTAAACCTTCGTGAAATCCAAAAAGCAAGTGTTCCGCCAGCAAAAATTAAATTCAATGCTGCTAAAGCAGCTAAAATAATTAATGAATTTCCATATTCATTTGAAAGTGGTTGAGAAGAACTTTCATTTAAAGAATCAAAAATTTTACAATCTGTAATTTCTGAAAAATTTTCATCCACAACCATAATAGGCTTCGTAAAGACATCCAAAGTATCAGGATCACTTCTTCGAGATGGAGTTTTACGTGTTTTACGTAATTTTTTAGCACCATGTTGTAATTGAGCATTATGAGTATGATGAGCTAATGTTTCAGGACAATTTGGTGGAGTTATTCCATTACAGCCACCATCAAGTTTAAGGCAAAGTGTTACTTGACATTGAAATTGTAAAACCGGTCGATCAGCATATTTAAAGACATGATATGCTTTTGTTGCAAGCCTCAATGATGTATCATATTCTGGTGTAGAAAGTAAAACAGCATCTAGCCCACAACCTTTTCCATCCAAAATATCAACTTTATCACCATATCCATTATCGACATAACAAGAATGAACAAGCATTCCAAAAGTATCTTGATTATTTTGTTCATAACATTCCCATCGATGATAAACACTTTGTCCTAACGTTGCATATTGAACAATTGGGCCATTTGCATGATCTTTTCGAAGAGTATATTCACATCGAGGCATTTCATACATTTTTTGACGGAATTGAGTTGTGATCATACTAAATTTAAAGTTTTTTTAATATTTACCGTTGAAAAAAGATATTAAAAATGCATACCTAACTTCCAGTGGAACTGTAACACTTTTTTCTGCTTCCATATAAAAGCATTGAATTTTAACAGTTTGATCAACTTTTGTCATAAATAATGAATGGAACATAAATACAACAGTCATTTCAACAAAAATACCTCGTGGATTAAGGGATCGATATCGATGTACATTACAATTATTGAAAGGTACAGTAATTCCAATACTTTTAGGATCAGGAAATTTTTCAGGTCCTGCCCGGCATTCTTCTTCATGAAAATGATCCATAACAAAAACATAACCATCAAATGGCTTTTTTGTTGATGCTCTTACTCCAATTCTATCTGGTGCACAAATGATATCAGGTGTACCAGGACGAAATTCAGTTTTACACATATCCCATGTTAAAGATTCTGCTAACGATTGATCCAATTCATCAAAGCTTTCAACGGTAAATACTCTTAATGGATTGCCAGTCATTTGATGAAGCTGATGAACATTAACCAAATTTGTTACACCTATCGCATAAACCATTACATGAGCATCGCGAAGTCTTTGAGCTGGTTCAGCAACATTATCTTGTGATTGTCCATCTGTAATTACAATAACAACTCGTGGAACAGTTCCTCCTCGAGCACCTTGAAAACCATTTTCAAGTGCAAATTGTAATGCATTTCCAGTATTTGTTGCTCCACTTTGATATTTAATTCTTTGAATGGCCCATTCTAGTTGACTTGTTGTTGTATATTGATTCAATGAAATTTCTAATTGTGGTGTTTCAGCAAATTGTATTATTGCTAAATGACTTGATGTTGTTGAAACATTAAGCCTTCGAGCAAGATGTGATGCAAAATTTAATTGTAATTGAAATGTTTCATCCCCTATTGATCCTGAGCCATCCAAAATTAATACTAAATCTACGGTATTATTTGTGAGACATTCTAAAATGAATAAAAATTAAAAGTCAACAAAAAAATCAATGAAACAAATCTCATGCCTTTGACTAATTCTGAATCAACAAGACCATTATCAATTGGAATCCCAAAAGCTAATGAGGACAATAAAATAACAGAAATAAGCTATAAAAAAAGTTGGGTAAAGACATTGAAAATGAATTAATTCTATTGCTTACCACCTTGATATCCGGAGAAAATATCCTGCCGCTACAAATCATTGCATCCTAAAACTGTCAGAAATGCAAAAAAAGTGAAAATTGAAAAAGCGCAGTTTTTGGTAGGGGAAAAATATATTAATAAAAAAAATAGTTTTGAAAATTGAAACAGGCAATTATCAGGAAAGAAAAGAAAGAAAACATTTTTTAATAAATTTCTACACGAAAATGAAGAAAAAAAAGTTTAGCCAAATCCGTTTAAAAATTTTTTAAAAAAAAGAAAATCTCATTTCAATAATTTAAAATCATAATAAAAATTCTTCCAATCAATTTTCTCTTTTTTTCTCGAGCCTTTTTCCTGCCTTACTTAGAGGAGATTAGAAAATAGGAAAAAAAGTAAATGCCGCCTTGGGGGATGATCATCAAAAAATAGAAAAGCAATTCAGTATCATTTACTTCTTCTAAAATTGTCGGTCGTTTTCGCACTTTTTTACGGACAAAAACTGCCTCTGGCATCTTTACAAAGGAAAAAAATATTATATTTCGGATCAACTTTAAAAGGGTGTTAAATGTAATGAAATAGCGTGTATTATTTGCGATCATATTCTCGGATAAAGAAAAGAAAGAGAAAGCGAGTGAGCGAAAGCTATTCTTATTCCACCCATTAAATATATGCTAAAAGAAAGTATTCATGGATAATAACACTGCATTCCAAGCATCTGAAAAAAGAAGGTTGAAAGGATTGCTTGCATGAATAATGCGATTCTTCTTTTCCTTTCCTTTTTCATTTAAAAACTATAAATTATCTTATATCTTCCTCTAATTCATAGCTGTTTAAACGGATTAAAAGAAGCTATAAAAACAAAAGGGCTTTTTTTAGAAGAGGAAAAGAAATACATAAAAAAAGATTTCAAGTTCAAACAAAAATTTAACGATTGAATTTTTTTATCGATAAAAGATAGGGGGAAAATTAACAAATTGCATTCATGATCCCCCTTCTAATGTTATTTCTACCTGATATATCAGCAACCGCCCTTTTTTCATTTTCATCATTTAATCAAACAAGAAAAATGGTGTCAGTTAATAAAGCTTTTGTGAAATTTCTTTTTTTTGTACGATTCTTTCTTTTCTCGTCGTTGTGTTTTTTTTGCCTAAATTTGACAATGAAAAAAAGGGATTCTTTTTTCAATCGTTTTACCGGATGAGAAAGAAAGCGAAGTGAGCCTTCTCTATCTTCCTTCAATAACGACCTAAATAAAAATTAAAACAGAAGCACATTGAAAAGATGAAAGATGGACGAGAGTGTTTTATCATTGAACTTCTTTATTTTTTCCGTGGTGGATCTTCAAAAAAACAAGCTTTTTTATGTTATTATTTTATTTATTAAATTTTATTCTGCACTTCAAATCGGACACAGTATTTTTAACATAAAGCTTTTGGAAAACAACGTGTTCAAAATCTTGCTTCTTAAAACTTTTCTTGAAGCCTATGTTTTTAAATTTTTCGATATAAAAAAAGATTTTATTCAAATTTTATTGTTACAAATTGTAACTAAGAATGCTATTTATAAAAATATTATTTCATAGTTAGTTATAAAACTTCAATGATATGTAATCACTGTTTACACTTTTTAACGATACAAAATTCATTGTAAATAGTTTTAAAGAAGCTTAAAATGCAGAAGTAAAACAAATGAAATGTTAACATTCAAGGGATAAAAATAAAATATTTTCAAAAATCGTTTAACTCATATTCATTTGGTAAACGATAGTATTATCGATATTTTTGTTATTGACAACCAAAATTTTAGAACATTTTAGTGGAATATGCAAACAAATTTCTTCGATGAATGTTGATGATCAAAAAAAAACATATTTCGAACAACATGTAAAAATTGTTTTGAAAAATGATACTGATGAATGGCTATTAATTTGAAAACTGACAATGCCGTTGAAAGAAAATGTTAGAAATTAAAACAAAAACAATGTCGATTTTGTGTGACGCCATCTATTTTAGCTGTCATATGAAATTCAACATAGAATTGCATTCAAAAATTAAAAAAATCTTCTGTTTGCAAGCTTATGCTTAATCAACTTCTTACAATTTTTGATTTTGACGTTTTTAATATGTGCAACTCTTTGATATTTAAAATTTTTTGAGATTGAACTTCTGTGTTTTCTCGAAGAATCATCCTTTGATAGTATTTTTTAATAGCTTCAGCAATCGATAATGGGTTTTACTGTAACAGAGGCAAACATTTTAGATAAAATGGTTATACCTAATTTGCTTCTAAACTACAAGTTCAGTGCTAAAGTTACGGTATGAACCTTCATCCATTTAAGATTCTTTTATTAATACAACATTAATTTGTTGGTTGAAGATATTATAGTTGTTTTTCAACTAAATAACAGAAAAAATAATGCTGATCCATAAATGTTCTCAAATTTGTAGTTCATAAATTTGTTCAAAACACAACAAAATGAAAATAATAAATTTTATTAGTCTTTTTTTTAAAAAAAGAGTACATAAGAACAGACAATACAAAACACCAGACAAAATGATATATAATCTATAAGCTACTATCCTCAAATGGCTTTTTTTTATTCATACTCTTTTTTGATTTGCTTATCAGTAGAAAATTTAAAACCGGGTAAAAATGGTAAATAAGTGCAGTATAAGAGAAAATAAACGGTATAAGAAAAAAAGATAGAAAGATCTTTGGTTAATAGGAAAAAAACATCATAAAATAAGAAAATTAATAAAATAAATAAATACTTCAAAATTTTAAAATAAAATGGCATTGCCTTGTCAGAGTTAAACAGAAAAATAATAATGGTAGTAAAAATAAATAAATTAGAAAATTGATGGACAACGTGCCCAATCACTTCTTTCTTTGCAATCCCAGTATTCATTCTTAAAAATATGGATAACAGCACCCGTATATTCATCTTGTGTCTTTTCAAACCATACTGGGGCATATTCAGGATATGCACGACCTTAAATGTAAAATTATGAGCAATAATATTTAAAATAAAGATTATAACTATACCTTCAGCCATTGCAGTTTCAATATCTGCTTCACGTTTCTTTCTAACAACTCGTTGACGATCTTCAACATCTGATTTTACTTTATTTGCTTCATCCCATAATCCTTGTTCCATTAATCTTTGATCAGGACGACGTCTTGAATCTGTTGGTGCAACTGCATCATCTTCTTCATTCAATTCAATGGCAAGCTTGGTAAAATGATACATTTTTTCATTGTTTGGGCTGAAAAAATAGTTACAGTAATACGCTATAAAGAAAAAAGTGCTTACTATGGTGGATTAATTGTCCATAATCGTCGAGCAGGTCCCGTTTCAAAAACATTCTTTGAAGATTTATCAGTTTGTTCAAATTTAGTAACTTCCATAACATCAACATATTTATCCCAATAACCTTGAAGAATATATCTTGCAACACCTTTGCTATCTTTAACAATGCCAGAAATCTTTCGCGGCTTATCTGATGAAAAATAACTATATGCATGAAATTTAAGAATACATTTATCTCCAGTACGATGATTTTCAATTATCATATCCCCATGATTATCAATCCAAAGTTTTCCAACAATAATATTATGAACGGTAGTTGTAATCTTTTTGAAAGAATATAAACTTTCTTGACCTTTAAATTTGACATGAGTAAGACCAGTTGGTGTTACAGAAAGATATTTTCCACGAAATCTTGATGTTAATGCAAAATCTTGATACATAATCCATTCATTTCCTTCAGCATGATGTGCAGTAGCAGGTGGATGATGAGAAACTTGTTCAGTAACAGAGCGCCATCCAAGGTCATCTTTTCGATCACATTCATATGTTTCACCCAATAATGGATTAAAAGGTTTTGTTGTTCGATTTCCAGTTGTTGAATAACAGCTTACAGCAAAAGCTGCAACATAACACATTTGTTCAATTGGATCCTTATTTGCTGCACGATCAAGTAAATATGAATATTCCAAATCTTCTGTAATTCTTTGTAAGACAGATAATGGTTCATTAAAATTAACCTAAAATAGTTTAATGATTAATATATAAACATATACAATAAGAAAGTAAAAATTACCGGCATTGGTATTTTTGTTAATTCTTTGCCAATACAATTTCTCATAATTGACCATAAGCTAATTGAAGAATTTGGTCTATCAGGAATAGTTGCACGACGTTTTTTAGCAACAATTTGTTTATCCATATTATTACTCGAACTTGCCATTGTAGAATTATTTAAAGTATCAACAATCTGAAAGAAGATTTGACTTTTTAGCAAAGAAAGAGTGAGTTAACTTCACGTGGATTTCATCGATTGCATACAAAAATGAAACAGACAAACACTGGAAAAAAACAAACATTTGATAGTTTTTTTCATTGTGGTCTCAGCTTTTTTCCTCTTTCGTTAAAAAAACACAAGAGACCAAACAAAAATATATGACTATGCCACTGCTTACATACATATATTTTCATGCGATTAAAAGAGTAAACAGCAAAAAACAACTTTTTCCCATTTTTTAAAAATCTTTTTCGCGCATTTAAACAAACTCGGTAACTAAAGAATATTGTGGCCAGAGAAAATTGATTTTTAGAAAGAATAAAGAAATGTATGGCTACCTTTTTATGAAAAAAAGAGACCAAAACTCGTTTGTGCTGCTTTTATAAATAAATAAAAAACAAAAAAGGAATTTACCACATCATTACGTGGAGTCACAATTTCTGCAGCAAAAAATCCTTTATCCGCTTCATCAAATGAATCTTGTCGGCTTGAAGTTGATTTTCTGTAAACATTTTTATGTTCACAAATTTCTTTTTCTTAACAACAAATTACCTCTCATCAGCATCTTTAAAATCGAGATCATCAACCGCGTCATGAAACATTTCTTCTCCTTCACTTTCGGCAAATGCTAAAAAAAGAGAACGAGGTCTTTCACATAACAAAAAAAAGCAAAAAAGGAGCCATACGTGGTTGTTCGGTTGAAGTGCTAATAAAAGCAGCTCTTTCAAGCTTGCTGTGTTGCTTAGCGAGGGTTTCTATTTGTTCTTGGAGACGTAAGCGTTGTTCATTTTCATTATTAATAAATTTTGATAATGAATTTGTTTCTTTCTTTGCTTGATTTACAGTATCTGCTGCAGTTTTTGATAAACTTTCAACAAGTTGTTTGAGTGTTTGAATTTTGTCATCAACCTTTGAACCAGAAATTTTTGATACATCATTTAATGCTTTTTCTAAAAAAGCAAAATAAGTAGTCAAAAATTGAGAATTGGTTGTTTTTTGAAATGCCCTTACTTATTTGTGATTCAAGTAAATGAACATCAGCAATTCCTTTATCAAGATTAGTATTCAAATGACCAAATATTGATCGAACATCTGACATTGATGAAACTCCAGTATCTTCGTCTTCATCAGAATCAGCCTTTTTTATTGCACGATGTCTTGAATATTCAAGTGCATTAAGCCATTGTTGTCTATCAACTTCATTTTGGGCTTTTAAATGAAACGATTGTGATGAAGCTGAGATTGTCTAAAATAATAGTTAACATTTAAAAAACGTAAACAAAGAAAATAATAAGAACAAACCAAATTACAAGTAGATGGATCTGTAAGAATTTGAGATTCATGAAGATTAAGGCTTCCACGACATGAATGACCAACATCTTCACGATTTCTAAAAATTTGTTGATTATTTTTTTTTGTTTTTATCAAAGTTTTTCCCCATTAAGCTCCCCATTCTTTTTTTATTTTCTTTTGAATGCATCACAACCTTTTATTGGTATAACAATTAAAACGATGTGCAAATCGTCGAAATCGACGTTTAAGTGCCATTAAAAATGATGTACAACAGAAACAGTGACAACAGGGTGAACACCACTGTGAATCTACTTCAACCAATTTTGAATCAGCCAGTTCCACAAATGCTTCCTAAAAAGCGCTCTTTTTCTATTTTTTAGAAATGCTTTATGGAGAAAAAAAACAAAAAAAATTTGATAAAGGTTTTTTTAGCTTTTATGTGTACGCGTACAAACTCTGCTCTTTCACGTCTATTTGATATAGGAATAACAGTCCCCCTTTTACTGTGGTAACAAGAAAAAAACGACACACGAATAAAAAAATGTATAGTGTACTGTCTGTCATATTTGATAACCATATTCGTTTTTTTGTTATGGTCGTTGTTGCTAGATTCCTTATCATACATGAAGCAAGAAAAAAATCACTTTGTTGCCCATGACGATTGAAAAAAACATTCACAAAACAAAATGGTTACTCATCAAACATTGATTAAAAATCTAGCATAAAAGTTTTGGTTATCAATGATGATGCTACTGATGTGTTTTTTTGCAAAAATTCTTTTAGGAAAACAGAATTGACAGGGAAAGATCAGACATAAATATTGAAAAAAAAGGGTTTATTGAACATCCGGTTTTGAAAACTTATTATTTTTCTCGTTCGTGTTCAAACCAATGAATTACATTTGAATTAATATGCTCGTATTGATAACTGCATTTAGGAAAAAAACCGGAAAATAAGCGCAAAGTATTATAAAAGAGTGGAAAGACACAGATTCATCACAAAAGTTCGCGACACAAAAAGCAGCGTTGATCCTTTTTTCTCTCAAAAAAAACTGCCGTGAATCTATTTTAATACAAAAAAGATGCAGTGACAAAAAAGAGTCTAAATAAATATTTGTTAAGGAAACTGCACAAGACGCACCAAAATAACGAAGATTTTTATAACATTTTAAGGAGCTAGGTAAAAAAGAAAGAAAATAATAAGACTATGATAAATTTCAAAAGGTTTCTCGATGCATCAAAAAAAAACATTAAAAATATGTTTTTAGCCTTGGGAAAGTGCAAAGTACAAAAAAAGCTTTACCTGTAATAACTCAAAACACCATTTGAATCTAGCACAAACCAACGTTGTCGGTAACCTTTGATATAATTTGTCCATTTTTGTAAAAAACCTGCTTTTTCAATTGTTGCTGGTCGAGGTAGACATGTAATTGGTTCATCACAATGTGATGAAGTTGAACCAGAGGTTGCTTTTGGCATTGTTTCCTTCTATCTCGTTTCTCTCTTCTTTTCATGCACGATTTTACCTATAATAAATATTTAACATATTAAAGGCCAATAAATATTTTACAACACGTACATCTCTAAGCAATTTTAATATAATTTAAAGCAATCTTTAAGTTGTTATTCGTGCACGTAAAAAAATGAGTCAACGTGGCGAAGTTTGACTATCTAAGCGTAAAATCTATCGGAAGACTTTAAAAAGGAGAAATAAAAGACGCATATGAATAGGGTTTAAATATTAATCAAAAAACAATCTTGAAAAAAATACAATAAAAATAACAGTGAAATACAAAGTTTAGTTTCTTTCTTCTCTTTTTTTGCAGAAAAAAGCACTACCAGCTGAAAAGAAATACATACAAACGTTTGTCCAAAGCTTTATGGAAAAGGTAAAAAAAGAAAGAAAAAAATGAAAAGCACTATTTTTTGTTTGTCGGTTTGTCCATTCATCAACGATTTCACTCAGGTTATATCCTGAATGAATAAGATAGTATTCTCAAATAACTTGAGTTATATACTTACAAAATAAAACAAAAAATAAACGCTACGTTAAAAAATTGGTAGTTTTCTATATAAAAAAAGTAAATATCGATTGCTTGTTGACAAGAGAAAAAAAAGAGTCATAAACATTGTTCTCTGTTTTTTTATTGTTTCTTTACTCGCCTACTGTCAAAAAAAATTGAATAGGATCATTGATGAATACACTATGAAATAACTAGAAATCATTACATAAACAATAAGAAATTGGAGGTGTGTTATTATCAAGAAGAAAAAACTTATTAACTTTTAAGAAACAAACAAACATGTCATGAAAAAGTTAATTTTTTCTTCACTTTCATCGATTTAAATATTGAATTTTCTTTTTGCGTCAATTTATTTAACATTATATTTTTTGTGATATAAGCTATTTCTCGTTTTACCCGGGTTTCAATCAAAATGAATGTGAAAGTGATAAATGGATTCCTGTTGTCAGAGCAAAAAAAAATTTCTCTCGCTCTTTGGCGAAAGTTTTATTTTGGGTTTTGCTTCTTTTTCCATGACATCATTTGTCAAATGAAAAAGATTCCTCAAAAATTTAAAGCATTTTTTTTCATGAATTATATTTAAATTAACGACAAGAATTCTATGACTAATGTAGAGACGTGCACAAGCATTTTTAGAGTTTTCGTTTTTCTTTGATAACACCTGGACCGCTCACTTTCGCGCACTTAATTTTTATTTTATCAGAATCAGAAAAAAATTCTGCATCTGATAGGCACAATTTCGAAGTGGGGATCGGAGGGGATCGAAATTCGACTGAAAAAGTTACGGTATTTTTATTTCTTATTTATCAAATATCTTTTTTATCACAAAAGCAATTATTATTTTTTTGTCAAGTCTTACTATTAAAAAAATTCTCCATCGAATGGTATCAAAATTATAGTTTTTACGAAACTTTAAAAAAACGGTGCACATCTCTAGACTAATGAAACTCATTTTTTATCGAAGAAGGACAAGATTCGAGCAAAGTACGGTCTATTATATTTCTCTCTCGCATTTGGCAAAAAAGTGCATTTGGCCATAATGTTTTTTAACAATGTTTGTGCAAAAAATGCAAAATAAAAAATTCCAAGCTCATTTTTTAAGTTAAAAAATTATTGTGGCCCACAAGGCAGTTAAACCAACAAAAAGAAGAACACTAAAAAGAAAAAACAATTGTTTCTATGAATCATTTCAAGTGCTGAAAAAAACCGTCAAAAATATTAGGTTTCTGCAGTTCCTTTTCACTTGGTTTTATTCTTTTGCGTTTTCAGACGTGTATTTTTCTCTTTTTTGAATTTACTTTTCATGAATTTGACCCATATTTCTTTTAAAATGAATTATTTGTTTCAGCTTACATATATCACATGATTCGATGCCATCATTGAAAGCTTTCGGAAGGCGGTGGAATATTGCCAGTGATGATTTTGTATTTCCAGAAATAACTGAAGGATTTATTAGATTAGCATGGTAAGCTTATTTATTAATTTTTGTATTTATGTAATCTTATTATCTCATGACAATCTTATAGGGTTGCAATAACATGTGGAATTTTTGCATACCATAATCCGTTTAATTGTAAATCTATATCATGGTTTATTTATGTTATGTTACTAGTGGCAATAAATATCATCACAGCAATATTATGCTTTACTTTAGCAGCTTTTAGTGCACGTGGTTCAATTTTAGAAGCAGATGCTAGAAAGCATGTTACTACATTAATATATGTTCGCTTACCTGTATTATTAATTGAATTTGCGTGGACTATTTTTACAACAGCATTTGTATTCCGAGTTTTTGGTGAAGAAGATTTTTGCTATTTTATTTATGGAATGCGTATTACTGTTCTTCTCGAATGGGTGTTAATATTTTCTGTATTTTTTGGTGTTATTGTTGTTTTTAATCCACATGGTGATCGAAGAATTGATTCACCAATGATTGAAAGGAATTATTGGAGAAAACGATTAAGAATTGTACGTTTTTTCTTGAGAATTATTTGCAAATTACAGTACCCTTTTTTAGTGCAAAGTTGGTGCTGATAGTGAAATGAGAAATGCTTTGGATGATATTGCGGCTTTAATGGCATCATTCTTTGTTGGGCATGATTTTGTATTATCTGATATTGTTTCGGGATTATTACTTGTTGTACATTCTCCTCATACTGTTATAAATGAATCAAAAGTTTTTCCTGAACGACCACCTATGCCATTATGGATGAAATTGCCTGAAAATCTTGCAACTGTATCAAGATTCTTAGACTTAGCTACAGCTGTTTATGGATGGCCATCATATATGTTTAATAATCTTGGATGTATGCCATGGTTTCGTCTATTTCGAAGATTACAATGTTGTAGAACTTGTCGGTATGTTTAACGCTTTTGATTATAATGTTTGACTTCTTTTTTTAGTGGCGAAGAGCTAGTAAGCATAGAATCTGATAATTGCTGCTCTTGTCATACAAGTGCATTTATTCTTGAATCTGCATTAGAACATACTGATCTTGCATTTGTTTCATTTCGAAATAAGCTTTATTTAACACCATTTGTTGTACTTACCGATCATCAAACTCATTCAATTGTAATTACTATTCGTGGATCTGCATCTATCATGGATTTAATTACTGATTTATCTTTGAATTGTGAATTATTTTCTGTAGATGTTGATACTGATCCTATTCTTCGACAAGATACAACTTTGGATGATGGAGAAGTTCGTGTACATAGAGGAATGCTAAATGCTGCAAGATATGTTTATAATACATTGAAAGCAAATGGTGTTTTGGAAGATTTGCTTGTTATGAATCCTGATTACCAGTTAGTAGTTTGTGGACATTCTCTTGGAGCCGGAATTGGGGCTTTGCTGACTTTACTTTTAAAGTAAATTTTTCGTATTTTTTTATGATGCTATATTTTTCTTTTTAGACAACAGTATCCTAATATTCGCTGCTATTCATTTTCTCCACCAGGTTGTGTTGGTAAGTTTATATTATCACTCGTTCATTTATTTAGCATCATATATTTTTTCAGTTAGTAAAGGTGGAATGCAAGAAATGGAAAATCATGTTTTAAGTGTTATTGTTGGTGATGATTTGGTTCCTCGAATAAGTTATCAATCAATGTATCGGCTAAAAAAGAAAATTGATCGTGAAGTTTATTCAACATCAAAAGCAAAATATGAAATATTAATCAAAGGTTTCTTCAAATTATTTTTTTCTGCACCATGGGATCTTCATGATAATGGATCAACAGATACAGAAACTCGTGATTCTCGTTGTTTAATAGAAAATCCACGTCATAATCGTTCATCATATGGTTCATCATCTGATCCTCCACCACTTGAAGAACATGAAGTTGATGAAAATGATGAAAAGAATGAAGTTGTTACAGATTCATTTCGAGTTCAACTTTATCCTCCTGGACGTCTTGCACACTTTAGCTGTATTGATGATAATATTGAATTACGATGGATTCAACCAGAATTTTTATCTGATATCCAATTAACTGGTTCAATAGTTGCTGATCATTTTCCATATAGAATGAGAAGGGTTATTAAAAAAGCAACTGAAGAACATTCATTAACTTTAACAAGTGTTGTAAGTAGTTGATCATAATTACTGTTTGTATTTTTCTGTTTTGTATATATTTATAATTCTATTGTTAGATATATATTTCATTGTTAACTAATCATTTAATTCTTTTACGAGCTTTAATGTTACTAGAGAGAGAGTGAAAAGATTACTGTACTAATAAAGGATTAGAAAATAAATCATGTAAATAAATTTTCATTTTTTTGTGGTTTTTCTACCATTACAAAAAATTTATATTTTAATTTTTGATTTACAAAACTTTTTGCTTGAGAGAGAAAAAGCATTTGTAATCTAATTTTTACAAAAATAATTCACATATTGCTTTTGCTATAGAAAGATCTCACTGCATGGGTATGCAAAAGTTTGTTATCCCAAAAAATCTCACAAAAGCCCTTCACTTTATTGGTGGTACTAGAGTTAATTTAGGATCATATAATCCTACATTTGATGTCTTTGAACCTCGAAATGGTTTGTATATTTTTGTATCTATATTTAAAATTTTTATAATACCAATTTTTACAGGACAAGTTCTTGCTACAGTAGAAGAAGGAAAGCGTAGTGATATCGAAGAAGCTGCTCAAGCAGCACTTGGTGCACATGAAAAATGGGCTCTTATTTCTCCAGCAGAACGTGGTATAATTCTTCGTCGAGCTGCTGATGTTATTCGACATAACGTTGATGATATAAGTGTATGGGAAGTTCGAGATAATGGAAAACCTATTACCGAAGCAAAAGCAGATATTCTTTCATGTGCTGATACATTTGATTATTATAGTGGTATGTGTAATATTTCTTGAACTTTTTAGATTACGGTATTTAGGTGTTGATTTAAATGGTGAACATATCCCTCTTTGTGATGCAAGTGAACGATTTGCATATACTCGCCGAGAGCCTTTGGGTGTTGTTGGTTGTATTGGTGCATGGAATTTTCCAATGCAGACAGCATCATGGAAAATTGCTCCTGCTATTGCATGTGGAAATGCAGTTGTTTATAAACCAAGTCCTCTTGCGCCTGTCTCAGCCGTTATTCTTGCTCATATTTTACATCATGTTGGTGCTCCTGACGGGCTCGTAAATATTGTACAAGGTGGTGCAAATACTGGTGCAGCAATTTGTCAATCACGTGCTATTAGTAAAGTTTCATTTACGGGAAGTGTAAATACTGGTAAAATTATTGCACAGAATGCTGCATCTGATTTTGTTGTAAGATTATCACTTTTGTTTTGGTGTAAGAATATCTTTTTTTGATTTAGAAACCTGTTACACTTGAACTTGGTGGAAAAAGCTCATGCATTATTTTTGAAGATTCAAATATTGAACTTGCTGTTACTGGTGCAATGATGGCAAATTTTTTCTCTCAAGGTAACGTTTTTTTCCCTTTTATTTTTCTCTAAAAAGAATTATTATCTTTAGGTCAAGTATGTTCAAATGCATCAAAAGTTCTTGTTCATAAAAGTATTATTGAACCATTTACAAAAGCTTTGGTTGAAAGAACTTCCGAAATGATTATTGGTGATCCACTTAATGAAGCAACAAAAATTGGAGCAACTATTTCTGCTGAACATCTTGAAAAAGTTAAAGGATATATCGATGGAGCAGTTGAAGAAGGAGCACGTTTAGTTCATGGTGGTAATCGAGCTGTTGTAAATGGACTACCAAATGGTTATTTTCTTGAACCATGTATTCTTTCAAATATTACTCCAGAAATGAAAGTTTATAAAGATGAAATTTTTGGTTCTGTTCTTCTTATTATTCCTTTTGAAACAGATGATGAAGCGTTGCGTATTGCAAATGATACACCATTTGGTCTTGCTGCTGGTATCTTTACAAATAATCTTTCAAAGGCACATGGAATTGCTCGTAAAATTCATGCTGGAAATATTTATATTAATACTTTTAATGATGTCTCACCATATGTTCCATTTGGCGGATTTAATCAATCAGGTTATGGTAGAGAAAATGGAAAAGCTGCTGTTGAACATTATACACAAATTAAATCTATTTTTGTTAATGCTTCAAACAAACTAGATAATCCGTTTTGATTTAGGAAAGTAATATAAACGTGTATTTTAATAATAAATAATAATTAAATTATTTTGTTTTGTTTACAGCAAAAAGATATTCATGTTTACTCATTAAAAGTATACTTTTTTTAAAGCCGAACATACAGTATCGAATGTATTTAGATGATTAATGAAAAAAGTTGTTAGTTCGAAAAAAAGTGTTCACAGTTAAAGTCCTAACAAGAGACACAACAGATGAAAATTATTACTATCTTGCTCAGTAATTTGGTGGTACCTGTTGGTTACTGTAGCTTGTAAATTTTACTATCTTCACTTGTGAACATACATATTTATCATTTGCAATTGAACAACACCACTGTCCTCTGGTTTACTCTAGGTCTCTTAGTTTCAAGAGCTTTTTTATGAGTCTTAATAGAGATTTAACCGAAGCTAAGTGGTTATAATTTTCGTTTGACTTTTAATTAAAACATTTATAACAAAAAACGTACAAAAAAACAGAAACCGGTTTTAACATTTAATAACAAATTAGATAATTACGATATAAATTAGTAAGATAACTATTAATTTTTAAGAAGATATGTATTACCTTGAATATAATTGACAAGAGATTCCATCCATTTAAAGCCAGCAATATCACCAGTATAAAATTGAACATTTAATTCATTAGAAGAATTTTCTTTTTTGTTTATCACAAGTCTGATATTTTTGCCATCAGTTAGTTGTGGTTTCTAAAAAATATTTTTTTAAAAAATTTAAAAAAAAAAACAAAATCTTACATCTACAGTATGATTAGTTGTCGATGTTGACTGTAACTCTTCATTGTTTTTATCACATAATTTAGAGCTGACTTCTACCCGCTTTTCATTATTTGAAGAATCAAGTTTAATAAATTTTTTTGAACCTTTGTTGCTATCATTCTTTCGTTTTAAGTTTTGCCATGGTTTGAAGTTCAAAATTTTTGATGCTGGAAGAATGCAAAGAAGATAACCACTTGAATGCTTTGAAACTTCAATATTTGCCCATTTACATATTTGACAAAAAAATTCAATTACATCATCATTATTTTTTGAAATTGATAAAGTTTTATCCATTAATTTTGTCTAAAGATATTCAAAAACATTATTTACCAAAAAGTGATAAGTCTTACAGTAACTTTTATGGTAGGATTAAAAGTCCATACAAGAATCCATCGCTTTGTCTTCCCTTGAGCAATACAATGTGTTGCATACAAAAGATTCTTGTATTCTTCAAGAACTTTCTTTAAAGATGCTACACTCATTTTCTTTCCAACCATAGATGTATATAATTGAACTTTAGCTGGATATAATGCACTTTCACGAATCATTCGAGTAACAAAATCAACTTCACCACCCTAAATATAAAAAAGACATAAGTGTAGTTTCAAAGTTATTGATAACTTACTTGAACCCATAATTCACAATTTCTTGCTACCGTACCTGATGAAGGTGGAGCTCTTGATAAATTTGTTCCACCTGGAGTATTCTTGAAATCACTTTTATCAGATCGATGGAAACGTTCTTCACATTCTTCTTTATTAAAAAATGGAGGATTACACATTGAAAAAGTAAATATTATATCAGGATAAGCATGAAAAATTCCCTGGAAATTAATTTCGCATATTAAAATACAATGGGGGACAAAATATTCATTCCGTTTTTCTTATAGTTTTTCCATAATTTTCCATAATTTTCCATTTTTTTCCATTTTTTTAATTAAACGATTTCTAGAAGTCCAAAATTCATGAAACCTTCAGGAATACTACATATGGACCTAGGGAACAATTCTAGAACATTTTTGGAACCATATGGATTCTGTAACCCTATCTGGAGCCCCAACAATGCTCCAAATCCCAAAAATTGACAATAAATTAATAGAAAGCTAAAGAAAAATTCTAGAAATACTAGTAAAAGTCTATAAAGACACATATTTAGCAAATCAACTATGGAGAATCCGATTTTTCTATTTTTAAGATTCTGGCGTCTTCAGAATCCACGGATTCAGAAGGCAAAACAAAATTTCTTTGTTTTTCATGATTTAAATATGTATTATAGGGTAATAAGCTACGGGGAATCTGAAAAAAACATTTTTAGATTCATCTGACTTCAGAATCCTCAGATTCAGAAGGCTCAAAAAAAATTTCGTTGTTTTTCAAGATTTAAACATGTATTATAGGGTAATTGACTGCGGGGAATCTGAAAAAAATGCTTATAAGTTTATCAGACGTCGGAATCGCGGATTCTGAAACCAAAATTCTCAGATTCAGAAGGCCAAAAATGTTTTTCCAGGTTTTATGTGATTTAAATATGTATTATAGGGTAATCGACTGCGGGAAATCTGAAAAAAACATTTTTAGATTCATCTGACTTCAGAATCCTCAGATTCAGAAGGCTCAAAAAAAATTTCGTTGTTTTCCAAGATTTAAACATGTATTATAGGGTAATTGACTGCGGGGAATCTGAAAAAAATGCTTATAAGTTTATCAGACTTCGGAATCGCGGATTCTGAAATCCAAAAAATTTTTTGTTGGCTTTTTCATATTCTTTATATATCAGAATTTAATTACAATCACAAAAAAATGCTAAACAGTATTCAAAAAAAGCAGAATCATGTTTTGTGTTCATTTTTGGTAAACGGTTTCACGAGCAAAATCTTTTTCGTGATTGAGACCATCATATGATCTTTGAATATTTCTTTTGGCAAGTAGAATCAATTTTCGACAGTATGATGGAGTGGCAACGGTGGACCAAAACTCTTCAATTAATTCCAACAGTTCATCCATCGATGATGGACAACGACGACTAAAACAATAAGACGTGTTTAAGAAGTTTAAAAATCGCGGTCCACCAAATCATACACATATGATAATGATGATCGATTTGCTTTGGTTGAAGACAATAATGGAAAGCTTAGAGTCGAAAATCAAAAATTACGACGGGATGTTAGTTCATTAACAAGTCGTGTTCTTCGACTTGAAAAATTTGTTGAAAATGTTTTAACTGGAGCAGTTACAATTAATCCTAAAATTGGTCATGAAGCTGCACCGATTCGTGATAGTAACGGACCACCTCCATCTGCGCAACCTTTACCACAAACAATTAATGCTCAACCACGTGTCATTGCTTTATCAGAAGTACAGGATGGTAAAAATGCGTAATAATACAATTATTGTTCAACATACTCGATTTTTTAGCTCCAAATTGGACAATTTTATCACAAGCTGCAGCAAAAGATCTCTATGAAACAAATCCAAAGCCATCAGCATTCATTCGAAGCGTTTACAAAAATATGTTTACTGAGTTGCAATCATTTCAAATGGAACTTCCAGCAGATGACAAAAAAGAATTCGAAAAGATTTGTTTACTTTATCTTGGTCCAACAACAGCAGCAGAATTGCGTAAAGTTAAGGAGATGATAAATGATGAAAAAACGTATCAAAGAGATAGACCTTTTTAATATTTGTAATTAAAAAAAATAAAAAAATATTTCTTGGTTTTATTTTACTAATTTACTGCAAATTACTTATTGTTAAAACAAAAAAGGCTTATATTATGTAAGTTTGCAAAAAAATATCGAGTTGTCTAAACCTTGGATTCTGAAGCCGTTGGGGTCTCAAAAATACTTTTTTTGAATTCCTCATAAAATTTTGATATGCAAAGTATATTCATACAAAAGAACCACAAAAAAATTTTTAGTCTTCTGAATCCAAAGACTCTGAAGTCAGATGAATCTAAAAATGTTTTTTTCAGATTCCCTGTAGTCGATTACCCTATAATACATATTTAAATCATGAAAAACAAAGAAAATTTATTTGGCCTTCTGAATCCGTGGATTCTGAAGGCGCCAGAATCTTAAAAATAGAAAAATCGGATTCTCCATAGTTGATTTGCTAAATATGTGTCTTTATAGACTTTTACTAGTATTTCTAGAATTTTTCTTTAGCTTTCTATTAATTTATTGTCAATTTTTGGGATTTGGAGCACTGTTGTGGCTCCAGATAGGGTTACAGAATCCATATGGTTCCAAAAATGGTCTAGAATTGTTCCCCAGGTCCATATGTAGTATTCCTGAAGGTTTCATGGTTTAGGGACTTCTAGAAATCGTTTAATTAAAAAAATGGAAAAAAATGGAAAATTATGGAAAATCATGGAAAAAACGGAATGAATATTTTGTCCCCCATTGTAGATAAATCCAAAAAAGTGAACCTTAAAAAGTGAACATTCATTTCCTTCAAAAATATTTATCTTATCATTCATATTATTCTTTTCAACATTCTGACGAGCAACTGCTACACTTTCTCCATTGATTTCTGTAGCATAAAAATTCCAATTGCATTGAATAGCACCCAAAAGTGGATAAACACATGAAGGACCAGTTCCTAAATTACAATTTAAATAAATTACTAAACACTTAAAAAAATTAATACCAATATCTATCCCCAATACATTATTATCTAATTTACTAGCAACCAATAAATCTTGAATTAACAATAAATAATCAAGTCGTTGAGGAATCCTCGGAACTAATGAATCAGCTGGAAGTATAACATTTAATTTGAAATCTTCTTTTAGCAATTTTTCTGTTAAACATCTTACAGCATCAGAATTATAGAAATCAAGGCTAACTTTCTAAAAAAATGAATATGATAGAATCAATAAAGTATAAAAAGTAAATAAAACAAACCCCATCTGAAGCAAAAGTTGTATATTGTCGAAAATCAGGATATTTTTCTGCTAAAGCACGAAAATCTGGTGGACGATTTTTATAAACATTTCGAGGATGCATTAAGTGATTCAAAGCCATGTTTGTGAAAATACTGTTACTATAAAAAGAAAGTAATATTATATTTTTTATATAGTTCTGAATCTATAGTTTCAGCATTATGTTGGATACATTTTGCCAAACGCGTTTAATAATTTTTAAGGTTCATTTTTAGAAATTTATTATGACAGAACGTGATAGAAGAGGGAGATTGACAAGTTGTAACACATTTATCGAGCTTCTCAATAAAGCGGTGAAATATAAAAAAAATAGATCCAGCATGGAGAGGGGTAAAAAAATTGGAAAACCCGTATCACGTAACATCTAAACAGACCTTTACTTCTATGGCAACTGACGGGACACAAAGTTTACTAAATTTATTAACTTTTTTAATTTATAAAACGAATACCTACAAAAAATGAAATTATTAATTTTTTGTCCTTAAACAGTCAGTTTTAGGGAAATTTTTTCAAGGATTTTTTAAATTTCCTATGTTGGGATACGGTTTAATGAAAAACTAAAACTGACAGAATGAGAAAAATTTTTTATGTCGGCATTTATTTTGAAAAATTTTGCTTAAATGAGAAGAAGAACAAAAAGGAGGAGTTAATACAATTTTTATGTGCTTGGGAAAAGCGAAGAAGAAGAAAGAATAACATTATTTCTTAATGTTGACAGCGCAAAGGAGATGAACTTTTCGGCATCGGGGAACAAAAGCAGAAAGGTGCAACAAAAAGGAATAAAACAATAATACAGGAATAAACAACCTTTAAAGCGAAATGAATTTCAAAACTAGTTACAAACAATATATAATAAAATGCTGTGTATTTTGTTACAGTAAGCAAAATTTTTGGTGATCGAAACTAAGCAGATGTGATTGATTTTTATAAATTTAGAGTTTTAATAATCTTGTGAAAATTTTGTTTGGCTTTAAAAATTTAACTGATGTTTTTTAAATTCGTCGGACAACGGAGGAATTGATGTTTGTTAGAATGTTGATACTGTATTTATTGTTAAGACATAACGTAGAATGTCCCTTAAAATTTTATTTTTAAAAGTCTATTTTATTAAAAACTGTGAAAAAATCAAAAAAAATAGTCATTACTTTGATATTTATGTGTTTTTTGAAAATAAAAGTGTTGTTCATACTTTCATTGTTACTAATTATTTTTATATTTTGACATTTGAAAGAAAACAAACTGTAAAAATTTTGCTGAATACTTTTATTTTTCGTATATCAAAACATTTAATTAAATTACAATAACGATTATGATATTTCTGTGGTTATTGTCTTGACGTACACTTTCAAGTGAGCATTTTGATATTAGTTTGATGGTTGATCTTGACGACGATGATAATCATCTCGAATTGCAGCAAATGCATTATGAAAATTCGTTGCAACTTGTTCTGCATGACTTGGTTGACGTTCTCCATAACCAACGTCGTTTCCATTGTTACCGTCGCCAAAAACCATATCTAAAAAATTTTGAAATTATTTTTTACAAAACACGAAAGACTTTATGATGAATGACAAAGAAAGCTTTTATAGTTTTTTAAAGAAACATAGAAAAAAAGAAGATATGTCTAAAAGCATAAGGGGTGGAGCAAAATCATAAAAAAAAGATGGCCCGCAAAATAAAACCAAAATAATGTTGTATTCAAAAGTGCATTTTGTATAGTACATCCCTAAAAAATAGGAAATAAACAGCCGCTACAGTATGCTTCATAAGACATTTTTTGATTGAATTTTATTATTTTGTGATTTGTTATTTTTTCAACGTGGACATTTTTATTTTTTTATTTGTGTTGCATTTTATTAAAATTATAAAGCTAAAAAACCATTAATGATATATAAAAAAATAAAAGAAGAAAACGGGACAAACAAAGAATCGTTTCAATGCTAACGAAAAAAAACGATCGGGCTGCATTTTGTATAATAATATTCAATATTACTGTTTTTAAATTAGCAATCTTTGAACATTAGGAAAAAAAAACAAATTAAAATCCATGCTTGTAAAACGATCATAAAGATTCCTCTGCATTTCTTTGAAAAAAAGTTATAGTAAAACAATTTATTATTTTTTTAACAATTTCAATGAATTAAAAACAAAAGCACCATGAAAAGAGATCAAAAATTTATAACAAGCAAAATTAATAAGTATGCATATTAAAAGTAAAAAAAACTGAGCAGTATAATAATTTTTTTTGCAACAATAATAAACCCGATTTTATTCATTTGAGGAGATAACTTTTGGCGTCGTAATTAAAAAATATAGAAGTTGATGCTGTTGTTGAGGTAGAGCAGGCTTTTCTCCAGCACAAAAAATTGTAGGTGAAAAAATAGTTGCCAAATTTTCTGGTGTCATCTTATTGATTGAACTAAATTTTGATACTTGTCGAAGATGATCAAGCAGAACCGATAAAGTATAAGCATTCGCTTCATTAAGTTCATCCAATTCAATTCTGAAAAAAGTTACTTCAGAAGTTACAAAAAAAGAGAAATAAACATACCTGCACTTTTTAATCCTTTCTCGATGATCTTGTGATACACTAAAAGCTTGAAGCAATGATCGAAAAACCGAATACGGTACCAATTGTTGAGGTAATAATCTCAAATATAACTTTAGCAATCCACATACAGTATGCACATCTTCAACAGTAGATAAATCAACATTATTACCAAGGTCAAATTGTCTTCTTAATCTTTCCATTTGTTCATGTGAACCAGAAACTCGATAAATTCCTTCAGTTTCAATACCACGCTTTTCAATTTCTTCAATACATTTTATAAGTACTGGTGGAACACGAACTGAATGAGCCATGCATAAAGTGCTTAAATCCACTGCAAACATTCTTTTAACATATTTTGCTTCGGGTCGACAATCTGGATGTGCTTGTTCACTACATCGCTTATGAGCTGCAAATCCACAATCTGAACACCGTACACCCTAAAGAAGTTTGAAGTTTAAAAAAATTAAAAAAAGAAAAGACACAAACCTGTTGTACTAAGCCCCACATAAAATTTCGACAAAAATCACAATAATGTGGAATTTTAAAAGTAAATGATGCAAAATTATGTGGACGAGGTTTAGGTGATTTTGTTCTTGGTTGTAATGCTTCTTCATCATTTTTATTATATTGTGAATATGGGCTTTGTTCATAAATTGCTTCATCAGCCATTTTCTTTATGTAATCCGATGCATGTTTATCGATGAACATTGCTATTAATCCATCAGCAACAAGAAGTTCAACAGTTTCAAATCTTTTTTCACCAACATAATGCATTCCATCATAAAATAATTTATAGTTGAGAACATTATTATCAAATAAGATGCAAAGTGTATATGCATTTGCTGAACGCTTTGATGCTCGAACCAAATAAGAACCTTCTCCAGCTTTTTTAAGCATCTGAAAAAAAAGATTCTTTTTTTAAAAAAATGAATTCAAAAAAGGTATGCATGTCTAACCATTTCTGCTTCAGGGCGTTCAATGAGACCATGAAATTCTTCTTCATAACAAATTGGCTTATTGAATATTCTTCGATTGCATCGAACAAGAATTGGACGAGGAGCTTTTTCTTGTAATAAATATAAATTTTGTTTCCAATATCCTCCCTCATCATCCATGGCACTTTCAAAAAAAGAAATGCTAATACAAAAAAATATATTCTATTAAAATTGATTTTTAAGTAATAACAGTAATTAAGAAGATAAAATCTAAGATAAGTTGGCGGATATCTTGCTTACTAACTCGATGAAGAGCTTGCTTATATTCGCGTCGAAACCTATTCCATCCTCTTTCTTTGTTGAATTGACCATCGAACAATAGCACCAGCAATTCTCACACCATCTGTTCATCATCATTCTTGTCCATTTATACGCATGTTTCCTCTTTTCTCTTTTTTTCTTTTGCGCACTTAACATACTTTTCAAGTTCTTGTTTTTTTATTTTTCTTTTTTTTCAAAGCTTTTTTTATAAAAAATACATTTTTTCTATTTTAGTATTTTTTGCAGTTTTTCTGTGTTTTTTTACATGTCTGTTTTGCTTCAGGTTTAATTATAATCCTCGAAAAATATGCCATGCTATAAATAAAAAGAAGAATATTCTGTTTCAATTTTTTTCTCTCCTCCTAACCCGTGCTTCCTCTCAATTCTTTTTTTTGTTGTTGTTGTTTGATTTAGCCAATTTATTTGCCAGCATGGGCATATGCAATATATTTGTAAGGATTCAATGCATCATGAAAGCCTCTTTTGCTTTGCTTTTCTTTTTGTGCTTCATTGCTTAAAATCTTTTAAATTAGGCTTTTTTTATTTTTAAACCATTTTTTGAATAACTAATTGCATTTCTTCTTATTATTAAGCAACAAGCTAAGAGGGCATGCAAGAAACGAGAAAGAAATAGTTGCATTAAATATTTTGACAAAACAAAACAGAAATAAAAAAAACGAAAACTGATATCTTTGGGACTTTGCTTTTTTTGTCAAAAAGATTAACAAGGAAAAGCAAAAGATTTGTGGTTTAAATGAAATAAAAAATGTTGTCAGTTGTTGGAACACATGTCATCTTTCAAAAACGCATATTTTTTCATGTAACTTTTTGAATTTTAATCTATTCCCTTCTTTTTTTATTCTAAAAGACCTGTAAAATTACAATTTATTTTTCCATTAAAGAATAAAAAAAAGGATTCTGATAAACATAAGCATTTTTTAAAAAAAAGAAGCAAAGATGGCATAAAGATACAACAACAACATCTACATTCTAAAAATGCGCTTTTTTTGAAAGAAAGAAATGAAGCGGATGAAAGCAGCAACAGCAGCTGAAGCGCGTGTGCTTACTTTTTGTGTAGCAAGTAACGCGCGTGTACGGCTTCAAGCCACCACCAACTGAGACATTTCTTGTCCCTTAGCTGGTACTCGCTCATTTTGCAGAAGAAAAAAGAAGAAAGCAGGCGGTCCTTACTTGAAGAAGAAGAAAAAAAAAACTTTGACTGAGCTACTTTTTGAGGTTTCAGTATTTCTGTTTCCTTCCGATAGTAAGTTAAATGGGAAGAATTTGAAGATATCCTGAAAAGAATCTATTCTTGCATTAAGATTATATTGTGATAATAATTTGGCACATCCTTTTTACTCTTTTTTCCCATCTTTTTTAATTAGATTTAAAAAGCAATTAAGATAAAAGAAAAGACATTTTCACGCGATGATTGCCAACTTTTTTTTTATAAAAATGAACTCACGCACATCTATCAATTTCAAAATTTGAAACAAAAGAGTTAAAAAGAGGAATAAAAAAAATTTATGATTATTCTATAAGTTAGCTATCACATTTTTTATTTCTTTATATTTTTTAAAAAAAAAGAAGACGAGCTTTTTTCCCTTTTTTTATTTTCATCTTTTCCGTCTACCTTTTTCATTGATTTTCGTCGAACTGTTTTATCAACAAAAAGCAGCTTTCAATTGCATTCTTTTTTTATAATGCTTTATGCGAAAGTATTTTATTGTATTTTTTTTGTTTTGTCGTGTTTTCTAAAGTAGCTGATCAAATTTTAATCATAAAAAAATAGTATAGGGAAATAAAAGGAAAAAAAGGTGGCAACACCACTGTCATCGTTGTCGTCGACACATTCTAGCACACGATGTGCATTCTTCCTGTCGTCGTCATCATCATCACAACCACAAATAATTCTCTGTAGTGCCGCAGATTACTTCATTCTCTTTCTTCTTACACTATATATTTTTTAAAATATTTATTTATTTTAATGTCAACAAAATTATTAATTTTTAAAGATGTTAATAAAAGAATATCGAATATTATTCCCTATGTCCGTAGAGGAATACAAAATTGGACAACTTTATATGATTCAGGTTTGAAGAAAAAAAGGATTACGGTAGCAAGATTAATTGAAAATTCTTTGAAATATTTTTTAGAAAATGTCAAGATTAGAATCAGAAGTTGATGGTGGCGTTGAAATTATCACTAATGAACCATATGATGATGGTCCAGGTGGCTCTGGACAATATACATTTAAGATTTATCATATTGGCAATAAAATTCCTTGTAAGCTTTATCTTTTTTTTAAAAAAGCTTTTAATTACTTAAAAACAAAAAAAACAAAATTGGTTGTCAACTTCAATTTTTGACTAAAAATTTTCTTTTTTTCTTTTTTTACGCTAATGAAAAAAGAGACTTTTTTTGCTGAAAGTTACTAAAAAAAGGATTTTTTTTTGGCTTTTTGAAGCATACTAATTACAGCATGGATACGAAATGTCTTACCAAGTGCAGCATTACAAGCGAATGAAGAAGCATGGAATGCATATCCATTTACACGTACAAGACATTCTTCACCATTAATGGATAGATTTAGTATTGAAATTGAAACTTTATATTTTAATGATACTGGTACACAAAATAACGTCTTTAAACTTTCTGGTTCTGAATTAAAAAATCGAGTAGTTGGTAAGATACAGAAAAAAATATACAAACAACATTAATGCAATTTTGTTGAAAGCTAATTTTTTTAGATGTAATAGATTTTGTTAAAGATTCTCATGATTGTCCAGATGATGAAAATCCAAGAATTTATAAAAGTACAAAAACCAATCGCGGTCCACTTTCTGATGATTGGGTAAAAGAGTATGTTCAAAGTGGAAAACCGATTATGTGTGCCTATAAATTATGCAAAGTTGAATTTCGTTATTGGGGAATGCAAACACGTGTTGAACGTTGGATTCATGATTTAGCATTAAGGGTAAAAAAATTATACATCAAAAATGCATTTTTCGTCATAATTAATGGCTTCCCACTTTCTTTTTCAGTCAATGTTATTAAAGTCACATCTTAAAGCATGGGTTTGGCAAGATGAATGGGTAGGATTAACACTTCAAGATATTCGCAAATTGGAAAATGAGACTGCCCTTTATCTTTCAAAAGTTATGTCATCAAGTAATAACCCAAAAGAAAACCCAGGAGATTCTGATTCATCATCAGACATCTTTTTTGATTGTTATGATGGATCACCTCAAACATCTCAAAAGCCGTCATTGATAAGGTTTGAACTTTTTAAAAGTGAAATACCGTAATCCAGAAATTTTTAAGATGGAGTTCCGAACTTCTTGTTGGTGAAGGTGAATCACCTCCATCAACTCCAAAACTGCCAAATTCATCTTTGCTTGTTTTGGTCTTTCATGGTGATGTCTATCCAGAAAGTCCTGCCGATTCTAAAACAACTGATTCAAGTACTCTTCGTTCAACCCTTGATTCTTTAGTACTTAATCACTATCCACAATTAAAGAACAAAGTTCATGTTCGACGGGTTACATGTGGATCTGAATTGAGTAAAGCAGTTGCAAATCTTAGCGCTTTATCACCAACTTTTGGAGCATTTCATCCATCTCTTTCATTATTACTTGCAGCTGGAAATCAACTCAATGATGCCGTAGAAGGAACAATTTCACGTGCCAATAAAGCTGTTGAAGATTTTTATAATTCACCAGAAGGAAAAAATTTTTGTGGAGAAATTTTTATTGTTGGTGATTGTATTGGTGGAATTTTGATGTATGAAATGTTATGTCAACGATCAACTTATTCAAATCATTTACCAGTTTCTCGACATTCAAGTTCTGTCTCAGCTCAATCAAGACCAATCCCAGAAGGAAAAGAAGATAACTGGTCGTTGCATGATTTCGAAAATAATACTATTCATACATTTTCTACAAGATCAAATCAAACTTCAAGAAATTTATCAGCACCTCCAATGTCAGCTCCACCGTCATCATCTCATCAACCACCAAGAAAAAAGATTTCAACATGCTCTGTTGATCCATTAGATTATAGTGGATCAAATGCTTTACAGCCATCTGATAATAATTTGCATTCATCAAGTCAACATTTAAATTTTCGTCCAAGTACTGCATTTCTTCTTGGTTGTCCGTTAGCGCTTATTTTAATGCAACAAAAGCTTAATGGACGTGAAACAGAAGGATTAGATTGTAATCAACTATTTAATCTTTTTTATTCTTTGGATAGTTGTGGAGCAAGATTAGAGCCAGTTTTAAATTCCCAGCTTTCTGTTTTACCAGCTGTCAATGTACCCAGATATCAACGCTTTCCACTTGGAGATGGTCGGCATCTTTTATTTGATCAAGCTGCAACACTATGTAATTGTGCAACTTTATGGGGTCCAAGACGAGTTGATCATCTTTTATATTGTCCACCAGAAATGGTTGCCCTGCCATCATCAGCTTTACCAAATATCCTTCATGCATCATATTGGGAAAGTAAAGATGTTGGAGCATTTATTCTTCGACAATTTGTTCGAACTGATGATGCACATGCTGCTGCATCGTTTTCAACAACGGGAGCTTCAAATGCTCCATTAAATATTGATATGCCTTCACCACAATGGAATCGTCGACGAACAAGATTTAAAATTGCAAATTTATCTGCAAATCATCGAGCAAATGATATTATTGTTGTAGAAGGCTCAGATCAAATAATACATGCAAAATTTTGTTATGGTCCAATGGATTTGGTGACATTATCACGAGAAAAAATTTATGTTTGTATTTGTCCATATGGTGGTGAATGGTATTTGAGTAGTACAGAATATACAGATGCCCATGGAAAGCTCACCGTAAATTTGGGTAAACAACAACTTGCAATCGGTATTCATACTGTTAAAATGATTGTTGCGGGTGATCATTCATATTTGGATATGTATGTTGCAGTTGTTCCACCTCAAACGCATTGTGTTATATTTAGTATTGATGGTTCACTTACGGGTTCGGTCTCTGTTACAGGAAGGGATCCACGAATACGACCTGGTGCTGTTGATGTTGTACGATATTGGCAACAACAAGGCTATCTTATCATATATGTTACTGCCCGTCCAGATATGCAACAAAAAGTTGTTGGTTCATGGCTTGCTCAACATAATTTTCCACATGGTTTATTATTTTTTACTCCTTCGCTATCAACTGATCCATTACGGCATAAAACCCAACATCTAAAACATTTACATGATTTAGGATTAAAAATTCAAGCTGCATATGGTAGTAATAAAGATGTACCAGTATATGCAAATTCAGGAGTTGAGGCCGAAAGAATTTTTTCTGTATCAAGTAGTAAACGACGTGGTTGTGTTTCATTGGATGATGGATACGCACAACATTTACATGATTTAATTGCTGGAAGAGTTTCTGTTGCACAATTAAATGTTCCAACTTCTTTAATAATTGATAATAATTATTTTACAACTCTTCAACGACAAACTAGTCGACTTGTTCAACGTACACATTCATTTACACCTCGAAGTGGCAAATATGATAGCTTTAATCATCATAATAAAAAAAGTAGTCAAATTTCAATAATTACTCGGTGAAGAAAAAGATCAGCAGCTTATTGTCGTCTTTCTTTAACCATTCCAAAGTAATTCTTTTAAATGTTACAGAAACGTACTTAATTTTTTTATGTTTTCTCTTTTTTTATAATAGTCATTCCTCAAAAAACTACTTAACACTTTTATTTTATGTATTCCGGTGATTCTTTTTAAGTTGTTAAAATATAACTTATTTTTTTCCTCTTCTTTTTTTGTTATTTTATTGTTAGAAAAGAATTTTAAAGATTATTATTATTTGTAAATAAAATAAAAAAAATTAATTTATCTATACATAATTTGATAATAAAAAAATTAACAATTAAAATTCTTTCATGTATATGCAAAATGTGAGAAATGGCTCGATCTTGGACTTGTATAATCTTGTCTTGCCCAACCCATCATTTCTAATGTATATTTATTACGCCGTGCTGTCCTAAAAAGAGTTAACATTTTGAAAAAAAAACTTTAGAAAAACCTATAAACTTACTGTCTTCTTTTGCAACAATAAACTCCTAAAGCTATCAACAAAATAAACCATATTACAAATAATGCCGCTGGCAATAAAATAACAACTGCTAAAAATTTAATTTTTTAGTCTGTTTGTTCATAAATGTTCTAAAAATTTACCAGTAAAATAATTATCATCATCTCCTTCAATGGTTGCTTCTTCAACAACTGAATTATCTATATCTGTATATTCATTTCCAATAGGATCTTTAGGTCGGACAGGTGATTTTGGTCGGGTTGTTAACGTAATTATTGGCCGGGATGTAGTTGTTGTAGGAATTGAAATTGATGGTGCTGTCACTTCAGCACTAACCCAGTTATTCATTATGAATGGATGTTCATCAACTGTTTCAGTGCTCTTACTTTCAGAAATTTCAGGTTCAACAAAAATTCTTCCTGTTGTTTTTGTTGGCCATGTTGTAAATACTGTAGTAGTTTCAACTTTTTCAGTTGTTTCTTCTTGTCGAGTACAAGTATTTCCATCACCAATATATCCTGGATTGCATGTGCAGTATGGCTCATCACCAGAAGAAATTTGACAATATCCTTGTGGTGAACATGCTTGTCCATATTTTAAATGACATTTATCAAGTTCAGTACAAGTAAAGCCATCACCAACAAAATTTTTTTTACATTTGCATTCATAACCTCCAAGAATATTTAGACATTTTGCATCAGCGTGACATCTTGCAACACCCTCACTGCATTCATCAATATCTTCATAACAGTTAACTCCTCTGAAGCCAGGTGCACAACGAGAATTTGCGCAATATCCTGTACCAAAATCACATGGAACATTATCAGCACAATGACATTTATTTACGCAATCAAAGCCCCATGTACCGGCAGGACAATCTTGTTGACAAAGTGGTGCTCCAAGAAGACCAGCAGGACAAGAAATAAGTCCTGAAGCTCGGTCAACTCGATAAGTCCATTTTCCACGTTGTCCAATGTTTGAATTATGTGAAAGAAGTTCAGTTGGAATATTAAAGAATCTATTATTTGAAGAGATTCCAGCAGTTGCTCCATTTGTACTTTCAATTTTTTCATACAAAAATGTTACATACGTTGCATTTTTACTTTGTGCTAAAACAACTTGATATGCTAATCCAGCATCATTTTTGAAAGTTGTAATGTACAAAGTTTTTGCACGAAAATCAGCTTGTTTAAATTTATTTTGAGCCGTTAAAGAAGCACGAGTTAAAAGTGAATAACGACTTGCATCACTTTCACTGATTTCAACAAATGTAACAGAAGCAGGTGAATTTTGGTGATAAAATGGAAATAATGCTGAAGAACGAATTTCAGAAATATCAGAAATTGGGCCATAAAATGATCGATCAAAACTAATGGCACCATTATCAGATATATAAATTCGATCATATTTATTTCCAAATATTGTTACTGGAGTATCAAGGGCAACTGGAGCATTTGAAACAGGTGAAGCTCTATTAGTTGGGAAAAGAATAGTTTCATGACATTCAATTCCATCTCCAACAAATCCATCAATGCATTCACATTTAAATGTTCCTTCAACATTTGTACAAAGTGCGGCAGGATCACATGGATTATGAAGGCATTCATTAATATCCGTGCATACAGTACCCAATTTTTCATAACCTTCTAAACATTCACATCGATATCCTCCAATTTCATTCTTACAAGTTGCTTTGGCGCCACAGAAGAAATCACTTTTTTCACATTCATTGATATCTCGGCAACCATTTTCTGGATCACCAGTATAACCATCTTTGCATCGACATTCATATCCTCCAATGGTATTAATGCATTGAGTAGTATTTCCACCTTTACATGTTACAATCTCTTCAACACATTCATCGACATCTTTGCATCCTGTTGAAGTTGCAATAAATCCAACATTACAAACACATTGATATGAACCAAGTGTATTTTGACAAACTGCATGTTCTCCACATGTAAGAGGATTTGAACATTCATCAACGTCTTCACATACCTGTAAAAATTTAAAATTATTTAAATAAATTTAATAAACAAAATTGTACTTTTCCATTTCCCTTCCAACCAATATTACATTGGCATCGACCATTTATGCATGTAGATTGTGCTGCACAATTTGAACATTCATCAAAAAGTTTTTGTTTTGGTGAAATTGGTGTTACTTCAAATGTTAATGGACGAGCTCTTGTAGTAATCGGTATTCGAGTAGTTGGAATAGGGGTTGTTGTGGTGGTCGTTGAAGTAGTGGTTGTAAGGAATTCAGTTTCAGAAAAAGCAAAAGTTGGTCGAATTCTTCTTGTTGTAGCTTTTTGAGTTGTGTCTTGAATTCTTTGAGGTAATCGTGGATTTAGCTCCATTACTGGTACAGCAATGGTTGCAGATTTTCTAGCATCTGGATGGCCTCGATCTGCAGTACCCAAACAAGAATTTGTTGAATTATCATATTCAAAGCAAAGACATAAATATGCTCCTGGAGTATTGACACAATCGGGTTGTTCTGTTGGACATAAATTTGCATTTTCTGCACATTCATCAATGTCTTCATTACATATAGGTGCACCAGTCCATCCTGGATTACATTTAGCATCAGGACATTCACCAGTTTCAGTATTACAAGGATTTCCATCCGCGCAATGACATTGTTTTGAGCAATCTAAATACCATTGCGTTGGAAGACATGAATCAACGCATTCCAATCCTTGAAAACCAGCACCACAAAGATAAATTTGTTCGGAATCAATTCGAAATAGCCATTCTCCCGGTATTCCGATATTCGATTTTTCAACTAACTGTATTGCCGCTGGCGTTCCTGATCCAGGGAGTGCAAAATAAGTGGATGTCTCATCATCACTGGTAAATCCTGCCTAAAAATGCAATGACATTTTTTAAGGAAGGGAAGAATGAGAGAAAAAAAGAGGAAAGAATAAAAATTAACGAAATGGGAAATTAAAACTACGAAATAAAATAAATGCGTTCAGACGAAACGGCGACAAATTTGATCAGGCACATTTGCAAATCCTTACATCTACCCCCCTTTCAAAAAAAAGGATATCGGGTCGTTTTATTTGAAAATTGAAATACGACCTTCGTTTTGCATTTTTTTTTGGTTTTTGAAAAAAATTTGCATGCGGTGGGTTAATGCCTTTTGTTGAAAAAGAAAGGAAAATCCTATTTGTTCTTACTTACCACAGCATCAGAATTTGAAGTCAACTTGCTATACACAATGTGTGCAAAACATCCACTGTCACCAAGTATAAGAGCAAGTTGAAAAACATTTCCATCGGTATTCTATAATATAACATGACCTCATTTAATATTTAATCAAACATGTATCTCTCTATTTAAGAAAGTATGACTCACGCCATCACTAGTTTCCCAAGTAATAATTGCAACAGATGTTGGACGAAATTCTGAACCATATCGATATTGAATATTGACTTCATTTTGTGCAACATTAAGGATTGTTGGATCAAAACTTTCACGAAAATAAACTTTTCCAGTTTTTATTTTTGTCCAGTAAACCGCAATTAATGGAACAGGACCATTTCCATCATCTCCAGATAAACTAATAAAACCATCTTTATGAACAAAAAGAGAATTATATGTATGATCCAAAAGTTTTAAAGGTGTTTGTAAATTAAATGCTGTTGGATCAACTTGTACAAGTTTATCATCTTTCGATGCTCCATATGGATATAGCCTTGCACTAAATATATATGGTACTGTAATATTGAGATCTATTTGTGATCCATTACTGCTGCCATCAACTTGTCGCCGTTGACGGAATCCTTTGAAAAATTAATTAATAAAAAATTATGATAAAATCAAAAGAAAAAGATCTTTAAGGGAAAAAAACGAAAGGGGTTAACATCAAATTAAGCACACGCTCCCTTTCCTCCTTGTTAGGAAAAACATATGAACTCTCACTCTCAAACAAAAAAAAAGAAGAATTCATGTCAAGAGGGGGGAGAGAGAAAAACGAAAAAAAAGTAAATAAAACATAACTGTACCTTGATGATATTTTTGAAAGCATAAAATTTCTAAAATATTTAATAATAATAAAAATATAAATAATAATTTCATCTTCTTTTTCTTTTCATTAGTTTAATGATCAATTTCCTTTTTTGAAATTCAAGGGGATTTCGTTTCTCTTTGCAAAAACAATCGTTCTCTAGGGAACGCTTTGAGGGGCGCGTCTAGAAAGCCGCGCCTGCGGTCAGTACGTTGTCAGAAAATATCTTTTCCATGATTCGCGCGGGCGTACACCCATCAAAATCTTTCGGTTTTTTTTGCTTGAAAAAAATGGAAGAAATAAAAAAAGAAAATCTGCTCCGCCTTCTATACTCATTTTTCTTTTAAAAAAATCAGTTTTTTTGCCGTTGAATGAAATGAGAAAAAAATGAGGGAGAAGAAAAGAGATGCATACAGTTAGTCAGTAATGAAAAATTTCATAAGAAAATATCACATTTCATACGTATTTTTTTTGTAATTTTTCCCATTGTTTTTTAATGACATTAATAAAAAGCTACTGAAAAAGAAAAAAGATTTTGTAAAGTTATTCATGTCTTTTTGATTTATGCTATTAAAAATGATTTTTATGAGATTGAATCAAAATTATTTCAGTTTGCCACAAAAAATTTATCTCCTCTCTTTCTCCTTTATGTGACATTTATTCTTTAATAAATATTTTATTAATGACAGATTTGACGTTATATTTTGATATCATCGGTCAATTTACCACATTTGACCACGCGCATAAGGTTTTTTTTTGTTTAAACGTAACGATGATCGTTACATATACAAGGTCGCTGCTGCTGGTTGGCTTTAGGCAAAAATTCTTGTTGAATATTTCATTTCAGCCCTGACCTGTTAACCTTGAAAAGAGAAAGAAAATAAAATAAAAAAACGGAAACTGTGATTACATTGCGGTTAATTTTGTTAAGAAAATAGATGAATAGTTGAAAGATAATTAGCTCTTTTTTTATTTTTAGTAGCTATTTTCGAACACAGAGGGAAAAAGAAAGAAAACAACGGAGATCGAAGATGAAAAAAAGAAGGAAGTTTTGTATAAATAAATCCGTGAAAACTTTCATTTTCTCTAAAAAATTTCGTTTTCAATAGAAAAATTTTAATTAAGGGAAATTACAAGAAATTTTAATTGGTAACGATAAATTAAAAATAGTTGTAAAATATATAAAATTTACAGTTGTTTTTCATTTTGACCTAATTTTCTGCGGGGACATTAATGCGTTATGATATCACTGTAATCGATTAACGAAAAAAATTCAACAACATTTGTGTAAAATTTAAGTTTAATTATTATGCTGTAAAAAGACAACAGTTATTTTCATAAACTTTTTTATTAATATGAAAAATACCCGCATATTAAAAAATAGTGTTACATGAACAGAAAAAAATGCAAACACATTAAAAACAAATAATAAAATTTATACTTGTGGTACAACAACAATATGCTTACGAGTTTTACGTACAGGAGGAAGTGAAGAAGATTCATCAGATGGACGTTTTACAGTACCAGTTGCTGCACGTTGAGAAACAGTACTTTCATTCTTTGGTTTTTTGATAGATGAAGCTTTCTTATCAGCTGGAGTAGAGCTTGTTTGTGAAGTAGAAGTTTGAGAGCTTGTTGGATGACTAACGTATTGACAAAGATGTGCAATAGGACATGTTGGACATCGTGGACGTTTTGCTGTACAGTAACTTTGTCCTAATGCTACAAGTGGTTCATTTACGAGATGATATGATTCTCTAAATTTAAAAGATATACAGTACCCAATGTTTAGAAAAAAGTAACTTACGGTGGAATAAGAGATTCAAGTTCAATTGCCGTTTTATCTGGTTGACTTGTCTTGACCCATCCAACACGATTTGCGACTCGATGTCCATGAGTATCAATTGGAATACCAAAACCACGATGCCAACATACTTCCATAATAAGTTTTCCAACTTTCATTCCAACACCAGGTAACTTCAATATTTCATCATAATCATCTGGAATATCCCCATCATATTCATCAGCAAGTTTTGTTCCAATAATTTTGAGATTTTTTGATTTCCTCTTTAAATATAAATTAATTGTATTACTGCAAAAATAAAGTAAAAAGTACCTTGTTAAAATTCATATCACTCATTAAACGATATATTTCATCCTCCGTGGCATTCTTGATTGATTGAGCTGTTAATCCACCTTCAAGACTAGTTTTTAAGCGTTGAACAACCCTCCAATTAATAGGATCCGTGACCATAGGGGAAAGCAAAATTCCAACAAAACTTTCAAATCGATATTGCTAGAAGTGACAAATGTATATACACAGCTTTAAATAATCCTCAAAAAACAAACCTTTGAACTTTGTTCCTCAGTTGACATTGATCTAGCACCATACTTATAAACGGCAGCTTGTCTTGCACCTTCGTCACCCAAAATAAGATCTCGAGCTTCCATAAAGCTTTCAGCGACAGATTTAGTCATTTTTGTAACTGAAAATGCAAACTAATTATATACTTTAAAAAATTATTAGAAAAAAAGAGAAAACACGACATGAAAACTTTTTAAAAAATTCAACGATTGTGAAATTTTTTGTGCACTTTTAAATTTAATATTTTTGCAACATTCAAAATCTCAACAAGACTTTTGTTGAGGCGCGCATTCTTTAAAATAACTTGAACTGTGCAAAATGACCGTACTTATTATTTTTCCATAAACGTTATTCTTTTGCTTTATCATTGTTGTTGACGTTTGAAGTAACATTTGACTAATATTTGCAAAAATCATCGTTGAAAGATGATTTGATGATAAATTGATTTTGAGCAGCTATATTTGTTATAAAATATTTGAATATTGGTCCTCTCTCTCACAGTGTTTATTTTTCTACAAAATGTATCTGGGCAAAAGCTTAAAGGTTTAAAATGTGGGTGGTACTTTAAGCTATTCTTAAAAGTACAATATAATTTTTTTATTTTATGAAAAACGTGAGAATATTTTTAATAAAAAAAATGAACATGAATATTATAATTTTTTGCCGATTTTGTTTGTGATATTAAACCTGTGATCTAGAAAACTGTAAAAAAGAAATTTATGTATTAAATGTTGTTTTTAAGCTTATAACAGTTCCAAGATTTTTAGTGTTGTTTTAAAGATCACTTTTTTTGGTTTTTGTTCTGTTTTGTGACTATGAATTCTTAGTATGAAAAAGCGGAATGATTGTAGTTACATTCTTTTAAAGTTTAAAATGTTCAAAAATCAAATTGGGTTCTAGAAGTTTTTTAAAAGAAAAATTTAATTAGAGTCTTTGTAAAATGAAATTAACCTTTTTGAAATTAATATTTTATGCACATGCAAGAGATTTTAGGATATCTATACTATATGTTTGGTAGTTTTACGACGAAAATGAGGTTGTTAAATTTAACTTTAAAATTTACAGATTCTATTTGAGGAGATATGTTTTTAAGGTTATTTCTGCTTAAAAAATTATAAAATAACTTTAATTTCTCTATAGACAAAAAGTGCAGTTGTTGTAATAAGATTACTCACATTTAATTTACATCGCTTACGAAAAAAAGGTATATTAACTATTTCTAAGAAGTATATAGGTATTACCTTCTGATAATAATAATCCAACTAACTACAAACCTGCGCAACAGCCAAAAAGATAGGACATTGTGTTTATGACAGACGAATGTTCCCTCAGCTGACAACAACGTGTATTTTCATCCTTTAAAACACTAGAAATATATTTGTGTGCACACTTATTTTTTTTCAAACGTGAGAATGTACGTCAAATGCTTTTCTTCTTTTTTCAGCATTAAAATAAAATGTTTGTCGTTATGTTATGTCGTTCTCTTTTTTTCATCCTTTCTTGCTTCATCAAAAAGACTAACTAAAGAACATTTCTCTGAGGTGACTGACTGACTGCCGCCTATCATTCCCGTTTCTATGAAAGTAACTAAGAGTTGAAATTTTTTTCTTTTTTTCTTGTCTATGCGCATATACAGCCATACTTCTTTTTTTCATCTGTTTTGTTTCAAAAAAAAGATACATTTGAAAAAAAGATTTTTGTTCTGTTATTCTTTTTGACACCACTTCATTTTTTATTTCACGTTTAACATACCTCAAAATTTTGACTTTTAATAATCAGTGTTTTTGTTCTCCAGTATTTTTTTCTTCAATAATAATAAAATATGAATCAAGATGATCAAAAATTAATTTGTCGAGTATGTGGGGATACTGTGAGTTTTTTTATTTTTATACCAAGATTACTGTCATTTCACTAAAAGTTTGTTTTTAAAGGCTGCCGGAAATCATTATTCTCAAATTGTTTGCAATGGTTGCAAAGTAAGGAAGCAAAAAAAATTGTTTTAAATGTGTGCTTTTATTATTACCTTTTTAGGGTTTTTTTCGACGAAGTGTGTGGAGTCGCCGGCAATACTCTTGTCGATTTGGTGGTGATTGTGTTGTTGTTAAAGGTACAAACAAAAAAAGAGAGACAAAGGAAGTTCCATAACACGCTTTTAAAAATTTATTATTTTTAAGAATGCAGAAATGTTTGTCGAAGTTGTCGATTAAAAAAATGTTTTGAAGTTGGCATGAATCCAGATGCCGTCCAACATGAAAGAGATCGAAATTTTCGAGGATCTTCAGCTTTTGAAGAATCATCTCAAAGTAGTCCATCAGCAACAACACAAGTAATAAGAGCAAAAAAATTATGCCGAACAATTGAATGCCAAACTGATATGAGTCTTGATCCTCGAACATCAAATGATCATATCAGTAGTGAATTATCATGTATTAAAAATGAACCAAGTGATGCATTCCAAGTACACTAAACTTTTTTTTGATTTGTTGTAACACAGAAAATTAATATTACAGGATTTACCTTCACCGTATTATTATGATGATCCAGATGAATCAATACCATTTCAATTAGTTATGAAAGAAAAGAATGTATGGGAAAAACGGGATGCTGTACCGATGATACCACCGGCATCAGAGAATAAAGCAGACATATCATTTCAAGTTGCCTTTTTAAATCCTTCATTGGTTTCGGATAGATATCCAATGGAATTTAAACCTAGTCGAATATTAACTCCTGATCTCTTAATAAATGGCTGGAAACGTCATTTTGTTTATTACATAGATTGGATAAGAAGTTTTGAAGAATTCCAACAGCTTACATTACCAGATCAACTAATTCTTGCCAGAAATAGGCTAACAGATCATGGATGGCTTTCACATAGTTATCATACAATGCTTTCTGGAAGAAATGGAATTTGCTTTGCAAATGCTGGTTTTCATCCTTATATGACAGATTTTCAATGGCCAGAACGTGATAAAAGAATTGATGAATTCTATGAATCTCAAACTAAAGCAACTGTTGATCATCTAATTGATCCTTTTAAAACGATGAAAACAGATTATGCTGAATTTGTTATGCTTAAAGCTATAAACTTTTTTCGAGAAGGTTTGAAAAAAAGTTTAGTTTAACAGCTTTCTTTTAAATACTGAATTTTTAGAACCTGGTTTAACTCCTGAAGGCTTGTATATAGTTACAGAAGCAAGAAAAAAATACATAAGAGTTTTGTACAAATATTTACGTCAACATGCTGAAAATTCTGGGATGGATGCCATGGAGAAGTTTACACAATTATTATCTTTATCCATGGTTCTTACGGTAGAAATTTGTGTTTGCGTCTTTAGTGAATAAAAATAATTTTAAGGCTCTTAAATCAATGATGGATGATCGAGTGATAATGAATAGCTGCTTTTCAATTATTGAATTTGATGCTCTTATTTTAGATGTTCATAACGGTGAATTACATTCTGTATCATAAAAATATTTTTATTTTTAAATAAATTATCACCTTTGTAAATATACACTTTTTTTTACAAAACTTTTGCTTTTTGGGGTTATAAATAATATTTATTTCACAAAATATCAGAATAAAAACGAAAGCGGTCAAAATTTTTAAAAACTAAAATCCTGAATCTGGAGGCTGAATACATGAATCATGAAAATCTTGCCATTCAGGGCAATTTAGAAGATCAACAGCTATTAAATGATACAAATAAACCAATGAATCTCGTAATCCTTGAATTAATGCTTCAACAAGTTCATTGGTACACTGAAAGTTAAGTAATTATAAACAGGCTTTATTTATTCTTTTTAATAATGAAAAAAGAACATGTAAGTTTAGTTTTTTTCAAATTTTCGCTTGTCCTCTCCAACAAAACTGATAAAACAAACTTTGCTTAATATGAGGTCTTGGCATTGAAAAATGAAAAAGTGAAATATTATAAAAAGAAAATCTATAATAGTCGGAATTTTTTAAGCATACATAGTTACACATTTTCTTATTAAATAAAAGGTGAAACCGAAATCTTTAAAGATGTTCATTTTTAATAATTACTTAACATGATAGAGACCGCAGATAAAAACACATACATTTTTAATTAGCGGACAAATACCTTCAAGGCTATTGACAAGATTGGGTGTTAATGTTTCATCTTGAATAAATTTAATAAGTTTTACAATAAGATTACATTTAACACATTCTCCAATTGATACATTGAGATCAGCAGTTACAAGACCAAAGTAATATTCTCCTTTAAATGTTAATGTAAAAAACTAAAAAATTTGTATGGGCGCAAACCTTGTCCATTCATACATTTTTCTTTAAAGTTATTATATTCAGTATTTAAATGACTAGATAAATCAATACTTGTTTCTGAAAAATCTTCGTATTCATTAACAAGATCACACAATGGTAAATCATCGAGATCTGGACATTCCCAACATGGCACCGGTGAAGCAATATTACAAATTGCACAAAATGTTAAAGGATGTTTCTGTTGTGAAAGTTTAGCAAGTTTAATATTTTCAAAACTTTTTTCATATGGTGATCTTAATCCATAAGATATTGACAAAATAGAAAAAATTATCAAAATTTTCATTTCTTCTTTTTCTTTAACTTTCAATCAATTAAAATGGAATTTGTTTCTTAACTATTAGCTATTTTATTTAGGAGGTGAAAAAAAAATGATTCCGTCTATGTTATAATTACTGATAACGTGTAAACAATATTGAGCCATTCATTCGCACATATTTCTCGTTAAAAGTTTTTTACGAGATACACCAAAAAAATAATATAACATTTCACCAATAAAAAAAGGACAAGAAAAAAAACAAAAGCAACTAAAAATTTAAATAAGCAATAAAAGTGAGAAGGCTCTTCTCAGGGCTTGTCATGAGTAGAAGATACCATTGTGGAGGGTTTCAATTTTTGCAATTTATTTTTCTTCACTTGTCATTGTTGCAGGTGTTGAACGACCAAATCGTAGCAATAAATCTTGATCAGCGGGATTTGGGCGATTACGACTGAATCTGAAATTTTGAAAAATGATATAGGGGTTTTTTATCAAGGTATTTACCTGCTGTAAGCAACATCATCAAAATTACGCTTTCCAAATCGAATATGTGGAGCTGAAAGCATTGCAGAAGTTGCTCGTTTCCCAAATCGGATAAGTGGGGCAGTATCAGGTCTTTTTCCAAAACGAATTAATGGGGCTCCATCTAATGGTGCACGTTTACCAAAACGAATTAAAGGATCCATTTGCATTGCCTGTATTAAAAAAATTAGTTTTTTTTGTAAAAACTGAAATTCAGCTTACATTTCTAACTTCTCGTTCCATACCATATGCCGAACGTTTACCAAATCTTATCAAAGGATTATCAAGTCGTGCTCTCTTTTCTGATTCACCAATTATATCACCCATATAATGTAAAGGATCTCGTTTATCGTCTAAAAATATATTTTTTAATATTTGTTTTTAAAACAATGGTAAAAACATACATTCTTCTTCAATCATTCGAATTTCTGATGAATCGAATGCAGAAGAGATTGTTAAAAAACATAAGTATGCAACAATGACCATTGAAAAATTGTTAAAATTCATTTTCTTTTTTTAAATAATAATAATTTTAAGAAATCAATAGGACAAACAAAAAGAGCTTGTTTCTTTGTAGAATTAAAAAAAAATGTATAAAAATGACTGCTAAAATGAGCAGCTCTGTTTTAACCCTAAAAATACTATGCTAAAACCATAAATAATTTTTTATTTAAAGTGGTCGGTCACTCTATACATATATATTTATATATCAAAAAATGCCCGGCAGATATTTACACGAATTCTTGAATTGTAGAAGCAAAAGAAGAAGAAGAAAAAAAATACAACCGGAAGTTGAAGATGAAAGAAGAAAGTGAAACATTATGACTGACTAATGTTCCAAAATCGTAGGAAAAAATATCCTGAGGGCAAAGCTTGCTCTCCATTCTTCTTCTTTCAATAATGACCCATTACATCAAAAATGCTTTTAACTTTATATTATTTGAAAGAAAGCAATTTTTTTCATTTGTATGACATTTTTAACTAACTAATTTTCGTAAGAATCTTCGAAATTTGATCATGGAAAAAAGGGGTGAAGGAAGAATCACAACCAACGACGTCAAACATCCTCTTCAAAAGTATGGCATTGTTTGTTCAAATTAAAAAAAAAGATTTCAATTGGTAGTTAAAGAAATAATGGTAATCTTCTTTTTTGCTTTCTTTGACGTTCTTTCCAAAAAAACATGGGTGAAAGAGAATTGTCAGAAAAGAAGGCTCAATTTCACTGATTGGAAGACACAAAAGAAGGCGGGCGTATGTGTATGCCCACATTCATTTCCGTAATATTATCTACTTAGTTTTTAATTCGAATATTGGGTTTTTGCAAAAAAACGGCATCAATGAATCAAATTTTAAAATGAAAAAGAAATGAAGAAAAAAAGAGAAAAATTTATAACAAACATATATCACAAAAATGAAAAAAAAGAACAAAAAAATGTACTGAAAAAAATTACAAACAAAAATAGAAAAGTTTATTTTTTTAAAGTCAGTTATGGGACAAGTTTTTTTGGCATACACCTGTTTTTTTTGTTGGAAGATATATTTAGTACACACGCAATGATATGATTTGATATACATGTATGTGGTGTAAATGATATCATTGTTCACTTCGACTTAAAGTCTTTGAAACAATTGGCCGGTAGGCGTTTGAGCCTCTATTTCGATGCCAATCACGATGAAGCCAATAAACAAATAACTGAAAAAAAAAGAAATGTCATTATTATTACTGTATCACATTACATAGATAACTTACTGATTTCAATGGATACTGTGATAAAAAGATTAAATAAAATGCAGCATCTGCATATAAATATGCTGAATTAGCTTTAATATTTGTAAATTCATTCAAAAATTCTGATAATATTTGCAAAAGATAATACGGTAAATTTAGTAATCCTTGAATAGTAGCAATATAAAGGCAAACACGAATATTTCTTTGTCGACGTAAGAGGGTTGCCTAAAAAGATGTCCTCAAATTTCTATTTACATTTTTTTTGACTTTTTGTCGTTGTCGTGTTTTTTAAACTATAATAACAAAAGCCTACCTTAATACTTTCTTCTGATTGAATTTTGAATGATGAACATGCTCGTGTATTATTCTTTCCCATTTTTTCAGCTGTAACAACCATAAACCTGTCAAAGAAAGAAAAAGTTAGAAATAAAATTAAATAATTAATTAAAAAAGCTTACTTTTTGCTGTCATGTGTACTGAAGATTACAGAAAAGTCAACCAAAAGTGTTATAATGAATGGAAAGAAATAAGTAACAAGGATTTCAACAATTTGAATGTATTTAATTAATTTTTCGCTGAAAACGATAAAATAGTTAGTGACAGTTCAAAATTTTAACGAGAGCTATGCTTTTATAGCAATATTACATTGTTTTCAACGGTATATGCCAGTATAATTATTAAAATAATGCTTACTTTATAAGATCAGTATCAGGGCCACAAAAAGTTGCTGCTTGATTGTTAATGCTCACTTTTACTTCTTTGAATAAAAATATTAACCAAAACTAAAAAGTAATAAATTATTTTATTAATTCAGGGTTACGGTAAGTATTAAAAATTACTTCAGCAATAATTGCAAATGCCCCAGAGAGTAATAAAAGCTTTTTGGTATTATTTACAATTGACCATATTCCTGTTGGCATAACACGATACATTGGATAAAAGATATAAACATATCTTTGAGTATACATACAAACCCATAACCAATTTGAATGACATGCTGTAGCATTTGCAACATATGCGGTATATTTACACATAAAGTTCCCTAAAAAGTATTTTATGAGTTTGCAGCTATGAGATAAAAAAAAAGTTTAAACCTTTCATGTAAGGAAGAATATCAGAGATAACATTTAAGATAATTGTTGCCAACATTGATAAATCCAAAATAATGATTGTTGTTAAAAATACAAAGTATTGTGATTTTCGATATTTATAAATCATTTGATAAAGCGCATGACATAAAACAGGAATACTTAAAGTTCCAATTAAAACTACCGCCCAATAAAGGATATTCGATACATCAACCCATGCATCAAAGCTTTCATCCGTTGTATAAGACATGGTGCGATTGTCCATCTAAAATGATTGAGAAAAAAAGTTAAAAGTTTTGAGTTTAAATACAGTATGAAGATAATTTCGGTATAGCTTTAGCACGGTTTAGTAGCGCTACGCGTTTATAACCTCAAACATGTATTTTATTAGAACTGCTTTTAAAACTGAAAAAATATTCCTTTTTTAAACTTCTAACCACTTTTTCTAGCCGTTCAGAGAAAATATGAAAACGAAACTGTTCACTTTTTGTTCAAAAACAATGATTAAAAATAAGAAAATCCGGATATTTACACTACTGCAACTTCGATATCGCTGCAGCTTTTGCAAGCTATCGCTTTGTTTTATTTTGATTTAAATCTTAAACCAATCTTTTCCCCTTCCCTTCCAACAATGTCTCTTAATAACAAATAAAAAATATAGAAGGTCAAACCCTGAAGTGCACTTTAACACTATTAATTCCCTTCAGAAATGATTACTTAATAAAAAAAAGTTTTATTAATATTTCGTATGTAAAAAGAAAGCTAAAAGTACAAAAAACAATTTTTAAAACATCTTAGTACTTTATAATGATATTACCTAATTATTACCGTATACAGCTAACTCTTTTTTACTAAATTTTAAACAAACATTAACCCTGTTATTTCATTTTAAAAACTCACTAACAAATATCAAACCTAAACTGCTCCATAAGCAAGAAAAAAAAGTGACTTTAAAGGTATAAACAAGCTGCTGCTTTTCCCCAGTATTAATCTTCAGTTTCTTTAAAAAATTAAAAGTTAAAATTTGATTAATTTTTTCTTTATTTTGGTTAATATTTTTTTCCAACGTCAAGAATGTCATTTTCGTTTTTGTCTTTCACCTGTTCTAATTTTACTAAATCACATGAAAATTAATGGGGTTTTTTGAAAACGGTAATACGAACAAAACTTTTTTCAAATAAAGTTACTTCCAAAAGCATAATGTCAAATAATTATAATAAAGTAAATCTAATTTGCAATTTCTTTATTGACATTGTAATGTAAATGATCATATTTTTGAGGAGGAGGAGGATTTAATGTATAAAGCATAAACATGTTTAAAAAGCTTTTAATCAGAAAAAGTTTAGTTTTTAATTATCAAGAAAAAGTTTTCAGTGCAAAGATAGCTGTAACTGCATGACAAACTGCTCGATATCTTTTCCCTCAAGTTATGTGTTTGCCATGTATGGAAATCTTTCGATCACTTTCATGTTTTTTTTGTAAATGTTTATGTTTGAACCCTCACAAATTTAGCAGGAGCTTAAATTCTACATTTTTAATGCTTAAAAAACAATACTGTTTTGACGGTGATAAACACATTTAAATCAAAAAAAATATTTGCACAGCTTTTACCTTTTTTAAGGTTATGGCCAGATAAACATAATCAACGAGAAACATATAAATAACAAAAATAAAAACAGAAAAAGAAATAAATAATAATTAATTCCTTAATAATGTTTAACCATTATTGGGTCCATTTTTTATTGTATTTTAATTTGTTGTTCATTAAAAACGTTAATGGTAGATTTATAGAAAAGAAAGACGTTACACAAATTGGATTAAATACTGTAAGTCAATAAAACTGAGGTAAAAATTATTAAATTTTATAGAAGCTTCAAGCATCAGTGGAAAATTTTACCACTATTTTACAAAATTTAACGGATGAACAGAAAGCTTGGCTTTCCATTTTTGATAAACAAGTTACTCAAAACATGTCACAACTCACTTTGAAACAAAAAGAGGTTTATGATATTTCAAAGGTATTATTCCTGTTAAACAAAGAAAAGACTATTTTAATGCTTACCGTATTTTAGTTTATAAAAAAACGACGACAAAATGATGACGACAAAGAATCTTTTAAAGATATCGGAAATATAAACAGTGGACTTGAAAACGTTTTATATGATGTATGATATCTACAGTACTTTTAAAATTATAAGCTTTCCAAACTTTTAGGGAGATATAATTCTTACTAAAGATCAAGCAAAAGCCCTAAATATTAATCCTCGAAAAAAGCGACAAGCTGTTAGCATTCCATCAATGCTTTGGCCAAAACTAGAACCAATTCCTTTTTACATTGACTCTTCAATTGATGCCAACACTTCAAAACTTATTCGAAATGCCATTGATTTTTGGCAAAGTAATATTTGCTTAAATTTTATAGAAAATTCAACAGCTTCAACTCGAATAAAATTTTATAATGGTACTGGTTGCTCAAGTTTTGTTGGACGAATAGCAGGAGAGCAGTCAATTTCACTTGGAAGCAGGTGCAATTACGTAAGAACAAGTTCTGTCGACTTTTATGCATAATAAATAATTACTTTTTTATTTCATTTTTAGTTTGGAATAATAGCACATGAAATTGCACACAGTTTAGGAATATTTCATTATCAATCTAGACCAGATAGAGATGAATACATTGATATTTTATGGAATAATGTTCCATCATCTTGGCAAAGCAATTTACAAAAAGAACCACAAGCAATTAATTTGGGGATGCCATATGAGTACGGTAGCATAATGCATTATGCCGAGAAAGGTCCGCAGATTTGTTTTTAAAAAAACATATTTATAAAAATAGAGATATCATTTAGTTGTTGATTCTGATCTCGTTCAACTTTTGGCCAAAGACCGAAGATATCAACGAACAATGGGAAATCGAGATCATCCCACATTCAATGATGTTCTACTTGTAAATAAACTTTATTCTTGTGAAAGTAAAATTTTTTTCTATTATTAAAAATATATTTTATTTAACGTTTTTAGCAAATTGCCCTTTTCCAATTCTATGTACAAATTTTGGTTATCCAAATCCAAAAAATTGTCGAATCTGTAATTGCCCAGAAGGATTTGGTGGTCCTGATTGCTCCATCCCAGCTTTACCAGAATTTGGTGCAACAAATTGTGGTGGAACTCTTCAAGCAATCAACGAATGGCAAACACTTAATGGAGAAGTTGGAGAAAATAGTAAAGATATCAAAGAACGACAAGCAGCATGTTATTGGCATATAACATCTCCCTTTGGAACAAGAATAGGCATTGAAATTACAAACATTTCTGGAGCTTGCTCTCTGGGATGTTTTTATGGATCAACCGAGATTAAATTAGGCAATTTTACAATGACTGGTATCAGATTATGTTGCTCATCAGATCTCAACCAAAATTCAAAGTTAATAACAGATGGAAATTTGGCAGTTGTAAGTATACACAGCCAACTTTCCATCTCATCTTGCTCATTAATGTACAAAGTAATGTAATATATACTGTATACATTTGATGCCAATAGAATCCTCTTATAAAATCATACTTTATAAATAAAAACAATATAAAAATAATATATTACTTGACAAATACAAAACAACATAGTCAGCAATTTGAAATCTATGACCATGGTGGAACGATTGGTGAAGGATTTTGAAGATAGCTCATAACAACAGCCGAAATAGAAAGCCTACAAAATTTAGTATTTAATAATATCATTAAATAATTAAAACATACATAAAACTGCTAACAATTTGTTTGGTATCATCTGTAACTCTTGTATTTGCAAAACTAATACAAGATGCTAGTAAAGCAGCAAAGGAACACCATTTAAGCTAAAAAAGGTATAGTATGAGCTTTAAATAATTCAAAATTATTTTAAATAACATACACGCATCATTAAACCACACATACTAAAAAGCATTCCAAGAACATTCATATATTCTGGTAATGAATCTTCACTAGAAACAGGAGAAGTTTGTGGATCAATTGGTTTGTATCTATAACAAAAAAGTGTTTAAAAAATTAATTTAAAAAATTAAAAAAGTAACAAACCTAACAATTTTAGCTGGACGTCGTGGATCATTCGATGCTTGCATCATATTTAAAGTAATAAACGAAGATTCAGAAGTTTAAATTTTAGTTATAAAAAATTATTAAAAACTAATGATGGATGTTATTTTTCAATTGATTGTTGTATTTCACTGTCGGCGAAAAAACTAACTTAGAGTCAACAATAGACATTTTGCCAAACTGCGAAAGAAATATATGAAAATAATTTTTTGAACATTTTTTTTGTAAATGCTGGTAAGAGTTTGCTACAGTATGCATGTAATGCAGCAAAGAAAATGAAAGTGCATCTGTCAAAGTTTGTGACATTCATCTGGATTAGTTTCCCATTTTTGGCCTTTTCTTGTCTTTGTCTTTAATTGCCAAAAATTCTAAGGATTTGACGAAAACAAAATTTCAATCCATCTCCATCAAATATTGTTGAAATTGTAAATGTATCGGTTGGTGCAAATTCTGTAAAACTTCGAGAACAATGCTCTGATTATTTGTTTTAATGCATGCAAAAGTATATTTTTTATCAAAGATGGCGTTAAATTATTCTACTTCATCTTTTAAATTTAAGTTAAATTTAAATTCAATTACAGTAACACGCAAAAAATAAGTATTTAACAACAGTATACAAGAGTGATACCATGTAACACAAACAGAAATGTATATTAATATAAACGTTTTCGAATTTTCAGTATATTTACCGGAAAATTTATCGACGATCATATTTATCACTAAATGTACAACCCTTCCCATCACTGTTTACATGTATCAGATAAAAGTAAATAATAAAATGCCAAAAATTTTACCTTAGAATAATAAATATAGATGTCTTTCCAAAAAAATAAAAATATTTTATTTAGAAAACTGTTCAATTCCGAAGCCTACTGTAACCCAAACAAATGTTATTTAATATTAAAATAATAACTTTGAAGAACCATTTCTCTGTTGCATTTTGACGACAAAAGTTTAAGTTTTTTTATACACTTTCTTGGCTTTCTCTTTTTTGGATTAAAATGAAAACGATATTTGGAATTTAAATAAATTAGCGTGACAAAAATCAGTTATTTAAAGTTTATAAACCATATAACCGGTATACTGTAACTGCAGCAAAACTTTATTTTGTAATATAGATCTTTGAAAAAAAACAAGTTGTCCGTTTTTTTTAAATGAATACCGTAATCATTCATATCAATTAAAAAAACCAGAGCTCAAAATTTATAATTTCCAACGCAATATGCATTGTGTATCACAAAATGATAGAAGTAAATACACAAATAATCAATCAATAATAAAAAAATTAATGACAATAATAACGATGCCATAGCTTCAGTTATTACTATCATTATCAATCCCCAATACGGTATTTCTTTACTTTAATTTACTCTACCCCTTTTCTTTTGGACAAAATGTTAAACACATGTTCCCAGGGGAAGGAAGTTAAAATCAAGAAAGTATCACCAAGACTTCATTTATTGATATTTTGATGACGTAATAGCTGAAGGACCTAATAGCAGCATTATAAACATTATCATTGTACTATAGTATACCGTAAAACAATACAGAGACAATAAACTTATTTTTTTATCAGTGACTATTCAACTCGCAGCTTTGCCATTGTTTATGTATCATCGAAAATCCGCATGTGTTCGAGAAAATTCTACCGTATACCTACAGTATCCACGTTGACCTCAATATTATATTATCGTTAGATACCTGAAATATGGGCCTACCTATTACAAAAGACCTCATTTTGATTTCTCTTGTAGTATTAAAAATCCATCAGGTTATATCGGCGCACGAACTTATCGAACAACCTGATAATTCGAGAATGATTGATTTCTCGACTGGAAAACTAAAATTAACATTTGCTTGCGCGTCATTTTCAACGTTATTCTTTTTTTGCATTTGTTTTTTTGAAGATCCTAATTTTTTAGCTTCTTTGTTTTTTTCTCGTCCAACATTGTTTGTTGATTTATGATGGCTAATAACCGCGGTTATAATCGTAGATGTAAGTTTATTCTAACATTTGACTGCTGTTTACTTGCAATATTTTTCAGATACTCGTAAGCCTAAAAAGTTGAAAGTACAACATCATGGTGTACCAGAAGGAAGATATCATAGTTATGACAAAGAGGATAAGCGTTTTACTTTTTGTGGTAATTCAATTGATTTATATGAAGATGAAGATGGAGGCGTCGTTGAATTTGAACATTTTGTACATCCTGCACAGTTTCATGGACGATATCCAAAGACTGCAGGCATTTTCAATCATTCTCTTATTGATAATCTTGATGATATGGGTATCACATCAATGCGTCCTTCACAAATTGCAGCAATGATGGCAATATTTTTTGAACCACCCGATGAAACATGTCCTGGTCGTTCTGATCTTGTTTGCATTAGCACCACTGGCTCTGGCAAAACTGTCGCTTATTTGGTTGTTGCCATTCAAAAATGTTTAAACAGAATAAGGGTTTGTCCTTCTGGAATTAAGCGAACACCAACTGTGCTCATTTTTGCTCATTCAAATTCTTTGGTTTTAAACATTTATAATACTGCTTTGAAACTTACTGAAGGAACAGATGTTATTGTTGAACTTATTGCTGGCTCAACAAAATTTATTAAAAATACTTTCTTTGACATTGGAATTTGTACAATAGGCAGATTTCAAAATCATCTTTATGGTTCTAACACTTTAAATGTTAAAATCGATTTTACTCGTTTGCAACTTTTGGTACTTGATGAAGCAGATGAGATGATGAAGAATACAGATTTAAAAGAAATTTTCAATAAATTGGCACTAAAAGCAGTAAGTTTTAGTTTAATTTTAAGAATATGTAATTATATTCATCTGTTTTAGGAATTTTCAGTGCTTTTATTTTCTGCAACTGTTAATAATACTGTTCTTTCAATTGTTAATCGAAAAAATCTTTATGAATTTTATGGTGGACATATTAATAAAGTTTCTGATTCAGTTAAAACTATGTTTTGGGAAGTTTGCACAAGATCTACTTCAAGAATTTCTGGAGTTACAGAAGAAAATCTTACTATTGGTCATTACGATGAACATGAACTTCGACATCCTTTTGATGCTTTGGTACATTTTCTTCGAGCTAAACATTTTAATGAACCTGACAGCAAAGAAAAAGTTATTATTTTTGTTAAACGTCCCTTTGTTGCTGACTATACCGCTTTAAGGTTAAGCCATTACGGATTTCCAGCTGTATCTGTTCACAAGTATGTTTTATTGTTTATGATATATTACTCTTTTAATAAAACTCTTTGATATCAAAAAAGTTTTTTTTAGAAAACATGATCTTGAATTTCGTACAAAATATATAAATGATTTTATGTCTGGTAAATGTCGAATTTTACTTGCAACTTATTTATTAACTCGTGGTACTGATATCGATGTTGATTATGTTATTAATTATGATCTTCCAACTGAATATGTTCAATGGATTCATCGCTGCGGAAGAACTGGTCGAAATGGTAATCGTGGTGTTGCAATTACTTTTGTTGACCTCCAAAATCCCGAAGATTATAATTTAAATGTTTTTCGTGAAATCGCACTTGTATGTTTAATGAAGATTTTTATATATGAAATAATTAATATGCGTTTTTTTTAGAATCATAAAGGAAGTGTCCCAGAATTTATGAAAGCTTTTGTTAAAAAGACAAAAGAACAAGATGAAGCTACCAAACAGAAAGTTCAAAATATGGCTGTAGAATATGGAATGTAAGGAATGTATGAACTTATTGGATGAAGATTCTTGCAGTTTTGTTGATTTTTGTTAAATCTTATTAATGTTTTTTTTTAACTTTTTTTTGTATTCGTTGAGTTAACAATTTTTTATTATTATTTATAAATGTTGTTTTGTTGACTTCTTTTCTCCTCATGAATGCATAACTTGCTGGGTTTGAAGAAAAATTAAATTGTTGAAAAACTACAGTATCCAAAAGAGAGCGTTTTTGAAGTTGCTTAGATCATACAGTTATTTAATTTTAGTGCTTTTCAAACTTTTTTTTAAAAATTATCGTAAAATTCGTGGTAGTAAATATGGAATTAAAGGCAAATATATTTAATTTATTAACTCGAGGAGCATATAATGATGTTGAATTTGTTGTTTATTATGAGTTAATAGATATCAAATAATTTCTACAATTTTAAAACCAAGTATGGATAAAAATCGATAAAGATTTTAAGTTTACAAAACTAAATACCAATGGAAGAGATAAAAACAGTGATTATTGGAGGTAAAATATTGTAAACATGTTCAGCATGCTGTGTTTATCCTCATTTTCTCTCTTTAGCTTACCTCCATCGTTCACTTCTTACTCCATCAGAACCAAGAAATTGAAATATATGTAATTCTTGCATTACAATTGTAAAAACAATCTTTTGTAACAATTCCATGTCTTTAATTTTCAGCATGCTTTATTTAACATCAACAATGCTGCATTTATGATGTTAACTTTTTCCTTACACGAAATGCGGCAAGATATTTTTTCAAAAAGCGTCACAACAAAATCGCGCAAATTTTTCAACTTAACTGATTTGTCTTAAATTCAATTTAACATTTGTTTTTACTTACTTATATTACTTACTACAAATTGTTATTACAAATGTCACCTCGATATTCACTCGTATGTTTTCTATTAACTGTGAAAGTTTTAATTATGTATTATCTATGTTTTAGCGCAAACAAAATGAAACGACTCCGAAAAAAATTCAAAGTAATGCTGCAAGTTCAAAGACTCCACTCGTAGATAAATTAAATAAAGCAAGTTTTTTTAAATTGCTTGCAACTGATATAACAAAAAATCTTTAGATGAGTCTCAAATCTCCTTCTCGTCATGTTCATTCAAGCCCTACAAATGAATCAGATAAAGAAAATTATCGAGATGAAGAAAATTTTGGTAAAAAACACAAATCAAGTGTAACAAAAAGTGCCAAAAAGAGATTACCATTTGGTGATTCGAATCAAGAAAATATTATGGAAGATAATACATCCGTTGCATCACGTACAAGAACAAGGACATCAACTTCTCGGACTCCTCCTAGAAAGCCTCAGCCAACCTTTTCATCTCCACAAAAGCGATTACATGATGATACAGATTCAAATGATGAAGATTATCGATGCAAAAGTTCTCCAAAGAAGAGTACTTTAACACCAAGACGATCTTCACTAAGATTAGTAGCAACAAAGACAATTGATTTTGATGATGATGACGTCGAAAATGTTGTGCAAAAATCTCCACGTAAAATGACACTTCGAAATTCTACATCAAGATCTACAACTCCACAGAAAAAGCCGCTTCCTCGTGCCAAAGCTGTTGTATTGAAAGAGAAAGAAGTTGAAGATGATTATAGTAATGATGGATATTCTGAAAGTGAAGAAGAATCAGATGATTCTGAAAGTACTGATGGAAGTATGAGCTCTACAGATACAAAAGCTAGTAAAAAGAAAAAAGTTTCACAAAAGAAAAATGTTGTTGAAACTTTTGAAGAAGAACCAGAAGTAAGCTTTTGTAGTCGAAGTTGATTTAATTTTTACCATCAATCTGGTTTATATTCTATTATCCTTGATATTTTAGACATCTGAAATGGAACTATTATTAAGACCTATTACAGAGCTAGAACTTGCGGTTATGAAAGAAGATGCTTATCGTAGAGCTGAAACAAGACGTAAAGTAAGTTTTGAAATTGAGGGATGTGTGGTAAACTTTACGGAAAAATTACGGTAAAATGCGGTAATAGAGGGAAAATATAATAGAATGCACCATTTTTTGTATTAATTTTGATAAGATTGACATCTTAAATGAGTATATTAAAGCAGCTATCGTTTATATATCCCTTATGAGCTAATGTGAAAAGTCATACTGTAGTTCCACACATCTCAGTTTTGATAGCTTTATTCTTTTTTGTTATCTATCATCATCAATCTTTCTATTTTTTCAGCGTGAAAATAATCCTTTGATGAAAGCATATCCACTTTTTCATACTTCTGCACTTCCTGATATTTTATTGAATCGAGAAGAACAATGCAAAGAAATTGAACATTTTATTAAACAAGCTGTTGGTCCAAATAGCTCTGTTCACAATCGATCTATTTATATTAGTGGTGTTCCGGGAACTGGTAAAACTGCATGCGTTACCAAAGTTGTTCAAAAACTTCAATCACAAAAAAAGCCCATCAAATTCACTTATGTTTATGTCAATGGATTAGAACTAGTTCGACCTCAACATGTTTTTTCTGAAATTTATAACAGTCTTTATCCTTCATCACGTCCAGTTGCTTCAAAAACAGCTCGAGAAAAACTTTCAAGAATCTTTAGTTTCAATGATACCAAACGAATTCCTGTTTTGTTGGTTGTTGATGAGCTGGATATGCTTTGTACAAAATCACAAGATGTTGTTTATGATATTTTTGATTGGGCATCTATTGAAGAAGCACGACTAACTGTAATTGGAATTGCAAATACTTTGGATTTACCTGAAAGAGTATTGAAGCAAAGAGTTTCTAGTCGAATGGTAACTTTTTTATACTTAAAGGGTTTGTAGTATACTGTAGTTTTTTAGGGTTACAATCGATTAACATTTCAACCATATAACTTTGAAGAAATCACTAAAATATTGGAATATCGTATCAGCAAATCTGGAATTTCATATAAAGCTAATGCTTTTGGATTAATTTCTCGTAAAGTGGCAGCTGTGTCTGGGGATCTTCGAAAAGCTTTGGAATTAATTCGAAGATCTATTGAAATTGCAATTGATAATGAAGAAGAAATGCTTACGGTTCAACATGTAAGTTATTACATATGGATACAGTATCTTCTAAGCTATTTTTTAGGCAAATGCCGCTGTAAAAGAAGGCTTACAATCTCTTCCAACATTATTTACAAAATCGCTTTCATTCCATCAAGAATACTTACTTCGTTCAATTGTACAAGAATGTCGTGCAACATCTTTCGAAGAATTGGATTTTGCTTTAATTTATGATTGTTATCGTAGAAACTGTTTGGCTTCTGCTAAAGAACCCATGGAAATGTGTGCTACAACTGGTTTATTGACATCACTGAAAGCGTAAGCTACTGTATTTTTGTAATATTTAATGTAATAAGCTATACTCTTTTTAGAATGGGATATATCGATATTAAAATATCTGGTCTCGTTTCTCGTAAGATATTCTTTAAAACTTCTGTCGATGAAACTGAATATTTATTGAAACAAATGAAAGAAAATTCTTCTGAAATGTAAATGCACATTATTTTTTAACTGCATTTTATTTACGTATACAAGTTGTTAATTGTTTTTTTTTTATTGTTATCACATTTTCTTATTATTGTTTTGGATTTTTAAATTTTGTGAAATAAATTTTGAGTTACATTTAAATGTTTTTATGACACTAACATCAGCATTTTCTTGATTCTGACTTTATAACAATCAATTTCAAAAAGAAGGCTCTATTTTTGAAATTTCTTTATAAAAATTTCATATCAAAAGATGTATAAGCTCATATTTTCTGCAACTGTAAAGTTAATATCCCTGATTTTAAGCATGAAACAAAAAAGAAAGAGATAGTGAGTGAAAAGCTTATATAGAATATTACAAGTTGCAAAATAAAGAAACGTCAAATGAGTAATAAAAAATTTATTGTAAAAGCGCATATCGTATACTGTAAATATGTTGAAAAAAAAACTTTATTTTTCCTTTATATAATTACAATTAATACAAAAAACAATTTATAACTTTATACCATTTTATTTTCCAGATAACTGAGTATCATCACTTCGAGTCTTTTTTCCATGTTTTGTTGCAGCTACTGGACCACTTGGAGTTTTTGTTGCACCTGTAATAGCAGGAGTTTGAATTTGTGTTGTTGCAGTTGTATTTGTTGTAAGAGGAGGAGTTGGTGAAACTCCCGTAGCAGTTTTACCCAAAACAGGTGTATGAGCTTTTGGTGTGGCAGCAGCAGCAACAGTCATTCTTTGCGCAGCAGGGGTTGAAGTTGTTGCAGCAGTAGTATTTGGTGCTTGAGTTGCCGCTGGTGTTGGAGTTTGTGCCGGTGTTTGATTAGGTGGTGTTCGACGTGGTGTTGGTGGTGGCTTTGGTGTTTGTCCAGTAGGATTTACAACAGTAGTAGCAGGAAGAGGAGGTTTCTTTGTTTCAGATGTTTTTGGAATTGCAGTTATACCAGGACGTCCAGGTGATAAAATTAATGCATCTGGTGCTGGTGTTGTAGGTGCTACAGTAACAATTCGTGTAACAGGTGTTCGATTTGGATTATTGATTGGTTCAGCAGTTTTACATTTCTTTAATAAACTTGCTTTTGAACGTTTTGATGGAGTTCTAAAAGTCAAAAGTAACACAAGTGGATTAAATAACAGAAACAAACATACATTGGATCTGTTGTATGTAAAGTTGAATCCAATAGAGCAGATGAATGGAGTTTATCTTTTGAAGTAATTCTCGGATATACAGGTGTTAAAGATGATCCAGATGAGCCAAAATGTTTCAACTAAAATATAATGATTTAATGGTGTCCGGATTTTACATATCCATTTGTCAAAGCTAAAACTCAGGCGCAAATATATTGATTTCGAATTATTAGTTTCAGCCATTCAAATTTTAGCTTTGCAATACCCTTAACCTAACTATATCCCCTATTACAGTATACAGTTAAATACTTACACTATAACCAATCAATACAATAGAAATCGGCTGTTCAATTGTAATTTTAACGGCCAATGCTAATTCAGAATGAGCACCAAGTAAATTTTCATGACCATTTACTACCCAATTTGTAGAATTCATCAATCGGCCATGACATATCCATGGATTATTATTTGTTAAACCTTCAAGTTTTGCACGCATTTCAGAAACAATATATTCACCCATTTTAATTTCTTCATCAGAAACTAGTTGTTTTTCTTTTCGAATACCGCGACCATAAAATTCTCTAACAATCATAAATTTCAATGGTTCGATAACTTGTTCAGCAAGACCCTTTACATTACATTCAATTGTATATTTGAATTCTCGTTCAAGCTCAGGTGAAATTGCAGGTGTAACAGCAGTAGTAGAATAACAGCATTGTTCTCGAGAAGTTGCTGGAGGCTTTGTTGAACCAGCAGGACGTTGTCGACGCTTCATTATAACTTTTACTTGTGATCCTGGTGTTGGTGCAATACTATGTGGATCAATAGGTTCTATTGATTGAATTACTTTTACCTGAAATTAAATAATCATTAAACTTGCTGCCAAAAAGTTAACGCCCGCATCAGTGTCGATACTGACGCAATTATTATCGTCGTATTTTTTGAAAAGATGTTTATGATGATGACTAGGCGCTAACTCTTACCTCTCCATCAAATTTTCCAAGTGCATCTGCTTCTTCTTGCTGCTTTTCTTCTTCTTCCATTTCATCAGTAATACCATAATATGTCTAAAAAAAAGTTTTAGAAGTCATTGATATTTACCACTAAGTCTAAAAACATACTTTTCGAAGTCTTCTTTCACGAATACAATATGCAATAAAGATAATAATACCACTTATAACAGCAATCGCTAAAGCAGCGGCCGCTGGAAACCATACTGGAAGTGGAAGAGAAGCTACACATTGACCTCCCATTTTATTTCACTTTTCTTTGATGACTGACGACGACTGATTGTGAAATGAAGAAAAAATTATGTCATCACAAATTATAAACGTTGTTAAAAAGGATAAATGTTTTTAAAAATTTGCATAATTTACATCACTGTTTTTTTTCAAAAAACGACATGTATTACTTGTAGAAATTTGTAACACATTGATATTAGAGGCTACAATTAAAGTGCAAAGTTTTTGTTTATTTAAAATTATTACTGTAGTTTATAATGCCACTCCAACATTAGCAAAACTACAGTACACCCCATTACTGCAATTTAAACAATCAATAAAATTTTCAAATTCAATTAATTTATTAATCATTGATAAGGCATATCAAAAAGTATTAATACACAAAAAATATACAATTATTCATTTCACTTTTCATTTATTTCGTTGTATTAGCTTGTGCTGTATCAATTGTTGATTTTTTATTATTATTAATATATTCATCAGTTCCAGCAGAAGCTGCAGCAGCTTTTTGTTTCTTCTTTTTTGCATTCCAAAAACTTTTTTCACGAACCTATAACTAGCAATATATTATCGTATTTACCAAAATAATGTTTACACTTTATTTCACAGATTTTTTAGCACTTTTCTTTTTTCCATCTAATTCATTCGTCCAATCGCTAATTACATCATCCATTGCAGGATAATCAGATTGTCGACGTTTAACTATACCTTTTTGACCATTTTTTCCATTACTTGAACCTTCAACACATGAACCACCACCATTCATTAGAGCTCCACCTGATCCGATATCTGTAACAACTCCATCATTTGATTGTGAGTGTTGTTATTGTCTATTACTATTATTATTCTTTTTACTTGATTTTGGTTTCTTTTTAAAATATTGCACAAATGATGTAAAAAATGTTGATAATCCCATAAACAATATCAAAATATTTGTTGTTATTAAAATCAATAGCATAAACATTAAGTGAAGTCAGCTATTAGAGATCCCCGAAGGAACTGAATTTATTACAAAGAAAGAAGAAAATGGCTATCTTGATGAATCACAACTTGACAACACAAAAAAGTATCATTGCATTTTAACAAAAACACTTTTAAAATTATCATTCACAAAATAACTTACAAAAATACACATGACTTCACAAGTATACTGTAGACCCCGGGCACATTTAACATTAACAACAGCATTCACAGTAACCGAGTATCATCGAATTCTTAGTCCACCAATTTCAGGGATATGTTTCATTTGATATTGATATTTTGACATTGTTTTTGCCATTCTTAATTCAGCTATTAAACCACCTAATATCGTTTTAACTGGATCAATTTGGCTGGGCGTTTTAAATCATGCAATGTTTTTAAAAAGAGAATGAGAAATAAGAAAAACGATGTGGAAAGTCGTGGAAAATTTTCTATGATTTTCCACGATTTTGTACGATTTTCCACGATTTTCTACAATTTTCTACGGCTTCCTCAATTCTTCATGATTTTTCACGAACTGTTTAATGTAATGCAGAAAAGTAAAAAAAGGTGCATGCGGAAAATTAATAAGATGAGGGTAGAAAGAAAAGTGGGATAAATGATTTAGCCGAAATATATATGTTACAGCCGATCTTGTGGGCAACTTTTGCGTTGCATTTAACGATCTGATAAACTATCAAGATATTCTAAATTTTGATTTTTTGTCAACTACTATAGTTATTTTATCATTTTTAGTGAAACTCTGATAATGTCAACTGGTATTTATAAAAGTCCATAAGATTGGCTAGCCGTTTTTGACAAATTTTCAATTCATTGTTTTTTCCTAGAAATGGTAAATTATGGCATGTTTATTACTCCATGATACATTTTAAGCATTTTTGTGGTCATTTAATGTATTTTTATGAATTTTTTTTACGTAATATTACTGCCCATATCCGTTCACTGGACAGCCTGTTTTCTAGCGATGATATCACATATGTTTTTAATGTACATTAAATGACCACAAAAATGCTTAAAAGGTATTTAATCTTTACAATAGTGCTTATGCCACTGTTTTCATAAGCTGCCAGTTAAATTCATTTATTATATTATTAAAAAGAGTTATTGTTTATAATATCATTTTTAGGAAATTTTATATTGGTAGTAGCATCTTGCTCTTTTTTCTTTCGAAAGAAAAATATTCAGATGTTTTTTGGTTTGTTGCAGGGGACTCTTTATCTAGATTTATAGCCAATTTCCCTAACATAAGCTATTTTTTATTTTATCTTATAAATGAAAAAATTGGTATAAACAGCCTTTTTTTCTTCTTGTTTCTTCACACATTCAAAAAAAGGGAGGAAAGAAAAATGGCAGAGACGCAGGGAAGACAACATTCTCAAAGGAAATTCTTTTTTTGTTATGTGAGATGTTTTGCATTAGCTTTTCTTTCGTTTCTTTGCATTTATGGTTGCCCAGGACAGAGAAGAATATATTTTGCAGTTGTTTTAATTATCTTTATTTTTTAAAAAGGCTTTCAGTTCTTTTTTGTCTAAAATAAAATTCTTTCAGTAAATATACATTCATCAACATGGATAACAGCGAAGATATTGAAATGATGGATATTGAAGAAGGACAAGAAGATTGGGAAAAAGATAGTAATCGAACATGGGTTGTTATTATGTTACTATGTCTTTTACTTGAAAAATCATATCCCGGAGAAGAAGCAGATCTTGAAGAAATTTTAAATCGGTAGTAATTTTCAATGAAGACGTGTCATTTTTTTTATTCAAATTTGAATGTCATGGATGCAAATTTTCTATTTCTATTGGAGCAGCTTCATTTACTTTTTTTAAAAAAAACCTTTTTCCAAAAATTTTTGTATTCTATTTATATTTGGTGTAAGTATTAATCATAAACTTTTTTGAAAGCTGCAATTTAGCATTTATTTAGCAATTAAATTTTAACAATAACAAATTCATAGTTCAAAAGTACAGTAGTAACTTGAACTTTGGAACTATAAACTTTTTATTTTATTTTGAAAGTTATATAAAAAGAATACCGTTACCAAGGTATTAAAAGTTGTAAATCTTTAAACGTCATGTTTGTGTGCAAAAAATAATATGTTATTTTTTTTAAATTTGCACTATAGACATGTTCCATTCACAATTGTCAATTTTATTTTTGCTATTTTGTTTTCCTGATTTCAAAAGACAAGGATGACTAACACGAAGGGGAATGGTTTATGAGGTCAATCCCGTATTTATGGGGATACATTGGGGATATTTGCCTCTTGATAATTAACGAAATTCTTTTGACGTTTTTGCAAGTTATTGATCAGACCTGACGACAGTAAAAATTGGGGAATTGTGGAATTTCTAAACCCTTTTACCTTTAAATCAGTATTATAGTTATTTACCATTTTGGCGATCTTTCTTAAAGTCATTTTTGTGGCTTTAGTCGAAAAAGGCAAAGCGTTATTTTACGTGTTTAGTGAAATAATGTTAAAAACGTTACTTGACCTAAAGAAAATTATACTTTCAAAAAGCAAAAATGACAGATTTTGATGACGTGAAATTTTAAAAAGCCCCATCCACTGATCATTGTCAAACTTCCATGTACCCTTAAAAGTGCCGAAGTCAGGACAGTCCCCGACACGTTTCAAAACAACGAATTTCTGTATTTTGTTACTATTTTTTGTTGATTTTACACATCAATAAAAACCCATAAAATTGCAGCACTTTATTTTTGAGTGTACAAAGATAAAAAAGTGAAATATAAGACAAAAACAATTTAACAAATTCGAATCAAAAAATTATAATTCAAAACAAAATTTCAAGGATATTACACCGGCAATAATAACATAGTAAAATAATTTAATACAACAAAGCGTAATGTGCAACCCAATAAAAAGGAGAAGAAAAAAAGCATTGAAAGAAATAAAAATAACGAGATTATTTGCGAGGAGTATAAACGGCTGTAAATGAAGCTTCAGATTCAGCAAGGGGAGAATATCGATTACCTCCATGAGATTCACTTAATTCATCCATACTTGCACGTCGAGACCAATAATATTCTGCATTACTTTCTTCAAAACCATTTGAAGCATCAACATCATCCATTTCAGCTTCTTGATTTAAACGAGCTTCAACACATACACGAGCCATTTCTTCAAATTCTTCATGAACTTCAGCAAAACCCTTAAATAGATTTTATCATACAGTATTATTAAAGGGTTAAACTATTTCAAAATTTAACTCACTTTAATCCAATGATAATCAAGAATTTGTTCAGCAGTAAAACGTTCTTCAACATCGAGATTCAATAAACCCTGAATAAGTGCTTTGGCAGAATACGAAATACTATCCCAAATAGGAGAAGGAAACCCGAATCTTCCACGTAAGATTTGCTCAAATAATGCATCTTGTGAATGCTCTTCCATTGACATAAATGGTGGAAAACCACAAAGTAATACATATATAATAATTCCAGCTGACCATATATCAACTTTAGTACCATATCCAAGCTCAGCAAGAATTTCTGGGGCAACATATGTTGGTGTACCACATACATCATACAATAATTTTTCATCTTCTAATAAATTTGCTAAACCAAAATCAGCTAGCTTTAAAGCGGGTAAACCATTATTTGGATCAGTATATACCTAAAAAAATGAAATTTTACCAACAATTGCCTTAATTGAAACTTAAAGACATACTAATAAATTTTCTGGTTTTACATCACGATGTACAATTTGTTTATTATGAATATAATTTAATGCAGATGCTAAACATCGAACAAGATTTGATGTTTCACGTTCACCATATGATCGAACAGTTCTTAAACATTCAAAAAGATCGCCATTTGGTACAAGTTCAAGAGATACAAAGAAGGAATCATCAATCAGCCAATACTGATACATATGAACAATATTTTCATGTGAAAGTTCTTTCATTAAAGCTAATTCTGTATCAATATACTGTCGAGTAGTGGTAATATTTTCTTTAAGAATAACTTTTAAAGCTTTTCGTACATCATCTTCCCTAAAAATTACGATAACTAGATTGTTAAAAAACGTTTATTAAAAAATAAACATACCGGCAAAGAGCTTCATAAACAATTGCAGTATTTCCATCACCCAAAACTTTAATTAATTCAAATTTTTCATTTACTGGTGTAGGTAGAATAGGTACTGTAAAAAATATAATGTAATTAGCATGTTAAGAAGTATGAAGCTTACATTCACCAATATTTGTTGATACACTAAATCCTCTAGGATGATGTCGAATAGAATCATTTCGAAGTGGAAGAGCTCGTTTTCCCATGTTACGCCTACTTTTACGAGTATTTGAAGAAAATAAACTTCGTGATTCATCATTTGCAATATAAAAATCATCAAGGGTAGTTTTTTCATTTCCATATGCAATAAATACATCATCTTCACCAAAAAAATCTTGTAAATTTGTAACCTTAATATTTATAAATAATAAAATATATTCTAACAAATTTATTAAATATTTACCAATCGTCCTTTAATTGTAAATAGCCTTCGAACCAGACCACAATCCAACTTAACAATGGCAGTAATATCTTGCATAACTTGATCAAATGATTGGGCAGTTTTTTTATTCAATAAATGTCGAACTACTCTTCTTGGTTTAACACCATTTCGAATAATTGTAATAATTCTTGGATAAACAAATTCATTTGGTTCCTGAATAAGGTTTAAGATATTTTAAAAACTTTATATATCCTTTTGTAAGCTTACTCTAACAAAATTAAAATTTCGAATATGTGATGTTGAGCGACTTGCTTGTGGTTTTGAAGATGCTGAACACCATACTGGTTGTCGAGCACTCAAATAATTCAATGGCTTAAAAGTTTCTGAGCTTGAACAAACATAACTTTGTCCATCTTTAAATTGTTCAACCGTTTCAAGGGACATCATACCATCAAGTGTAAAAATATGTCGAACACCATGTGGCAAATTTATTGAATCAGCTAATAATCTATTTAGTTCTTCCATTAATACTTTTAATGACCGAAATCTATCAGCAGATACAGCATACCAAATACCTTTGAAAAATTGATCACCATTTCGATAAAATCTAACTCTTTTTGCTTTACTAGTTGTAAAGCAGCGTAGTGCAGGAACATTATCTTCTTTTTGACTAGATGAAGGTTCTTCCATATCGGGAGTATCAATTTTTGTTAAAGATGAGCCGTTTATGGATGAACGACGAGATCTACATTAAGAAAGTTTTTATATTAAATTATGTTTTATACTTTTTAAAAATCTAACCCCAAAGATTTAATTTTATTAATTGTTGAATCTGCCAAATATAACGAACGTCTTGAATTTCGTTTTTCTTCGTCGTTGTTGATAGCAGGAGCTTTATTTAAATCAACTGAGATTAATGTGGTTGAAGAACTATCACTTGGATATTCATTTTTAATTTCAGATGTTTTTGGGTTTCGATAGAAACTTGACCTGGGCCTTGGTCGATGTCCGCGCGGAAGGGTATTGCGTGGAGTTACTTCAGAGTATACGTCATGCATCGACGCTTAAATCAACAAAAAATTTAAAATAAGAAGCAGTAGCAGCCGCGTAATAAAAAAGTTTAAATAAAAATGCGCCAAACAAAGTCAAACTTTTCGCGGTAAAAGTTATACATCAATGATTTTAACAAAAGAAGACGAATGAATGGAGTTCGAAAAAATTTTTAACATTTTTTGTCAAGTTTTCTCTTTCAAAAAATATTTTTAAGTTGTTAATTGACTAATATGTTAATTAGAGACAATGTTTTAAAAACCAGTAGTAAAAAAAGTCATCCCAGCTTTCTTCTTTATCTTTTGTGGTAAAAAAGAAGGCGCACTAATGCGATATCTACGGACAAACATTGATGTTCTTTCCCTTTTCAGTAAAAATGGAATAGAAATAACAACAACAACGTAGTGTCCCTCTCACAACAAACATAATCCGGCGACTATTGCTTTTTCCCTTTGGCGAAGAAATGGGCGAAAGGCTTCTTCATTTAGGTTTCTGTACCAGCTCTTTAGTCTCGTTTGTCCGTCGGATAAGATCGAAAAAATAGACTTTTTGTCATCCCATCGACCGAAAAAAAACGAAATGAGAGATGACTAAATATCTCCGAAAAAAAAACAGTCGGCATCTAATTCAAAATTTTTGCCAGCAGAGACTGTGTGAAAAAAGAAGCTTTGTTTTTCTTCTTTTCTTGTTTTGAAGAGGTGGTCTTATTTGTTCTTTTAAAATATGCTGCTTCCTGGTAGCAACTGTGGTTTCATATTTTTTTTGAAAACTAGCAACCGATTTTTTTAAACACAATTACAATAAAAGGATATTCAAACTTAAAAATAGGTTTCTTTTCAAGTTTTAGTTATTGTTACTCTCTCAAGTAGCGCTCTTTCTTTTATTCAAGCAAAAAACGAAGTAGCAGCAAAAAACTTTGTAATGCGAAACAAATATTTTTTGATATGTTTTTTTTTTCATGACAACACAGTTTTTTTCTTCTAATCTTATACAGTTGCTCATATAGCATACCTTTGACAATTCTTTTTGCAATAGAGCCATTTTTTGGATTGAGCAATCTTTGTGATGCTTTAAATTGCATAACTTCCGGTGTTATTGGTGTATTTTCTTGTTGACGAGGAATCTCAAAAGTTGATGTTACAGAAGAAACAGGAAAAAATTGTTTAACAGATTTTTTCATTTTGTTAAAGATACTCTAAAAATAATTATCTCATATTGAACAAAGTTTTAAGAATAATAACTTCTTTTGATTTTTCTTTTATTAATTCATTCTTTTCATCTGAATCACCAGCTTCAATGGAATTTTCATAAGCGGCAATATGAAGTGAAAGGGTGCTATTATTGATAGGTGAATATTTTTCAGCTTTCTTCTTTTGAGTATTTTCATTGAAGTTAGAAACATTTGAATGTTCAGCTTGTTGAAAATCAAATTTTCCTTTATTCAATAAATTATTGCATTTTTTTAGCGAGCTATTATCATTGATATTATCTGCAGATATCAGTTAAAACTGCAGTTTTATAAGTTTTTTTAAACTATTTTTTTACTTCTTACAACGAAATTATTGCATTAATGACATTAAAAGCCTAGTATTTTCTCAAATAACATTTTAATAGCCTCAAAAAGATTAATACTAAAACTGCAGCTTTTTTTATTACCATTAAATGTTCTTTCCTTGTTACTAGAGATGCTTATAGACTGAACAGGTTCAAATTTTGAAAAATTATTACTTTGATTCAAATTTAAATTAGTGTATTGATCATTAATGTTAAAGACCGGTTTGATTCCTTCAAAAGTATGTTGCTTGTCTTTTAAAGACAAACAACTATCTTTTGTTGCCATCTAAAAAGTACGACAGGTTAAAGCAAAAAAAAACAGCAGCAGAAAAATTCTAATAATTAATTTTTAAACAACTTTTCAACTAGCATAAAATAAAGACGTGATGCAAAAAAACAATTTTTCTAGACTAAAAAGAAACTTTTGCGACTTTCAAAACAAGAAAACTTTGCCCAAAAAGTGAAAGTGCAAAACGAAAAAATGATGCAATTTTTTTTGCAGCAGATGTCATCATCTTTTAAAGAAAGAAAGCAGTTTCTATATTTTTTATCTGTCTTCCTTTTAAAATAACACAGTCTCCAAAAACCGCGGTTGTAAGAAATTATTTCTGGTAATACTGTGCAAAGCTAGGCTACAAATGTAATACAGATTAAAACATTTTTAAACCAAATAATACCGTATATCACGTATATCAGATTTAAGCATTAATATTGTTTATTTTTTAAGCTTTCTAGATTTATCACTCAACTTAACTAATCGATCTTGGTTAAAAAGAGTTTTCAAAATATATCTCAACCGGCAAAAAATGTTTCAGATTCAAAAGAAGAAGGACTTAAAATTTTCTTAAAAAGTTGCTTGATTTGGATAGCCATACATGAAAAAAAAACAGAAAAATTTAATTAAATTTATCATCATAAATTTTTAAATGTTATTTTTTTTAAAAACAGCGTGTTGTCATGATTCATATAAATTACAAATTGTATAAAAATAGATGCGCTGCTTCGTTTTTTGCTAACTTAAATGAAACCACAGTTTCTCCCTTCTAACAAAAATTTTTGTAGTAATTATCCCTTTTAAAAGTGATAGTTTAAAACTTCTCCTCTTTACATATACATATAATGACAGAAAAAATAGAAATTTAAAAGCGAAAAAAGAAAAAAATTTAAAAACCGCCATTGATTCAAATTAAAAAAAAAGAAAACGAACGAATGTTAAAAAAACTTGTCAAACAGCAACCGGGTCAATCGACATTTTTACATTCAATTTTGACCAAATAATTTCTTCTTTTATTACGAAGAAAAATCATCAACAAAAAAAAGAACTACGTTCAAAAATTTGTGGTTTTCAATAATAGACTAAAAGTAGCAAAAAAATTCTTTCACATACGATTTTTCTTTTTTCTGTTCTATCTTATTTCTTGACATTGCCGCAACAACGGCGGCGGCAGCGTAAATAAGATTGCCTTGTCTTTAACACTTTCAAGGCATTTTTTTTTGTTTTTTACTCGTGGATTAGTCACAACATATTTTGAAGAAGTCAGGCGGAATCTTTTTCTTTGTTGTTTTTTCATTGAGTAATCAGCTCTTTTTTTCATTTGCAAAAGAATGTAAAATCAAAAGTCAATCAAAAATAGATCAATTTTTAAGCCTTTATTTTTTTAGGCAGATAACCACCGTTTACAACGATAAGGCACATATTCCTAACATAATAATAATATTTAATTAAAAATTAGTAATAACAATTAAAAAAGATAACTACAAAATAAAGAAAAAACAATATATTCTCTATGATTAAATTTCTTTTGAATTAAAACAATAATAAATGATAATAAAAAGAGAGGATAAAGATAAGTGAAAAACTTTCGGAACAATATTTTTTTCATTTGGGGATATCAAAGATTTTCCCAAAAAACAAACTTTTTAAAAAGTGAATTAATAAGGCTAGAAAGCTTTCTTTCAAATATAATTTGGTAAGTGTACGGGGACAATAATTAACCGGCAAAAAATGTTTTGAGAAAAATAAAACAAATAAAAAAAGATTAGAAAGACCAAAAAACAATAAAAAAAATGAATTGGACGGAGGATAATATTTGATAACTCCTGAGTTATAATATATAACAATTAAAAATACAAAAATAAGATACATAGATAGTTAGAGAGAGACAGGAAATACCTTACGTAATATAAACTAATGACCCATAAGCACACCCACCCATGATTAATCAAAACGAATGTAAAGCACACCTGTAAGGATAAAAGGAAACAGAAAGAGAAAAAAATAAAATATTGCGTTGTGAAGAATATAAGAGTGATAAAAAAAACTCATTCAAAAATAGAGATAAGTTGAAAATTAGTATCGTTGTTGATATTATTAGATCATATTATATTCACGTGCTTTATCTTCGTTGTAATCTTTGAATGTCCAATTTTGATAAGCATTTTCAGTATCACATGGACTCATAATTAAACGAGCACCATCTTTACTCATTTCAAGGCATTTACCAGTAACAACATGTAAAAGTTGATGAAGCTAAAATAAATTTTTAAATTATTAGTGTTCTTACAGTAACCTTTCAAAAACAAGCGAATGACTCACCTTATGATTGTATTTCCATTCTTGATTTCCTTTCATACCATGGCAAGGGAAGATCATAACATCTTTTCCAGCAAAATCAACGCAAGATTCATCACGACGAATTTCTCCATCTTTGCTGTACATCCAATACTAAAAAAGTGTTAAATTAATTTAAACCACTGATATTTGGAAAAAGAGGGAAGGTCCATATTCTTCTTTTTCTTCTTCAAACATTTCAGCTTCTTTCTTTGATTACCTGATTACCGCCTTGATTATGACACCAATAAAGTCCCACATTTTTACGCTGATTATTATGCGATGCCCAATCTAGGCATTGTTTTGAACCGCCGCCACGGTTTCGCACCTACACAAAAATAAAAGATTGCAATTTAACTTTTATAATTTAAAAAAGAAATTTTGATGATCGCAATTAGTTGTGGCTTTTGCATGCTTCCCCAATTTGTGTGCAAAAATGACGTTAGAGCAAAAATAATAAAAACTAATAAAAAAAAGCATTTTGTGATTAGTAACAAAAAAATAAATTGCGCTATTATTATTATTATTGCTAATGGCGGTAATATGTAGTAATATAATATTGACATAGAGAGAATTGAAGACATTTTCAATACCTGATTTCCACCTTGAAGATGACATGGATAAGGCACAACAGCCTTATTATGGTGTTCCTCTCCAACTGGACTATCAACACAATGACCATGAGAGGATTTACCATTACGAATCTGAAAAAGAAAAAAAGCTAAAAATAACTCGCCTGATTTCCTCCTTGTGAGTGACACGGATATAAAGATACTGGTTTATTCTTTTCACGGCGGCCCACGGCACAGTCCAAGCAACGTGGTGGCTTTATATCACCACCATTACGAACCTATAAGATTGGTAAAAAGAAAAGACATAATTTTAATAAGAATTATATAAAAATATCAATTTACAAAATAAATAGGCTTAAAATAAATTGCATTTCTTTTTTTTTTATAGCGAAAATTTAAGAATATGAAAGCTGAAGCAAACAAAGTATTTTTTAACTTAGGGAGAGACTAAAAGAAGCTATTGTACAACAATAAATATTAAAGTAAAAAAATAATAAAATAGAACAATAGAAATAGAAGCTAAGTCTTTTAGGAATAAAGGTTTTACGAAAGTTTTAGCGAAAAATGTGTAAAAAAATGACATGTTTTTTTCATCTTTTTTGGATATCAAATTTACAACATTACTACTAATAGCACAAAGACGAAAAATAAAACTAAAGAAATGGATTTGATCCAGAAAAAGGTTAAATAACGATGGATATAAAATTGCTTAAAAATAAAATGTCGTTGAATGAAGCGGACTGAACCGATGGGCTGCCAGCTTGAAAATAAAATAAAAAAGCCTTTACATTACCGTAATTATTAATTGTATTAGTTTAAAAGAAAACACAGTGTTAGTTTAGTTTTAATAAAAAAAATAATAAAAGTATCTTCTTTTTTGTCGTAAAAAGCATATAAATTATACCACTCACAAGCAAAGCATATTTTATCAAAATAAACAAAACCAACCTCGCCTTTAGCAATTGCATCACCAGGAACAAAAAGTTCTGGGAAAATATTATCAAGATACCATCTGAAAGATTTACATTGAAGGTTGTCGCGAAGTTGTTTACGCGCAGAAACATCACCAAAGTCACCCTAAAAGAATTCAAATGTAAATAAAAGAAACGACAAAAAATAAAGTAAGCAAATGTATTTTAAAATAAATAAACGAAAAGAGCTGAAGAAGAAGTGAAAAAGAAAACTGACCAATTGATTGTTGATTCGTTCATAATAATATTGTTTATATTCATCAAGCCAAACTTCAGCAAGACGGATTGAATTACGTTTAAGCACATTTACACCTGTTCGCCATTTATATGGTGAACGCTTACGGAAGATATGACCAACGTGAGAACAGGGGACAATTTCTAATGTTCCACCACACATCCAAATCTATAAATAAAAAATGAAAATAAATGAATGAATAATAAAAAGATTTACCTTAAAAGATATTTCAAGATTTTCACCACCCCAAATATCAAAACCAGGATCATATGTACCAAGCTTTTCAAAATAATCACGATGAATAGAAAATAATCCACCTGCCATTGTAGGTGATCTTACAGGATCAATATGACGTTTACGAGCTTTTCGATCTCTTTCAGGAATTGGATGCCAATTAAATTGTAATGACCAATCAAAACCTCCGACATTTGTAAAGAAAGCTTTTGAATAATGATATTCAAATGTATTATCATCGATGACATCAATAACAGGACAAACAACAGTTGTTTGATCACGATGAATTCGATCTAGCAATGGTTCAGCCCAGCCTTCCATACATTCACAATGTGAATCGAGATATGTCAATACAGTACCCTTTGCAATTGCAGCACCACGTAGTCGAGCACGTATAAGTCCTTCACGCTTTTCAAGTCTTAAAACTTTAACTTTTTGGTATTGTGCCATATAATCATCTAAAGCTTTTTTGGTATGCTCCATATCAGAAAAATCATCAACCAATATAATTTCATGAAGTAATTCATCGGGAGTTCTTTCAAGGACACTGTGAACTGTTCTTAGCAAAACTGACCAAGCTTCATTATGAAAACAAATAATTACAGATGTATTTGGTAATCCAGATGAATACTTTTCTGATTTGCATCTTTAAAAAATTTTTTTGTTTAATTAATCATCTTTTTTTTGAAAAATAGGTAATCTTACTCTTCATCAGTTTGTACAGGTAGAGAGCGATGAATTGAAATCATGTCAGAGGCATATTGATTGAAAGCGTTCTTTTGAAAACCTTCATCGTATTTTTTTCGTTCTTCAGGAGAGAGTTTCTAAAAAAGCATTGAACAAGGTCAATTACATCAAAAGAAAAAAATAACTATGCATCAAGGTTGAAAAAGAATAACTTACAGTTTTATCAACTTTTACAGATTTTCCAAGCTCACCAGCTTGTGATGAATCACCTTTTTTATAAATTGGAAGACTTGGATCAAAAAGTTCACGATTTGGTTTTGGAATAATTCCAGCAGGTTCATTTTGTGAATCAGAAGGTTCATCTTTCTTATTATTATTTTCATCATTTGATTGAAAACCACCGTTCATTGGCATAGGAGCTCCAAATCCTTCAATTACTTCAACCTTTTTATGTGGAAGTGGTTTTGGATTTTCGTCTGGTGGTGGTGGTTTATCATGATGATAATTCAAATTGCTACCTTCCTATAAATAAAAAATGACACTATAGTTTAGTAATAAAAAATATCGTCAAAAATGTATTACTTGTGGACTGCTTGAAAATATAATAAGTGATCCAAGCCATAATACCGGTATTAATAATATTAATTTGAGCAAATTTGATTTCTTTTTCACCAGTCTTGGAAAAACCATGATAAAATAAGGGCACACAGGCCGAATCGCGTTTTTCAGCGATCACTTATCGCTGTTTTTGTTGATTACGATAATAAATTGAATACAAAATGCCGTGGCAGCACAAAGAAAAAACAACAGAATGAAACTTCAAGAATGAGCTTGTCAGCACACTTAAAGGTGGTAAAAGTGTGCGGGCAAAAAGCTCGTGTGCACCCAAGTGGACACTGAAAAAAAAAGACATGACCAATTATAAACAATCTTTTAAAAGTTATACCACGCAACATGAAATTTTAGCAAAAAGAGAAACGGAAAGGAAGAAAATAGTAAAAAATGACAGTTTTATGTCAAATATTTTGCAAGCAAGACATGAATAAGAAAAAAAAAACAACAACTGACATAAATCGGGACCATGAGTGTAAAAAAAGAGAAGAAAAGCAATTTTTTCTCCGTGGATGACATTAATTGACCCTTTTTAAAAATCACTTTCATAAAAGGAAAACGCTTATTCTTTTTCTTTTTGCCAACGCGGCATAATAACCTTTGAAAATAACTTTCTTCATCAGAAAAAAATGTAAGTTCGTTATCGAAGACCCATCAATGAAGGCTAACAATAATAATATCTATCGGGAGTATAGAGAAAAAAGATGTAAAAAGCGTCTTCTTTATTTTTTCTCAAATCGTAGTTCACGTGCATGCTTGCTACTTTTATAAGCAAACAACCCCTATGGGGTAAAAATAAAAAGGGAAAAATAAAACAAATTTGCACCGTTTTCATTTCATTACTCTTCTTCTTTCTTCGAGAATGACCACTACCAGCCAGTCAAAAAGGAGGGAGAAAAATACCGAGACTACTAAGTGAATCTGTCTCTACTGTCTCTTGTCGATGTTCGCGATCAACTCGACCCCAAGGTGAAGAACTGTTCGTCAATAAAAACGTGTTGCGCAGAGAGAAAAGCAAGCAATAACAAAGAAGACGCACAAATTCAGCGCAGAAAAAAAAAACTAACACGGAAAAAGGAAATAGCGATAAAAAGAAAAAAAAATGAGGTAAAAAAACTAGGCAAATTGCTTATGTTTTTTTCTTGTTCTTTTTTACTCCCTTTTTTCCCATCAGTTATGTATCATATTCACATATTACAACAGCAATCAAAGCCTATTTAAAAAAACGGAAAAGTGAGAAAGTGTCTGCAACGGTTTCTTTTTCTTTCTTTACAGTCATAAAATGCAAAAGAAGAGAAGGAATGTAAAAAAACATGTTAGACAAGAATTAACATAAACAAAATTATGAATAATTTTTATGCTCACAAATGACTCCCATCCTCTCTAACTAACCTATCAAGTGATCAAAAATAGAAGCATACAAAAAATGAACCATATTTTGGAGGGGGTCTCGACATTTTTTTTTTTTATTTCACGGTCATGACGTGGCATTCAACGTGGTTTCTCCCTTTTTCATTTCTTTTTTTTCATCATTGCTCAACAACCCCAGATTGTGCTGCGGCTGCAGTGCACATTACTTGGCAACAGCTTAAAACAAGCTTGGTATTCTAATCAATGCTTTTGACAAAATAAACAATTCTTTTAGAAGCAAACTTTCGAAGAAGAAGAAATTACGAAAAGAATGCCACAGGCTGTTCTTGTGGTCATTTTCTTTCTACGAATTAAAATATGAAGTGAAAGGAGAAGCCTTATGAAAAAAAACGGCAAAAAAACTTTAAAAAATATAAAGAACACAGAGAAGATGACAACAGCGTCTTCGATAGAAACAACTGGATGAATCACATTTTTTTTAAACAATAAAAAAAATTGAAGAAAAAAAATACAAAAGAAAAAAAAACATAAATACAATATACGGAAACGTAGGTCTTTTTTTTCATCCTCTTTTATTACGACTTAAGAAGTTCAAACAAATTAAAAAATATAAACAGATCCATGAAAGTAAATGCCTACTAAGGTTTCCCGTACACAAATAGAAAGGAAAAGAAAAGTGACTCTTTTTATAGTTGAAATATCGTATTACATACGTGTAATCTAAGGAAAAAAGAAGACCTCGGCAAAGGTGGAAGAAAATGAAAGAGAAAACAAGTTAAATTATGATTTTTTTGCGCAAAAAATATTGTTGATCAAAAAAAAGTGAATGAGTGACAAACTGTAACTGACTAAAACAGGCTTGATTGTCCCTCAAAAAACACGTAATTGAAAACAGGAAAAAAGACAAAAAAAAAGAGAATTAAAAAATTGAGTAAAAATTTAGGGGGAAAATAAGCGGATAAAAATTAGTTTTAAATTGATTCAAATAGGAAAAAAAACTAGTGAGCACTGAGAGTAGAAGATCTCCCTAAAGGCTTCTAACAAAAAAAATGAGATTGCCCTTTTTTAGTGTTATCAAACATTTCTTTTTTTCATAGGTTGGATAAATTACAAAGTGAATTGTATTCCACATTTAATGCCCATTTTTTAGTCTCATCAAAAACCGCCCCTTGCAAGCAAAAAAGATGCAACATAAAATTATAACAATAGCAACAACTAAAGAAAACAAGCTGGCAAAAAAACGAATTGCTATCGGCTGGCAATAGAAACAACAGTAGTTGTTGCTGTTCCTCGTTTCTCAGGGTTTTTTTTATATTATGAGGAACCACTATCACAATGCTTTTCATCTTCACTGGTAGGCAGCCAAGAAAGAAAAATGTAATAGAGATTTTCAAATAAATGCAAAAAAATGTATTAAATAAATATATATTTAAAAACGCCGTTCAACGCATTTAATAAAGATAATTTAATTTTCAAAAGAGGAATTCATTTCAATAATAAATTTTATATAAAGAAGTGCCACACAATTGACAATAGAGTAAAATAACAAACAAAAACCGTATATATTAGATATAAACAACAAAAAAAAATCAAGTGATATACAATATAAAAGAATACTGTAAATACAATTAACGTAAACAAAATAAATTTTTAAATAACATATTAATAAGAATTATTAATTAAGAAGTCGATATTGATCAGACATAATTTTCCACATTCCATCTTGTCGTTGACAAACCAAAACTTGAGAGAATGTTCGAAGCTTTGTATCAAGTAGAACTTCTCCAGATGTCATTAAAATAAGAAGAGCATCTCCATGGCTCTTATAATCTTGAGCACGAATTGTATGCACACTTGGTGGAAAGCGTTTTTGCCAAAATTCATTAATATTATCACCACCAGTGAAAGGATTCCCATCAAATAATAAGCGACAAGTAGTACCATATAAGTGAACAATTTTTTCACGTTTGTTATCCATTGTATCAAAGTATAGATTCATGAATTTCTTTGCATCAGTGAGGTATGGATCTTCAGGTGGAGCTGGTCGTGTTGGACGTACAAGAACATTTAAACGTGGGGGACGAATTCTTGGTGTATTACGATTGTTGTAATTGGGAGATTGACCATAACTTGGTTGAGACGACATATTGCAGGTAAAAGTATTCTAAAAAATCTAGCATGTTTAAATTAATTAATATTAAATGCCACGTACACAACAATACAGTATTGAACAACAATATTTAATTACAAAACAACAAAGAAGTATAAAACTAGCCGCTAAGAAAAAGCAGACGTTCACGAAAAAATTTCGAAAACTTTATTTTTTACGGCTGGTCATTTGGTTAGCATTCAGGAACATTTTGCCAACAAAGAGGAAGAATAAATTTTGCATAAAAAATTGCAAACATTTTTTTTTTGTTTGCGGCTTTTATTTATCTTCTCATGTTTTTAAATGTATATAATTTATAATCCCTTTATATTTGTTTAATGTAAAAAAAAGAATATGCCACAAAAAGGCGCCGATTTTGCCAAATTTACTAAGTCATTAGATTATTTATTATACGGTTTAAATATTCCATTAGATTCTACTTCTTCAACTAATAGTTCTTTGTATAAAACAATTTATGATATTGTTATCAATTCAAAACAGCAACAATTATTACCAAAAAAGTGGTATGAATTCGTTATTTCTTTTTTTGTAACTCAATGAGTCACTTTTTTGAGAAAATGTTTTTTTCTAGCAAAACTACAGCATCTGATCTCATAAAGTGTATAGAAAAATCGAATACTTTTACACATTCATCATCTACGACAGCACAACAGTTGTTAACGCTTTTAAATGACTCAAAGATATTAGTGAGCTTTCTTTTATTGTTCTAAAAAAATGCTTGATTATTTTCTTTGTTTTTTTAGTATTTGATTGATGCATATGATGAAATTTCAAAGCAACATTGGAGTGTTACATTACCCGAGATTCCAACAGATATTTATGATGATGAAGATGGTAGTGCTGTAAAAATTGTTCAACTTGTTAAAGGTTCTGAAGCATTAGGTGCAACAATAAAATATACACCTGATGGAAGTGTTTTCATTTCAAGGTTAATTGCCGGAGGTGCTGCAGAAACATCTGGTTTAATATCGGTAGCTTTAATCGGGGCATTTGATATCATCTGTAAAATTTACTTATTGTTTTTTAGGTTGGAGATCGAATTATAAGCATTAATGGAATTTCTGTTGATCATAAAGATCCAAATGATATTGCAGTATTATTGAATACAAGTGAAAATTCTACAGTAACCTTTACATTAGCACCTACTGCTTTAAGAAAATGTTTACCAACAGAGCAATTAAGAAGTTATAAATATATTAGAGCATTAGTATGTGATTTTCTTTTGCTGTATTTAATTTAAACAATAACTTATCATTACAGACTGATTATGATCATAGGAATGATTTTTCCCATCCATGCCCAGATGCAGGATTAAGCTTTGAAAAAGGGTCTATTTTAGAAGTCATTCATATCGATGACAAATATTGGATGCAAGCTAAATTCGTTGATGCAGGTTTAATTTCATAAATAAGAAATATCAAATTTCATTATTTGACCCCCCTCGTTTTTTTCAGCTTCAAATGTTTCATCAGCTGTTGGAATAATTCCTACAGATGAAAAGTTATCCCTTGATGATAATAATATTGTAAGATTGTTTTAAATAACAATTTTATTTTAAAAATATTTTTTTAGACAAATGAAAACAATAAAAATCGTTTAATATCAATTGCTTATGAGTCTGTTTGCCAACTTGCTCCAAAATCGGGTGTCATTCGAACCCTTGTTTTAATTGGTCCTCCGGGTGTTGGAAGAAATGAACTTAAACGTCGTTTAATACTACAACGCCCACAAAAATATGCTTCAACTATACCACATACAAGTCGAGCACCGAGGTTTGAAAATATATACCGTAATCTTTCCCCTATATTTTATTGCTTTAACATTTTTTAAGACCACATGAAAAAGATGGAATTGACTATAATTTTGTTAGTCGACAACAAATGAAAGAATGGATTCATAATGGAAAATTTATTGAATCTGGTGAATATAATGGCAATCTTTATGGCACCCTTGATGATGCAATTCTTACTGTAATTTCAAAAAAACAAATTCCAATTATAAATGCTCATCCATCGGCACTTAAAAGTCTTCGATCTTCACGTTTTATGCCTTTAACAATATTTATTGCACCTCCATCTGATCTCACAATTCTTAAAAAAACTCGAGCTTTAAATAAATCTGATCGCAAATTTAATGATAATGATCTCGAACAAATGATTATTCAATCAAAACAATTAGAACAAATGTATGGACAATTTTTTGATGCGAAAATTATTAATGATAATCTTGATGCAGCATTTGGAACATTATGCGCTATTTTGCATAATTTTGATACTCTTCCATCTTGGATTCCATTAGAATGGGTCAAAAATGACGTAAAGTAATACATGTATCTATGTAATAATCTTTAATGTGTTAATTTAGTTATTCATTCAATTTTTTTTTGCAAAATTTTTTTAGATGTTTTTTTTTGTTGCTATGAGATGTTGGTGCTATTTGCAAAAGTAAAATAAAAGTTGCTTCTTTCTTTGATGCGTGGATGACGAGGAATAAAAAAAAGAGAGGAGGTTAAAATAAATGCTTGATTGACCGCTACTTTTTTTTATTTGATGATGATTAATGATAAAAACAAATGTGACTTTAATGACTTTGTGTCCTCCTGTTTTATATCACACGTAAAAGCATAAAACTTTAAAAGTTCGTTTTATAAAAAAAATTCATTTATTCAATTCGATTTATTTTTCGTTTAAAAAAAGATAAAAAGCAAAAAAGCGTAATCCAACACCAGCTTTATCATTTCTTTTTTTTGTAGTCGTCGCCGTCGTCTTCTTCCTTTTTCTACTTCATCAACAATTAGATTGTATCAAATGAAGTAAAAAAAGAAAAGAAAGAGGCTAATGGAATATTACCAAAAACAAAAAAAAAGACATACAAACCCGTATTACAAATAAAACTATTTTTTTCACTGGTTTTTTCGTTACAATTTAAACCGATAAAAAAAGAAGACACAAAAATAATGTTTTTATAGGAGCAAAAGAAAGAAAGTATAAAAAGAAGATAAACTTAAAAGTCTTTTAGAAAGCACATTCGCTTGATAATGCGCTGAAAAGCCATACGGAAATCCATTGAGAAAAGAGTATAGATTATTGGATTCAATGCAGAATTGAGATAGCCTAAAAAGAAACATTTCTATTTTGAAAAAAATTAGATTTAAATTTAAACTAAAAAAGAATGATGTTTGAAAAAACTTCTTACCGAGCCATGAAGTGATAGATTCAAGCAATGGAGGAATATGGCATCCACAAATTGGACGATATAATGATACCCTGAAAATATGGAATTAATTTAAAAATGTAATAAATCTTTATCAGTTTATCAACTATGAATTTATTGTTTTTTGTTCAAAGTCTTGTCGCATGCCATAAATGCTCTAAGTAAAGCGCTGTGCTTTTACTTTTTTTAAAAAGTAAAGCCGTTTGTTTTTCGTTAAAAGTTTATTTATTTAACAATTTTTTTAGACAATATCTGACAACATCCCAATTCAAGCTCTTTTACAAGCTCTACAGTAACAATTTTTTCATGCACTTTAATAAGAAGGTGCTTCAATTAGAGCATGTAGGACAATTACGATTGTTAGTTACAGTAAGCAATACTGTAATACTAACAAAAGTAATATTTTTTAAGAAACCTTTGATTATTAAAAAATACTTACAAAAAGAATGGCGTCCAGCAGGCTACAAATGTTCCTGTAATAATTGCTAATGTTCTCCAAGCCTTTCTCTCTCTTCTTGTTTCAATACTTTCTTTTACCCGCTTTTTTCGTTTTGGTGTTGATGATATAAGTGATGATGGTGCACTACTTCGTGAAGGTTTCTTCACTTTGGCCATCTTTTTTGGTTCACTGCCTAAAGGAAAAAATAAAAATGTTTAGTAATGTTTATCAAAAGAAGAAAAGAAATGAGTCACATACTTAATATAGCTTGTGATATCTCTGTTTTACTCATTGGTGTTTCAACATAAGCATTTTCACAAATTTGTATTGGTGTTCGTTCATCTTCAGATGTCGAATTTGGATTACTATTGCATCTTGTCTAAAACATTTAAAACATTTTTTTAAAAGAATAAAAAAAAGAAACAACAGAAGGAAATTAAATGCAATTTCTCATAGTTCCTAAAAAAGGCTTTGCATAAATTTTATTTTGCATTTATTTTTTTTGTCTTAAAATTTACTTAAACGATAGTTTACATTTACCAAAAAAGAGACAACAAAATTTCTATAAAAAAAATCTGCAAATTTTTGGCATTTTAAGGTTTTCAAATTCAATCATGTTTTTGGTTTTATTTTTTTCTATTTAAGACACTATCGGAAATGCGAGAAACGAAAAACCGTATTAATTTCCGACAAAATTTTTGCATGAAAATATTTTTCTGACATTTCCAAAAAAATCTCGTCTATCTTTTACAAAATTAAAAGGTTATTTTGGAAGCATTTAGTAATTTTATGTTTCAAAAAAATAAATAAAAGAGGAAATTAAAATCTTGTGAGAAAAAGAAATATTACCTTATTTTTAGGTTCACCACCATTTTCTGCTGTTGAACTATTATTTGTCATGTCTTGTGAAAATACTACTGTAGGCGGTATTTGAACTTGCTGAAAAAATAACGACAACACCATTAATTATTTTATATGACATATTTCAAAAAATTATCTTACAGTATTCTTTTGCAAAATTGCTTTATTATTTTTCACACTTCCTTCAAAGGTTCGATTAATTGTTCGACGATCTCTATCTCGTCGAAAGCGCTTTTTTGCTGCTCTCATTATCTTATAATATACACCAATTATGAAACAAAGTGGAATGTAAAATGCTGTTGCAGTACTAAATACCTAAAATAGAAAAAGCAAAAAATAATGGTGTTATGTAATGAAGGGATTAAAAAATAAATTATTTTTTTACCTGATAACTTATTTGTTGTGAAATAAGGCAAACATGTTGTTCTTGAACACGATAAACAAATTGACTATCTTTCCAACCAAAGATTGGAAGTAATGAAATTAAAAGGGATACAATCCATACCAATCCAAGCATCATAAAAATTCGTTTTTTTGTTCGATTTTGTACATAGTAAATATCCGTTATACTCCAATACCTAGAATAAAAAAATTACATTAAAATTGCTGAAGATTAATTATTATTATTAAAAATTTTTGCTCCGTTAGCTTCGAGATTTTTTGGATTTTTTCTTAAAGATTATGATAAAATGGAGTCATCAAAGATGTACTACCACATACTTAGAAAAGCTTTAATCTCAATTAAAAGACCACCATCAAATAGTAATAACATTTTCTAATAAAGCTTATAAATTAAAAGTATTACGAAATAAGTTTTTTTGGCATAAAAGTACAAACCTGTCAAGTGCAATTGCAACAAGATGTAAAATAGAAGATGTACATACAAGTACATCAACACTAACCCAAAAATCACATAGCGTAACACCTAATGACCATTCTTGACTTAATGTTGACCATGCTCCTAAGGGTGTCACTATTAAACCAACTAATAAATCAGCAATTGCAAGTGAAAATATTAAATAATATTGTGGTCGAGATCTTAAATCTCTTTCCAATACAACTGCCAATATAACAAATAAATTTCCAACAACACAAAAGACAATAAGTGTTAAAATTAAAAATCCAATTAAAATTAGCTGCCAAAGTGTAAATCCATCATTCGTTTGTGCAACAGCAGCAATATGAGGGGTTTCATGAAGATGAAACGACTCATTTATTATTACACTCATAATGTCAAAAAACATATAAATTTTTGAAGCTTAAAAATTATGAACCACAAAAATTTTTTTCTTTTTTTAAAAACAGGTAAATTTGGAAGATAAATTTAGCAAAGTTCTTAAATGATGTTTTTCATTTTCACACATTTAACATTCTTCCTTTCTTCCTTATTCTTTCTTCTTTCTTTGCTGCTTTTGTCTGTAAATGATGAGGGGATTTTGTTAAGTAGTAACAAAGAGAAAAATATTTAAGTAAAGGACCGTAAAAGTAAATATTTAAAAAAACACGAAAAATCAGGGTCATGAAAGGGGTCAAGGCAAAAGTTAAAATGTAAACATATTTTAAAATACAAAAAAAATAGATAGTCATGTCACAAGGAGAAAAAGAGAAATAAAAAGGTGGAATTCAATAAGCATTTATGTGGAAATTTTATAACCCAGTTATTATTAATATATGTTCATAAAAATATATAGTGTAAACATTGGACCATTTCTATTTTACAATTTGATTGTAAAGTCCAGAGTTTATATTTTGAATTTAAAAGTATGAGATATAAAAACATAAAAATTTGCAAAAAAAACACACTCCTTTTTTCTACATGTTTAGGAATAAATCATGAACAAAATATAGAAACATCGTCACTGATGGATAAATTATTAAAACAAGCAAAATGAAAAGAAAGAAAAGAGGGAGGGGAGGTAAAAAGATGGTAAAAATGAAAAGCTTAAAGAAGGAACTATTGTTATGTAAATTTGAAAAGAGGATAAAAAATATGGATGTTATGCTTTTTTCTTAAAAAAATAAATATTTTTTATAAAAAGTTTTTTGGTAAGTAAATACATCCAATTGGCCAAGTGGCCTAAGGCATTTTTGACGAGTGCGGCAATCTGCACTTGACGAGCAAAACTCTCTGAAGGCTAAGCAGTTTTTGCAAAGTGAGGAGGGCGGACACGTCCAAGGCGTTCCCTACTGTCGAAAATAAAAAAACGGGGAAAAGCGCAAGAAACATGGAAAAAATGCGCGCACGTAAGGCATTTTTTCTTTCTAAATTTTTTTTCTTGTCTAAAGGAGGAGCAACTTCAGATGGTTCTTCAGTTTTTTTGTGCTAACATCTTAGTTGCTCATCTCAACCTTCTTCGGCTTGTTGTTCAACTGCTTGTTTTATTTCTGCAAAAAAAAGAGATTGAAAAAAGCCGGTAAAATGATTGTGTTTTATATAAAAATCGCTTAAAAGTCGTGGGAGCCCAATTTTACCCTTTAGCACAAAAAACGACAAAATATGGTTGTTGCTTCAATGAGGAAGAAGTAAGTGAAATACGATTTTAATAGTAAAACCCCATAAGACATAACCCAAAGAAAAGTGCCATCTTTAAAAAAGAAAAAGAAGAAGTTGAACAAAATCTTTGGACTTGTCATATTCTTGTCATAGATATGCAGCAATACTTCTTTCGGGAAATATTTAAGACGTAAATTGATTAACTCTCAAAAAACATATATATTTTTTTATATAAAAAAGATATACCCCCACTTATTCACTACAAGAAAGATAAAACGCGGAAGAAGAAAAAAAATTTGTAAAAAAGCATTAAAAAGTTTTTTATACATAACTTTTTTTGTATTAAAAGAAGAAAGGAAAAAATAGAAGGGAAACAACGTTCTTGATTGGCTTAAAAAAATTTCTTTCATTTTATGTTGATAAAACAAAAACATATTTTAATTGTTTCAAGAAAAAACACAGCAGGAAAGTTTCTAGGATGCTTGATGGAACTTGTTCATCATCTCTTTCTTATTTCTTTTTTTTGAAGGCGTTAAAAAGAAAAAGCTACTTCTGCAAAATTTGCAAGAAAAATATACCCCGATTTTTTTTGATATGATGATGAAGGGTAGAAAAGAATTCATACTATTATTTTTATTTTCAAATTAAAATAGTTTATTATTATTATTTTAGTTTTAAAGTACATGGAGGAAGCAGAGGAAGAAAAAAATAATTAGAACTTTGGAGCGAAAAAAAGAAAATAATAGACTGACTTCAAAAAACAAAAGTACCCCCCTTTTTTATCTGATGTGCCTTCAAAGGGTCAAGAAACCATATTTGAATGAAAAGAATTTTTATTTAATTTTTGCAATTTTGCAAAGTATTAAAATTCTACGTAATATTTAATGGAGGATAAAGATTATCTAAAAATATGATATATGTCATGATTCAATCTTCTAAAAATAAGGTGGTGGCCTTGGAATAAATCTAATTTTATATATTGCTAAATTTATTTTTAGCCAAAAATGGTGCAAAAAATAGACTGCAAAAGATCATAGTAACCTTTTTTTGGAACAAGACAGTAAATAAATAAATTTTGTAACAAAATTTTAAAACCCTATTAAAAGAGTAATTGCTTATAAAACACAACACGAAGAAAAAAGGTGCTATAGAAGCTTGAATTATTTATAAAAATTAAATTAATTTTTTTTGATTGGTAAAAACAAGTTTTAAACAGAAAACCATGTGACTTTTGTCATTCAGCCAAAAAAAGGAGTATGTTTTAATATTTATTTAAATATTCAGCAGGTATAAAAATTGCAACAAGAAAAAAAGCTATTAAAATTTATCAGAAACCGGAAAGCGACTTGGTAAGCTTTATCAGAAAATTTTAGATTGAAAAGTAATAATAAAAACATCACATCCGGAATTAAAAACTAAATTTTTAGGAATATGCTAAAGCTTTTTTTTTGCCAAAAAAAATATTACAGCAACAAAAGGAAGTAGCTTCAAAGAATGTCATTAAAAACTTATTAGAAAGAAATAACAAAAATCATAATCCATCAGGGGGGACATTAGCACTAGCAAGCATACAAGCAGGTGTAAAAATTAAGATATCTTTTCATAGTAGTAAATAATCTTTTATGTTTTAAAAATCTATGAAAATCGCATCATTCTGTTTTTTTTTAAAGTCACTAAACTATCAACCCCAAAGAAAGCAAAGAACAATTGTAACAAGCTGGAAAGAAAAACATGGCATGTCAGGAAATATCATTCAATAAAATAAAAATAAAAAAAGCGTTTTAGTAAATAATAAAAGTCAAAAAACATAGAGAGGGCCAAAAACAGTTTTTGCACTTCGATTCAAAAAAAAGTTTTTTTTTGAATTACGCTCTGAAGCTCAGATTTTGACGCCTGAACACTAATCCAACAACTCTCTCTACAATGCACGCATCAACGGACTGTTCGCAAAAAATTCTCTCTTTTTTTTCACAGATTAACTGACGTAAGTTTTTTTTCTCTTTTTTTTTCTTGTCTTAAGGGAGAGAGACGCTTCTAATAAATTCACAGAAGTAGGAGAGAAAAAACAAACAAGCTTTATCATTTCAATACCATTTTAAAAAGTTTGTCAAAAAATATATATCTATATTGTTAAAAGCAAGAAGGAAAGAAAAAAGTTGATGAAAAAAAGCAACAAAAAAAATTCTTTTACACTCATCTTTTTTGTTTTATTTTTATCTCTTTTTTTTGTTTCTGCCCTTTTCTATGGCATTAGATAATCATTGACATCGTTGATTGGCAGCACACCATAGGGCACATTTGACAAATGTTTAAACCAAGAGTATTTTTGTTTTCGACGTGTGAAAAAAAGAGGTGGTCGGATGAATGGGGATGATGGGAGGAAGAGAAAAACGAGGTCCAATAATAAGTGAAAGTTAATGCGTTAAGCATTTTTTAGAAGAAAAGCAAGAAAAAAAAGGAGGATAAGTCAATTGTTGGTTTATTTCAAGTTAAAAAAAATTTGAAATGAGATAGAGTATGGCAAATGACAAACGACAGATGGGATATATAAACTAATGAGGAATAAAAATGTTACATTTTTCATATTAATTCATTTAAAAACATTAAAAATGTTAATGAAAAGGTTATTGACAAAATGACAGGTTTTTTTTCTCATTTCTTTTTTCAACAGGAAGTGACGTAAAATACTTTTTTTAATTGACCATTGGTCATTAAGAAAGAATCTACCCCGTTGTTATAAAGTAAAAACTTTTTTCTTATCCCTAAAGGAATTTTAAAAAAAAGATGAACACCAAGTACACTATAAAACGTCAAAGGCAAACTTAATTGACTCTATTTAAAGCTTCTGCTATTTCGAAGGAAGTGTATTAAAGTTTGTTTTGGCACTCTTTTTTTTTAAAATAATTATTCATAGAAGCGTCAAATATATTACCCAAATCACAGTATATAAGTAAAACTGTAATACAAATTATTTAACTAATTTGTGAAATGACTAAGAATTTGGTAAAATAAAAAAACAACAAGCAACAGAATACGAGAAACGGAAGCTGTAAAAGTTCTTCTTTTTTTCGTGATAAAAAAAGTTTTGCTGCCGTTTGAGCAAAGAAAAAATGGAGAAGCGATAAAAATGCTTTAAACAGTTGTTGTTTGCAATGATGCCAATGCAGCATCAATGGTAAAAAGTTTGTTTTTGGAAACAAAAATATTTAGGCTTCTTGTTTTGTATTGTTGTCATATATGCCCCCAAAATTGGAACACTAAAGATTTGTCTGCTTTTTTCTTCATATTTTGGGTGTTTAAAACATAAAAAATGAGTTTAAAAAGTATTTAGTAATAAATCATTTTTTTAACGATAAAATAAGTGTCTCCAAATGTCCTTCTTTCTTCTCTATTGCTAGTTCATAAGATGAAGCCCATACTTAAAAAATTTTTCCAAAAATAATTATAATAACAGTTTAAAAGTTTTGCTGTTAAAAGCGGAAATTAAAATTGTTAGTTTTCAGGGATAAATAAAAGAAACCTTAAAAAAAGTAATAAACTATATATCAAAAAAATTATACGGTACAAAAAAAGGGAAGGGATATAACAGGATTAAAAGCTTTACTCGAAACATCTTTTATTGTTGACACTTCAAATTCAATGGGCTAAAGTAAAAGAATCAAAAAACAAACATGGAAGAAGGAAAAAAACGAAATTAGAAAAAAAGTAATTTAAAGTAAAGCATCTTTAAGCGAATCTTAAGAGTTAAGTAAAAGGAGAAGCAGAAAAAATGAAGAAAAAAAAAGTTGCAAAAAGGATGGTGCTGAAAACACAATAAGCTATTGCTGCTTCTGCACCACAATAGGAAACAATGAAGTTTGGACCAAAAAAAATTCATTACCTAATTGAATACTACATTTGAATAACAAATAAGTGAGAGATGAATGATGAAAAAAAAGAGAGAGCAAGAAGAGGAATGTGAAGTTATAATAATATAAAACAATATTAAAAAAAATGAAACTTCAAAATGAGTTTTTTTATTCCGTGTTCTTCGACCCATCTTTATTCTATAAAAAAACGATAAACCGTTTTTAGAAAAAAATATGTATTCTTTTTTTCTTCTATTTTTTGACGGACTTCCGGACATGACAAAAAAGATATTACAATGAAAATAAACGTGGGGGGATAAAAACACAAAACTTTATTTCATCTCACAAAAACTTGCGAATACAACGCATACTTACTTCACTTTAGGGTTAAAATTATGAGTGAAAAAAAAATAATAATATAGAAAAACGACATTACTTGAAGCTTTATTATTTTTTGAAAAAGACAAACTTTAACACAATTTAAAGGTTTTTGAATCAAAACTGCTTATCGAAAGCAAATCGAAAAAGAAGAAGGGTTTTTTTCATTTATTCTCTAGAGGATTAAAAAATTTCGGCATTTATTCATTTTTTCATTTAAGTCGCAAAAAAATTCTTTTTTTTCAAAGATTTTCTTAATGTTTTATTTTTTTTGCTTTCATTTACGCATATTTAAATCAGAAATAACAGAGTTAAAACGCTATCAAAAAACAAATTTTCTAAACCAATATTTTAAAAGGGCAAGCTAAAATAAAAGACGAGGAGGGAAGAGAGAGATCTCTAAAGAGAAACATTATTTTTTCTATTTCATTCAACAAAAAAACATTTCACAACAAAACAGAGTTTCAATTTTCTGTTGTGTTGTCGTGTTAATTCTTTGCTAATCGGGGTGCATTTTGTGACAACGAAAAAAAGAGAGATATAAATTATCAAAGATAAAAAACTAAAAAATAGTTTTTTAATATATTGCAAAAAAAAGTAAGAAAGGAAATGAAAATAATTGAAAAGAATTAAAAAAAGACATGCATTATTCTTTCTGTTTTAATCTATACGGTAAATACATATTAGATGAAGCAAGTAAGCTTATCAACAGATTTAATGCTTTTTTACTTTTAAATTATCTTTTTTCATCATTAAAATACACATTTTTTTGGTAATTTTGTTAGCATATTTTAAATACGTACTTATAAAGTATTGCATAAGAAAAAGCTTTTGTAAGGAATATTTAATTTTAACAAAACACAAACCCTTGTTTCTTTCTTTCCTAAAAATAAATAAGAAGCTATATAGAGAAGGGTAAAAGGATATAATATATATTGAAGATATGTCAATGCCACCTGACCAATGCCAATGCCAGAAGTTTCATAGTTGTTGTTGTTGTACGTTGTCTTATTGAATTAGTGTATCCGGAAACAGGATGAAGGGAGAAGCAAAAAAATGTGCCAAATATAATATACGTAAGACGAGAAAGGAGATGAAATGAAAGGCGCGTATATTCAAATATAAATAAATTTTATTCCATGTGCAAAGTACTTGCAAAAAAAATATATATATAAAGCGTAAAGGAGATGTAAAAGAAGAATGAACTTTAAAAAGACATACATTCTTTTAAGATGCTTGAATCCTTTTACTTTTTTTCTTCTTTTTTGCCAATCAAGACACCCTCTTCGTTACGTCATACGTATATATACATGTATTATACATAGATATAAAAAAGAAGTAAAATTAGAAACGGGTAAATGAATGTCAAAATTTTCTTTCATTTAGAAATATAGGCTTAAACTACATTAGAAACATACATGAATGTTCTTAAAATAAAACACAAAAAATAAAGCAAGCAAGAATGAACGTATAATGAAGAGCGGTCATTCAGTTGGTACAATCTTGTTTCCATTGCCATTCCATGCAAAAGTTTTTTTTTCTCTGAGTTACAACAGCATTCAATTGGCACGTGCCGTATGCTCCATATCATTTCTGTTTTTTTTCTAATACAATCAAAAAAGAAGCAAAGAAAGCCAAAAGCTAAAAAGCGTCATGTTTTATTAAATTTTCAAAAATCATGAATCTTGGTCTTACAATTGAATTGAAAAATTGCAAAATATTTCTCTTCTGCAAAAAAAGTGATTTGACAAAAACAACTTTTTCAAAAACTTAACAAAAAGAAAACTGATTAAGAAAAAAATTTCTAAAGCATCAAAATTGCGGCGCTAAAATTTGTTATCCCTTCTTCTTCACACTCCTTGAATGAAAAGAAAACGAACTCAGAAAAATTAGGGATAAAAAAAAGTTTTGCAAAACGAGAGGCAACAAAAACCAGAAATCAAGCTACTTAATAAGTTCTTTTTTTGAAGGAAAAAACAAATTGATAAAGGAAGCTTTCTGATTATCGGGATATGGGAGAAGAAAATAATTTAAACTTTAAATGCCGATGCATGAAAAAAAATTAAAAATGAAGTAACCAAGAAATAAACATCAAAAAATATATTTACAAAGAATCTGAATGAAAATAGCTTGACAACGATTAAAAACATAAAAAAAATTGTTTCCAAAGAAATTAGAGGAGAGAGCCATAGTGACCCTAATATAAATGACATTAAAAAGTAAAAAAAGAATCTTTTTTTAAAATAAAACTGAACCTTTTTGATTGAGATTAAGATGGATTAGAATTTCTTTTACAAAGTGTATCAATTGTTAAAATTTTGAAAGAAATTATTAAGAAAAATTTGTTATTTTTGGACAGAAAAATGCAATTTTTGAAGTTCACTTTTTATCAAAATAGCAAGAAGATATTACGGTAGAATGTATGCGGGATGGCAAAAAAGGAAGCGGAGAAAAGTGTTTAATGTCAACAGGATAAGCTTAATATCGAAAGTGTATCAGCTAAAAATACATGAAAATATTTAAAAAACGCGATAAAATAATAGAAGTGATACAGAAGAAAAATCTTTGTTATATCATATGTTACTTTTTTGGTATGGGATGTCACTTTCTTATATTGTTTGTTTCAATAAGAATGAAAAAGAAAATGGAAGCAAGCACAACGAAAAACAACATATATAAGAAAAATTGAGAGACAAATAATATTCTTCATCATCAAAAGCTGTTTCAAATTCTTCCTTCTTTTTGCAATTCTCACTTCAATTTAGGTATCATATTGCAATATAAGTTTGGCGCCAAAGAAGATAAAAGACGGATTTTCCTTTTTAAAGCTTAAAGAAAATAAAAAAGAAAAGTATGATATATGTTACTTGTCAACTGGCGCCAGACTAAAAATTGTATTTATCCTTTTGGTCATGGCGTCAGTTAAAAAAGGAAAAATCAACGCAATTATTTTGGAATGACTTTTCTACAGAAAATACCTTATTTTCCCTGTGGATAATTATTAGCAACTCCTTGTCATGTATTGGCAAATCTAAGCTTTTAATTTTTTTAAACTAATTTATTCTGAAACAGCATTAGCATCAAATATTTACGCTCATAAAATAAACCATTGACCTCTTATGCCGACCATTATGCCGACCAGGAAGCTTAAAACAGCTTTCTGGCCCTTGCTATTCCTTTGACTTTTTCTTTTCTTTTATATTCATTTTCATTTGTCATTAAAATCAGCCATGTTTTTAACGCTATTTATTTAACGTAAGTCAAGCCTAACATTTGGTCCAGTTGGCATTTTTTATTTTCGGACTTTTTTCCCTTCTTTTTTTTCTTTTTCTCTCCTTCCATTATGTCACAAATGTTTTTAGATTGATTCTTTTAAAACTATTAATCACATAGCATCGTTAACACCAATTGTTTTTAAAATCCGATTATACGTGTAAAATAACAGCCGCTGCTTCAAAAATGCCTCCCTGAAAATGATTAGCATTTATCAAACAGTATCAAAACATATGAGAAAAAATAAAAGAGGAAAATGGAATGGAAAATTTGTGGATATTGAACATTTCGATTAACTTTAAGTTCCTTTTTTAAGTGATTTCCTTTAAGCTATTTGCCAAAACTTTTAATGTGAAAGCTTTTAAACGATTACTGTAGCAAAGCAAAAAAGAAATCCGGAGTTGACTTTTATTTTGCTGAATTTTAGAGATTTTTAGTATTCATTTTTCATGGATACACAAACATCATCGAAAGATATGATACACAACAAAGTGAAATATTATTGCTGATAAAAAGTAATTGTATCTTGGTGTTGACCTTAACGATCTGTCTCATGGAGTCGAATAATATACCAAATTTGTGAAGAGACATAAATATAAAATATAAATTTATTGACAGTTTCTGATGATGGTGTAGTGTGCAACAGATAGATTACATTAATATTTACTGTTAAAAATTTCAAACAAAATGAACATTTGTCATTATTTAAAAAAATTGTTACACGATGATTGTTTTCATATTGTTTAAACAAAACAAAAATGCGACAGCCAAAAAAAGTTCAGCGCTCTCAGATATCATCCTGCATTTCAAACTTTCAATGTAAAAAAACAATTGCCGCACAACAAAAGATTAAGGGAATCAAGAACTTAGTTACATCAAGTCAAAATCTGCAGCATTTCTAACACAGACAGATTCGAGTTCCCGAATAAATATGTTTCTGTTTTTGCCTTATTTGACAACAAACCTGGTGATTTTTAGAAAATGTTGGTAAAGAAATATCCTTCAAATATGTAAATTTAAGACGAATCTTAGAGCTATTATATAGTGAAATTAAAATACAGTGTTTTTGGATTTTTAACAATGACAGATTCGAGTTCCCGAATAAATATGTTACTGTTTTTTCCTTATTTGACAACAAACTTGATGATTTTTAGAAAATGTTGGTAAAGAAATATCCTTCAAATATGTAAATTTAAGACGAATTTTATAGCTATTATATAGTGAAATTAAAATACAGTGTTTTTGGATTTTTAACAATAACAGATTCGAGTTCCCGAATAAATATGTTACTGTTTTTTCCTTATTTGACAACAAACCTGATAATTTTTAGAAAATGTTGGTAAAGAAATATCCTTCAAATATGTAAATTTAAGACGAATTTTATAGCTATTATATAGTGAAATTAAAATACAGTGTTTTTGGATTTTTAACAATGACAGATTCGAGTTCCCGAATAAATATGTTACTGTTTTTTCCTTATTTGACAACAAACTTGATGATTTTTAGAAAATGTTGGTAAAGAAATATCCTTCAAATATGTAAATTTAAGACGAATTTTATAGCTATTATATAGTGAAATTAAAATACAGTGTTTTTGGATTTTTAACAATAACAGATTCGAGTTCCCGAATAAATATGTTACTGTTTTTTCCTTATTTGACAACAAACCTGATAATTTTTAGAAAATGTTGGTAAAGAAATATCCTTCAAATATGTAAATTTAAGACGAATTTTATAGCTATTATATAGTGAAATTAAAATACAGTGTTTTTGGATTTTTAACAATAACAGATTCGAGTTCCCGAATAAATATGTTACTGTTTTTTCCTTATTTGACAACAAACCTGATAATTTTTAGAAAATGTTGGTAAAGAAATATCCTTCAAATATGTAAATTAAAGACGAATTTTATAGCTATTATATAGTGAAATTAAAATACAGTGTTTTTGGATTTTTAACAATGACAGATTCGAGTTCCCGAATAAATATGTTACTGTTTTTTCCTTATTTGACAACAAACCTGATAATTTTTAGAAAATGTTGGTAAAGAAATATCCTTCAAATATGTAAATTTAAGACGAATTTTATAGCTATTATATAGTGAAATTAAAATACAGTGTTTTTGGATTTTTAACAATGACAGATTCGAGTTCCCGAATAAATATGTTACTGTTTTTTCCTTATTTGACAACAAACCTGATAATTTTTAGAAAATGTTGGTAAAGAAATATCCTTCAAATATGTAAATTTAAGACGAATTTTATAGCTATTATATAGTGAAATTAAAATACAGTGTTTTTGGATTTTTAACAATAACAGATTCGAGTTCCCGAATAAATATGTTACTGTTTTTTCCTTATTTGACAACAAACCTGATAATTTTTAGAAAATGTTGGTAAAGAAATATCCTTCAAATATGTAAATTTAAGACGAATTTTATAGCTATTATATAGTGAAATTAAAATACAGTGTTTTTGGATTTTTAACAATAACAGATTCGAGTTCCCGAATAAATATGTTACTGTTTTTTCCTTATTTGACAACAAACCTGATAATTTTTAGAAAATGTTGGTAAAGAAATATCCTTCAAATATGTAAATTTAAGACGAATTTTATAGCTATTATATAGTGAAATTAAAATACAGTGTTTTTGGATTTTTAACAATGACAGATTCGAGTTCCCGAATAAATATGTTACTGTTTTTTCCTTATTTGACAACAAACCTGATAATTTTTAGAAAATGTTGGTAAAGAAATATCCTTCAAATATGTAAATTTAAGACGAATTTTATAGCTATTATATAGTGAAATTAAAATACAGTGTTTTTGGATTTTTAACAATGACAGATTCGAGTTCCCGAATAAATATGTTACTGTTTTTTCCTTATTTGACAACAAACCTGATGATTTTTAGAAAATGTTGGTAAAGAAATATCCTTCAAATATGTAAATTTAAGACGAATTTTATAGCTATTATATAGTGAAATTAAAATACAGTGTTTTTGGATTTTTAACAATGACAAATTCGAGTTCTCGAATAAATATGTTACTGTTTTTTCCTTATTTGACAACAAACCTGATGATTTTTAGAAAATGTTGGTAAAGAAATATCCTTCAAATATGTAAATTTAAGACGAATTTTATAGCTATTATATAGTGAAATTAAAATACAGTGTTTTTGGATTTTTAACAATGACAAATTCGAGTTCTCGAATAAATATGTTACTGTTTTTTCCTTATTTGACAACAAACCTGATGATTTTTAGAAAATGTTGGTAAAGAAATATCCTTCAAATATGTAAATTTAAGACGAATTTTATAGCTATTATATAGTGAAATTAAAATACAGTGTTTTTGGATTTTTAACAATGACAGATTCGAGTTCCCGAATAAATATGTTACTGTTTTTTCCTTATTTGACAACAAACCTGATGATTTTTAGAAAATGTTGGTAAAGAAATATCCTTCAAATATGTAAATTTAAGACGAATTTTATAGCTATTATATAGTGAAATTAAAATACAGTGTTTTTGGATTTTTAACAATGACAGATTCGAGTTCCCGAATAAATATGTTACTGTTTTTTCCTTATTTGACAACAAACCTGATAATTTTTAGAAAATGTTGGTAAAGAAATATCCTTCAAATATGTAAATTTAAGACGAATCTTAGAGCTATTATATAGTGAAATTAAAATACAGTGTTTTTGGATTTTTAACAATGACAGATTCGAGTTCCCGAATAAATATGTTACTGTTTTTTCCTTATTTGACAACAAACCTGATGATTTTTAGAAAATGTTGGTAAAGAAATATCCTTCAAATATGTAAATTTAAGACGAATCTTAGAGCTATTATATAGTGAAATTAAAATACAGTGTTTTTGGATTTTTAACAATGACAGATTCGAGTTCCCGAATAAATATGTTACTGTTTTTTCCTTATTTGACAACAAACCTGATAATTTTTAGAAAATGTTGGTAAAGAAATATCCTTCAAATATGTAAATTTAAGACGAATTTTATAGCTATTATATAGTGAAATTAAAATACAGTGTTTTTGGATTTTTAACAATGACAGATTCGAGTTCCCGAATAAATATGTTACTGTTTTTTCCTTATTTGACAACAAACCTGATGATTTTTAGAAAATGTTGGTAAAAGAAATATCCTTCAAATATGTAAATTTAAGACGAATCTTAGAGCTATTATATAGTGAAATTAAAATACAGTGTTTTTGGATTTTTAACAATGACAGATTCGAGTTCCCGAATAAATATGTTACTGTTTTTTCCTTATTTGACAACAAACCTGATGATTTTTAGAAAATGTTGGTAAAGAAATATCCTTCAAATATGTAAATTTAAGACGAATCTTAGAGCTATTATATAGTGAAATTAAAATACAGTGTTTTTGGATTTTTAACAATGACAGATTCGAGTTCCCGAATAAATATGTTACTGTTTTTTCCTTATTTGACAACAAACTTGATGATTTTTAGAAAATGTTGGTAAAGAAATATCCTTCAAATATGTAAATTTAAGACGAATCTTAGAGCTATTATATAGTGAAATTAAAATACAGTGTTTTTGGATTTTTAACAATGACAGATTCGAGTTCCCGAATAAATATGTTACTGTTTTTTCCTTATTTGACAACAAACCTGATGATTTTTAGAAAATGTTGGTAAAGAAATATCCTTCAAATATGTAAATTTAAGACGAATTTTATAGCTATTATATAGTGAAATTAAAATACAGTGTTTTTGGATTTTTAACAATAACAGATTCGAGTTCCCGAATAAATATGTTACTGTTTTTTCCTTATTTGACAACAAACCTGATGATTTTTAGAAAATGTTGGTAAAGAAATATCCTTCAAATATGTAAATTTAAGACGAATTTTATAGCTATTATATAGTGAAATTAAAATACACTGTTTTTGGATTTTTAACAATAACAGATTCGAGTTCCCGAATAAATATGTTACTGTTTTTTCCTTATTTGACAACAAACCTGATGATTTTTAGAAAATGTTGGTAAAGAAATATCCTTCAAATATGTAAATTTAAGACGAATTTTATAGCTATTATATAGTGAAATTAAAATACAGTGTTTTTGGATTTTTAACAATGACAGATTCGAGTTCCCGAATAAATATGTTACTGTTTTTTCCTTATTTGACAACAAACCTGATGATTTTTAGAAAATGTTGGTAAAGAAATATCCTTCAAATATGTAAATTTAAGACGAATTTTATAGCTATTATATAGTGAAATTAAAATACAGTGTTTTTGGATTTTTAACAATAACAGATTCGAGTTCCCGAATAAATATGTTACTGTTTTTTCCTTATTTGACAACAAACCTGATGATTTTTAGAAAATGTTGGTAAAGAAATATCCTTCAAATATGTAAATTTAAGACGAATCTTAGAGCTATTATATAGTGAAACTAAAATACAGTGTTTTTGGATTTTTAACAATAACAGATTCGAGTTCCCGAATAAATATGTTACTGTTTTTTCCTTATTTGACAACAAACCTAATAATTTTTAGAAAATGTTGGTAAAGAAATATCCTTCAAATATGTAAATTTAAGACGAATGTTATAGCTATTATATAGTGAAATTAAAATACAGTGTTTTTGGATTTTTAACAATGACAGATTCGAGTTCCCGAATAAATATGTTACTGTTTTTTCCTTATTTGACAACAAACCTGATAATTTTTAGAAAATGTTGGTAAAGAAATATCCTTCAAATATGTAAATTTAAGACGAATGTTATAGCTATTATATAGTGAAATTAAAATACAGTGTTTTTGGATTTTTAACAATAACAGATTCGAGTTCCCGAATAAATATGTTACTGTTTTTTCCTTATTTGACAACAAACCTGATAATTTTTAGAAAATGTTGGTAAAGAAATATCCTTCAAATATGTAAATTTAAGACGAATGTTATAGCTATTATATAGTGAAATTAAAATACAGTGTTTTTGGATTTTTAACAATGACAGATTCGAGTTCCCGAATAAATATGTTACTGTTTTTTCCTTATTTGACAACAAACCTGATGATTTTTAGAAAATGTTGGTAAAGAAATATCCTTCAAATATGTAAATTTAAGACGAATCTTAGAGCTATTATATAGTGAAACTAAAATACAGTGTTTTTGGATTTTTAACAATAACAGATTCGAGTTCCCGAATAAATATGTTACTGTTTTTTCCTTATTTGACAACAAACCTGATGATTTTTAGAAAATGTTGGTAAAGAAATATCCTTCAAATATGTAAATTTAAGACGAATTTTATAGCTATTATATAGTGAAATTAAAATACAGTGTTTTTGGATTTTTAACAATAACAGATTCGAGTTCCCGAATAAATATGTTACTGTTTTTTCCTTATTTGACAACAAACCTGATGATTTTTAGAAAATGTTGGTAAAGAAATATCCTTCAAATATTTAAATATTAAGACGAATCTTAGAGCTATTATATAGTGAAACTAAAATACAGTGTTTTTGGATTTTTAACAATAACAGATTCGAGTTCCCGAATAAATATGTTACTGTTTTTTCCTTATTTGACAACAAACCTGATGATTTTTAGAAAATGTTGGTAAAGAAATATCCTTCAAATATGTAAATTTAAGACGAATCTTAGAGCTATTATATAGTGAAACTAAAATACAGTGTTTTTGGATTTGTAACAATAACAGATTCGAGTTCCCGAATAAATATGTTACTGTTTTTTCCTTATTTGACAACAAACCTGATGATTTTTAGAAAATGTTGGTAAAGAAATATCCTTCAAATATGTAAATTTAAGACGAATTTTATAGCTATTATATAGTGAAATTAAAATACAGTGTTTTTGGATTTTTAACAATGACAGATTCGAGTTCCCGAATAAATATGTTACTGTTTTTTCCTTATTTGACAACAAACCTGATGATTTTTAGAAAATGTTGGTAAAGAAATATCCTTCAAATATGTAAATTTAAGACGAATCTTAGAGCTATTATATAGTGAAACTAAAATACAGTGTTTTTGGATTTTTAACAATAACAGATTCGAGTTCCCGAATAAATATGTTACTGTTTTTTCCTTATTTGACAACAAACCTGATGATTTTTAGAAATTGTTGGTAAAGAAATATCCTTCAAATATGTAAATTTAAGACGAATTTTATAGCTATTATATAGTGAAATTAAAATACAGTGTTTTTGGATTTTTAACAATAACAGATTCGAGTTCCCGAATAAATATGTTACTGTTTTTTCCTTATTTGACAACAAACCTGATGATTTTTAGAAATTGTTGGTAAAGAAATATCCTTCAAATATGTAAATTTAAGACGAATTTTATAGCTATTATATAGTGAAATTAAAATACAGTGTTTTTGGATTTTTAACAATAACAGATTCGAGTTCCCGAATAAATATGTTACTGTTTTTTCCTTATTTGACAACAAACCTGATGATTTTTAGAAATTGTTGGTAAAGAAATATCCTTCAAATATGTAAATTTAAGACGAATTTTATAGCTATTATATAGTGAAATTAAAATACAGTGTTTTTGGATTTTTAACAATAACAGATTCGAGTTCCCGAATAAATATGTTACTGTTTTTTCCTTATTTGACAACAAACCTGATGATTTTTAGAAATTGTTGGTAAAGAAATATCCTTCAAATATGTAAATTTAAGACGAATTTTATAGCTATTATATAGTGAAATTAAAATACAGTGTTTTTGGATTTTTAACAATGACAGATTCGAGTTCCCGAATAAATATGTTACTGTTTTTTCCTTATTTGACAACAAACCTGATGATTTTTAGAAAATGTTGGTAAAGAAATATCCTTCAAATATGTAAATTTAAGACGAATCTTAGAGCTATTATATAGTGAAACTAAAATACAGTGTTTTTGGATTTTTAACAATAACAGATTCGAGTTCCCGAATAAATATGTTACTGTTTTTTCCTTATTTGACAACAAACCTGATGATTTTTAGAAAATGTTGGTAAAGAAATATCCTTCAAATATGTAAATTTAAGACGAATCTTAGAGCTATTATATAGTGAAACTAAAATACAGTGTTTTTGGATTTTTAACAATAACAGATTCGAGTTCCCGAATAAATATTTTACTGTTTTTTCCTTATTTGACAACAAACCTGATGATTTTTAGAAATTGTTGGTAAAGAAATATCCTTCAAATATGTAAATTTAAGACGAATTTTATAGCTATTATATAGTGAAATTAAAATACAGTGTTTTTGGATTTTTAACAATAACAGATTCGAGTTCCCGAATAAATATGTTACTGTTTTTTCCTTATTTGACAACAAACCTGATGATTTTTAGAAAATGTTGGTAAAGAAATATCCTTCAAATATGTAAATTTAAGACGAATTTTATAGCTATTATATAGTGAAATTAAAATACAGTGTTTTTGGATTTTTAACAATAACAGATTCGAGTTCCCGAATAAATATGTTACTGTTTTTTCCTTATTTGACAACAAACCTGATGATTTTTAGAAAATGTTGGTAAAGAAATATCCTTCAAATATGTAAATTTAAGACGAATTTTATAGCTATTATATAGTGAAATTAAAATACAGTGTTTTTGGATTTTTAACAATAACAGATTCGAGTTCCCGAATAAATATGTTACTGTTTTTTCCTTATTTGACAACAAACCTGATGATTTTTAGAAAATGTTGGTAAAGAAATATCCTTCAAATATGTAAATTTAAGACGAATCTTAGAGCTATTATATAGTGAAACTAAAATACAGTGTTTTTGGATTTTTAACAATAACAGATTCGAGTTCCCGAATAAATATGTTACTGTTTTTTCCTTATTTGACAACAAACCTGATGATTTTTAGAAAATGTTGGTAAAGAAATATCCTTCAAATATGTAAATTTAAGACGAATTTTATAGCTATTATATAGTGAAATTAAAATACAGTGTTTTTGGATTTTTAACAATGACAGATTCGAGTTCCCGAATAAATATGTTACTGTTTTTTCCTTATTTGACAACAAACCTGATGATTTTTAGAAAATGTTGGTAAAGAAATATCCTTCAAATATGTAAATTTAAGACGAATCTTAGAGCTATTATATGGTGAAATTAAAATACAGGGTTTTTGGATTTTTCACACTGACAGATTCGAATCCCTGAATAACTATGTTTCTGTTTTTTTGTGTAACTGAAACTTATCTAAATTCCAAAAACTTTCCATATCAAAATAACTCAGTTCTTGTTGGAGACTCAAACTTTATAGTTATTCGAGCGGATAGATCTAATTTCAAAAAATCCAAAGGTGGGGGTGTTTGTATCTTTATACCCAAACATTATCCTTTTACTGTAAAAAAAACTCCTTCTATTAAAAACATAGATTTTTTAATGATAGATATTTTCTTTGGATCTTTTTCATTTTCTTTAGTCGTTTCTTATATTCCTCCAGATGTTAAATCAGATACTGTAAGAGATTTTCGCGAAACTTTAATTGCTCTTAAATCAAATTCATCTTTCGATTTTCTTCTTGTTGGGGACTTTAATATGCCAGAAATTGATTGGGAAAACCACACTGGGGTATCTTTAAATGAAAAAATTTTCATTGACTTTCTTTCTGAATCTGGGCTTACAAATTCTGTTCTTGTTACTACTAGAAATAACAATATCTTAGATCTTGTTCTTTCTAGTTTTCCTAACCTAATCTCAAATATAACAACAGATCCAGGATTTGCAGGTTCAGATCATGATATTGTCAATTTTTCATTGAAATGTGATCATACTCCGCCCCCTAAACCTTCTAATTCATTTAAAAACTTTAAAAAAGCGGATTATTTAGCTATGAACTATTTCTTTTTCGAACAAAAATGGGAATTTTTAAACCAACAAAATTTAGATCTTAATGTAGCTTATAAAAAATTTTCTGAAATTATAAACAGTGCTATCTCTATTTTTGTAAAAACCATATCTCCTTCTTCAGAAGATTATTTTTCTCCTAAGATAAAAGCTACTATAGAATATCAGAAATCTATCCCTAAGACAGCAGAAAACTTTTCAAAAATCTCACTTATATCAAAGAAAATAGCTAAATTAGCAGTTAAAGAAAAAAGAGAAAAAGAAAAAACTATTTTGGAAAAACATGGCATTAAGGGAATATTTAACCATCTAGGAAAATACATTAAAAACGATAATTTTATTCCTGCCATTTCTACTGGAACGAAAATTCTTTTTTCTGAAACTGAAAAAACTGCCGAATTTGGGCAAACTTTTTTGAATAATTTTCATGCTGGAAAATCATCATATTTTGAAGACTGTTTTCCTGTTAGAGATAGTAACCTTCCTCTTCTTACTGTAGAACAAGTTAAGGAATTCCTCCAAAAACTTAAAACAAAATGTAATACTTCTCCAGATGGAATTCCTTACATTGTTCTAAAGAAATGTTTTTCAACTTTAGCTAAGCCTATTACTAAAATCATTAATTTATCATTTTTACAATCCAATGTTCCCGAAATCTGGAAAATAGCACATGTTATCCCTGTTTTTAAGAAAGGTGATAAGCACTTAGCCTCTAATTACCGTCCTATCTCTCTTAATTGTTCCTTATCTATGATTCCTCAAAAAATTGTAATCGACTTCTTGGATGATTTTTTTACTAAAAATAACTTAATTCCTTCCTGTCAACACGGGTTTACCAAAAGTAAATCTGTTACCACCCAAATGATTGAGACTTTTGATTTCATTACTGACAAAGCTGAGAAAAATATTCCCATTGATCTTATTTATATTGACAAAACATGCAAATTTTGTATCAGAAGTACAAAATTTGCATGTTTTGGCTTTCCATCTTTAAAACTGACGATTTTTTAATTGAAGCTTTTTCGTGTGTTGCAGTTTTTTAGCAGTTTTTCAACATTAAAAGCCCAGCTAGTTTTTTTCAGCAATATTAAAACCAAAATGGCTTACAAATTCTTGAAGCCCGTTATCAGAAGTACAAAATTTGCATGTTTTAGCTTTCCATCTTTAAAACTGACGATTTTTTAATTGAAGCTTTTTTGTGTGTGGCAGTTTTTTAGCAGTTTTTCAACATTAAAAGCCCAGCTAGTTTTTTTCAGCAATATTAAAACCAAAATGGCTTACAAATTCTTGAAGCCCGTTATCAGAAGTACTAAATTTGCATGTTTTAGCTTTCCATCTTTAAAACTGACGAATTTTTAATTGAAGCTTTTTTGTGTGTTGCTGTTTTTTAGCAGTTTTTCAACATTAAAAGCCCAGCTAGTTTTTTTCAGCAATATGAAAACCAAAATGGCTTACAAATTCTTGAAGCCCGTTATCAGAAGTACTAAATTTGCATGTTTTGGCTTTCCATCTTTAAAATTGACGATTTTTTAATTGAAGCTTTTTCGTGTGTTGCAGTTTTTTAGCAGTTTTTCAACATTAAAAGCCCAGCTTGTTTTTTTCAGCAATATTAAAACCAAAATGGCTTACAAATTCTTGAAGCCCGTTATCAGAAGTACTAAATTTGCATGTTTTAGCTTTCCATCTTTAAACTTGACGATTTTTTAATTGAAGCTTTTTTGTGTGTTGCTGTTTTTTAGCAGTTTTTCAACATTAAAAGCCCAGCTTGTTTTTTTCAGCAATATTAAAACCAAAATGGCTTACAAATTCTTGAAGCCCGTTATCAGAAGTACTAAATTTGCATGTTTTAGCTTTCCATCTTTAAAATTGACGATTTTTTAATTGAAGCTTTTTTGTGTGTGGCAGTTTTTTAGCAGTTTTTCAACATTAAAAGCCCAGCTAGTTTTTTTCAGCAATATGAAAACAAAATGGCTTACAAATTCTTGAAGCCCGTTATCAGAAGTACTAAATTTGCATGTTTTAGCTTGCCATCTTTAAAACTGACGGATTTTTAATTGAAGCTTTTTTGTGTGTGGCAGTTTTTTAGCAGTTTTTCAACATTAAAAGCCCAGCTAGTTTTTTTCAGCAATATGAAAACCAAAATGGTTTACAAATTCTTGAAGCCCGTTATCAGAAGTACTAAATTTGCATGTTTTAGCTTGCCATCTTTAAAACTGACGGATTTTTAATTGAAGCTTTTTTGTGTGTGGCAGTTTTTTAGCAGTTTTTCAACATTAAAAGCCCAGCTAGTTTTTTTCAGCAATATGAAAACCAAAATGGTTTACAAATTCTTGAAGCCCGTTATCAGAAGTACTAAATTTGCATGTTTTAGCTTGCCATCTTTAAAACTGACGGATTTTTAATTGAAGCTTTTTTGTGTGTTGCAGTTTTTTAGCAGTTTTTCAACATTAAAAGCCCAGCTAGTTTTTTTCAGCAATATGAAAACAAAATGGCTTACAAATTCTTGAAGCCCGTTATCAGAAGTACTAAATTTGCATGTTTTAGCTTGCCATCTTTAAAACTGACGGATTTTTAATTGAAGCTTTTTTGTGTGTGGCAGTTTTTTAGCAGTTTTTCAACATTAAAAGCCCAGCTAGTTTTTTTCAGCAATATTAAAACCAAAATGGCTTACAAATTCTTGAAGCCCGTTATCAGAAGTACTAAATTTGCATGTTTCAGCTTTCCATCTTACAAACTGACGATTTTTTAATTGAAGCTTTTTTGTGTGTGCCAGTTTTTTAGCAGTTTTTCAACATTAAAAGCCCAGCTAGTTTTTTTCAGCAATATGAAAACCAAAATGGTTTACAAATTCTTGAAGCCCGTTATCAGAAGTACTAAATTTGCATGTTTTAGCTTTCCATCTTTAAACTTGACGATTTTTTAATTGAAGCTTTTTTGTGTGTGGCAGTTTTTTAGCAGTTTTTCAACATTAAAAGCCCAGCTAGTTTTTTTCAGCAATATGAAAACCAAAATGGTTTACAAATTCTTGAAGCCCGTTATCAGAAGTACTAAATTTGCATGTTTTAGCTTTCCATCTTTAAACTTGACGATTTTTTAATTGAAGCTTTTTTGTGTGTGGCAGTTTTTTAGCAGTTTTTCAACATTAAAAGCCCAGCTAGTTTTTTTCAGCAATATTAAAACCAAAATGGCTTACAAATTCTTGAAGCCCGTTATCAGAAGTACTAAATTTGCATGTTTTGGCTTTCCATCTTTAAAATTGACGATTTTTTAATTGAAGCTTTTTTGTGTGTGCCAGTTTTTTAGCAGTTTTTCAACATTAAAAGCCCAGCTAGTTTTTTTCAGCAATATTAAAACCAAAATGGCTTACAAATTCTTGAAGCCCGTTATCAGAAGTACTAAATTTGCATGTTTTAGCTTTCCATCTTTAAACTTGACGATTTTTTAATTGAAGCTTTTTTGTGTGTGGCAGTTTTTTAGCAGTTTTTCAACATTAAAAGCCCAGCTAGTTTTTTTCAGCAATATTAAAACCAAAATGGCTTACAAATTCTTGAAGCCCGTTATCAGAAGTACTAAATTTGCATGTTTTGGCTTTCCATCTTTAAAATTGACGATTTTTTAATTGAAGCTTTTTTGTGTGTGCCAGTTTTTTAGCAGTTTTTCAACATTAAAAGCCCAGCTAGTTTTTTTCAGCAATATTAAAACCAAAATGGCTTACAAATTCTTGAAGCCCGTTATCAGAAGTACTAAATTTGCATGTTTTGGCTTTCCATCTTTAAAATTGACGATTTTTTAATTGAAGCTTTTTCGTGTGTTGCAGTTTTTTAGCAGTTTTTCAACATTAAAAGCCCAGCTAGTTTTTTTCAGCAATATTAAAACCAAAATGGCTTACAAATTCTTGAAGCCCGTTATCAGAAGTACTAAATTTGCATGTTTTGGCTTTCCATCTTTAAAATTGACGATTTTTTAATTGAAGCTTTTTTGTGTGTGCCAGTTTTTTAGCAGTTTTTCAACATTAAAAGCCCAGCTAGTTTTTTTCAGCAATATTAAAACCAAAATGGCTTACAAATTCTTGAAGCCCGTTATCAGAAGTACTAAATTTGCATGTTTTGGCTTTCCATCTTTAAAATTGACGATTTTTTAATTGAAGCTTTTTCGTGTGTTGCAGTTTTTTAGCAGTTTTTCAACATTAAAAGCCCAGCTAGTTTTTTTCAGCAATATTAAAACCAAAATGGCTTACAAATTCTTGAAGCCCGTTATCAGAAGTACTAAATTTGCATGTTTTAGCTTTCCATCTTTAAAATTGACGATTTTTTAATTGAAGCTTTTTTGTGTGTGCCAGTTTTTTAGCAGTTTTTCAACATTAAAAGCCCAGCTAGTTTTTTTCAGCAATATTAAAACCAAAATGGCTTACAAATTCTTGAAGCCCGTTATCAGAAGTACTAAATTTGCATGTTTTGGCTTTCCATCTTTAAAATTGACGATTTTTTAATTGAAGCTTTTTTGTGTGTGCCAGTTTTTTAGCAGTTTTTCAACATTAAAAGCCCAGCTAGTTTTTTTCAGCAATATTAAAACCAAAATGGCTTACAAATTCTTGAAGCCCGTTATCAGAAGTACTAAATTTGCATGTTTTGGCTTTCCATCTTTAAAATTGACGATTTTTTAATTGAAGCTTTTTCGTGTGTTGCAGTTTTTTAGCAGTTTTTCAACATTAAAAGCCCAGCTAGTTTTTTTCAGCAATATTAAAACCAAAATGGCTTACAAATTCTTGAAGCCCGTTATCAGAAGTACTAAATTTGCATGTTTTAGCTTTCCATCTTTAAACTTGACGATTTTTTAATTGAAGCTTTTTTGTGTGTTGCTGTTTTTTAGCAGTTTTTCAACATTAAAAGCCCAGCTAGTTTTTTTCAGCAATATTAAAACCAAAATGGCTTACAAATTCTTGAAGCCCGTTATCAGAAGTACTAAATTTGCATGTTTTGGCTTTCCATCTTTAAAATTGACGATTTTTTAATTGAAGCTTTTTCGTGTGTTGCAGTTTTTTAGCAGTTTTTCAACATTAAAAGCCCAGCTAGTTTTTTTCAGCAATATTAAAACCAAAATGGCTTACAAATTCTTGAAGCCCGTTATCAGAAGTACTAAATTTGCATGTTTTGGCTTTCCATCTTTAAAATTGACGATTTTTTAATTGAAGCTTTTTTGTGTGTTGCTGTTTTTTAGCAGTTTTTCAACATTAAAAGCCCAGCTTGTTTTTTTCAGCAATATTAAAACCTAAATGGCTTACAAATTCTTGAAGCCCGTTATCAGAAGTACTAAATTTGCATGTTTTAGCTTTCCATCTTTAAAATTGACGATTTTTTAATTGAAGCTTTTTTGTGTGTGGCAGTTTTTTAGCAGTTTTTCAACATTAAAAGCCCAGCTAGTTTTTTTCAGCAATATGAAAACAAAATGGCTTACAAATTCTTGAAGCCCGTTATCAGAAGTACTAAATTTGCATGTTTTAGCTTTCCATCTTTAAAATTGACGATTTTTTAATTGAAGCTTTTTTGTGTGTGGCAGTTTTTTAGCAGTTTTTCAACATTAAAAGCCCAGCTAGTTTTTTTCAGCAATATGAAAACCAAAATGGTTTACAAATTCTTGAAGCCCGTTATCAGAAGTACTAAATTTGCATGTTTTGGCTTTCCATCTTTAAAACTGACGATTTTTTAATTGAAGCTTTTTTGTGTGTGGCAGTTTTTTAGCAGTTTTTCAACATTAAAAGCCCAGCTAGTTTTTTTCAGCAATATGAAAACCAAAATGGTTTACAAATTCTTGAAGCCCGTTATCAGAAGTACTAAATTTGCATGTTTCAGCTTTCCATCTTACAAACTGACGGTTTTTTAATTGAAGCTTTTTTGTGTGTTGCAGATTTTTAGCAGTTTTTCAACATTAAAAGCCCAGCTAGTTTTTTTTCGGCACTATTTAAACGTTAGTGGCTTACAAATTTTTGTAAAGCATCATCAGAAGTACCAAAATTGCATGTTTCGACTTTATATAATAAGATTTGACAATTTCCTTAATGAAGCTTTTTATTTCCGTTCCGTTTAAAATTTTGGATTCCGCTCATCCCTGATCCGGTTCATGACGATATTTATTTTCTAATAAAATTTGCATTCAAATTTTAACGATAATGAAGATTATTTTTACATCAACTTTCTTAGTCAACTTTTTTTAACTTTCGGCAAAATGTATTTCATTGCCAAATTGATATCATATGAACGATTTTTTTTGTTGTTTTTTTTCTATGTTACATTGCTTATGTTGTATTTGTTTGTTACCATTTTGCGGTTATAGCTTTTTTATTATTTATTATTATGACTCCCCTTTTTTGTACTCTATTATGTCTCACATTACATGTGCTTCTGTCTTCATTTACATTTTTCTTGTCGGTGGTCATTTTTTTGTTTTGTGTGTGTGTTTTTTGCAGTTCTATAAAAAGCGTACTTTTTTAGGCAAATAATTTTGTTGCTGTACAATGCCACCAAAGAAGCGTAAAGCTGCTATTCAACCTTCTTCGTCTAATGCTTATAAAAGAAAATTAAAACGTCACAAACTTGAATTATCATCTTCTGATACTGTAACTGATGAGGTTGAAGAATTACAAATTCATAGCAATGAATCTGTCAAAGATGAAAATCAAAAGTATACATTTCATGCTCCACGTCATCAAAGCTTTTCTATTCCTGATAAGATTCTTTATTATATGGCTCGAAATCCTTCGACTGTCAAATGCCATCAAAATCTATTTCAAACTTGCAAATTATTCTTTCTTATGTCTCGTATTATTCCTATTAGAAATGCATATAAGCATACTAATGCAATGAATACTTTGGGCACTTATACATCAAATGTCAAAGGAAAAATCAAGTGCAAACGTATTGATCTTGATAATCTATCATTTTGTAAATTATGGTTTTATGATTATCTTGAAATTGAAAATAATAGTATGCCAAACTTTGTTTCAACTTTGGTTCAACATATTGATAAATGTTCTCTTGTTCACTTGACACTGAAAGATCAAACTTTAACTTTCAGTGAACTTCAAATCCTTACTTCTGGTGAAAAATTAAGACAAATTTGCTTTAATGAAAATATTGTTAAAAATGTTGATGGAAGTATTATTGAATTTGAAAGAGTTTTTGAATTGCTTGTCTGTGGCTCATTGAGAATGTAAGTTATTATATCGCTTTGCAGTAGTTATGTAACAATTAAAATATTTCAGTAAATTTCCTGGTGAACAACATGGTATTGGCAAAGATACAGCAGCAAAAATGGCAGAATTTTTGGGAGCTCAAGAAAAGCAATGCCGTATTGAATTAGCCAATATTCCACAAGATTTTGATTTTCGGTCATTTACTGATTTTTTAAAGGTTGGTTTTTTCAACAGAATTTGTGTTTGCTCGATTGAGGAGGGTGAATCATAGGTGAAATGGGACCAAGGATTTGGAGCTACTTGCGACCTTGTACGATGTATGTTATAGTGTGAGGCGATGCCTACAGTAATCCATACAGTTTTGTGTACTGATCAGCTGATAAAAAGATATTCAGTATTTTCGCAGCAAAAATGCGAAATAATCCGAATTTAAAGTTTTGGTATACGGTAGTCTGCTTTGCAGAATGATAATCATTCAGTTCATCTATCAAGGCAAGAGTATTCAGTAGCTAATATTATGTCTCTTATTATCTAACTAGAATCATCGCAACACATCCCTAATATTTAATATTTTTGTAGGCAAATATGGTTAAACAAAAACATATTCTTGATCTCTGGTTTGCTGATACAATTTCACCTGAATGCAAGAATCAACTTCAAGAAGTGGTTAATGAAATTATTCAAATTCGTGGCATTAAAGGAGACGCGGTACCAATTATTTTTTTTCCAGATCAAGATAGTAGAACTTTGGATAAACTTTGTGAAATGCGTTATCTACATAGCACTTGTGGTAATGGACGTAAACGACAACGAGATTAAATGAAATATGAAAATCTGCAGCAAGCTGCTTGAATCTTTTATTATAAATTTATTAATGCATAACAGATGTTTGTATTTATTGAGTTGTTTAAACTTTTGTCTTATTTTAATTATGCAAATATGCATTTGATTCTTAATGAATAAAATTTCACTTAAATTAATATGATTTTAACAAATGCAATAATTTTTACTATAAACTATTAACTACAGTAATCCAGAAGCCTTAATAGAACTTCGTATTTCATTTTAATTAAATTTAGTCTCGCTTTTTTTTACTTTGATATTTTTACTAATACATATGATGAAAGCTTGTACTTTACTTCATGTTTTTTGATAGAAAAAAATAATAAATTGAGAATCCAATTTGTAACAATGGTAGTGAACATTTTTGCATCAACTTTTTTCTCCAACGCTTGCTAAGCAAATTATAATCTTTGGCAAAGAGCTTTTTAAAAGAAATTATTCATCTACTACAGTAATCCAGAATGCTTGATTGTATCAACAACTTTTTTTGTTTATACAAGCTCAAATTATTTGTGTCGTGTTTTCAAGTGAAAGCTATTTTTTCTTTAATAATTTGAATATTGTATTTGTATTATGATTTGTCTATATAAAAGAGTTTATTAGAGAGAAAATGGCATTGAACTAAAATGTAGCGTTTTGAAAACCAACGAGAACTACTATTTGGATATGGCAAAAAACAAAGGAAAAATTTTTACAGTATCCGTGGGTTGTGAAATTTTCGATTTTATGCTTATGCAAAATCTTAAAAATTTCTTTTTTCTTAACCTTTTTTAAAATATGTAATTTTAGTTTTTCAGCCTTTATTACTTTAGATGCGGTATAATATCATAGAAACAAATTTTGGAAGTTAAAATATTAAATAAACTTTAATCATTTTTATTTTTTTAATCATTTTTAAGAGGTGAAAGAGGTAGCAAAAATTTAAAAAATTTGTATATATAGAATATAAAAATTTATGTTTGAATTCATTTTACAGAATTCATGAATTCATTATTACCCAAGAAAACAACAAAATTAATATTTTTACAAGGCATAAATGTTGCAGAAAATATAAGCCTAACCATTCAATGCTATATTGAAGTCCCGGCCAGACATCAATATAGACATTACAGAATGAAGACTTTTTTTGCGAAAAATAAAAAAGCAAATTATCACAGACTATATAAAAAGAAACATAATAAAAATTTCTGTACAAATATTTTTTAGCATTATTAAAAATGTAATAACAAATTAAAATTGAACAAAATAAAAATATGACCCAAAAAAGCGAGATTAGACATTTTAGAATAGAGGATGAAGGGAATTTACTCAGTTAGATTTTTTTTGTAAAGAAGACAGTTATATAAAGATGAATGAGGTGCCTAGCGTGACTAATGTATTGGGGGAGAAAGGGGATTAAAAACGACAACATTGTTAAACGTGCTATGAGATCATCAAAAACGGGAAAACTTTAAATAATATCATTTAATAAAGACGAAAGATTTATAGCAGTGTTGCCTGCACTTATGATCCCATAAAAAATTTTTTGAGCAAAGAAAAGTTTGAAACAAAAGAAGAAAACAATAACAACAAAGAATATACAAATATATTCATCTGGAGTTGTCCAGATACCCGGACATAACAAAAAAATGTTTTTTAGAGTTAACACATTTTAGATATTATAAACAATGATAATATGATGTAAGACAACTAATAGAAAAAATGATATCAGACTTGCTTTAAAAGCAAGCTCTGATACAACCCGAAAAGATAAATACAGAAGAAAAAAATGAGAATTTATAAAATAAATAATTTTACAATAAACAAAATATACTTAGACTAGAACCATGTAATTATTTTTAACATATGATTAACAACTAAATTATGTAACTAGCAACACAGCAAATCTGTAGAAGAAACAACAAGATGATCAAGAATTTTGCACAGATTTATTATTCGTAAATTCATTAGGCTGAAAAAAATTCAGAAATTAGAAGAGTCAAAACTATGAGAAATAATAAAACTTACAGCACTGTATACTTTCAAAAATGCTGCAAAAAGATGAGGTGTCCGCTTCAAGTCTTTGAAAACAAGTTGGCGTTCATCTTGATTCTTTGCAACTTTCAAACGATCGTAAATTGTTTGAATAATTGGATCACTTGTAGTTGGACGTATGCCAGACGTCGTTGTACTGGGCTGGATTTGATGGGGGCCTGGTTGGCCTTGGGCCATTATTTGGTGTGTTGCATCTAAAACCTGTTATTAGAAGTCATTAGATCAAGCTCGACAACGGCAATAATCATGTACCTCCTCGCGCGTTGTTCTGTACCATACCCTGCTGAGATCCTGGTAGCTGTTGTTGTTGGGATTGTGGTTGCATCATTTGTGGACGTTTACCATGTTGCTGCAATTGCATTTTTTGTTGCATCTGAGCTGCATATTGTTGCTGAGAAATATGTTGTTGCTGCTGCTGAGTTGGCTGATGTTGTTGATTTGGCATCATATATTCATTTTGTTGGCGAATATACGGTTGCTGCTGACCAGGCATTGGTTGTTGATTCGGATTCATATAATTTTGTTGCTGCTGAGATTGTTGTTGTTGATTCATCGGTCTCTGTTGCATCATTTGTGGTTGTTGCTGCTAAAAAAATTTATATAGTCTTTGTATGCATAATTTAAAAAAAACTTACTATCATATGGTTACGCATTGGTTGTTGTGAATTAACATGTTGTTGTTGCTGAGACATTTGTTGAGAATGCTGCGACTGTTGTTGGTAAGCCATTTGTTGCTGCTGCACTTGATGTTGTCCTTGTTGTGGTCCCATGCCACCCATTTGTTGTGAATTTTGATTATATGCATTTGGTACTGAAGGTTGTTGCATTTGTGGTACGGTAGAATTATAAGTTGGACTAGAAGCAGGCTTTTTCCCCATTGATGGATTTCTTGAAGGTGGATTTATATTTGGACTTTCTGAACCATTTACTTGAGGTTTAGATGGAGCAGGAGCAGGTGGAGGCTGTGATGAATGAGATTGTGATGGACCACTAGATGAACCAGAATTTAACATTTCCATACGACGCCGCATAAGCATATCAGCACGACGATTTTGCAGACGTTTTTGCTCTTGGAGTTTTAATCTAATATTTGAACAAAATGGTACAGCACAATTAGTTTGACTACAGTGTTTTGCATGATAACAGCATAATGCTATAAGTTGTTTGCAAACTGGACAATTTGTATGCTGACGTTTCTTGCATAATTTGGTATGTTGTACAACTTTCTTCATTTTATGGCACGTTACTCTTCTACAATTTGCATCACGACATTGACAAGCATGCACCAATGATTGAATACATCTTTGAATAGATTCATTTCGAGTATTTGTTGAATCAGCATTTTTATTATCAACTTCAATAAGAGTATTCATCTTTTCAAGTTTGTGTTCATGATTATTATTGGTATAGCACTTATTACATAAATCAAAATCATCACATGTTGAACAATGCCAATTTGCTGAATTTTGACATGAATTACATGTATAATTCATATCTTTACTTTCTTGAGTATGTAAAGCATGACAGAAGCAAAGTGTTGAATATCGAGCACGACGCAATGAACTAAATTCCCAATGTTCTTCACGAGCTTTTGATAGGAATAAATCACGGCCATCCATAAGATCACTTGGCATTAATGGATCAGGATCACTAATTGGTTTTGTTGAATTCGATAATTCTGTTTGAGTTGATACCAATCGAATGGTAAAGAAAACTTCTTTATGTTTTTCAAGTACAGTAAATAATTTATCCGTCACTTCATTTCCACTGCCATTTCCTTTGCCTTTCTTTGTTTTACTTGGTGCTTTCTTTAAAGATTTTGATTTTTTATTTGGTTTTGATGAAGCTCCAAAAACAGGTTTTTTAGCTTTTGAATCATCCAATGTATAAATATCATCTTCATCATCAGCAATATCTTCTTCACGTTTTCTGTCAGCTTCTTCTTTTTCAATATCACGAATACAATCTTCAATAATATTTGGCCAAAAATCTCCTTCAAAATATGGTAATTCAGATGGAGATGATAATCCATCGTCTTTTGCCTAAAAAGAAATAATAGTTACAAAAAAATTTATAAAAATTAAAAATCTTACTTGTTTATGTATATCTTTGTATTCAAGTACGGTATTTTCACTAACACCTTTATCCAACATTTTCTTATACCAATCTTGTAGACGTTTAGGTTTTGGAATTTTTTGTTCTGGTGGATGACAATGAAATATATAATCATCACCTTCCGATGGAGGACACGCCCAAATATGTGCCATTGTATAACCAAGTTTCTTTACATAATCAAGATAAGCTAGCAAAATTTCATGATAAACATCCGTTCGAAGTTCACGAGGTTGAAAGAAATGTACTGAATCCAAATAAGCAATATACACTCTTCGAGAATTTGGTGCTTTACATTCACTTCCATATTCTTGTACATGTAGACCAAAGAAACATATTTCAACACCATCAACAACTTCAAATGCAAAAACAGCTTTAGTACGGTAAGGAAATTTTTCAGGAAATCCTTGTGGACTATACTTTGCTTTCATCAATGGTTTAACTTCTTCTTCTTTTTCAGTACTGCATAAAACACGTATCACAACTTCATATTTATCTTTTTCTTTTGATCCAACTTTTTTATTAATATAATTGTTCACTCTTGTTTCAATATGCTTTGAAAGTTTACAATGTGGTAGTCCTAAAAAAAGAATTTTGATATAAAATCTATAATAAAAAATATAAACTTACTTTTAGCAGTATATTTATTCTCAGGTTTTGGAAGACCTTTTGCTTTTCTACAAGTATCACAAATAAATTCAGGAAAAACTTTCTTATAATAATTTGCACATATTCTATGCCAATCACGATTACATAGTTTACACGTTTCAAATGGTTCAGTATCAATATTATCATTTTTCATTTGTGAAAATTTTTCTTTTGGTGCATAATTTGGTGGTTCATTTTGTGCTTCATTCAAATTTAATCCACATGCAGGAAGAGCATCAAAACATTTTTGACAATAAATATATCGTTCTGAAACATTTACACCATATTTTGATGAAGAAGCTTCATAAAGATAATATGTTTGATCTCTTGCAATAATACAACCAGATTGTCCAAAACAAATAATTGCCAATGGTGTAAAGTTAAAACGATTACTACAACAAAATCCAAGATTTTCCATTACTGGATTCATATTCTCCACAAATATTTCAGATAATTTTGTACAAAGTTTATATACTTTTGAATTTTTTCGATTATACAACCATGCATTGTCAAACATTTGCCACATATCTGCATTAAATTCTTTTGGAGTTGTATAATGATTTGAATCCAATCGTTTACGAATAGTTAAAAGATCCATTGGATTTTTAATAACATCATAATAATCAGGAATTTGAAGTAATTCTGCATCTACAGGCATACGGAAGGGACCAGCCTCTTCTGCGCTATCCACGGCTTTCCATACTGGAATAAGCATTCTTCGAAGTTCTTCAACATCAAATGTTATAGTTTCTTTTGGTACTTCTTCAGGTTCTTTTTTAACAACTGGTTTAATATCTTTAACATCTTTTACATCTGCCGAAGGTGGTGGAACTTCTGATGCCGTTGAAGGTGGAGCTTGTTCTTCAACTTCTTCCATAGGTTCAATTTTTGGTTTAATATCTTTTTGTTCTTGATCAATTTCCATTTCACTATTCATATCAGGAATACTATTTGGTAATGAAGCATCAGGAATATTTCTTGAAACATCTTGTTGAATATCAGCTTTGATTGAAGCAGCACTTGGAATTTGTTGTAATTGTGAATTACTGTCACCCCTTTGACTTTGTTCAAGTCTACGATTTTTCTTTTCTTGTAATTCTTTTTGTATTTTATAAATTTTTTCTGCTAATAAATGATAATATTCTTCCTATAAAATAAAAATAACATTGTTTAAAAAATTATTTACAAAAATTTAAAACTTACTCTATCACTAGCAATTTCGAACATTTCTTTTTCCACTTTTCTTGCATATGAAATTAAATCTTTTATTCTTTGGTCTTGCATTGCTGCAGGATCAGGAGATGGAAAAATTGCTTTTACTAATTTACCAACCAGATGATTTCTTAAATCTTTATTAATAGATTGATGCCATGGTTTACTTTGAGCTGGTGGATCAGGTGGTGGTAAAGATCCAATACTTTCAGATGTCATATTAGCATTAAGTCCAAGCGTAGCTGTAATAGCAGGATTTCGAGGTGGCTGAGAATTATTTATTTGTGATGTAGAAGGCATCATTCCACCAGTTGCTGGACGATTTGGTGGATTTGGACTTCGAAATGGATCAGGAAATCTAAAAAAAATACATATAAAATATTAATAAATATTAAAACAAATCTTACTCTGGATCAGTTAGAAATGATGGAGTTGATGTATTAGATTGTGGAGATCCAAATGAAGTATTAGCATTTCCACTTTTGTTAAAGCATTTTAACGGTTTACAAACTGGACAATCATCTTTAACACAATTTTTCCAATGCGCAATAATTTGTCTTGATGAAGCACAATGTGGATAATTACATGCTCTTCCATTTTGGCAACTTGTCATATGATCGAGAACACTTTTCATCGTAGAACAGTGTGGTAATGTACAAACATTTTGTTTACTCGCAGCGTCACCCTGAAAAATTTGAAAAAAAATTATTTAAAAATAAATGTTTTTAAAAAAATTATTACTCTTTCCCTTTGTTGACATTTATGAGCATGAAGTAAAAGAACAAGTTGCTGCTGGATTAGTCTTCTCTTTTCCGGATCTTGTGTTTGATAATTTGGTGTTCCACTTGATGGAGGTGGCATTGCTCCAGCTCCAGATAATGGTGCACTTCCACTTTGATCATTTAATACCGGCACAGTTGGTGGTGGTTGAGAAATAATATTTTGATTTGGAATTTGATGTTGTTGCTGTGGTTGTTGTTGTTGGGGCGGTAAAGGCAATGGTTGCGGCTGCGACTGCTGTTGCTGAATATTTTGTGGTGGCATCCGTTGCATTGTTGTTCCATTTATTTGCATATTCTACAAAAGAAAAGAGTTTAATATATATAAAAACAAGTTTAAAACAATTTTTAAAAATATTTACCAAAAAAATTTTTTACGAGCATGATAGCATAGGTTACAATATTTCAGTTATTAATCAATTAAAAGAAAAGAAATGGATTTTTGCCAATTAGCTGGAGAGCCAAATTTTTTGAAGGAAAAAAGAGTTTAACAAAAACGAATTTTATAAATTGTAAGACTGAAATTAATGAGAGAAAATATTTCTTTTAATTTTTTTTAAAATTACAGTAATCTTTTTAGAAGTAAGTACAAAAACGAATTTAAAATTTTTACAAATGTTGCTTTTAAATTTTTTCATATTACAGTAATGGTTTTTTAAGAAAAGATAAAGCCGCATTTAAAATTAAAAATTATAAGAACTTTTGCTTTTATATTTTAAATGTTACAGTAGTTGAATATGAAATGTCTCAAATTTTTTTACCTGTTGTTGGGGTTGCTGTTGCATGGGTTGATTTGGGGGATTTACAGGGCCTGGCCTTATTGTTCCATTTATTTGAAGGCCATTTGTTTGAGGTATAGATTGTTGAGGCTGTTGTTGGGGTTGTTGTCCCTGCATCATATTGGGATCATTTGTTCGAAGATAAACCTAAAAATATTATTTTTTTGTTTTATTTTTTATCATTTGTTTAATGTTTTACCACTTGTTGAGGGGGATGCCCTGAATGATTTGGCGGCATTTGCCCATGTATATAAGCTGGTCTTGGTTGACCAGCAACTTGTACATATCCTCCATGTCCGCCTTGCACATAATATTGTTGTGCTTGAGGAGGTTGTTGTTGCATTTGGGTATCATTCATATTTGTACTTTGCGGTCTACTTGTTGATCCATTACTCATTACATAATTTTGTTGATCATATTGAGGTTGTTGTTGTGGATGTTGCTGATTAACAATCATCCGATTTTGCATTACCGGTACATTATTATTTTGTACGGGGCCACCTAAATTTTTAAAAGTTGTAAAATTTTGTAATATTTTTGATGGAATTATACCTCTCATATTTTGTTGCTGTTGCATTGTTTCTTTTCTTACGGCATTGCCATTCATAATCATATTCCTCACCATTGGCTGAGGTGCCATTTGTTGTCTATATTGTGGTCCTGGTACCATTTGTCTTGGAACCATTTGTTGTTGCCCTGGTTGATAGGGATATCCTTGATGAGATTGATTTTGTATTTGATAATTTTGATCATACATTTGTCCGCCACCTTGCATTTGTGGATTACCTGGACCTTGTTGCCGTAATTGTTGTTGAGGAGGATTCATGGAACGTGGGGGCATCGTTGGAGGCGACATCATATTTGTACCACCATTTTGTACTGTCATTGGACTACGACCCATTGGTCTTGCTTGAAACTGATTATTATTATATTGTGGTTGTTGTCTTGGGCTACTCATTGATGTTGTAGAATTAGATAGTAATAACTCTTGAAGCACACTTGGCTGAGACGACGACTGGCCGGGCGCCGTTTGATATGCATGCATCGAATGTTGTTGTTGCTGCTGCTGTTGAGGATGTGACGATGACATTTGTGGATTTTGTTGAAGGGGAGGTTGATGCATGCTTGTGCTTGCATATATCTACAAAATTATTATGGCTTTGGAATACTGTATTATTACTTGAAGTCAATCCCTTACATTATTATCAGCTGATCCATTATGCATTGGATTTCCTACAAGTGTCTCCATTGGAGTAGATTCCATCCTTTCAAGCTCATTAAAGCCATCAAGGACATCATCGTCATACGCTAAAAGAAAAATTAAATAAAATTTTTGTAAATCATTTTGTGGGAGGTCTTATAAACAAGGAAGTATTTTTAGAAACTTTTAAAAAAAGTTGAAAAAATGAATGTTGAAAGAGTGTGTAATATATTGATATTTAATAAATCATAAAAGCTATATTAATACTTACTTCTAGACGGAATATTCTTTTTATGTGGAGCGTGTTCCTCCATCACATCCACCGACATCGCCCAAAGGCGTTGTCGAAGTGAGGGATTTGCCACGCAAGTCCACCAACGTGGACGTCTTCGTCTTTATTTCCCGAAGGTTTGCTTTACAAATCGGTGGCACACAACAAAATGTTATTGCCAACCTTACTTTGATAACTTCCTAGAAAAAAAAAGATTTTGTAATATTCAATCGTTGCATGAAAAATTGTAAAGTGTTTATGTTCCTTCTTTTTTCTTACATATATATACACGAACATACAATACCGTAAAAAATTACGGTAATTTAGCAATAATATGTTAATTAAGTTTTATAAGACCACGATATCATCTTTATCAAGAGGTAAATGATAATTTTTACAAAATTTTTTTTATACATAGTATTAAAGTTTATTATTATTTTTTACCACATGGAACAAAAAAAAGAAGAGAGCGATTCAATACTTTCTCTCTCTTAAAAGAAAAAAAGATTGCTGCTATTCGAGATACGCAGGCGTTAAAAGACTACACATTGCTATTTCTTCTTTCTTCTCTATTCTATTCTAAAGTGAGTCTTCCATCGTTGTGCATACCCCCTCTATGGGTGACTGTAAGGCGGAGAGAGAAATGGCGGACCGCGTGCGCATTATGGATTTTTTAAATAACTTATTAATTTTAGCAGAAAAAAATCATTTAAAATTATTAAATTTTTACAAAATTAATAGAGAAATGGTAAGTTTAGGATCTGTTGATATCATAAATGTAAAAATTTAAATAAAATAATATCAAAAATGATGAATTTTGATGAGAATAAAGTCGTTGGTTCAAACACGTGAAGAAGAATACTGTAAAAATTTCTGCGAGCGAGAAAGACGCGCAAGCAGCCGACTGGGTGACAACTTATAACGTTGTAGTGGAGAGAATCGAAAAAAAAACAGAGAAAAGAGGGACTTGGCAGGCAGCCGAAAGGCGGGCGGAGAAAAATGGCGGCATTGAACTGATAGTAGCGCATCTTACATATATATATAATCAGTTAACAATAATAGTTATATTTTATAAAGTTAATGAAAGATATATAATTTATTAAATGTTGTATTAATAGCTTTTTAACATATATAATTAAACAATTTTTACCTGTTAAAAAGCATATATATGCAAAGATTGAATTTAAAAAATCAAAATTTATTTTAGAATTCCAATCAGATTCTCTTTATATATTCGTAACCTAAGCAAAAATTTGATGAAAAAAATAAATAAAATGCCAAACTACAACAAATGGAAAAAAAGAAAAGCCAAAGAAAGAAATGACAGATACAATAAAAAAATCTTTGCACTTTTTTGTTTGCATTTATCAGCTATTGTTATGATTTTGCCAATTTTGCTTCAAGGCTTTTTTTAGCTTTCAAGCTTTAAAAAAAGGTCATTATTTTACTTCTTGCATAGTTGAGACAATTGCTTTGCTAATAATCGTTAACAATACTTATAGTTTTTATCACTAAAGTAATAAAATTTTAAAACAAAATTTTAGAAACAATATATAGTGTTTTAAGCATGGCAATACGTGTTTTTTCAAATTCATTAAAACTTTGGATATATATCCCAGAATTTTCATCAACATTCATTATTATCTCTATTTTTTAGATTAAAATATCACATTTTATATTGATTAGGTTGTTATGTTTCCCAACATTTGCTTAAAGCAAAATTACGAAACTCAGTTTTAGAAAAATTTATTAAATACTGCATATATAATGCAATAAGATCAATTTAATAAAGAATTGAACAAACAATAAATTACAAAACAAGTTTATTCATCTGTTACTCACATGAAAAAAATTTTTTATGTAAATTATGTAACATAAATAATGAAAGATACACAACACCAAAAGAATGTTCGTTCAAACATTAATACAGTATACCCTGGTGAAAATGATTGCTTTTTGTTGTTTTCAGGTGTCATCAGTTTTAATAAAAAAAGGTCAATAAAAATTGTTAAATAACGGGTTTTTTAAAAACGGAAACAACATATAATTTAAATTGCTGTAACAATATTATTCTAAGTGATGATTCTGTAGAATATTTTGTAAAAGATGAAGATGTTCAGAACAGATGGAACAGACGTTGGACTATTTATCCCCGATCCTTTTAATTCAATTATGTACTCAAGGTTTTTGATAAAACGTGTGAAAAAACTATTCAAATATTGCATGTTCAAAAATTGTATCGTCTTTTTTCTGCAGAAGCAATAGTTCAGACCTACAGTATCCCATTTTAAAATAGTGATCAGTTTAATTTAACTGAAAAAAACTGCCAGGTAAATCAAATGTATGCGAATTTTGTTGGAACACTTTGAATAAAAACCATTTCTATAATTATACATATTATTTAAAAAGCTTCGGCTTTGCCCGAAACTCCATGTGTTTGTTTATTATAAACTTTATTTTAATCAATTTCAAAATCAGTTGCTTTAAGACTGTTAACTACAGGAAAACATGGACTTTTTTTTGTTAAGGAATAAATATACCTACCGTAAGATAGCGAAGAATTATAATTTAGAAAAGTTTGGTGGCACATAAACTTGTTGATTAATAGTTTTTATACGGTAAATTTTATTATCCGCAAATGGAAATGTTGCGGTTAATTAACAAAACTGTGTTATACATTTACAATCAAACCCCAAGGGAACGTTAGAAAAAAATTGCGTCATAACAAAAGTCAAGCTTTTTGGGATAATAAGATTCGAATGTTGTCTCTTTCATTGCGTTGCACCATTTTTAAAAGCATTGGAAAACATTAAAAACCGTATTTATTTGATCAACAAAAATTTATATACAAAAACAAAGACAGGTCAGAGAAACATGAAAAAGATATAAAGAAGTTAAAGTATAGTAAAAGTGTTACAGTTAAAAAATGAGGATGACGACGTTTAATTAATATGAAATTCTTTAATTAATTTCTTCGAAATTACTTCATGAGAAAGTTCAGATTCTTCAGTAGCTTGAATGGTAATGGCAGGGTGAAGTTTTGAAGTAGTTGAGGTGACAGTCAAAGCATAAATCATTTTATCTCTTCTTTCAGCTTTATCAGACGAGTAATAGATAAAAACCGTTTTTTTCATATTTGATGCTTTACCATTAGCAGAAAGACATTTTAAATGAAAATCAAATAGACCATAGCAACAAGTATTAAATCCATTAGTTGAATTCTTTAAATCATTGATAAAAGCTTCATATGCTTGTTTTGAATAATCTTCAAAATCATAATCATCACTGCCAATATCTTCATTGCTTTTAATACTTTCAATCACAACTGTTTCTTTTTGATGATCAATTTTGAAAATAATGTAACGTTTAATATTATGAAGAAGTTGATCAATTCTTTTTTGATGAATAATATTTTCAGCAGCATCTCGGATATTTTCTTCTCGACATTCTTGAAATTGATCTCGAAGTTTTGCTATTTCTTTATAAGTAGCAATTGTTGCTTCTTTTTGAGTAATCTAAAATAATTTTCATCAAAATAAAATTATATATAAAATTGTAAAGAACTTAAACTTATGTTTGTAGACCCTAACACCTACTGATACCTTATTCGCTTAATGCGCTACCCATGAGTCGAAATAATCCTAAGGAAGGGCTCACTTTTAACCAGGGTGCTACCCCCGGAATTCGTTTTAATCTCGGATTCACCGAGCGCCCAACCACTCATGTTTTTTAGTGGTAGACCCCGCCAGTACTGGAAGCTGGGATTACTAGGTCGAACAACCGACGCGCTAACCACTCGACCACATAAGCTGGTAAAAAACATACTGTTCGAAGTTGTAGATTTTTAAGATCATTTTGAAGTTCATCGAATTTTGATTGAGCTGTTGTCATTATTCTTTCAAATTTATCTGCTAATTCTTTGCAGAAATCATCAATATCTTCAATTGATTGAAGCACTTCAGTTGAAGATGAAAGTAAGACACCAGTTGAAGAAATTCTATCATCCATTTTATTAGTTTAAAGTTAGTAATTGGTTAGTAAGAAGCCTAAAAAGTATTTAAGAATTATAAGCAAAAAAAAACCAAAAAAGCAAGAGCGAATTGAACAAGCAAAAAAACAATTGTGAAAAAAAGTTTCGCGCATCAGACAAACATTCGTGTTGAAAGCTGCGTGAACGCATGTATTTATAAAATGGTTATAACCGACAACATACAGTAACATACACAGAAAAAGGGGTTGCGTAATAAGTATATATTTAAAATGAAATGTATAACGATCTTTTTTCTTCGTTTAATTAGAAAAAAGTAAGTTTCGTCGACCCTAATCAGAAGTTATTTTTTATGTTAATCCCTTATTTTCCAGTTTTTCTTTTCTTCGAGCAGCCAGTTTTTATTTGAGACAAATTAGATACAAAAATTAACACTTTTAAGTCAATATGATTATTTTTCTCTTTTATCTACTTCCTTATGTCTATTGCAAACGAGATACTTAGAATGTAGGGTTACAGTATGCCTTGATAAAAAATTAAAAGAGACTACATTTTTGTTGATGTGCTTCAGCTTCAGATCCTTTTTTTTAAAAGCAAAACAGTAAACTTCTCTTGTTTGGGTCGGTACTATCTTATTTTTGTAAATCTGAATTTTTAACAATTTCTATTTTTCTCTTAGTTAAGACTGCTCTACAGAATTATAAATTACTTTCCATGAATTTGAACAATTCCAAAAACCAGAGCTCAGATATTTGAAGAATTTCTAATTTGTACTGTACTTGAACAAAAGCAAAAAGATATTGAATAAGTTTTATAAAGTACCCTTTATATTCAATCCTGGAGCTAAAGGACACTTTCTCTATGAAATTTCATGTTTTTTTCTCAATAAGGAAAAAATAAATAAATAAACGACATATATTTTGAATTATATAGATAAGAAGCTTCAGAATCATGAAAAATTATAAGGAAAACGAAGAAAAATTTTTTATTTGAAAAAAGAAAGCAAAATTTTAAATGATCATTAATTTGTTTCTTTACTCATCAACGTGAAACAGTAAATTCTTTAAATAATAATTTTTTTACATATAGATAGACTACAGATTCTGAGGGAATTGTTACAGAAATTTAAAAAAAAACAATTGTTGTTCAACTCTCAAAATCAGTTTTTGATGTTTCACAGTCGCGGAAAAAAAAAACAATGAACGCGCGAGTGCTGCTGTTGAAAAAAGATAGAGAGACGTCTCTCTCTTTCAACTTGTCTCGCGAGACAAGAGAGAAAAAAAAGCGAGAGAAGAAATGCGCGAGTGAGAAAGAAAACAATTTTCAAGGATGAAAAAGGATGACAAAATTATCTTCCTTCTTCTTTTTTTATTCATTGGCAATTGGGTAGTGTTGATTAGTTGATCAAATATGGGTGCAGCAGTTTTTATAGTATTCAGCACATGTATTGCTGTAATATATTATGCTCTTTACAAGCATCTTCAACATCGTAGAAGATTTGATGGAATTCCTTCACCAAGATCTTATCCATTACTTGGTCATATGCTCGTCACAAAACCTGATACTTCTGGATTCATTGATCAAATTATGGGAATGGCAATTTTATATCCTGATAAACCACGAATGGTTACTTTCTGGGCTTTTATTATGCCAATTGTAATGATCTATTCTCCTGAATCTTTGGAACCAATTTTTACTAATCCAAAACATCTCAATAAACCATTTTTGTATGACCTTCTTAAACCTTGGCTTGGTTTGGGTTTACTTACAAAGTTAGCTTTTTTCTATTTTATCAATTTCATTAATCTATTAAACTTTTTTTTAGAACTGCTGAAACATGGCGTCCACGTAGAAAGCTTCTAACACCAACATTCCATTATGATATCTTGAAAAATTTTGTCTATGTCTTCAATAAACAAGCAGATATTATGATACAACAAATTCGAAAACAACTTGAACAAAGGTTAACTTTTTTGTGTATATATTCAATTGAGTTATTTTGTTGTTTTTTCAGTGATGAAGCTATCGATATTGGAAAGTATGTCACCCTTTGTGCTCTTGATATTATCTGTGAAACATCTATGGGACAATGTGTTAATGCTCAATATGAATCTGAATCGGAATATGTTCTTGCTGTTCATCGTATCAATGATATTATTCAACGTCGTCAAAAACAACCATGGGTATGGAATGATCTTTTATTCAATCTTATTGGTGATGGAAAAGAACATCAATGGGCTCTTAATGTTTTGCATTCATTTACTCGAAAAGTTATTAAAGAACGTCGTGAAGAATTTTTAAAAGATTCAATGGTGACAAGTGATCGGCTAGCATTCTTGGATCAATTGCTTTTATTGGAACAAAAAGGTGAAATAACTGTTGAAGAAATTCAATATGAAGTAAGCTGTTGCTAAAAGGGACTTTAACATTAGTATGAGGGTACATGATTATAAGAGGAAATGTAGAATATGACTCCAAGCAAGTACATAAAAATGTTAACTCTTCTCTTTTCAGGTTGATACTTTTATGTTTGAAGGACATGATACAACATCTGCTGGTATTACATGGGTATGTCATCTACTTGGAAATTATCCTGAAGTTCAAAGAAAAGTTGTTGAAGAACTTGAAGCTGTTATTGGTGATTCACATGAAATTTCTTATGAACATTTAAGTCAATTAAAATATTGTGAATGTGTTATTAAAGAAAGTCTTCGACTTTATCCAAGTGTACCAATTTTTGCTCGAGTTCTTGGTGATGATCAAGAAGTATCTGGTCATATTCTTCCAAAAGGTACTCAAATTCTTGTTAATCCATATCTTATTCATCGTGATCCATCACATTGGGATAATCCTGAAGAATTTCGTCCTGAAAGGTTTGTTAATATATATATTACGAATTGTCTCTTATATATTTTACCGTATTTTTAGATTTTTACCAGAAAATTGTGTTGGCCGTAATGCTTTTGCTTTTGTTCCATTCTCTGCAGGAAGTCGTAATTGTATTGGACAACGCTTTGCTTTAATGGAAGAAAAAACTTTATTGGCTTCAATTCTTCGTAATTTCCATATTGAAAGTGTTAAACGTCGTGATCAACAAGAATTTACAAGTGAATTGATTTTGCGTCCTATTGGTGGTGTTCAACTTAAAATGTATCCTCGTCCTTCTAAACTTGTTCTATAAATGTAATTATAATATTATTTTTGTGCATATCTTGTAATACTTTAATCATATTTAAATATTTTGTAAATAAATATAAGCATAAGCTATGTAAATGTTTGATTACACTTTATTGCGATCAGCTGTTTTTTAAAGTACGGTATTTGCTGGATGAATCTTGAAACTACTGTAGTAATTAAAAATATGTAGTTAACAATAATGAGCTGAAAAATGTAATTCTGACAATAGCTAAAACATAGCACATCAAAAAAAGCTTTCCAGAAAACAAGAACTGTTATTCAAAAATAAAAAGTCTTTTGGGATTACTATAAGTATAAAAGTGTATTCAAAAAGTGTTAGAGCTTGCACAAGTGGTTTAAAATAATATGAAAGAATATTTGTTTTCCAACTAAAATTTCAACAATAATATTTTAATTAATGCATGGAACTATTGCAATGCAGATTTACAACTAATGTTTTTTAGCTAATTAAGCATGGAAGAAGTGAAGCTGATTTTAAAGCAAAATGATTATTCTTGTGTATTTATTTATCGGCAATGCAATAACATGCATTATAACAGAAAGCATAAAAGTTTTTTCAAAACATTTTCAAGAAAAAATATATTTATTTTGCTAATATCTTGTTAGAAATAGTTTTTAAAAGTAACATGTCGATCGCAAACATGCATGCTTAGCTTCTTTTCTTTAGACTTTTCTCAACTTTTAATTAAGTCTTTAGGATAGTTTTTGAAAGTCTAAAGGATGAAATTTTGTCATTTTTTTATTGTTAATAAATTTTTAAAGAAATTCTCAGCCAAAGTTTATTTATCTTTCGCATTTTTAGTTGCCAAATTATTTTAAGCTCTTTGCTTATTATTATTGTTAAAATTTAATTGCTTCTTAATTTATAAAGGAAAACAAATGTTTCTAATGACGTTTCGGTAAAAATAGTTTCTTCCTTTTTTTAACTCCTTCCTCTTGTTCTTCTTCAACTTCTCAAATAGCTTGTTAATCGGGGGCAGTGAAAAACGATTCATATATAAAAAAAACTTAAGTATTAGAAGGCTTCTTAAAGTTCGTATAAATGATGTTATATAAGTTGGAAGAAGAAAAAAAACAAGAAAAAAGCTTTCTTGAAAAAATAACAAAATTTCTTGTCGTCATTTGTATCTTTGTGTCCTTTTTAGTAGTACTATAAGATGAAACCTTAACGCCTTCTTATTTGCTTGCTTGCTTGCTAGATCGTGTTCTTGAATTCCTTGGGGAGAATAAGGCACTTTAATGACTTTCTTTCTTCTGCCTTTTTTTACCTGTGATTATTTCTTTTTTGTTTTTACGTCAAGAGCTTTTTCTTCAACCTTTTTTTTTACATTTTTTGACGATAATCTTAATAACAGAAAATGGAAACATCATTTAATTTTCATTAATAGTTTTTTTTATACCTGACGTACTTGGCAAACACATATTCCCTCAAGATAAATTTCTTTGAATTTAAATTTAAAGTTATAATAAAAAGTGATTTTAATTTGGTTTATTTTGTTTCTATTCCCCTGTAATTAGAGCCTTGTTTTTTAATGTAATGACCGTTTCATGCTTTCTCTTTTTCTCTCTTTTTTTTAGTTTCATTGCCATACAAGGACAACCATGACGGCGAATCCGCTTTTGTGTGATTTCTTTCCGTTTCTTTTTTTTGAACAATTTTCTTCTTTTTTTGCTTAGAAATTTATATGCTCTTTCATGCGCATCCCTGTTGAGCTACTTCAATAGAAAAAAGAGAAGAAGGGATTTATATTCAACGTTTTTTGTCTACCGGCGACTTACTGTAATCCCTCAATTCACCTACAAGCCGAAAAAGAGAGAGAAAATCTCGATGGCTAAAAAAAAGTCTTTATTCTCGGAGCATCGCGGAAATCTATAGACTAATTAGCCAACAACAAGTTTACAATTCTTTTTCTTTTTTCTATGATCTCTTTCAAACTATTGTTTTCTTGCTTCACAATTATTTCCTCTCTTTTTTTCCTTTCAAACTCCCTCTTTTTTCGATCAAAATTATTAAAAAAGTAGGGAAAAGAAGATTCACCGCTTCATAGAATTTTATCTTCTTAAATATAAATGAAAATGTGCTTAACGGGATGTTTTCCCTCCAATAACCTTTAATGCTTTCTTCATCTGCATAAAAAATAAGCAAAAATAAAAAAAGGTAAAAATGCATCATATTTTGGCACCTTGTTTTATCTAAATTTTTTTTGGAAAACATAAAAAGAGAGAGCAATGTTTTACTTCGCTTCACTTGTCTTTTTTTGACACTTAATTCAGCTTTAAAAGTCCCTTTTCTCCCCGTTCATATTTTCTTGATACAAAGTTCCATCTTTTCATTGCTTTTGAAGTCCATTGTTTATTCGTAATAGTCATAAAAACCAAATTCTGAAAAGTGCCTTGTATTAAATTTCGTTATTCCCCCCTTTGGTAGAAAGTAAACCTTGTTCTTTTTTCTTTTGCATTTTGATGCCACCTTTTTTTTTAAAAAAATTACATAAATCTTTTTTCTACTTCATGATATTTTTAGAAAATAATAATAAGCATGATATTTGACCCATCTAAGGTTTAAAAAAGACTTTAAAAAACAAAGTCAACATTCATCTCATCATAAAAAGTTGTTGCTCATTTTTAGCACCTTGCGCATTCAATTTCCGCTTCTTCCTTTTCTTCTTCCAAAATTTGCAACTGTCAATCAAAGTTGCTTTAAAGTTTATCTAAGGTCAGGTGGTGGCGAAGAACTGGCGCGTTCCTCTCTCTTCCGAATTACAAGGTGATTGAATGATTTGTTTATAAACATTGCAAAGATGCATTCATTTATTTAAACATTATCTTAGCTTCCCTTCTAATAAATAATAATACGGTAATTGAATCTTTTGATGCAAACAGTTGTTGCTTGCTTACTTTTTTTTTATTTATTCTGAATGTTGAAAATAATTATTCAAAAATTGTTTGTATTTGAGGACAGTTTTCTTTTGTTTAAAAACAAAAAAAAGGATTGCAAAAAAAGAAGATTTATTATTGCAAATTTTTATTTCTTTTCCGTAGGTTATTAAAAAAACAATCTAACGGAAGTTTTTTTTCAAAGTAAAGCCAGTTTAGTCTTCAATCTAGTCAATGAAAAAAAAGGTATTTTAACAATCAGAGCGTATCCAAGTGCATTCAAAAAAATACATTTTTGAGCGTTTGTGTCACTTAGATCAAAAACTTTTGCCTAATAACGGAATCAATTGTGTGTATCGTTTAAAAAAGAGAGAGATGAGGATAAGTAAGCCGCTACTACCTGCATGCCTATTTAATAGTTACTTTTTACTTAGTCTCTAGAAAAAAAATGAGCAATAACAATATGAGCCTTTTTTAAAATACTCAACAGATTAGGGCAAGTTTGAGGAAAATCTTTTTTTTTGACGATTCCCTTATTAACAAAGATGATTACGGTAGAAATATGAAATCTTTTTTTCTTTATTGAAAATTGTAAAGAATTTTTTTTTCGAGGTCATTGAAAGAAGCAAAGTCAGTTACTTTACTGGAGGTGTTTTGAAGAGTTGGCTTCAGAAATTATATGAAAAAAAGAAAAAGATGAGCATTGGCGCGTTCAAGCGTCCTCTGTGTTTATCCTCATCAACAGCAACAACAAAAATGGGAAGAGCAATTGGTTGCCGCTAGAATGGCCCATCAATTAGCACCTTTTTTTCCGCCGCTCATTTTTCTTTTCTATTGTAGCTGAAGAAAAAAAAAGAAATCATGGGAGATGGCATGTATAATGTATGTAGTTACCTGGAAACGCTTCATCAAAAAAAATATCGCGAAAATCCTTTCCGATTTCGCGCACAAAACAGTTGTGAGGGAATTTAATAACAATAACAAAAGAACCAAATTAAAAAAAAAGAAGCAAGCAGCAACAATGTTCTGATCATTTTCTTCTCTTTCTTCTCGATAAATGTGTAGCAGTTTTGAATTGCGGAAAAAAAGATTTCAAGGTTTTATTCGTACCAAAATTATATTTATTTTTGTATCGGAAAAGAAAAGCATGAGTCAATTTTGGGGCAAATTACAATACTCAAAATTAAGTAGGCCAATTCAAGGACAGTTAGTTTATTAAGAAATAACAATAGGTAAAAAAGTGTACGTATATATACAATTTAATTAGACAAAAGAAAACATTTATATTTGTCTAATACCGTATGCTTTGGAATTATTCTTTCTTTTTGTGTCTATATGCTGTATAAATTACTTTAAGTCATGTACTTATTAAAATTATTCTCCGGAAGTTTGGTACTTATGATGTAACTGACACCATAAACATCTCATTCTTTATTATTATTATCTTTCAACAATAGAAATTTCTATCGAAAAAAAGAAAGAAACCGGAAGAAAAGTATCTATTGACTTTGTTGCAAAATCTTTTCTTCTCATTGTTCTCTGTTTCTCTCTTTTCCTCACAAGCTCTTTCTTTCTTTCATACATTCTTTTTTGTATTCGCAAAAGAAAATCAGTCATTCTTGACGAATCGAGGATGTCACAAATCCTTCTATGATCATATATTATAATAAGCGCCTTTATTCTTCTACTTCTTGAAGGCGATTATAAAATACAGAAAGAAAATTAGGGGAAGTCCTTGTTTGAGAAAGGGTCAACAATATTGCCAATTCAAAACTCATCATCATCTTTCTTTTTTTTATCGTTCTTTCTTTCTTCTTCTTTATGTTTCGTTTTCTCGTCCCGTATGATCACCCATTCGTATAAGAATTTTAAAAGAAAATTATGATGGATGATATTTAATTTTTTTGGAATATAAAAAGAAAGAAATTTATTCCTATTTGGGATACATACACAAAAATTTATAAAGAAAAATTGTTGCAACTTTTTTTGCTCCTGAGAAAACATTTTTGATTACCACTTTTTTCTTCTTCTTCTTCTTCATCTTCTTTTGGGCAGTTGAAAACAGAAGTGATGAAGGAACCCATCTGGGCGATAAGTTGGCCATAAACTTCTCTAATTATACAAGCGTGAAAAAAATAGCATTTCAAGAATAATACAACTAAGATGAATAAATAAAAAAGTTGCCTACGGGGGCCCAAAACACCCTTGGGTTTGAAATGAAAAGGAAAAGAAATTTGATGGCATTGCACACTTACAACAATTCCTTTTTCTTCTTCATCTTCTTCATTTTATTTTATTTTTTTCTCTGTGGCTGCAAAATGTTGTCTGTTTACGACGGAAAAATAAAAAAGCATGAACAAAAAGCAATTAATGTCTATTTGAAGAAGCTGCCGGGTTGCTTCTGAAGGAAGAAGAAAAGAATTTCAATTTTTCTCTTCTAAAATCTTCAATGATTGCGCACCTGTTCATCTTCTCCATTTTGGGTCAAGCGTGTGGATGCTTACTTCTTCTTTTCTTTCTTTTTTTTACATTCTCCTTGTTCTTCTTCCTTTTTTTTCTACAGTTTCGTTCACCGCGCTGCCATCAAAAGAATAAGCTTTGAGCGCCTAATCCACAACCTCAAACGTTTTTTTTGAACAAATCTCGGAGAAAATAAAATATAAAGCACATTTGAGCTATTCTTTCTTCATCTTTTTTTCCACAAAAAAATACAAAAAAGCGCATCTTTTTTTTCTTACCTGGGCTTTGTCCTACGCTTAATTGCCGTCTTAGAAAAAAGAGATGGCAGTTAACAAAGGGGAGCATTTGAGGACAAAAAAAATAAATTTTAGATTGGTTTTCATTGTCTCTGTCTTTTTTTAAAAAGATATTTTTTGTAAAATTATTTCTTTTTTTGTTTTCTGATTTTTTTTCGTCTCAATAATTTGATATTGTTTATAATAAAAAATAAAACTTTGGGAATAAATATCTTATAAACAAGCAATTTGAGAAAAGCAAGGAATATGTTTTTTTTTTTGTAGACGAAGAAATAAAAGACACATTATACCGTATTCCTTGGGAGGCGGTTAAAAGAGAACGCTTAAGATGTAAGGAATTGAAGTGCGCCGCGTTTACTTCTTTCTTTTCACTGATTCGCCCCTCTTTCAAGACCGCCTGTGTGCGTCCTCTTCTTCTTCTCCTCCTCCTTTAGGCAAAGAAGAAGAAAAAAGTCGTAAAATTTTGGAGCTTAATTTTCTTATTTTAGATAGCTTCTGAGTAGTTGCATTTTAATGGCACACAAAAAAAGTTCATCATTTTTGGAAAAAAATAAATAAAATGATAAAAACTTTTTTGGATACTTTTTGGGTTCTTTCATTAATTCAAGTATCTAACTCTTGAAAAGCGCAGAGCAGCATCTTACGATAGAAGATACTTGTATTATGCAAATTTTTCTACATATTTTTGAGATATGTCTTATTAATCTCTTAAACTTTTGTCATTCAAGAATCCTTTTTTTGAGAACGGTATGCTTGAACTCTTAAATCTAAAATGAATTCCCTACATGACGTTTATCTATCTTTTTTAAGGCATTAAAGAAAGTTGGAAAAAAAACATGACGACAAAGGATATTCTTAAGTTAATTAAGTGTAGCTTAAAATGCCAAAGCACCTTTTTTGTTTTATTGCAATCAATTTTTATTAGTATCCTACTTTTATAAAGTTTTAACACATTCTCTTTTTATTTCTACAAGTTTTTGTAATTCCTTTAGATTTGCTGGGAGAAAAGAAGTGCTCAGTCATGCTTGAGGTATCTCTGAGTTCTAACAGATCATACGTTTTTATTATTATTTTACCTTATTTCAGGTAAATCTCCTGTCTCTTTTTGAAAATAATATTTCAAAGAAAAGGCGGAGATTTTGAGAGATACACGTCCAATAAAAGTAAAAAAGAGGGTAAAATCATTCATTCGCGTTGTCCGAAATAATATCTTCTCCTTTTTTTATATCCTTCTGTATATCTCCTTTTTGGGCGGTAACAAAGATTTCTACAAAAACGTCGTCAACAACACCGTTAGAATTTTTTTCAATCTCTTCTTCTTTCTTTTTTACTGTTCTTCTCATTTTTACAGGTTTTCTGTACGTGTGTGTTGGCGTTCAAAAAAAACATAGCAAAAGTAATGAAGTACATCCGCTCATTGCTTTTTATTGTTTCTTTACGTCCAATAGATGCTCCCGAGCATCCTCTTTTCTTCTATTTCTTTTCATATTTGGGAAAAGAAAAAAGGGAGGTGGTCTTGCTTTTCTTTTTCTATTCCTCCCAGCCGGAGATGAGCGCGACTATTTTCACTCAGTGTCTCATCATCCCATCCTTCTAAGGTCAGGCAAACACAGCATCTCTACTACTACCAACCACCTCATAGAAGATTCTCTTCCGCTTTATGGAAGGTGTACGGTAATACTTCTTTTTTTCCCAATGAATTACTAAGAAGACACTCTTTTTATGTTTGTTGACGTAAAGAAATGCATTTCCTTTTCTCTTATGCTTCTTTTTTTAAGTTCTTTTTTTATTCCATAAAAAGTATTTTTTTATATTCTTATATTTGCCGAGTTTCAAATACCATCTCCACGCAAACTTCTTTTAGGATTACAGCAATTCTTTTGATTATCGCTTGAGTGAATTTCGAAAAAAAAGGATTAGCAATTTTTAGAAAGAAAAAACGAAGTATATGCGTATCGGTGATCAACAACTTCCTCCACATATTTCCTATTATTTTGTAAATTCCCGGTTTTGTTGTCCACGTTAAAGATCATTTTCTCTCTTCGACATTAAAAACTTTTTTTAACGTGGCTGGTACGCCACTGCTTCCCTAGGCAACTTGCTTATGCACGTCTTTTAAGAGGCAAATACGGTCTTCCGATTCCATTCATTTGCATAAGTCGCCGGGAGAAATAGGCGGCCCTCTCAGATTTTGTCATCCCCTAAGTTTTTTCTCTTTCCATTTTAATACACTTATTATAATAAAGTATTTTTTTCCATCCATCAACATTGTTTCCTTTTCAGTTTTTGTTTTTATCAATCAAATCTTATTTTTTTGTATTAAAATCACTTTATTTTTTGACTTTTATTTTTTCCGTGTTTTAAATTGATACCATTTTGGTTAGTATCTTTTTTAAAAATTAGATATTTTTTATCTTCAAAACTAAATTCTATCTTGTTTCGTTTTGTAGCATTGTCGATGTCTTCTGGCGGCTTTGGGCCACAGACACAACTGATTGCCCCTGGAATTTTTACTGAACAACAAAAAATCAATCCTATTTTACCCTTTAACGGATTAATCCCAAATCCAACAACCAATTCATTTGCATTATCACAACTTCTTGCACTTTCAAATAATTCACAGCGATCAAAGCTCAAGCGTTGCCGACAAAGAGTAGACGCTGGAGAGCCAAGAAATTCGTACCAGGTGAGTCAGGAAAAAAGTCCTTTTTTATATAAGAAAAAAATAAGTATATTTAAAATACTCAATTTGCAAACAAAAAAATATGAATGAATGAGTAATTTTTTAGAACCCTGCAAAGATGAATGGTTTTAAAAGAGAGCAATCTGTTAATGCTCCAAGTGAAAATGGTTTTAATATGAAAATCTTTCATGGTAGTATTGATCATCATCATCAAAGTAATGATAGTGATTCAGAAGAAATTCCAGCAAAAGCCATGAGACAAGTAAGAAAAAAATATCTTTTTTCTTTTTTTTAAATGCTAGACCTCTCTCTCTCTTTTCTTTTAGGAGGAACAACCGGAAACAACAACTGATGAAAATTTATTTTCACAAGATTTGACCATTGATGAACCAAAAGAATTTGAAGATGATGAAAATTTAGAAGATTCAAATATGGTTAATGATAATGAAAGTCCAGAAAATATGGAACAATGTCATTCAAATAATAGTGCAATGTCAAATTCGTCATCTCGTCGAAAGCGTTGTCTTCCACAAAGACAAGTTACCACTGAAATTAATGGTATTGGGGAAAATGGTATTTCAATCAAAGATTGTAAGTTTCCTTTTTTGATGTCTCAATATCTGAATACAAAAGATTGACTTTCCACTTGTATGCACAAATTTAAAAAAAAATACAACAAGATTTTTTTCTTGTATGATGTTTTTCATGTTTAGCGCGATTCTTTTTTTTCTTTCTTTCTTTTATACAAAAGAATTGTCATACCGGAAACGGTGGCTAAGATTTTTCTGCCGCTGCCGCCGTTCAGGGATTAGCCGGTCATGATCGCATTTCTTTTGTTATACTATAAAACTTGAAGACAAAAAAAATAAAGTCATGTATGTCAATTATAGCTGAAATTCCTGAAGATGAAGATAATTTACCTGATGATGAAGGGGGCAGATCATCATCTCCAGAAGTTGTTGCTGAGAATGGTGATGAGCCTGTTGTACAACCTCCAACACAAAATGCAAATTATTTTTTAAATGTCATGAATATGCTTCCCCCACATCTTAATAACTTTGGGAATAATGGCACAAATAGATTACAAGAATTTCTCGAAGCACAACGACGACTTCAAATGAATAATAAAGCTGCAGAAAATGGTCAGAAAACTGCTGCACAAATTGGTAGTGAAATGCCGTCTATGGTAAATTCCGTTTTCTTTCAGCAATCATATGTACAGTAATATTTTGTCTTTGCAGGAGAAAATTCCATCCCTTGCTCAATTGCATCAAACACAACAACAAGATATGCAACAAAGTGTCTTTCGACTTTGTCAAACTCTTAAAGATGAAATTGGTACAGCAATTGATAAAGTTGTTTCGGAATACCGTACTCGTGAAAGTCGAGCATTTATGGAAAGAATGCTTCGAACTGTTGCAGTAACAAATGAAGTTCAGCAACAAATGAATGATATGAAACAGCATTACAATAATCAACAACAACGTTTAGCTGCAGCTGCTGCCGCTTCATTTCTTATGCCAAAGAATGTTGTTAATCCAATGTATAATTCAAATGGTCCAGCAAATTCTGCAGCTTCATCATCATTTGTAAATCCAACAATGAGTAATTTACTTGCTGCTGCAGCTGCTGCTAATCAAACTACTACATCATCATCTTCAAGTAACAGCATCTTTCCAGCTCCATCACAATTACATCCAGGTCTTTCATCATTTCCTACCCTTGCTTCGCATTTAAATAATTCAAATCCAATGATTCGAAGTAACAGCGCTGTTGCGGAATGTTCACCAATTCGAAAAAAGCGTTCAAAAGTTACTGATTCATTAAGAGTAAATAAAGCTGGAATAATTCGAGATTCATCAAATTCTCTTCCTGTTAGTGAACGCTCATCACCCTTAAACAATAGCTATTTTCCACCAACAATGGTCAATCATTCCCTATACAGTAATTCAAACTTTGGTGGAAATGCAGAAGATCGAGATGATTCTGGTGAAAATTCTGATAATTTTAGTGATTGTGGTCCTTATGATGGAACTTATCCAGTTAGCAATACTCTTACACCAATTCATCTTCGAAAAGCTAAATTAATGTTTTTCTATACTCGTTATCCAAGCTCTGCAATGCTTAAATCATATTTTATGGATATTCGATTTAATAAGGGTAATACAGCTCAATTGGTTAAATGGTTCTCAAATTTTCGGTAAAAATTATTTTTATTTTATTTTGATGTTTATACTGTAACCATTTTCTTTCTTTTAGTGAATTCTTTTATATGCAAATGGAAAAATATGCCAAGCAAGCAATTGCAGAAGGCATTCAAAATCGTGAAGATATTCATGTAACAGAAGAATCAGAAATTTTTAAAATTTTAAATCAACATTATAATCGCAATAATCTTTTTCCAGTGAGTTTCTTTTTCTTTTCCATCTTTTTTAAGATCCTTTTAACTGATATATTCTCCTTTTTTTAGCCACCACCAAGGCTACGTGAAGTTATTGAAGAAACCCTTAGAGAATTCTTTGTTGCCCTTCAACAAGGACGTGATTGTGAACCATCCTGGAAAAAACCGATTTATAAAGTCATCAGCCGAATGGATGACACTATTCCAGAACATTTTAAACATCCCAGCTTCATGTGCACTCTTGAATAATTCTTTTTTTTGCTTATTCCTTTTCTTTTTTTCGTAAGCTCATCGCAACATTATATCTCGCAATTTTGTAGCCTTCTTCGGCTTAAACTATTTTTTCAACCGTTTTTTATAAAATGCACAAATATTTAAGATTAAATTTAAGTGCAAATATGAATCTCTATTTGATGTAAACTTTTAATTAATTGTCTAATCATATTCGAATAAACGTGCAAATTGTAATTTTTTGTTTTGCTACATTTCATCAATAAAAACAATAGATGTAAGCTTAAATAGCTTTTGAGTTAAATAAAAACCATCTAAAATCAAAACATTTAAAACTCAATTTTTATTTCTATTTATTTCTGGGTTACGGTATTGCGGTTTTACATTTTGATACCTTTCAAAGAAATAATTTTGCAATTTCACTTTGTCATAAATTATATCATTTTCTGTTATATCAAATTTAGCAATGCTATTAGTTCTAAAATTTCTGTTTTATAATAGCTTTCTACCGTATACCTACAGCATAAATAATGACCTCAATTTCATAATTTCATTTGATAAGTCAATCATTGGGTTATACAAGATAAACCTTGGAATTTATTTCAACTTTATGAAAAGATCAAGTCAATTCAATTTGTTTTTCATCTCAGAAATATTGCCACGATATGATATCGCAAAAAATAAAAACTGATAAAAATCGGTGATAATTTGGTAAATTTTAATACAACCATAAAAACGATGGTAATTATTATAGTTGGAAAAATATTAAATTCGAGATTTTCGTTTTATACGATTGTTAATTTTTCCTTCGATTGTTTCAGCCTCCTCCTCACCATTGTTGGAATAGCATTTGAAATGAAAAAATATGTCAGTAGGTCGAAATTCTTCTATTGGATACCCCAAAACATAGATAAATCTTATTATATTTGATTCATCCATTTTCAAATGATTATAGCATTTTTTCAATGCAATATTCCATGCAGTGATATCGGCCTAAAAACCGTATTTTTATGAAAGAAAAAAGTGGCATTTTTTTAATATAAACACTTACTCCTGAATAAAGATTGAATGCATTTTCAGCTGATTCTCCACCGCCAAGATTTTTCGGAATAAACTGAGATACTGTATCTCCAGGAATTGCATATGGTCGAAAACGTTTTAACGTATATTCATTTAATTCTTTTCCTAAAATTTAAAAGGCAAAGTTTATACACATTTTATTGACAGTTCATACCATTATCTAATGATCCATATTCTATTTCACCCCGTAGAAAAACCAATTTTGCACCATCATTATAAGCTGTGTAAAAATTTTTGAATTGTGATTGTGTTCTGTGGAAGGAGTCAGCTAATCCATATTTTATTGTTGAACAAATCAAAGTAGGAATAGAAGGCAAAGTTTTTTCTGCAATTATTTGAACATCTTGTGCATATCCTGCAATTTTTTCAAGGCAACCAAAATTAACGCTGTCAAAATCATCAAATACTTCATATTTGATTATTTCAGTGGTTTCTTCCATCTAAAAATATGTATGGAATGATTAATTAACTTAAAAAATATAAAAATAATAAGGCTTTCAACAAAAATTAAAACAGATTGTAGTGTGAGTATGGTCAAAAAAGGATTATTGATTAAAAAATGGTTGTTTTATGTATTTGGTCATCAGCAGAATGGATGACACTATTCCAGAACATTTTAAATATCCTAGCTTCATGTGCACTCTTGAATAATTCTTTTTTTGCTTATTCCTTTTCTTTTTTTTCGTAAGCTCATTGGATTTAAGCTTTGAAAGCTATTGAATAAAAACAATCTAAAATCAAAGCATTTAAAACTCATTTTTTATTTCTATTGATTTCTGGGTTACGGTATTGCGGTTTTACATTTTGACATCTTTCAAAGACATAATTAATCCACAGACTTAAATTGCATAATTATATCATTTTCTGTTATAGTAAATTTATTAGTGCTAATAAAATTTTAATTTATGAAGGCTTTTTACCGTATCACAGAAGGGTTTGCGATATTCATTTTTGTTTGTCAAGATTTCGCAAAAAAAGATAGATAATGAGAATTAGATTATCTGTCTGTTTTAAATCAATATTTCGTTTTTTAACCGATATCGATATTTTTCTGAAAGCTTATTCGAGTTTTCAGATATTTTTATTAAAAGGATAATTGTTTTAAATAACGACAAATAACTAAAAAAACTCATGCAGAAGTTGGTTTTTTGCTAGAAAAAAAAATGAAAAAACGGCAAACAAAAATATCGGTGTCACTTTTAAAAAAAAAATTAATATGTCTGGAAATAAAACGATATATGAAGAGCTCGCTTTCATAATGTCATCTAATAAGCCAGTCATGGAGTTATGTACCACGTGATAAACCTTGGAATGTATTCTTACAGCTTATAAATTCAAGTTTTCAAATACCGTAATGATCCTTCTATATCAAAATAATTCACCCAAATTTTTACTTTTCAAAGTTTTTTGTTTTTGTAATTTTACTCAAAATTTAGCAAATTTCAAGTGTTAAAAACGACTTCAACTTTGTTTTTGCAAAAATATAATAGACTTACCCCATGTTCAATTTAAGTATCCGTCGTTTACAAAATGCATTTCTTGATCAAATAGAAAAAACTAGGTACAAACTTTTACTATCGGTTTTTTTTTTAAAAAAGTTTTTTTGTAAATGCAAACATGAAAAGCAGTAATTTTTTTGCTTACTTTCAGTGTCATTGATATAAAAAAACAAACATCTTTGCTATTTTTACAAAAAAAAGTTTTTCGATACACTCATCCATTTTCCGCTATCTTTCTTTTAACTGCTATCTCTTTCTTTGATTTCATATTTTTCTTACATTAAAAAAGAATAGTTTCCAGATTATTCATTGTTTCCCTTTTTCTTTTTTTCAAAAGTGTTTCAAGATAGTCATGCAGTAGTAATGCTTTTTCAATCCAAAAAAAGATGCGTTTTCTCAAGCTTTTTCTCATTTATGTTGGAAGCTGCTTCTTTTTCTTCAAAGTTCGAACCACCATTAATTTCTTTTCTTAGCTTTGCAATTTAAATTGACTCTTAAAACGAAAACGTTTGTACACATCTGAAAATGTTCGTCGTCGTTAAAAACTTTTTTTTGCTCATCATCTCTTTTGTTCTTCTTGCGCAACCTTATTATTTCTTTAAATTTAATGATAAATGCTTGTTTAATTCCGTTTAAATTTATGTTGTTAAATTTTGCACTTTTTGTTAAAAACTTTTATTATATAACCTTTTTAACATGTATGTCGTGTAGTTATAGATTTTTCTTGAGGATATATGTAATTAAATTAATTAAGCAATGCTTTTTTTGAATATCTTTTTAAATGTATGAATTTTTTTCAGACGGTGGCTTTATAGCTTGTAAGCTTTTACCAACATGTCGCAAGTGTTGGTGACTGCGAAGCAGCATATTGAAATGTAAGTTTTTTTTACTTTTTTTTCTTATCATTTTTGTATATGTCATCTTATCATTTTTAGTAACACTGCTGTTGCTGGATATCTCAAAAATAATGGTTATTTGAAAAGTTTTGAAGCTTTTTTAGCTGAAGCTGATTTGGTAAATTATATATTTTTTTGGTTTTATGTTGTAATTAACTTTTAATATATTTTAGCAAAATGAAAATATTGATGCCAGCACAGCAACACTGGAAAGAAAATTTTTAACGAATGCCCGTCTTCAAGTAAAAATTACTAATCTGGAAAAACAACTTGCTGAACTTCAAGCTGAAGCATGTCGTGAAGTTCCTGCAAGGTATACTTTCCGTTTTTTGAAGACTCTTTTAATCGTAATTTTTTTAACTTTTAGAACTAATCGTAAACCAGAAGAATGGTTACCTCGTTCTCCCGAGCGTGGTACACTGATAGGACATCGTATGGGCGTCAATTGTGTTATTTTTCATCCAATTTATACTATTATTGTTTCTGGCAGTGATGATGCATCTATTAGAATTTGGGATGTTTTGACTGGTCGATGTGAACGTGCATTAACTGGACATACAAATGCTGTAAATGATCTTGCCTTCAATGCAAAGGGCAATCAACTTTTATCTTGTTCATCTGACATGAGTGCAAAACTTTGGGATTTTGGTCAAACTTATAGTTGTTTAAGAACGTTTGCTGGACATGATCATTCTATTACTACTGTTGCTTTCGCTTCTGGTTTGTGTGTTCTTCTGTTTTGCATGTTACACATTTTGCAATTTTAGATAATACATTTTTAACTGGATCTCGTGATTCTCTTATCAAACTATGGGAAGCTGAAACTTCTCGATGTATTCATAATTTTCGTGGTCATGAAGAATGGGTACGCATGATCCGTCTAAATTCTACTTTAAAATATCTTGCATCATGCAGTACTGATAGAGTAAGGGCTTTAAAGACATGTTTGAAATTATAGATATTGCTTTAGGTTGTTAAAGTTTGGAGTATGGAGAAAAGAACTCTAGTTGTTGATTTGCGTGGTCATGATCATGTTGTTGAATGTATTGCTTGGGCTTCTGAAGCAACTGTTAAGAATATGAAAATTCCAGAAGTGAAAGAAGATGCTGTTGTATTAATTGAAGGTCTTCCACTTATTTTGGCATCAGCCGGTCGTGATAAATCAATTTGTGTTTGGCATGTTAATTATGGACGTCGTCTTTTTGTTATTGATGGTCATGATAATTGGGTCCGTGGATTAGTCTTTCATCCTCTTGGTACTTATTTAATTTCGGTCGCGGATGATAAAACAATGCGTACATGGGATCTGGAAAATCAAAAGCAAATCAAATCAATACTTCCTCATACTCAATTTGTTAGTGGCGTTGGTATGTTTTCGCTTTGGCATCTATTACAGTATACATTAATGGTTTTTAGATTTTCACAAAACTGAACTTTATGTTGTCACTTGTTCTGCTGATTCTACTATCAAACTCTGGGAATGTCGTTAATCTGCTTTTATTATTTTTTTATTTATTTCTTTCATGCCTTTTTTGGTGCACTGAGGTAATTGTAACTGATTTCATGAATAATATAATGTAGTATAACATATCATTTTGAAGACGCATTAACATATTCATTTCTTTCTTTTAAAGGATATTACTGTACTAGAATTGATTATTGTTTCAGATAGTTGCAAAAGATTAAAGCTTTACATTATTAGTAAGCTTTTTCAACAAATTCACGTGTGTGTTTCGGCATGGTGCTATCATTTCCCTCCGGGTTGTATTTTACTTTTGCTTAAAAAAATTTTATTTAGTACATTATTTCAAAAAAATTTTATATTTATCTGCCTCTATTAGATTCCAGAGCATTATTTCAAATCATCCAGGAATCATGTACGGAAGCTCATGGCACAAATTAAATATGTTTTTTATTTTTCTGTATCTCTCTTTTATTATGGCATTGTATTTTTTATATCTTATCGCACTTTATTATTATTTCAACATTCAGATATTGCGTGCAGCTTTTATTTGGGGCTACAGTATGCTTTCATTATCTATTTCATGTGCATTACCGTAATAGCACCTTTAATAGTCATATTTTTTTTCTTATCACAACCATTTTTTGACGAACAAAAAATTTTAAAGTAAATTTATTTAATTTATAAATATTTTTTTTTATTAAGTGCCTGCAATCAATTGCTTTCTACGCATAACTTTCATTCATTTATTTTAAAAAAATTTTTAAATATTTTCTTTCATGCAAATGATTTAGCTTGTAATTTTTGATTTTAAAAAAAGAAACCTATTGCTGCTTTGTTAACTATTACGCTTGCACGCTTTATGTGGGGTTTTATTCCATTTTGTATCATCTTTTGTCAAATCCGTTTTCTGATACCCATGATTCTATATATATAAAGAAAAAGTTAATTGTAATGAACAAAAAATTTCTAATGTTCTCTTTTTTTGCTGTTTTGCGTAAATTAAAAATAAAATTTTTGTTTTCACAAAAATGTACAAGAAATGATTTGTATTGTTTTAAAAAAAATGAAAAAAAATGTTTTTGGATTATTAACTTATGGATTACATACATAAATAGATTGTACATAATCAAAACAGAAACATAAAAACAAAAGAAAGATCAAATTTGTACTTTTTTTGCAGATATTTTTTTATTAATGTTTAAAGGTTATTTGAATTAATGACGATTGGAGATTGAGATAATCTCTTAAAATACTACAAAAAAATAATAATCAGATGGCAAATTTCGTTTGTTCTTTGAAAAAATAAGGCGGAGTTCTTTTTTTACAACAAAAAAATAGCTTGGCACAAGTCCGTGCCAAGAACACTGGACACAATATACACAAAGGTTGCAGCAATGGCCAGCCAGTCAAACGACTGGCACGGTTTTTCTTTCTTCTTTTTTTTGAAAGCGCGATTAAAAAATATTTCACTTTTTTTGCTGTTTTAAAAAAATGCAAACTTGCAAGTTTTTTTAGTGCTATAATCTAAGGAAATTCAGCAGGAAGCTTCTCAAGAAATATGTCTTTCATGTTTGTCCAGTTTCAACAAAAAACAACCTTTTTTAAAATTTTCTTTTACTGACCAAAGCGCAAGCCTAGGATCTTCCTCATTTTCATTTTTTAAAACGCGGGAAAAAATACGTATATTTTTTAAATTCTTTGGACAATAATACTGATGCGGTTGCGTCCAGTAAATAATATAAAAAAATAGACGATTGTCCTTTCATTGCCGATCACCAAGAAAAGAAAGAAAAAACCACAAACGGCGAAAAATAGCTCCTGTTGTGCGAATTTTTTTGAACTAGCCATCAGACAACAAATATAAGCGCTCCTCTTGGCCTTGCAAGAATAAAAAAACAAGAAGAAGAAGGGCGCACTGTGACACTCTTAGAATGAGACCGCAAGTGTTCAAATGTATTAGTTAGTAGTGTTTGTTCGGCGTCCCTCAACACAACGACAATTGAAAAAAAATTTGTGCGGATTTTTGAGCAAAGCGAAAAACGTGCCAGGCACGCCCTAACACTCGCTCACCAACCATTTTCTATTTTTTCCTACTTCTTTTCCCTTTTGTCGCCTTCCATCCACTATTTTACACGGGCTTTTTTCCTTTTAGCAATTTTTTTAAAATAACCCAAAAAAAATTTTCAAACTTTTTTGATTTAACCTTTTCTGACCACTCCATTGATTCCTTTCGCCTTTTAATGACTAGAAACCAGCTTTCTACTTTTTCAATGTTCTTTTTGTTTATTCTTTTTCCCGCAATTTTTGATAACTTTTCCTCCTTTTTTTAACGAGTATCCCTCTCAAGGGGAAAAAACTATTCTGGTATTTTAAAATTTCTTTCTACAGTATCCTTCATTTTTTAGTATTATAATTAGGACAAAACGAAATGTGTTAAAAATGAAACGTCTTATTATTGGTGTTGTGCTGATAATATGTTGTTGCGTGAATGCAAGCCCCGCAGATATTTGTGAAGAAATTGAAAATGCATTCAGAAATTCTACAGAACAAGGAGAAACTGTAAGAATAACAATTATTTGAATTTTTGAATTACCGTATCCTTTTCCCTTTTTTAGCCGGCATGTCGATGTTTACCCGAAGAAATGGGTGCAATGCGAGGCTCTCGAGGTTATAAAGAAGAAGGTGATGGAATTTGGATTGGTTGTACAAGACAAAATATGCCATCAGTTTTTCGTGCATTAAATTCTCTTAATGAAACATTGATCTCACATTTATGGATATGGAATTCTCTTATAAATATTTTACCAAATGATATGTTCGCAAAAGTTCGCCCAAAAATTTTAACAATTGAAAATTCACGTGTTAGTGTTTTCCGTGCAGGTGCATTTGGAAATATTGGACGCCGCCTTAAGAGCCTTTATCTTAAGAATAATATTTTAAAAAGTATTGAAAAGCAAACATTCGCTGATTTAAATGCCTTGGAAACATTAGATTTAACTGGAAACAAGCTTACTGAAATTAAAGCTGGACAAGTGGATAATCTTCTCTATTTGGAAACTTTAATGTTAAGTGATAATCAAATTAATCATATTGAAGATGGCGCATTTAAAGCTTTGATTAATCTTAAAACATTAAATTTGGCAAATAATAAACTTACTAATATTACAAAGTTCGTTTTCCTTTTTTTATTCCTTTTTTCCCTATTTGACAAAATTTATTTTGCAGAAATACTTTCCAAGGTCTTAATAACCTCGAAGTTTTGAGCATTCAAGGAAATAATCTTGGAACAATTGATTGGAATGCATTTTCACATATGAAACGATTAAGAACTCTTGACTTTGGAACAAATCATCTTACACGTGTTGAACTTCGTGGACTTGAAAATCTTCAACGTCTTTATCTCAATAATAATAGCATTAATAGCTTGAAGAATGTTTCTCTTCGAGATTTACCAAGTTTATCAGTATTATCAATGGATCGTAATCAAATTTCAAGTATTGGAGATAATGATCTTAGTTCATTAAGTCAAAGCAGCCGATTAGCATCTCTATCATTTGCAGAAAATAATATTTCTGTTATTGAAGGACAAGCTTTTGAACATGTTCATCAATTAACTGTACTTTCATTACAAAATAATCAACTTTCAAGTTTAACCAGTCCACCCAGAAATGGTATGATTCCATATCTCAGGCCGTTAAAAAAGCTACGAGTATTATCTCTTGCTCGTAATAAAATTAGCAATATTGAAGATGGTGAAATTAATGTTTTATCAAATTTAAAAGAGCTTACACTTGATCACAATAGAATTGAAAAGGTAAGCTTAAATTAATTTCATAACATTTATTATTATATGTTTGTTTTTTTAGATCAATACTGGTGCATTGAAAGGTCTTCGGTTATCAAAATTCTTTATTAACAGTAATCGACTTTATTATCTTCCTGAAGGAACATTTGATAGTTGGCATACTGATGATCTTGAAGCTGTTGATTTATCAGATAATTTATGGGAATGCATTTGTGGAAGTGAATGGATTGGTCCATGGCTTACACAACTTGGTGATCGAAATAGTCCCTCTGGTGATCTTGGATGTCTGCAATATCGATGCAATGAAGAAGCTGAAAAGCAACGTGATCAACAATCCTTCATTCTTACAATTATTGCAAGCTGTGTTGCAGTTGTTGCTTTTATCATTCTTGTTGCAATTGGATATATGTATGCACAAGAATATTTTTATGGTACTGTATCAATCAAACGTGTACCATCAGATATGGTTCGACTTATTCCATCAATGGAAAGTTTATCATATCCAAATCCATTTGCACCTAATACCGAGAAAGGAATTATTAATCTTGCTGGTCCACAATCAACAATGCCAAAACCAGCAACAAAATCTACAACTGATTCATCTTCAACGACACCAACAAATAATAATAATAGTAATAATAATGAATCACCAACAAAGTCGTCAGAGAAAAAGCGGGTCCGATTTGGCGGCATTTATTGAAGTTTTATTTTGAATTTTTTTTATTTCTTTGCCTCTTTTTATCATTTTTTTTAAAATGTTTTAAATCCTTGAAATCTCGTCTTTTATTTTGTTCTCGAAAATGGGAAACTAACGTGCAACAGTTTTTTTTGTTGACCTGTTGATTATTTATTATGATTGAATTCTGGTGTGTACATAAAGTTTTTATTTGATTTGTTAGTTGAAATAAAAAGTAATGTTTTCTTTTTAATAACATGAAAAAAGGTACAAAAAGAGATCAACAAAATATTTAACAGCAAAGAAAAATGAAATAAATAAGTTTTTTATGGAATGATATTGTATGATTCATATGAGAATTCAAAGGGATATGGTAATAGCATTTTGGATCAATATAATGAAGTCTTTTTCATAATCATTGCAAATTCTTCAAAAGATACTTTTCCCGGGACTTTAACACCAACAACGTCAATCATTTCCTAAAAATTTCATAGTTAGAATTTAATAAGGATTGCTTTATACGTTTACTTCTAATTCATCTTGTTTTATCTCTTCTTTTAATTCTTCAGTTATCTGCTTTAAATCACTAATACTAATATAACCTTTACCATCGACATCAAAAAGACGAAAGGCCATTCTGATTTCTTCTAGATTTGTATCCTTTTTTCTGTTATTTACAAGCTCATACAATTGACGACATGTAAAATGTGCTAAAAGTAATTATTTATATTTTTATCAAAAATCTCATAGATAGAAGCTTACTCATTCGATGATCACTGTTTTGACTATTTTTTAAGGTTTCAACACATTTTGTTACTTCTGCTTCACGTGGATCAAGTCCTAATTCTCTCATAATACATTTTAGTTGTTTGTATGCAACTTTTCCATCTCCACATGTATCAAATTTCTCAAAAGCTTTTATCACTTCTTCATAACTTACTAAAGCTTTATTTTCTAATGCCATTGTTTTTTTTAAAAATATATATTTTTAATCAATCACTGAAAAAAATCTAATGTAATTTAAATTTTAACGGAAATCAGTTTTCTTATTTTTTTGTTGCGCAAAAAAAGAGAATTCATGTTCTAGCAAGTCTGATACATTAAAGATAACACGAACTCGTTGGGGTGGCCTTGACATCAAAGACGACGTCCAAAAAATCGATTAATTCTTGTTTTAAGTTTTTTTGGTATAATGTTGAAAAAAAAATTTTCAAATATTTAAATTAAAAAAGTGCGGCTGATTATAACAGGTATTATCAGAAAACATAATAAGAAAATATTTCAAAAAAAACATCAAAGCTTTAAAAAACAACAAAAAATACTAAAATCGACATTTTATGGAAGGAGCTGCTGCCTTTAAAAGACTGGCATGTATTTTTTTGGAAAGCAGCTTAAAAGCAACAGCATCAAAAAGAGTGCTCTATAGAAGCGGCCTGCATCAAGTAAAAAAAGGGAAGAAAGAAAAGCATGTTAACTGCCATCCAAAAGAGAAAAAACAAACATGAAACAAGATGCCACCGTGTCTTTTTACTTAAATTATAATTAATATAAATAAATACAATTATTTTTTATAAATTTCATTTTTTATGCATGTGTTAAAAATTTTACTTTGTATTTTCTATGCAAACGTTTTTTACACATTTTTTGTCTACTATTCATTCATTGTTATTTTCCTCTTTAAATTATTACGTCTTTTTTTATTCCTTTATGCAAAGAAGTAAAAAAAATAGCTTGGACGTTCGTTTTTTTCTCTTGCTTTACTCGCTTGAAGATGATCTGATCGATGGCCAAATGACAACTGAAAAGCCGTTTAGCTGCTGCTGCTTTTTCCGCTAAGCTTTCTCTTTCTTTTCCGCCCCCACTTTTTTGCGTCAAAGATAAAAAAGTAACTTGATTTCATCCCACAATGTGCAAGTCTCGGTGTTTGTTCCAAGAAATAAAATATATAGCTAAAGCTCAATGAGAGATTTTTGTCGTCTTTGTCGGTTGTTGTCAGGAAAAAAACACGTCTTTCCTTCCATTTTTTTTACAACAAGAATACATTTTTTTATCCGATCAAGCTTTATGAAAATGAAAGTACCATGCGATTCAACCAATTTGTAGAGAGAAAAAAACATCTTCTTTAAAGAATTCTATTAATTATTTCCCATAATACATTTTGCAACTGAATCAAAATGCATAATTTTACAGTAATTGAATTAACAGCCACTTCATCGAAAAGAACACTATGCGACTTTAATGTCTGTTTTTTATTTTCTCATACAAAAAAGGAAAAAAAAATATGTAGAAGACGCAGCAAAAAAAAAGTATAATTTTAAAAAGTTTTAATATAAAAAAACTATATAAATGCGTCGTTCTAGTTGCGAACATGAATGAAATGAGATGAACATAATATTTTTTGTTAACTTTTTTTACTTCATTTTAAAAGAGTAAGCACATAATAAACGAAAGAAATAAAAAACTTAAAAAAAGCCTTCTTTAGTGTAACTGCTCTCCAGGGTTTCATTGTTTAAAAAATATAAAAAAAGGAAGGTTGTAATAGATCCTTTAATAACTAGAAACAATGCCTTCTCACAGCCCAGAGCAAAGAACTGCGATGATTAGTTTTTTTTAATAAAAAAAGGGTAATAATGAAACGAATATAAATGAAGAATAATATGACGAAAAAAGACTTTGAAAAAATGTATATAAAAAAACAATAAGAAAATGAGTTGTTGGTTGATTTGCGCGCTTACTCTTCTGGGAAAGGACCAGCGATAACTTTCTTGATGAAGGCTGAAAAATAAATGTACGATAAAATTATTGTATCAAATATTACTTTTTGCTTTCAAGAAGAAATGCAAAACAAAAAGTCAAAATAAATGTAAATCCTAATACTGTAGTAATTACTTACCTTCATAATTTACTTGACCTTCACCATCTTCAACACCTTTAAGAAGTTCATCAACTTCATCAGCAGTTAATCGTTCACCAAGTGCCAAAAGAATGTGTCTCAATTCAGCTGCAAGAATTTTACCACATTCTTCTTTATCGAAGACTTTAAGTCCTTCCATGAAGTCATGGAAACTGCCTACTTCCTGAAAGAAGAAAAAAATTTAAATGAAAATACGGTTTTTTTGTTGGTATGAAAAAAATGTGTCAAAATGAAGTGGAAAAAAAATCAGAAAGCAAAAAATGGAACTTCCCCATTTAAAATATTAGGGGATCAGAAAAATGAGGAATAAAAATTGCTAGTTTACCTTTTCTTTGGAAAGTTGTTCATAAATTGGAAGCCATTCTTCAAAAGTAATACGTTTTTCACCTTTACGTTTGTATTCTGCTCCGGAAGCTTTAACTACCATTGCATTGGTGGGTTTTAAACCGGCAGCACGAACGACATCACCAATTTGGGTTCCGTCAATTTTGCCATCGAGTTCCTCATCATAGAGGTTGAAAATTTCTTTGAGCTCTGAAAAAAATTTAAAGCAATAAAAAAATATCATGACTATTGAAAAAGCTTAGAAATAAGTTAAAGCAATAATTTTGACATCAAAGGATAGGTAAAATTAATGGTAAGAATTTTAAGATTATTTAATATCTTAGAATTAATATTAAAGCTTCAGAAGTAATAACTTAGAAAAATTTTCTAATTTCTTACCTGGTTGAGATGGAGGCATTTTTCAAGAGTAGTGAAACTTGAAGGAAGCTGGAAGACTGTGTGGCAGTGAAAATGCGGTTGCTTGCTGCCGAGGATTTCAATAAAGCCGCCCAATGATTGTTCCTGACGGACGGATTGTCGATAACGCCAGCTGTCACTATTGTGATTGTCTGTGTGGATATTTTCCTCGGGGCTGGGCTACCAAGTTTTATGGATAAAGCTTAAAGCTGCTGAGATCTCTTCACTTTATGCTTGCTAGAGGAAACGTTTCGAGGTTTTTTTGCTTACTTTTTTATATTTTTGTGTGTCTTCTATTTTCTTTCTAACCCTACTATCTTTTTTTGCTACTTTACGAGGATAAGAGGGGACTCCAAAGCATTTGGTTTATTTTGGGTAAGATCAGTCAGCCTAAAGGATTTTCTTTCCTTTTTGCTTACTGCGGAGACATCATCGTATGCAATATCGCAAGAGGTTGTTGCGATTCTTAGCAGTGTATAGACAGATGAAAAAGAAGAAAAAAAAGAAATAGCAGCAGCAACAAAGCAATATAGCCTCTTGATATTTTTTTCAAAGGCGGCGGTGGTGGTAGTTGTAGTAGTGGTAATAATGCTCGGCCGACGCCCCCTTGGTTTACGGCTCAATACAAGAAAAAAAATAACGACAGCCGGGAACTTGAATGATTCTTTTTTTTCTTTTCTCTCTTGCTTTCTGGAACTCTCTTCCTGTTTTAACACTTAAAGTTGACTTTTTTTTCTTGATCAAAAGAGATAGAGCAAAGGAGACTTTTTTTTGTCAAAAAGTCAAAGCATGCATCTTTATTTCGATGCAAACTTTTTTTTTTCTCTTTTTCTCTCTATCATTTCGATTTTGTTCAAGAGCGACACTCAAAATCAACGTGAATCGGAAAACGAAAAAAAATTCAAGCATAACATTAGCTTCCTTTGACTTTATCTATCGAGGAAAATCCCTTCAATCAAACTTAAACATTTTTTAAGAAAAAATTTTTTTGCTGCAAGCATTCAAGAAGCAAGTGCAAACAATTGTTAAGTAAAAAAAAAGTTTCGAGGATGTCACAGTGTGAAATTGTTAACGCATCTTGCGCAATTTCGCTTCTTCTTCTTTTTCAAGAATTTTCTTATTATTTCATATAATTCAAGTACTCAAAACAATTGTTTTTTAAACAATTTACGTATTACTGTCTGTCTGGTTATTACTTTTTGTTTAAAAAAATACAAAACGTACTGTCTTTTGTTATTACTGTATTTCAATTAAGATATACTTTTTGTTGCTTTCATTCTATTAACCCCAGAAAAAGTTTTTATATTATTCTTTGCTTTTCGACCTTATGTCAGCACATTTTTTTTTGTTTTGTCTATAAAAAATGTTTGTTACACTCATCGTAGTAGTAGATATTTCCTCCATTTATCTCATTCAAATCCATCTAAAACGACGACAATTATCTTTTTTTTACTCCCTCAAGGAGGGCAAACAAAAGCAAAAAGTTTTTTTTCTTATTGCGGCAAAATATTTCAACGACAAAAAGCAGAAAAAAAATGTGCGACTTTCTAACAACAAGCAAAAAAATGCCTTTCATCAGATCAATGGCAGCTATTAGAAGACGACGTCATTAGAATGAGACAAAAAAATAAATGTTAAAAAAGACAATTGATGAAACGTTTAATTGATTGATAATGTAAAAAAGTAAAAAAAAATTTTAAACATGTTTAAACAAAAATGAAGGAAATAAAACATATGCATTTTGTATGATATCCCACTTAAGATAAGTGTGAAGAAAAAAAGTGCAATTACTACTACTATCGAAAACCTTTAAAATAAAGAAAATGAAACACTTACTCTGATGCAAGTGGACATGTTTTTTAAAAAATATAAGAAACATAGTTTTTGTATTGTTGTCCATTAATGGATTGACAAAAACCGTTTAAAGTAAGTACATACAGCTGCAAACAACTCCAACAAACATTCATCTCATCATGGATCCATTGCCTTCGTTGCGCAAGTCAATTGAATCTTCAACGCATTCAAAATTCGCGCAGTTTAATCCGAGAAGTAAACATTTTTAAGTGTGCCATCTTTTATCCACCTGATTGTCTACTGTTTCTTCTTTTTTTGGGGTTAAAGCTTCAAATTATTCAATGACCGAGATTAGTTTGCTTCTTTTTTTCAATAAAAAATAGTAGCTGCTTGGATTTTGTTTGTCATAAAAGAAACTTGGAAAATTCGTGAGTTCGAGTCCCGCTAGAACTGACTGAACCAAATTTTTCATATACTTTCAATTTACCCCAGCTTTTATTTTTTTGATTGAAACTTTTTTACTAAGATTTTTGTTTTAAAAAATGTGATTAAATGCTCTATAATTTTGCAAAGAAACTAAATTCTACCGTATAACTTTTGTCTAGAACTATTTTTTAGATTATGTTTGAAAAGTTTCATGATTCAAATCAATGTTTTTCTAATAATTTGTATAATGTTGGAATGAATCAAAAACTTCATTTTGCCAATGACTCGGATTCGTTTAGTTTCAATGAAAAAGAAATAAGAAAAATTAAATTTTCACGTAATCAACGAGATGACTCCAGAAGTCCTTTACAACGACAAGCAGCAAATGAAAGAGAACGAAAAAGAATGTATAGGTAAATAATTTTAAAATTTTTTACATTCCTTTTTTTGCTTATTGTCCATATTACAGTATCAATAAAGGATTTGATAATTTACGTGAAAGGCTTCCAACTCCACCGTATGCTAAAAAGTTGTCAAAAGTTGATACATTAAAAAATGCGATTGATTACATAATTTTTTTAAACAAAATTCTTCAACAAGGTTTTGATGATGAAGATGAAAAGAAACCAGCAAAACCTAAAATGTGCCAAAGAAATATGAATGTTGCCTTAAAAGACCCTAGAACTCAACAAATTGAAGCAGTTGATCCAGGTTTGTAGCTTACATCACATTCGCATATTAGCAATAATTTTAAACCCTAATTTTAAAAACTTTAATAACAATTTTTTGACATCTGCATTTTAAAACACAAAAAATAATAAAAATTTCATTCCAAGCTAAATTTTTTGTTTCTTTTTCCTCAGTTTTTGTTGCACAAGCTTTAGCTTACGAGCTTTAACGTTGTCATCCTACGTCTTTTTTTCTCTTTCAGTTAATGGTGCCTGCAATTTAACAATGAAATGGTATAGCCCATCTGATTCATATTCACATTATTATCTTGATGAAAATAATCAAAAATATGGTAAATGTTCAACTATCTGGATTCCACCAATATCTTCTACCCATCAAAATTATCAAAGCTAACAAATAAGCTTTTTTTATCTTTTTTCTCTCACACATTCCATTGCATTTTTTCCATTCATTTAAAACCCAAAAATATTCGTGTAATTTATTTTTAATATACGGTCGTTTTTATATTACTTTGTTTTTGCTTTAATAAATTAAACAAACTTTTTAACAAAAGAATTTTTAACATTTTTTTCTATCATAGTAGTTGAAAATATCAAAAAAGATAGACAAAAAAAAGAACAGCCACATGAAGAATGTCTCTTTTTTTGATTTTGCTCAGTCGATGTACAAAAAGAAAAGACCACCCAACGCGTCTGCATTTAAAAAAGGAGCTTTTCAGCAGCAAAGAAAACGATTTTTTAGAAAAGAAAATGGTACCAACATAAATATCGCATTTGGAAGTATTTGAATCTCTTTCTTTAATTTACTATAATTATTTTTGTTTTATTTTCTTTCTTTAGAGTGAGTTTCAGTGTTCAACGTTTTCTTCCATAATAATAACACTGCTTTCGGTACAGCTATTTTACATATAGTATTTTTAAACTCTTTATGTCCCTACTAAAGCTTTTAGCTAACTTTCTGTCGTTTGAAAAATATTTAAAAAAGTTATTTGAATGACAAAAAAATGGTCCAGTATGTGTTACAGTATGTTCGTATGTCACTCCGATTTGTTAATTTATGTCTATTGAACCTCTTGGCATTTTACAAGCATCTTTCTTCATTTTCCCTTATTTTCTATCTTCAGGATAAGTTTTAATGCTTAACATTTTGTTTACCAACTATGTTTTTCACATATAAAAAATTTGTACTAGCTACAATTAATTACAAATGATATCTTTCTAACACTTTATAAACTTATTAAAGCTCTTAGCTTACTCTCTATCATTTGAAAATTATCTAAAAAAATTATTTGAATGACAAAAAAGGTCCAGCATTTGCTACAGTATACCCGACTTGTTAAATTATGTCATTGTATTTGCATATTTCAAGAGTGAAAGTTTTTTATTTGGCACTCTATGTCTATCATATTTCAATTTTTATTAAATGGAATAAATTACAAAAATGAAAAGCCACATGTTAATGCTTGTTCTAGATTTCTAAGAAATTATTCATGGTTAAACTAAAATCAAAAGTTTTCTTACATACGATACTGTATGTTGCACTGCAATCTTTGAAGCTAAAATGTTGAACAGAAAACAAGAATTGGTATAAAAGCGTTTATTAAAAAAGTTATTATTGAAGCTAAAGCCAAAACTATTAAATGAAACATTTTTAAAAACATATTATTCTCCTTTCTTTTTGGTCGTGAATTTTGCCCGTTTACATTCTTCATAAAGATTGTTCAAATCAAAATCAAGGATAATATTTTCCTGAAAAACAAAAAAGAATTGTTCAAATGATAAATCATTGTCTTTTCACATGTCTTACCTCAGTAAAAGTAAAAGGTACTGCACGTTTGTTAGCAACAGTCGGTCGACGCATAAGTTGTTCACCTTCACGAAAAAGAGCAATGGTTGGAAGTTGTCGACTGGCTGGATGATTGTTGATACGGAAGTGTTCTGCTGCTTTAGGAAATCGCGTCACATCAAGTTTGCCAAAACGAAGATTAGGTAAAGTAAATCTAAAATTTTAAAAAATGTGAATAAAAAATGTATTCAACTTTTAAAAATAAAACGATTATACCTTTCACTAAGCTTTGAAAATACTGGAATTAAATGTCGACATTCAGGAGACCATGAAGCAAAATACGCAATTATCCATACAACCCGTTTATCTCGATCAAGTTCATCCTAAAAATAAATGTAAAATTCAGTTTTATAAAATTACACAAATCCAATTTACTTGAAGTCTTCCATCGTGAAAATAAATAACTCTATCAGATTCTTCTGGAATTGGCTCTGGGCAAAAAACCATTACAACTGAAAGATTTATGTTGCTTGTTATATAAGAATAAACAAACAGCAATAAATCTTACCTAGACATAACAATGCATATACAATACCATAAAGAGGATCCATACGAGCAAATAAAAAAATATTAGCACATTTTGTAAATAAATAAATTTTTGAAAGATAATCTATCCAATTAATTGCTTTTCGATTCTTCCATACAATTATTACACCTAAAAATACTAATACTTCATGTTCACGCTAAAAAAATATATGTGTATACTATTAAATTTTTAAGTCATTATTACTCACTGTATCAAAAGAACATTGTCCATGAACTTTTTCACATAATCCAGGTGTTAATTTTGATACAATATACGATAGTGATAATATAATATTCAGAATATGATGAAAATTACATAAAAGTTTTAATTCAGAAAGCTTTGGAATGGCCATTGTTATATTTGAAAAGCTTTTTTTAAAGAAACAAAATTTTCTTCAAAGTTTTCTTCTAAAATCCTTATAGGTAATGGACATTTTGCCAAGCACGAGGTTGTTTTTCTTAAAAAATAATAATACAGATGCGCATTTACTGTACAATTAAAAATTTTTAGCAGTAATAAAATACAAATTTTACACATTTAATAAATAGCTGATACCCCAAACATTCAATTTCCTTTACTTTTACATTTAAATTTTCTTTTTAAATTTTTTTGCTTATATAGAAATGAATAGACTTACATTTTATTGATCTCATCTTGTTTTTTACTTACTTTTATGACACAAAATGCCGTCATTTAATATATTAATTTTGAATGATACAAATTTTATTTAAAATTATAATTTAGGAATGTCTGCTTCCATTGCACATGATGGTTGCTTAGTATGGCCTGGTAAAGTTGGTATCATTGGAAATGGCTTTACAGAACCGGAAGTAAATAAACTCCGTGTTGGACGTATCGCCTATGAACCTCATACAAATATCTTTAAGATATATTCAGGAAATGGGCGAAATGAAAAGCCAGAGGTGAATCTATTTTTAACAAAAGCTTTTTTACCTGCTTTTAGTTTTTTCCAGCTGTTTTTTTCATCGTACATGTGGTTTTTTTTCAGACATCTTTTCGATTCAATGAAGTTAAAAATGTTAAAGTTTATGGTATGAAAGATACAGTTTGCATTTTTCAATTAATACAACAAAATGGTAAAGAAAAACATTACAATGTTGCAATAGATTTTAAAGGTTCCCGTGATCCTGGTAATCAGCTGACACCAAATGAAAAAGCTAAATCATTTTGTGAATTTTTGTTAAAGCTTACCAATGGAGGTACGATTTCCTTCTTCTTTTTTTCGTCGTCAAAAGGTCGAAAGCGGCAATCTCCCATTTTACGCTTTTTTCTTTATTATGTTAAAACAAAGCATAACTAACACTGTGCCGCAGTCGACCGTTTTATTATTTCTGTGTTGAGTTTTAATTATTTTTTGTTGTTTAGTAAAAACATCTTTATTAGCATCAAAATCAACACCTCAGAGTTCCACAATGGCCTTCAAAAAAACTTTATCTTCAACCCGTTCTACATTTACCCATCCATTGTTAAAACGTAAAAGTGATAAGCTTCTTGAAAATTCACATAAAGGTTGTTTAACCTCTTTTTTAAAGCTTTTTTTTCAATCCCTTTATCTTCATTTTAGAAGAAGAAAAGCCATTTTTACATAAACCCTCTGAATCAGAAGCTGATACGCCATCAACATCAAAAGGAAAATTCAGCACAAGACAGTCAAAAAATAATAATGAAAAGGTCATTAAAGAAGAAGAGATACCTGTAAAGCGACCGAGACTGACCACTGATGAAAAAATAACTCCTTCCCTTTATGAATCATTACGATCGAGGAACTCAACAGGCTATGTAAGAATATTTTTATCTTTTTATTATTAAAAAATTGAAATCATGGAAGCCGTGGAAGGCAAAATAATTATTTTTTTAAATTATTTCCAGAGTAAATTGGCTCCCCGGTACACCCATCAAAGAGGTTCACCATCTGGACTAGCAAATATGGGGAATACCTGTTATATGAATAGTATCCTTCAAGCTACTTTTATAATTGACAGCTTTTCAAAGTCTTTATTTGAATCATTGAAATTTTTTAAAAAAGAAGCTTTAAATTCAGAAAATTTTATTAAACGCTATCTTCCATTAATGGAGTAAGTAGCTACAGTATACCTCCTTGACAATAAATTTCATCTTTTTTTAGAGCTTTATCCAATCTTTTGAGTAATAGATGTTCGGGCAATAGTTTAACTGTTTTTCTTCGAAGTGTACTTGGCTGTGTAAGTACAGCAGCTGATAAATTTCGTAATAATCGTCAAGAAGTAATTTAAACCCCTTTTTTGTCAATGAAACATAAGTTAATTTTAAGGATGCCCATGAATTTTTGACTGATATGTTAAGTCAACTTCAAAGTGAATTTAATGAAGCTGTTAAACAATTAAATGGTCGTCGGCCACATTTTTTGCAAACAAGTGATCCCATTCGAGAATGCTTTGGATATACACTTCGTCGAATTTTTTCATGCCAAAAATGTCAAATGGAAACATGCGTTGAAGAAGAGAATACCAATTTTATTGTTCATATTAGTGATGAAAGATTAAAATCTCGTAAATTTACTTTTGCTGATATCATTCGTGATTCAATGGCAGAAGAAATTGTTGATCATGTTTGTGACTACTGTAAAGCTTCTGAAGCTGTTATGAAGCACGAATTTGTTAAACTTCCTGAGTAAGCCAAATTTAAAGTAAAACATGAAAAAAATATGAATTTTAGACATTTCATTTTTGTCATTCGCCGTTATGTGTACAATAACAATCATAAGCATAAACTTCATGCAAAAGTTTCTATGCATAAACATCTAACTTTTGTTACCAGTGAAATCGTTCCTAAACCTCAGAACCATGATAATCAACTTAAATTAGCAGCGATTGGTGAAGAACCAGCTATAAAACCAAAGGGTAGAAAAAAGTCAACAAAGAATAGCCTTTCTCGTGGAATTGATAATCGATGGCGGGATCGTAAAATTAATTCATCAAAACTTGGATATCTTGTTGAAGAAGAAGATGAAGAAAAAATTATTCATCAAGCATTTAATGATCTTTATAAATGGTGCTCTGAGAATGTTGAAGTTAAAGGAAAAGTTACCCCGTGCAAGACAGTATCCGATGAACCTAGTGAAAATGCTAATGATCTTCTTTATGCATTGAGTGGAGGAAACGAAGCATTATATGCTAAACTTCGAGAAATGGTGTGTTCTTGTCATACATGATAAATTACTTTGATTGTTAAAATTACAGATATGGGATTTATTTATCTCTAATGCAGATTTGTATGCCAGCATGCTTGGGAAATCTGAAAAAGCTTTTCGAGATTTTATCAAAAATAAATCTAAAAAAGCTGATTTGCCACCAACCAATTTGGAATTACATGCATGTGCAGCATTATTTGGAGCTGTAATAAATGTTAAAGAAAATGAAAAATGGATTTCATACATTCCTAAATTTGTTAAACTTGATGGGGCTCGAAAAGGTATTTCAAAATTATTATGTTTTAAAACATTCTACAGTATCCATAAATTTTTAAGTTTTCACATCCAAGCAAGTGCATCGTAAACGGTTATTTTTACCTGCAAATGTTAATTATGTTGCATCAATATTGCATCCAAAACGTGCTCGTTCATATTGTCTTAGCACGTGTATCATGCATGTTGGACAAAGTACTGAAATTGGACATTATAAATGCGCTGTTCAAACTTCAGCTGGAACTTGGTCAATGTGCAATGATGATGTTGTAACAAATTGTCATGAAAAGACTGTTTTGGATAAAAGTGGGGATTCTGGGTATATTTTATTCTACTCTGTTTGGTAAGTTTTTATAAAACATTTTAACGACTTTATAACATTTGGGATTTACAGCAAAGACAGATCTCCTTCACCAAAACGTGAACGTCCAAGTGATGCTGAAGTTTAACTTGCTTTATGAACATTCTTCCTCTTCTTTCCATATGCTTTAACTGGTCAAATTCATAGACTATCCGGTTAGAAAGCCTTTTTTCTAAGTCTTTAAAGTTTATAAATTTTTGAATACTTTTTTTGTTCATACTTTGTATGAACTAAAACTTTTTTGTTTTAGTTAAGTAGCTATCTCCTTTCTCTTTCTTTATCTATTCTATCCAAGGATATACGGCTAAAAATTGGTAATCCAGTTTTAATTTTTTATATAAATTACATCGAAACTTGTTTATTACTCTTCTCTTTCTAATTAATGCTCATTATTATACCATTCCTATTGTAAATTTGCACGTGTAATACCAATATATTACAGATCTCTAAATGCGATGTAGCTGTAGGTCCTCCAAAAATTTCTTTCTTTTTCTGTAACTCCTGTTTTTTATTCCCATTTTATTTAATAAATTTTTGATCCTTTATTCTACTTTTTCTATCACTGATTAATAAAAAAACAAGTCAACAAACAAATAAAGAAAATAACCAACATTCGTTTATCCCCAAAGAAGACTAGTTAATCCCAATTCAACATGTTCACCAGTTTGAAGTTGACCACCACGTTTGAAACCTAAAAAATAATAACGTATAAAAATGATTTAATCCAAAACATATGTACTTACCAAGATAAATAACATATGGCAAAAATCCATATTGAAGGCCAAGACGAAGAACTGTTGCACTATGAGAGCAAATTTGATGAAAAGTTGAAGGTTGATCCAAGCGAGAGATATCAGACATATCAGCCATTGTTGAAACTAGTTGAAACTAAGATGTAAGAACGTTAAAAGTATGTTTTAAAAAAGCGAAAAGTAATTTATTCAAGTTTAAAAAATTAAGATTTTTTGGAAGAAAATGTCGTGATGAGAACAATCAAAGCAAGCAATTTTACAGTAGTAACAAAAAAGCAACAAGTTTTAACTTTTTTTTTTAACAGTAATAAAAGAACAACGATAAAAAAAGAGAATCAAACTCCGCGAAATATTCAACAAATATCAATAGTAAATTCAATTTATTTTCATAATAAATACAATTATTATCCATAATAGTGCAAACAAATAATGCAAAGACATAAAATATACTTAGTAAGTTAAAAGAGAGTATCAAATAAAAATTAAACCCGTTTTAAGAAAAAAACATTACTGCTGCATAATTAATCAAGATAAATTTCAAAATCAACACGACCAACTGTGTAGAAGTTATCTGTACCACAACGACGTACAAGAGCATCACCAGGAAGTTTTTCATTTTCTGTTAATTCCATCATTTCTTTGGTAGAAGCTTTTTTCAAAGCTGAATCATCTTCATTTGGAAGTTTGTATTCCCACATAATTTCTGCTTCATCATCATCTAAAAAAATTTCTTATAATACCGTATCCCTGTAATATTAACCAACATACCCTGATCAAGTGTTTCTTCAGACGGTTTTTGAGCATCATCAATCATTTTTTGAATATGTTCTTTAGTCATTTCATAAACAGTAGTATCACCTTTTTTGATTAAGATATCAGCAGAAGCGGTAATTTTTTCAATTTGTTCAGCAACAGGATCAACATAAGGTTGTCCAGCTTTTTTAGCAGCAAATCGAAGCTTACGTTCTTCTTGAATTGGAACACGTGATTTATTTAATCTTTTCATTGCATCATTAGCTGTTTCTCCATCTTTCAGATATTCAACAATTGTACGATAAACAGGAAGACGATTAACCATGGTATCTTGCTCAAGTTCTTCTTCATCTGGTTCATCCTGCAAATTGGATAAAGTTAAGGCCAAGTTATTCAAAATTATCGCTTACCATCTCTTCATCATTATCTTCTGTAGTTTGAACCTTATTCCAATCAACACTATCATACCATGGATCTTTAAGATCTTCAGTCTTCTTATCGAAAATAAAATTACCAGATTTATCGAAATGACCTTCTTCCAAATCTTCATCCATATTAAAAGGAGTAATTTTAGTATCACCTTCAAAGTCAACAGTTCTATCTTCTTGTCCTCCCAATTGACGAACATCAAGAATATCATGATCCTTTTCATCCTCTTCATCACTATCCAAAGTATGATTATTCAATTTCCCAATTACTTCGCGGCCTTCTTCATCAACATCAACATTCTTCGCACTAGCTTTGTAGAGTTCATCTTCAGTAGTTTTTCCACGACGTGAAGTTTTAGGAGTTTTACCAATAATTTTGCGTTCGACTTGTTCATTAAAATGAACCCTTTTAGCTTTTCTTGTTGCTTTTGCTTCTTCAATTTTTACTTTTTTCTAAAAAAGGATAGATTCGTTATAAGTATATTTCACAATAACTACTTACCGCTTCATTTGGCATATCATCTTCATCATCAGGTACATGTTGACGTTTACGACTTTCATCAGCATCGTTTTTCAAATCAGTCATACTTTATTTGACACTGTAAAATTTGTTAAAGATTTTGTATAGAGTTTATGATGAAAAGCACAGAAAAATAAATTTTTCCTCCTCGTCATTTATAAAAGCATTGCCGTGTTAAGACAATTTTTAAGTTGTAAAGAATGAATAAGCTATTTAAATTCTAAAAGATTATAATCTTCTAGATATATCAACTGTATGGATTATTGTAACTGTAACGTGGTGCGATCTGTACTTTTTACATCTTTATTCATAAATGACAGTTTACACATGGGGAATCGGTGCGAATTGGTGTGAATTTCGTTATCTTGGATGTTATAAACAAATGATGCTTTTTAAAATTGGGAAAAGCGAACGGTGCAGTAGATGGCTTATGACGCAAAAATTTTTAAACATTTAGCTATACATGGTAAAAAAATAGATATTGCAAGAAAAATTTTAGCCTTACTACTTTACCCAGGTGTGAAAGTTTAGTTATGTAAAACAATGTTAAGGTACTTGAACTAATGTAAAATCTAAACTTAAAAAGCCAAGTAAGAGGTTCACGATCTGACAACAGTAATAGTGGTAAAAACAAGTTTTTGTAATAATATTTTATGGCCCTTTCATCGAAGTTTTTCGTTTAACAACAATTTCTATTCAAAGTCCTTGGCGAATCAATAAGGAAAAACAGTACGTGAAGCAAATCGGGCTGTTTAAGCTTTTATTTTGTTCATAATAATGAACCATAAAATCTGTTACTTTAAATTTTGCTATAATTTTTTGGTATTTTTTTGAGTTTCCCAAAACTTATATTCACTCATGTATCACACAACACACAAAAACAATTCAATGTCTGTTACAGTAACCCTTTTTTTTAATTATATTTCCTGTCTTTAGATATTAAAATTAATGCAGCAATTGTCGTTTATCAGATTGTTTTTCATTGCATAATTTGTTACAAAATTGTACGTGATTTAAATTTAGATAGGAATACTGTAATGTAATATATGGCCGACTCAACTGTTATTTAAAAGAAATTGCTGTTGCTTAATCTTTAAAAACAAAAAGTTATTATTTGTTGTCACGTGAACCATTTTTTCTTTTAGAGTATCAATGTAGCTTCTGCACTAACCTTTTTTAAAGTAATAATAAAGAATATGAATTATTTAACATTTAAATCAGGATAAAAAATGAATTTTTTTTTAATAGATGACACACCATTTTTTTTCGTCAATAGTTTGCATTTTTTGAAAGCGCGCCTTTCATGACAGTAAGACATTTTCGTTGCGATTTGATGCTGACGTGTTTGTCGCTGTTTCCATTTCTGTCGCGCAGACGCTTTTTTCTTCTTTCTTGTTTTTCGTCGTACTTGCTCACTGAACATAAGCAGATTTTTTATTATATTTATTATAAGAATTTATTTATTTTTAGTGATTGTGGTCGAATAGTTTCTTTTAACAATGGGTAATGTTTTTGCCAACTTATTTAAAGGCCTTTTTGGCAAAAAAGAAATGAGAATTTTAATGGTTGGATTGGATGCTGCTGGTAAAACTACTATTCTTTATAAACTTAAACTTGGTGAAATTGTAACTACTATTCCTACTATTGGTAAGTCTTCATCCTGTCCATAATTAGCTATTAACAAATTCATCTTTAGGCTTTAATGTTGAAACAGTTGAATACAAAAACATTTCATTCACAGTATGGGATGTTGGTGGACAAGATAAAATTCGTCCTTTGTGGAGACATTATTTCCAAAATACTCAAGGTTTGTTTCATTTGTGCTATTGGCTCCTGGATAATCACTATGTCTATATATTTTAGGTCTTATTTTCGTTGTCGACAGCAATGATAGAGAACGTGTTGGAGAAGCTCGTGAAGAATTAATTCGTATGTTAGCTGAAGATGAACTTCGTGATGCTGTTTTACTTGTTTTTGCAAATAAGCAAGATTTACCAAATGCCATGAATGCTGCAGAAGTTACTGATAAACTTGGTCTTCATACTTTGCGAAATCGTAATTGGTATATTCAAGCAACGTGTGCAACATCTGGAGATGGACTTTATGAAGGACTTGATTGGCTCAGTAATCAACTCAAAAATCGCGGATAATTTAATATTTGTTTATTCTTCTTTCATTTGCTAACACTAATTTTGTCAATTGATCAATCCTTTGTTCTTGTAATTACGGTTTGACCTAATATTATTCTTTTTTTGTATGTTAACTGTAATCTTTGTTTGCTATTTATGGAAAAAAATGCCGGCATAAATGTTGTGCTTAAATTTGCAAAAGCTTTTGTGTATAGGGGAAGATAGCCATGCATTGTATTTGTTTTCAAAAAATATATTATTTTCTGGGCCTTTTATCGGGCTTTCATTTTTTGTTTCATTTTAATCCGCTGGGCAAGGAATGCCATTGTTGGTTTTCATTATCGTTTAGTAATGTTTTTTTTCGTTCGTACATTTTTTGTTGACATTGCTGTCAAGGTATTTTTTATTATTGAAATCTTACAGCAAATTTTGGAACAAATAAATTATTTTTTTCTTAAAAAATTTAATTTTGTCCAGTATAAGCATTAAGTAATTTTTGAATATCAGTATTATCTAATTCAACTCGTATTTCAAAGTTTTTGCTTCCAGCAATTCGATGTGGAATTCCTCGTTTTCGAATACGTGGACGTCTAACAAAGAGTCGTCGATTTCGTGGTGGATGCGATGGTTGAAAAGAACTAAAAAAGAACATAGATAAAATCAATATTAAAATGAGAGAAATAGAGTGTAAATAAAAAATATACTGACCCAGTCTCTGATGAGCTAGTTTCTTGACTTTTTATTGATTTCTGAAAGAAATTTTTTATAAATGTATAAAGTGGTAACATTGAAGCTTACTTTTTCACTTGTTGCATAATCTGAAAGTGGCACATGCGGAGGTGGATACGAAGAGCTTGATGGTGGTGAATCGTTTATTGTTATTATGGTTGGGGGATTTCTTGTTTGTTGGGCCTTTTCTTCATTAAGATATTCAAGAGCTTGCTTAAGAGTTAAAAAGATAAAGTGTTAAAAATTAACACTGTATTAAACTAACCCTATTCTTTTTTTCTTCTTGTTCAGTTTCATGAATTAAAGAGCAATATGTAAAATAAACTCGTTTTCGATAACGCCATTGTGAGTTATAAATAGCTGCTCTGTATAAATCTTTTAATAGCAAAATTTAAAAAGTTTTTTTAAAATTTTAACTAACTTAAATTTTCTTAAATCATTCATAAAATTGAATACTGGTATTGTCATTAAACGAAGAAATAATTGAACAAAAAGAAAGATCAATGAAAGAAATGCAATAAATCGTATCAAAGGGGGATTTCTTTGTGCATAAATTTGTTCTTCATTGTATCCACCAAAATCTGCTGCTAATGTAAATGCTGCATTTAACAGAAGGAATACACAAGTAACATACTGAAATAATAGTTGCATTCGAAGTAATCGAGCATGCTTACCAATAACTGATATTACAAATAAAACCTCAAAAAAATGAAGTTAAAAAAAAGAAAGGATGTTAAAAGCAAAAACAAACTTTAACGGAATAAAAAATGGCTAATTGAAATACAGTAATAAAGAATACGATACTTGGTAAAGCTCCACCTTCAAATCTTGGAAGGAATATTGCAAAATGTATTAAATTAAAAAGTGTGCAAACCATTGCAAATCCACATTCAATTCCACAAACTACTATTGCCCATGATCGAGTTGCTGGAACTGCATCAGCTCTCCAAAAGAATGGCATTAAATATTTTGGACTTGCCGCATCAAAATGTTCTGGTCCAACAAGCTCTCGAACTTCAAGGGGGGTATTGATAGGCCATTCAAATTCAAGTTCTAAAATCAATCAAAACTCTTGACATCAAAATTTAATTACCAAACAACCGTGGTAGCGTACCTGATCGATCGCTAATTGCAGCCCATTCATCTCGTAATTCTTTATTCCACTGTTCTAATCTTTGTTGACACTTCATTAATAATTCAAAACACAAAAATTGTAAAAAAAAAATTGGGCAGGCAAAAGTAATGCAGTAAATTTTGCCCCTAGAATTGTTGAATAAAAATGAAAAATTCCGTTTGCGCAATGAAAAAAAGTGTATTCGTTTGTCTATGATTAAAAAAATTGTGGTTTTTTCATTTCCTCTGCAACTCGTTTTTTAAATTAAAGTTTGCTTCCTAATTGAATTATACAAACATTGTTTTAAATTTTATTTATTTTTCTAACAGCAATAGAAAAAGTGATATGTTTATAATAACCGTAAAAAGCCATCATTATAAAGAGAGAAGAAAATACAAACGGCAAATTTAGAAATAGCGAAATTACAAATAGTTCAAAAAACAGAGAAAAATAAAAAATAATAATTTTAAGATTGTCGAGGAAGAGGTTGTCGCAATGTGAATGTTGGTCGTTGATGTACAAGAGGAGGAGTATTTGTATAATATACAAAAGATCCTGTTGAAGGTCCAACGGCATCATAACTTTGTGGATATGATGATGACGGAATAGAAGAAGAATATGTGACTGACGAAGGAATATATGAAACATTATCATAGACATATCGTAGTTGAGGATTAGGACGAAGAAAACGTGATGGACGAGCATACGGTATTGACGAACGTGGATAATGATGACTGGTTGAAGGTCCTTGACGAATATTAGAGCCATACATAAATTGATGATTACTACGTGCAGCAGGATTAACATTTCGTATAAGTCGAATGGTATTCTAAAAAAATTGATTAATTATTATATATTTAAAAAAGAAATATTACGGCAGTAGCAGGTGAATAATATGTTGGACGCGGTTGACTTTGTTGTGGTACGGTATTAACAACAGGTGGTGGCTGATGAGCAGATACTGGACGGAATTGTACTGGAAGCTGTGAAGCATCTTCAACTGCAAGAGCAATTGTAGGTGATTTATCCAAATGAGATGTAACTTTTTCAGAAAGTGTTTTTGTAGGAAATCGAAGTACCATTGGTTTTCTTTCATCTACAAAAACATTAAATTAAAATTCTAAATAAGTGATGCCAAAAATTCTTTACCAGTTTTACAAAAAGTAATTTTTTCAGCTTCTGGTTGAGGTGGCTCATTATCAGAAGGCTTAGCAATCATTTCATCAATATCATATAATCTATTGTATTTTGAAGGGAGAGATGGAGAAGATACAGCATCAGATGCGGCTTTTATTTCTTTATCCGGAACAACAACATTGTCACATTCAACTCCAAATTGAAGCATATCAGCGAATGTAAATTGAAGTCTTTTTTGATCAGAAAGATTTTTGGTATCGTATTTATGAGGCGATGCAATTTCAAGATCAGAATCTTTATCACTACAAAATAACAAACAATCAATTTCAGTAATTTTATCATCAAAAATAAACTTACTCTTCTACAGTATCTTTCAACTTCTTTGCACATTCCAAAAATACAGCATTTAAATCATTATCCGTTGTACCAATTGATACGGTAGGAATGTCTTCATCATCATCAGAAAAGACAACCATATTTTCAGTTTTTACATCAATATATGGCTTAAGACATTTTCCACATACATTTGAAGCTAATGTGCAAGTACTACCACATTCAATACATTTTTTAAGTGCAGGTGCTTCTTTCCATAAATCTAAATAAATATTTGTTAAATGCTTCAATAATTTTCCATAAACTAACGTTTAAAGCAATGATTAAATCCTTTTATTTTTTTATTTGTGCAAAGCCGTTCATGTATGTAAGCAATTGGTTCGGGTTCACGTTCCAAATAATTAAGAATAAAGTTCATTGTTTCTTTTACAGCTTTTTCAATTGGTTCATTCTAAAATATTGCGTAAAATAGCGTAGAATTGATTATAATAAATACCTTTTCTCCTTTCAATATTGATGAAGTTTCAACATTTCTTCTAATTTCTGAATAATAGCAAGAGTTATCGTATCCATTCATATCATCGTCAACAACAATTTCAGTAGTTTGTCGTTGTGCAGGATGTAAAAGGTCATTTTTATCTGGTACTGGTAATTCTTTAATTTTTCTTTCATGATCATCAATAAGAGATTGTAAAGCAACAGCAGTTTCAGCACTTGAATTTGTAACAATCATAAATTTTTCATTATTTTCTGTAAAAAATATTTGTTATTAAAATTTTTAAATACGCTAATAGAATACTTTTATGTTCTTTTATTTCTTCATCTAAAGCATATGCAACAGCATGGGCTCGTTGTTCATAAAGATTTCTTGTTTCTTGTAGACGAGAAATAAGAATACCATTCATTGCATTTCTAATATTTTCAATTTCAGACAAAGAATAAACTCCAGTGTTTCTGAAATCTTGGCATTATTAAAAGTATAATAAATATATTAAAAGCATACGCAACAGGATTAAGTGCAGCAGGACGGCTTAATAAATCAACATAACGTGCATGATCAGTATAAATATGTAATTGCTCTTCAATAAAATCACTAAAAACTATTATTTTATATTGAAGAAAATTATTTTAGTATAAACATACACATCATTTTCTCTTTTATGAGCAGGTAGCATGCCACAATACTTTTGTTCAAATGAATGATAACGTGCTCTGTTACGATTCAAGAATTCTTTGTGCTAAAAAAAAGATTACCGTAATAAAATTAGTAACCAAAAATTTTAAATAGCTATCTAATGTCATAGGTAAACAACCAAAAATATTATTAAACTTACAGCTTTACAAAAAGCACTATTTTCTAATCTATTACAATTACATTGTACATGTGTGGAAGGACAAATATAACGGCATTTAATACCATTTTCTTCATGTAGAGAGCAATATTTTGAAGAAGCTTCAGCATCAAAGTAACATTTCCTTTGAGAATATTGACATTTTTTATTTGCTCTTTTATTCAACATCTCTAAATCAGAAAAGTAATAAAAACTGATAAAGCAAGTATCATAACCCGTATACGTAAAACGAAATTTAAAAAAAATTTTATTCTCCGAAATTTTTTTGTTGAAAATATGGTTGGCAACAAAAAACAACACGCCAACAAAAAGCAAAACAAAATGTTAAAATTGTTCAACAATGTTGAAGAAATTTATATGAATTTTGTTAAAAACATTTAGTTTTGCATAAAAAAGATATGACTGAAATTTTTCTTACAGGTAAAGAAGCTATGTGGAAGACGTTTTTCTCTTCCATTTTTGTTTAAAATCTTTTGCAGCCGTTACAGTATTCCAAATGCTTTAGTCGAGCATTTTTCATTGAGCCATTATGATGGCAAAATATTTATAAATCTTCTATTTATTACTCTCCTTTCACAACTCAAGTTCTTTAGGACTTGTTTGAAATATTAAAAAAAACGTTTTCGACACAAAAATGAATGACAAGATCGTTTTTCCCATGGCTTACCTATAGGCTAAATTTCAATTAATTTTTTTAGTGCGGACCATTCCTTTCTTAGTTTCAGCTAAACCACATCTTAAAGCATCTTTATCAATGCTATCATTTTTGGTATTATTTGAAAAACAAAAGTTCGAAAAATGTTGTGCTGCATTTTCACATTTTTTATTTATTTATTTATTTGTATGCGTATAGCACTGCCTCACAAAGAGACGAAAAAAGAAAATACAAACAAAAACAATGTAAAAATACAATAAAATTTTGACAAAATAAAGTTTTTGTTTTTGGAAAATTCTAAAGAAAGAAGAAAAAAGAAATTTTAAATGAAAATTTAAAGGATGACAAGAAAATTTTGGTAATTTTTATTTTTAAAATTTAGGTTGTTTGCACAGAGCGGATTACTTTTTTATTTAATATCATTTTTCAACTTTTATTTTTATCAAAAGATAATTAAACAACAATGGAAACGAAAAAGAGAAAACCAAAAAATTTTGCCTCAGACAATCGCTTCAATCGGGACTTGTCTCTGAGACATCCTGATTACCGTAGTCTACTAACTGAGCTATTGAGGCTATATTTTTTGGCTGTTGGACTGAAAGACAATTTTTTCCTAGTAAAGGAAATCTAACATTTCCCTTGATGATTGGGCTTAGCCTCATAGTCAAATCAAGTAAAGAATGAATTATCGAGATTTCAATTGAATTCTCATAAGCAGATTTCCTCATTCTTGTCAGTTACATTTATGATTCTTTATACATTTTTATAAATCAAAAATTTGATGCAAAAAATGAATTTTGTTGACTTGTTACAGTAATCTTTTTTAAAAAAAGCGAATGGAAGGGTGTAGTGGTTTTCGTTTACCTAAATGTTTATCAACTTATGTTTTCCAATAATATTTAACATACATCTAAATTTTTATGAATTTGATTTAAATACAGGTTTGAATATTGTCTACACATAAAAAGTTGTTTAAAAACAAAAAAAACTATTCTTTGCTGTCATTTAAAATGTAATAATTTTGATTATTTGATGAAAATATATCAGAATCTTGGGTTTCAGCTTTCAAGAGATTTAAATGCAGAAAGACAATTTTGAAACTTCAAATTATTTTAAATCTAAATATTTAAAAAAATCTTTAATATAATTAGAAATATATTTAATAGATAAGAATGATGAAATGTTATTTAGTTTTCAAACTATCTCTTAACGACAACAATTCTTAATGCCAAAAAACGTAGTGATTAAAATCCAAAATAAAATGTTAAGCATATTAGAAATTAATACAAACTCTCTCTGTTATGCAGTTATCTTTCCTACTATCGTACTCTATAACAGTTTAGTGTTCGTTTGCTGATCTCATAATTTTCGACATGCACAATCGCCGCACGTTGCTGCGTACATGAATACAAATTTTCTTCTGTTTTTTCTTTTTGCTAGAAATACAAAACTTGATTGCATTAATTATTTTTAGCTTTTTTTGTCGAGAATTATGAAGCATCCCACAAACAAATAAACAACAGCACTAAAGAAGAATTTCAGGACAACATTACCTTTGAGGGTGAAGTCCTCTTATTGCATTTTGAATTTACAAAGGAAACTTGCAAAAAGTTTTTTTTTGTCTAACTACTCGAACTAAAGAAGTGAAAAACTTTTCTATGGCTTTTTGGCATAATGGGACATTATGAGTGAGATATGGAATGAGTAGCTTTCTGTGTGTAACATTTATCTATAATGAAAAAAGCCGTTTTAGTTAATTGACTAAAAGAGATTTACCAATGAAATAATATAATCTTTTTTAATGAAGTTGTTTGAGCTATTTGAATTACATTTTTTTGTATTTATTTTATCGTTGTTATTAAAAATTTTAAAAAAGGTTTAATTTTTTGCTTATTCAAAACTTTTCAGCAGTTTTATTTTTCAATACCTGATACACTGAAATGATCTGATATGGTAATTTAAAAGAATAATAAAGTATTTTATTACATTCAATTAATGTTTATAGGGAGCGAATACATCTACACAGCTTGAAAAAGAAATAACTGCCGATCATGTATTAGCAAATGAGCATTTTTACGGGTTAATTAATGTATGCTTTTATATGCTCCTTTGACAATCTGTTTTTTTTACATTTAAATTTTTTTTGCAGTTTGGTAACACATGTTACTGCAATTCTGTAATACAAGCATTATATTTTTGTCAGCCATTTCGCGATAAAATATTGCAATATAAACAACAATCAAAACGATTTGGAAATCAACGTGATAATTTATTGACATGTTTAGCAGATTTATTTGTAAGTATTGCAAATCAAAAGAGGCGAGTTGGTACAATTGCACCAAAAAGATTTGTTACAAAACTTAAAAAAGAGAACGGTAAATTTGATTACTGTAAAACATAAGAAACGTAAAATATTTTTTATAGAATTATTTGATAATTTTATGCAACAAGATGCTCATGAATTTTTTAATTTTTTATTAAATGCGATTTCTGAAACACTTATTGAAGATTTAAAACGTGAAAATGCTCGAAATAGTATTAATGGTAAACGTGAAGCATCGAGTCAAAGTAATGGACCTGGTCAATCATATTCTGAAAGTGAAATTGGAGCAGAAAAAACATGGATTCATGAAATTTTTCAAGGAACATTAACAAATGAAACGAGATGTTTAAATTGTGAAACAATTAGTAGTAAAGATGAAGATTTCTTAGATTTGTCTGTCGATGTTCAACCAAATGTATCAATAACGTATTGTTTACGAGATTTTTCAAATATGGAAACTTTATGTGGTGATCAAAAATATTATTGTGAAAATTGTTGTTCAAAACAAGAAGCACAAAAGCGAATGAGAATAAAAAAATTACCTCGACTTTTAGCACTTCATTTAAAAAGATTCAAATATATGGAACATTTAAATCGACACACAAAATTATCATATCGTGTTCTATTTCCAATGGAGTTAAGATTATTCAATGTCGTAAGTTACTGTAAGAGCTACAGTATCTTCATTAAAATTAAAATTTGTAGAGAGACGATGCAACAAATAGTGATAGATTATATGATCTTGTTGCAGTTGTTGTACATTGTGGTTCAACACCTAATCGAGGTCATTATATTACATTAGTTAAATCACATTCATTTTGGCTTTTATTTGATGATGACATTGTCGATGTTTGTTTATCTTTCTCTCTGTATAATTTTTTTCATAATTTTTATTTTTTTTAGAAAATAGATGAATCAACAATAGAAGATTTTTTTGGGCTTTCAGATTGCAATGTTCCAAAAAATTCAGAGTCTGCATACATTTTGTTTTATCAAGCGCGTGATCAATCCAGCTCATAATTCGGGTTTTATAAATTGTAATTTAATTACTGTATTTCTTTGCGTACCGAATAAAAAAAAAGTTTATCGGGTCGCAAAAATTTATTTTTATAACGTCAAACTTTTATTTTTATGATATTATACTTTTATAAATGATATTAGCATTTTGTTAGGTTTTTTTGATTATGTTTAAGTCACTTAAATATAGATTTCTATGGTACATCCCATTATTTTAGAGATGAGATATTTAAAAAACGGCTCAATATTGTTTGCCATTAATAATTGTTGTTATGGTTAAAAATTTTACTTTGATATAAATATAACATTTAAGAAATTACTGTAATATTGTTTTGTGGTTGTAAACCTTGTAATAATATCTTTTATCATTTTTTTTCTCTGAAAAACTTTGCATTAATTCATTTAATATTAAAGATGGGTCCAGACGGTGCAAATGGATACATCGTTGATGATAATGATGAACGAAAACTTGTTGAACCAAATCTTCCTTCAATTTATCCACCATTTTGTCAAAATATTGATGAAAATTATGTTCCACAAGGTGATATTGAATATCCCTTTGAAGAAATAACTGGAAGTGGAGATGAAAATAAAATTCGTGGAAATTGGGGTTCTAATATTGATTATTATCTTGCGGTATTTGGTTTTACATTTGGTCTTGGAAATCTTTGGAGATTTCCATATCAATGGGGTACAAATGGTGGTGTAGCATATCTTATTCCATATTGTGTCACTTTTCTTGTAGCATCTTTACCCATATTATTTATGGAACTTGCTCTTGGACAATTTATTAGTCTTGGACCAATATCTGTATGGAAGGTTTCACCATTGTTCAAAGGAATTGGAATATCAATGGTTTTTATTTCATGTATTATTGCAATTTATTACAATATGATTACTTCATGGGCATTATTTTATTTATTTAATTCTATTAAACCTTCTTTACCATGGGCAACGTGTGGTAATGATTGGAATTCAGACAGTATGTTTAATAGCTTTACATTGGGTTACTGTAATCAAAAATTTAGATTGCACCGTCTGGAACCGTGGAGCTGTTGCAATTTGTAAAAACATGAATGGATCATTATTAATAAATGGAACATGTGTTATTGTTACTGAAAACATTGATGAAAGCATTAATACCAGTAGTCCAGTATATTTTCCAAGTAGTGGAATTATGCCAAGTACAGAATATTTTCAGTATGTTTCTTTTTTAAATAAAAATATTGTTTAACTATTGACTTTAAATAATTTCTACAATGGGTGACAAAATGTTCATCCTTTTTTTCTCTTATTTTTTCCATTTTTTAATTAAACGCTATTTGGAAGGTTACATGGAAATTTTAGGATAGTACATCTGGAACCCGAACAACACCCAAACCCCGAAAAATGATGTAAAAAAATGGAAAAAAGTTTAAAAAGTTCGTGGAAAATCGTGAAAAACCGTAAAAAATCGTAGAAAATCGTACTAAATTTTCTACGACTTTCCACGATTTTCTACGGTTTTTTACGGTTTTGCACGACTTTTTTAGACTTTTTTCCATTTTCTGTTTGTCATTTTTTTGGGTTTGGGGTATTGTTTGGGTTCATGATGGGGTCAAAGTGTACACAGGGGTCCAAAATCTCTTTCCCAGGTCCATATGTGCATTTTCTAAAAGCATGTAATTTGGATATCTAGAAATCGTATAATTAAAAAATCGGAAAAAACGGGATGAACCTTTTGTCCAATTGTAAAATTCCCTAAATTTTAAAACATATTTCTCTTTTTTCTATTTTTAGCAATGAAGTTCTTATGATTTCTTCTGGTCTTGTTGATTTTCGAACAATTAATTGGCAACTTGCAATATGTCTTCTTATCGCTTGGGCGGCTGTCTTTCTTGCTTCTTTTAAAGGCATAAAAACTAGTGGAAAAGTAAACATTTTTATTAGTAACAGTAACATTTTTAACATTATTCTTTTAAGGTTGTCTATATCACTTCCATTCTACCGTATATTATTTTATTTGTTATGTTTGTTCGATTTTTGACATTACCTGGATCCATTGAAGGCCTTTTACATTTTTTTAAACCAAATTGGGAAGTGTTACAAGATTTGAGAGTAACATATTCGAAATAAATTTTTTACAAAATATATATACGTTTCATTTTAAAGGTATGGGGTGAAGCAAGTGTTCAAGTCTTTTATTCTTTATCAACATGCTCTGGTGGACTTATCATGCTATCTAGTTATAATCGCTTTCATAACAATGTATTTCGTGATATATGGATTATTGGAATTGTTGATTTAATTACTTCCATATTTATGACTTCATTGTTATTTGCTGCTGTTGGATTTGTTTGTCATGAACTCGATATTGCATTTGATCAATTTCAACTACAAGGTTTTATCTTTTTTTATTGTTCAAATAATTAAAAATTATATTTTTTTACAGATGGAGTTCATTTAATTTTTGTATTCTTTTCTGAAGCAATTTCAAAACTTCCAGTTGCTCAACTATGGTCAGCATTCTTTTTTGCAATGATTGCATTAGTTATTTTTAACACCGAATTATTTATTGTTGAAAATGTTGTTTCTTCAATTTGTGACGAATTTCCTGAACGACTTCGAAAAAATCATCGTCATGTTTTAACTTTTGTTGTATCGATATTTTATTTACTTGGTATTCCACTATGCACTGCTGTAAGAATTTTTTTGAGAATACTGAATTAAAGAAATCTTTAAAATATTTTAGGCTGGAATTTATTGGATTGTTTTACTTGAATCATTTGCTGCATCATGGCCTCTTATAATTATTGCATTCTTTGAATGTATGGTTATTTGTTGGGTATACGGTAGGCGACTCTTTTTTTAATGGAGCTTTTATTCTATTCTTTTATCAGGTGTTGACAATTTTCTTGATAACATTAAATGGCTTATCCATTTTTATCCTCCCTTTTATCTCTTATGGAAAGTTTTATGGAAATTTTGTTGTCCAATGATGTTTATGGTTTGTTCTTTCAAAAGATTTATTCAATTCAATTTACCTCTTTCTTTTTTAAGGCAATTCTTGCTTTTGTTTGGCTTGAATACAAGCCTGCACATTATGATTCTGTAACATTTCCATTGTGGGCACATTGTGTTGGATGGACAATTTCATTATCACCCGTTATTATTACTGTATTTGTTGCAATATATAAATTTATAACTGCATCAGGAACATTTGCCAGGGTTGGTCGTTTTTGAAATTGTTCTTTGCATTTTTTGGGTCAAATGTCAACTTTGACATTGAACACATTTTTTGTTCATTTTTTTTATTGGATGAATGATTGATTTTTTCTCTCATTATATTTTTTTAGCGATGGCGAGAATTACTTTGTCCAGAAGATGATTGGGGTCCAGCTTTAGCTATTCATCGAGCAGAAATGTATCCGCTTCAAATACCTGAAGCAAAAAAACTTTTATCAACTCATGATGTCTTTAATTCACCAAAAATGGTATGTTTTATTTCAATAATTTTCTTTTGTTTTAAAATAGTTCTTTCTTTTAGACACCTGTTGAAAGAAGAAATGGTTCAATTGATTCTGAAGCAAAACGTGAAGCACGTTCAAGAAGTCGACGTGAAACAACTGTTCAAACAACAAAAAGTTATCCACATGCTGAACGAGAAACTATTATTTAATTTATATAATAATATTTTATTCAACAATGATAATTGTGCCAAAAAGCATATGAAATCTCTTTTTTACATATTCTTTAACCCAGTCTTCTCTTTTATTGAACTCAATCTAGCTTATTATAATATCTTGTTATTACTACTACTATTATGGTGCTCACTGCCTCAAACTTGCCTTTTATTTTTTAAGTGCTCAACGTTGCAATGTCATAAACAGTATATATTTTTTTGCCGCTGATGATGATGACTCGATAAGTATAAATCTTGACTCGAGTTTGTAAAAATACAATGCTGCGGTTTTTATTGTAGCTGTCTTTTTGTTGTTTTTTTTTTCTTGCTGTTTATCACATTGTAACCTTTTTTATTTAGAGGGTATTATATTTTTGCTTTATCACCTTTAGCTTTACCAATGTCATAATAAAGTCACATCTTTTTAAAACCTTTATATTTGCTATGTACAAGTTTGTATCTTTGATAATATATTTTTATACTTTAGCGTATATTTACACAGTGAGAGATTTATACTACATGCTTTATATTTTTAGAAGATGTCAGAAGACGAAATAACCAATTTGCTAAAAGAAGCTGAATCATTGCATAAAGATTATAAAAAAGCTGAAAAACAACATGGTGATTATCTTAAAACTTTTAAAGAAATGAATGGTATGCAAGCAAATAGTGCAAAATCAGTTAAGCACATCAAATATGTTTCATCTCAAATTAAAAATGACATCAAAAAGTTGGAAAAGAAGAAACCTCTTACACCAGAACAGAAAAAGTTGTTAACAGAAACATCTGAAAAACTGGAAGATATGAGAGATAAAATTGCTGATATGCAAAATGATCTTCCTGCTGAAGGCAATGGGTATGGTTTTTGTGTATTATGCTATTTAAAAACTAAATTATTTCTTTTAGTCTTTATCTAAACATTATTCTTGGTAGCAATCTCAATCTCAATTTACTTGATGCTGATAATCGATATAAGTACAAACAAGAATATGAGAATTTTAAGGTTACTGTTACTTATGTTATTGTTGTAATGCTTTTTATTTGTTACTTGTTTCCCTTTCGGTAAGATTTTTTAAACTAGTTGATTAATATATTTTTATTTAATGCTCTTTTAGTGCCATTGATGCTTTATGTAATTTCCTACTGGTATGGTATTATTGTACTTTAACAATTCGAGAATCAATTTTACGTGTTAATCGTTCAAGGTAATAGTTTGCTATTTGTGTGTATACTGTAGACCTAATTAAATATTGCAGAATTAAGGGATGGTGGGTTGCTCATCATTACATTTCTTGTGTTATTGCTGGTATTACTCTTACATGGAGTGATAGTGATTGTTACAAAGATTCTCGAAGCCTTTTAATTGGATTAACTGGTTATGTTGCTGTACTTCAACTTCTTCAGCATCGTTATCAAATTGGTTGTTTACGTCGTCTGCATTCTCTTGGACAACGAGATGATATGGATATTACGGTAGAAGGATTCAGCAGCTGGATGTTTAAAGGCCTTACATTTCTTATTCCATTTTTAATTGTTGGTTATGTAAGTAGTAGAATTTCTTTAAATTATAAGCTATTACTGAAATGCTGTTTTAGATGATTCAAGGATATTGTGCATATAGCCTTTATACAATGTATATTACTCGTCCAACATGCTCCGAAGAATGGCAAGTTCTTGCTCTTGCAATATTATTCGCTGTTGTTGCTTCTGGAAATCTCATTACAATTCTTATGGTCGTTATTCGTAAAATTAAGCCACAATCAAAAGAAACTATTAGTCGTCTTGCCTCTAAATATCGTCCTAAAAATGAATAAATGTTATGTCTGTATGGTATATGAAAATAAAATTGTCGTAAATAAATTTATATTAACAACAATTGTTTAATTGAAAACATATTGTAAAAAAGGTTAGGACCTTCATCTTCTACAGTATACTGTTGGCATAGACTCGAAACATCTAAATCCAAAAGCTTTTTGAAAACCGTAATTTCTTCAGATATTTCACAAAAACCATACAACTATTATCAAAGATATACGGTAATACGCAAAAACTTCTGACTTTTTTGATTATTATGGCACTTTATTGTAAATGAATTTAAGTAATTTTGACCACATTTTATAATCCTTGATTTTAATTCATTTTTATATAAAATTTAAATTTTGTTCTTCCCATACATACAATACAAATATTAAAAATCAGAACCGTAAGCACAATAGAATAATACACTATATATTACTAAAAAAATAAAACCTGCATCCATCAACTACAAAAAATTTTTTAAAAAAAGTCTCCATATAATGGAGAGAAACATACAAAATCTAAGTTGGTGTGCGATGACCTTGTGTAGGAAGCTGATGTGACCAATCAGCAACTTGGGTACTCATTGTCATATAGCGCCGAGAAGAGGTACTAAAGATAGGCAAGACTTCACTGGCATCAACTGGTAAAGCCTAAAAATAAAATATTTATACATAATAAACAAATCAAATTTGTGAATAAAACAAACTTTTAAATAAATTAGTGCATCAGTACCGTATCCTTCCATGGAAACCAAAAAAAGATCACCAAGAAAATATCGAGCATAGAGTCGTGACAATGGTAAACCATATCCATATCCAGCAAGTGGAGCTTGACTTCCATCCCGGGGTGGTGGAGGAGCTGTACTATACATATAATTGAATAATCTTTCTAATATTGTACGAGAAACACCACCGCCACGATCTTTGATCTAAAAATTTTTATGAGTTTTGCAAGCGTTAAAAAATAAACAAACTTTAATAGTTAAATCTTCATGTCCTTTTACAACTAAAACTTCAACCGGTGGTAAATCTTCATCAACACCATGAAATTCTACTGTAGCACGCATTGAATTTTTAAAAAGTTCAAACATAATATGATAAAGATGTGCAGGAACCGCAACAACTGTGATACGTTTATCAGGATTTACAGAATTAAAACATTGAAGTTTTAAACTTGGAGAAGTAAGATAATAACGATCACAAAGAAATCTTGCATTTTCAAAAGCATCCGTAACAACACTTTCAACATCACATGCAGGATCAATACAACCAACATGCCGAGGACTTTCTGGTAATACAGAACCAAATACAACTACTGAAAATATTGTTTGTTATAGTTTTAAACAAGAGTTAAAAAATATAAATTTTTACAGTGTTGATTTTGAAGCATACGAATTGATATACGGTTAAGATAAAAGCGATCTAAGAAATATTGAATACCACGTTCACTGGCAATATCAACTCCATCAGATTCTTTTAATTCAATTAAACCTTCTGCCATTGTTTCAACAACATGACTATGACGCTTCAAAATTATCTGTAACTGATCATTGAATCTAAAGCATTTTTTTATCGTTTATCTTTGACTAAAAACAAATAAGTAACATACTTTGTAATCATATCAAAGGATGGATCAGCATGTTCAAAATTAAGTAATTCTTCAAAACTTTGTCGATACCATTCACTAACCAATTTTGCACTTGGCATAATCAGCAGCTTGGGAGGAAGTAAATTGATCTCCTAAAGGATTAAAAGTTCAACATATAAATATAGATAGAAAATTTTATACCTGCATAATATTAGCTAATCGAACAAGTAATTCTTTTTTAAGAAACATAAAAGAAGTTTGTGCCGTTCCATTTCTTCCAAAATCAAGGTATTGTTGAATTGTTAATGATGAGGGTTGAAATTGACTATAATGTTCAAGCTTTTTTGCAATTTTTGATCCAAAAAGGCCAAGACATCTTCGTGTAAAAAGCATGCCACAAGGCTGCTAAAATATATTGTAAAAACCTTATTTTATTTTGTTATTTAGGCAATTAAGCACAATAAAAAAAGAAGAATTGTAAATGATAAAGTTAAAATACGTAAAATGATTGTTGGCATTCTATGACATAATAATTACTTTAATAAACTCGAAACTTTTCAAAGACGTTTTTTTAGTTTCAAAGTTTGAAAAGTTTCAACAAAAAGCGGCGGATGTTCTCTGACTTGAGTGATTGATTTAATTTTTTTTAAAAATTTAATAAACTAAATCTAGAGAGTGCGAGAAATATCTATTGATTAATAGCTGCTATCGATGTTTAAAACACATTTCTTCTTTTTTACTGTTGTACATTGAAACAGACACCAAACTTAAACTACAATTATTTTATGGAAAAAAGGGGAAAAAGAGAAACAGATTAATAACAACTATTTTTGTAGTAAATTAAAGCATAAAAAATATTTTATGTTTCTTGGGAAACAGTTAAACATTTTTCGTATACACTTTTTTGAAACGCTTTGAAGAACACTGCTTTTTAAAAGTTACAAGAAACCAACATATAAACTAACTATAAAAGCAATTGAAACATTTGGAAAACCTTTTTTGATTGTTGTTATTATGATCAATGTAGAAAAAGGAAGAAAACGTTTGCAAGTACATATGATTACACACAGACCGATGAACTTTTGAACAGAGAACAAACAAAAACATTTTTTGAAAACTAAAAAAAGTAATTTTAAAACATGCTTCTCTTTTTGTGCATCTTGATGCTAATTTTCAGAGGGTCCCTTCTATTTTTATTTTGCACTTTGATTAAATCATACAGCTTAAAAAACAGAAAGCAAAAAAAAATTGTCGACACCGTTTTTTTGCTTCTTTTTCTTTTTCCATCTTTAAAATAGCTTGCTCACAAAAAAGGAAAACAGAAATAAAAAAAATAGTCAAGTCGAGTGTTATTACTGATAAACGTCTCAAAAATTTTCTCCCCCCTTTTAAGTGAGAAACGATCGTTGACATGTCACTCAAGCGCTTATCGTTCATTAAAAAGGTTTATTCAGTGCCGCGGCAGATTATATATTTTTTTAATGTATTAAAAAACTACAAAAACTGCTCCTCAGAAAATGAAAATTTCCACTTTTTCTGTAATTTTGTTGTTAAATATTATTTTTTCATTATCTTATTGTTGCCTTCTATGTGCTCGTAGAATTCCACCACGTCCAAAGCCATTAGATCAATTTCGGCTTCCATCAATTAAAAAAATTTTGGAAACAAAAGATGCAATTCAGCAACTTTGTGGAAACGGTGCTATGCAAGTGAAATTTTTATTGAAATATCTCATAACTATAAATATCTAAAATTTAAGACAGGCTTCAGATGAATGCAAGAAAGATGTATCATATTTGTTTTGTTCATTGAATGATTTTATAAATTATTATTCAATTGAATGTCCTGGAAAAGAAGACGTTGAAGCATGTACGACGTGTCAACGAGAAGCTGATGAAATGTATCAAAATAATTCATGGATAAGCACTTGTAAGTTATCAGATAGAGTAGATTTGATATTAAGAAGAATAAAATTATAGGGATCGATTCAATTGGTAAAATGCCATCTGGAATTAGCGATGGAAATTATCATTGGTTAGGTGATTATGAGCAATGTGAAATGTTAAAATTGTATGCAAAAAGCTTTTAACAACGTATTTTAACACACATTTCTATATAGGGATAATAAATTTAATGGTCATTATTGTATGATAGAATTTGAAGTACCTGATACTGTATTGAATACAAAATGTGATAATCAACCATTGGAAGTTCATCTTGGCATTTGTTTACCTGCGTCTTGTAAATTAAATGAAACAAAAGCTATAATTGAAGGTTTTTGCTTTTTACTTCTTACTCAAGGGGTTACAAAATGTTCATCTCTTTTTTCTCTTACTTTTTTTCATTTTTTTAATTAAACGATTTTTAGAAGGCCAAATTACTTGAAACTTTTAGTAATAGTACATATGGACCTTGACCTCATTTGGAACCCGAACAACACCCAAACCCCGAAAAATGATATAAAAAAATGGAAAAAAGTTTAAAAAGTTCGTGAAAAATTGTAGAAAAGCGTACTAAATTTTCCACGATTTTCTACGGTTTTTTACGGTTTTGCACGACTTTTTTACATTTTGTTCCATTTTATTTGTATTTTTCGGAGGTTTAAGTATTTTTACGGTCCCAGATGGGGTCAAAGTGTACACTGGGGTCTAAAATTTGCATAGATCTGTTCTTTAGATTTATATGTACTATTCCTGAAGGTTTCATGAATTTCGGATATCTAAAAATCGTTTAATTAAAAAAATTGAGAAAAAGGGATGAATATTTTGTCACCCATTATATTTTTATCTCACTTTTTTTTGTAGATGTTGCCCAACATAAAATGGATGTTTTTTGTGAGCCACCATCAGAATGGCATACCCGTGAAATAACATTTCTGTTAGTCACACTTTTGTTTATCTGCAATAAATAATTATTAAAATTTTTAGTATTGTATTTTTAACATGGTGTTTTATAATTTTTGCTGCAACAATTTGGATATGGAAATTTGGAACACCTGAAAATAAGACATATATTGATAATATTGTTGAAGCACTTTCAATTCAACATAATCTTCGAAAATGTCTTCGTACAACTCGTAAACGAACAATTTTTCATTCAATTGATGGATTACAAGTTATTTCCATTGCTTTACTCGTTAATGGAAATATATTTTTCTTAATCATGGAATATCTAGGTTTACTGAAAAAGTTTTTAAAGCCATTTTAACTGAATAAATTTTAAGAAAATGTTTCATTCTCATATACCAGCTCTGAAGATATATTTATGCAACCTGTCATTAACTATAGTGTCTATGCTGATGGATTACTTGCATTTGTTGGATTTAGAATTGGTCTTCATGTTTTAAGAAAAGGTTATACACATTCAAATACATTTTGGAAGCATTTACTTAGCAGATTCTTTCGGTATTTTATTTTTCATGCCTTTTTTATTTAAAACTTTAAATTAAAATTATTTTAGTGTTTGGCCCCCATATGCTTTTGTAACACTTTTTGTGTCACATCTATATATTCGATTAGGTTATGGTCCAATGTGGTCACATAATGATTTACCGTATCGATGTGAAAAAACTTGGTGGGAAAATTTATTGCTAATTAATAATATTTTGGGCTTTAAAGAAACTGTAAGTTTTAAAAGTTTTTGTTGACATTTTTAAATTTAAAATTTTACAGTGTCTTGATGGAGGATTTTTATTTGCATTAGAAGCACAATTTTATCTTGTTGCACTTGTTATTATTTTTATTCGAAGAAAAAACAAAACTGCATCAAATACCGTAATTGGAATGATAATTACAATTTCAACAGCGTATATTTTTATTTTAACAAATATTTATAAAACTTACGCCACTTTAATTCCAACTGCACCAGCATTTAAAGCTCAGTTAGTAAAAACTACATAAACATAAAGAACTTGGCATTTTTAGACATGAATCAATGTATGCCGACTATGTGAATAGAATCTTCCTTAATCCATTGGCAAGAATTTCACCATTTCTTTTTGGATTAGGTGCTCCATTATGGTGCCCAATAAAATTTAATACAACAATGAAAAAAGTTTGAATAATTTATATCTGATTTTTACTTTAATCAAAAAATATTTAGTTGATAGGGTTATTTTCATTTTTAATTGGGCTATCTATTGCACAAATAATATGGTTTCCGCATTTTGTTTGTGGTATTCATAGCTATATTGATGGAAGCTATGCTGCCCTACATCGAAGTGCATGGGCAATGGCAATTATTGCACTTGCTTATATTCTTGAAAATTTGAATGCAGGAAATGGTAGACTTTAAACTTATATCAAAATATATTTAATGCATAATTTTAGTGATAAGGATATTTGCAAGTTGGAAGCTTTTTTATCCAATGAGCAAGCTTGTTTTTCTTGTGTTCTTACTTTCTGAGCCCGTTGCATTATCACTTTTTGCTTCTCTTCATCGACCGATTAATGCAACGCTGTTTTCCATTGTAAGCATTTTTTCTTTCAAAAAAAAACATTTAACATTTTTAATGCCTTTTTTTATTTCTTTTTCGTTCCATAAAGAAAATGCAGAGGTTTTTTTATTACAAGTTATTTTTTCAGATTTTAACCACAGTTGGAACATTTGTATGTTCTTATATTTTGGCAGTTATTGTTGAAGTTATTATTACTTTACCAATTCGGCATTTATTTGATTTTATTTGTCCTATTGAAACACTACCCGATACCGTAACCGATGAAACGCAGAAAAGAGGTAGTATCCCGTCAGTGGATCGCGAAATTGATCCTTTTATTAATAAAAATGGACATTAAAAAAAGTCATAAAATTAATATATGATGTGTTTATTTATTTATTATTACCTTTATTTTATTAAACCACTTTGCAAAAAAAATATGTCAAACATAAACGTTTTGTACACAAAAATTGTCCTTATTCCAAAACGCATTTTTTTAGTTTTAAAAATCATTTAAATTTAAAAAAAGTTTAAATATCAAAAAAATTTGAGAACATAGTAAAATAATAAATTTAAAATTTAGAAGAGAAAAAAAGAAAGAAAAACATGAGAAGAAAACATTACAAAAACAATATTTTGCCCAGGTCAATGACAAAAAGAAATTTTTTAGTTGCGCTCGAATGAGGACTACACTGGATGTAAAAATGATAAAAATTAGCCTAATTAAAAGGCAAAAGAAGAGAAAAAGAAATAAAAAAATACATTACAATTTTCAACTTATTAAAAATTATTTGGGTAAGATAAATATGGCGGCTGTGGATGAGAATAATATGCCAATTGAGAAGTATCATAATATTTCATATCAGCTTCAGAACTTTTATCACCCCAAAATCCAGGTTGTTGTACAAAACCATTGTGTGTAAATGGTGAAGCTGTTGCAGCAGTTGCACCAAGTTGATGTGGAGATAATTGCATTTGTTGCATATGCATTGTCATATGTTGATTATGTGGAAGAGATGTAGATGCAATTGTATGGGCCATACTTGGTAACATATTCATATGTGATGTCCAATCAATACCATTTGATTCAACACCTAATAATGATGATGCATGCATCAATGATGGTTGTAATGGTTGTTGTTGTTGTTGCTGCTGCTGTTGTTGTTGTGATTGTGATACCGGTATAGGATTTATAAGATTTGAAGGTAAACTAACTGGTGTTATTGATGATGATGCAATAATATTATTTTGTTCATTATTTGTATTACATGAATTTCGATGATTCTCTTCTGTATTGCTTACATTACTTCCACCACCATCAACAGATGTGGCAACTGAATTTGGTGGACTCATATCTGGATCTTTGAGAGAATCTTCATCTCCTGATAAAGGTTCACCATTGCCTTTGCACAATTTCTTTTGTTTTGATCTTCGATTTTGAAACCATATTTTAACCTAAAGAAAATGATTTCATTTGCTTAATTGCTTTTTCAACCTTTAGTTTTGCTTAAATGTTTTTTTTTGAATTTTTTGGGATAAAATAGATGCATTGAAAGTTGTAATCAACTTTAATTATAATGTTAAAATTTTACTTTAGCTTTTAAAATGCGACAATCTTAAAATGGCAATATTAAAGTTACTTTACTTTTTTTTAAACAGATACTGTCAAGAAGAAGAAAAAGTACTAAAACAAAGCTAGTTGCTCAACTACGAAAGGTTTTTTTCTTTTTCTTATAATACTACGGTGGAGTGTAAAAATAAGGAAAGAGTGCATATGGTTCGCGACAGAGCGTCATTGCGCTTTTTCTCTTCTTTTTTTTATTCTCACCGTCGACGCCACGCCAAAACGGAAGGAAATTGAGCATAGAATAGAAGGAAAAGATCTATCTCCTTTCTTTTCAAGTTTTAAGTTTCCTCAAAAATCTATCGTAATCCTAAACAAAAAAAATATATAGAATAAAAAAAGAATGAAAGACATTTCAGAAGTGCGCAAACCATATAAAGACATAAGAAATGAGGGTTTTAAATTTTCTTTACCACTGCATTGAAATGTAATGAAATATATCGAAGGCCACTTTTTTTTCTTACTATGAATCCGTAACCTCAAAAAGGAGAAAAATCAACAATAGTAAAAAAAAACCAATATTGTCGGTACTTTTTTTTAGAAATTCCACAAAATAGTTTTGGAGAGAAAAAAAGACATAAGGTTGTTTTGAAAAGCAAGGTTAACAAAAAAAAGAATCAGGTAAATAATTTTGACAGGTGAAGTATCAAGGATTGACGGCATAAAATAGACAGGTGGATCTATATATTGCTGCCGCGGCATGAGCTCCCCAATAGAAGACGACTACTTTTTTTCCTCTTAGACCACATTGGACGCGAATGACAATCAGATTGGCGCCATCGATAAGAAAACTGCGGTCGCACTGTTGTGCAAAAATTCTAGATTCTTGTAAAAGAGAGAGAGAAAAGTAAAAAAAATGAAGCGAGCAATAAACGTGACGGAAGTTGAGTAATCAAAACGCGCCAAACTTTGGATCACCATAATGTCATCAAGAGAGAGAAAAAAACAGTAGAAACAAGACAAGGTTATGCAAAGTTTGAATAATGGCCTCAACAATCAATCAAAGTAATACTCAAAGAAAAAAAAACAAAACAGTGGCACACTTTGCAATGGTTGTCAATCTTATATTGAGTGATAAAGAGCTTAAGGGGAAGAAAGTATGGAAAAAGAGGCAATGCTTTTTTTATCCCAAAAAATAGAAATTTTTGAAAAATAAAATGACAAATGAATTAATTTACCTGTGTTTGTGATAATCCCAATGTACTTGCAAGTTCTGCTCTTTCGGGTAATGCAAGATATTGAGCTTGTTTAAATCTTTGTTGAAGCATTTGTAATTGATGACTGGAATAAATGGTACGAGGTTTACGAGTTTTTTTGCCTTTTGAATTAATTGTTACTTCACTGCCTTCAATAATTTTTGTTGTATGTTCTGTGCTAAAGCCTTAAAAAACAAGAGAGGGAATGCAATGAAAATATCTAACATAAATTTTAAACATACTTTCTGGCGAGCTTGATGGTTGTTGATAAAGATAATTGCCAGTATTTGGTGGAGTTGAATATGAATTTGCAGTACCAAATGTTGGTTGATAAAAATATGGTGATACACCAACACCTGAATTAGTTCTACCAAAATCATTTAGTGATTGTTGTTGTAGATATGATGAATATGCTTGAGCATTTGCTGCAGCTGCGGCAGATGTTTGTGATGCTGTAGTACCATTTATATCAACAATACCATTCGTTGGTGGAGTTGGAAAATCAAATGGCTTCACATCATCCCATGGCTGCTCCGATTTTTCAACTGACATATTTTTTCTTCTTCACGAAATTGTTGCCTGCCAATAATGAGGCAAAGAATATAAATTATTCAATTAATCCTTCAACAGCGATAATAAATTATAATAATAATGTCTTTGTCGGAGAAGGAAAGTTAATGACCGCCGAAGTTTTAACACCAGCCAATTAGAAGTCAATTAAAAGCGTTTTTGGCACGCGCGAAAATGATCAAATAAAACTGCCCCGAAAATAGCTATGGTTGTTTTCACTAATCGCTCTCTAAAATCACGATAGTAATTTTATTTTAAACCTCTTTTTTTTTCTTCAATTCTTTGACACGAGTAAATTGCAGTGTCGGCAATTACAAGTTGAAGATAGAAGCTCAAAATGAATATGAAGCGACGACAGGGATTACGGCAGCAAGTGAAGTGTCTTCAAAAGCGTAGTTTTTTTCTTCTTCTTCTTTTTCTTCTGTCGTCTTCAATGTTTTGCTCATTTTTTGTGAAGTTGTTGTTTTTATGCTCCACCCATTTTTGATAGTCTACCTTTTTTTTCATTGGTTGAGTCGTCGGTACAAGTGGGACATTGCATATTTGGAGACAACCATTCGTTAACGAAGACCCGCCCCCGCGCCTCCTTTTTTTCCACTTTCCTCTTTAAAGGCATGTTTGTCCGGATTCTTGTGTTTAGAGTTGATGAAGAAGAAGAAGAAGAAATATGAAGAATGAAGATAGAGGAGACAATGATGCGCACAGTGTCGGCACTCATTCGAAAGCGACAGCATGAGGTTTATTGTAAAAAGAAGCGAAGAAGAATATCCCACCGTTTTTTTTTGTTGCCTCCGAGAGCATGCACAATCCGAGAAGCTCGTGTAGACGCCCGCCAGGCATAATTGCCCCGTGCAGCCCCTGAACCTATTCAAAAGGCCAAGCAATGAAAAGTTTCAAAAAAATCACCGATAAAGAAAACAGACAACACCAGAATCCATCAATGCTGGAGATGACTGCAGTAACCTCTTTTGTGTTGAGATCTATTGTCTTCAAGAAAGAGAAAAAAAGAAGTAGTATGAGTTAGTTGAGCTCATCTATGGAAGTTCCTCTTTTTTTCTGTATTTGGCATTGGCGCTAGTTTTTTTACTTCAATGTCCTTCAAAAAAAGAAAAAACCGGAAGATGAATGGCACTTTTTCGGATTACCACAATGTATGTATATAGCAGCATCACTTGATTACCCGTTTATGAGGTTAAAACAATGATATGTGCGGTAATTATATGTTAGAAAAAAGATGTTTTTTATTGTTGAAGTTCAATTGCATAAAAATTTTGAAAAAGTTTAACAGAAAAGCAAAACAAAAACTTTGTACATTCATTTTTAACTATATTAAGTATATACGTTTTCAACGTTGACAATTGAAGGAAATCGTGATTGTCGGACATCTTTTAGATGAAAAAAGAAATATTTTGGTTTGTAATTCATTGTCATCCGCTTTTTCTTTACTTCCTTCCGTTCACCCCCAGAAGGGATACTACTTCTTTCTTCTTTCGTTTTTTACTGTTATGAAAATAGTAAGTAGAGGGGATGAATAAAGAATCTACTCTTTTCCCCCTTACCCTTCCTTTAAGAAATAATATTGTTGTCGTTTAAAGAGAAAAATAAAATAAAACGAAAGAAAAGAGAGGGCCAACCCCCCTTCAAAAGCAATTTTATGAAAAAAAAGAAAGGGGGAAAGAAAGTGTATGTAATTGACAAAATTACCGTATCATTAGCAGGTGATTGCCAATAATTTGCGACGCAGGCGGCCACAAATTTGCGTTCCATCATTATTTTTTTGTTGCCAGTTGAAAGAAAAAAGAAATGGTTGTGTTTGGATTTGTTGTTATTTTTATTCCCTTTCAAATTTTATTTTTTTTCTTGTGATGTGTTTAAAAAATAAAGTTTAACATATATCTTTTCTGCTTTCTTTTATTTCTTTGCATTTTCCGTTTTTTTACTTGTTAGAAAAAAACGAGTCATTGTAGTTTATTGGCTCGTTTTGTTTACTTAAGTTTTCGTCACTTAAAATGTCAAAAGTGGTTACCGTAGCTTCTTCTTTTCGTTCGTTTATTTATGTTTTTCAAAATAAGCAAAAAAAGAGAATAGCTTTTTTAACACCTCCGGGTGCAGGTGCAAACTAATATTATCCATTTTTTTCAAAAATTGCGCAACTTTTTTAAAGCTCAGATTTTATCTTTTGCGAAAAAAAGAAGAATAAAAAATCTCAACCAGCTTGCGTCTTTTCTTTTTTACTTCAAGCTTGAGTCATCTCAATCGAGGTCATATTAATGCACTCGGCACGCGTCGAGTTTATTACTGTATCAATTCAGAGCATCGAGAAAAACAAGTAGACATAGGGGGGAGAAGGATCATTCTTCCTTTACAATTCTTTTTTTCCGCATGCATGGACGAGAGTCATCTGCATTTAGTTAGTTATAGAGAGAGAAGAGAGAAAATTTTTATCCACCTGAGCCGGCTTCTTTTTAGGATTCAAAAGCTTGAAAGCAATAAAAAAAGGTGCCGACAAACAAAAAAAAGAATAACAGAAAAAAAACTTTTGTAACGTGCGCCGAGGGTTTTTTTCTTCAGTGATCATCGACAGATGGACTTCGTTTTTCGAAAAGGTATCCTTCATGAAATAAATTCATTTTTTTGGTTAAAAATATTTTTGAAGATGATTTATTGATTTAAGTAAAGTAGCTTTCGGCAGCATTTTTCAAAAAAATCTATGAAAAAGGATGGATAGTGTTGAAAAAAACTTGAAGAAGATAGAAGAGTTCTGTAAGGCGTGTGATTATTTGACTCACTCTCAATGTTTTTCCCCTCATCGTTCTCACCATAAAGAGATACAAAACTAGATCGTCGCCGACGGGAGAGAAGAGGGAGAATTGATGCAGAAGAAAATTGACTCTTTTCATTTTTTTTTGGGAATCTGAATAAAAAAAAAGCAGAAGAAACATCATAGCAAAAAGAATTTTTTTGAACGCGGTATCCTGTTTGATCCACAAAAGGGGTTCACTACTTTTATTTCTACCTGCAAAATGTTGCTTCAATGACTCGTTTTTTTTTCGTAGGCAACCAATAATTTTATTAGGCCTATTGCGGCAAGGGACGGGTATCTTTTGATGATCCGTTTCTTCTTATTTTTTTTGCAACAAGATGACTGCCAATTTGTCAACAACTAAAAATAATGATGCTGAGAATTGAAAAAGAAAAAAACATTAAACCATTTTAAACTTTACGAGAAAGAAGTTGCATAATAATAGCATTTTTATATTTCAAATTTTCAATGTCCTTGCTTACTTTTCATTTCTTTAAATTTTTCAATATTTATTTTTCAAATAAAAAAACAATGCCACCTGCCAGCCGTATATGACAAAGCCAACCAACTCCTCATAACTCTTCGATCCTTACCTTACCTGTCTTTCATTTTTTTCTTCTTCTTCTTCCTTGATTGAGTGCTGACATGCGTTTTGACCTTTTGAGCGCCGCTTCTGGACTTTACTTCTTCTGTTCTTGTAAAATAAAATAAAAAAAGAGAAAATTTTTCATTGTTATTCATTGTTATCCAAGGCACCCCACAGCGGTTTAACACATGTTTCTTTGCAACACAGGAGGTCTTTTTGACAGTCAAAGAAAAAACTACCGTAAATGGTTACATCTCGAAATAGAAGCAACAACAATGAACATGTTTTTTTCTTCTTCTTATAAGATTTTCGGATCAACGCGTTTTTTTTTAACAGAGAAAAAAATCTGAGACCACAGAGAAAAAGCACAAAAAAGAGAAACGAAATTTGACCGTTAGGTCGTTTAGTTACTTCATCACTTCTTCTTCTTCTTAGGAGGTATAAACAACTGTTTTTTGTTTTTTTGTAGAATGCATTGAAGGTGCCTGTAGGTGAGATATTAAAATCGGACATCTCTTTGATGGTGTAGAAAGAAAAAACAATAATAAGTCGCGTGTCAGAATTGCTTCTGGAATAATGCGCCACATATGCACCCTTAAACCAATTTCACACTTCTCTTTTATTCCTTGCAGTATAATAATAATTTTTTTTTTAATTTTATGCTCTTCGAAGAAAAAGAAAGAGAGTCATAAAAGCAAAAAAAAGTAATATATGAAACTAAAAAATTTAACTTAAAAGCAAAAAAATGTATTAACTTCGATACATCCATAAAAAAAGTAGAAGCTTTGATTGATAGGCATCGAGCACGGATTTTTCAAAAACATTTTTGTTCAAAAACGGAAGCATCCATAGTTGTTGGCGACCCGGAAGCTCTATTCTCGATGACAAGCCTTTACTTTATTTTCTTCTTTTTTTCATTTTCTTCTTTTAAATATATTCTTTGTTTCCTTAAGTTGTCTGTCTTTTTTTTAAACTTCATTTCCTACCGTAATTTTAAAGGGCAAAGTTTTACTACTTTTTTTTCTTGTATGAATTCTTTTCTATAACTCATGACACTCTTCTTTGTCTTTTTTAAGCTTTTGCAAAGTTTACTTAAAAAATTTTTTAGTATCATAATTGATTGCCGGATGCGACTTTAGCGGTAAAACTTTTCTTTCTTTTTTTTCTATACTGACCAAAGTTTCCGGTGTAGTAAAGCTTTAGATTTTTGCTGCGCAAGAAGCAGCAATTATCCTCGCATTTACGCGCGCGTGCCAATTTAGCGCTTCACGTTGACTGACGAACTTCTTCTTTTTTTCGTTTTTTGCCAAAATAGGTACCCAACAGTTCTATAATCCTAATGTAAACAGTCTTTTTTCAAAGTAATAATTATCATCACACAAAAAAAAGAAAAAGAAATGTCACAACAAAACTTTGTCTTTTCTTTTTTATTTTATAAAACAAAAACAGCAGTGGCATTTTTTAATATACAGTAAAAAGTGTCAACCTAATTTTCTTGTGTTAACAAAGTTGTCTCTTTTCTTTCTTTCTTTTCTTTTTTTATGGCGAGGATTCACCATTGTTTGAATATCCTCGCTTTTTTTTTCAAAAGTTACAGTATATAGTAACAAGGTCGTGTTTGTTTCTCTGTCAGCAAAAAAAAGTAGAAGAAGAAAATGAATTGAATGAGCAACCCGAGCATGGATCGGTCTCTTTCTTTTTTTGATTCAATTGTCCTTGAACAAGAATAACAAACGCTTCACCAAATCCTCCTTCTGTGATGTCTACAGGCGAATAGAAAAAAAAACATTAATGCAAATAAAAGTTATTGAAATCATTGAGAGAAAAAGATAGCTAAATTCCGCTTCATTAAATGCCGGAGGAAATAAAAAAAAACAGCAATCAAGTATGTGCAAACAGTTTTTTTTCTCATGAAATTTCTCTCTTCTTTAAACCAGGTGCAAATGAAGTGCCATTTCTTTTCCATCAGATTTACAGCTTTATTTCCGGCTTTCCATAAAAAAAACCATCACTTTCCCTCATAAAACCTTCATTTTTTTGCAGAATTAAAAAAACACAACACCAATAAACTATCGAGTCGAGGATTGCATTATTTTCTTTTTTTATATCTTTTTTTTTCTCTTCGATGCCGCAATAATATCTTCAATGGCGCCACTTTCATGACCGCATTCAAGAAGCTACTTGAAGCGGCTTTCAAACCTCTCAATTACAAGATCCAATTGAGCGCGGTGGTGCGAATGTGAGACTGCAACAGGCCGTTTTCTTTTTTTTTTGAAGGAGAAGATTACAGGTTTAACAAATTCTTTTTTTGCCGACTGGATATAGACTGAAATAAATAAAAAAAATATAACAAAAATTTTTGAATTGTTTATTCATCACTCTTCTTTTTTTATGTCAATTTTGGCAGGGCATGACTCTTTTTTTGCCGAAAAAAACTTTTTTTATGTGAATGGTAAAAAAAGATTGCGCAAGATCATGGTCTTAAAAGTTGGAAGTGAGCCCGATTGTAAAGCCATAAACTTTAAAGAAAATGAGAAAATAAAAAGTTGATGCTCGCTTCCGACTGAATATATATTTTTTATGTTTCCTTTTGTTTTTGCTGTTTCAACTTTTTGCGACTTTCATGTTGTTAAAAAGCTGCCGAAAAAAAATGGATAACTTTAGTTATGAAAAAAAAAGAGATGAAAGCGTTTGTTCTTCGATTCAAGAAATACCGTTTATGAAAAAAGTTGGCATAAATTAAATGCCATTCCAATTTATCTTTTGTTAATTAAAGTAAGCTCATGGGGAACAGTTTATACAAGGAAGAATTTCATTATTAAAAATGGTGATGATGAGTATTTGAAAGGCAAGAAGTAAATGAAAAAAAAAATAGAAATACCGGAAATGGCGTTTTATAAATGCCTGGATTCTTTCATAGGAATGAAAAAAGCACATAGAAAAAAATATTTTTTTGAAATAAAAATAATGGAAGAAAGACAGAATATACGTGAAAAACTTGAAAAACAATCAATAAAGTTGAAAGAAACTGAAGATAAATTAGTTGAAATTTGGAGAACTCATGATGAACTTCGATGTGCAGGAAATAATTTACCAAGGTTTGTTTTTGGAATAAGAAAATCAAATGGGATGAAAATAAACATAGATTTTTAGGAGTGCAAAAGTTATCGAAACATTTTACAGTTTAGCAAATACTACAAGTATCATTAAAGAAAAGATTGTAACTTCCAGGCATTGTAATGACCAACAGGTTGTCAATGCTTCTTCAACTTTTTTGGAACAAAAAGCTTTATCAACAACTTTATGTTCAAAAAAGCTGGAACGTCAAGCAAAAGAATGTGTTTTAAATTATTTTAAAGCATCTTGAATGCTTATTAGTTTTTACGTAATTGTTGCACTGTAATTAATATTATTACTTTTATGCAAGGAATAGAAAAAAATAAAGCTTTATTATACATACATTTTTGCGGTTTTTAAAAAAAAAAGAACTACTAATTATTTTTTTCATTCATATGTTTTGAAATAATTGACAACATAACTTCATCACAACCTCCAGCAATAGAAAAAAGTCTTAAATCACGATAAAATCTGCTTACAAGATTATCCCATGTATAGCCATTACCACCCCAAAACTAAAAAAAGTACAATTTTATGTTGACTGATATTTTTTTTATCATGAAGTTGCTTACCTGTAAGCAATTATCAGTTATTATTCTTGCAAGTCGAGCTGCTTTCAATTTTGCCATACTTGCTAGCGGTGTTACATCATTTCCACCTAACTTTTCTAGCACTGCTCGATATAATAATGCTTTAACGGCTTCAAGTTCTGTAGTCATTTCAGCTAATTTATAACGTACTGATTGATTGTTAATAACTGGTTCTCCAAAAATTTTTCGATCCTTTGTATATTCCATTGTTAGAGTGAGAACGCGGCTTAACGGTTCCAACACTGCAAGAAAGAAGGATAAAAATGTGTTATCATTTTTTTAAAAAACGAGTTTTTTCATTGAATAACACAGGAAGAAGAAAAAAGTTTTTATATCAAAAATGATAATAAAAAGTATTATGGATTTCAAAGCGGTTTTTGGAATCTTAGGATATAAAAATTTATTTGCAAAGCTAAATAATAAAAGGCTTGGAGGTTCTTGATTTGTAAGAAATCAACAAACCGAAAAAAAGCTTTGAAATAATTCGAAAACTTTTTTTTAAAATAATTATTTGAGAAAAAAGCTTACAAACTGCAACTGCAACAAGTCTTTCATCTTGAAATTGTGCCATTTGATAAACAAAACCTCGCCCTTCATCACCAATTATATTTCTAGATGGAACACGAACATCATCAAAAAATATTTCCGCTGTATCTGATGAATGCATTCCTAATTTTTCAATGTGACGTCCTAATTTTACTCCTACAACATTGAAAATAAAGAGATTAGAAATGACCGTGAAAAAAAATTTAGAAGAATTTTTTTGAAATTACCTGGTTCATTGAGGTTAACACAAACTAAACTTTTATTTCGATGATTTGATGGATTTGTATTTGTGTTTAATAAAAGACATATCCAATCAGCTTGATGTCCATTTGTAATCCATTGTTTACTTCCATTTATAATTAAATCATCTCCATGCCAATGTGCAGTTGTTCGAATTGCTTAAGAAAAAAAGATAAATATTGATTAAAATTTTTTTTAAAAAAATTACATGCAACATCACTTCCTGCACATGCTTCACTGACACCCAAGCATGCTACACGCTCTCCTAACATTGATGGCAAAAGAAATTCATGTTTAAGATAATCTGAACCATACTCAGAGAGAGCTGGTGTAGCCATATCTGATTGAACTGCAGATGCCATTGGAATTGCAGCACAATTAATTTTGCCCATTGTTTCAGCAACAACAACAGAATATGAAAAATCCAAACCTAAGCCACCGTATTCTAGAAAACAGAATACTGACAAAAGTAAAAAGGAAATAAAAATAAAGTATTTACCGACAGGTTTATTTACACCAAAAATTCCAAGTTTACCCAATTTTTTAAATAGAGATCTTGCCGGAAAGCTTTTATTTCGTTCCCATTCATCAACATTAGGATTAACATTTTTATCAATAAACTAAAAATAATAATTTATATCATTTAAAAATAATAAATAACAAAAATAGAACCTGTGTTAATGTATCTGCAAAGTTTAAATGACTTTGTCCATAAAGGATATGATGAGATGCAACTGGAGCTGCTGCTCTAATTTTATTAACAGCTTTTGCCATTTAAGCACAAAGGTAATTACCGTATTTTGAAATAATATTCAATGATTACGTTATCCCACTCTTAAATGAAAGCCTTATTAAATCAAAAAAATAAGTTTTTAGAAGAAAAAAAAAACAAAAGAAACAATTGTTTTAGTACGAATATGTAAAAGAAATTTTTTTACGTATAACACGCATAAACACAATGATTTCATGGATAGATAGAGAAGATTTTAAAGGCGGACCGCACAGACAACCAGTAATTGTTGCAGCAGCATCAGCAGTAGCAGCAGTAGTGGACTTTCCCCTTTCATTTATAGAAGCGAGATTGCGCACGGAACTATTCTTCAACAATCAACAAAAAGAAAAAAATTTTCAAATTACGCGCAATTTTTCTTTCCTTCTTTTTCTTCTTCTTTCCTAAAGCTGTTGTTTGAACGTGAATACGTTTCAGAAGACATCAACACATATATTTATATATGTTAAACTCGATCGTTGATGTATATTTTTTTGAAAGAGCTACAACGAGAAAAAAATCCGGAATAAAGATAGAAGAAAAAAAGTAATTTCATGCGCCTTTCTTTTACATCAAACTTTGTTCTCTTTGTTCAAACAAAGCTACGTAATAATTCAGAAACATTAAACTGCTATGAAAGATACAGAAAAATATATCGTGGGATAACGTTTATGCTTTTTTATTGTTAACTATTTATATATGTTTGTGACATAACAAAGAGAAAAAACGAGATTGATAAAAATTTAATTATCACAAAGTTTTAATTCTTTGCATGTATTTTTTGGAGGTACGCCAATTCTGGCCATTCCAAGGATTTGTCGAGCATGTTCATCAACTAATTGATCACAAACTGGTTCCATCAATCCCATTTGTGCACAACGTCTAAAAAATGGAGATTGAAGATGTTAGTTACATTTAGTCATGGATGTAAAAATAAAAGATATTCCAAATCTGGACCAAATGCTTACTTATACATTGAAGACAAAGCTGATGCAGGAGTTGCTGATCCAGATGTTATTACAGATTCAGCTACCATTTCACACAGTACACATGACATAATACTATCATTTGCATGAATTTGATGTACTAGAATTTAGGAATGTTTAAAACTGAATTCAAAAAGGGCAGTATAAAAAACAAACCTGCAAAAAGAGTAACAAAAAGTATAACCCATACAGAACGCATCGTCAAAAAGTTAGAAGAGCGACAGAATTTTTTTAAACTTCAAATGACTTTGAATCTTTCCATCGAGTCAAATAATATACTATTCCCTCCCAAGCTTACACCTTCAATCTCCGGAAGCAAAAGTAACAGGATATTTTCGTTTCTTGCACTGCTTTAACTCTTCATTTTGAGGCCATCGCCTACGCTTTAAAAAGGCGTCAAAAGTTTTTTTCATAATTCAATGACTATGCAAATATATAAATGTTTTTAAAAACTCCTTTTTTAGAAAGCAAAAGTATTGAATCAAATTTCTCTTGAATAATATCTCTAATGTGATGGAACCAAAAAAAGAAGATAAAAAAAGAAGATGAGAAAAAGAAGATTCACCCATGATTGCAAAATTTTCAAGAGCGCATCTTCAAAAACACCAGTTTTTGAACCTGTTTTCTTTTTAATTATAAAGGCGGAAATTTATCCGAGATTAAAGGATGCATTAAGCTTGCATAAAAGTGAAAATCAGCTTCTTATCAATTATCATTTTATCTACAAATAAATATGTTGATTTCACTTTTTATTTGGTCAACTCTTCTTTTAGGAACAACATGTGACTTTGTTCGATCACCTTCATTGAAACAAAGTTTGTTTATTTTTACAGAAATTTTTTTACAAAGTTTTATGAATTTTTAGCAGACAAAAAGTCCATTGTTAAGCGGCAATCAAACAGATTTTTGGTTGATGAAGTTGGAGATGATTCACCTAGCACAAAATCAAGTTCTGCTACATCCAATAGTGACGATTATTCAGATTTCAATAATAAGCCTGTTGAAAATAGAGCAAGTAAAAAACTTCGTCCTGTAACATATCGACCAATTTTGCCAACATATCGTACCCCAAAACCAAGTCAAAGATTTCCTCCTGTTGAATTAACAACTTTGCCGCCTCTTACTGCTGCCACAATTCCACCATATGCCGTTCGTCGAGTTGGATATTTCTTTCAACATTATCCATATGATAAAATGCATCGATTCTTTCAATTAAATCCTCGATTACAATTCTTTTATCCACGAGAATATGAAAATGTTGAATGGTCATATCCCATTGAAAGAACACCATATTATCATCGTAAGTTTTCATTTTTAAAAAGCAGTTTAAAAAATATAAAATTTTTAGAACGTCAATTTTATAATCTTGCTGCATTGGGGTATTATGGACGAAAATGAAGTTTTATCATAGCTTTAATTTATTTATTTTTATACAAAAAATAAACGTGTGCTTTTTCAATTTCTAATTTAAATAAATAAATAAATAATTAATTTCTAATTTAAAAAACTGCAAAAAAATAAATTACAAATAAAAGAAAAGTATATTTTTGAGAAAACAATCTATCCAAATCCGATTGATTTTTGAACATGGTGTTGCCAACTCCGTAATCAGAAAGTTTCAAAAATGTTATGTTTGTATCAGTAAACTTAACCCGGATTAAATTTAAATGAATGAACGAATTAGTTGATGTTGAACGTTTAATTAAACCTAGGGATGTACACCGGTAAATTAGAATTTCAAGAACCTTAAAATTTTAAGATTTTATTCAATGGTAATTTATTTTATTCAAAACTATTCCAAAATCCATTATGATCCTTAAAAAGATCCTATATGAGGTCCTACATATGGTAATTCAATTATTCGATTAAAGTACTCCACAAAACAGAATCAAAAGCAAAAAACGCAAATAAAGATCCTTAAAAGATGTCAGGGCAGGGTCTACTGTCACCAGTGGATCCTGACTCACCACAATCACAACGACGCACTTTTTCCCATATCTTTTTCATCCATTGCGGAAAGCTTTCGGTTTATGCAATGTTCTCATTTTTTTTATTTCATTTTCATTTTGCAAAAATTTGCATGAATTAAAATTGAGAGAATTTTTTTTGAACTTTTTTTTCCACTCTTCTTTCCTCCACTTTTTTATCTTCGTTTCTTCTTTAGTCATTTCTCAAAGATAAAGTTCAACAAGTTCATTCTTATTTGATATTGAAAATATTATCACATCTTTATTGCTATCAAGTACTACGAATTATGACATCTGAAGAAGATAAAATTGTTCAAAAAATGTTAACAGAAAGGCCTCGTCGACGGGTAGTATACCGAAGAGTAAGTTGTTTGTTATTATTTCGGCAGGGCCACTTTGTTGCTTTTAAAGCTGCCCCTTCAATTTTTGAGCCTTAAAAATTTGCGCCTTAAATTTTTATTCTCCCATTTTAGCAGCTTTAAGATTTGTATTTTTTGCAGCTGCGTTTTTGAAGGTTTTAATACAGTTTTACTTTCCCCTTAAATGATATGGCAACAATGAAACCCATAAATAAGAGCAGCACAGATCTTGGGAGCAAAAAATCGGCGATGCCATTATTTTGCTTACCTTTTATGACAGCAAAAATATATATGTTTAAATTTTCAGCCCCCATTAACTGGATCTCAAAGAGATGCATATTATGGGATACCAAATATTACTCCGAGTACAAGTAGAGAAACAACTACAGAAGATAAAGAAAAAGAAGATGTTGCAGAAAAAGAAAAATCAAATTTACAAGAAAGTATTCCTGCTGCTGCATCTGCACATCTAAATGAATCTTCATTTCCATCATACACAATTTCAAAATCTGCTCTTGCTGTTTTTGATCGAACTAAGAAGAGTACTTCTACAACTGAAGAAGAAGATGAAAATGTACAAGAAAGTATTCCTGCTGCTGCATCTGCACATCCAAATGAATCTTCACTTCTATCATACACAATTTCTAAATCCGCTCTTGCTGTTTTTGATCGAACTAAAAAGAATACTTCTACAATTGAAGAAGAAGATGAAAATGTACAAGCTGCTTCAGATCCTACAAATCTAAATGAATCTGCCATTTCATCTTTTAATATTTCGCAATCTGCTTTAGATGTTTTTAATCGTACAAAGAAGAATACTACAACAACAGAAGATGATGAAGAAGAAGTGAATACAATTGAAGAATCATCACTTCGCAATAATGTTGTTAAAGCTGGTGCATCTGATGAAGCGTTAACTGATTTAGCAACTGAACCAATGGAAGTTGATAAATCACCTTCAACACCTCTCAAAAAATTTGCTGGAAAACGAACACATCCCGTTACTCCGCAACAACCAAATGGCTCTACAACATTAACTGCATCTAGAAATAAAGAAAATTTTAATGTAAGTTTTTCTATCAGTTTTTGAAATTGCTAATATCTTTTCTTTTTTTTAGTTAACTCCTGCTTCCTCTCTTCAACATGATTCACCTGTAACTTCTCGTGTTGCTCCAAAAAGATTTGCACCAAGTGCTCCGTCAGAAGTCGAACCAAATATTACATCAGGTGGAAAAGAAATTATATTACAAGCTTCATCATCTTCAAAAGAAGATATTCATCAAAGTTCGGTAATTTTATTAATTTTTAACACCACATTGTCATGGAATCTTTTTTAGAATAATAGTAGTCCTAGTAATTTGGTTGAAAAAGAAAATGAAGCTTGTCGAAGATCAATGGGAATAAATGATATTAGTCTTTCTCCCGTATGAGTTTATATATTCTTTTTTAAACTTGTATATTTTATATTTTTTAGGTTGATACTGAAGTTTTAAAATCTCCAATACATGATGACAGCAGAGATATGTACGATAATGAGGCTGGGAACTTTTCTGCTTTAAGTGCTTTGGCTACAGATGATGATGGAGAAGAAGAACAACCACAACAAAAACAAAAACTTGATGAAAACATTCAACAGCCATCAACAGAAAAAGAAAGTTCTACTGTTTCAATAGCTTCTCCTGGGCCATCTCCTGAACGTCCTGTTGTTCCACCAAAAAAGCCTGCTAAAAAGAAGAATGTAACAACAGCACCAAAAAAAGCTGCGGTTAAAAAGAATACTGTAACAGCAGCAGCTTCAACGGCAGCACCAAAAAAAGCTGCGGTTAAAAAGAATACTGTAACAGCAGCAGCTTCAACGGCAGCACCAAAGAAGTATGTTAAATATTCTATGGCATCACCAGCAACAAAGAATAATAATCAAAAGAAGGATTTATTTGGATCAAAAAAGCCAGAAATTGTTAAACCGATTACACCGCCATCAAATGAACCAGAAGTACGTCGATCAAAACGAAATCGTGTACGTGTTTTAAGAAGTGATTTGGGTGAAAAACTTATTTATGAATATGATGAATTTGGAAGTAAGCTTTTTTTTATATATATACTGTAACTCTGAGAATAATTTGTGTATCATTTTTAGTGCCAACATTAGTAGGTGTTAAAGTGGTTCAAAATGATAGTTACATAGAATCTGATGATGGAAATGCATGGAAATCTGTAAAGAAAGGACGAAAAACAAAAAGAGGTGGAAGAACATCAACAAGAAAGTAATAAATATGGTTGTATATTTTTGATAGCTGCTAACATAAATTTTTTATTATTTTTCTTTGTCACCTAACTTTTAAATTGTATCATAAAATTATATTCGATCGTGTACTAAATTATTTTTTTCAACATCTTTTTTTTGTAGGATTTAATAAAATTGATTGTTTGAAGCTTTTTTTATACATTTGAATGATTACAGTATACCATATACTTGTTCTTAGAAGAGCCTGGCCACATCAAAACGAAAATAAACTTTCGTGTTTCATAGGGATGCACACCGGTAAACTTTAAAAACTTTAGAATTTTAAGATTTTATTCATGGTTTGCTAAAAAAAACTTTTGAAGCGAAAATTGACATAAAAAATTTTAAACTTATTACTTTACTTTTTTTTTCTAAAATTACAATTACAATTAAAAAAGAGAACTTACATTTACTATATTACTATAAAAGGAGTTCATATAAATATGGCAGCTAAAAAAGTTATATGTGCAATTTCTGGTGGTATTGATAGTGCTGTTAGTGCACTTTTACTCAAACGTCGCGAATTTAATGTTCATGGACTTTTTATGGTAATTAATTAAGTTTACATGTTGCTTAAACCATAGTAATATATTAATTTTTTAGATAAACTGGGATCATACAGAGGAAGAAGATGGAGGTGAATGTTCAAGAACAAAAGATTTTGCAGATGCTGAAAGAATCTGTCGTCATTTGAATATTGAATTACATTCTGTAAATTTTGTAAAAGAATATTGGAATGAAGTATTTCTGTGCGGTTAATATTATTATTTTATTGATGTTATATATTATTGACATATTTTAGACCGTTGATTGAAAGTTACAAAGAAGGAAAAGCAGTTGTTCCAGATGTTGGATGTAATTCAGTTATTAAATTTGGAACTTTTTATAAATTTGCATTTGAGAATCTTAAAGCTGATGCCGTGGCCACAGGGCATTATGCACAAACTTCATTTGGTGATTTCTTAGAAAAGAAAATAAATGATGAAAGATGTCGGCTACTTCGAGCAAAAGATTCAATCAAAGATCAAACATATTTTCTGGCAAATGTTTCAGAAGATAAACTTGGAAATACAATGTTTCCCGTTGGATCACTTTTAAAATCTCAAGTCCAACAAATTGCTGCACAAGAAGGCTTAAACTTTTTATTAAATAAAAAAGAGGTTTTATTTGTCTTTAATTTATTCCATTACTGTAAAGGAAGAATTTATAGAGTATGGGAATATGTTTTGTTGGAAAAAGAAAATCATTTCCAGAATTTTTATCAAGATATGTTGAGCCTCAAAATGGTGATATTGTTCTTGCTTCAAATGGAAGAATTATTGGAAATCATTCAGGTGTGTATAATTATACTTTGGGGAAAAGAATTTCTGTTCCAGTCAAAAATTATCAAAGTCATGATGGATTATTTGTATCAAAGATTGATCCAATGAATCAGATATTATATGTTGTATGTTTTTCTCTTTTGTTTTACAGTATATTAATTATTATTATATTTTAGTGTGAAGGCTCACATCATCCATCACTTTTTGCTCGATCATTTAAAATTTCTTCACCAATTTGGATTACTCCACCGCCGAAAAAAGAAAAATTTGAATTTGTATTACAAAGAAATCAACCATTATTAGAATGTAAATTATTATCAAACAATATAATAATTCCAAAAAGACCTGTTAGAGCTGCTGCATTAGGCCAGGTTAGACTTTTTATAATTGAATTATTGGGCTACAGTAATCCCATAACTCTTTTAGATGTGTGTTATTTATGATGGCGAAACGTGTTTAGGCGGTGGTGAAATTGATGAAATTATTAGTACATTAGAATCCTAACTAAACCTTTTTTGATGTATTTTTTGTTGATTTTAATTGTTAAAGTATATTAGTTAAAAATCTGGAATAAAAAATTGCGACAATTTGCACATTAGTTTATCCTTTCGATAATTTGACATTTTTTCTGTTACAGTTTTTCACTTAATAAAGCAAGTGAATTTCTCCCTATTTTTCATTAAATTACAGAGGAGGGAGCCGAAAAATTTTGCCTTAAACAATTGCATCCAACTCGAACCTGTGACCTAGCCACCATTGGGGCAACGTTTTCTGGCCTTCGAAAATGGAAGACAACCCTTTCCTCGTTAGGGAAAGTTTCAATCAAATAAAATAAATCGTACTTATTTCCAAATTATCCTTTACTTTTAGATAACTGGAGTAATATTTTGACAGTAATTTCTTTTTAAAAATATTGAGGGCAAAGTGAAGCAGCTAATAAGCCTTTCTTATTTAATTTTTCATGATTGGAGTTTGTGACACATTTTTAAAAAACTAATCATAAATGAATAAATACAGTAGGTTTATTTATTTGAATTATGCTGAACCTTGTCAATATCGACCGGAGATGCGAGGGTTACGGTGGTAATGATGGCCAAGTTACCAATTTTTCTCATGAAAGGTTTTTGCGGTCAATTGAATGTATGTGCTTGCAAGACTAAAATGACTAACACTTTTATATTTGGATACGGTAAAAAGTGTTTTGTTAATTTTATCTTTTGGCAATACGTGAAATTAAACAAATGGTATTGATACAAAAAGCTTTGATTCTATAAAAAAACTTTGTGTTAGTTAAAAGCATTTACGGGCTATTCTATTTTAATATTTTTAATTTATATAGCAATGGGCTTAGCTCAACGTGAAAGGCGAGATATTTGGTACAAAGTTGCAAAAGCTCAAGGCTATCGAGCAAGAAGTGCTTTAAAATTATTACAAATACATCAGAAAATGAAGATACTTGATGGTTTGCTTTTTACATTGTATTTTTAGACTATATAATTTTTTAATGAAATTTTATAGGAATCGCATCAGCTGTTGATTTATGTGCTTCACCAGGTGGATTTTCACAAGTATTAGCTGAATATATTAAATCTTCAAACCAATCATCAGACGTATCTTATATACCTGTATTGGGGATAGATATTCAACCAATACATACTTTGGATGGAGTAGAATTTTGGGTTCGTGATATTACGGATGTATGTTTATTTAACATTTGCTTTTCTTTCTCATGAAAGTTGTATTATTTTTATAGCAAAATTTATACAAAGATATTATCAAGCATTTTATGAATGATAAAGTTGATCTTGTATTATGTGATGGTGCACCAGATGGTTAAATTTATATATTTCTTTATTACTCATTTATGCCATTGATTTTTAAGGATTTGGTACTGCATTTGAAGATGGATTTTATCAAGAAGATTTGGTTCTAACTGCTCTTCAGCTTGCAATATTTATTCTTCGCCCTGGTGCAACATTTGTTGTTAAAGTTTGTCAATCTTAGAAATGATACAGTTATTAATCGTTGAAATTTTTAGGTTTTTCGTGGAAAAAATTCTCATTTATTGACTTACCGTATCTCACATTTCTTTGAATCAATCGCTTATGCAAAGCCACGAGTTTGTCGACAAAGCAGCTGTGGTTTGTTTATTCATTTTATTTTCTAAATTTAACAAGATGTTTTAGAAGCTTTTCTGGTATGTAAAAACTTCAATCTTCCATCTTTTTTATCCTCCAAAAATGTTGAAGGTATTTTTCTCTTTTATTTATGCAGTTACTAATAACTTGTAACTTTTTTAGAGCTGAAAGATTCTTTTTGGAAATTTATTTATTCTATCAATGATATATCATCTGATTTTTATGTTGATTATATTGTTTGTGGTGATACAAAATATGATGCAGATGCGAATTATCCTGAATTACCAGAAGATTTTGAATATTCTACTGAAGTCAAGCCGCCTCTAATGCTTCCAACAAATCCTGCTTATAAAATTGCTTGTGAACTTAAGAAACAAGGAAAATTATGTAAAGCTGCAAAAAATTGAATTGTATGTTGGATAATTGTTAAGTTTTTTGTTTTGAAAATAAAAAACGTTTATTTATTTAGTAGCTACAGTATACACTAAACATTCTATAAACATTATATAAATTTTAAAAAGACGAGCATTAAACTGAAACCGATTATCTGAAATGCTTTTTTTATATATTTGTTTTGTAAACATTTTTTATTTTACCTTTACAAAGAATTTTCTGTCAAACATTTGAATATTAAAGATGCCGATTGAATTACTCGCATTTCTTTTGATTTGTTTACTGTATCCTATTACTATTGATGGAATCTTAAAATTCTTTTTTTTTTAAATTTATACCATTTTATATTACCTCTTCATGTAACGTTGTATTTGAACTGACGAGTTGAAGCAAACGATATGAAAAACCAGTAACTTTTTCGTTTGCTTTGAGTGACAGTATTAGAATAAATGAAATAAAAATAATGTGGTCCAAAATTAAAATTCCAAAAAGAAGATAATGTAAAATAGTGTAATCTTGAAAGCCTTTGAATGTGAATGATAAGGATAACGGGATCAGTGATAAACATAAACAACCAGTGAGAAAATTACTAAAAATTTTGTATTTCTTAATTTAATTATTAACAGTGCCACAATTTCGTCGAAGTTTTGGAGGATGACAATTCGATTTTGGAAAGTGGCACGCTTTATAAAATTTCATTCTCTCTAGCTGTGTTTTCGAGCCACTGGTGACGGAGGCGATTTTTGTAAAAGATCTAAGAGCGATTAAAGCGCCATGCCGTCTGGTGGCGCCACCGGTGGCGGTGGCTTGATGTTTTGCATTTTTTTTAAAATTGGAAACACTGTTCTCTGGTGTGAATTTCATTTTTCGCTTTAATTTTGGCTTTTCTGGTGGATAAAATGTCACCTGTGTCACCTCCTCAAGTTGCGGTAAATTAAAGACAAAAATTACCTAAAGCAAGCTTTAAATTGTTGAAAAACATCAATTATTTGTTGATGCGCAAATAAATAATGCCGGATAACAGGTAATTGACTAATATTTTCATCGTTATCAAAATCATCCAATAATCCATCAAATTCTGCCATAATTGAAAGTAATGAATATGTTAAAATTGAATTATAAATTGGTAAAGCAATAAAATGAAATAATATAATTAAAAGATAAACAGGAGTCAAAATTTGATCAATTTCTAAATCTTCAATTTTTGGAAATTTAACAATTACATTGTCCAAGTATTGATAGTATGTGTAAATAGAGACATACAGTAATACTCGGATAAAGCCATAAATTACTGCTGTTCGCTAAAAATAAATTATTCTTACTAAACATTAAATTTCTATATTTACTTACATTTAAACCAATAAGTCTTTTACGATGTTTAACGATTCCGATGCCATTGGAAGAATTCAAAATAGCATTTTGTAGCTTCACATCTCCATTATTCCAAAACCAAATAAAAACGCATGCAAACGCAAAAAGTGATTGCAAACGAGTACAAAACAGTATAACTTTTATAATTGAAAGTTGACTTGATAATAGTTGTATAAATTCCATTACAATAGAGATAATAAAAATAAAGCTAAGAATAATAAGAATAAAGCAATGAATGTAGTAAAGAATTTTTCCAGTCCATTTTTTTGGAGGTCGACGTCTTCGACGAACACATATTAAAGAACCGAAGAATTTTGAATATTTTTGAAGAATTAATAGCTAAAAAGTGTTTAATTGAAAAGTATACTGTACTAAAGCTAAAATTCATCGTACTTGTTGATTTAAACTTTTTTGTAATGCCAATGCTGCTTCATAAGTTGAAAAGTTCAGTTCCATGAATGGCATTTTTGACGAAAAGTAAACTACTAAACATGAAAACTTTCAGCGTCTACTTCTACTTCAACTTAAATTTTGCTTTCATTTGAGTTTTTTACTTATTTTTTTTCCTTCCTTTCTTGTTTTACGACATTTTTTGTAAGTTAAGCCTTAGTTTTACCATGCTTTTTTGTCTTGAAAAATTAATATGCTTCGCTAAGCTTTTACCCATATTCTTTCACCGAAAACAAAAAATGTGATTCGTCTTCCGTTGCCAATAATGTGGATTATTTGCGTCATAGACAGTGTAGCATTTTTTGAAGACAAATAAAAAAAAGAACATAGTGTTAGAGACAAATAAAAAGAAATTTATTAAATCAAACACTCCAGCTTTGTTACAGCTACAGTATACCAGTGTTGTGTCATAATCCATTTTTAACAAAACACAAAAAGTTTAGAAACAGTAAAACCTGTAATTCTTTTGTTCAATTTTTCTTCTGTTACACTAGAAAAAATTTACAAAATTTGTTTTAGCATCTTTGTCATAGATATCTTTTGCACTTTCACTTTTCTTTTTTCTCCCTCTTCTTCTTCAAGGCCATCAAAAATTGAGTTTAATAGACTTTTTGCCTTATACAATGACGACAAAGAAAGCAAGTTATTGCCAAAAAAAATCAAAGAAAAGAACAGATTATATTTTTAAAAGAGTAAAAAGAAGTTTTTCATGACACTTAAAAGAAGGCAACAAAAACTAGTCTGTAAAAATTACTTGGACACATAAAAAGTAAGAAAAGCTGATGACTTTCACTTTTTGACCCAATTTGATCTTTTTCCTTTTTTGCGAGAGGTATTTATTTTTAGTTAAGTTTTTAAATTAAGTAGCTTTTTTCGTATCCATCAACGTTTTTCTTTTTGTAATAAAAAATAGGTGAAAGTGGTCACTTGTCGCTTGTCTGTGGATTAGCCGCTTTCCTTTTTTTAAGGATGAAAAAGTTTTAACGTCTTATTCAAATGCGGAAATCTCGTTAATGTAAACATTGACTGACCATTCCCTCTCACGTACCTGCTGTTTATTCATTTATGTATTTTGATAGCAACATAATAATAAAAAGATAAACAAAGAATATACAGAAAAAAAACATCTTGAGATCCTTCATTTTACTTTTTTTGTAAATGGGATAAAGTATCGTTATTTGAGATTATCCAAAAACGGAAAATGACTCACACTAAATTTAATATCTCTTTTTTTGGTATTGTATTTTTACGTTAAAAAGAACATAATACGACTAAGGTCAGCTCAACAACCAAAAAAAACCAGCGTTACTACTATTGAACAATCAAATAATTGGTAGTCAGAGGATAAAAAAAGGTAGTTAGTTTTTTCCCGTTTTCTCTTTTTTTTCCTCGCGGACATTGTTAATGTTCATCATCTCAAATTTTTTGTTGTCCGATCGTTTTCAATTTCACAATTGCTCCGCCTTGTGATTCTTCAACTTCCGTACATAGTCTTCGAATTTGACCTGTCAAAGATTCACTTTCTTGTCACTTTTTTTTAAACAATTTTAGCCATTTTTTGTTATAATTTTTGACTTTTTATTGCTCTTTTTTAAGCTTAAGGGTATAAAACTCGGGTGTAAAAAGAATGACAAGAACATCGTTGTTAATAAAATGTTACATTTTAATATGTTTTATTCCTAACATATGTTTTGCTCTACCTTCAATAACAACAAAAGATGTAAGTTTTTATTTTTGTAATAATAGAAAAGACATTAAACCCGAAAGTTACAATGTTGTTTCTTCATTAAGACCCTTTCAATGTTGTAAAATTTTGATGTTTCATAAACTGATAAAAAAATTTAAGGTGGTGGATAAAACTGCTCCTGCCGTAGAAACAAGTTTAACAGATGCTGACTTTAAAAAATTACCCGATAAAGAAGTTGATCTTCGACAACTTGGAATTGAAGTCCCTGATGATCCAACAATGGGAAATAAAGCAGAAGGAGATATTGCAGTATTAAATATTAAGAAATTTATGGATGACCAATCATCAACTATTGGAAGAAATGCAATACGACAAAATTATCGAAGATGGCCAAATAATGAAATTCCATATACTTTAAGCTCACAATATGGGAGTTATTCCCGATCAATTATTGCAAAGGCAATGAATGAATATCACACAAAAACATGCATAAAATTTATTCCACGTGTTGAAAATATTCATAAAGATTATGTTTATATTCATCCAGATGATGGTTGCTATTCATTGGTGGGAAGAACAGGTGGAAAGCAGCCACTGAGTCTTGATTCTGGTTGTATTCAAACCGGTACAATTGTTCATGAACTTATGCATACTGTAGGATTCTTTCATGAACAATCAAGGTATTATTATTTAAAAGTTTATAATCATCTTTATTCAAAATCATATGATTTCTAGATATGATAGAGATGAATATATTGAAATTTCATGGACAAATGTGATAAATGGTGCTGATGATCAATTTGAAAAATATGGTATGAATGTTATTGATCAAATGAATGAACCATATGATTATTCATCAATTATGCATTATGGACCGTATGCATTTAGTTCCAATGGTAAAAAGACAATTATTGCAAGAAAACCTGGAGCTGGAAAAATGGGACAAAGAATACAATTTTCTGAAATTGATTTAAGAAAAATTAATAAACTTTATCAATGTAATATTTCATCAAATATTAATAACAATAATTTTAATGGAAACAATATTAATCAAATTAGTAGTAGTAATACCGTATCCCCATCAACGATTAATACCTCCAATACAAAGGTGAATAGGCCTTCAATACCATTTTTACACAATCGATTTATTCGGCCAATACGTCGATGGGGACCAAATAGACTTATTCCCACCATCGGATAAATGATTTAAATAATTGTGTTCTTTTTTGTGTTTGTATCTTAATTTTTTTATGCTATGCTTTCTTTCTTCAGTTCTTTCATGTATCTGTTTTGTGTTTCGCTTTCCACGGGTCGCTACAGTGTCCTTTGGTTTTCAAGCTTTAAAATTTGTCTTTCAGTTTTTTTATTTATATTTTTTATTTATTTTCTTTTTTTAATACACAAAATAAAGTGCTTTCATTTATTTTATTTCTGCTCTATTCTGTTGGATTATAATTTTTAAATTTTAGATTTATGTTTATTGATTAAAGCTTTTTAGACAGAATGTAATGATCAAAATTGGAGATGTGCATTTTGGTCCATGTCAATATTTGGATATTGTCAAGAATACAAAGAGATTAGGGAAATAGTATGTCAAAAATCTTGTGGAACTTGTATGGATTTATCGATATCTACTATGAGTGCTAAAGGAGGTATATCTAAAAAAAATATTTTTATTTCCTTGTTCATTTATAATCCCTTCAATATATTTTTTTATTTCAGTAGGATGCGCTGACAAAAGTCCTATTTGTAAACATGTAAAAAAAGGTGGGTGTTCATCACCTTTAACACAGATCACATGTCAAAAAACTTGTGGGCTATGTGATGAAAATATATGTGAAGATAAAGCTGATTGGAGTGTATGCCAAAGTGTTGTCATTCTTCAACTTTGTTCAGAGCATGAAGATTGTAATCGAACTTGTGGATTTTGTAAATAATTTTTTCAAGACAGGAATAAAACAACTCATAGTTTATTGCCTATAATCATGCAGTACAAAAATAGTTATATCAGCTAAAAATACAGCAATAGCTGACAGGAAATTAATATTGCTGAAGAGTTTATAACTTTCTAGTATAACACGGAAGAAATTTTCTGCAGCATTCTAACAGTATTTCAACAGCGAGGAAGAATTCGAGGATTGTTTGCTGCTCGAAGAACGCTGGAAGACTGCAAGACGACAAAAACGTTAAAAATTTCAACAGTTTTCCTGGAGTCTTCCAACAGCGAGAAAGAATTCCAACAGTCTTCATAGAGTATTACTGTACGATTTTAACTGTTGTAGTAATGACAAAACAAAATCATGTGCAAAGAAACTGAAAAGCTAAAACAAAATAAAGTTTATTTTTCTCATATTTAACCTAACAAACAACTAATATTCAACTATTTATAAAACTTTAACCACTTCCACTTTCAATTTTACGCTTCTCTTCTGGTTCTTCAAGTTCAAAATTCTTTTCTGCTATTTGTGAACGGATTTTTGCTGGAATCATCTTAGGCTCCACAGGAATTTTTTCACGAAGTTTCTTTTGATATTCAAAACTTAAAATTGTTTCAATTTGATCTGACCATTGATAACCACTTGGTGAACCAACAAGTAAATGACGAAGTTTACCATTTGAAAGTTGATCCAATTTATCAAATTCTTCATCAGACATTGCAGGAACTTCTCTTCGAATTGTATTTTGAACAATCGGTCTATCTTCATCATCTACCGTAGCCCGTTCATTAACACATCCATGAATATAAAAAAGTCGACCATTATCATCCTCAGCATGACAATTACCTAAAAAATAATATTTTTAAACAGTTTTTATTCAAAAAATTTTACCTTTTGCATCAATCAAAACGCGTTCATTTTCTAATAATTTTGTTTCCTTTTCAACATTTTCAAGAGATTTTTCAAAGTTCACACCAAGAACTGTCAAACCAGGAATCGTTTCTTCCAATAACAAAACACTTTTAGCTAAATTTTCAACATGATCAAGACCTTCCAGTCGTAAATAAGTTAATTTTTTGAGACTATGCAATCCACGCAACCCTTTTGCAGAAATACGATGACATCCACTTAAATCTAACATTTCTAATGAATCACCAAAAATTGAACCAATACGCCCAAGAGTCCAATCATCAACATATTTGCATCCAGCAAGTCGAAGCATTCGAATATGTTTAAGATCATATAAATTATCAAATCCTTCAAAAAGTAATTCTGTGCCAGATGCATCAATAGCTTCAATATACATTCCAGGAACTCTTACACCTGGTAATTTATATTTCTTTTTTTTATCTTGTTTAAACCACGTATCATCACCAATAAATTTAACTTTCGCACCTCGATGAACTAAAAAATGAGCAGCAGCTAAATCAGCACCCAAGAATAATAATCTTTCTGGAAGAAATCTAAATAAGTATCTTTTTTGTTTGTATTTGGAGCTCAAAAAACTTACCTTTGATCATATTGTAGTCCAACAAAATGATCATATTCTTTACATCTTCTAATATTATCAAATGAATGATCAACATAACGCATTTGTGTATGAGCAGTAAGCATTTCCATTGACATTTCACCTGTTTCTTGACGAGTTTGATCTGCGAGCGGCTTTTTTGGTAAAACTAAAAAGTATTGTATAACAAACATAAAACAAATTAATTAAAAAATCATACCATGTTCTATACGTTCTGGTGAAATATATAAATCATCACTAAGGCGCATATAATTTTTAACCCGATTTAGTTCATCTTCATATTTAAGTCGATCTTTAGCAACTGATTGCCATCGTTTAAATGATCGCCATTTGTGAATAAAAAATTTTGATCTTGATGTTAAACCTCTTGAAGCAGTTGTACCAGCTTGACATATTGTAAGTGCCGATATCATTCCCTTTAACAGGGATATATATATTATAAATAATTAAAGATAATCAACACTTGAAAAAGTAAGGGAGATTGAAATACTTTTTTTAATGAACTGAACACCGTACACATTAAGCCAAGCATGTTGATTACAAACATTGCTGTTAAAATTTTTTAAAAATAAAAAGGTTTTTAAAAAATTACATGATCTTTGAAAATAACCTGAGCAGTGCTGGCGGTTTACCGAAATTTCTCGGTTCACCGGTTCGGTAAACCGAACCGAAACCGAAATTCGTCGGTTCATCGGTTCGGTAAACCGAACCGAATTCTAAAAGTTTCGGTTCACCGGTTCGGTTTACCGAAAAACCGTACCGAACCGAGTTTTTTTAAAGAAAAGTTTTGTTTCTGTGCTCAGAAAAAGCCTTTTAGCCACTTATCTTTAACTAAAATGTCCTTAACAATGATTTTGCTACAAATTTGTTAGTCCAATCAACGAAAAAAGAACTTTTTAGAGAAAAACAAACGAACATTTTAAATCAGATTGAACCGAAAACCGAAAATCCACGGTTCGTCGGTTCGGTAAACCGAACCGAAACCGAAAAGCTTCGGTTCACCGGTTCGGTTTACCGAAAAACCGTACCGAACCGAACCGAAACCGAACCGAAAACCGTACCGAAAACCGAAAAACCGCCAGCACTGAACCTGAGCACAGATTTAAAAATTTGTTAGTCTTTTTACGTGGTTTTTTTTTCTTTTATGGTAGAACAAACAGATAGCCGAATAGCTTATTTCAAACAATGATATGCTACAATTAGAGTTGATGGGACATCCAAACTCTAAAAAAACTGGACGCTATCTTACCAGAAAATTCTCCACATTTCTAATTTTTATGTAAAAATCGTCTAAAAATATTATATTTAAAATGCTATTAATGTTGTCAACTTAGCCTGCTTTCTTGTTATTTTTCTTTTATTTTACACTTTTAGACGCTTAGATACTGTATTAACAAAAAACAAAAAAGTTTAATATTGTAAAAGCCATAATAAAACTTTTAATAACTGTAAGTTGAAAATAGTGTCACTGATAAGCTTCGAAAAAATTACCATTAAGTCCGCCAATAGTGCTTCCTGATCCCGATTCCATATATCGGAAAGAATGGGAATCTACAATAAGAATCGATGGAACCGTCAAAACAATCGAATCCAAAAATAATCAACTCCTTTGTAAAAATGTCGTAATTTAGTGGATTTTTTAAATTAAAGTTTACCCAAAAAAAATTGGGAGTACTGTAATTAAAAATGTTAATTACAGTACCCCTTAAATGTTTACCTGCCTTAAAATGATAAAATTATGTCAGAGTAAAATATTTTTAATTTTTGACATCTTAAAATTTTTCGGGCGATAGAAGAATCGGGTCGGAATTGATTTTTGTGAAGGAATCGAAAGAATTGATCGGAAGCGGGAATCGATAAAACTTTGTGGAAACGGAATCGCTAAAAACTGTAATCACGAAAAACACTGTTTTCCAGATCTTTCAAGCGGGCATGCCATCCGTATAATACCTTGTTGCACCATGTTGTATTACTTTCAACTGTTGTAAATTAATATCATTATTACCTTTTGGTTCACAATTATTACCAGCAATTGTCAAATATGGGATGAGTCTGATGCATCTTTTCATTTCCATAAGATTCTTTGCTTTTATTATATTTATGAAATGTTAACTACAATTTAGCTCGATCACAGAATTAAAATGTGACATTATTAATTACAAAAAAGATTATTTTACAAATACTTCTTTATTTGTAGCTGTTTCATGTTGTTAATGATAAACCTTGCATGGCTTCATACTGATAAACTGAAAGCATCAACGTAATACAATAAATATTTATTTTGAATTATTTTTATTTAATTTTTATGTGGTTGGAATCTCTGTCAACATTTTTAAAAAGCATGCGGAAGATTAGAAATTCGAGTCAACAGAGGAAGATATCATCAAAGGAGAATCAATGAATAAATTACCATATTTTTTTGCAATTTGCATATCCATTATTCAAAATATTATTATTGCTGAATAACATTCAAAAAACGTTCTTCAAATTGTGCCTCCCATACTTCTTCTCGTTGCATCAATTTTCTTCATCTGAACACATAATCAATTGCTGTTAACTTATTTCGTCTTAAATACAACATGAATAATAATAAACGTATGCGGGATCGTGGTAGTTACTTTGAAGGTCTACCATTCTATCTCCAAAATCGTGAAATTTTCCCAATTGATGCTAATGAATTCTATTACTCAAAAGTTTATGATGATGATGAATATGACTACCGGTAAGTTCTTTGTTTATTATTGTTACAATATTACTGTAGAAAATCCATAATTTTAGCCACGTCCATGTTCCTATGGAATTTCGTCAATATGTTCCAAAAAATAAATTGTTCACTGAAGAAGAATGGCGAGGAATTGGAATTCAAATGAGTCCAGGATGGGAACATTTTCTTATACATGCAAGGGAACCTCATGTACTTGTTTTTCGACGTGCAAAAATGACTCAATAAGTTTCGGTGCTGCTTATATATATATACTTTCGTTTAGTATTGGTTTAATAATATGTGTTTTTCTTTAATTTTGACGCTTAATTTTTTGTGTTTATTTAAAAGTACTAAATATTTATTAATAAATTTTATGTCCCATGTAAACTGATGTATAGTAAACAAAAGCTTTAAAACAGACAAAAATTGTCAGCATTTTAAGATCATTAAAATACTCTGAAAGATCATTAAAAGTCTGTGAAAGATTATCTTATTGCTCCATTTCTTTTTACCATAGAAAATTAATATGTGGTATACAACAAGATGTTAGAGAAAAAGATTCAACAACTTTATCAAGACGAGGCAATTCCAGATAAAAAATTGAAGCTGAAAAGAACAGAAGTGCGAACGAAAAGATAGGTAAAAATATACGATTGAAGGAGAAAAAGAGTAAAGGGGCTAACAGAAACTATTGTTTCATCAATTTTTAAACGAAGTTGGCCCCTATATCCCTGTTCAGCATGCTGAATTGCATCATATAAATGAATTTCATGATTTTTGATAAACTTCTGGTGGCCATTTCATAGCGAAATTTTAATTTTAATAAAAAAACGTTTATGTTGGTATAAGGTATTGGCAAAATATGAATTGACATAAGCAGAATTTTAACAGTTTTTTAAAAGTCGCTATCAAACTTTGACATTTAAAACTTCGTTACTGTTTTATCGGCTCTGAAATACTTTTTTATCAAGTAATTGTTTAAATTAGATTGAATACTTAAATAACGAGGAAGGTATTTGTTACATACTATTCCATCAACTTTTAGTTATATCGTGACACTTCTGTTTGCGTTCCATAATTTATGATATTATCTTTTGTTTTCTATTTTATTTTTGTACTTCAAAAGCCTTCAAAGTTTAGTTTATCTTTTTAAATAGTACTGTTTTTAGGTGGAAATATGGATGAATTTAATTTGACACTACTAGAGAGCAGTTCAGTAAACAACAGTAAGTTTTTTAAATCAAATATCGCTGTAGCATCCTTTTATTCTATATTTATTCTTTTAGATTTATTATATGATAATGAAGAGCTATTTGCCAGCATTCCTGATGATCATAATGAAAATGGATTTGAAAATAATGCAGAAGAAGATGATGAAGCAGATATGGAATTTGCACAACCTTCATCATCATCAACGCCGCTAAAAGCTGTATGTCTCTTGTATATTTATTTTTCTATTATACCTATGGGTTGAAAAGGAGTAGATAAAAGAATATTTTTTTTAGAAATCTAAAGGTTCTAAAAGAGCACGTAATGGTGAAGTATTATCAAGAAGTGCCTCAGCTCGTCCTCGTTCTTCTGCTAATCCTTCAACAGTATTACAAGAATCAGAGCTAAGAAATGAAATTCAACTTAATGTTTGTGAACTTACTGGTGAATTTGTTGCTCCAATAACAAATTTTCAACCAGCTAATAATCCTCCTGCTGATACTGCAGATGTAACAACACGTAATAGAAATAGAGCACAACAACGGTATTTGCTCTTCATTTTTGTTTAAAAAATTACCGTATATCTTTTAGAACAATGGATGCATTACTTGGTCAAGCAGCACTTTTAGCTGCTCGTGGGAAAGAAGATGAAGCAATAGAAATGTTGCATGAAGTAGTACGACAAGACCCTCGAAAACCACATGCATATCGACAAATTGCTGAAATTTGTGAAAATAGAAATGAAATGATAAAATGTTTTGAATATCGACTATTAGCTTGTCATGTTGAAAAATCCTGTAATTATGAAGAATGGAATGAAGTTGGTGATCTTGCAGTACAACTGGACCGTTTATTTGAAGCTTCTGCATGTTATGAAAAAGCTGCTAGATATGGTAATGAATTTTGGGTATTCTTTGAAAAACGAATTAAAATCTTACAACAACTTGATTCGATACCTTTGATTATGAAGACAAAGCTGAGCGCTATGGAATCCATTAATCTTGAAAAATCTGGTTTAACTTTTGATTGGCTTGAACAAATGATGAGAGATGTTGTAAATTATTATACTGAAACAAATGATACTGATAAATCAATAAGAGCTTTAATGTGTTATTTTGTTCGTTGTGCAAGAGAAGGAATTGTAAATGTTAATCAGATGGATATTTTGACAGCAAACTTAGTTCAAGAAGAACGTTATTCAGATGTTGTTCATTTAATACTTGGGCTGTGCTCTTCTATTAAGTCTTTAAATAGTGATGGTAATTCTGGTTATAAGGCAAGATAAAACCATTTTTTGGGTACATTTTACATCTTTTTAAATTTTTAGATCGTATTTCATGAAGGTGTAGTAACTGTTAACCCTTTTCCTCTTGTCAATGTTTCAAGCTTTATTATTGGTCCTGATTTACCTACTGTACTTTTAGCAAGATTAATTTTGGCATTAATTTATACACGAAATGATTTTTGTGTTGAATCTTTAATAGATACTTTATGTGATCGTGAATTTGATATAAAATCTAAAGAGCTTTATCTTGATATTGGTAATGCCTTTGATGCACTCTCATATGAATCTGGTGGACTTGCTTATGCTGAAAAATTAGTTCAATCTCCAACTTTAACTGAATGTCCACATTCATGGTATTTATATGGATATTATATTGAAAAGACAAAGGAACCTATTCAAGCAGTTGATGCTTATAAACATGTTCTTCAACTTGATAATGAGTATGTTGATGCTCGTATTAATTTATCATGCATTTATCAACATCATAATGATATGGAATCTGCTATTGCTATATTAAAAGGAACAACAATGGAACGATGCCATAGAATTCCTGATGAAAGAATTTTAATTCGTCAAGCTGAAGTATTTTTAAGTCAACAAAAGCATGATGAATATATTCGTTGCATCCGGTTAATTTTAATTCCACATTTTTATATGGTTAATGTATCAGCTGATAGCATTCTGAAACGACGAGGAACACAAAATAGTATGTCTTTTTTGTAAAAAAGATGTTTTTTTGAATCTTAATTTAGATAAATTAGTTCACATGAATCTTCGAAGAGCTATTATGAATGCAGTTTCTCGAACAAATTTTGAAAGAATGATTAATCGAATGGGAGCTATTGCTGAAAAGGATAAGCGTTCTTGTGATGCTTTAACAGCTACTCAAATGAGTGATTATGCCATGAGACTTATTGAAGGATTAGCTACTCAACATAATTATGAAGAATTACTGTATGTTGTCTGTTATACTTTCTTACATCCAAAAATTCCTCCTTTAAAGTAAGTTAAAATAACTCTTTTTGGAGATTTTTATAAAAGCTGCTTATACTTTTTTAGCATGGGTGTTTTTCAAAATATTTTATTTTATGCTTCTATTAAAGCAGGAAATTATCAATTAGCATTTGAATATTTGCGATACTTACATACAGTAACCTATGCCACAAAGAGTGATGAAAAATTTGATGAAAATGAACGAAAATTAAAATTAAGACAAATTTATACTGCTTTAAATTTTGTTTTTTGTCATCAACAAGGTGTTGCTCAACAACGATTCATTGGACGATGTCTTCAAAAATCACCTGATCAGATGCATTTACATTTAATAGCTGGAAATAATTCTCTTATGGCTGGTTCATATAAAACTGCAATTTGTAAGTATTTTTATGGGATGTATACACACGTAAGCAAGGTGGTAGGATTTTCCCACTGCTTCCCATGTATGGCTGTATGTTATTTAATTAACTTTTATATTTTAGATGAATATATTATTGTTTTAAAAGAAAGACCAAATGATTCGTTAGTGCATTTTAATCTTGCTTTATGCTTTACTCATCTTGCAAGTAGACGAGATATTACCAGACGGATTGCAGTTGCTACAAGAGTATTTATTTTATAATTATTTATTTGTTTTTGTTAGGAAACTTAATATTTTTTAGGCTATTGCATTTATGGCAAAATATAAACAATTGCGATTAGCTGAAGGTCCAACACAAGAAGTTTATTATAATATTGGTCGTATGTTACATCAACTTGGTTTTTCAACTCATGCACATTATTGGTATTGTAAAGTTCTTGAAGAGCCAGATGTACAAGTATTGGAAGAAGATGAGCGTACGGGTGATGAAATCGTGAAAACATCATATGCTTATAATTTGAAATCTTTGGCGGCATTGAATCTTGCTTACATTATGAAGACTTATAATCCTCAAAAAGCTAGGCTACTCAAAAGACAATATTGTGTAATTTAATGTTGCTGATTATTGATTTAATTTTTGTTGTTGTTTATATTACTTACATATGTCTGTAGTAATAAAAAATTTGGTAGTTTATCTCTTTTAAAATCTTGACATTTCACCCACTTACGATATGAACGAGTTGTTTTCAAAAATAGTGGTTGAATACCGTGTCATTTTTTGAAAAATGCGAAAACGGTAAATACCGTCAAGCCCATATCCAAGGGGTGGCTGTGTAGGCTTATGCATACACCCAAAAGTATTTAAATTTGAAATTAAATCTTGAATACTGTATTTTGAAAATAGGTAATGCTGGGAATACTGTACAAAAATTTGTCTCATATATGTCTTAATTCAAAATATAGAAAGATAATTAACGGAGTTGAAGAACCAGAAAATCAACATGTTCTAGCGAATGAAAATCAGGAAAGGAAGGCATTTTCTGCAATATAATTGTTATTGATACAGTAATTTGCGTTAATTCCGTTTTTAATAAGTTTTTTTAAATTAAAATTGATGACACTTGAAAACAACAAAATGTAATCATTTTCACCAAGGTATAATGTAATTTATTAATTTAAATTATTAGAGATCAAAAGTTGGCACCAAATTCAATTTTACTTTTACAAAAAAAACCGTATAAAAAGGCAAGACAAAATATTTTTTTTCTTTAACAATGTGATTCCCGTCGAGGTGGTGGTGGAGCATTTGTAGTAGTAATTCGTAGACTATTGTTATCATTGATACCATTACTACTATTACCATTTGCTTGGGTATCAGGTGTAGTAGCTGCATTATTTTCTGTATAATTATTATTATTAAGTATTGTAGATATGCTTAAATTTCTTGGAGAATGTGAACGTCGTCGATCATTTGGTAATTCCTAGAACCTTTTTATTTTTTGTTATTTTTTTATATTTTTTTTGAAAAATTTAATTATACCAAACGTTTTTGTTCTTTTGGAGATTCTTTTTTGGTAATCACACTTCGAAGACGTGTAAGAACATTGAAAGTAAGTGACATTGAACTAAAAACAAAACAAAAAAAGTATTAAAATTAAATGTTGCTTTGCTAGCTTGTTTTCTTCTTTTTTTTCAATTACCGTTTTAATTCTTTTGGTTGTGAATGTGTTTCATTGTTGCTTGTAGATTCGGGTTCACGGAATGATGCATTATTGGAATGTGGATACGCGGTTGCTCGATATGTTTCATTATTTCCTGGAGCGTATACTTTTTGAAATCTTGTTCGAAGAGCATTACGTTTACAACCAAATGATAAAAATAATGCAGTACGAAATTTGCTATTTAAAAAGCAATAAGTTATTGGATTTGTACATGATGAAAGATAAGTTAATACTGTAATAAATGTGTTAAGCTCAGAATGCCAAACATTAAAAGTCTAAAATGTGAAACAAAACTTTTTAAAAAAGTTGTAAAAAAAATTTAAACATACTCCAAAATGATCTTGTGCATTTAATAATAACCACCAAATATAGCTGGGGGTCCAACAGCAAAAAAATATAATTACAATAACAATTAACATTCTAATCAGGCGCTGCTTTGCAATTGCTGTTCGGCTGCTATGTGTTGATCGTAAACTTTGTTCAATAAATTCTGAACCTTTTCGAGATGATGTATCTCCTCCATTGATGTCTTCAGCACGAAATGAAATTAATGGAGTTCTAAAATTTTTATCGTCACTTTTTTTCTCTTTTCTTCTTTTCCCTCTTTCTAATATAATTTTTGAAAAGAGAGAAGTTAAAAAAGATTAAATTACTTCATTTTTCGACTTTTTCCGGTCACAAGACTACTACTCCTTAGTTTTCCGGGTCTTGCACTATCTAATCTATCCATAGAATTTTCAGCAACTTCAATTGCAGCAATATCCATTTTTAAGCCTGATCGTAGCGATTTTATTACAGATCCATATAATACTGTCATAAGAACAAGCGGAATTACAAGTAAAACAACTGTCATATAAATCTAAAAATAAAGTTCATTGTTGTTTTGAAAACAAAGCAAAAAAAATAAAAATAAATAAATCATACTTGATACCCAAAATGTACGATAGGCTTATATTTTGGTGCACAATTAAGTCCGCTACGATTATATGTTCGAAGTTCATACATAAATAACATAAATAAATTTGCTATTATTGAAATTAACCAAACAATTCCAATAACACAAAATGCGTGGGAGCGTGTATGCCAAATTCTGGAATGAAGTGGTTTACAAATAGCATAATAACGTTCAAGGGCAATTGCCGCAAGTGTATAAGCACTTGCCGTGACGACAACAGCTGAAAAAAAATTCATGTTTTTTTATTGTTTCAGAAAAAGAGGAGACGACATACGTTGTAGATAAGCTAATAGTTTGCATAATAAATCACCGAATACCCAGCAATAAACTAAAGAACTGACTAACGTTGGCGGCATACATACCACTGATAAAAGGAGATCACTTAAAGCCAGATTAAGAAGATATAAATTTGTGATAGATCTCATTGATTTTTGCTGAAAAAAGAAAATTAATTTTGTTGTTGCATAAAACTATATTTTTAGTTAATCTTTTGTTTATTTTGCAAAAAAAAACAACAACAACATTTATATCAAGATGTGACATGCAATCCCTTTTAATTTATCTGTTTTTAGTTCTTAATGTTTTACGCATTTTTCTTCTTCTTCTTTTCCTTTCCGCAATCTTGTAAATTAATTGCACTGCGAAGAACAAAAGTACTTCTTTAAAAAATATTTTTAGTTTTTTTTTCTTCTTAATGTTTTAAAGAGCAAAAATCTATGAAAAGTGTGATTTAACAAAAAAAAGTGAAATCAGGATTAATTTTGCTAAGCAGTAGTTAAATGTTTAAAAAAAAACAAAGCAAAAAAAGGAATTGTTTTGTCATGCCCAAAAAGAATGTAGACAATTGAAAAGCATAATATGTCTATAAAGTGCTCGTTTCCTTTATGCATGAATGCTTCAAGTTAAACTACTGTGAAAAAAAGACGTATTTAAGTGAATACGTCACTATTGGTCAAAAATAAATAAATAATAATAAAGGAATGTTAGAAGTAAGATTAGTCAGAAGCTAAAAAAAAGGATTCTTTGAACGTTCCAAGATCCCTATTAATTTTAATTAATTCTTTTTATGAATGAAACTTCCTTCTTTTAAAAAAATTCTAAAAACAACAAACCTGAAGAATTACAACAACAACAATTGAATTACCAACAACAGAAAGGCAAAATATAATACAGAATGCAAAAATCATAACATAATTTTCAATTGTTGGATGAAAAACACAATCCTCTGTGAACATTGTTGTTGCTGTTGTTGTATATCAATTATTTAATTTTTCAAGGAAATGAAATAAAACAAAGAAAAAAAACCAGTAACTTGGCAGTTAAGTTTTTAAATTGTTTTAGCCGTCTTACATACTTGTAAAAGAAGAAAGGAAAAGATAAAATAAAATATATTTGAAAAAAGATGAATACTAAAAATATAACATCTTTAAAACAAAAAAACATAAAAAACATTTAAAGAATGTAAAATTTAAAATGTTCGCGATTATTATTATTGTCCATGTCTGTGAGTCATTTAAAGGAGTAAAGGAATAGACATTTTCCCAAGGCTGTCTTTAAAATTCATATGTTGATTTTTTTTGCAAAAAAAGTAAATAGTATTTTTTTAACAAAAGTTACAATACTGCTACCCAAAAACCGGAGAAGTTTGACCCAATAAAAATTCTGCCGACAAAAGCAGATGCGCCTTGGGGAAAGATGTTCATAAAACTTCAGAAGGCTTGCAGAAGGAGAAGAAGTAAAAAAAGAATAAAATACGAAGAAAAAATATAACAAATTTCATTGACGCTTCAGAAGTATGTTCCAACAATTCTTTTTTTCTCTCTATATATTTTTTTGTGTTAGAAACAATGGCAATACTTTTTTAAGGCAGTAAACAAAACGACGCATACATGTCATTGAAATCTGTTGGGAACCTCGACATGACGAAAAACCGAGAAAAAAAGTTTAAAAATTGAAAACGAAAAAAAATGATGGACGAAGAACCAAAAAAAAGGTATACGATAAACAAAATGAAAAAAAACAATCATTAAAAATCGGAACTGAAAAAAAAAGATTTTAAAAAAATTCAAGAAAAGATTAAATAAAATGAATGATCTACGAGTCAATGTCAGTCACTCAATTATTGTCATTAATATTATAAAGAAATCATGTATGCTTTGTATTGGACTTTCACTATTAGGAATAATTGCTGCTGTTAATGATTTAAAAAAAAGCAAAAAAAATGTATTTTGCAATGGGATAAAAGCGTTAACTTGGAGTCTTATGTTAGTTAGATGCTACTGGAAGAAAAAGATGAACGACAAGCGTTAATTGATGAAAAAAATACGAAGGATAAAATTAGCGAAGAAAAAAATGCGCTTTATTTTTTCTTCTTTGCTCCTGCCGGTGTACAAAGCAGTTGTGTTCCGCCTTTTTTCCCCCACTTTCATTCCTCCCTTATCTTCTTTTCTTTTGTGATTCAAGCCAATAATGACAAGTCATCGATGGCATAGGGCTTGGATAATCAAAAAAAAACTTATTATTATTAGTCCCAAAAGCACGACAAGGAAGCAACTTTTTTTTCTGCTTTTTTTCCTACTTTTTTTATTGTTGTTCTAATATTTGAAACAAAAAAAGGAGTTAAAAGGCGTTGACAATTCTAGCAACTTTTTTTTTATATTTTGCTTACTTTTTTCGTTTTTGTCCTTAACAGAAGAAAAAAAAGTGCCTTTAAAACAATGAATGATGCATTTGGGGATGCTTTGTCGTCTTCCGTTGATGCTTAACGTTGAGTGATAAAAAAAAATTTTTTTTCTGACGAGAAGAATCAAATGTGAATACTAGCTTCCGATGCCATTAATAGGAGAAGTTTAGGTCGTCTTCTCTTCAAAGGATGTTAAAATTCGATTGGAAAAAATAAAATGGAGAAAGGGGGGTTCTCACATTGGGATGACAATCAAAAGAAATAAGGAAAAAAATAGCCAAGGAAAAAAATGTGGAAAAACAAAAAAGGGGCGATAGAAACATTTTTACATTGAGCTTAAATGTATTAAGCTATCCTTTTTTACAATTTAAATTTAATTAAAGAATTTAATAAATAACAATTATTGAATGTTTCAGAGGGTTTAGGAAAGGGAGAAATTTTATTTATGAAATTTGGTAATATTGTAATATGATTTAACTTTGATATTATCGAAAAATATTTTTACAGCACAAAAAAACGTGTGCTAAAACACCAACGTAAAAAATAAAGTATTTAAAAAAAAGTTAAATATAAAATGACATTTACACTTTAAGAATATAAGCAAGCCCTTTTAAAAGTGTCGATCAAGTTTTTCCAAAGAAAACAAAATTTTTTGAAATAGAACGAGAAAAAGCCCTTTTTTAATATAGCTTCGTTATTGTCATTACTACTTCTACGATATAAAAAAAAGTCATGATGTTAAAATGAAATTTTTCATCGAAAATAAAAAAACATAAAACATGAAACAAAAAAATTTTTTGGAGAAAAAAAAGAACACGACGTCAGCATTTTCAGATCTCATTTTGATGCCTTCTACTGCTGCTATATGTTTTCTTTTTAGTCTTTCTTATTCCATCCATAAACATTCAATATTGCATTAAGAATTTTAAGTATCTCATAGACTTAAGGTGCATATATATACATAGATGGAATGGAATAATAACCACATTATAAATTATAACAACATTGAACAAAATACAGAAAAAAAGAAGAAAGAAACTTCTTACTCAAAGTATGGTGAATGAGAAGTTTAAAATGTTAACATGATAATTGTAGTAAACACCACACTTCTTTTCTATTATTATCATTTAAAAAGAAATATGGTCTCGATTTTCATGAATGAGCATCAAATAGCCTTACAATGTCATTTTTATTTTGATGAAAAAGAGCAAAAAAAGAGGGTGTTAATTTTTTAACTGATGAATGACAAAAATAAATTAACATTTTGTTTAAAACTTTTTTTCATTGAAAAAAGTGACACGAAAAGATTAAAAAAATGGGGGTTGAAAAAACAACAAATAATGCCCGAAAAAAAGTAGGTCAAAATCATTGATTAACAAATGTAAACCATTTTTTATTTTCATTTCAAAAATTTTTTATGATTGCTTCCAAATGTTTCTAGGCTTCAAACTTTTTAAGAAAATAAAGTCATTGATGCATGTCATTTGATTGAATTCTTAGGAGTGTAAGCAAGAAGAAACAAAATGGCAAGTTTGAAAAAAACGTTTTAGGTCAATATCAAACTGGCCGGGTTTCTACTATACTTAAGTAAACTTCATTTTTCGAAGTCATTTTTCTCACAAATTAGTCACCATCTCTAAATTTTGATTCTTAAAAAATTCAACAAACTCGGCATTTTTTTTTATGTTTCATATTTATTCTTTTTTTTGTTTTTTATGGAAAAAATGTTAAACCAAATGAATATCCGAAAATTCATTTCTCACCATGTTGATTGACAACATAATCCCGCGAGAGTAACTTTTTTTTCTTCTTCTACTTTTCCACAAAACAGACAATATTTTTGATTTTCATCATCCTCTAAAAATACATAAAAAAAGAGAGTAAAGAAAGAATGACAATTTGAAAAATTGACTTTCAGCAACACCAAAGAATGCAAAAGGTTTATTCTCAAAAAAACACAACGCTGTATTTTATACAAAAAAAAGTTTTACAAGGAAGCGTTTTCGAAGTGCCAATATTTTTTTAAAGTATCGCTCTGCAATTTTTCGTTCTAACAAAATTGTAAGTAACAGGCGATATCGTGTGCTACATGATTTACCTTAAATACGCAAACCCTCGAAAGGACAGCTGATACTTTGCAGGAATACTTTTAAAAACTAGGCGAGTTCAATGAACTATATTTGATCTAAAACATAGAAAGCACTTTGAAACAGCTCCTTGTCAGTTTTTTTTAAGAATCAAGAATGGACAACAAAAATTAAAGCATTAAATGCCATAAGTTTTATTCGGGTTTTATATGTCATAACTTTGGTTTTTTAATATTTTATTTTGCTGCTTTAACAAAATTATAGCCTAATAAAAAAAAGTTAGCAAAAAAATTATTAATTTAATTTAATCAGCAGCTGTTTATTATTTACACCCTTTCTCAAAAAAATATCATAATAAACTCAAAGAACTTAATCTTTTAAAATGATAAGGTTTAATAAATAAAACATTTAAACTAAAATTCATTGAATACAAAATGAGAACACAGCAGTTCTTGTTCCTTATGTGGCAATACACGCAACCTTTGAAGAAATGTGAACAAAATAGAGAGATTTTACAATTAACATATGAATTTAGAAAACTATTTTTTTTAAAAAGAACAAGAAAGCAGTAAAAATTTAATTTCAATACAAATTAAAATAAAATTTTACTCAAAAAATAATGTTTTTTTGTTGGTTCAGCAGTATACGGTAATTAGAATAAAATTGTGTTGATAGAGTAACTTTTAAACCGTAAGTAATAATTATAAAAGAAAAATTGATGATGTGTTACGCTCATTTAAATAATGTACTAAATGATGTCCATTTATTTTATCTGTTTTAGCAAGTAGCAGTGGTCAAAAACTATTAGTCAAATTTTAATTAAAACACCTTCTACTTTTTTCAGTTATTCTTCAAAATAAAATGATATTTATTTATATAAAGAGAGAGAACACATCTTACAATCATTAACTATCTCTTAAATGGCATAATAACAAATGAGCGGAAACACATAAGATAACATTTAACTCTAATTTTTAACTCTTTTTTTTCAAATTGCATACACGCCATCCACAATGAGTGTTCAAAAATGTTATAAAGAAAACATTTTTTTAAAAAAATATGGTTTAAAAAACTTCCTGTAATGTAAGCTTCAATAATTTCTAAACAATTATACGCTTTTTTAAACATACATATTTTATGTCAAATTTAACCATTTCAAAACAACACTGAAATAGCGTCAAAAAAGAGATTTTTGTTTAAAAAATTTTTAAGGCTTTTTTTCATTGTATTGTTCAATAAGAAGCTAAAACTCTTTTACAGAACTGAATATCTTTTTTGTTATTCAATCGTTAACCATTCTTCTTTTTGTCTTCGCGTTTTTTCCTTCTTTTTGAAAGCGAGCAATATGACGCTTCGTTAAACAAATATGTTTTTAAAAATACTGCCCGGATTTATAACAAACTAAAAAAATGTTTCAAGTTTGAAAGCTTTGTCATTTAAAAAACTGTGAAATTGTCTTATAGAAATTGTAGAAAGCTAAAGATTCTATGTAAACCTAATTTTTAAGTAAAAAAAGAAAAACAAAGTAAGAAATTTCATCGAAAGCACATGTCATTGAAAATACATTTTAAAGCATATGTAAAACAAAACTTTCACGATTTAGGCTACTGATGAAGTTTTATCGAAAGCACTAGTTTTCAAAGATTCTCTTATTTAATATATATTTTTTACAGAAGAATAAAAATAGCAAAAATTGAAATCTCTTAACACAACCCTTGAGCCAAATGATCAGAACACAACAATTCTTTTCACCAATTTTGACTTCCGTGTTAAACAAATTTGTGCTAATTTCAGCAAGTTTAGTTAAAGACTATGCACATACATCAAATATAAGAAAAGTCTTATAAACAAGGAAATTCAAAAATGTATTAAAGAATTTAAAACAGGAGAAGTATGATAAAGACCATAATTTTAAAAATAAAGCATTCAACCTATTTTTATTTTATTGTTATTATAACTATCTATAAAAATCGAACAGGCAGCTTCTTTCAAAAATTTTAAAATTATTATTCTAAGCAGAAACTTGGCAGGTAGCACCTTTATAACACATGGAGTTGTAAATCTTATTCTATTTTTCAAGCCTATGCATCGTTTTTCTGACGGGGTGCCTGGCTTTTTGGCTGGACCGGTTTTTTTAAAAGTGGTACCACTTGATAGCACTGAATAAGATCAGCAATCTGCCTTTGTTTGAGCCAAATGATCACAAAGTTATACTGTAATGAAATTTTACTAGGGACATAATTGTAGATCAAGGTGTTTTGTTCCATGAAAATTTTTCACTCATTTTTTGCCCTTTTTTGGTACTCTATTAAAAGGTTGGTAACAAAATGAAAAAAAGATTCCTGATAGTATTTTGGGTAAATAACTATTTACCACGCAATTTACTGGCACATCTGAATGGAAATCAACAATTTTTCTGGTAAAATTTTTAGCATCTTTAGCTAAAAATTTAACAAAAATTTGTTTTAATCGACTAAAGAAGGATTACCAACAAACTTAATCAAGTAAAAAACACTTTAATTAAATGTGGTTATAAATATAAATAAATTTACAGCAGTTTTTTAAATAGTTACAGGGCCGAAGAAGTAGGTGCCACATCGATTAAGAAACTTATATTACACTTAAGTTCTAATTGTTTTCCTTGACTTATTACCACTTTTAATATAATTTGTTTTTTAGATCTAAAAATCCATTGATTTTGAGGTACAAATTAATGTTTTGCCAAAAATATATATTTCATGCGTTCACATTTTTCATTCCTTTTCACATGCATACTGTATTTAACATTTGCCAGAACATTTCATTTAACTTTTTTCTACTTTAGAAAAGCATCCTTTTACTTCATTTTTTAAAAGACCTAAAAAAATCTTGTAGAAGGGTCCTACCGTAAGATTTAATATTGTTTGTACTTTAATATTCGTATTTCTGAACATACATAAAATTGATCTAATTTGTATCCGCTTTTCACTATTCCTTTCTTGTCTATCTTTTACACCTGTCTTATTTCTAGATCTCTTTCTTTCTTTTGTTAAAGCTCCTCCTTAATATTCTTCTCTTTTATGACAATATAAAAGCACTTGGATTTTATCTATTTGGGGACCAGTCTTTATCCCATTGTGTTTTACAAACAAAGATATTACACCGGATTACAAATCTTAATAAAAGTTTTTGCCAGAAAGGAAGATAGATAAAATATTTCGATTTATTGTACAAAAGCTAATATTAAAAGTAATGTTAATGATAATACAAGCATATAAAACATTCAATACAAAATAACAAAATATTGGAGATTACGATACAATAGAAAAAATGAGATTGAAACAGTTGTGATCATAGTTACAGAATGGACACTTTATAATTTGATAAGTTTGAATAATGTTTCAATAATCATTGTCCATGAATCACCATATCTATTAGAAAAATTTTCAACATGTTTCGAAAGCTTTGTTGAAATTTCTTGCCATGAAACCATTTCTTCACAAGATTTAATATTCAAACAAGAATCAAAGATTTCACTCCAAGTATCACAGAGTACAGTGAATTCCCTAAAAAAGATGCACTTGAAAATAGTCACGTTAAGTAGGATCATAAAACTCACAGGGTTTCCTTTATTCTTCTAACTTGATCATTGCCACGTTTAACTTCCATTTCTCTTCCAAATAATAACCAGTGAATAACTCCAACGAATCCATAATAATCAATTTGATATGTCCAAGGTCTATCTTCCTTCATTTCTGAGCAACAAAGATATTCTTCACCAGGAGTTACTTGAAATGATTGATCTGAATGCATTGACATATCAATGGATCTTTCCCAATTGATTAACTTTAAATAAAAAGGTTTTGTAAATGATGAAGTTTGTATGGAATCCGGAACTTCTTTAACGATAATCAAATTTGAAGGAGTTAAATCAGCATGTATAATACGGGATTTGTGGAGGTTATCAAGAATGTCTGCCATAAGCATTCCAATATATGCAACCAGTATTCCATCAATTCTTGGGTGACTTTCAAATGCACGAATAACCGTGTTAACAGTTCTTCGTGGGTAATAATCATAAATAGTTGCAGATCCATCAAGAAATGAATATGAGTAACGTAAGGAAGTAACCGTTGGCAAAACTTCACGTGAAAGAAGTTGACTTAAAATTGAACACATATAAATTTCCCATCTTGAAGTATTCGTTGTAACTTTGAGTCCATAATATTTATTATTATCACCTTGAAGCTTGTAACGGCAACGGGAAAGATCTTTAATGACAGCGAAAATTCGTCCTCCAAGCTCTAATCGTCCATGTTCAAAAATCCCTGGCATATCTGTTGGCTGAAAGAAGAACACGGTTACATACAAGATAAAGCAAGGCCAAAAGCCGATTCAATTAAAGGCAAGAAAAACTCACAAGTGGTTTAAGTTCTTTTACATATTTTTCAGCAATTATTAAACACATGTCTCGTTTGTCATCACACCATGGATTAATTCGATTAACATTCAAATCCGAACTGTCGAGTTCACTCTCCATGGAAGAATCCATTGTCCACATCATGTCTCGTTGATGAAGTTACCAGATGACTGAAGCTATTGAACAAGTTATTTGATTGACTGTTGACACTTTAAATATACCTGCACCACTGTTAGTATCAAACTGCTGTTTATAATGAAAAAACACCTTTTTGAGTTGATATAAAAAAGGGCAAGAGAGGCATTGCGCAATGCCTCTCTCTTTTTCCTTCAAAATAGCTTTATTCTTCTCGCGCATCTTTCTTCTTTTCGAGAACAAAAAAGAGCATAAAGAGGAAGCGAGAGAAAAAGACAAAAAAACGTTTTCTCTCGCTTCCTCAACTCTTCCACTAAGATCAAAAGAAAAAATTTATTTTTTAAATAAATTTGCTGAAAAAATGTTGAAAAGATTGTGATTGTGTTGAAACGAAGGTTATTACAATTTGTACAGTAACTCGGTTTTTTGCAAAAAAAAATAGATGGTCCACATTTTGTTTTGTAATGTCATGGAGCAATTATAATTGATTTTTTCAAAAAATGAAGCAAAATCGTAACAAGGACACAAAAATTTTAAAATCTTTTTGTTAAGCTGAATTTGGCAGGATCTTAAGGGGTCAAAGATATGTGTGATCAAAAAAATTTTTTGGTGTCCGATGCAGGCAGTGTTTACGAATTTCTTAGTTTTGGTTCTTTCTAGTGTAAAATTTTACACATTTTTCGGTATATTAATATTGCTCTACTTTGTATTTTAATTTCCGAAGATCTATGGGTGGCAATTTGTCAATGATATGGTGTGGTAAATAGTTATTTACCAAATCCTTGTAAGGGCTCACTAATAATTTTGAAATTTTTTGGAAGACACTGCCTGCTCGTCTTTTGCAGAAAAACTGTTTTTTAAATTGCGGATTGCAGAAACATACAATATCTTTATAATAGTAGAAACTGAAGTACTATCGTAATATTTAATATGCACACCAACGGTCAAAGATGTGGTATTTCAAAAGGATCAAAAACAACAGTAGGTCGTGAAATTTTGCAAGATATTTGATGATTTAGTATATGCATGAAAAACTGTTTTTGCTGATATTGACAATTTTGTGGCCTCATAATTTTGAAATACTAATCTAAAATAAGTATTAATCACGAAGAAAAAATATTATATGCATCACGTTTTTAAATGTTTATTTTGAAGAATACTGTAGCTCTATCTTTTTTCGTAAAACTTTAATTTTTTAACCGAAAAATTTTTCAAAAGCCTTTCCCCATATTTTAAAATATAACATTTTTATGAAAAAAGATTTAAATACACAAATTATTACAGTTTATATTACAAAATTAAAAACAATTAAAAATTTATATGCAACAAAAAAATATTCCCGTACAATATGCATTCACATCGAAATTCACCGAATTACAAATAGCTTTATATGGCTTATATTGCTTGGTATGCAACTGGTTCAACAACAACAGGCTGAACAACTGGTGCTTCTTGAATAACTATAAGTGATGAATTTGGGAGAGGTACTTCAATTTCTTCTTCATCATCATCATCATCATTGATAAGTGGTTCATCAACTTTACGGTAATATTTTTTGACCAATAATGTTCCAACGCTAAGAAGAATGAGGAAAGATCCAAGAGATAAAACAATAATGCCGATAAATGTACTAATTTTGGTAAAGAATGAAACTTGAGTAAGCAATCCACGAGTTTCTTCATCAAAGATAGCAGTTTCATTAAGCCAAATAATTGGAATAATAGATGGCTTAAGATTAGCGAATTGTCTAAAATGTATAATTATTGATAGAAGATACTATAACAATATGGCTTACGGAATCTTTCCAGGAAGAACACCAACATTTAACTGTGAACGACGCATAGCTTCAGTTACAACACCAACAAATGGATTAATCAAAACATATGTTCGATCATTTTCACTTGGACGAGCAAGACCATCAATTGCACTACCAAGAGCAGTAGGAGATCCATAAAAATGTGGTTGAGAAATATAAATTCGTGGATTATTAGGAGCACAACTGCTAATATCCATAAGACCTTTTGGTGAACAATTTCTTGGTTGAATTTCAGGATCAGCAAAGTAAATGGGTGATAAAGGATTACAAAAACCAAGGGATCTTTGATATTCTACATCATTCATTGATTGTGCAGGAGAATATTCATAAGTATCAACACCACGAAAAACTTGTGCACCTGTAACTTCCATATCAACAGAACTAAAAATGGACATGTAAAATAAATTTTAATTCTAAAAAAATTACCGGCAAATTTGTCCAACAAAAATAGTTAATTTTTGATTTGGAAGTAAAAATGGACTGAATAATTGACCATCAGTTCCATTGATCATACGGGCTTGTGGACCATACCAATATTTTCCAGGAAGAACTGTCATATTTTTCCATGCATATAGCTTTCCAAGATCAGTAGAAACTTTCAAGCCAGTGTTAATTAAATACGATCCATCATCAGTATTATTTTGCTGCAAAAACATTTTAGAGAATAAGCACGAAAGATAAAGAAAACATACGCCATAAAAGAGTCCAATTTTTTCTGGAATACCAAGAGATTTACAAATAGTGCGAACAACTGCAAAACCACAAATTTTACTGACAAGTGGATCATTGTAGCCATTGAACAAAAGATCTCCAACGTTAACAGTTAAAAAGACAGATTCATTTGCAAGTTTAATAGCTTCTTCAATAGCAAGTTTTACGAAAGTACCAGCTTCATCATGAGCATCAACAAGTTTCTAAATGATGATAGCACTGAATAAGATACTGTATAAATTTATAGCTTACTTGAAGTAAAATGTTAGGTACGGTAACTTTATCATTTAAAAAGCAAGTCAAGCATGAATCGTTTTGTGAAAAATGATAGGTATGATTGTTGAAATAAAGAATTCTTTCATCTCCAATAAGAAAAGTATAATTTTTTGATTGTTTTTCGCTAAAATATAACAGTTAATAAAGAATCAACGACAAAAATGCAAACTTACATAAAAGTATAAGGTCCTTTTTCAACAACATGTGGTCTTGAACCATTAAGAACGACATCTTTTGCATTTGTAACAGAATATACCCAAATTGCTAATTTCATATCATATGTAGGAGTTAACCAACTTTTGGTCATAGCATTAAGACTTCCATTTGGTTCATGTCCAAGATAGTTTTCCTTAAACGCATACTGTAATTAAGGAAGCATATTAACAAATCAAATGCTTACATTTTCAATCTTTTTAGCAATATATGTTGGAAATGCAAGAAGAATAATTATTCCAAAAACAATCATTAATGCACCCGCTATGGGCAAAATTGTTGAAACAAGTTTCATCTTTCCTGTAAATAAAGTGGGTATTAGTCATCAACGAATTTCGAAAACATGTCGTTTATTATTATAGTTATTATAATTGTTCAAAACGTTTAATAAAAACAGAAGAATGTTCACAAAAAAGTCTTATTCATTTCTTTTTAAATCTTTCAAACTTTACAATACAATACATAAAAAAAGATAAACCCGCAATTCGAAGAAAAAAGTAATATGTCAAAGTCATGCAAAGGTTGTTTTACAAAAGAATAACAATCAAAAAAAACACGTAATAATTTTTTTAACAACAACCCAATATTGCAAGAACTTAACAAATCAATAAAACCCGAAGTATTGTGCTTCAACAATGAAAAATGATTACAATATCAAAAAATAACGAGATAAAAAGAAATAACAAAACAATAATAAAAAATGGAAAGAAAATTTCTAACATCAAAAATCTACTTTAAAAAATGTAAACAAAAAAAATTGTGCTTTGAATTTTGTGTCACACATTGCCTCACTTTTAGCCCTTCGTAAGATTTGGTACCGTTGTTGTTGCCTCTGGGGTTGCTGATTCATTAGGTGAAACTGCATATTTACGTGAAAAACTGCTTGTCTAAAAATTGTTACAATTTAAAAAAATATATTGTTGATCAACGAACTTTATAAAGACATAACATTCCAGTAAGAAGTGCAAGAATAATTGCTGTTGCCATTCCTGTGATTGTAATAGTTCGAACAAGTCTTTCAGTAAGAATAAGTTTTTCTTTAATTAAATCAAATGTTGGTGTATCCATTTCTGCGATATCTTCAATTCTTATAACCGGTATAATAACATTACGAAATTTGCTGAGATCAAGTCCACTATGACTTTGTTTTTGTTATTTTTTATTGAAAAGAAATCGGATAAACTTACGGTATCGTTAAATTTGCTCCTCTCCACATTGCAATATTAATTTGTGAACGACGAATTGCGCGGAATAAACTTCCTAATCTAGGTTCAAAATCAAGTTCAATTTCATCATCTTCTTCATTTGGAGTATCTAATCCTTCAACAGAGTCTTGCACATATTTTGGAGTATAAAGAAAATTTGGTAATGAAAAAATAATTGGAGGTTCACCTAAAATATTTTATTTATATTTTTAAAATTAATCAATAATTAGTTTTCATTAAAACATACCTCTTTGACATCGACTTAAATCAATAAGACCTGGTGGAAGACAATCTTTAGGTTGTTCAGGATAAATCGTTTTATTATTATCATTACAGTATCCTTTATTCTCTGGTAGAGTTGTATCTAATTCTTTTTTTGGAATAACATATCGATATGCTGTAACACCTTTATAATCAATTTCTTCTTTAAAATAAAGGTCAATAGATCGGCATAAATCTTTTACAAATACAGTAATCTTTTGCTCTTTTGATAAAAATGGATTAAATAGTGTTCCATCAGTTCCATGAATTTCAGTTGCTTCATAATTACTCCACCATGCATCAGGTACACGATTTTGTCCATTCCAAGTTCTAATGTTGCCAATTAAATCTGCATTATCATGCCCAGAATCAACAACATAAATACCAGAAGTACTTGCATTCTTCTAAAAACAAACATACATACATTAAAAAAGCAATTAAAAAAAACACAAAGATGAAACAAAAATTCTTACTTCAAAAAAGAATCCAATTCTTTCGGGTAAATCAAGAACTGATTCACAAACAAAGTTCACAAATGGAAGACTGCATACTTGATCTAAGAATGGATCTGCATAACCTTCAAATAACATTTCAGAAACTTCTACTTCAAGGAATGGAGTTTGTACAAGTAAGGCTGCTGTTGCTGCTTTCATAGATGGTTTAGATGCGGCTTCAACGAATTTCTAATAAATAAAATTTAATGATGCAAAAAAGGAATATAAATAAACAAACTTGATAAATCATATTTGGAATCCATACACGATTATATAAATAGCAAGTTTCACATGATTTACTTTCATTAAAAAAATAATATGAAAATGTTTCATATTTTACTGTATTATTTTCAATACTATGAATTTTTCTTTTATGTACTTGATCAAAAACATATGGGCCTTGCTTCTTAACAATTGGCTTATGATTTTTGAGAATTTCATCTGGATTTTTGACCGAATATGTCCACATACGAGTTTCAAGCATATACTGTGGATTAAGCCATTTTTCAAAGACTGAACTTCCGGGTTCAAGATAAGTAGTCTAAAAAATATGTATAGAGATCAAATAAAGAAAAATTGGAATTATAAAAGTATCACTTACTGATCGAATATTCTTTTCAATTAATGGAGCCAAACTTATCAAAATTGTTAAACAAATTGCAAATCCCACCAATGAAAGTGTTAATAACGAGATAACAATAACTTGCCATTTCTTTAATTGAAACTTTTGAGGCTTTTCTTCCATTTTAAATTTCTCTAAAAAATATGTAAAGATAAACATCAAAGAGTAATTTGTTAACAACAAAAAAGAATTTTTTTTAAAACAAGACAACAAAAATTGTACACCTTAAGGGGGCAGTAGTAGACGACGATGATTAAAAACAATAAAATTATAGCAAAAATAAATTACACATGAAGAAACACATACCACGATGATTAAAACTAGTGTAAAAAATGGGTATAATATCAAAGGAATGAAAGGTATTTTTGCCTCTTCTCTCTCTTCTCACATTCTCTATCGTCAAGTATCTGTACCGAGGAAATGCAAAACAAAATGAAATATAACTTTATCCAAGCAAAACCGGATTTATGTTTTTTTGGGCCATAGATGAAATTGCGGTCAAAGCCTGAATCAATGCAAAAATAAAAACGTGTTTTTTAACGAAAAAAATCAAAAATAATTTTGTTCCAATAACCAAAAATTGATCAAATACTTTTTCTTCTTTTCTTTTACTAATGTATTTATTTCCTTAAGCTATTTTATATAAAGAAATCAGAATATATATAGAATAAAATTTTAAAAAAGCGTAAAAAAGATTGAAATTTTGTATACACACTTTTGCATGTTTTTGCGCGGATTCGACCCCAATATCACCACCACCAGGGGGAAGAAAGAAAGAAAGGAAAAAAAGCCCTCGGACTCTTTCCTCTTCTAGAAGAAGAGCCACTTTTTCACTCGTAAATCGACTGCATCATGTTTTTATACGGTTTAGAAAAAACCGAAAAAAAAGGAAATATAATTTTAAATCATTGGAAAAGTTTTTTTATATATTTTACTTTTGTAAATTGAAAAATTTGTTTTTGTAATTAAAAAAACAGTTTTTTAAAATAAGTTTAATATAAAATTAAAAGTTTTTTAAATCAAAAAATTCATTGTTGCGTGAAAGTAAAATATAAAAAAACAGACAAAAAAAGGTAAGAAAAAACGGCGGTGAGAAAAACAGTAGAAGAAAGGCATCAAAAATTATGCTGCAGGGCGTAATCCGCGTCGATCATGAGGACGAGTTTTTTTTTCATTTGCAAAGAGAAAAAACGGGGGTAAAATTGAAAGTCATTGCTTATTCTTCAAAAATTTCTTCTTCTACTTCTTCAATTGCGCACCAGAAGGAAGAAGACGTCGAAAAAAGTGAAAAAAAGTAGTACGATCAAAAACTATTGGCAATGCTTCGGTTGTGCGTCACTGCGCAAAAAAAAGGTAGTAGCCTGTTTTTTTTTTTTGGCGAAATAGCATTAGGTGATGATGATCGCAGTTTTTGTGACAAGAAAAAGGGAATCAAAAAAAGAAGAAAGGTTATGACTTGTCAAAACTGGTGGTGAATTTTTTGACATCAAAATTTTTTTCCCTCAATGATCACTTTACTGAATGAATGGCAACTTTGGAATTTTTAGCATCTTGTTTTTGCTTCCTTCTTTTATTGAACTTAAAAACACATCAAGGCAAAACTCAAAATATTTTCAAGTACAAAACTTGATTCTTTATTTTGGTTCAAAAAAGTTTTTTTCGATAAGATCAACCATCGTAAAAAAGGGGGTTTTAAAAATTAAGTGAATGAAGCAAGTTGTTTTTTAACTATGAAAGAAACAGAAAACATTTATAGACATGATGACGGCTGTTTTTGTTTCTATTCTTTGTTTTATAAACCTGTTACATGACATTTTTCATTTTAATTTGGAGCAAGAAATAAGAAATACGTAATAGAAAAGAAATATTGCGGTTCAGCAATTCTAAAGTTTAAAGTTTAGAATATAGCTCAATAAATTGAATGCCTTGTTTTTATTGAAAATTTGTATAAATAAATCTTTTTTTCTACAATAAATATAAACAATCAACAACTAGGATCGTAACAATGGTGTATCAATTTCTACAGTCTCAATGTCAGCATCATCAAAATTTAATTGTGGAGTTAAAGTTATGCTAACATCTCGATGTCTTGTTCCCATTTGTGGTGAATCTGAAACTGGTACTCGAACATGTGCACCCATAACACTCAAAGTCCTTTGTAGAAAATTCATTGGTCTGTGATTACTGGTGTTATTACTAAATTGTGATCCACCAGGAGTTGTAATTACAATGTTATTCAATTTTACAGATTCTCTAAAAAACACATAAATATATGTATTTTGTGTTAAGCACGTATATAAAACATAAAATACAAATAATTCTTACTTAAACTTTTTCCATAATGTCATTAAAATTTCTTGTGAAAATAATTCATTACTATGATCTCCAATCATTTTTAAAACAATCACCCCATCTGCATTAATTATTTTATCGCAATATTCTCGAAATAAAAACATATCTTCTTTTTCAACTTTAACATATCTTAAAATGGCAAACATTATGAACAAGAACGTCAAAAAGTTGGGGACTTAAGGGCACGTGCCTCCTCTTTAACGTAAACAAGTCTCTTAGGAGAGCCGCTTTGCGGCTCTCGCATTCTCAGTCTGGCAAACGTGTGACTTCATTCTCGATTTGCATTCCCATTCATTTCATACCAAACATACTGCAATTACCACTTCATTACGTTTCGTCACACCTCATTGCATGTTTTTCCTCTTTAACGTAAATACCCTTTGCTCTTTTGCTACCGCCGTGTTAAAGCGGCAAAGAGTCAAAGGCGTGCCCCCTCCGAAAAAATATCCTACTGACGTTCTTGATTATAAAACATATAAAAATTAAAAAATTACCGAGTAATATATGATGTTCGACTTGTTGAAAGTTTTGTCATATATGTCCATCTAATCATATCCGCAAATGTCATAACAAATACCATAACAAACCATAAATATAAAAATAAAAAAACTTTTTCATTAAACATATTTAATACTAAAACACATTGAATTGTATATCTTTGAATATTTCCCATTAATCGAACCTTTGAAATTTTGCTTTAAAAATGAAATATAAAATATAAAATTACCGTAAAATCACACATTGTAATTCTAGGGAAGTTTCCACTCAGCTCCCAATCTCTTCCTTGTCTAATATCATTTAAAATATTTATACCCCAAAGATAATTATTTTGTCCCAAAAATTGATTCATTAAAACAAATTGTCCAATAACATTAAATAAATACAGTAACTTCGTCAGAATATACATACTGTAACATTGCTTATACGAAGTTCAATCTATGAATGATAAACAAACTTTGCTAAATAACTTCCATGTAGTAATCCCATTGTAAGATATTGATCCGTATAAGATGAACCTTCTCTCCGAACTTTTTGTAGCCTAACACTATCTTCTATATATCGGCAAATTGTATCAACTGCCTTTTCACGTTCTGTTGTTTCTGTTGAATCTGTTTTTTGTACAATTTGAACAATATTTGAAATATTTAGGCCAGATTTTGTGTTCATTTGACTCCAAAAAATTACTGGAAGATAAAAGAATCCTGCTTCAAGAGCCATAAGAAATGGAACCCACTGATAATAAATTAATTGTTTTTCTTCTCTGTAATTTTGTAATACTTTATTATGCGAGGAAAGTCTTCACCGCTATATACCTTTCATCGATTATCTCAGGAATATCTTCTTTTGGACGAACCCAATATGTGTTATGAACAAAGCAGTAATTTTCAGCATATTGTTCCCATGCTCTATTGAACTAAAACCGTTAAACGCATTAAAATAAACATTAAGGACAATATAGTTTAACCTCATGGGGTACAAAACATTGCAATGGTTCTCCAACGTATTGCTTTGCAGTTAATGTTAAAGCAGCAGCAATAATAATCATCGTTGAATAATAATAATTAATACGATCAAATAATGTATCATCATCTCTTGGTTGAATTGTTTTAACTGCAGATTGTAAGTAATTCATATCTCATTAATTAAAAGTGCTTAAATAATAATTTTTTATGGCCAAACACAATGGAAACACAAAAAAATACCCCTTCAAAACTTACTCAAATGTGGAGGTGTTGATTCAAAAGAATTTTAGAAAAACAAATAAGATTAAAAGTAAGTAATGTGTGCTATTTGATCAATCAGAGACAACCCATTAAAATAAGGCAAATAAGTTCAGAATTATTTTATAAAAAAATTAGTAGTTTTTTGTTTCATTTGTTTTAACTTTTCAACAATGTCTGTGCGAAAAATGTCTGAAAGAGGTTGAAAAGCAAGCAAAACAAGAGATCAACTGCTGCTGCGCAAATTGAGTGACACTCTGTAATAATAAGTACTTGTTAAACAAAGATATGTTTGTTCATTGCGCTATTGATATATCATCATCTTTACTTTCTCTTGATGTAAGTTTCTCTAATTTGTCGATTATGAAAGATGTGGAAATGACGACATCCGTCTGCATTTGTTCCAAATTCCAAAAATAAACAAAATAAGGATATATCGGAATTCACTATGGTGTAGAGGGGACGACGACAAAAACATTGCAGAGAAATCAGGGGCTGTCCATAAATTATGTAACAATTAAAACAGTATCAAATCGGTTTTTTTAAAGTGGCATTCGATAAAACATGATTAGAGATATCCCTAAAATCTGCAGCAACATTGTAGCTTGAAATCTGTAGAAATTTCTTTAACAAGATATATAAAACATGATTAGAGATATCCTTAAAATCATTTGGGTCCCAAAGTTTTTTTGAAGCTTATTATTGATTTGATAACAGTTTCGAATCGGTAATGGCCTTCAAGATAAGAACGACTGAAACACTCACTGTTCATTGGAAACGAACTTGCATCATTTTGTAATCACTTAAAACCTCTAACATCAGGAATATTTGTATACTTTCTTAAATAAAATTACCAGATTTTATTTAGAGAGCTCATTTCAAGTTTTTTGATAGTTCAAGTGATGGGCTTCAAGATAAAGTTGACCAAACCACACACAATTTATTCAACACGAACTCGTTTTGTAATCACTAAATATTCTTATATCAGAAAGAACTATAAATCTCCTGGATGCGGTGTTTCTGATTATTTTGGACCGAGGTATGGATGGTATTTTTATGCAAAAGTCTGTAACAAATGCTTTGTTTAAGATATTTGAATCAATCATAATTTTGTTTCTTATTTGTGATTCAAAAAAATGTATTGAATAATGTTGTTCAACTTTGTTTACATTTTAGAAAATTTGTAAAACAATTGTTGTCACAAAATGCTGACTTCGACAAAAATAGTTGACTGCTACATGGATTTAAATAATTTCGAAACTTTAAATTAAAAATAGCGCAACACTTTAGTTTCACATTTTGTGCCGTAATATTGTCTAACGAGAAAGCTGTGAAACCCGAAGATATTTGGGCGCTTATTTTTGAATAGATCTTGATATTTTTGCGAAATTTAATTTTTCTAAAATTAATTATTTTGTCTGTTTACTTCAAAGTCTTTATAGAATTTTTATTATTTATTTAAGTACGACGTAAATCACCGCTTAAAATTCTTTTGAAAGTTCGTTTGAATTGTTGATTAGCCATAGCATAGCAAAGCGGATTGATTGGGCTATTCATATAGCATAAATAATAGCTTATTGTGTATAATGCATTAAAATTGGGTGAATTGGTACATCGTTCACAAAAACCATAAATTGTTGCAAGCACATAGAATGGCGTCCATAATATAACGAAAGTTCCGAGGATAACTGTTATTGTTCGTAAAGCTTTTTTTGCACGATTTTCTGATCTTGAATGTGTATTTTTTGCTAATTTTCTTCGCTTTCTTCTTCGATGACTTTTTGATCGCATTACGGTAAGTAAACGACGAACAGTTAATGGTGCAATTGGTTCTTTGTCAATTGTTATTTCAATTGTTGCTTTTGTTTCAATAAGCGCTAATGGACGAGATGGTATATGATTATTATTGCTAGCATTATTATTATTTTGATGGTGATAATGTTGATGAAGTCTCTAAAAATTAATAACAAAGGTAACAAGTTTTAGCTTAAAATTTTATATAAATTTACTTTTGAATGAACTCTTGATTGCGTTTTAAATGAATCACTTTTAACCAAAGATGTTATAGATTCTTCATCAATAAATGGAATTTCTTCATCAATTTGAAATGCTCCTGTTGTTTCTCTATCCGTTTCGGAAGTATGTTGAGAGGTGTGAAGAGGTGCTGTAACTTCTCGCTCCGTTGATTTATCGTCTGTTGTTGATCGTAAAGTTTTTCCATTTCCGCTTATCACACAATTTGATGTAAAATTGCTTTTGTAATTCCTGAAATGTTTTTCTTTTTCAATTTTTTTTTAAATGTTTTAATGGACCCCCTAAAAGAAGATATCAAAGATTTTTGAAAAATGATTTTTCGATAACTGCCCACTCAAATGTTTGTTTTCTTTAACACAGTATAGCTCGAAAAAAATAGAAATGTTGACGGATTTGAAAAGTGGAACATCAAAAAAAAGTGATAACAAATAACTTTAACCAAATTTGAATCCCTTGTGAATTTCTATGATCTCACATTTTTTTGCTTTGCCCTTCAATTTTTCAACACTTTTGAAGATGAATTGATTTGAGTGTCAGATAAGACTTTCCTCTTTATATTTTTTTCTGTTGCAAACTTTTTTTTGGCTCGTCATTGGCGTCCATTTTTTCTTCAACGTCAATGATGTTAAAATTTAAGAAAGCTAAGAATGATTTGTTAAAGCCCATAAGAGATGCATCTTTTCTTCTCAAAAAAAATAAAGTTAAAAATGCTTTACGGATTAGACGCTGCTACTGAAGAAGCTTCTTCCAAAATAAAAAAGGAGAGCAAAGCAATGCGCAACTAAAACAAATTGCAGCAGCAACAAGAACAACCAGGAAATTGGCTAATATTATAAAAGCTGCTTAGTCTATAGAATGGTAGTAGTTTTTTTTATATTATTATTCTAAAAACAATCAAATGGAACTCCCCCCTTGCTTTTGGACTACTTGACACTTTTTTTTGCCGTATAAAATAAGTTATGTAGCCGCCGGGCATTTTTTTCTTCTTCTTCTTTTTACTTGCTTGCTTTTTTCTCTTATGAAATGTAAAAACGTAATGCTTTAAAAAAATCAAAAATGGATAAATAAGTCAAAAAAATAAATTAGATTTTAAAGCGCTGCATCAAAAAAAAAATAAAAATGTAAGACATTGGCATGCTGTCCGCTTAAGGGCATAACATTTCGATGACAGACTTTGAAAACTTTTTGAAGGCATTTTTCAAGCGTTCTTATCCATAAGAAGTGAAAAGAAAAAAGACAAGATAGGTGATGATGTTGTTTGTCATGTAAATATTATTTTTGGCACATTTTTTTAGTCAATGTTGATGAAACTTTTTTGGAGTACTTTTTAAAAAAAAGTAGAAGTAAAAGAGCGTCAATGCAAAAATATCTTTAAAATAACACACCTAGAATAAGCTGAATCAGATGTATCACCAGGAGATTCTGCAACGCTGTTATTACTTAATGCGGCTTCAGATGCTCCAAGAGTTGATGTTGGCTCTTTTCGTTTTCTCATCTCCGAAAGTACTGCTAATCTTTTTTGTTTCTAAAACAGTATAAAATAAATAAACAAAATGCATTATAATAACACTATTGCCCTTAAGGCAAAGAAGGCACTAATGAAGAGAAGTCAAAATAATATGATTTATTATATTAAAAAAAGTTAGCAAGGACATGCCTGGTCATTTTTTGATGCAAGTTGTTTTGCAGCACAGTATATTCCATAATAAAGATATAACATTAAAAATAGCGTTGACCAATAATATGCAATATACATTCCCATATTTAAATATGCATTTGTCATAAATTGTACGTAACATTCTGTCTCTTTTAATATTCTTCCATTACCCGAAAATGAACTGTACCCAAATATTAATATTGAAAATAATACACTTGGAATCTAAAAAAGTTTTGTTTGTAAAAAAACTATTGATTAAATAAGAGATAATAAATTCTTACAATCCATGTAAAAGCAATAATGAGCATAACTTTTGTTGGCGTACGCCAATTGCGATAAGCGGCAGGATATTTAACTGAGCAATAACTATAAAATAAATAATACAATAAAAATATGTGAAGTTATCTTATGTACTAGAACATACCGATCAATGGTAATACCAAGTACAGTATAAATGGATGCCAAACAGCATGCATAATCAATTGATAACCATAAATCACATAAAAAAGCCCCAAATGGCCAATTTTGATTATTTATAAAAAAATATGTATAAACAGGTATTCCTTCCAATCCAATGACCTAAAAATACATTGTATTTCATTGTCAATGTTTTTTTATTTTTATCAAGTTTGATTCTTTCTTATATCCTTCTTAAATAAAAATGGCAAAAATTGATTTGAACATATGCTTTCTGTTTTTTATTGTTGCTTTATAGACGTTAAATGCTGCGCGTCCCTTTTCAACCCAAGATGCAATTTTTTTCTTTTTTTAAAAAAAATGCTTTTGCCTTATTCTTTATTTTTTTTGCCTTTTTAAAACACTTGAGGAAGTGCTCAAAGCCACAATGAAGAGCTCCTTTTCTTCTTCATTCTTAGAGTCTAAGAAAAAGCTTGTTCTTTTATGCCACAATGATAAATTGTCATCACTGTAAAAAGGAGGAAAAGCTCTGTCTCGACATATTGTAATGTTTCAAAGTTGCCAATGCTTTTTTTCTTCAAAGAAAAAACATAATAATTCTAAAAAGTTGTGTTAACATTATCACTTTTTCGTTTTGCTGTTTCATCCTTCTTTTCTTCCATTTTTTGGGCTTTCTTTGATTTTGAAAAAAAAGCATTTGACAGACGAAAATTCCTGTGAGACTTCAATTTGATAGGGATAGAGTTGATTTTTTGTTTCCTCAGACATTTAGAAGTGACAAGCATTTTTTTAAATTGTTGCAGTTTATTTGCTTAACAAATCAAAACAAATTTTTCTCCAAAATTTTTATCTTATAAACTTTTAAAAAGATTTAAAAAATGTTTTTCCGCATTTTTCTTCATTTTTTTATATTATAAGCCATATTTTTTTGGAGGATTTCCTACGGTATAAAAGACAACCAAAAGAAGAAGAGAGACTTGACTTCAAAAAAAAAGTATATGTGTCTATTTGCACTTTTTTGCGTATATAAATATAATATAATAAAAAAAAGAAAAACAACAAAAATTCTTTGACCGAAATTAATTTTACTAATTATTGAAACGAAGAAGAAGAAAAAAAAGAAATCAATGAATTTTTAATTATTTGTGTGTTAAAAAATAATAAATAAACAACAAAAAAATGATTAAATGTAAAACATTTAACAATTTTCACCTGCTCTTTTTTTACTTTCAATCAAATAATCGAAATATGTTGTTAAATATTTTAAATGAACATCTGTAATTCATAACAAAAAAATCAACAAAATTTTTACAAGAAAATATGTTTCTTAGAAATAGTAATAGACGAAAAAAAGAATTGTAAAAATGCATAAAAAACTTCGTTTTTCTTTTGTGTCGTCTTTATGGCATCTACAGATGTGGTATTTAACGATGAAACTAAATGAAACAATAAACTTTTCATCTGTTATATTCTTCAATATTCAGACAATTGTCTTCAAAAAAAAATACTTTTTTTGCCAGTTCGATAAAAGGAACTATAAAAATAAAATGTTACGCATGCAAAAAAAAGCAGAAATGAAGTTAAAAAGCTTAATAAAAGAAAAATATATAAAGAAGATAAACTAATTTTATGCTGTATGTTTTTTTATCTTTCTAACGTAAAATCATGATTTGTTGCCCCCCAAAATGATATAAAAGTCGTTAGTTATTGTGGAAGGACTACGTAAGAAAGAAAAAAGAAAGATGACGACACAAAACAATAAAAGTTTTAAGTTTATTCACAAAAAAAGATTGCCGTCTTTAAAAAAGGTAAAAAAAGGGCAGAAAAAATTGCTTTCATCTTTTCCTCTTCATATGATAATTTAAGCTGGCATTTTAAAGCAGAATTTTTGTACAAAAACTTTTATAAAAAATATAAACAAACCAAATCAGAAACAGCTAAAGAAAATATAAAATAATTTGATGGTTGTCGAATATTTTTATCAAGATAATATGATAATAAAACAATTAAATTTCCTAATACTGTAAATACAGATAATGCTCCCATAACCAATATAAGAAATATGCTTGCCCAACTAACTGTTTCTGGAGCAGCATTTGAAGAAATAATTGATGTTATTGGTGATGTAAAAGTATGATTATTATTATGTATTGGTAAAGATGTTAAATATATTAATGATGCTGTTGTTGTACTAGGTGTTGTTGAAAACCCGAATGCCGCCATAATACCTGTAGCAATATAATAAAAATAATGCAACAGGTATTCCAACAACAACAATTCAAATTTATCCAATCACCAAGGGTCATTGGAAAATTAAAAATAACATTTTAATTCTCTTTATATCATAATTTTAGCAAATATTATTATTAACATTATTATTTGCTTTTAGGTAGATAAATAAATAAATCATTAAACTTTTTAGCAGTTTCCATAGAGTACATTTAAAAATATTAATTTTAATAATGACAAAAGAAAAAGTTTGAGAGAAAAAAGGCAAAAATGAGAGAAGAAGAAAAAAAGGTGAAAAGCAGCTGCAATACTATTCACATCGGTTAAACATGATTAATATTTAAAAATGTATTTACAAAAATTTTAATAGTTTTTCATATTTTGTTAAAATAAGGTTAAATAATAAATATCATTTATTTTTCAATTTTTGCCAACTTGGTAAGAAAATAATGGAATCTGAAAAAAGGGTTTTTTATAAAGTGGAAATTAATAAAAAATGAAATCAAATCTTTCTCTCTCTTTTTTTTATCAAAACAATTTATCGGAAGGAAGCAAAATAGGCAATGACTACCATAAACATTACAAGGAAATAGGGGAAAAAAACTTTTGCTAATACAACAAAGACTCCAATTTATCACGTTATTCCTTCTTTTTTATCAAAATCTTTAGTTCAAGCTCGCTTTTTTAGAAAAAAACCCGCCTTGTATCGAAGTCGGCCGTCTATGAACATTCAAAAATCTTTGTTCAAATTTGCAGTTTGGTCGACTTTTTGCCCCCAATGGGCGGCATATGGGGCGGTCCTATGAAGTAGCTTACATTGGTCCTCCTTCATCCTTGTATGATGGCATCTTTTTTTTCCTGGGGCAGCGCAACAAAAAAAACGTAGCCGAAGAAAGGAAAAAAAAAAACTATTGAAGAGTCACCGAATAACACCACCAGTTGGTAAGTTCATTTCTCAAAGCTGCTACAACATAATTGGAAATGAGTTTCATGAAATAACCTCTTAGTCTTCTTCTTCCATATTTGTGTATATGTATGTCGTTGTTGTTTTTTTTTGTTTCTTTTGTTTAAAAAAAAGATAGGAAAAAATAAGTAATTTAGGGTTAAATACTTTGGATTTTAGCCAACTTTTTTTCATTCAGAAGGAAGCTAAAAAATATATAAAGAAAAAAAGAAAGATATCGAAGAAGAAAAAGTTTGAAAATAATGCATTCCTGTTGAAAAAAATGTGTAAGTCCTTTATGGGGGACACAAAACTACCGCTTACTTGAAGCTTCTCAGCAAACAACAATTAGCAAAACGGCGTGAAGGCTTGAATAATCGGACAAGATTTTATTTTAAAAGGCAGGAGAGAGAGAAAAATAACATACACAAAGTTTTAATCGGCAAAAAAAACATTTATGTTGTTTTCAGAACAAAAAAAAACAATGAAAAAAATCACAATTTTTTTGAAAATGTCAATGCCCTCTTTTAAAAAAAGAGTCTTAACCTTGCGCGAAAACAAGTGGCAATTTTTTTTGTACCATGAAATAACACACGTAATTAAATTATACCCGAAATCAATGGCAAAAGAAAATATAATTAACCAAAAAAACACAATTAAGACTTTTGCTCTTGTTCTTTGTTAGCATCTAAACTTCGAAGATAACGTAAAGCATTCTTTGCAGCAGTAGTTTTCGCAATTCGATATGAACGTCCAACTCCAGAGAAGCTTAATTTTCCATTATCAATATCTACCGTAACTCGAGCACCAGATTTTTCGATGAGTCTTTCAACTTTTCTAAAATTTAAAAATGTTAATCTACAGTAAATTTTTTATTGTTAACATACGTGAATCGAACTTTGTGACTTTTCATTTCAAAAAGTTCACGAATTGGTGATTGTGGAGGATTTTTGCAACATCGTTCAATGGTATCTTTCATAATATTGTAAAAAATTCGCCATACAATTCTCAAATCCATATCACAGTCAAGATAAATTGCACCTGCTAATGATTCAAAGATGTCCCCAAGTGCTTTCGGAACTTCTACATCTTCTTCAGCCCCTTCAATCACTTCATCTTCTGTAACCATAAACATCTAAAAAAATGATATTTCTTGTACAATAAGTTAGAAAAACTTCATCCTTTTTTTTATTTATTTTATCCCATTTTAATAAACGATTTCTAGATATCCCACCAAAAAACAAAAAAGTTGAAAACTATTTAAAAAAATTCGTGAAAAACCGTAAAAGTCGTAGAAAACTGTGGAAAATCATCCTAGTATTATGCACGACTTTTTACGATTTTCCACGAATTTTTTGAAAAGTCTTCCATTTTTTTTGTCATTTTTTTACTCAAACTGGAACCACCCCCACCACCAAAAAATAGAAAACTTTTAAAAAATTCGTGGAAAATCGTAAAAAATCGAGCAAAATACTAAGACGATTTTCCACGGTTTTCTACGACTTTTTACGGTTTTGCACGAATTTAAATAGTTTTTTTTTATTTTTTTTAAAATTCTTTTTTGGCGTGGGAAGTTTTGTAGGGTTCAATTCACATGGTACAAAAGTGCTATAAATCTCTTCCCTCGATTCAGATGTACTATTTCTGAAGGTTCCATAAATTTTTGCTATCTAAAAATCGTTTGATAAAAAAATGGAAAGGGATGAAATTTTTCAACCCAATTGTACATTTAATTTTTTATATTGCATCAAACTTACATCATCATTAAAATTAACTTCGCCTTTTTGTTTATGTAATTCAACAAATCTTTCAATCATACTAATAAGTGGTGGAGCTGTAACAAGAAGATATTTTTGCATATTGTATTTAACAGCTAATGATGCAAAGATAACATTGTTAACAAGTGCTGAACGAAGATCAGTTAAAACTCCAGGGCTATACATTGTACTATGTTCAAAAAGATATCGAGTGATCAGATAATCTAATACAGCATCACCAAGAAATTCTAAACGTTGATAACAACCAGTTACACGATTATACGTATATGAAGCATGTGTAAAAGCTTGAACAAGATAAGATCGATCACGAAAATGGTAACCAATTTTTTCTTCAAGCTTTGAAAATCTTGTATCATTATAAATTTGTGTAACATTCATTTGAAGAATTGCCATGTTATGTGGCCCCTAAAAATCACAATCATTGGTGATGATGCTAAAAGAAATGCATAAATAAACTTACAGCTAAAGTTTCAACAGGAGATTTAGGTTTTGGTTTTTCTGTTAAAACTTTTATTCCAAGCCATTTCATAAAATCTAAAGTTTTTGAAGGGCCCATTGCAATTAAATGTGAACCAATTAAAGCTTCAACGCAATCAGCAATAGCTTTATCACTGATATATTGTTGTGATAAATAATTGTATGAATAAGGTAAAAGGTCATCACCCTTTGCTTCATTCAAATAAATTGTTTCAACTCCATCAATTGATTTTACTTCATTCTCATTTCGAACACCCCAACCATTTGCCTAAATTTAGAAAAGAAAAAATTATTTTTGAGATTATTGCCTATAAAATTACTTCATCATTATTTTCTTCATCATCTCCATCATTCATTAATGGCTCGAATGTTGAACCAATTGTACCGTAACCTGGTGGAAGCCAATTAACTGATGGCTCAAATTTGCTACATTCCATTAAACACGGAATACCCTTAGTTTTTCCCAAATGAAATAAATTTGCATTTGAAACTTCTCTTGATCGAATAAAACTTAAATTTCCTTCATGTTGATGGGGCAAATTTTGATAGAGATAATTAGTAACTGATAACTTTAAAAATGAATCTCCAATTGTTTCAAGGCGTTCCAAATTAAATCCATCTGATGCGGAAGATGTTGTTAAAGCTTGCAAAAGTAATGTAGGTGGTACACCATATGGATTAATATGAGTTTTATCAAGCAAAAACCATGATTCCATAAGTTCCGGAAATTGTGGAACATTAACACGCTCACAAATTGGTTTTTCATTTAAAAATTCAATATTTTCTTTTAAGACTTTTTCATTCAAAATATTCTCGGCTTCTAACATTTCTTCCTTTTCAACTAAAATGTTTAAAAATACAAAAAATGGAATGGAAAAACAGGAAATGAACCTTGAACAAATGCTAAATCTTTTTCTGTAATAATTTGTTCGGGAAGCTTATCCATGTAAATGTTAAGCGTGTCTTCTTCATCCTTATTGATTTGTTTAATAACTTTTGCAATTCGGTCATTTTCATCCATCATATCAACTGCATTAGCACCCATATCTCTCTAAAAAAAATTTTTTTAAAAAAACTGTTATAATTTTTTAATAAACAAACAGCTTGAATCCGTGTTCGACGAACAGGTTGTCCAGGAGTAATTGATTCAATATCGTGTAGTAATGCTGAAATATTAATTCCAGCGCTCGAACTTATTGCAATTTGTGCCTGAGAAGCAGGCTGAGCTTCTGGTACACTAATATCATCCCATCCCAGAACTGGACAATTATCAATATTTAAATTAGTTGTAGCAGGATAAATATTTTCTGTTCCAAAATCAACTACATCAATATTTACTTGTGTCCATTGTTCATCATCTGATGAAAGGTCATCATCAACAGCAGAAATTTGAGGCTTTTTAATGCTTGCTTCTTCAGGAGTATTCAAAGGAATATCACGAAATTTATCACCAAGTGATGGATCCCATACACCAATTTGAAAATCCATTGGTATTTCATCTGATGAAACTTCTTTTTCTTCAACTTTATTCTTCTTAATTTCTTCATCCGCTTGTTCATCCTCCGCATTAACACGTTTTAATTGTTCAATATTTTTTACAGATAAAATATTACTTGTTGGGACGGGATACTGTAACTCTGGCCATGTAAAGTTTTCAGCTGGTTCTGATTCACTTGATAATGCTGCAGATGCAACTTTTGAACGAAATTCATCAGCAAGTAAAAGACAATTCATTCGAAAAAGTATTGTTGGAAGTTCAATTACCATAATCCAAAAGGATGCTGGCATTGGATGTATTGAAACAAGTTCAGGAATCATAAATTGTTTTTGTGAATGATCATTTGCACGACGAATTGCACGCTGTTGTGTAACTCGAGGTAATAAAAGATTCATTCGATTTGAAGTATTATCAACATCCAAAAGTTGCTGCTCTTGATTATAAACTTCAAGGCCATATTTTTCAGCAAAATATTCATTAAATGTTTCAAATTTTGGATCTGCAAATGATGAAGATGGATAAAATCCTGTTGCAATTTCACCAATATAATATGCTTCACGCTCATTTGGACGATACCATGGCTTAACAACTGCATCATGATATCGTTCAGGTAAATATACAAATGTTTTTCGTTCTTCATCTGATGGTCTCATTGGGAAACCCTTTACAGTTTCACGTAAAACATCATAATCCATTTCAAAAGAATTTTCTTCTTGACTACGCTTTAGCGGAATTAATAATGTTGAAAAGGAAGCTATTTCAGGTTGAAAATGCATTTCATTTTTCATTCCAAGAATTTCTTCAAAAATATATGAATGAAAAGTTTTGACTAACTCCAGCTCATTTTCATTTAAAGTAAATTGTTTGGAATGCAGTTTAATTTTTGCTAAAATTTTCCCTTGTCTTTGATATACAGGAAATGCAGGAATCTAAAATAAATAAATTAAAGGATTTAATTAATTTTTTAAACAAAAATAAACGAACTTTAGGTAACTTTGATTTTGTACATAATCCAAAAATATATTGAGTATCTTTGGGATTGATAATTTTTCGTTTCTTTGGATTTGATTGTTCAGTTATTGGTTCAACAAGATCAAGTTCAATAAGATAAACATAAAATGCTTGTCCAGGAAGTGGTAAAACATTGTTTAAAGCTTTTGCAACTCTTCTTGGATATAGCCTTCTTTTCTTAGCTGAACCAGTTTCTCTTGGAACATTTGATGCGAAATCACCAAATTCATCTGATAATTCTAGCATACTTGCAACTTTATCTTTTGTAAGTGGTACAAGATTATCATCTAATTCTTCTCTTTCATGCAGCCGTTTACAAGCTTCCAATGCAACAGTCATTTCTGCAAGCTTTATTGATGGACATATTTGACCTTTTATTACTTCTTTGATTGGAGAATTAATTGGAAATAACAATTCTGATAAATATCCCCCAGGAACTCGATGAGTTTTTGTTTTAACTGCTAAACGTGTAAAAACATCTGATGGTAATCGAGCACAATATCGATTAACTAATGCAATAGCTGTTGAAAGGGTTACGGTAGCGCCGGTTGGAGTTGAATATGATGGAGCTAAATTGTCAGGATGAATTTCAAGATATTTATCAGCTCTTTCGGGAACTGTATTTCGGAATGCATACATGCGTTCAATGAGTAACTAAAAGATTGTTGATTTGATTTAATCATTTTGGTCAAACGTGCGAAATTAAAAAACGAACCCTTTCATTGCGTTTAAATATATTTAAATTATACAATAATTCAGTTTTTTCACTTTGACTTACAACCAGTGCATACATTGATGGAGCTAAACGAGCTCGACCACGTGAATGAATATAAGATGTAAAATTTGCGGGGATATTTGCACGAATTACAAGATTACATGTACGAATATCAATTCCTTCTTCCAATATTTGAGTTGCAATCATAATATTTGTAGTACCATTTCGAAAATTTGCTACTGCTTCATGAAATCTACGATCCATTCCACGATTTTCATCATCATCAATTCTTTCACCACCTGAAGCATTTCCGATTGCATAATCAGCTTTAATAAAATTATATTTGGGAGTTGATTTTGCAAGTTGTCGTAATAATAACTGAAAAATAGATTACTGTAACCAAAGCTCGAAAAATGCGGATAAACTTACACAAAGTGAAATTGCAGTTGCACGTTTTTCAACAAAAACTAATGCAGACATTTGTTGCTGATTACTTGCTTGACGGCGATAAAATGACTCCAAAATTTCAATAATTGTTATTACTCGTGGAGATAAATATGGTGAAATTTCATCATATGTTGAGCACTTTCCAATCATTTCATTCAATGGAACACAAAATGTTTGAAATGCATAATATGATGATGATAAAGCAATAAATTGCTTTTCAGGAAGATGATCTTGTTCCATAGCTTTTTGAAAAATTCTACAACTACCTTTTGCAACTTGATATGAACAAAATACACCACAATCTTCTAAAACATTAATCACTCTTCGAATATTTAATTTAATCATATTTCGCGGATCAATATCTAATCCTTCTGTAAAATCTCCTAAGATTGAACAAAATTCTTCAAATTCTTTTAAAGGTTTTAAATTAATTTTATCATATGTGTTATCATTACAGTAGAAAATACATTCCTTTGGTCGATGAGAATATTTAGCAGTCTAAAATTTTAAAGAGGTATAAATATTTTAAGGATGTTACGGTAAAACGAACTTGAAGATAGGCACTTGAAGTGATAACTTTTGCACCAATTGCAATTTCAAGATGATTTAAAGTTTGTGAAAGTTTTTCAGGAATTACTTTACCATTTAAAGCACAAGCCGTTAAACCCAAAAATCTTGGTAAATCATCTTCTAAATAGTTTAACCGTTTAATTCAAACATGCAAGAAGCAATTTCTTACTAGATTGTTTTTTATAAGTTTTAATTTTTTCCATTATCATTCGATATGGATGTTTTTCACCTAAGCAATGATGGCATTCATCCATTACAATTAATGCAAAATCTCCTGTATTTATTAATGCATGATTTAAAGCATTCAGAAAGTGTTGAGCTGTTGTAAGAATAACCTTAAAAATTGCAGAACTTTAATCAAAATTTAAAAAAGAAATAAAGTTTTACATCATTATCTTGAACAAATTTAACAAATCTTTCCCTTTGTTTGGTAACATCTTTATCATGCCATTTTCCAACATTTAAACTTGTACAATTATTTAAATAAATATATTGTTGCTCAAGTACAGCAACTAAAAAGTTTTAAATTTTAAAATGTAAGGGAAAAGTATTATTCAAACTTTTGTTAACAATAAATACAGCAGTTTTTTTCTTTGGACCCAAATACGGTGCCATATGCTTAATTAACATAACGGCAATATAAGTTTTTCCAGTGCCTGTTGGAAGTAGAATAATTGAATCTTTGTCGATGGAATGTTCAAATAGTTCAACCTGCAGAAATCAGAATTTTGATTTAGTAAGCTTTTGTACAAATTTGAAATTACCTGATATTCTCTTGGAGTAAAGAATTCTCCTCCAACATCTTTTGCTCTTAAAGCCATAATAAAACTTATTAATTTAGCGAATTTAGCAGAAAAAATTGAAAAAACTATTGTGAAGCTTGCTTGAGAAAATAAGATCTAAAAATTTTCAATAATAGTTGAAGTAAGTCTCCCTTGGCTTCTAGTTTTCGCGTTAAGAATAAGGTCTTTTTACATAGACTTTATGCTAATACCAAAAAATAAATAAAATTGTCGTCTCTGTCATTATCAAGAATATTGTACACGCAATAATAAATTTAAAAACGGGCTAAAGAGTCTGTGAATTAAACTTTTCGAAGCCCCGTTACATGTAAATATTAAAATAAACGTTAATCTATGACTAAAGTTACACGTTGCGTGCTATATTGCTTTTTCAAATTAATCAAAATTTTCCAGAAAAATGAGTGTTATCCATATTTATCAACAACCTCGTTTAAAATCACTTTTTACTAAAACATCAGATGATCCATTTTGTTATTTCCTCATTGGAATAGAAAATGGTACAACTCTTGGATTTGAATATGCTTTACCATATATTACAACTGCAGCAGAATATTCAGCAAATCTCAAAATAAATGAATTGGACAATTTTATTGAATCGTTGGTGACTTCTCTTCCTGGTGGCCTTTTTGTTACTGGTATTCTTGTAAATGAAAAAGTTGAAGAAAAAGTAGCTGATGGAATTTTTAATAAATTATGCAAATTAGGTCCTAAGCTAAAATTTGGATCATCAAATATGGTTCGTTTATTAATATTAAAATCTTTAACAAGGATTAATTAGAATATTTATTAAAACTTTGAAAATTACAGTATCTTAGTTATCAAATTTTTTATTATGCTTATTATAAGATTACTGTATTTTTTTGTGAACTACTCGAGTAGATTCAAAATTATTCAGCTTTTAAAAAAAACATATTTCAGGCAAAGGTTACTATTGATGGAACTGAAAAAGTAGTAACTCTCAACAATGGCAGTCAATATACCTATGATGATGGAGAAAAGCTCGTTGCAGTTCCTCTCAAGCAATATAAAGCAATTTTTGTTTTATACAAAACAAATATTACTGTAACTTCAAAATCACAAAAAATTAATTATATTTCTGATTCTGTTAAAAATTATGTATGTTAATCATTTCTATATTCAAGAAAAACACAAATTTCCATTTTTTAGAAGTTCTTTGAAGAAGATGAACATGATGATGCTGCAATTCAGCGAAATTTATTTTATACATTAAATCCATCACCTAATTTAAATCAAAATGTTTGTATTAAATATTCTGGAAATATTCCTGTATTTTATCCATATTTATTGACATCTGATTTTAAACAAACTGTTTTTGTTAATGGTGTTACACGAGGTTTATTTAAAGATTTGCTTCAGTATCTTTGTCAATCTTTTTCATTTTTGCAGCACTGACTTCAACAGCTGATGATATGGTTGCAGTAAGTATTCAATCCAAGGATTCCAATGATATCTTGCCACCACTTGTTTTTTTTGGTGTAAAAGAAAATGCTATCGAAACAATTCAAGATTGGTATCATTTATTAACGAAAAAACAACTTGATAATAATACCAAAATTCGTTCATTATATGGTAAAATTGATTTGGACAAACTCAAAGGCAAAGCTACTAAAGAAACAAATATGAATAACAAATCTTCAAATCCTGCAACAACAAATTCCTTTCAAACTCTTATTATTGCTAGTGCCGCAACAGCAGTTATTGCAGTTATACTCGCTTATTATTTTCTTTGAAAATTATTGTTACAGTATCTTTTTTGAATCAACAGATTAGAAGCAATATTTATTGAATTTTATATATTTAAATTGTTATTTTTTTAATTCCAAAGAAATTTATAAAATTACGGTAATAAAATTTTATTTCGTTCTCTATGCAACCGAGTAATATAAAAAAAATTTACATAAAAACAATGTAAACATTGCCAGAGTTAATATAGTACCTTGAATGAATATAAGTGATAAGGGAATGAAATTTGTTAAATTTAAATAAAGATCAGCCATAATATGATGAGAATACCCAATGACATGAAAACATTTGAAAGAAATTGTTCATCAGTATGCTGACGGCTTCCTTGTTCAGCTATAAAAAAGAGAATTTTAATAAATAGTTTAAAACACCAATAAAAGCAAGTATGTCAAACGATGCCGAAAAATAGTGAGCTGACCGACCTTTGGCCTCACATAGTTCAAGCCTGGCCGGTCCTATTTAAAATTGGTTTTTGTATGAGAATAGCTACCAAAAAAGTTTCGCCTACGGGGTATCCTTGAATAAAAAGTAAACCAACCATTTTCATTTTGTTCTCCCGTATTTGCAGCAGCGTTATTGTTAAAAAAATTTGCAAAAAATGAAATAGGAAAAAATCCAATTCCTAATGAAAATTGCACTCCACCATGCCCTCCGTCACCAGTCCACTGAAATCCATGTGAGCCATGACTATCTTCTTCTGATCGTTGTCCACGAGGTCTTGGAGGTGTTTTATCACGTGGATCAGTATTGCCAGAATCACGCCCATAAATTGGTACAACTTTATCACGATCTAATCCGGATTTGCATACAGGGCAATTTTGTCTATTTGGACGAGTTTCAAGCCATTTATGTAAACATGGCCAACAAAATAAATGACCACACATTGATACTACAGCATCTTTTGGAAGATCTAAACATATATTGCATTCAAATCTAAAATATATAAACACAATTAAAGCGTTTTTAAAAATTATAGTAAAAACATACCTAACATTATTTTCTTCTTTCTTTGGATTCTCGTCGTTTGTTGGTTTTGGTCCAGTATCTTCAGAATTAGATGAATTGGTTACATTTGTCGGACTCGGTTGATCCTGCGACATATTATTTTCTAAAAAATTTATTAAAAATCAATGAAATATTAAAAACGTCAAAAACATTGTAAAAATGGAGATGAATAACATAATCTTTCAAAAAACAATATGAAACACATTTTTGGCTAATTATATAGTATCACGAAATATATATGCAACGTTACGTATAGACAATCTTGAAAGAAATGGATAGAAGAAAAATATATTGCAATAGCAGAAACGCAACACTTTGCCCGAACTTATTCCATGTAAAAAAAGAGAAAGAAGTAGCAGCTAAAAAACGTGCTCTTTGAAGTGCTACCGCATGCATAAAAAAAACCAGCCGACTTGGTATGCTTTCTATTTCTTTCTTTTTTTATAACGTTAATTCACTTTATTTTTTGGGACATGAAATTTATCATTTCAAGGTGATACCTAATGTTGTTTTTTGTCTCTTTTAACCTGCTTGAAAGCCAAAAAAATGTCCTTCAACCGTTGTCATTTCACGGTTAATTCAAAAAAAAATAAATATCGATTTAAATTTATATAATTATTTTTATTATTCAATCTTTTCTCGAGGAATTATTTTAACAAACATTATGCGGGTTATAGTCATTGTAGTCATAAAAGAATGAAGCAAATTGGTTAAAATGAAAAAGAAATGTTGTTCTGATATTCTTTGAGCATTTAAAGTCCAAATGACGTTTCCAAATGCTAAACATAATCCCATTTTAATAATTTTGATTATACTGTTTGTATTAACATTTTTGCCACTATAATTAATTATTAGTCAAAAGGAAAAAAGGATAATTAAAATTTCATACTTCATAAGCCATAAAGCAATGAAAACTGCAATTGTATGACAGATTATGGGAATTGGCTCATGATGTGGAGGTAAAAGTTGTCGAAGCTTTCGAAGTTTTCCATTTTCAATTCTTGCAAAATTTGGAAAGAATGCTCCAATCAATAATTCCACCTAAAAATTTACAAAAATTTTCAACAGAAGCAAACTCAATGTCAGTACCTCATTTGCATAATTGATAAGATATGGTTGATACAGTAATTGTGACAACAAATAATTAATAAATGAAGCTAAAACTATACGAGATATGCAGTTAAAAGTTGGAAATACAGAATATTTTTGAACGAGAAAAGTCATTTGAAAAATTTTTGAATAACGAATGAAATCAATTTTTCTTTGAATGCGCCATTCGTTGACCCCATTTTGAAGGACATCTTTAAAAAAGAAAAAAAATCGCAATTTTTTACAAAAATAAAGTTCAAAATTATGTCAAAAAAAAGACACATTTACTGTCTTAAATATATATAAATTTAAAATTGAAACAAATAGTAAATAAAACTTATATTTGTAGCACAGAATTTTTTTCTATAGTTACCGTAATCCCGAGATTAAACGAAATGATGACTTTCAGTTCAAAAATAATTAAACATATTATTTTTTGAAGTGAAATATCGGATAACTAATTTAACAGTTTTTGTCATTTATTGGGTACTGTAATATGAAACTTTAAATGAATCGACTTGAACTTCAAGTCTCGAAGTTTTCAATTACCAAATTTTAACAAAATCAGTTAAAAAAATCTTGAATAAAATGATTATAACTACTAAAAACATTTGTGGTAACATTCTACCTAATTTCATGATTTTAGATATTTAAGATATTTTAAATGACTCCAAGTTTTCAAATCTTTTAATTATAAGAGAAAAAAACGAAAACATAGTTTTAGAGTTAGCTATTAGCAAAGATAATAATCACTTGATCTGCCGTAATTTCTCCTGGAAAAGTAAGCGCAGCGCAGCAACAACCATGAATCCACATTTAAAAAAATAGAGGGAATTTGTTTACATGTTGAATAAGGTATTCCTGGTAGCATCTTTACGCTCCTGCAAAAAAAATTTTTGCCTATCTTTTCATTGACACTTTTGTTTCTTTCAGCTTTAATTTTTTATAGAGAATTGCATCAATTTTGGTTGATAAATTTCTTTTTCTCGAACATCTTGTTGTATACCACATATTAATTTTCTATGGTAAAAAGAAATGAAGCAATTAGATAATCTTTCAGAGTATTTTAATGATCTTAAAATGCTGACAATTTTTGTCTGTTTTAAAGCTTTTGTTTACTATACATCAGTTTACATGGGACATAAAATTTATTTATAAATATTTAGTACTTTTAAATAAACACAAAAAATTAAGCATCAAAATTAAAGAAAAACACATATTATTAAACCAATACTAAACGAAAGTATATATATATATATATAAAACTATATAAGCAGCACCGAAACTTATTGAGTCATTTTTGCACGTCGAAAAACAAGTACATGAGGTTCCCTTGCATGTATAAGAAAATGTTCCCATCCTGGACTCATTTGAATTCCAATTCCTCGCCATTCTTCTTCAGTGAACAATTTATTTTTTGGAACATATTGACGAAATTCCATAGGAACATGGACGTGGCTAAAATTATGGATTTTCTACAGTAATATTGTAACAATACTAAACAAAGAACTTACCGGTAGTCATATTCATCATCATCATAAACTTTTGAGTAATAGAATTCATTAGCATCAATTGGGAAAATTTCACGATTTTGGAGATAGAATGGTAGACCTTCAAAGTAATTACCACGATCCCGCATACGTTTATTATTATTCATGTTGTATTTAAGACGAAATAAGTTAACAGCAATTGATTATGTGTTCAGATGAAGAAAATTGATGCAACGAGAAGTATGGGAGGCACAATTTGATGAATGTTTTTTGAATGTTATTCAGCAATAATAATATTTTGAATAATGGATATGCAAATTGTAAAAAGAATATGGTAATTTATTCATGGATTCTCCTTTGATGATATCTTCCTCTGTTGACTCGAATTTCTAATCTTCCGCATGCTTTTTAAAAATGTTGACAGAGATTCCACCCACATAAAAATTAAATAAAAATAATTCAAAATAAATATTTATTGTATTACGTTGATGCTTTCAGTTTATTAATATGAAAGCCATGCAAGGTTTATCATTAATAACATGAAACAGCTACAAACAAGGACGTAGACAGAAAAATTTTTCGGGCAAGGCACGCCTTTGATCTTTTGCCGCTTTTGGCACGCGTCGGCAAAACATCAAAGAAATTTATCAATTTCAGGGGGGCACAGGTACCCTAATGCCCCCCCCCCCCCCCCTTAAATACGGGCTTGGCTACAAATAAAGAGATATTTGTAAAATACTCTTTTTTGTAATCAATAAAGTCACATTTTAATTCTGCGATCGAGCTAAATTGTAGTTAACATTTTTTAAATGTAATAAAAGCAAAGAATCTTATGGAAATGAAAAGATGCATCAGAATCTAGCCATGGTTGACACTTGCTAGCAGTAATAATTGTGAGCCAAGTATAAAATTTTGTTTTGGAAAAAAGCTAAACAAAAAACGTATCTTTAGTAGTAACTCAAAATCAATGAGGCTACACCTTCTTTTCTTGTATTCCACCATTTACTGATAACGTTGAAACATTGTAGAATGAAACCTGCTTTTATTTTATTCGAAAAGTGTTTATATTTTTCAACGTTGTACAAAAATGAATACACTAGTTTCTCCAAGTCAGATATTCTGTGAAAAATGTCAACAAATGGTTAAATGTTTATTAAATGCTGTCGAGAAGCAACAGAATCAGTTAGAAGAAGATGGTAAATAAAAAATTTTAAATCATCATAATTTTAAAATTTTATAGAATTGTACGAAAAAACTGTTGATTTTTTACACTCCAATTTGTATCTATTAAGAGACATGAAAATGATATCGGGATTTGCATATTTGATTTGGATTTTGGTGGACTTTAGGATTTACGATAACAGCTATGAAAAACGGTAATTTTTGAAATTACTTCTTTTATAAAAATTTTATAAAATTTAGAAAACAGATTACAAAAGAATTAGAAGATATTATTGAAACGTTATTAGAATTAGCCGAAAATGAAGATATAGTGCTGTGTACGTCATTGAGAAGAATGCAAATATATTTCACAATGTCAGCAGTTTATTCGAAACTAAAACCTGTAGCAAATGTTGTATGTTACAATACAAATAAAAACTATTTAAATATAATTATAAATTTTAGATACTCATTGAACAATGTTACTTAGAAGCAGAAAGTATTGTAAAGTTTGTAAATGACTTTCCTGAATCAGAGAAGAAGCAAATATTAGATCTTTGGGAAACAATAAAAACATCCCATGAGTTACGGTAAATAAAAATTAGAAATCGTTTTTTTAAAAAATAAATGTTTTTAGTAATATTCATTCAGTGGTAAAAGAAAATCATACTAATCATAGTACTGTAAATTACATTAGTTGTGATCCATTCGAAGGTGGAAGCTTATATGCTCCTTCACTCAAAAGAAAAGAGACTCCAGAAATTTCCTATACACCAAGAAGACGACGACGTAGATTTCATATAAAAGTAGAAAACAGTGAAATACAGAATGATAATTTAAGTCTTGAAATTTCTGTCAACACAAAGTTTAGCAACGTAGAAAGCGTAGAGGAAAAAAAGGAAATCAGCAAACAAGAAAGCGCAGACAAAACAAGTGAAGCATTATCAGCTGAACGCAAAATCGAAATCAGTGAGGTCCAACGCGAAGCAGGTATCACAGAAAACAATGAGATGAACGAAACCGAAATAATACTTGACGAATCTAAACCGGAAGAATCCAAAGAGGAGGAAAAAATAACATTTGATGAAGCTAAATTTGATGACAGTTGTGACGAAGAAAATGAGGAACCACCAGAAATTCCTACTAGTGAACCACCAGAGCTAAACTATGAACCCGTCTTTTCTCCATATTCTTACATTACAAATTCTTCACTTCGGAATCCTCCACTGTTTCATCCGGTAACTTCTTTCATTACATTTGTAACTTTATTTATTTCTTATTTGCAGATTATGCTACCAAGAGATCCAACAAAAGGAATTTTGCCTCCGCTAAAGATAGATCCGCCAGCTCCTAAGCAGACAAATGACATACCTGTCATCGTTCGAAATGTTATTGCTGAACTTAATGAAAAAACTGGTGCTAATGTAAGGCCATTCGAGAGAACAGTTAAGCCAATAACAAACTTAGAACGAACTACATTTTCTTTAAAAGAATTGGATTCTGATTAATGTCATCTTTGAAAGTACTCCCATTTAAATGCAAATAGATTTATGACTTAATTACAGCTTTTGTGCATGTACAGTATACAAGAGAAACAAAAAATACATGAAAATGATATAGTCCATAAAAGCACTCTTTTGAAATTATTATTACAATCTTTTTTTCTTTAAAAAAATAAAAAAGCAGATATGTTGTGAGATCACAATATTACAAGATTATATTATAAAGTTTCTATTAAATCATTTTTTATAAATGCATTATACCGCGTACAAATTGAAACACACAAACAAAAAAGACAATTTTAAGGTGAAAAATGCTGCCAAATTTCTGATAAAGGTTTAAGAAAGACAATAATAAGCATCAAATTATCTGTTGAGATGGCACGAGCAGCATTACCAATAAATAAAGCAAGCTTTTCATATTCTAAAAAGGTCACGGTAATAAAAAAAAACAAATGAAAAAAAAAGAGTATTACCTGACTGTGGATTTTTCTTGATAAATTCAACAACATTTTCATAAATCTCTTCTTCACTTAAAACATCCCATACTCCATCGCTTGCAAGAAACATCATATAATATCCCGATTCTTTGATATCAAAGCGTGAATCACTTGGTTCAGAAGAAATCATTGGTCTTGCTTGTGAATCACCCAAGGCACGAGTAATATTGAGGACACCATTTACACGATCTTCCCCAAAAACATTTAGAATCATTCCTCCAGCTGCAATAACACGTTCAACTTCTTTGGGATCACTAAGATTATGAGGCTTTGTTAGAGTAATAACACTATCATTTGTAAGGGCACCAATTGCAGAATCACCAATCCAAGCAATATCAATAACGCCATCGCGAATAAGAGCAACAACGCTTGTACTTCCACCTCCAATTCTCTAAAAATATTTATATTATCGAAGCAAATTTTTTATTCTAAAATCTTACATCATGTTCAGCTCGAACTGAAATTTGTTTATCCAAATCTTTAAGTGATTCAGTTAAAAGTTTTGAAGAATTTTCGGTTGTTGAATCAATCAAGCAATGTGGTAAATGAACTGCTGCATATGTGGCACATTCATCACCTCCATGACCATCAAAAACACCAAAAAGTGAAGCATCTTTTAAAGCCTAAAAGTGATGAAAGTCTATATATCTGCATTTTGCGATAAAATAAATAAACTTGCATGATCTTTTGAAGGTTCAACAACACACATTAATGGCAAAATAATCTTTTTATCTTCCATTTCCTTTTTATGATTTCGATTTTCATAAACGGCATATAAATATCGATCCCAATTTTCAGGTTTTTCTAAATTTAAAAACCAATACAGTATTTACAAATCTCTCATTCTATGTTCATACCTGGCATAGGATCACTTCCCGTAGCAACACCATGTAAATATTGAAGCATTTCTTCATTTAATCTTTGATAAAATTTTGTATGTTCCATTTCTTCGTATACATTTGGATCAAATGGAATATTTGTAGTTGACATATCTTTAGGAAGATGATCAGCAAATTGATATGCAATAGGTAAAGCCCCCCAAATTGGTACACCGCTGTAAAAAAAAGAGAAAAGTATGTATTAGGAAAATCTAAATAAAAATGGCATACTGTTGTTTTAACATATTTGCAATATGTTCTACTGCTTCTCCTCGAGCATCATGTTTATTTGTATTAATCACTCTTTGACCTCGAAAACGAATGCGTGGCTTTTCAGGTCTTATTTGAGTTTCTTGAGCAGAGAGAACAGCATTTGCAATTATAGCCTTTAAATCCATATGCGATGAAACTTTATTATGTTCTAAAAATGAAACAAAATGTTTAAAAGTATGTAATTAATCTAAAAAAAATATCTCGTAATGTCAGATTTTTTCTTCAAAGCATTTTTTTATAAATCCATGAGTAGCTAAGCAGTTTAGATATTTAAAAAAAGGTGTACAAGATTGACCGCATAAATAAAATGTCAAAAATACGAATTTGGAAAAAAACGAGTTATTTGAAGGCCAGCAGAGATGAGAAAAAGAAAAATTTTTATGCGCGAGAATACATTATTAAAGAAAGGAACGGTGACCGCAAATAAATTCCTTAATAATGGAAGATGTACATTTTTTAACGCAATAAACGAACCAAACTGTACACACCTTAATAATGCAAATTATTCTTTTGAGAAAAAACGTAAAAATATGTCACAAGAAAGCAAGCATCAAATATCATGCTAATGAATTCCTGTGAAGCAGAAGAAAAAAATTTAGAAAGGCTAAGGTTTTCCTTTTGTAATATGTTTAACAAGACTAGAGAAGACGACGACAAAAAAAACCTTTTTTTGTTACATCATATACGACATTAAACAGCATTTTTTTCTATAAAGCAAAATGCAAGCACTAAAGCTTATCTTTAAAAAGCATCAAAGATATCTTTGCTTTATTTTTTCTTGCAAAAAGGTGGGGTACAGCCATCTGCATTTAATAAAAAGAAAGTCCACTTTGTGAGGACTAAAAATTGTCATACGTTTTGGCTTACTGCCAAATAATTGCAACTTATTTACTCACAAAAAAACAAAACTTTTTATAACTCAGTTCTGATTTTACAAAAATAAAATTTTTACAATTACCAGTTTTAAAATATCAGTTTAAAAAGTAAATATTTAAGGTTTTCTCCTTGAATTTATTATTGATCTGTTCCTTCTTGCCAGCAAAAAAAGAAGTCTTTTTCGAATGTGATTTCTATCTACCGTAGAAATTTAAAAAACTAACCAGAATCAAATTGTCGGACCATCCAAACATCATAAACTGGAAGACATGGTGATGGTGTTATCGGTGGTCCATACAGCCAATCCTGGAATGTAGCGGTTATTTTTATAAAGCTCACAAGGATCTCACTGGATATTTTGCTGTTAAAAGATTAAACATTATTTGAGCGCTATAATCTTCCAAGCCATTAGCATAAATTTTCAAAAATTTTTTTGGAATTCTATCCACTTTATCACGATCACATTTCAGCATTTTTTCTGAAGCTCGAAATGACATGCATTCTGGAGGCAATGATTCTTCATTTTGCTGACGTTCACATACAAAAGGCTGAAGAATGAAAAAAACCAATTACAAGTGGTTAATTAAAAATATAATTACTTGTTTAACAAAAGATAAAATAAGTTTTTCTTCATTCACAACTGCATTTGTTGAAGCTTCAACAGAATTTTGATAAGCAGCAATATGAAGTGAAAGGGTGCTGCTACTTCTGTTGGAACCGAAAGAAACTTGTTTAACTTCTTCTTTTACTTTTGCATAATAACACAATCTCGCAGATCCGGTACCATTTAATTTCATTTCAGAAGAAGCTTTCCTTGTTTCTTCATGATAATGATTTGTTTTGGTATCTGCCAAGTTGAAGATAGCTACAATCCTCTAACGTTTACGAGAATTTGTTCTTTTAGTCAACAAAAGTACTTGAAAAATTGTTTCTACAGGTGTTAATAGCTTTTGTAACAAGTTTTTGTTTTAATTTGAGGATTGCAGCACTTAGTGCTTACCTTGTTTAATCTTTTCAGTTAACTTGATTTTAGAATGAAAAGGAGCAACATTTGATTTTTTACTAAATTTTGCATTCAGATTTAGGTTACAAAATCTTTGTGAATCAACATTAGTTTTGATGATATTATAATAAATCGGCTGTCCTGTATCTCTAAGAGCCATCTAAATATTCACTGTTTTACAGAAATGTTTAAACAAAATAATATATCTTTAACGAAAATATGAAACAATCATAATATTAAGACACAACACGACTCAAAGTTCTTTTAAATGCAATGCTTTCACATATGTGAAGTAAACAAAAAAACATCAAAAAGTAAGAATGATGCAATGCAATATTGATGTGAAAAAAAAATGTCTGGTTTTTATCGTCTGCAAAAATTGTTATACTATTTTTAAAGACTAGACGGCCGCAAACTGCTCGTTTTTTAAGGGACGGAGCTTTGAAAATTGTAAAGTAAATAACAACAGGGAATTACAACATCAACAAAATAAATTTGTTTAATACAGTTTTTTAATGCTTTTTTGTTATTTAAACAGTAGCAATATGTCACAAGCGTTAAAGGGAGCGTCGAAAGCTTTCACGCATAAAAAAACCAATAAAAGAAAGTTTTATTGGTTTTTACCAATCAACATTTTTATAAAAAACTGCTTTTACATTTTTTAAACATGGGGTACTGTATATCTTTTTAATTTAGAGAATCATAACATCTCGTAAATGAACCACTTGTTGCATTAGGACAAAGTTAATGCATTGCAAAACGTCCACGATGTCCAACATGTCCTATTGCACATCTTTGTCAATACGTTAGTCATCCAACAAGCTCACAAACCTCTGCTTCACAAATAAGCTCTGATCCAGCTGACAAGAAAGCTTCATCTGTCAAAAAGCCAAAGAATGAAAGTACTGTATCTCAACGTGTAGCAACTGGTACTGTAAAACGTCCATCTGATGAATCTTCTTCACTTCCTCCTGTACGTAAAACTCGTAAGCATATTTTTGCTGTACCACAAGTTTAAACTTATTATTTGTTGATGTAAATCGTTCTTGTAATAATACATTTTAAACACATTTTTATTGATTTTATTTTATTTCAATACAGTACTAGCACTTGATATTATTGTTCATTAAACTTCTTTAACTATCATACTTTGCCCGTAACGAAGTTGATCACCAGCTCGAATTGCAAATTTAACATGTTCAGGAGCTTCAAAAATCTGTAATAACATCATTATTAAAAAAAAATGAACTTTTTAAAAATGACATACCAAAACAATTGTTGAACCTAATCGAAATTCTCCAACTTTACTACCTTTTGTAAATGATCTATCGACTGCCAAAACTTCATGAGTTTCTGTTTTTATAACAGGTTTTTCATCATTTCCCAGATCAATATAAATATCTCCAACATTTGTTGCAGCAACAGCGCTCATTGAAAAAAATCCATGTCTCCATTGTCCCGATAAAACAACCCGTTCATTAAGACAAAATAATTTTGGAACCCAATCTAATACCGATGGTTTTACAGATAATAAAAAGCCAGGATGATGTACTTTTTCAGAGACATGCCAATTAACAGGTGAATGAAATGCATGATAATCACCTGGAGCAAGATAAACTACTACTTGATATAACAAATTTCCAGGCTAAAAATAATCATTTTTTTCTAGACTGCATATTTTTAAATAAACTTGCCCGAACATCAGGTACAGAAGGTCCTAGGAATTCCGTAACATCATAATCATGGCCTTTGACATATTCAATTCGACGTCCAACAACTTCTCCATAATGAAGAACAATTCCATCAGCAGGTGAAACCTTAAAAAATGTTTTATATAAATGTGGAATATTATAAAACGAAAAATACCAATGAAATATCACTTATTGGTCGAGCAGATGGTAGTAATGGTCGATTAAAAAAAGCAGCAAAATTAGGATATGCACGAAGATCTTTTTCAATTGCTTCATCAATACGACAATCATACATGCGAGCAAAAGTACCAAATAAAGGTTCACGTAAAAATGTTGGAACAGTAAGCCTTGAAACATAACCAAACGAACGTGAAACACCCGCAAGTGGTAAAGATGTATATAAACGAAGCTGAAAAAAGGAGGATAAAAGGCAATAAGAAAAGTTATATAATTAAACTTACTTTCCAATCACTATAGTAATGCTTGGGATCTTTTTCTGATCGATAATCTTGAACAAAAACATTGACGAAAAATGAGCCAACAGCAACCAATATTCCACCACCAATTGTCCATTTTACAAACTTTTTAAAGCTAGGTTGTTTTCTTTTTTCCTTTAAAACAACATTTTCTAAATTTGTTCGGGATTCTGTAGACAAATAACGCAAAAGATAAATCTAAAAAGTATAAGGGTAATATTTAAGTTTAAAAACGAGTTCATTATTAGAAGGGGTACGGTATCGTAAGAACAACAAAGAATTAAATATGAAACATTGTGTCAGACACATTAATCTTGTATCTTTAAAAAATTCGAAATATTTTATAATAAAATCATTGTATACTGTAAGCAAATTGGCTAATAGCGTCTTACATTTTGGTTTAACGTTAATTTAGAGAATTCCGATGACGGCCTCAGCGTATGAAATTTGATAAGTAATGGAAGCAGCCGCATTTTTTTCTATAGAAGAAACAAAATTATTTTGAAGTGTTCTTTTATTATTTTTATAAAACTTTTTCGGATGTAAACCGCATTCACTACTGTAACGAAAAAAAATTTTTTTAAAAAATATTTATTCATAAAAACTCAACAATAAAACAACAACAAAACAAGACAATTATAAATTTTCAAATTTATCTTTTATCAAACTTAATGTAATAGGAATTGCTTCTTCTGTTCGAATAATACGACTGCCTTGACCAGGAAGAGAATTAACATAAATTGGAAAAATTTTTGAAGGATCCGTTTCATTAATTTGTTCATCAGCATCTAAAGCAGATTCTAAGCCTTGTAAGCCACCAAAAACAATAATAACACGCCTAAAAATTAATTTATAAATTTCAAAAGTAAATAATATTGAAAAAAACGTACTGTTTTTTAACTGGAGGGATATTAGCTTCACGAACAGGAACACCACGTTCAGAAGTACCAATAACAATATCATAATTATTCATAGCTTCTGACAAACTTTTAGCAATACGAACATTGTAACCCCAATAAATACCAAGATCTTTCATAATTGCTTTAGGACTTGATAAGCTACCAAAATAACGTTTTGGTGTTGATTTATCTTCCATCTTTACAGTAATCCTTGTTTTTGGAGGAATTGGATAATCAGATTCAAGTTCAAGCTCTTTATCAAGACCAACATCACATAAAACACGCTTGGGATCTTTCACTGGTTTATCAAGTACGATACCTTCACGATATGGAACAGTAAGATTATCTGCTCGAAGATGATGCATGCCATCAAGTGGATTTAAAACTCCTAAACATTAACTTAACTTAAAGCAAAACGAGCACACAAACAAACCAGAAAAATTTAAAGGGCGTTGCATAGGGAAGAGATATTTTCGTAAATATTGTGGACATTCCAAATATTCCAAAATTCGAGCCATATGAAAATTACATTCAACATTTTTACTGTTGATATTTTCCATACCAACCCAAGCACCAGAATAATATGCTTCAATTTGACTAAAAGAAGGTTTAATAGAAAAGAAAATGATTTTAAACACCAACTTATCAGTCATTCTTGCAGTTTCATCAAAAATAACAACTTCATCGACACAGAATACTGCACATGTTCTAGCAATCTGTCCAGCCAAATAAGTTTTTAATTCAGGTCCTTGAGCATTATTTAAAATTGATCCTGGTACAGCAACTGACAAGGAATAACCTTTCCCTAAAAGTTACTTTTATACTAATTCTACAAGCACAAAATTTACTTTGATTATAATTTTGAACTTCTTCAGTTTTAACTTCAGCTTCTGGAATCTCCAATGGATCTTCTTCTTTTTGTTTATTGTTACGATTCTGATATAATTCTTCATGTTCTTGTAATGTTCGTTCTTCCTTTTTGCTTTTATGTTGTAGATTTTCTAAAAGTTAATTACATAGAATTAAAAATGTGAAGAAAAAAACTCACTTAATCGCCAACTGATAGCATTATTAGATGGACGACTTTTTTGATTCTTTTGTATACCCAATTTGCTTGCAATTTTTAAACGTTCTTTTCGATTATATGACATGTACTAAAAAAATAAAATTATCTTAAACACATAATAAATAAGAGAAATCTGATAGACATTATTCTTCTTTACAAGCAACTGAGGGCGCTTCTAGCGCACTTTAACAGTTTCGTTCACTGACAAGTTGTGAATAAACCGTTAAGACAAATCTAAAGGCGCTCTTTTCGTCGTGAGATCATTTTTTCTACAACAAAGTTTTTTTTCTTTTTTTTCCTCTTCCATTTTTTGGAATCTTTTTTAATCACTGGCTGCTTTGCCAGGTTTCATGAAAGGTGAGCTTTTCCAAAATTTAATCCAAAATATAATTGGACAAAAAGAAAATAGAAAAAAAACTAGGAAACGAGCAATTTATTTAAAAATGATATCGATCACATAATTACAAAGTAAATAAAAATTAGAATTGAAACATAAATAGCTACGTGCACGACGCGACTCAAAAAGAACTTTTTAATTTTTGCAAAATGAATCTTTTTTACCGTTTACGATTTTTTTAACATTTTTATCCCTATATATGTAATTTTTTACGTAGAATTCAAAAATCCAACTTTCGAAAAAAGTTTTCTTTGTGAGACACCTCGAAAGTGACGTTTTTTTGCGTTTTTTGAGCAAAAGACCCCTCATTCCACCGTATTCCAACTAGGTACTATATGTTATCAATGGAGAATTAAATTTTACACCCATTTTTTAAAAAATAAATCACAGGAAATCACAGGAAAAAAAGTTTCTTTAACAAAAACTGTTTTTTCTTTACCATTTTTGCAAGAAAAGAAGCCTTCTTTTGTTGCGTGCGCTTTTTTTGCAAAGGAAAAAAAAGGAAAAGAATGCATTTTTTTGTGTCGCTTGTCCGAATTTTTATCAACTTTTTCAGATTTTCTGGAGCGCGCATCTTTTTTAGATTAATTTTTTTTACATTATCCTTTAACATTTTTTCATGATCATAAAATTCTGTATCTTTTGGTATCAAAAATAAAATATTTGAGTAAACTATGAAAAACCGTGCACGTAGCTAAACATAAAAACAAGTTGGCATCAGTCTACTGCCCCCTTCAATTGTGTAAGGAAAAATTTACATAAAACATATGTTGAAAATGAAATTTATTAGGGTGAGCCGGTGGGGTGTCGTGCGGTTGCTTACGGCGGCTTGAAAATGAAAACAACTGTATAGTGTTGTTTATGAAGTTCCCATTACGGTAGAAATATTTTGAAATCGCATTCTTTGGAGTAACATTGTAAGCACGACTTTCACTTGGTTTTGATAGCAAATTCTGTATGAAATGGTTTCTTGTTGCATCACGAAGTTGAGATTCCACCCTATACCTTGTTGCATTTTCTCAGTTGATAATTAGATTAAATTCCTTTTTTGCAGGATGCGGTTGATATTCATTTCTCATTTAAGAAAAGAGGCGACGCGTTGCATCACGAAGGTTCGTCCATCAATTAGGAACATCTTTTGGAGTTTTTCACCATCATAAAATATGCAGATGTCTTCCATAGATAATTTATGGAAAGACATCTGCATAAATATAGCAAGTATGGAAGTGGGAATTAAATACATACTACCAGCAGAATATGGAAGATACACTGGTCCACAAGAAAAAAGTGAAAATCAAACATCAACAAAACTGCGCCACCGAGGCGAAGGG